>CP139508.1:279544497-280985731 GCA_021014915.2 Artemisia tridentata subsp. tridentata
TGTGCTCTTTCATTATCTTGGACATCTAAAAAAATTAGAGAAAGAACATTTAATATCACTTCAGTGTCACACATAAAAAAACATTTGCGCGCTCAGGCTCATTAAAGGATTATTAGTCAAACTTACTCTTTCGTTCTTGGAACATTAGACCACTAACCTTATCTATGATGATACAAGCTTTGGCAAATGAAGCTTCTGGTACAGAATACAGACTCACCACTTCCTGTAAAACCTGTAATGAGAGAAAGGGAACAAGTTTACTACATTGGCAAATTTAGAGTTGCTGTCGGACAACTCAAGTCATGCAAAACACTATGCAGTATGCACTATAAAAATTTGGTCCCCCGACACTTTAACCAGGAATAATAGTATACAATTAGTCCTATAAGTATTGGAAAAACATGTCGTATCTGCTAATATATGTATGTGATGGCTTGAGGTATCAATCATCCCCAAGCCAATTGTATCTTTGCTATTAAACTAAAATTACAAAAGCTTTATCCCTGTAATATAGAACAACTAGCAAATTTTCTATTCTACAAAGTATAAACATTGCCTATCCTTAGCGATTCCGTTTTAGTTTAAACTCACAACTGAAGTCACCTGGCTTTGTTATCGCCAACACTTCCCATCAATTACAGGATTTATTTAAAGATTCTGTTGAGTTAGTATTCACATCCATGCAATGAAGTGACAGAAAATCACAAGTAATATGAACAAATTATGAGGGTTAACCCATACCTTTCTGCTAGATATCTTGAACCCAACATCTTTCGCAGTTATCCCAATTCGCTTGAAAAATGTAACAATAGATGATATAAGTTCAGCTTCTCCCTATATGAAAACAACATATAGTTTAAGATGAATAATTAATAAGATCCAACCATACTGTTGTAAGAGAAAGAAAAATATATCAAGCTTAATTATAGAAAATAAACATCACATCTAAACCATGTATACAAGACTACTGACTACAAGTGTATGCTATTTGTGATTATGATATTACCAATCTTTTGTTGAGATAAAAATAGTACTACATGTTAATATGAATATATATTTCTATTATCAAAGCGTTACGTGAGAGGCTATACGTAGCCCTTCTAAATTAGTAGCAGTGTAGCACTACTGTCCTATAGAACTTATCTTGCAACTTCAGCGGTACTTTCAATCAGGGAGGACTCCTGAAATTTGTGGGCATTTATTTTTCCCTGCTTTCATCTTTTATCAATTCATCCTTATCTGAAAACTGACTCTGATATTTAAAGGCACCATTATTCGTACTACTTCATGTCCTGACCACATTTACAACTTCCCTGGAAACACACTAAAGTTGAATCGGGATATTTTGTTTATTCTAACCTAAGTTCTTTACTTGCCAAAATGTTTCTTCAAGGTTGCAACTTCGCATTAGTACAGTACGCCTAGTCTCACCTAAAAGCTACGCCACATTATGTCCTCTCATATGCTCTTTTGGGCTCATGAACCAAAAGAAATTAAAGCGAAGCAAAGGATTCCTAAAGAAGATCTGTAATCCAACATCAAAATAACTAAAGTCTGGAACAAAAGCATGTGTATACTCCTTTAATCCCAAAAGGCCAACATTAGATCAGACCATAATTAAAAAATAAAGGAATAACACTAACGGATAAAAAATAAAAATAATAATCTTACTTCCTTTAGAAGACGACTGCAATATATTCTGGCCGAGTCAACACCTCCTCCTCGGAGACATCAGGAATCGCCTTCCACGCCTCAATCATCTGAATCATAGTCTCCCTAACACTTTTCACCTACGTACATTACAGCAAACACATTAAACATTGAAGCAATTAATTATAACATAAATCATGATCACAATTTCACCTAACTCAACCATACCTTATCAAACTTTTTCGCCTCAAAGGTCTTCAAACACGACGCCTTAAACTCGGTCAACATCTCCCCCTCAACAACCGCAAGCTTCTCCAAACACTCAGCAGCACTTTTCCTGACACTCCACTCCTCACTACTCTGTTTGGGGGATCCTTTGTTTTCGACATACCCAATAGACGAGAGAGAGGAAGAGAGATATGGAATTACGGCAGCAGTGGCTGGTAGCTGGAGAGTGGCGGCTGAAGACGATGCTCGTGGTGGTTATGGTGTTGATGGTGATGGCGGCGTACAATAGAGAGAGAGAGTATTTAAGTGTGTGTGAAATTGTGAGGGAAACCCTAAAATGAATCATTATATAGCCACAGGGAACGACACTTAAGGATGACACGCAAATAAAGTGTATCCCGTGTTTCAGTACATTTTTCTATGACTCTAATAATTGCGTGTCATAAGTCTTTCAAATTGTATAAATTATGACAGTTTTTTTATGACACACACTTTTGCTTGTCAATAAAATGCGTGTGTCATAATTTCGGCGTCATTAAAGGCCTTTTTTCTAGTAGTGGACAGATCAAACCACAACACGGAGATTTATAGTGGTTCGGCTACAAGGACACCTTCCTTGCCCTACTCCACTCCTCGAGTCACCTACTCGAGAGTTTTCTTCACTATGTCAACAAACTCCCTTATGGCAGAGAAAACCTTACACAACTTTAGCTCACACCGGCTTAACGACACAAAGCTAGATGTCGAGTTCTAATCGTAGCTAGAACCAATCTCACGAATTGTACACAACTTCTACACAACTTAATCACGACTTATTCACGACGGCTTCACGACAGCTTCACGACTTCTTCCGACTTCTTCTTCACGACTACTTCACAACTACTTCTACACTACTTCTTTACAACACAACTAGTTACTTACACTTAGATATACTTATCACAACTATACAACACTTTACACAACTACAATGATGATATGAGTTAAACTATAATACTTCTTCACTAGTTGAAGGAGTATTCTTCTTTTGCACTTTGATGGTGGAAGTTTGGATCACTTAGAAACCAATGCTTAAGAGAATATGATCAAAGGGTTTTTGAAAGGATTTACAAGATTTAAAACAGAATGTTTGAGTGTGCAAAAGGGGAGTAAAAATCCAGGGGAAGACTGGTATTTATAGGCAGAAAAACTGGACAGCTGGGAGCTACTGGAGCGTGGCCGGCCCCCTTAAATAGGGGGGCGGTCCCCTTAATTTTAAGGGGGCCACCTAGTATAATTAAGGGGGCCGCCCCTCCCTAGCCGTTGCCCAGATTTGTCTTTTTGTGGGGAAGGTTTTTCTGGAACATTTTTACTGATTTTGGTTGAAAATTTGAATTCATAAATTTATAATGAATTAAACCTTTTTATTTATTACCAAAAATGTTTTTCTAAAAGATATAAAATGTTTTTAAAATTTTATAAAAAATCTAGTGCTTAAGAAAATGTTCCTTTGATCATATAATGCATTAAGCATTAGTTCATTCATACCTTAAGTGATTTGAGTTGTAGAAATAGATATTAACAACTAAATACTTGTTTACGTCATAATTTTCTGATTAATGATTTTACATTTTGTTAATATCAAAACGTAGAGATATTGAAAAATATTAATAACGTGTTTAGGCATTATTTATATCAACAGTTTTTGTGGTTGCTTCTTCAGTCCTTCAAACCTAAATGAGGCCATCTGATACGGAGTTTCAAAAATAGAACAATTCAAACATTGATACGCGAAAATGGATAATGCTTTTGGATAGTGATACGATTAAATTCACGATAGTCGATACGTCGCGACATACTTCCCTCTTTCTTCTTCATAAACAAATAGGAGCATTCAAAGAAAACACTGAGGTGAACAAAATCATATTCCATCAGCTCCTTCAATTTCTCAACTTCTATGGCATCATGGTTTCGTTAATTGAGATTGGTTCAAAGTCAATTCTACTTCTCAAGCGGGATTGAAAAATCCAAGAGGTCTGTAATACCTGAAATTTTGAAACATGCAAAATTACCAAATTGCCCTTGAAAACCTTAAAATTCACTTATTAATTAATTAAAATACCAAATTAATCCTAAACTCTTGGAAACTAGTACCATATGAAGTGAAATAATTTGTGCTTGAACATTTTGATATTTTACATATTATAAAAATATTTTTAATATTAATATAAATATATAAAGGCCGAATAAATTAATTATGCATTATATATTATATTTTCTTAATTTAAAAACTAAATAAATAAAGGATAAATACTAAAAATAATACAATATTATTAGGAATCAGATTTTTATCAATATCATGAGTCTTGGACCGAAATTTATCCCTCCCCCTCCTATATATACACGATTTAATATATATTTTCCTATTAAAAATCCCTAAAAGTTGACAAAACTATCCCTAAAATCCCATACGATCGTGAAAACTTCCTGGAGCTGGTAAAGTATTTTTAGTGGGTTCTATTAAGTCCAAAGAAGATTAGAAAAATAGGAGGTCAAATTTAGAAAGCTTGGTTCGAGTGTTCTTGAATTTTCTTGCTTAATTAGTTCAACCGAAAGGTATGAATTCTTATGCTTAATTCGTGCATTCAAAAATTCATCTAGTATTTTTATCATGATCCTTACATCATATATAACTCATATAAAATATCCAAGTCGAATCATGTAAGCTTATTTGATCATACGAATTATTAAGGTTAAAAACACACATAAAATCCAAATATGTTTATACGATTTTTATAGGGCTTGTACATAATTTTCCTGGACTCTATTATGATCATATAACTCTGGAAAAATAGCCACTTGATTTTTTGAAGCTTAAATCATTTGTGTTTGAATTATTTGTGTATCGGATTATAAGAAAAAAAGGAAGAAAAAAATAAATAAAAACCCTAGATATACGAATTTGGGTTAGGTTTTCTAGGTTAAATCTGGTTATTTAATGTATTTAATGATTGTATAATGATTAGATAATGATAGGTACAATTAGGGCTAAGTTTTGGTAATTAAAAATCTATACCGATTGGAAAATAAAAACTTAAGGGGTTGTTTTGTAATTCTGTAAACTTGTGGGGTATTTTTGTAAGTCATGTTAGATCTGTGGTAATGTATAAAAAATATAATATAAGGGTGCTATGTGTAAAGTTTGCAAGAAAAGGGTTTAATGGGTAATTAGGGTTTTGAATTGCAATTAATTAAAATAGAGGGACTAAAAGTGTAAATTCTGGAAACTTAAGGTTATTCTATGTAAATAATGATATAAAGGGTGTAATGTGTAATTTTGAATATTTAAGGGCTTAATATGAAATTATAAATAAATTGTGATTTGAATTATAGTTTTGTAAATTAAAGGGGCTAGTTTTGTAAATTTTGAAACTTGAAGGATATATTTTGTACCATGTATTAAATTAAAGGTATATTCTGTAATTTTGTAAAATTGGAGGCTTGATATGCAAATATAAATATGGTAGGGATTAAATTGTGATTTATGTAGTTATAGGGTTTATTTTGTAATTTAAATAATTAAAGGGGTATAAACTGTAAATTGTGAAACTTAAAGGGTTAAAAGTGTAATTCTGGATAACTTGTGATTTTAAAAGTGTAAATTGTGATATTTTCATTGTAAACCTTTAACTTTGGTGTAATTACAATTAAAACCCTAAAATATGGAAACTTGTCATAAATAACCCTAGACTTTTGTAACTTGCTAAAATAAACCTTATTTCCATAATAATCTTAAATTGATAACTTAACCTAATTGTGATATTTGAATCTTGCTAAATATAGAACCTTGCTAATTATAGAAACCTTCCAAATAAGGAAACCTGCTAAAAATAGAAGTTACTTAAGATGGAAAGATAACTAAAAGTCATTTGTAATTTTGTCTTCTACTCCTCTAGGTTCGGGAAAGGAGTAATTTGATCCTTGTCATTTGCTATTCTTGTGTTCTGCTAATAAGGTACAGATATTCTGCCCTTTTCAGTAAGGTGCCTTCGTTCTCTTGATTTCTTATCTTGATTCATTAGGATTCCCCAAGCCATTGTTATGTTTCCCTTGTATTGTGAACCTTTGATATGGTCCCCTTGACTTGAACCTTTGCTTTGAACCCTTGCCTTGATCTTTTGTTTTGAACCTTGCCTTAAACCCTGCTATGAACCTTGATATGAACCTTGCCATAAACCTTGACTTGAACCTTGATACACTTGATATTATAACTGGATGAGAAAACTTTTTTAATTATTTATGAAAATGTTTTAAGAAAACTATTTTTAAGACTATCTTTATGAAAACCTTTTTAAAAGACCATTTTTATGAAAACTATTTTGAAAGATCATTTTTACGAAAACCATTATTAAAGGATTGCTTTTTTTTTTAAATGAACTTTTAAATTGAACCTTTACTATATAACTTGCTACGATCTCTTGTCTTGACCCTTGACCTGAACCTTGATAAACTTGGATTAGAAACTTGACTTGAACCCCTTGATATATGACTTGACTTGAACCACTTGATAAAACTTGAACTTGTACACTTGACACTTGATACATACTTGATATTTGACCCTTGACCCACAGTTTGAGATTACGAGCCATAACTAGGCATGAGGGTTTCATGTCCTTGTCATTGATGCACCAATGGCTTGACTCTAGGGCAGGAGAGTGATGACCTGTCCCGTCCCTGCCTTGACTTGATACTTGACTTGTTACGTAGAGGAAGACATTGTGGCAGCCTACTGGGGCGTATGGATGCATCCTAGATTTGTACTTGACTTGACTTGATATATTCTTGTATTACTTGGTGACTGATGGGTGTGTGCGATACACGTCATTCACATCTTGGGAGCTCATGACTCCACCCCTTGGAGGTATCCCCTCATACTGTACTTGGTACCGAGGTCTCCCCTCCGTACACCTTGCTTGATTTGATTTGATTTGATCTGGGCTCGTAGTGGATTACTGTTACTGTTACCCTATAACCTGACACCTGACTTGATACTTGGCTTGACTTGATTTGACTTGGGCTTGTGGTGGGTTACGGTTTGCTTTACACTTATCTATTGTAACCATTTCTTGATATATCCATATAACCTTTTATCTTTCTTTCTTTCCTAACTCCTGTTATACCTTTCATTGTTTCACTTACCTCACTACCCTATCATTACTGCTTTGTTATCGTTATATCTGTTCACTGAGCTTTCGTAGCTCAGCCGCATTTCTTTTCCTGCGGCAGGTTTTAGTTTGGAAGCTGGGTATGAGTGGAGAGTACCTTGGACTTAGAAGACCTTACTAGCTATTGAAGATGACCAGAAGAATTTATAATTAGATTTAGAAATTATTGTATTATAACCTTGTAGTTTCAGATTTTCCATTGTAATCCTTGAAATTCAATTGTATTATTTATGTTATATGCTTGTGTTTGTTCTGATATGAAACCATTATTGTGACATCTTTACCCTTGTCGGGTCGGGGTGTTACAAGGTCCATCAGGGAATATCGAAAAATTTGTATAACAAAATACTTCCAATGCCAGAGCTTTCTAAAGGTGGATACTAATAGGTGTCAGGAGAAATTTGACAATCACACTAGATTGGAGTAAGTGTTTCCATAACATCATTAATCTTAACAGATTTAAGTGGTTGCAAGTCATTAAAGCAAAGGTAGGATGAAAATAGATTTCTAAAGGTCACATATCAGATATGGTAAACTCTGGCAGCTTTAGGAAGAGCCAGCCAATCCATAACCTAAAGACCTCAAAATCGAATATATCAAAAGTAAACGGATTCGTAAGATGAGTACAGTCGTCAAGCCAGACGGATAGTTCATGTATCAAGGTCAAGCACATGGTTCATCAAGGTGTTGAGATATATAAGCGAACAGTTCAAGGTGTTGGAATCTTGTTTAGCTTTTTAGCATACGTGGCAGGTAGGGTGTGTATCGTTGGTAATACGATCATCATATAACCGTCAAAAGTGAGACGTACGGAATATTAGTTATCAGCATCATCATGCTCAGTTAACAATTTCGTGTTGAGATAGTATTCACATCATATCCTTCCAAAGGAAAACTGGTTGGCAGACAAGATTCATCATTCAAAGGGAGGGAATAAACTTCCTATATCCATGGTTAATAATCACCAGAGTTCTCATAGGAGTAGTAATAGATTTTGCAGGACTGAGTAGTATTAGATGATACATTTATATCCAGCACGGGTAATGAATTCATAGAATGTGTCAAACACATTAGGGTTAAATGACCTTCGGGATGGTCGAAAAGGTATCAAACTATTTATCAAACAGATCGGAAGTGGAGATCAAAATCAGGAAGTGAAACTTAAATGGTACAGGGTATCCACGTAGTTCTCGAGGAATTCCAAACTTACTTGGTTACTAAACTTAGGTTGCAAACTTTCTAGCTTCTGAAGCAAATGTTCCTATAAGGCTTAGCTAAAGGCAAGGGCACGAATCAGAGTGATGCGGAAGCAATGCTACTTACATAGATGTCCTAGTCTACCCATTCCTCACCGGTATAGCTTATGTTCCTATGTGGAGATCCTAAAGCAAATTCTCAAAGGTTATCTTATGAGCGCCTACAGTGGAGACTTAATGGTCCAAACTTCACAGGCCAAGGGTAAATGTATTACGAGTCGCAGCCTGTCTCTCTGATACCATAATTGTAACACCCCAACCCGAAAAGGGTAGAAGTATTACGTTATGGTGACATATCAAAGCAAACACAAGCATATGACATAAATAATACAAAGCGAATTTCAATGGTTACAAGGGAAAAATCTGAAGATACAAGGTTACAATGGAAATTACAATAAGTACTAAGTCTACAAATAATCTCTTCTAGTCATCTCTAATCCGGAGTGACTATCAAGGTCTTCTAAGTCCAAATATTCTCCACTCATAACCCAGCTTCCTACTAAAACCTGCCGCAGGAAAAGAAATGCGGCTGAGCTTAAAAAGCCCAGTGAACAGATATAGAGGTAACAAACAGTAATCATGAAATAGTGAAGTAAGGGAAACAATGCAAGGTATAATAAGAGTTAAGGAATAATTAAATAGATAAGAGTAAAGGGAACAGTAATCCACCACGAGCCCAGAACAGATCATATCATAATAATGTAACCATATAAGCATATAGAGGGGAGACCTCTTGTATAACCAGATAATATGAGGGGTGGCCTCAGTAACCAAATGGAGTGATCAACTCCCAGATATGTGAAAGACGTGTATCGCACACACCATCAGTCACCAGATATATAACAGATAAACAGAAACAGAAACAGAAACAGATCAAATCTAGGATGCATCCATACGCCCCAGTAGGCCAGATTCTTCCTCTACGTAACAAGTCAAGTCAGGTCAGGGACGGGATAGGTCATCACTCTCCTACCCTAGAGTCAAGTCATCGGTGCATCAATGACAAGGACATGAAACCCTCATGCCTAGTGAAACAAGTAGTGGCTCGTAGTATCAAACTGTGGGTCAAGGGTCAAGTATCAAGTATCAGATGTTCCAGTTCAAGTTTCATATCAAGTGGTTCAGATCAAGTTTCCGTTTCAAGTATATCAGATCAAAGTTTATATCAATGTTCGAGTCAAGTTTCCATTTCAAGTATATCAGATCAAGGTTTATAACAGAGGTTCAATTCAAGGTTCAGAACAAGAGATCATAGCAAGGGTTCATAATAAGGTTCAAATCAAGGTTCATATCAATTGGTTCAAAGGTTCATAACAAAGGTTCAATTTAAAGGTTTATATTAAATGTTCATATCATAGTGTTAAAAAGTAATCCTTTAATAATGGCTTTCATAAAAGTGATTTTTTAATAGTAGTTTTCATAAAGAAGGTCTTTAAAAGTAGTTTTCATAAAACTCATTAAAATTTCATATAAAAGTGGTATCGCATCGTGCTCATAAACGTCATTTTTAAAAATGGTTTTCCTCAAAACATTTTCATATATAATTAAGAAAGGTTTTCGCATCCAGTTATACTATCAAATGAACCTTCAAGGTATCCAAGGATTTGTATATTCATGTCACAGGGTGACGAACGAATTATATCAAGTATCAAGGGAACATAGCAAGGTTCAATTTATCAAGGGGAGCATAGCAAGGTTCACAAATCAAGGGGAGCATAGCAAGGTTCACAAATCAAGGGGAGCATAGCAAGGTTCAAGGGAGTACGATAGACAAGAGAGAGAGAGTTCATGAGAAACCTGTGAGAAGGTCAGAATATCTGTACCTTATTCGAAACGCAAACAAACACAAGATAGCAAACACTGAAAAGAATCAGATCACTCCTTCTTCACACCTAAAGGAGTAGAAGACAGAATTACAAGTGGTTCCTATAACTCAGATTACTAATTTTAGTTTATCTTTCCATTTTAGGTAACTTTCCATTTTTAATAACTTTCCAAAAATAGCAACTTTCTATATTTAGCAAGTTTCCCGAATTAGTAAGTTTCTAGAATTAGTAGGGTTCCATATTAAGAATATTCAAGGTTAAGTATTCAAATGTGACAATGATAATGGTTTAAGGTTCATAATGTCGATTATATAAGTTTAGGGTTTATTATGCAATTATAACAAGTTTAGGGTTAATTATGCAATTTGATGACGTATAGTCTACACCCGGGTCACGGACCCGATTAGTAAACAATACTAACACTTAAGCCCACTACGTGTGGGGCGCCATGGCGATAACTGGACTACAAGTTATGCGGTTTGGGCCAACAAGGCCCAAGCCCAAAGTTATTTCCGGATGGGATATTGAGTATCTCCTAAATAAAGGGGATATATACCAAATATCCGATATCGGCGAACACGCCGAAGAGTAGGGAACACGAAACCTACTAGGGTTTCATATGTATATAAAGGGCACCCAAGCCCTCGGTAAAGGTACGATCTTCGCAAAACCCTAACTCTTCACTAAACCCTAAACTTCGATTACTTACTCTCACGCCGGAGGATAATCGGGGGAGACAATCCCTCGATAAGCCTAACGGTGTTTGCTCTTTTTCTTAGTGCGCAGGTTCCATCAAGCATTAAGATCTAATTGGTACGAGAAAAGGAGTCTTAACAAGGAACGCCCAACTTTTGTATCAACAAGTGGCGCCATCCGTGGGACCGTACACTAAGAATTTTACCAAGAACTAGAATGACGAAACACGGAAGTCACAAGAGTCCGCATGGGAAGAAAGCGCATGATGACTCACTAGGGAAGAAGCATCAAACTGATGCGGCCTCTAAGCAGGCCTCTGGGACAACCAGCACGCCTGGAAGCTTAGGAGCGTACTCAGATCTGGTCTTTCCTACAGTGGAATCACTTACCAGGACTACCCCCGCTATTACAACAAGTACTAGCGCGATAGAACTGGAGCGCACTCCTCTTACCATGCCAGAGGTGAACTTCACTGAACCTCCCAATGCGCCTATCCGAAACAAGGATCCTGCCTTGGAAACAGACTCCATCGCGCTAGATGGAGTCACTCCCGAATTGGCGCCAAGCGACTTTGTATCTCAAAACTACGAAGCCTTGACTGCGCTCATGCGAGAGGAGGCAAAGAAGAGGTCAAGCCAAAGTCTGCACGCCAGACTCAACTTTGACCCTGAGCATGAGGCGTCCCCACCGCGCTACCGAAAGGAAAGGCGCGAGAAGGATAGCCGCAAACAACCAGTGTTTACCAGGATTGGAAAGAGGGTTAGGGATGATGAAGCAGCAGATCTTCAACATCTGGAAGAGCCTGAAGAGGGGGAACGGCGCGCCAATGTCCACGCTAGGCTTGGCAGTCGCAGGATTCAGGATAGGCTTGGGCGGCGGTGTTCCCCAAGTGAAAGCCCTTCAAGCTCTGATTCTGATGATAGTCGGCGCAAGCGCCGCAGAGGAACAAGCTCAGATTCTGATAATAGTCGGCGCAAGCATCGCAAAAGGGTGCGCTCATCCTCAAGTGATTCCTCGGACAACGAGGACAAAGAAACTGGACACTGGAAATCAAGAGGAAAATATCGCGACCAGGAAGACGAAGACATGTCTCTTCCCTGGCGTCGCCAAAAGGTTGATGCGTTCACTAGGCGCATCAGCGATTTTTCGGAGAATAAGAAAAGGCGCATGCCTGCTAACGTCAAAACATATGATGGGACAGGTGATCCTGATGATCACCTAAAAATTTTCGAATCAGCAGCCACTATCGAAAATTGGCCACAACCTGTGTGGTGCCATATGTTCAACTCTACATTAGTAGGGAATGCGCGTAACTGGTTTAGCAAGCTTCCACGTAGAAGCATCGGTGGGTTTGAAGAGTTACGCAAGGCGTTTCGCTTAAACTTTACCCAAAGGAAGAAGTGCGCCAAAAACCCTGTCGAACTCGCTAGGGTTAAACAGCGACAAGGGGAATCCACAAGCGCTTTCATGGAACGCTTTAAGGACGAATGCATGCAAGTCAAGGCGTGTCCAGAGATACTAAAAATATCGGGTTTTATGAATGCAATCAATAACCCAGATTTGATAAAAAAGTTAAACGATAAGGTTCCCCTAACTTTTGACGAACTCATGAAGCGCACGAGGTCTTTCGTCCAAGGAGAAGCAGCCGCTGCGGATAGCAAGAAAGGCTACTCGAACCATAGGCCACAAGAAGAGTCAAGGAGACAATCCAATGACCAGAGTGGCAATCGTAATGGGGGGAAAACGACAAGTACACCCCATTAACAAAAACTCCAAAGGAGATATTCGCGACGGAAGGGGCGAACTTCCCGAAACCACCACCAATGCGCACCCCAGAGGATCGGCGCACAGGGAATGGTTATTGCGAATACCATGGACAGAAAGGCCACACAACCAACGAGTGCGTCCAACTGCGCCAATTGATTGACAAATTGGTAAAGGAAGGAAAGATGGACCACCTCGTAAAAAACATCAGAGAAGGGAAAGACAAACCAAAACCAGGGGCCAAGAAAGAGACATCAAAAGAAAAGGCAGATATCATCTACATGATACAGCCATGGCAGCGCGCGACAAGACAGAAAGTCAGTCAACGGTTTTCTAAAGGAAATGAAATTTCTTTCCCCTCCCTGACTGCGAACAACGCAGTAGTGGATCCACTTACCATTGAAATACATACGGGGGGTCACGACATCCGTCGCATGTATGTAGATGGAGGTGCATCCGCTGATATTATATATGAACACTGTTTCAAGAAGCTACGACCTGAGATACAGAATCAGTTGATCCCAGCCACAACGTCGCTCACTGGCTTCACAGGGGAGAAGATATGGCCCATGGGGCAATTACGTCTATTTGTAGAAGTTGGTGACAAACCACACTCTACAGTCACCTGGATGAACTTCATGGTAATCAGATCCCCCTCTCCGTACAACGGCATCATCGGGAGACCTGGAATATCATCCATCCGCGCTGTGCCATCCACAGCGCATGGGATGCTCAAGTTCCCAGTGGAAGGAGGTATCGTCACTCTTTACAATACCACTATACCACCCAAAGAATGCAACGCAGTGACAAATGATGTAGGCGACGTACCAGAACAGCGCGCAATCAAAGTCCCAAACCTAAAGGTCGCCATTCACCCTGACTACTCGGATCAACAGGTATCTATTGGCGGGTCTCTGTCTGACAAAGGCAAATCAGCTATATGCGCACTCCTGCAAAATAACTTAGATATTTTTGCATGGGAACCAAAGCATATGACAGGAGTGCCACGCTCCATCACGAAACACAAGCTACAAATCCGACAAGGATATCCTCCAATACGACAGAAAAAGCGCGGACAAGCCCCAGACCGCGCAAAAGCCATCCTGGAAGAAGTACACAAACTAGTAGACGCAGGCATCATGCGGGAAGTCTACTACCATGACTGGCTCTCTAACCCAGTAATGGTAAAGAAGAGCGATGGCAGTTGGAGAATGTGCGTAGACTTTACAGACCTCAACAAAGCATGTCCACAGGACTGCTACCCGCTACCGAAGATAGACTGGAAGATCGAATCTCTGTGTGGATATCCCTTCAAATGCTTCCTGGACGCATACAAGGGATACCACCAAATTCAAATGGCGGAGGAAGATGAAGAAAAAACGGCCTTCCACACAAGTCAAGGGGTCTACTGCTATACAAAGATGCCCTTTGGCCTAAAGAACGCAGGAGCAACATACCAACGATTGGTAGACACTGCGTTCGAGAAACAAGTAGGCCGCAACTTGGAAGTCTACGTCGATGATCTCGTCATCAAAAGCCATACAGAGGAAGAACTAGTGCGCGACATGGAGGAAACGTTCAAAACACTGCGGAGAATCAACATGAAATTGAACCCCAAGAAGTGTACATTTGGTGCTACAGAAGGCATGTTTCTTGGGTATCTGATAGAACCCGATGGGATCAAGCCTTGCCCAGAAAAGACCCAAGCAGTCATTGACCTTCCCTCACCGCGCACACTGAAGGAGGTTCAGTCACTAAACGGCAAGCTAGCCGGACTGAACCGATTCTTATCCAAATCAGCGGACAAGTCACTTCCCCTATTCAAAACACTCAAGAAGTGCACAAAAAAGGGAGACTTCAGATGGACCGCGGAAGCAGAAGAAGACTTCCAACAGCTCAAACAACACATAGCAGCACTCCCAAAGCTTGTCGCGCCCCGACCAGGGGAAGAGCTGATCATGTACCTATCTGCGACTCAGGGAGCAGTCAGCGCAGTGCTACTGACAGACAGGAACTCCGTCCAGACACCCATCTATTTTGTTAGTAAAGCGCTCAAGAAGACAGAGATTAACTACACTGCAATGGAAAAGTTGGTCCTAGCCTTAGTGTTTGCAGCGAAAAGACTGCGCAGGTATTTCCAGGCGCACCCAATAGCTGTTATCACAGATCAACCCATCAAACAAGTTATCTCGAGACCCGACGCATCGGGACGCCTACAAAAATGAAGTGTGTTACTGGGTGAGCATAACATATCATATAGACCGCGCACTGCAATCAAAGGGCAGATATTGGCTGACTTCATCATTGAGAAGCCAGATACTGACACTACACCTGCGACAAGCAAGGAGGAACTTCAAGAACCATGGATTCTATTCACTGATGGATCCTCATGCGTAGATGGATCAGGAGGTGGTCTTATCCTCACTAACCCAGAAGGAAACGAATTCACCTACGCACTGCGTTTTGAATTCACAGCCACGAACAACGAGGCAGAATACGAAGCACTCCTGGCTGGGCTACGCATCGCAACTCAAATGGGTGCACGCAACCTAGAAGCGAACGTCGATTCACGGCTAGTTGCTAACCACGTGTTAGGCGAATATGTAGCAAAAGAGGAACACATGATCCAATACCTCGAAAAAACCAAATCTCTGATCCAGAACTTCGATAGGTTTACCATCAAGCAGGTTCCCAGGGGTGAAAACAGGAAAGCAGATGCGCTGAGCAAGATTGCATCCACCAGTTTTGCACATTTATCAAAACAAGTATTGGTGGAAACCTTAAAAAACAAGTCAATAGTAGAGATGGAAATATCCACGGTGATAGAAGAAGAAGGCCCTACGTGGATGACACCAATCATTGACTTCATTAGCAAGGGCATACTCCCCCAAGAACAGAAGGAAGCTCGAAGAATCCGGCGCACAGCGCAGCGATTCGAGCTTAGAGATGACGTCTTATATAGACGCTCATTCCTACAACCATGGCTTAGGTGCGTTGGACCTCTCCAGGCAGACTATGTACTTCGAGAAATCCACGCAGGCTCATGCAGCATGCACTCAGGACCACGGTCCATTGTAGCGCGCGCCCTAAGGTCGGGATACTATTGGCCAACTATGCACCGTGACGCGCGAGATTTGGTACGGAAGTGCAGTGATTGCCAAGTTCACAGGCCCATTCCACGCCGACCACAGCATGAACTAACGCCTATTACATCGCCATGGCCATTCCACAAATGGGGTATCGACATCGCTGGACCTTTCCCTATTGCCGCAGGTGGATTGAAATTCCTTATTGTGGCAATAGACTACTTTACTAAGTGGATCGAAGCAAAGGCAGTAGCGACCATAACAGGTAACCAGATAAAACGATTCGTGTGGGACAACATAGTATGTCGCTTTGGATTACCTGGTGAAATTATCTCGGACAACGGAAAACAATTCCGTGATAACCCGTTCAAAGATTGGTGCGAACAGCTGAACATCACGCAACACTTTGCATCAGTAACTCATCCACAAACCAATGGTCTGGTTGAACGCGCGAATAGAAGCCTAGGAGAAGGAATCAAAGCGCGCCTGGACAGACACAAAGGAAGATGGGTAGAAGAACTATCACATGTTCTCTGGGCGCACCGAACAACCATCAAGGTTAGCAACGGGGACACTCCCTTCTCTTTGGTCTATGGGATAGAAGCTGTAATACCAGCTGAAATTGGAATGCCAACCATCCGTACTGCGGAAGTTAACGCGGCAACCAATGATGATGAGCGGCGCATAGACTTAGATCTATTGGAAGAGCGACGTGAACGCGCAGCAATACGCGAAGAGAAAGCCAAGTCAAGAATGAAAGGATACTATGATGCCAAAGTACGCAGCACTTCATTCCGACCAGGTGACTTCGTATACCGCGAAAACGACTCAAGCCGCGTAGAAGACACTGGTAAGCTAGGACCAAAGTGGGAAGGACCTTACGAGGTCATAGAAGCACTTGGCAATGGAGTGTACAAGCTACTAAAAATATAAATATTACAAGCAATTGTTGTAAAATGAGGGTATAAAATATAAATATTATAAGGTTTCATGGTTTCACAAGTTAAGCCCCTTAGTTTGGAAAAATGACAATTTAAACCCTTTAGTTTAGAAAATAAACACCTAATACCTTTTTAATCCCTTTTTCATTTTTAACAGATTTTATATACGAACTGGTCCTGTTTAGTCGAATTTATTAACCATATAAGAACTCAGAAATAAAATTTCCAAAAATTCACACACGTACCTATATGTCTTAAAAACTTATATTAATTTTTCCAGATTTTATTAACTAGCATAACTATAGACTAAAAATCACTTAAGCCGACTCGTTCAGATTTCTGATCAGTTTTAACATACAAAAAGTTTGTAATTAGTAACCCCTTCAGAAAAATCTACAAAAATTCAAGTAATTAATAGACGTATGATATATTACCCACTTCAAAGGGCTTCTTCTAATTCAACACGGTTTGCAAACTAAAAATCAAAAACACGGACGGATTTTCCAGACATACGAATTCCGACTGACACTTAATTTTCCAAAAATCAAAAAGTTGCCTTCCCGACTTCTAAAAATTACAAGGTTAATTTCTACAGAAATCTATTTTCTTGAATTTAGTTTTAGACTCCATAAACACCCAAATACCCTTCGTTATCATCAAAATACACGCGATCAAAGTCGGATTAATTTCCAGATCAGAAAACTGCTTCATTATTTTATGTGATCATTCATTCAAAAACTCACCCATTAACACCTATCCTTCATATATAACTCAGAACACATAAAGGTTGATTCTTAAAAGGTTTTAACATGTTCATAACAATTAAATTCATCATATTCATACAATTTTCATATGGAGCGATTATACATATTAGGGTTTCTACATCATTATTTCATGTGAAAGATTCATGATTTCATGTGATTCTTATATGATCATATGTGGTTTTATTTTAGCAAAAACAACAAGGATTGAATGAGAAAGGGATGATACAAATACCCTTGAAGCGTGATCAAAACACAAGAACACCACACGAATCACCAACTTCTCCTTCCTTCTCCTTTCTTTTGGTGGTCGATCAACACAAAAAGGAAAAGGGTCGATTAGGGTTTTGTAAATCGAATGGATTAGATGTTTGTGTATACAATTACCTTGTGATGTGAATGAACAAGAACAAGATTAAGATCTCTTCTTCCTTGGAGCTTGCAATGGATCGACTAGGGAAACAAGAGGGAGAGAACCGATGTTTTTTTTTTTTTTTTTTTTGAGATAGTTTAGGGATTATTGATGGATCGGTATTTACAAAAAAAGAATGCCGTGTTTCTTCATTGAGGGTAATTAAGGTATGATTGATTTTCATAATGGGCTAGGATCAATTTGGTTTAAAATGCATTCTTATCTCTTTACATACTTGGGCTGAAAATTCTTGAGCTTATGATACATAAAATGTCTCCTAGGATTATATTAGATGTAGGAATTTTATTTTGTACATTAAATGTATTATGTAAAGTTTTAATTGGAGCTTAATTCATTAGTTAACTTAGGACATAATTTATTTTAGGTTAAAAGAAAAATGATGTACTTACAGGATATTCATAAGTTCTCAAAATTTTAAATTAGAGGGCATGTTTGTCATTTCATATTATGTTAAGTTTTTGGCTTTTACATGTCTCTTGGGTGGTGGTTGAGCAACATTTTTACTCTGGTTGTTGTCCCGGTTTCATTTGTTGTTATTGTTATTGGAAGTATTTCGGTTGTTGTTATAGTTGTTGTTGTTTCGGTATTTGTTGTTGAATATACGGTTGTTGTAGTTACGGTTATTGTTGGTGTTGTTGTTGTTGTCTGAAGCAGTTCCTTTCTTCACTATCTGAGCCATGAGTTTCTGAGACATTCTGATAGCCTCATCCAATGTTTGTGGGTCAAAAGAAATCACATCTCCTCGGATGTTGTGAGGTAATCCTCCAATGAAATTCTCCAATAGCTTCTCAGTATCCGGAACCATTGTCGGACATAATGCTGCCAATTCCTGAAATCTCCTGATATATGCCTCAATATCATTACCTGCTGTCACTAGCTCATAAAACTCTGTTTCCATCTTTTTCACTTCTGTTCGTGGGCAAAACTTCTTTGTCAGCAACTTCTTGAATTCGTCCCATGTAAGCTTGTGAGCGTTCTCCATTCCCATGGGCTTTGCATACGAATTCCACCATGACATAGCTTCCCCAACGAGTGTACTAGTAGCAAACTTAACCTTTCTGTCTTCCTGACAGTTGCATAGAAGGAATACTGATTCTGTCTTTTCAAACCATCGGATCATGGCAGTGGCTCCTTCAGTGCCTTTGAATTTTTTTGGATCACCACTCTTGAAATCTTTGTACGTACATTTACGGCCATTTGTTCCATTAGTATTTGTTTCTCCCACTTCTCCGGTTTCTGCCCGTGAAGCGGCTTCAGCAGTAGCTGCAGCTACGGCAGCTCTTTCAGTTACCAATGCTGCCTCAATACTGTCGGCAACAAGTCTCTTGATCTGGGCGGGTGTCATAGCAGGAGTAGTTCTTTTGGGTGGCATGATTCTTCACAATCACAAAAGATAACACAATGAGAACTCACAATGGAAACGGTCATCATACACAATATACACAACCACAACATGTATATACATCCACAATACGTATAAATACAACCACAGCATGTATAAATACAATGAAACCACAATGAAATATCATAAATATAATCACAGCGCACATGAATATAATACATGAAAATTTTGGTTACGCAGACCGATATCATAAAATAGCACAGCGAAAATCCTGCATAGTAGAGTCACACTTGATATATTTGTTTGTACTACAAGCAAAAGACAACAAGTACTAACTATGTCCCACACCCCGGGACTAGGATAATAATGTACAAGCTACATGATAATAGACTAACACTAGGCACCTCCTCCAGGTGCTCCATCTAACCTGCTGAAAATCCTCTGAAGATCCCTAGACATCGCAACCACGATCTCCTCTAGGTGCTGAACTCGAAGCTAAAGGTCAGTCTCCCTAGTCTCTGATGCAGACAACCTAGCCTGAACTGAAGATAACTCACCGGCCTGGCGATGATGCTCATCCTAGAACATCTGTGCTCTGTCAACTAACCCTGGCACCTCCTGCCTGAGCTGTGTGATATGCTCTGCACTCTCCAACTGACGAGCCTTTAAACCCTGGTGTGACACATCAGTGGCAACCCTGCATTGGATCAATACCTCGACCTCCTCCTCAATAGCCTCAATACGGCTCACTGGAGTCTCATCTAGATGAGACAATGCCCTCTCAATCTCTCTTAGAAGCTGATCTAGTCGCGAGTCAAATGTAATAGCAGTAGTCAATCTGTCAGCAGCAGCCCTCGAGCTCTCACCAACCTCGAATCTGCTGGGTGGTGCTGTCTCTGTAGCATCTGAAGTATCTGAAGATGAGATATCAAGACGAGCCCGCTTCTTGAGCGGCAGGTCTGACGTAGGAGTAGGATCTCTGATGTGGACTGGTGCTGATAGGGATGGCAATGGTGGAGACAATGATGACAAGGATGGTAAAGGTGACAATGGTGGTGTACTGAATGTCACACTCCTCCTCGCTGTCAAGCGGCGACGGAGTGGATGAGATGAAGTAAGTGATGATGGTGGTGGTAGGGATACAAATGCAGCTGGTGACCTGACAGTGAGACGATGAACCCGCTTAGCAGCAGTGCGCTTCATGCGCGGCCCACCTGGATATGTACGGTAAACTCGACCAAAGGGTACAAACTCTCCTGGCTGGATAACTGGAACAACTCTGGGACCACGACGGATCACAGGTGACAGTGGTGGGGTAGGCACGACTTCCCCCTCCTCAAAGGGTTCTGTCTCGGCCTCTGACATCACGGGTGAAGACTGTGGAGTAGGCTCCACTGATGACAAAATGATAGTAGGTATCGGAGATGATGTAACAGACTCTAATATGATAGAGGGTAGTGAGGAAGTATCGCCCGCTGACTCAGAGTCAGACGAGATAACAATAGGGTGTGAATCTGAAGAGATCACTGAAACAACAGATGTGAAATAAAAGTAAATAAACATTTACACAATGTGGGTTATGATGAAATAATATATGTATGAAATCGCAATCACTATATGTGATATAATGAATATGCACTTATGCTACAATGATGAGACGCTATGATGGTGCAGCTATAGTCTAGGATATAATTAATAACCTAGTTCGCTATAACCTTTGCTCTGGTACCAATCTGTCACACCCTCAAATTTCATGACTTGCAGCGGAATAAGTCATTCAGGGGCACGACTGGTCATAGCACCAAAGTTGCAGTTATATTGAACGACCTAAAGTGTCGTTTATAAAATACATCGTTTGATTATTTAAAAACATTCAGAGTTATAAAGCTAGGTCCCAAAAGGTGAAACAAGTTTTCAGAAAACAAGTTCATACAATTCAAACGATGGATAAGTGCATAAAATATAAAGTGAGATGCATCGACTCCGCGACTCCATGATGTCCATATGCAAGCCAACATGCGATACCTTAATTACCTGAAAATACATTGCTGAAAATGGTCAACAAAAATGTTGGTGAGATCATAGGTTTATGTAAATGAAATATTGTACGGATACCACGTATAAAGTGTATGACAAAACCATGCCACATAAAAATGATACATTAGCTCTAAGCTCATGACCCCGAAGCTAGACTGAATGAAATGCCCCAACCGAGTGTTTGCTAATCACTCAAATATGACAGAAATGAAATGCGTTCGTTTGACCAGTTGGTGCTACCAACCCGAACGGAGGAGTCACCCTCAATAGATCTATTCACTCACTCTCGCTTGCTAACAATTAACGGTTCATGATAATAAAGGGGACTTTAATCTGGGCAATGATGTAACTTAAGCAATGTAATGAGTTTGTATACTTTGGTCCGCATATGAAAATGGTGCAATGTATTCTCCCCCGAGAGTTTAGAAATCAATAAACAATTTAAAACGGGGCTATGAAAACTCACCTGATATGATAAAGCAACAATGATCACAATGGATATGATGAAACAAAACTCGGTCTCTAACCACGACCTATTATGAATGATGTGATCCAATGTAAGCAATGATACAATGCAACACATGCAAATACGTATGTTAACGATACCACTTGTTAGTTTTGAAAATAGCTTTTATCAACGAAAAATACACTTTTGACGTCTCGTTAAGTTATAAACTACTTTTCGCGTAAACACGTTGAAACGGTACTCCACGATCCTTGTTTGGTGTTCTATTAGCAAATATAATGTTTTCGTCATAAAACAACACTTTTCATAACTTGTGAAAATATGTCCAAAACGGCTTCGTGAAACTAGTCGTGAAATATTGCACGTTACGTGTTAGTTGATCAAACTCGACTTTTTTGAAAATCTTGTAACCATGTATAAATGTCGTTTCCTTTAACTTCTGGTTGTACACGCCTCGATCAATTAGAAAATCGGCTAACAACGTTATGTTTCGCAAAAACACTAGTTTTAATATTTAAAACACTTTCTAATAGTGGCTGTCAAAATAAACTAAAGTTCGTCGGCTTTAAACGTGTATAACTCGGCCGTTACAAGCTCGTTTTCTACGTTCTTTACATCTCAATGGGTTGGGTCGTCTAGATCACGTCTAACACCTCGTTTTGTCCTTTGAATCTCGGAGATCAGCAACTAAATTTTCAGAAAATTAGTTTTCGTCGTCTAACTTCGAAAAATCATAACTCCTTCGTTATAAGTCGGTTTTTAGTGATTCTTGCGGCCACGGTTTCGTTTTTGAAAGAAATTTCTGAATATGAAGGCCAAAATATGCCAAAAATTACTGAGTTTTCCAGTTTACACGTTTTTGGACAGTAGCTATATTAGATTGTTAAAAACTCACTTTCTTGGTTCTAAACTTGATCATACTAACTCAAATCAACTCCACAAGTTCGCAAATCCTACCATACACCTTCTTAGGGTGTCATGGGGTCCTAAACATCACCAACGTTGGTGGATTTCATGAGATCATTAGTGAAACCTATAGATCTAGTGATTTAAAGAGTTTATGTTCAAATGTGGTATGTAAAACATAAGTATCTTGCATGGATGATTAATATAACTTGAAAATACATGAACATATATATCAAATGAAAGTAATAAATGATCAAAACATGTTCTTGAAAACTTACTTGATGATTGGATGAGTTTTGATAAGAAATGAGTAATAAACTTGAGGTTTGATCACAAATCCATAACTAGGAAGGCAAATGGGGTATGATTATGCTTTGTTCTTGAAAAATCTATGGATTTTAGGTGTGTTCTTGGTTGTGGCCGATTGGGGAGGATAGGATGGAGAGGGTTTGATCTTTTTGTTAGCTAAAATATTATGGTGTATGTGTTAGAGTTAGTGGGTTTTGAAATAAAATGCAAGTAATTCATTAATGACAATTTGGAAGTATTAAGCCTAAATGGGGGGTTAGGGGGGGCGGCACATGTGGGTGAAATGGGATGGATTTGATGTAATTAAAGAGATTGTCTCCCATTTATTTAGAGTTTAGTTAGTTTAGTGTATACACTGAGTGTTATCGGGTACCGAGTTAACTAGAAATAACTCGTGACGAGGTGAAATGAGATACGACGAAGTTGTAAAAATTGTAAAATCATGTTCCTTGCAAGAATCGGGTGTTAGAATGATAATCGGATTGAAATTTCGTAAACCGACGGAGTTATAAGCGTCAAACGAAAAATATAGCGATTGTTTTAAAAACACCGGGTAAAGTAATAATATAATCTCTATATCATTATAATTAGCTTGAAAATGTATTAGGATCATTGTTGGGAGTATTGGGTTTACTGTTAGTAGAAATAAAAATCACACAATCACATACATGAACTGATATGGAAATGATGTTACTGATGATATGCAGACTACTCTAGTCCGTATGATGTGTCTTTACTGATGATGCATGAATACGCAGCTAAACCTAACTGGTTACGCGCATTTGAATACTCGTAAACCTAGTTTACGACATGATGAATGATGCCCATGAATAGTGATTTCCCTCCGGGAATGAATAGTGTCATGTGAATAGTAAAATTTTTGACGACTTCTCAAAGTCTCAAACTGACTTCAAAAACGATGAATAGTGAAATGATGAATAGTGTTCGGTGAATAGTGTTTGATGAATAGTAACTCATGAATAATAATTTGTCGAGGTTTGGGAAAATGACCTGAAAATGCGAGTTGTGACAGAAATCATAGAGTTGATCAAAGTTCACAGCATGCAAGTCCTTCGTTTGATTAACTAAAGTGACATATCGTCCCCATTCTTCTTGAAGGTTGTTAAGGAACTTGATGTTGCTAACTATCACTGAAGGAGTCAACTTGTTTCTTGTAAGCTCGTTCATAAGAGTATAGTAGCGATGATAGTAAGATTCAATGGTCTCTCCAGGTGTAGATGTGAATTTCTCAAACTCTGTTAACAGCTTATTCTGCATGTCCTACTTACCAATTTCAGTTCCAGGACATAATCTTCTAACTCTTTCCCACATTGCATTAGCACTTTCACAGCTATCTACCACAACAAATATCTCTCGTGACAATCCTAGTTGGATTAAGTGCATAGCAAGATCATCAGCTTCCATTTGAAGTTTTTCATCCTCACTGTATTCTGCTTCTGTTTGAACACGAAGGTGAGGTAAAACTGGTGGTGCAAGGTTAGGATCTCCTTGATCTTGGATTTGTCGAGGCTTAAAAGGTCCTTCCATTATGGATTTTATCATGAGTTTTCCATTAGGCTTGGTTTTTAGATAGCGAAGCATTCGACTTTGCCATTGAAGGTACATAGGGCTTGGAATACCCTAAGACCTTTAGGAAAGTTAATGTGAATTGTAATGGATGTTGTTATTATACAAGACTTATGTGTCTTGAATCATCCTTCGACATTGAAACTTGTAAATTAATTGGCTGAACAAATCTTTGTTGTATAGAACGAAACAAGAGATTTGAGGGAAATGCGTTATATCATTAATTGGGTAGGGAGGATTACCTCATTTGAAGAAATGAAAACTAAGACGCCTACCATTAATGCTTCTTTCCCCAAATGAAAAGAATGCAATACATGAATTGAAAACAGATAAAAGTAACTTTTACAACTATGTAGATGGAATCAGGTTATGTAATTATACTCGCAGTGTTGAGGCTCTGTAATTGTGTCTACATTGACACATATAAATCATGTGAACAGATGCTACACTCTGTAGTTGTGCTAACAGAGACTTATGTCAACATATGTGATGCTCTGTAGTCATATAGACAAAGGCTTATGTCACCATATGTGATGCTCTGTCATCTTAAAATATGAGATAATAGTATATAAGTTCCACGATAAAGTTTGTTACCATCTAGTGTACAAATGTGGGTCTCTGTCATCTCGACAGAGCGTGTGTGAAATACCTTCTCAAAAGAGGCTTTGTCTACAATGGACTTATCGTCACGGGTGACACAGTAAAGCATGGTAGAAAGTTACTTAAGGCTTATTCACGGACATCATGTATTCAATATGCATGGATTGTGTTTTACGCTAAAGGCAACATGAAAGCTCTGACAGAGGTTCTAGGAACATAAGTTATCCTCTGTCAATGTTGTACGATCTCCCATGATCATTGTGTCATATGCAGAGATTCATTTAAAGATGGTTTATGGTGTTCTTAATAAACATCAATAGCTTCATATGTAGATAATATGCGTTGTAGTAAAACAGAGGCAATATAGCGTATTAGTTTCAAAGGAGACATACCAGATTGGCAAAGGGTATCCTCTGTAGTTAATGTAAGGTCTCTGTTCACCTTGTGGTAAACATTTAGTGAAGGAAGGTTCTGGCCCGACTTGAGTGTACCATTATGTGTCCCAATTCCTTAAATGAACCTTTACGAAGGTTACAACGGAGGTTGCCACGGAGACTGGAACAGAGGGCTGCTAATTTCGAGCCTTCTTCTTAGGAAAACCCCTGATAGAGATTGCGACAAAGACTTCTTCTTATAATAAACCCGAACAGAGGTTACGACAGAGGCTGTTGCGGATGCTGCAACAAAGGTTACGAAGATTGCACAGAGGCTACGGTTTCAGCCATTCTTCTTAAAACGAACCCCAACAGAGGCTCATATGAAGGTTATTGAGTTTGAAACTTCTTCGTAAAATGAACCCAAACAGAGGCCCATATGAAGGTTGTTGAATTTGAACATTCTTCATAAAACGAACCCAAAACAGAGGCTCCTACGAAGGTTATTGAATTTGAACCTTCTTCGTAAAATGAACCCAAACAGAGGCCCATATGAAGGTTGTTGAATTTGAACCCTCTTCATAAAATGAACCCAAAACAGAGGCTCCTACGAAGGTTATTGAACCTTCTCTCCAAAATAGACCATAACAGAGGTCACAACAGAGGCTGTTGTGTTTAAACCTGATAGAGGGTGTTAAAATGGTAAACATAAAGTTTGTGGTTGGAGGAAAATCTCGTGATTAGTGATAAAAGTGAAGATTTCAGTGGTGTTTACATGTGGTAACAAGGATGTAGGGAATTCAATTGAATTCGAACGTTATTTATGAAAAACGGTTATTTGACTCGGAAAAACAAGACTTATTGTTGCAGGTCCCACGGATGGCGCCACTGATTGTACAACAAAGTGCACATACCAGGCCGTCAATGGTGATTGACGGAATTAGGGGTGATGGTGGTGATGCCGAGTGCAAGATAACCTGAAAATAAGAAATAGAAGACACTACGTTAGACAGAGCGCGGGGGAAGCCCTCGCGAACCGCCTCCGGTGTGAGAATCAGTCATGGTGATTATGTCATGAAAGTATTGAGGTGGAGAAGATGATATCTCCTGGGTTAAGTTAGGTTGCATGCCTCTGTGATGACTTCCTTATTTATAAGCATAATAATCTGACAAAGCAGTTACAGAGGATGTGTGGAGGCAGTTACAGAGGTCATGGCAGTTACAGAAATCATGGCTAAAATCATGGCTATTGACCAGATCTTCTTTGACCAGTTCTGTTTGACCTTTAGGCTTCAACCTTGTCGGAGGTGAGGCTCCGAACAGTGACGGAGGCCAGGCTCCGAACCGTAACGGAGGCCAGGTTCTGAACCTCGACAGAGGTTAGCCACTATGAGTGCTTTGGGTGAAGATTGGCGGATTCCCTTGCGGTAGCCATTATGAATGACTTTAAGCCAACATTATGTGTAGGACGAAGGCGTAGGCTTCGTCCTTTAGGAGGGTACATCATCACCCTTTGTATAAATGGTAAGCTACGTACCAGAGTGACGGTAATGCTCGTTAGTAGAGCGGAGGGTACATCTTCAACTAGACTTTTTTTGGGTAAAAGGGAGTAATCTTCCACCCTGGTAAATATATTAAAACCGAAAAAGATAAGTACAAATGGAATATGGCTGAAGTACCATATTAACCTCAAGCTAATAAGCTTGATAAACACCTAAAACTAGTGCTTATGACATGCCATAAGCACTTACAACTCTAGAAACAAAGACGCACCTAGAAAAAATCAACTGAAAACCGGCTAGCCAGCAGGAAATGTGTGAGATGAACTTGCACCTGTATTTGAGTCAAATAGATCGGCCGATTCATCATACACATTTTCAACATGTTCTTCACCATCTTCATCATCCATCACCAATGCAGAATACAAATTGGATGTCGTAATATTATCTTCCTTAGAAGATTTACCAGTAGACTTCAACATAGACGACGATGTAAATGCATTACCCATAGTAGTAGCTCCCTTCTTAGGTTCACTAGTTGCTGCCTTTGGAACAAATCTGAACTGTTTAACCGAAAGACCAACAGATTGACTTCTATTAGTAGACTTGGCTTTACCCTTCTTCTTTTTCTTACCCACCGTTTGGAAAACATCATTATTCAGCACAATAGTAGGAGTAGCAACATGTGAAGTAGAAACAATAGGAGGACTCACCACCTGTTTAGGAGGACTCACCACCTGTTTAGGACATTGATCATGAGTATAACCAAATATTTTGCATATATTGCACCTGGGGGGCCTCCATTCATATTCAACACGTATAGTCTCTTTATTAAAACCCTCCCCAGTGAGGGAAGGGAAACCAATAGTAACAGCCTCCGCAAGATCATATTCAGAATTGACCTCAATGAGACATCTAGCAAAACTACTTCTACCCCACGAATCACATAGAGCTAGTGTATGAATCAAGCATAACAGGTTTACCAATGAATTTAGTAATCAAACTAATACCATCCTCTTCAAAAACTTGAAGAGGAACATCATGCAATTTAACCCAAACCGGAATGCTAGTCAATTCTTCCTTACGCAAACAAGTATCCATAGACCATTTCTTGAGAATTATTGGAGATTTGCGTATCATCCAAGGGCGTCCTTCCAAAACAGCTTCTAAACCAGCCAATGTATCAAATTTGTAGAAAAAGAAGCCTTTGGAATTCATCATAATCCTTTTAAGACCATGTTACGCCCAGTTACTCCTAGCATAGTATTCAACAACTGGAAACGCCATCCTTTTTCCAATAAAATAGCCATATAAAGTATGTTCCAAACGAGAACTAACCTTTTTAACCACTTTACGGGGAATAGAGATGTTGACACCTTCAAATACGGGTTCGGCAATAGGAGACTCATGAGTCGATTTAGGGATCGACGATTGAGTATTAACTTCAGCCTTAAAATCCTCCAACAAACCATCTAAAGCAGCCATTACCCTATTCCTAACATCACTCTCCAAAACAGCCCACAACGGATATTTACCCTCTACAATACCCTTAGTGAAATCACCAATGTCCTTAGAAGTTTTAATCGCCACACCAAACAAAGCATGAATATAATCTATACCTGTGACATCCTGAGGACCTGAAGCATGATGACCTATTCCACCAGTAGCCATACTCCCAAATGACACAAAATCATTAGCAACACCAGTAGCCGTGGCTTGAGTAGGAGCAGCCAAGACCGATTCACCAAAGCTAACCGTAGGGTACCCATCAGTAGCAGGTAGATCAGTTTCATTAGCATGAGAAATGTTCACATTAGGCATGTTACCAGAACCATCATTAACCAAAGATGTAGTCACATTACTCGGATCAGAATTAGGGTTTACCAAAACCCTTGTTTCTTGGGAAGAGAAACACCGGTGTTTCCCTCCAAGTTCTTCAAACGAGTGTTTCTTTCATTGATCTTAGCAGCAACTGAGCGTAAAAGCTCAGCATTCGACTCTCCCAAACTTTCCATCACAACAGCCAAAACAACCTAAAACACGTAATCACCAGACAAGAAACCCTAATCGCAGCAGTCACAAAAGATCTCCGTCAATCTTAAAACCGTGTAAAAACCCTAGTTAGAAAACTAGGGTTTAATATAAGCAATAAAGTATAGTAATCAACCCATAATAATGTTCGATTCAGAAACCAATGATGAGGAATTAGTAGCAATTATGGACCGACTTAAAATCAGATCAAGTAGAAAAAACCCTTAGCGATTGGAAAAAAACCCTAAAAGAACAAAACCGATCTAAAAATCAGACTTTAGCCAAGATATGGATTAAACTAGATCATACACAAGATATAATCAAAGATTAATTCAGTCTTGAGATGAGAATGATTGAAAGATCGATTAGGTTGAAAAGGAAAGAGTAAGGGAATCGTTTTTTCTCCAAAATCGCCCATCGTCAACTACACTTTGCGAGACACGTTTACGTGGACTAGTTAAAGAGATACATCATCAGATTTTAGGTGATGACTGGCTCTAATAACTAACTTGAAGTTATTACCCGTCACGGTGCAAGTCTATTCGAGATAATCACATTTGAGTCGAGCTAAATGAATTTTTTAAGATTCATAACATATCACTGATTCATAAGATCACTTTTCAAATCACGTTTTTCTCCCCCTAAAAAATAGCATATCATGAATTTTTATTTTTTTTAAATATCAACGATGTTTTTGAAAAGCATTTGGAGAGTTTAACGGATTTTTAAGCATGAAAAAAAATTTATAAAGTTTATACTTCCTTTTTTATAAAAGCATTTTGACATAACTATCGAAATGATTTTATCAAAAGTTTATCGTTTGTAAAGTTTTGAGAGAGTTTCCTTTGAGCTCAAAATCCATTATGTGCTTAAAGGTTGGTATTTTTGTGTTGAAATATTTTTCTTTGGAAAAGTGTGTTTTTCAATAGAAAAAATTTCATGTTTGAAAAGCTTGAGTTGTGTACCGATGTATACACAAGTCGTTGGATAAAAATGAGTTTTGGTTCTAAAATCTTTTTGTTTGTTTATACTCGAACCATATTTGAAAAAAGATTTTTTCTTGAAGTACGAGTTCTAAGCTGAAATACTTAGAAATCATTTGAATTTTGAAAAATTTAAAAGATTTTGACAATCTAAAAAATTTGAGTAAACTTTTCAAAAATCAAGAAGATTTCTCTTCGTTTTCTTTTTTAGCAAAGAATGTACTAAATGAGTAAAAAATTCGCTTTGATTCACTTCAAAAGAGCGAATTTATTTAAATGCGAGTTACAGTCTTTCATTTAACTGCAAGTCATTTTGAAGTCCTTGTTTTGAAATCTTTTTGAGGTGATGTACCCGGACTTTCTTTTAAAAGATTTCACGTTGAAGTGCGAGTCATACACTGTTATGTTTGTATAAGTCATAATGAAGAAAAAATGATAAAAAAATAAAATAAAAATATTTTTTATTTTTCGAAATTTTTTGATATTTTTGTATTTTTGTTGTTTTCTATTGTTTTTTGGACTTTTCAAAATTTTCTACTTAAGTATTTTGTTTCTATGGGTTTTTCAAATTTTGTATTTTTTTTTGTCAAAAATATTTACAGATAAGCGAAGTCTTTTTGATTTTGAAATTCTTAAGAAGATTCGAGAAGACTCTCTAACTTTTCTGGAGTTAGGCTTCGCATTCCAATTCGATGAACTAAATACTTTAACCTTTCTTTTGGAAAGGCTTTAGTAAATAGATCCGCAAGTTGGTATTCAGTCCTCACGAAATATAATTCGACAGTACCTTGTTTCACATGCTTCTTGATGAAATGGTAACGAACTACAATGTGTTTTGTACGTGAGTGTAGTACAGAATTGCATGAGATGGCGATGGCGCTCTTCGAATCACAATACATATGTATTTTTTTGAAGTTAAAGTCATAATCTCTGAGCTGTGTGCGCATCCAAAGTACTTGAGCACAACATGCCGATAGGGATACATACTCAGCTTCTGCAGTGGAAAGTGCGGTACAAACTTGTTTCTTTGAAGACCAGCTTACTAGTTTTTCTCCCAAAAATTGAGATCCTCCTGACGTACTTTTTGCTGTGTCTCTACAACCTGCAAGGTCAGCATCTGAAAAGGCCATGAGATCGAATCCAGATCCTTTCGGATACCAAATACCCATGTCGACGGACATACGAAGGTATCGAAAGATTCTTTTTACCTCTTTGAGGTGATTCTCTGTAGGCTTTGCTTGAAATCGCGCTAATAAATATACAGCAAAATAAATGTCGGGTTGACTGGCTGTTAGATACATGAGAGATCCAATCATGCTCCAATATTTTTTCGGATCAATTGGTTTCCTGTGTAAATCATAATCCAATTTCGTTGTAGTAGCCATTGGGGGGTACTACAAGGATCACATTTGTCCATTCCATGTTTCTTAAGGATTTCTAAGGTATATTTGTGTTGATTTAGAAAGATACCAGTTGGGTTGATGAATTTGAAGTCCAAGAAAATATTTTAGTTCCCCCATCATTGACATCTCAAACCTGCTCTTCATTAGATTTGAAAATTCTTTTGAAAGTTTTGGATTAGTGGAGCCAAAAATGATGTCATCCACATAAATCTGAACAATCAAGATGTCATTGTGGTATTTTCATGTAGAAAGAGTTGGATCAACAATACCTTTTGTGAAGTTGTTCTAAAGTAGAAATGAAGATAGTTTATCATACCATGCCCGTGGAGCCTGTTTTAGACCGTAGATGGCCTTCTTTAGCTTGTATACGTGGTCTGGATGTTCCATATCAACAAAGCCTTTGGGTTGACTCACATAAACCTCTTCCTTAATAGTTCCATTCAAAAACGATGTCTTGATATCCATTTGATAGACCGTGATGTTCTTGTGAGCTGCGTAGGCTAGAAATATCCGAACCGCTTCTAGTATTGACAGTGGCGCGTATGATTCTTCAAAATCTATCCCTTCTTCTTGAGAATATCCTTTAGCCAATAGACGAGCTTTGTTGCGAATTACAGTCATTTCTTCGTCTCTTTTGTTCTTCCATAACCACTTGAGATTGATAACCGGTTTGTTAGTCGGTCGTTCAAATTTTTTTCCAAGAGTCATGTATTTCGTATTGTAGAAGTTCTTCCTGCATCGCTTCAATCCAGCTTTCATTCGCCATTGCTTCACGAATGTTCTTTGGTTCTTCATCTATGCATATTGCAAGTGCAAAGATACAAAGTTCTGGATCTGTTGTGTAGGGTATTCACAATACATGAATCTCTAGTTTGAGGGTTGTATGGATCGAATAAGAGAAGATTTCTAGAGAGAGGTGGGAGCCTTTTAGTGAGAGAAACACAAGTAATATTAGATTAAGTGAAAAGGTCCAACCCTTCCCTTGTGTGGGAAGGGATATATATACTACTACATATTATGTCCCTAGTGGACTGTGGAGCGAGCTGACAGTGGGGAAAGCCCCGACCCACTCCACAAATATAGATAAGACTAATACTAATACTAATAATACTAAGCTAATATAGATAAGCCTACGAGCTATAGAAATGCTAATTAGATGCTCGGGGTGACCGAGCCTTCATCTGAATATTTATATTCCTAACAATCTCCCCCTAAGGGAGGTCACCCCGGAAATAATAATTCGAATTCTAGCATTCTTTCTTCTGAACTTGTCTTTATAGCTCGTAGTCTTTGATTCTTCACACTCTAGTATCTTTGTGCATTCAGCAGTGATGATTTGATGACTGATCGATTGTCTTGGATGATCTTTGAGTATTCTTCGACTTTATCATCCAACATTTGTATTTAAGTCATCTTTCAGCAGTATGTTTCCTTGTGATGTAATAATCTTCGCGCCTGACATGCTCACACTGGTTGGTGTCATGATCTTCAGCATCAGAGTTAGCAGAAGCCGTGTTGAAGGTCTTTAGGTTGATCATGACTTTGTTGAATAACAATGATTATGTAGTGTGAACATGTGGTGATGGATTGGCATCTTTTCTGCAACCAGCCACAACAGCAACCAGCTACAGCATTCCACAGCAACCTCCGCCAGAAATTCCTGCATACGACAGTTAGCAATAATTCGACCGGTACTTACAAGTTTGGGCTTCGAGATCGTCAACAGCATAGTGTGAAGACTCTCTCTAATCCTTACCAAGACCGTTCCTAATCGAAAACCCACAGAGGGCTTTTTAAGATTTTACCGTAGTAAATCAACGATTAGGTGAGTCGCTGGAGATCACTCCACGACTGTAGACCGGTTGAAACCGCCGCGACCACAAAGCGTAATCCACGAGGAATTACCTAAGTGACCTGCTTTCAGGGCTGCTTGATGTTGACCCTGGCAGGAATTTCCATTCAATCATTGAGAATTACATAAGTAAATTCTCTCATAAATGTTCTGGCAGATTGCTAAGATCTGCGTAGGACTCTTAGGATTACAACTGGTGTCCTTAATGTTGAACACCCAGTGTAGAAATAATTTGTGTCCCTATGAGATCTTATTATGCATCTCGTGGCTCTAGACTCAATTGTGCGTTTTGATTTGGTGATCGGAGGCTGGAGAGGACTGCCACCTTTTCAATATCATCTAACTCGGAGTGAGAGAGACGATAGGAATGTATTGAACTCCGTGACAATTGAAACAAGAATCCTTTGAGGGACCTTGAGTGGCTAGGGAGGGTTGTGCAGCGTATCACTGGGTCCATGATACTTTGTCTTCAATGCCAGCAATCAACTAAGTGATTCTGACAGCATATGTATTGACCCGGTTTCTGCCTAAGTTGTAAGGAGGGCTATTTCTTTTCACCCTTTATCTTTACAATTCTTTTTCATTCTTCAACCCCTTCAGTGCTTACCGAGACTTCCTTACTAGTACCTTGTTGGGTTTATTCCAGTACTAGCTCCATCTCAGTCGGCACTTTTCCCTCATTCACTTTTCTCCTTTTTAATCATACCTAAGGACTTCTACACTAACTAGTGGATTGTCCCTGGGTAGATCCCTCCGGCTTTGGCAGGATCGTGGGAACTTGAGCCTAACCTAACCATCCTTATAACTCCATGCATTAATTAAAATGGTCGGTCTTTGGTGTACTTCCACGATTGCCATAAACCAAATCTTTGAAAAATCTCTCAAAGTGTTCATGATTCTGAAACACATTTTTGCATACACTTGAGAGTTTTATATTTTTCAAATGCTCCCCCTCAACATGTGCTCGGTTGATTGTTTTATAAATTTGCACATGTTAGGTAGAGCCTGCACTTTTTGAATTGATCCACTTTCAGTGAACATGACCGATTCGAGACACGCTTACATCACTGGTTAGACCAGCTTGAAATTATTACCCGTCCTGGTCAAGTCCATAGAAAGTTTCTCGAAACGGTACACTCTACTCAGATACATCTTTTTCGAGACACGCTTACATCACTGGTTAGACCAGCTTGAAATTATTACCCGGCCAAGACGTATCCTTTCGATTGATGACAATTCAAGTTTCGTCAATTCTTTTGTTAATTCTGAGTCACAGCCACATGCGATGCCATAATCCATTGTTTTGTAAAACCATTTGCTCCCCCTCAATATATGCATTGATATAAGAAAGATTTTCGTACTTATGGAGGAGCTTGCTTTTATGTCCAAAACATTTTGCTCCCCCTCAATATGTGCCTTGATATACAAAATGGTTTAGCACATACGGGAGAGCTTACATAAATTGCCAAATCATCACATTTTATCAGAATTTCCTATTTAAATCACATTCTCTCCCCCGATCAAAAATTTCAAACCATTTGAGATTTGTGATCCCAATTGATTTAAATACGTTTAGAAAAAATTCGGGAGAAAATGTGGTCTGGTTTAAATGTATTCTGATTTAGGAGCATACGATGCTCCCCCTGAAACAACGAGAGAGTGTCACTGCTGATGTTGCACAAATTTGGTAAGGTGTCGGAAATTTGAACAAATATACTCCCCCTCAATTAATGACCCGTTTTCCATTAAAAGAGCTGTAGTCATTCAATTGAGCGACGGACATTTGTGAAAATTTAGTTCATTTTACCACCTTGTGTAACATCAAGACTCTCTTGAGGGATCTAACAAGATAGAGAATCTTGATGAAAAGAAGACTTCTCTTCTTATATACGAAGTGATGCACTGAAACGTACATCAAATCGGGGAAACATGGATATAAAGTAATCCATGCCCAGGTGAACATCACCCGGTTGGAGGAACAGCTGTCTTTATGGCGACATGCTTTCCCCATTGTACAACGCGGGTTGCAGTATGAAGTAACTGCAAGCCATTAAGACATGTTTTAACTGATTAGTATAACTTCTGCTCGAGCTTCATTTAAGAATCCGTGCCATTGTTGAATGACATTTCTAGATACGTAAATGTTATCGATAAACAGAAGACATGCTTAGGTAGAACTATTTTTGGTATTTTCTGATTTTTCGATTTTTTATGGTTTTTATAGGTTTTATATTTTTGTATTTTTCTTTTTGATTTAAGATATATACAACTATGTACAAGGATACAAGAAGACAATCCTTTACTCCTCCTTTTCTTCCTGAAGACACTTGAGGGTTTCAGGAGTCATGCTTTTCATGCCAAGGCGTGGGAGAATAAACTGAAACCTTTCTCTTGGGAGGGCCTTGGTGAAGATGTCAGCTAACTGAAACTCTGTCCTTACGAAGTATAGCTCCACAATTCCTTTTTCCACCTGTTCCCTGATGAAGTGATGCCTGATGTCGATGTGTTTTGACCTGGAGTGCTGAACATTGTTACAACAAAGAGCAATGGCGCTTTTGTTGTCACAATACAGGGGAATTTTGTTGTATGAGAATCCATAGTCCGAAAGCTGTGATCGCATCCAAAGGATTTGTGCACAGCAAGCAGACATAGCAATGTATTCAGCTTCAGTAGATGATATTGATGTACTCATCTGCTTCTTAGAAGACCAACTAACCAACTTTTCCCCTAAAAATTGAGCTCCTCCTGAAGTACTTCGACGTGTGTCTTGACATCCCGCATGATCAGCATCTGCGTATGCTGTTAACTCCATTGCAGTGTCCTTAGGATACCAGAGACCCATATGAACCGTGCCTTGAAGATATCGGAAGATCCTTTTCACTGCTTCAACATGCTTCTTGGTTGGTCTGGATTGATACCGAGCACACATACACACAGCAAACAGAAGATCCGGTCTGCTAGCCGTGATGTACATCAAAGATCCAATCATGCTTCGATACTGTGTGATATCAACTGGAATCCCTGAAGGATCTTCATCCAGCTTCGTTCTATCAACCATGGGAGTGTCAACAGGTTCACTTGAATGGAATCCAAACTTTTTCAGGATCTCGTTGGCGTATTTGGATTGATTGATGAATATGCCTCCGGGACTTTGAGAAACTTGTAGTCCTAAGAAGAATGACATTTGTCCCATCATGGACATTTGGAATTTGGAATTCATCTCCTTTGAGAAACTATCACATTCACCAGGATCTGTTGAAGCAAAGATGATATCATCTACATATATCTGAACTAGCAGTAGATGGTTTCTTGATTTCCTGGTGAATAGTGTAGGATCAACAACACCCTTGGAGAATCTGTTCGCTAGGAGGAACTTGGACAATGTATCATACCATGCCCTTGGCGCCTGTTTTAGCCCATAAAGAGCCTTCTTCAAGCGGTAAACATGAGTAGGGTGTTCAGCATCCACGAATCCCTCAGGTTGACTCACATAAACTTCTTCCTTTAAGTCACCATTCAAGAATGCCGTTTTGACATCCATCTGGTAGACTATCATATTACGACTTGCAGCATTTGCCAGGAAGATTCTTATGGCTTCAATTCTAGCAACCGGAGCAAACGATTCTTCAAAATCAATGCCCTCTTCTTGTCTAAACCCTTTAGCAACTAGCCGTGCCTTATTCTTTAGGACATCACCATACTCGTCAAGCTTCACTTTGAAGATCCACTTCAAAGCAATGATCATTGCACGCTCCGGAGGAGGCACTAATTCCCAAACTTCAAGTCGATCAAATTCATGGATTTCATCCTGCATGGCCTGGAACCAGCAATCTTTAGTCATTGCTTCTTTGGCATCCTTTGGTTCGACTTTAGACAGTATGGAATTGAAGAAGCACCATAGGGCATCAGTGGCTAGTTGATTACGAGTGGATACTGGACGTGAGGGATTGCCTATGATGTTGTCGATTGGATGATCATTGGTCCATTTCCTGAGATGGTCGTGAGGTTGATGGTAGTGAACAGACGAAGCAGTGCTGTGATCTTCAAGTAAGGATGTGTCAGATGAATGTTCAGGAGCAAAGATGTTTTCAAAAGGAGCCTCTTCAACATGAGCAAAAGGATTAACTTCCAAAGAGTTATTATCTGAAGATTCTTGCATTACTGGAGAAGTTTGATTGTTTGATGACGAAGGCGATTGACTGGCAGCAGGAGCATTGTGACTGACTGATACTGAAGCTGCAGGACCTTCTGAATCTTGTGGGGCTTGAATCTCATTCATAGGAAGTACAGCTGATTCACTTGGGATGGTTCCATTTGTTGGCTCAAAGTATTCATCAAACATGGGATCGAATAACTTCTTCAACTCCTCACATGTAGGTGGCACATAAGAATCTGCAGGCGTGGAATTCTGTACAAGTCCTGAACTAATGGGTCCAGGAGACAAAAGGTGAAGATCGGGTCCAGAACTGATTTGTCCTGAAACAGGTAGCTCACTCAGCTCATCGAACGTGACATGAATGGTTTCCATGATTTTACGGGTCCTTTTATTGTAGATTCGATACCCTTTACTGTCTGGTGCGTATCCAACGAAAATACCTATATCTGCTTTAGCTCTTAATTTTCCCAGGTCTTGACTATCGTTAGTTGGATAGCAAAGAGCACCAAACACACGCAGAAAGGAAAGATCTGGTTTCTTGTTATGAATTAACTCGAAGGGAGTCTTCTCATGAACCGGATGAATTAGGGATCGGTTTTGAGTGTAACATGCTGTTGCTATAGCTTCTGCCCAGAGAAACATCGGTGTCTTTGAAAATATAAGCATGGTTCTTGCAGCCTCCACCAGAGTACGGTTCCTTCGTTCAACCACCCCGTTCTGTTGAGGCGTGCGAGGGATACTTTTCTGATGCGTGATGCCAATACTTTCATAGAAATTACGGAGTTGTTGGTTAACAAACTCAGTACCATTGTCTGTGCGAATGATTCTGACAGTTTTATCTAGCCTTACTTGCAGCTGTTTTATCAGTTTAACGATAACCTCTGGAGTTTCGTCCTTGGTTCTCAAAAACTTTACCCAAGTGAACCGAGAATAATCATCTACTATCACCAGAACATACTTCTTTCCATTTATGGTTTGTATTCTCATTGGACCGCACAAATCCATGTGGAGGGTGTGAAGAACTTCCAAGTTGGTGTTGATGGTTTTAGGCTTGTGGGTTTGCTTCTTGCTTTTACCCAGTTGACATGCAGAGCAGAGATGATCTTTCTCATATTTCAGTCTGGGCATCCCTCTAACAAGATCTTTACGGGAAAGATTATTTATGGTACCGAAGTTCAAGTGGTTCAAACGCCGATGCCACAACCATGATTTTGTTTTAGAGGCTTTAGAAAGCAAGCATATTGGAGAGGACTTCAACATTTCTTCAATTGAGATGGTGTATAAATTGGTGCCCCGACTGCCCTTGAGGAGATCTAAACCATCCAATTCTCTGACGAAACAGGTATGCTTTCTGAAAGCCACTTCCAGATCTGAATCACAAAATTGACCCACAGAAAACAAATTGTGTCCTAGTCCTTCCACATAATATACCCTTGAGATTACACTATTACCAAACACATAATCTCCATAACCCATAATAGCACCAAAGTGGTCGTTCCCAAATCTAACTGTCCCGATAAACTTTTTCACGAAGTTCTTGAGCCGTGAGCGATCTCCAGTCATATGTTTTGAGCAGCCTGAGTCCAAATACCACAGGACGATTTGTACGACCTGCATTTGAAACCAGACAACAATGGATAACTGAAAAATGTGGATCCCCAAGTGCAATTGGGGTCCATTTGGTCAGCACACACATATTCAGGAACAACAGATTTCACAGATGCTGCTATCTTTTCTGTGGAGACAGAACTTGAGACAGGACAAGACCTAGATGGAGGGCATTGTGATTCTAAAGGCAAGATTCTACCAGTTGGTCTCCATTCCTTATTCTTCACAATTTTATGCATATTCATTTTAGGCAATGGTCTCTGTTCTCCTAAATTGAATTTCCTTCCAGTGGGTCTCCATTCCTTAACTTTTACAATTTTATGCTTATTCATTTTAGGTAACGTGCACGATTGTCCTAAATTGAATGTCCTTCCAGTGGGTCTCCATTGATAGCCTACGCTAGCAAATGTTTTTCCTGTTGCTTTCCAAACCTTTTTGCATGCTTTAGTAATCCTACCATACTTAACATGGGATGATGCAGAAGACAACAGAAAAGACACAACACATTCATCATGATTGGCAGAAATTAAACAATTGTCGCAAGTTTTACAGATAGCATTAGAATTCGAATTAATTACAGTACTTTTGATACTAGAATCAACACGATTCATCCTACTCATTGTAAACTTATTGTTCCTAGGTTGGGCTTCTACATTCTTCAAGTGATCATTCTTAGCTGGCGCAGTCATATCCTTTCTTTCATTTCCTCTAGACCTTGACCCGCTAGCTTGGGTGTCACTTTTTACTCCTGTAGAAGCATCGAAGGTAACATTAGTATGTTTTTCTGCCACATGCCTTCCTGATAATGATGTGTTGTGTTCTGATGTTTTGGGTGGTAGGTCAAAGGCTACATGCTTGTTCACAACATTGGATGATGATGCAACAAATCTATCTCTATGGCCTCTAAACTTAGGAATTGAGCCTATGGCATATTCTAAGTTTTCCTGAATCCTTTTCGTGAGTTTGCATGCATAGACAACTGCTTGATCGAGTGGCTTATCATTCCTATCCTCTTCAACTATCTCACGAAGTGTGTCAAGGCCTTCTCTAAGATGATCGAGATATGTTTGATGGGCAAGGCTGTTGTTTCTTAGCTTAAGTGGAATACGCCCAACATCAACATCATACATTTTACTATCAGTACCCTTTGGTGCATCACAATTACAAGTGGTGCATGGCATTTTACCTTTCACCCGAGCCTTAAGATTCTCAATTTCATTTGTCAAAGAGGTTATTTGATCATTATGATTGCTTTTTGTAACTTTAATAGAATCATATAACTCCTTGAAATGTTGTTTAACCTTTGAATTTTCTTCTCGATAACACTCATTTTCATAATGTAGCTTATTTATGGTGTTTTGATATTGAAAATTCTGAGAATCTGAAGACGAAGGTTTATTGGTGCCATATACTTCACACTTGTTGGATTTCAATTGGGCAATTTGGGCCCTCAGCAGTCGAATCGTGTTCGTGTGAGCTTGAATTGTTTCATCACGTTTGCTTAATTCAAAATATGTATCAAACTCAGGAACATCCGTGGATGTCTTGACATTTGATATTTTGCATTTTTCTTCTAAGTGTTGATGTTTAAGTTGCAAGTTCAAATAATCAACTTCTAGTTTAGAAAAACGTTTAACCATGTTATCATGGTCGTCATTTTGAATTTTTTCAAGCAATTTCAAATTCTCCCCCTCAAGCTCAACAACACGATTCTGGGTGACATTTAACGCAATAGCATACTCATTAAATTGACAAGCAGACAATGCAGAATCAGTGACAGTGTAAAATACATCTTGTGCAATACATTTAGCAATCAAGTTGTCGTTAGTAATGAGTATGTTTTTTCTTTCAATCTCTCGACTCTTAAGTTCTATTGCATGTTCATTCACCTCATTTTCCATATCTTTAAATACTACTTTCATTTCATTTATTTCGGCTTTAAGGGCAGTTTGCAACCCTTCAAAGTGTTCTTTAAGTAGTTTAAAGAATGGCATGACCTCAGTTAAGTAACACCTTTTTGTATGTTCAAAACACCTTTCCCCCTCAGTGATGCCGGTTGGTGTGATTCTCTTCTTACATGTTTTATCAAAATCAGCAAACAGTTGCCAAAGCACATATAAGCTAATAAAGGTTTTGCATTCAGTGGGAAGAGACAAAGGCACCAAATTCCTAGGTGTATTGGGAGGATACACCGTTATGGACGCAACTTTTCGAATGAGGGGGGTGTTGGCCTTAAGTTTATCTTCCTTAAGTTTTTCACTATCTTGTTTCCAAAATATCTGTTCAGGTGTTAACTTCTTTTGAGGAGCAAACACAGTCAAACGATTTTCCTCATAATAATCATGGGGTTTGATTATTATTCGTCTGGCTATGCACTCGGGATCCCTCATTTTCTCATTCATTTTTTCTTTCGTTTTATCACTTAACTCATCCTCTTCATCAGTGTAGATATGCTCAGGTTGGTCATGAATATGCTTAATCATTACATTACCATCATATAGGGCAGGTTGAAGTACTTGCATGTCCCTAAGGATGGTTGACTTTGGTTCACCTATCATGATTTTACTATGCTTATCACTCAGCTTTCTGTGCTTATGAATCATTTGAGCAGTTTGTATGGTTTGATTTTGTGTGTACAACTTATCTTCAAGCTTATTTTTTAACGTCTTGAGTTTAGAGAAATCATTTAAAAGAGTTGTTTCTTTTTGTTTGAATTCTTGCTTAAGTGTTGTTACACACTTTTGTGCTTCCTGTTTTTGTTTGACAGACTCTTCTAGTTGACTTTTCAAAGAACTTAACTCTAATTTTAATGTTTCTTCTCGCACTCTAGACTCTTTAATAAGTGTACTCATTTGACCTTCTAATTTCTGCTCACGATCATTAAGCTCAAACTTAGCACGCTGTTCATACATAGCCACTTGTTCTTTATAGATGTTAAGTCTAGTGATCAAGTTATTATCAGGGACAGGCAATTGGTTCTCCTGGTACTCACATGCATTATCTACATTACTAGCATTGTCTAAGGCACATACATTACTCATAGCACACACATCATTATTGACAAAGGATTCACCATTTGGTACATCAGGCGAGTTGTTGCTATTCAAATAGTGTTCATATGAGACAATATTGCTATTTTCCATATCAACATCACTTGAGTCAGAAACAACCGCCTGATGTACTTCTTCGGGAATCTGATGTCCCTCAACAATATTATATGTGTCATAAATTTTTAGTACCTCAGAAATCACGGATGCATTAGAAGAACCAGCTTGACGAGATGAGGCCAGGGAAGACAAGTTAGCCATGAAGATTGTTTGAGCAGTAGGTTCATCATCCACATCAGAGTCAAATGCATCACAGTCATCAGCCTTGAAGACGTTAGGATCATTAAGTGCCAGATCCTGAACAGGTTTCTCATCCACATCATCATCAAAAGTATTTCCTCCATCTCCTGCCAAGAACAATAATTCTTCCTCATCCAATACAGCACCATTTTCTTGAGCTTGCATTAACAGCATCTTGTCTTTGAAGTAATCTGAGTTCTGAGGACGTTTAGGTTGATTGCAGTTTCTAGCAATGTGTCCAAGCCCCCCACAATTATAACACTTGATCTGTTTACCTTGCCCCTGATTGGCATTTCCTGCTCTGTTCTGCACATAACCTCGACCCATGTTTCTACCAGCTCTCCCTTGCACATTCTGAACCACAATTTTCCCGTCCTCCACCATTGCTAGATTGCGTGGGTTGGAAGAATTTCTTAACTGATTGTTGGTCTGAGGGAGTGATGCTTGAAACTGTTGAACCAGTAGAGATACTTGATTGGTGAGGTTGTCAATCATTTTGTCGGTCTGAGAGTAGCCTGAGTCAAGTTGTGAACTCATAGCAGGTACTTGTGAGTGAAGTTGGTGATAGCTTGGATAGGATGATGATTGGATTGTTGGTTGTACATTTGTCATGAAAGCCAGTGGGTCATTCGTAGTTGAAGGATTCAACTTTTCTCTCAGCACCCGATCATAGACAGCATGCTTCTCATGTTGTTGCAGGTAAGCATACAGCTGTTCATAGTTAGTCTCCCTTAAGCCTTTGTTGAGTTTGACAGCAGTAACAAATCTGTCCCATTCCGGAGTCATGTTGTTCACAAACTTTGAGTTAAGTTGGATGTTGGGCATAGTCATTCTGATCATTCTCATATCATTCACCAACTTATGAAATCTCACATAGTAATCTGTGACATTTTCTCCTGGGTTCATTTTGAAATGCTCGAACTCATCATACAGCTGTGACTCACGATCTTCCTTTGTGAGTTCTGACCCTGCCAACAACATTTTAACGTTGTCCCACACAGCCTTGGCTTCAGTGTTAAAATTGATGAGCTTGTATACATCCTTTGGAAGACCTTGAATAACTATGTTGGAAGCTCTAATATCGGCATCATACCTCTTCTTTTCTTCTTCATTAAGATCATTGTAGTTTCTAGGTCTGTCGATGCCCCAAGTTACAGTACCATCTTCACCAGTTGTAACAACGTCTCTGGTGGTACCCATCTGATAAGGTCCTTCGTCAATTGACTTAAGAATGTTAACACCATTATCTTTACCCAAGCAGTAAAGTCTAATTCGTTGTGCCCAAGACTCATAATCCGTCCTATCTAGCATAGGTGGACGAGTGTCAGATCCTGCTGCCTGAATATCATCTGATGATGTACTTGGTGTGGTAGCCATAGTAACTACGGGATTTTACTGATCTTGTGATTTAACCGAGAAATCGAATCTTTCGCGGGAATTTCTAAAATCACCAAGACACAAACCGCCTAGACAAACCGCGTATATGCCTAAGAGACAAACCGAGTTCACACAGGAGACACAAACCGCGTGTGTGCCAAAGAGACAAACCGAGTTCACACCAAAGACACAAACCGCGTATTCGCCAAATAGACAAACCGCGTTCACACCAGATACACAAACCGCGTGTGCGTCAAAGAGACAAACCGAGTTCACACCGGATATACAAACCGCGTAGGTGCCAAGAGACAAACCGAGTTCACACCAAAGATACAAACCGCGTATTCGTCAAATAGACAAACCGAGTTCACACCGGATATACAAACCGCGTATGTGCCAAGAGACAAACCGAGTTCACAGTGGAGATACAAACCGAGTTCACACTAGATACACAAACCGCGTAGACACAAACCGCGTGCGCGTCAAAGAGACAAACCGAGTTCACACCGTAGACACAAACCGCGTACGCACCGTAGAGACAAACCGCGTTGGCTCAAATTTCCAAACCTGTCACTATCAATGCCGTTTGTCCTTTAGCCCAAACTAGTATAAAGACAAACCGAGTTCACGATGCTACACAAACCGCATTCAAGAATCGTCCAAGCAACACAAACCGCATCCAAGAACTTTTGAAAGAAAGGTACTCGAATCACCCACAAACACCACACGAGCCTTAAATCTGTGAATCCAAACACTAACTACCACTCTAATACTAATCTTAATCTAGAAAGTACAAAGAAAAACAACTTCTAATCACTAAACAAAGTACAAATTGAGATTTATGCTACTAAACAAAAAAAAAAAAAACTTAAAAACTACAATTCGAATCCAACAAAAAAACCTCAAGAACTACACTAATTCGTGAATACCAACTCTCATGGACCTAACCATGGCTCTGATACCAATTGTAGGGTATTCACAATACATGAATCTCTAGTTTGAGGGTTGTATGGATCGAATAAGAGAAGATTTCTAGAGAGAGGTGGGAGCCTTTTAGTGAGAGAAACACAAGTAATATTAGATTAAGTGAAAAGGTCCAACCCTTCCCTTGTGTGGGAAGGGATATATATACTACTACATATTATGTCCCTAGTGGACTGTGGAGCGAGCTGACAGTGGGGAAAGCCCCGACCCACTCCACAAATATAGATAAGACTAATACTAATACTAATAATACTAAGCTAATATAGATAAGCCTACGAGCTATAGAAATGCTAATTAGATGCTCGGGGTGACCGAGCCTTCATCTGAATATTTATATTCCTAACATGTTGCTAGTCTGCTTCTCGTCATTACTAGCTGTTGTAAATCGCCGAGCACTTGGTGGATTGGATGGTCCCTTGTCCATTTTATTTCTGAAGGATACCGTGGAATTACCAAATTCGTGTTGTTAGTTCTTGAAGATGATTCAGCAGATCTCGTTGATTGAGTAGCAAATAGATTGTTGAATTCTTCTAACTCTTCATTGTTAAGGATTGGTGTTTGTTCATCTTGAGATTGTTGGTTCTGCTCTTATACAACATTTTGTGGTTGAATGATTTCAATGACAGGTGTTTGTGTAGTTGATGTAGATGAGTTTGTTGTAGTTGGTGCTTCCTCTTCGACAGTTGTTGATGCATCTTGTGGTTGTGGTTGTCGATTTTGTTGACTGGGTGCAACGCAACGATGTCTTGATGCATTTGTCGAATTTCCACCTTGAAATTCATCAAACATTAACTCAAATAAATTTTCCAGTTCTTGATCTTTAGGCTTATCACAAATTGTTGGTTGAGCTTCTTTAGGTACGAGTCCTGAATTGATGTATCTAGAAGTCTTAGTGTTAATCTCGGGTCCTAATCTGTTGTAATTAAAAGCCATCGGGTTAAGCACGGGTTCTAGAGCGAGTCTCTCAGAAGCCATTGTCATGGTTGACATATCAGTTGTGATGATCCATATGCAAATTTGTTAAATCTGCACATGAAGACATAGACGATGACACATTTGGTTTGGACTTTGATCCCCACATAAAAATGGGTTCTGAGTCGTTAGTGGTAAGAACATTATCATCTAATAGATCTTCAAATGATATCTCTTCATCCCAGACACATTGATGTTCATTGGATGTACAAGATATGCAACAGTTATTGTGTCTCTGTTGTAATTCTCGTAGTGATATCTTTTTTGGAACATATTTGTGTTTCAGTTTCTGAGATGTTTTAGACCGATGCCATTTAGGCGAAAGGTTAAGCTTGCTTATGTTGTTGTCCGAGAATTTTTGTTTTTTGAGCAAAGAGTTGCAATCACCTGTCATCAATTTAGCAAGCTTAGCTCAAAGAATTGTGTTTTCATTTTGAACCTCTTGTGATTTTCTCAAATTTATTTTTTGTTCAAATTCAAGCTCTTCACGTTTTTGAAATAGACTGAAATTTAGATGATAGCACTCATTTTCTTTTCGTTCGAAATAATTTTCAAATTCAGCATTTTGTTTTTCTAGCAGATTTTGATAGTACTCAACATGTGTAAGACCGTACTGATGTACAACAGTCAATATAACATCATTGGATAGGATGTTTAACAGAAAATCATCAATGAGATTGTCGTTGTTCTGAGATTGACATGTGCCACAGGTTTTTGAAGACCGTTTGAGTCTATCAGAAATCGACTTTTTTAATTCAGCAAGATAATTTCTTAATTTAACATTGTCCTTTTCAAAGTTCATAGAGAGTAATGTCTGATTAGAGAGTTGAGTATTAAGTTTAGAAATCTCTTCAATTGCCCATTTAACGGTTCGCTTGTGAAGATCTCTATTTTGAGAGAAATAGTCATTGTAATATATTTCAAATTCTTTCATGCTATCTTTGTAAAGAATTTATTTGGCCATATGTCTCTCAATCTCATTAGTTAATTTGACATTCGCGTCTATTATCTCGCGATTGTTCAATTTAACTTTCTCAATCTCTGATCTACATGTATGAATTAATGATTCAAAGTAAGCACGAGTTTGCTCATCATTCACTACATTCTGGGTTTCTGAGATTCCATTCAAATCCATATCTGGAGTGCTAGAATTAATATTGCTATCAATCTCCTCCTCCACATACGTGTTCATAACAGATTCTGTAGTCGCAGAATGCGGTAACTCATGAGTATACATATCATATATATCATTATCATAACATGTGGTATAGTTATGTACCTCTGAATGTCCATCTGAGTCATAGACGGGAGGTGTGACTGCCTTGTTGTCATATGATGAAACTTGAAGGTTTGCCATGAAGATGCAGTTTGTATTAACTTCTTCTGTATCCTCTTCACAGTCAGCTAGCGCCAAATAATCATGTTCTTCAGCAGTGAAACTTGAAGGTTTCCCATGAAGATGCAGTTTGTATTAACTTCTTCTGTATCCTCTTCTATATCCTCTTCACATTCACTGCAACCAAGTGTCCCTCTTGACCCATATTCATACCCGGTTGTGCAATCTGCCTGTTACAAGTATTTGATGATATCCTTTGGTTGTTGTTAGTTGGTTTGTTGTAGCGAACATTGAATGCTTTGGATAGCATGGCAAAAGCTTTTGTCAAGGCCTTTGTGCCTTCATCACAATCAAGTGTTGTGTTGTCAGCAACTTGGTAATGTTGTATCGGTTGATGTGCCCGGTTCGGTGCAAGTTTTAAATTTATAAAGGGTGAATTACCGAATCTAATAACAACACATACGAGCAAGTATACTCGTCCGTTGTAGCAAGATTTTGATGGTAAGTCGGGATCGTTCGCAGGGATTTGTGTAGTGAATCGAATTGCAAGTTAAAAGCAACAATCTCAAATAAGCAGTAATGATATAATGAAAATTCAAATGATTAAAAACTACACTTGCTTAGCCTAGTGTACTCCAATTGACTAATATGATTGTGATAACTTTGGAAAACATGTTGGTTGTGATAATTAGTTTTGACACTAATCTATTGTTCCTACAAATTAAACCTTCGTCAATATTTTGGTTTATAAAAACAAGCATTACGATTAACCAATCAATTCAAGATCAATTCAAGGTTCATGAGTTGGTGTTCCTCAAACACAAAAACAATCTTTTGTCTAATCAAACAAGCTTAGGAAATGGTCAATACAAAAGGTAACCAATTATAGACAAAAGGTCACAATTGAAAGCAAACTATTAATCTTTCGACCTTTAAAGTGGTTTACAATCAATCCGTTTTGATAGACAAAAGCTTTTTCATTACAATCACAATTAAGTTCCTTTGGTTAATCAAGAATAGTGGTAGACAACAATCATTCATAGACAAATGATTATAACTAGTGGAATAACAATAGTTCTTTCAACCCTTAAGATTACTAGCACTAGTTAAACTTGATTTCCCAAATGTCACTATGAAACTTTATCACAATTAGTTCTTAGAATTGACTTGAAATTGAATTAAAACATGTTATCACAATCATATGCAAATCAATGAATAATACACATCATCTAAGCAAGTGCACAAAGGCACTAGCCACTCATAGCAAACATAAATGTAAACTCAATAATTTGAACATTAGAAACCATGATTGAAAGTCTTACAATGATTTGGAAATAAGATTACAAGTGAAAGACAATGATTCCACAAGCAATAAAAATGGTAAATTCGACTTTCTCCCTTCTCCTGGACTTATGGACGAATTTCTTAAGTTTCTTCTGTGAATGGTTCTCTCCTAGCACTTGTTTAGCATGTATGTATCTCTCTAGATTGATTGGTATATAAATACTCAACTAATGGTTCCATAAATTGCTCCAACCAAGGGTCTAAGTGCATAAATGCTTCTCTTGCTCTCCAAGTAGTATTGAATGGTTAGAATAATGACAAGAAGGGCCTAGAACTGGAGTTATAAAGTCACAATCCTTAATAAAGAAGTCTTGGGTAAAACAGCGACTTCCAACCGATCGGATGGAATGGTCTACCGATCGGTTGGTCTTCTCGGTAAATCCACTTTCACTCCATCCGAATCGGTTGCGGGCGGCGACCGATCGGATGGTGATGGCTGCTGAACCTATTTCTTGGTCTTTTGCGTATGACTTGTTTCTCGGACGTAGCTCTTGATTCTTCGGTCTTTCTCTTTATCCTAAAGCTTATGAACTTGACTACTTGGACTTTAACTCCTTGACGTACCTTACGAAGCGGAACTTGACACAAGATTCACATGAAATCTCAAATACTTCCTTTTTCTTCATTTTTGCATCTTTTCCATCCATTTTCCTGTCTTTGGCTACAAATGCTTTGCAAACACACTTTGGTACGATTTAGTAACAAAAGCATATAAATATAACCACAAAACATATATAAAACTACCAATAACGCTATCAAAAACATGTTAGATTTAGGCGTTATCAAATCCCCCACACTTGAACTTTGCTTGCCCTCAAGCAAATCTAGAATTAAAAACAATTATCCACATGGTATGCACCAATGATTAGGAAAATGTGATGCAAATCTATCAAGCACTAGTACAAGCTAGATTCATCATTTTAAGCTTTTATGGTTGAATCATCGAGATGTTTGACAATACCCATATGATTTTCTTGCATGATACACATTACTAAACACCTCACGAAAGGGAAATGAAATATAATTCACTCAAACACTCATTTGTATGATTGGTAGAGTATATAAGCGGAATGACACTCATTTGCTCAGTCATGATCTAAATATTACCATAAGCTTGTACAAGAAACAAAACTACACCGAAATGGTGTGAGCTCCAAGTATACATATCAAAGAGGGCTTTTATTCGGGTTTAAGGCTTAAAGGGATATAAAAGACTAATGCGCCACTATCTCATGCAAAACATAATAGCTTCCTAACAACGAATTCTTGCATCACCAAATAACGGATGGTCACTAGATTGTACCTTGGTTCGCTAACGACGTTACTTGCATAACGGATGGTCGCCAAAATACTCCCTAGATCGCTAACAACGTTAGTTAATTCCTCAAGAAATCGGATGGTTACTACATGTCCATACACTTAATAATTACACAAAGTCAAAAAGGGTAGGATAAGGCATGGGATATATTTATGAAATTGGTTGAAAATAAAAACAAAAATAGAATAGTCAAAGTCTACGAACCAAATGTTACTAGCTATTACAAACCAATATCATGCCATTTTGTGAAAAACTCCATACTTCCTTTATTCATACTTGATTCACTTAGCCCATTGGCTTATTCTTGTCACCTTATAGTTGCAATGACTTTTCCTCTTTTTTCTCTTTTTCCTTTTTTTTTTTTTTTTTTTTTTTTTAACTTGTCATCTTATAGTTGCAATGACTTTTCTCGTATAACAACCTTCGGAGTTTACGCTTCCTTAGAACTTTCATGATTTCCACATAACATCCATCTTTCCAAATAGCTAGCAACCAACCAAGATTTGACTAAAAATAAGGCTAGGCTTAAAAAGGTGTAAAATCTTTTTGAATTTTTCTGGATTGTATCAAAAGAAAAGATAGGCTCGGCGGGTGTAACTAGGGGTATCTAGCATTAAAGATAAATGCTAACAAATGGGTCCATATGAGTGGTTAACTAGCCAATGTAGCTAGCTAATATAGCATTATATGAAAATGGAAGGCCATTTGGGATAAAACCTAAGATTGCCTCTTATCACGCATATACACTTATATCACAAACGAAATGTGATCTCACAACGGTCTCGTAATGATTTACAAGCACAAGTTCTAGAATAAATAAAATCACCGGCACACTCATAGCAAAAGATCTAAGCATAAAAGATGTATGCTGTATATAGAACAGGCTCAAATTCTCACACTTTAGTGGAAAGGGCTATAATCTGTGCTAGCTAATGTTATCGATCCCAGAATGGATTGCAATATTAATCGGGACACATCTCGAATTTTCAAAATTACAGATTTCACCAGTGGATAAATCCAGTTATTCTAGAATATGATCTTTAAAATGACAAAAGACTAGATTACAAGGGCAAACAAAATTTTAAAATTCAGCTCAAAACTACAATCTATCCTTATTTTCCTATTCACCCCCCCCCCCCACACACTTAAGTTAAGCATTGTCCTCAATGTGATAAACGACAAAGAATGAAATAGGGAAATAAGAGAATAAACCGTATTTTTCTTCTCATGAGGAGTCTTGATCCTAGCGTCCAAGCTTCGAAATCATTATCTGCAGTAATCTAAAAACAAAAGAAACACACATACAAAATATTTCTTCGCTTATTCAAAAGGCAGTGATACACCCCCACACTTAAGTTCAACTAAGCAATTTAGAAAAAACTTTGGGGTTTAATCACTAGAAAATAAAAATGAAAAATAAACATAGCAAACACACGAGTTGCCTCCCGAGAAGCGCTTGTTTTATTAACGAGTCATCAGCCGGACTCGAACTTCTCTTTCTTCATGTTGGTGTTGACTTCTTCATTAGAAATTTTGGAACGTACAGCACATTTCCAATCACTATTCCCTCTCCAGTTTCATCTATGTATTCCAACTTAACTTTCTCCCACGGTCTTGGTAGAACATCATAGATATAACCAGAATCTTCGGCCCACGGAGTGTTTTTCTTGAAATCGGCCGGAAAGGGTGACATAAAGGTTATAGCTTCATATTCTGATTCAGGCGGAATCTCTTGAATAGAAACTTCATTCATTTGCTCCTTGTCATAGTATAACTTAATTCGGTGCCCATTAACAATGAAACTTCCACCATGTTTGTCATGCAATTCAACATATCCGGATGGAAATCCATGCTTCACTGTATACGGTCCGAACCATTTCGGTTTCAGCTTGGGAGCTTTGAACTTATACTTCATGTTAAAAAGCAGAACTTTGTCTCCAGCTTTGAATTCTTTTCTGATTCTTAGCTTTCTGTCATGATAAGCTTTTGTTCTTGCTTTGTAAAGTTTGGAGTTCTCATAAGCTTGTAGTCTAAGCTCATCGAGTTCATGCAATTGCAAAAATCTCTTTTCTCCAGCTACTTTGAGGTCTGGGTTACAATTTCTCAATGCCCAGTAAGCGCGGTGTTCGATTTTAAACGGCAAATGACAAGTTTTTCCATACAACAATCTGTATGGTGTTGTACCAATTGGTGTTTTATAAGCCGTGCGAAATGCCCACAGAGCATCATCCAGTTTTCTCGACCAAACGGTGGGATTGTCTTTAACCGTTTTTTCAAGTATCCTTTTTAAGGCTTTGTTGGTATTTTCGACTTGACCACTTGTCTGTGGGTGATAAGCTGTAGCGAAACGATGATGAACTCCATATCGCTTCATAATTTTCTCCATTTGTTTATTACAGAAATGGGTTCCACGATCACTTATCAAAGCTTTAGGAATTCCATAACGAGCGAAAAGCTTTTTGAGAAAATTAACAACTACTCGTGCATCATTTGTGGGTAGAGCTTCTGCTTCAGCCCATTTGGAAACGTAATCAATAGCAACGAGAATGTATTCGTATTTGTGTGATTTAGGAAACGGTCCCATGAAATCAATTCCCCAAATATCGAATAATTCGCAGACCTGAATGCTCTTCTGAGGCATTTCATCTCTTCGAGAAAGACTACCGGATTTTTGGCAAGCATCACAATTTTTAACAAGAGTATGGGCTTCTTTAAAAATAGTCGGCCAATAGAATCCAGCATCAAAGACTTTTTTAGCGGTGGTGGAAGGACCATAATGTCCCCCAGTTGGGCCATGATGACATTCATCGAGAATTCTTCTTGTTTCAGAACCATAAATACATCTTCTAATCATCCCATCGGGACACCATTTTGAAAAGATAAGGCTCTTCCCAATAATAATGTTTAAGATCCGAAAAGAATTTACTTCGTTGGGCATGAGTTAATCCTTTCTTTAGAATTCCTCCAACGAGATAATTTGCATAATTGGCAAACCATGGAATTTCGTTCTCATCATCTGTATCAACAGTCATGAGTGTTTCATCTGGGAAATAATCGTCAATCTCATCTTCTTTTAATTCTTCCAGATTTGGATTTTCTAAACGAGATAGATGATCAGCGGCTAGATTTTCTGCTCCTTTCTTATCTTTGATTTCGATATCGAATTCCTGGAGTAGTAAAATCCATCGGATGAGACGCGGTTTAGCATCTTGCTTCTTAAACAGATATTTTAACGCTGAATGATCGGTGAACACGATTGTTTTCGAAAGGACAAGGTACGATCTGAATTTATCAAAAGCGAAAACAACGGCTAACAATTCTTTCTCTGTAACTGTGTAATTCTGCTGAGCATTGTTGAGTGTTTTGCTGGCAAAATATATAGGACGAAAATGTTTCTCTTCTCGTTGTCCTAATACGGCTCCAACAGCAAAATCGCTTGCATCGCACATAAGCTCGAATGGTAGTGACCAATCAGGTGAAACCATAATGGGTGCACTAGTCAGTTGTGTTTTCAATGCTTCGAATGCTTTCATACAATCTGCATTAAAATCGAAAACAGCATCTTTTTCAAGAAGTTTCGTCATTGGACGAGATGTTTTGGAAAAATCCTTAATGAAACGACGGTAAAATCCTGCATGTCCTAGGAAACTTCTAACGGCTTTGACGTTAGTTGGGGGTGGCAATTTGGTAATGACATCGATCTTTGCTTTGTCAACCTCCATTCCTGCACTAGAAATTTTGTGTCCTAACACAATTCCTTCAGTTACCATGAAATGACACTTCTCCCAATTGAGAACAAGATGTGCAGCTTTACATCTTTCAAGCATTTTATCGAGGTTAGAAAGGCAAGCTTCGAATGAGCTTCCGAAAACTGAAAAGTCATCCATGAAAACTTCCATAGACGTTTCAAGCATATCTTGGAATATGGCAATCATACATCTTTGAAAAGTCGCGGGGGCATTACATAATCCAAAAGGCATACGCCGATAAGCGTAAGTTCCAAAGGGACATGTGAATGTGGTCTTTTCTTGATCAGCTGGATCAATAGGAATTTGGAAATATCCTGAAAAACCATCAAGAAAACAAAAGTATTTGTTTCCTGCTAATCTCTCAAGCATTTGATCCATGAAAGGCAAAGGAAAATGATCTTTTCTGGTGGCTTTATTTAATTTTCTGTAATCAATACATACTCGCCATCCGGTGACAGTTCTAGTAGGAACTAGTTCATTCCGTTCGTTGGTCACAACAGTCATTCCTCCTTTTTTCGGAACACAGTGAACAGGACTCACCCAAGGACTATCCTCGATGGGGTAAATGATACCTGCATCAAGCAGTTTGATGATTTCTTTTTTAACAACTTCTTTCATGTTGGGGTTGAGTCGACGTTGTCTTTCTACAACTGGTTTGGCATCTTCTTCGAAATTGATTTTGTGTTTGCAAAAATCAGGACTGATTCCTGGGATGTCAGAAGTTTTCCACGCAAAAGCTTCTTTATGCTTCTTAAGAACTGAAATCAGACATTCTTTCTCAAAATCATTTAGCAACGAAGATATGACTACTGGAAGTAGCGAATTGTCTTCCAAGTAAGCATACTCAAGATTTTCTGGCAGTGGTTTCAACTCAAGATCAGTCGGTGGTTCTTGAAGTGATGTTTTGATCCTCATCTGATCATTAAGACTGATTTCCTCAAAATCTTCTTCTATTATCTCTCCTTCTTCTTCTTCTTCTTCGTCTTCTTCAATCTTAACTTCCATAAAATCAGCGAATTCTTTATCAAAAGTTGTTTCACTAATCTTCTCTGAAATAGTCATGAATGGATCAGAATCTTCAAGTAATGCATCCAATTCTTCTTCAGTGACTTCATCGATTACATCAATGTTAAAACAAGTATCATCACTGGAATGTGGATATTTCATTGCTTTATCGATTAAGAACGTGATTCTATCCTCTCCAACTCCAAGATTGAGTTCTCTTCCTTTTACTTTGATGATCGCATCAGCGGTGTTTAGAAAAGGTCTTCCTAAAATAAGTGGTACTCTACTATCTTCCTCCATTTCTAGAATTACAAAATCCACGGGAAAAATGAATTTACCTACTTGGACAAGCATATTCTCAGCAATACCAACAGGATATTGGTAAGTATGATTAGCTAATCGGATACTCATCCTTGTGGGTTTCAAGGTATTGATTGAAAGTTTCGTATACAGCGAATAAGGCATCAAATTGATACTCGCACCTAAGTCGGCTAAAGCATCGCATGTGATGTTGTTTCCTAATATGCATGGAATCAGAAAACTTCCGGGATCTCCGAGTTTTTGTGGAATTTTGTTTTGAACAATAGCTGAACATTCTTCATTGAGAAAGGTAGCGGATATTTGCTCCAACTTGTTTTTGTTGTTAAGAAGTTCTTTCAAAAATTTCCCGTAATTGGGCATTCCAGCTAAAACATCAATGAGAGGTACATTGAGTCTAACTTCTTTGATTATTTCAACAAACTTCTTATAACGCTCCTCCATTCTTTCTTTCTTAAGGCTCTGTGGATATGGAATTTTTGGAGTGTAAGCCTTAACTGGTGGTTTGGGTTTGGGTTTGGGTGATGTTTTTGGTGTATTTTCCTTCTTGGATTCTTCATCTTCATCCTCACTATCGAAATCGATAGTTGTGGTGTTGTTTGGGTTGGGTGGTGGATCATAAGACAGGCCACTTCTTGTGAATACAGAATTGATATGCTCATTTCTGGTTTGTGGTGGACGATAAGTCTTATCATTCGATGATGATGATGGTTTTGGGTTGGTTTGGGTGTTACTAGGCAACGAACCTGATGGTCGTGAAGAAATTTGATCAGAGAGTCTCCCAAATTTGTTTTCAAGATCTTGGATAGATGCTTGATGATTTTTCTGACCTTGCTCAACTTTGGTTTTGAGATTGAAAAATTGATTCTTGACGAACTCGTTGGTTGATTTTTGGGCAGTGACAAATTCTCTCATCATTTTTTCAAAATCTGTTTCTTCAGGTTTCTTGTCGGAACTTTGTGAGGTTTGGTTCTCTACTTTTGGTTGGGACTCATGGTTGTTATCCCTTTGTCGGCGATCTTGCCAATTAGCAGAGTTTCTTCCGTAATAATTTCCTCGATATCCTCCTCCTCGGTATCCTCCTTGGATATAATTAGCTTCTCCTTCTTTTGGTTGATCCATAGGTTGATCATCGCATTCTGATGATGGGTGGTTACCTCCACAGTTGTTACAACCATCTCGCATTTCTTTCATCTCTCCTCTAAGATCTTTGTATTGCGAATCGATTTTGGAAACCAAGGTTTCCATTTTCTCCATGAGTTTAGATGAATCAGAACTTTCGGCGAAAGCAACGGTTTTTCTTAAGGGTTTTGTCTTGGCATCTTTTGACCAGTCGAGTTTGAGAAGAACTCGGTCTTCAAGCAATTGATATGCCTGGTTAGGAGTCTTATAAAGAAAAATTCCTCCAGCATCAAGAATTCCTTGAGATGTTTCATCAAGTCCATGGTAAAAGATTTGAATAATGGTTCCTCGTCCTAAACCATGTCCATGACAACTTCGAAGTAAATCCTTCATACGAAGCCAGGCTTCGACGAGTGATTCGTTAGGATTTTGTGTGAAAGCACGAATTTCTCCCATGAGTCGATCAAACATTGCAGGTGGAAAGAATCGGCTTACAAAAGCTTGCCTCATCTCCTCCCAAGTAGTGATGATTCCTGGTGTTAATTCGTTATACCACACTTTTGCATCTCCAGCAAGTGATGACGGAAAAAGTTTGAGTTTAATGGCGTCTACATTTGTATCACCATATCGGAACATGCCACAAATTTCAATGAATTCGGCAACGTGTTTGTGAGGATCGGCCCTCGAACGGCCATCGAATTGACGGTCTTTGATCATAGAAAGATGGTGACCTTTCACGGTGAAATTGTCACCTAAGTTGACAGCAACAATAACAGCTCCAGGAGTTGGTGCTACGGCTCGGTTTGCTTCCCACATGGGTCTATCGTCAGCCATGGGAAAAGGTTGGTCAGTGAATGGGTTGTAAACGACTTTGGCTTCAAAAAGGTTATCAAACGTTGGGTTTGGTACTCTTGGTACACGATTGGCTAGTGGAACAAAGGGTGTTCTTCTTCTTCTTTGTCTTCGGACTAAACGTTCGGGATCTGAAAATGGTGGAATTGGTTCTACTCCAGTTGATCGAGTGTTCATACAATTCCCCAACGAATCGAGGCAATGTCTAAACAAACGAGCAAAGAATGAAAACAATTTGAAAAGTTCAGAATCGTCTAACCGATCGGATAGAACAGTCTACCGATCGGATGGTTCTCTCGGTAAATTAAAATTTTGGAAAACCGATCGGATGGATGAATAACCGATCGGATGGGCAGCTCGGTAAAACTTTTTTTTTTTTTACGAAAACTAACTATATGAGAATTGGACTAAAACTTACAGAAACACGATCAAAATCCCCGGCAGCGGCGCCAAAAACTTGATGTGCCCGGTTCGGTGCAAGTTTTAAATTTATAAAGGGTGAATTACCGAATCTAATAACAACACATACGAGCAAGTATACTCGTCCGTTGTAGCAAGATTTTGATGGTAAGTCGGGATCGTTCGCAGGGATTTGTGTAGTGAATCGAATTGCAAGTTAAAAGCAACAATCTCAAATAAGCAGTAATGATATAATGAAAATTCAAATGATTAAAAACTACACTTGCTTAGACTAGTGTACTACAATTGACTAATATGATTGTGATAACTTTGGAAAACATGTTGGTTGTGATAATTAGTTTTGACACTAATCTATTGTTCCTACAAATTAAACCTTCGTCAAGATTTTGGTTTATAAAAACAAGCATTACGATTAACCAATCAATTCAAGATCAATTCAAGGTTCATGAGTTGGTGTTCCTCAAACACAAAAACAATCTTTTGTCTAATCAAACAACCTTAGGAAATGGTCAATACAAAAGGTAACCAATTATAGACAAAAGGTCACAATTGAAAGCAAACTATTAATCTTTCGACCTTTAAAGTGGTTTACAATCAATCCGTTTTGATAGACAAAAGCTTTTTCATTACAATCACAATTAAGTTCCTTTGGTTAATCAAGAATAGTGGTAGACAACAATCATTCATAGACAAATGATTATAACTAGTGGAATAACAATAGTTCTTTCAACCCTTAAGATTACTAGCACTAGTTAAACTTGATTTCCCAAATGTCACTATGAAACTTTATCACAATTAGTTCTTAGAATTGACTTGAAATTGAATTAAAACATGTTATCACAATCATATGCAAATCAATGAATAATACACATCATCTAAGCAAGTGCACAAAGGCACTAGCCACTCATAGCAAACATAAATGTAAACTCAATAATTTGAACATTAGAAACCATGATTGAAAGTCTTACAATGATTTGGAAATAAGATTACAAGTGAAAGACAATGATTCCACAAGCAATGAAAATGGTAAATTCGACTTTCTCCCTTCTCCTGGACTTATGGACGAATTTCTTAAGTTTCTTCTGTGAATGGTTCTCTCCTAGCACTTGTTTAGCATGTATGTATCTCTCTAGATTGATTGGTATATAAATACTCAACTAATGGTTCCATAAATTGCTCCAACCAAGGGTCTAAGTGCATAAATGCTTCTCTTGCTCTCCAAGTAGTATTGAATGGTTAGAATAATGACAAGAAGGGCCTAGAACCGGAGTTATAAAGTCACAATCCTTAATAAAGAAGTCTTGGGTAAAACAGCGACTTCCAACCGATCGGATGGAATGGTCTACCGATCGGTTGGTCTTCTCGGTAAATCCACTTTCACTCCATCCGAATCGGTTGCGGGCGGCGACCGATCGGATGGTGATGGCTGCTGAACCTATTTCTTGGTCTTTTGCGTATGACTTGTTTCTCGGACGTAGCTCTTGATTCTTCGGTCTTTCTCTTTATCCTAAAGCTTATGAACTTGACTACTTGGACTTTAACTCCTTGAAGTACCTTACGAAGCGGAACTTGACACAAGATTCACATGAAATCTCAAATACTTCCTTTTTCTTCATTTTTGCATCTTTTCCATCCATTTTCCTGTCTTTGGCTACAAATGCTTTGCAAACACACTTTGGTACGATTTAGTAACAAAAGCATATAAATATAACCACAAAACATATATAAAACTACCAATAACGCTATCAAAAACATGTTAGATTTAGGCGTTATCACGGTTGTTGTGGAATAAGTTGTGGAATGTAGTTTTGAGGAATTGTTTGTTGCATGAAGTTGTGATTGGAAGACGACGGTTGATATGTGTTATAAGTAGGTATGGGTGTTGGTGTATTAGCAATCAATGCTAGTGGATTGTGATTCTTCAACATCTTCTCTTTCTTTACTTCATCTGCTTCAGCTTGGTTTTGCGTTAAGAAATCATAGAGTTGATCAAAGTTCACAGCATGCAAGTCCTTGGTTTGATTAACTAAAGTGACATATCGTCCCCATTCTTCTTGAAGGTTGTTAAGGAACTTGATGTTGCTAACTATCACTGAAGGAGTCAACTTGTTTCTTGTAAGCTCGTTCATAAGAGTACAGTAGCGATGATAGTAAGATTCAATGGTCTCTCCAGGTGTAGATGTGAATTTCTCAAACTCTGTTAACAGCTTATTCTCCATGTCCTGCTTACCAATTTCAGTTCCAGGACATAATCTTCGAACTCTTTCCCACATTGCATTAGCACTTTCACAGCTATCTACCGCAGCAAATATCTCTCGTGACAATCCTAGTTGGATTAAGTGCATAGCAAGATCATCAGCTTCAATTTGAAGTTTTTCATCCTCACTGTATTCTGCTTCTGTTTGAACACGAAGGTGAGGTAAAACTGGTGGTGCAAGGTTAGGATCTCCTTGATCTTGGATTTGTCGAGGCTTAAAAGGTCCTTCCATAATGGATTTTATCATGAGTTTTCCATTAGGCTTGGTTTTTAAATAGCGAAGCATTCGACTTTGCCACTGAAGATACCCACCTTTCTCAAGCATAAGAGAACGGTTTTCATTACCCGCTGCGTAAATATCTTGTTGAGTTGACATTGTGTAGGTTGATTTTGGATTGATGATGTGTTATCGGTTTTACAAAAATGTCTCGAAAACTTTTACTCACTTTTAAGTTGGTAAAAGTTTATTTGAATGTGTTTAAGTTTATTCGAAATTTTGTTTTTAGGTTGTTAGGTTCCTTTTCCACAAAAGTACAATAATTACTCGAAATCCCAATAGTTCTCGAAGTGAATAGTTCTCGAAGTGTAAAGTTCTCGAAGAGTGAATTTCTTGAAACGTTCTAAGTTACTAGAAAGGTATCTAATGATGGTGAAAAGTTCTCGAAACTCAAATTTTCAGGTTGAAAAGATTCTTGCCTAAAAATACGGGTTTTTTCTCGAAACTTTTCTAAATATTACTCGAAACCTTAATTTCTCGAAACTCTGAACTTTACTCGAAATGCCATGTCACCAACGTAGTGGAATCTTAACTAACTAAAGTACTCGAAATTGCCACGTAGGATTACTCGAAATCAAAATTACTCGAAAAGCCTAAGTATTCGAAACGAAAATTACTCGAAACCAAAAGTATTCGAAATGCCACATCAGCCAGGTAGTGGAAATCCAACTAAAAAGTACTGCCACCTAGATTTTGAGAAAACTCGATTTTTTCGAAAACTTTTGAAGATTGCAATTTTGCGAAAACTTTACTGCTATAGTAATTTTCAAATAATTCCTAAAAACAGCTTCTTTTATGAATCTTTTTGGGTTTTTCTTAGATAAATGGCTACGTAACGACTAAAACTACTCGAAAGTTCAAACCTTTAACTAATCTAACCACTAGTTCTAAGATGTAAGACTTAAATAGTTTTTTCGAAAACTTGCGTTGTACTACCTTTCCGAAAACTGCCAATACGAAACTAACAAACCTATAAATCTAACCAATAACTATCATGAGGCTCTGATGCCAATTGTAGGCTCCCATTTCAATCTACTAACTACACATAAACATGGTGACTTGATGGTGTTCATGGTGGTGGTGGTGGTGATGGATGTGGCGGTGATTGTGAGATAGAGAGAGATGGAGAGAGTCTTTTGTATTATCACACACTTGAAACACACACACACAAAAGCACACAAACAAGTGAGACTTGTTTGGTTACATATACCCTCCAACACCTATATGGGCTTGGGATGGGCTTTGTTCTATTGGGCTTGACTATATAAGACCTATTTGGACTAAACTAGTAGCCTATTAGATTACTTCCTATAGTCCGTTACTAGACTTTTACATATTACATATAAACGTTACACAGTTCCTAAACATAGAATAACTATCACTTCTATTACTTTCTACTAAAAGTAATGCTAACAATTGTTTATAATGAAACCAAAATGTATACCCGTTCACATTCCACCCATCAATCAAACTCATATCCATTGTGATTCCGAGCAAAAAACCAAACGACCCCTAAGTATTCGGTTTTCTTTTAGATGATTTGGAGCAATGGCTATCTTTAAAAATTATTTAACTATTTATACTTTTTTAGTCGAGGAAAAGAGCTTAGGCTAGCTTGGATGGTTTATCTTTCAGCGTTTCTCATTTTAAATAAATTTTACTGGATATTACCTATTTTATAAATGACATCTTATGAACATGATTTTATCTTTCATGAAGAGTAAATTTTAGGTTGATAAATGTAAAACACTCCCTAAAATTTACTTAAAATATAAAATACTTATTAAATTTTATATTTTAACTCTCTTTCCATTTAGTAATGTAAGAAACTAATACCTAAATCCAACAAAATCTATGTTTTTACCCCTTTACTTTATTTTCCATATTATGTTAACACTTTTTTTATCGAAAAAACAATATTATTGTAAAACTTTATTTCGTAGCTAAAAAATAATCCGCTACAGTGCACGAGAAAAATCCCATTATCCAAAAAGTTCAAAGTAAGCGATAAGCCTTAAAAATGTTTATTTAGAAAGGTAGCTGCAAAAGAACTCAAAATCTTACTTGTAATATTCGCTAATTTCTAATACAATCAAATCGTCGAATTTGTTACTAGATAGCATTTTTGTATTTTTCTGAAAAAATGATATATATAAATTAAATGAACCAACATTAGTAATAAACGTACCACTAACTTAGTTGCTAAACATTATGCTCTAAACCCGTCAGGGTTGGTGTTCGATGTCTGGAAACAAGTCTTTATTTTTTTGGGATAATGACTTGAAAATGCATCTAACTTGTCAAATTTTATAGTTTCATGTAGTCATTTTTTTTGCTATTAAAACACAAAGCTCTGAAATTTCGACCTTTGTATGTATTTAGTGCATGTAAAATAACCGTTTTACCCTTCAAAATTTGAAAAAAGTAAGGGCAAAATGGTCACAAAATACACACAGAGGTTGAAATTTGAGAGCTTTGTGTTTTAATAGCAAAAAAAAAAAAAAAAAAAAAAAAAAAAAAAATATATATATATACACGGAACCACAAAAATTGACAAATTAGATGCATTTTAGCCTCTCTCTTTTTTTTTCAACAAAAGGACGTGGTTTTTTGGCCCAACACATGCTACAACCCAATTTTAAACCCAATCTACTAATAGAAACCTTTTAGTTACTGTAGAACCATAGAGGGGTGAATACGTTTTTTTGGACTTCTTTTAAGTTTAAGTATGTTAAGTGTCAAGATTGCATGCAAGTGTGTGAATAATATAACAATATAAATCCTATGTAAAGAGTTAAGGGAAGAGAGAAAAACACAAAGACTGGTTCGAGATGAGGGATTTAGATCATTTCTACATCCAAAATTGTGAATTTGCGACACCTATACTATTCACCAGTACCAAATCCTTGTGGTGGATAAACAGTACACCCTGGCTTTCATTGATCTACACCTAGACCAAGCTAGTACCTAACGGATTCTGCACCTAGAACCACCCACAAAGACCTCGTGAACTCTCATCACTATTACAAAGACTTCTAACAAAGAAATATCAAACCCGAAGCTTGACCGCACCCGACAGAAGACTATTACACCATTGATTCTCAACATCTAGAGTAAGACTTTCACACTTGCTTTTCTGCACATGGAGTAAGACTTGACACTTAGTTATAAATGAATATGAGAGTATGAATATTTGTTATAAGACAACAAGAATACTAGACAGAAAAAGATAGAGTAAGAAAAAGAAGACTCGATTTAGACACAACACACAAGAGTGGATTAAGTTCTTGTGTGTTATTCTCTTGTAAAGAAGTTTGCTTTCAATAGATGATAGAAGATATTAAGACACAAGAAGGATTGAAAGACTTAGAGAGGTATTAGAGAGAAATAAGAGGGGATAAATATTTTGTAAGAGGTGAAGTGTAAGTATAGCAAAAGGGTGTTATTTATAGGTAAGGGATACCAAGACAGTCTCATGCGCGCTGGCTCACGGGTCCAGCACGCTGATACTGTTTTGTCTCTTGCAAATATCTAGCCGCTGCCTCTTGCTAAGCCTCGATGTGCACTTCACTTTTAACCTTCCCAAGAGTATTTCAAAGCCACAAGAAGGGTTAGGTTAAACCAACTCATTAGCCATAGTTAATTGGGCTCAAATAACCATGGGTTAGAGAAAAAGGAGGGAGGCAAGCTATTAACACTTGGAAGGAGGGAAATGTGGTTAATGGAGGCTCAAATAAGCGCGCGTTAACAGTTTCCAGCTAGCTGGTCTTGGCGCGCGAGCTCAGCGCGCTAGAAACTGGTTTTGTGTGCTTTTAATTTTGAACTATCCCAAACGATTTTAAATAGGTCATAATGTTAGCCCGTATTAGTTGTAACGGGCTCAAGCCCGACTCTAGAAGATTCTGCGATATCCTATTTATGTGTATGATGTATCTGTAATATTCAATCAAATCAAATCAATCATCATTCATTACCATTCTACATGGTATCACGAGCCTAACATAACCGGTCCACAAAACCCAACACTACCGCTCCCTTCTAAACCCCAACCTCACTGTACAGCGATCGACATCTCTTCTTGTGTTTTAGGTATCTGTGCTTAGGTCACAAATCATTATCTATTTCGTGCTTGGGTCACGATTGTTTTGTTAATTGTGTTGGTGATTCGTGTTTAGTCACTGAATCCACACATCAAGGTTAATTGTGTTTAGTCACGGTTGTTTTGTTCATTGTGTTGGTGATTCGTGTTTAGTCACTGAATCAACACATCAAGGTTGTACACGATGACAGGATTCAAGGAAGATAGCACCACTGAAGAAATTGTGTTAAAGCTTTTGGGTAAACTTGGTATTACGAGGCATACAAATATGGGGCAGATTACTGGAAATAATGGTAGTCAAAATACCACCAACGTTGGACCTGCTGCCTATGTTACCACTCATAATCCTATAAGCCCAACTCAATTCAATTACCCAAGCCCAACATACAACCTACGAAGCTCACCTGGTTTTGTTAATAGTTCAGTCCAAGTTCAACCAACACCCTTTATTCACCCGCCCCATATTCAAACAGCCCTCCAAGCCCAAACTGGCCCAACAGCTCCACCACTCGGTTTTTCAGGCAATACAGCCGGGACACTTCCCAATCCTACTACTGGAGCATGGAACATGGACACAGGTGCGAGCTCACACCTTAATGCATCTGTTAATAGTCTTAGTAACATTTTTAATACTTGCATGTATCCATCTGTATCGGTTGGTGACGGGCATAACATTCCGGTCACCAATACGGGTCGTAGCATTTTGCCTACTCCTTCTCGACCCCTTTACTTAAATAACGTCCTTATTACCCCTCATATTGTCAAAAATCTTATATATGTCCGTCAATTTGTCTGTGACAATAATTGCACTGTTGAATTTGATCCTTTTGGGTTTTCCGTCAAGGATTTCATGACACGTCGGGTGCTTCTCCGATGTGACAGCACGGGCGACCTATACCCTGTCACGGCCCCATGTACTATTCCCCAAGCTCTACTTGTAAGTAAACATACGTGGCATCAGCGCCTTGGACATCCAGGGAGCGAAGTGCTACGCCGTCTCGTCTCAAATAATTTTATATCTTGTAATAAGGAAAAGCCGCCTGTGCTTTGTCATGCTTGCCAGCTTGGCAAACACGTTCGGCTTCCATTTGTCAGTTCTGATACTATTGTTAATGCATGTTTTGATGTTATTCATTCTGATGTATGGACTTCACCAATTTCGAGTCTCTCGGGTTTTAAATATTATGTTTTGTTTTTGGATCACTATTCTCATTTTGTTTGGGTCTACCCGTTGATAAACAAATCTGATGTATTATCAAAATTTGTTCTATTTCGCAAGTACGTTCACACTCAATTTAAGTGTGAAATCAAATCGTTTCAGTGTGACCATGGCGGTGAATTTGATAACCGCACCCTTCATAAACTTTTTGCCGACAATGGCATCCAGTTTCGTTTCTCATGCCCCAAGACATCTCAACAAAATGGGAAATCAGAACGGATGATTCGCACCATCAACAACCTCATTCGAACCCTTCTTTTCCAGGCCAACCTTCCACCAACCTTTTGGGTTGAAGCTTTAAACATGGCTGTCCATTTAATCAACTTCTTACCTTCCACAGCTATTGCCAACGAAATCCCGTATACCCGATTGTTTGGCCAAAACCCAGATTATAGCCTTATACGCACATTTGGCTGCTTATGTTACCCTCACTTATATCCTAATCACAAACTTGAACCACGCACCACACCCTCTATCTACTTGGGAAAAGCTTCAAATCATCGTGGGTGTCGTTGCCTCGACTTAAACACCAATAAAATAATCATTTCTCGTCATGTAACTTTTGATGAAACTGTTTTTCCATATGGCACCCCTAAACCAACATCGGCACCCAAATACAATTTCTTGGATGACTCACCGGATATAAATCCTCCACTAATTCCATCCGCCCCCGTTGTGCAACCCCATTGTGCCTCAACCAACAAACGAGCCAACAACACCAATTCCCACCAGTCCTAATACATCCCAACATCACGTAACCCATGACCCATTACCATCCCCATCACCACCCGTCGCCCAACAACAGACACCAAATACATCACCACCCGCGCACCAACACCAACATATTATCCCAAATCCTCCTAATAACCCAAACCCTGTATCAATTCATCCCATGGTCACACGATTTCGTGTAGGGACTAATCGTCCTACTGAGCGTCTCAATATGCATGTGTCTTCGGTCTCACCATTACCAAAAGCCTATCTTGATGCGTTTACTGATCCTAATTGGAAAAATGCTATGCGTGATGAATACACTGCACTTATTAAAAATGGAACTTGGACTCTTGTGCCTAGACCCACGGACACCAACATTATTCGCTCTATGTGGCTTTTTCGCCACAAGTATTTGGCTGATGGCACTCTTAGTCGCTACAAGGCTCGTCTTGTGGCCAACGGTAGTAATCAATTGGAGGGGGTTGATGTGGATGAGACGTTTAGTCCGGTGGTTAAACCGGGAACTATTCGAACTGTACTAAGTTTAGCTACTTCTCGACATTGGCCGATTCACCAGCTTGATGTCAAGAATGCTTTCTTACATGGCGATTTGAACGAGACTGTTTATATGCATCAGCCTCCGGGATTTCGAGACTCTGTGCACCCTGATTATGTATGTTTATTGAAGCGGTCTCTGTATGGGCTCAAGCAGGCCCCTAGAGCATGGTTTCAGCGATTTGCATCCTATATCACTCGGGTTGGCTTTTCACATAGTCACTGTGACTCTTCATTATTTATATACAGACAAGGGACGGATACTGCCTATCTATTATTATATGTGGATGATATTGTTCTCACAGCTTCTTCTGATAGTTTTTTACAGCGGATCATTAGTTCCTTACACCAGGAGTTTGCTATGACTGATCTGGGTCCACTTAATTACTTTTTGGGTATATCTGTTTCTCGTGATTCTACAGGGTTGTTTTTATCTCAGAAGCAATATGCACTTGAGGTTTTGGAGAGAGCACATATGGTTAATTCTAATCCCAGTCGGACTCCTGTTGACACTGAGTCCAAACTGGGGGATAATGGTGATCCAGTCTCTGACCCTACATTATATCGGAGTCTTGCAGGTTCTCTTCAATATCTCACATTCACTCACCCAGATATATCATATGCAGTTCAGCAGGTCTGCCTTCATATGCATGATCCTCGAGAGCCTCATCTATCAGCTCTTAAACGGATTTTGCGGTATGTCCGGGGTACATTACACTATGGGTTACAGTTGTTTGCTTCTTCTACTTCATCCTTGGTAGCATATTCTGATGCGGATTGGGCTGGTTGCCCCACTACTAGGAGATCCACTTCCAGCTACTGTGTTTTCCTTGGCAACAACCTTTTATCTTGGTCATCTAAGAGACTGCCAACTCTATCTCGTTCTAGTGCCGAAGCAGAATACCGTGGGGTTGCAAATGCTGTTGCTGAAACTTGTTGGTTACGGAATTTACTTCGTGAGCTGCACACACCTTTATCTTCCGCTACGCTAGTCTACTGTGACAATGTTAGTGCAGTCTATTTGTCGTGTAATCCGGTTCAGCATCAGCGAACGAAGCACATAGAGATTGATATTCATTTTGTTCGTGATTTGGTTGCCACTGGTCAGGTTCGGGTTCTTCATGTTCCCTCACGTTACCAATATGCAGATATTTTCACGAAAGGCTTACCATCTGCACTGTTTGAAGAATTTCGCTCCAGCCTCAGCGTCCGGTGTCCTCCCGCTGCGACTACAGGGGAGTGTTAGCCCGTATTAGTTGTAACGGGCTCAAGCCTGACTCTAGAAGATTCTGTGATATCCTATTTATGTGTATGATGTATCTGTAATATTCAATCATCATTCATTACCATTCTACACATAACACATATTTATCATCATTAAAACATAAAGGATATATATATGTATAATATTTGCACCAACAGTTATGATAATAAAATTACTTTACAAGATAAAATGTGTTTTATATTTATATTTGCTAATTTTCAGATTGATAAATCTAGAAGTTTTATAAAATATATTTTTATTCTTGATTTTTATTTTATTTTATATATATATTTTTTATATAATTACAAAGAACAAAATTTTACAAAATATACTTTTCTTTACAATTTTATAGATAAATAATATATTTTTAACATGTTTAAATGTGTAATACTTTCTAAAGTAAAGTAAATAATAAGACTTATAATCGATCGAAATGCGAAACTTTGGCACAACGTTAAGAAATGAATCTCAAATTTCAGCAACAGAATGCGATTATTTTTCGTAAAAGCTCGCTTCTCGCGGCGGATAAAAATATCCTTGATTTAAAAAAGAACCAAGAAGACGTCTTTGAACTCTTAAAATCCTATAAGATTTATTTAAAAGTAGGTTCGTACTTTTAGGATTTATGAAGAATAAGTTATATTAGAGCCACCGAGTCATGTTATAACTCGATTTTTTTTTGTTGAGTTATGATAAAAGTGGTGCTCAAAATGTAGTGTTATGGTTGAGTTATAATAAGGGGTGTTTTTTTTTTATGTGTCACGTGGCGCAGAGTTAAGGCTTAATGCGAGGTTATTGTACCTAGTGCTCTTACGAAGAACAATTTATAGGCCAATTAACTTACTCAATTTTGTTTACCTAATCAATTAGGAAAAAGCCAAAATTTTAAACCAAATTAATTTGCTACTATTCTCTGTGTTCCTAATCTATTAGTCCACTTTTATATTGCACTTAGTTGGGCCCGTTTGGTTGGGGTCAATGGGTATGAATCTATGACTTTGAAAGTCATTCATGTTGTTTGGTTGATTATGAGGCACACCACAATGGAATGAGGATACCCAGGGTATAGGTTTCTTCATATATTATGTGTGTGGGGCGTTTCCTCATTCCTTACATTACCATTCCACCCTATACCAATACCCATACCCATTGTGATTCATACCAACAAACCAAACGGGCAGAATTTCTCGCTAATCCGTTTGGCTCGCGGAATCTTCAGGATTCTGATGAAATTGGAATCTGATTTCATTTCATAACGTGTTTGTTTGGCAGATTCAAGGAATTCAAAATCTGAATTACATTCCTTAATGTGTTTGGTTAACAAATGGAATAGAATGCAAATCCTTCAAAATCTCAATTCTGCGAAATTCAATATTCCATAGCAAAATGAAAGGAATGTTTACAATTCCACGGAATTCATTATTTTATCATCAAAAATCAATTATTATTATTATTATTATTATAAAGCTATTATTATTATAAAGCAATCACTTTATTATTATTGTTATTATTAATAATAATTATTATTTTAATATTATTATTATCATTATTATTATTATTATTATTATTCAGTTTATCAATTTTAGTTTAATATAAAATTTTAAATATTTTAATATAATTTATTTTTTCTCGTTTCCTTTTCTTTCAACTAAATACGCGTTAGTTTTTGCACATTTCAATTCCTTCAGATTCCAAATCCTATACATTCCAATTTCTTAACATTACAATTCCTTCATATTCCAATTTCATACACAGATTCCAATTCAATCAAAAATATTCCGTGAACCAAACGAGTTTTGTCAATCAAACCTGGTCAACTCTTTTCTTATTGCCACAATATTAAAATAAACAAGCATTTTGAGAACGCAAAATAAAAAACGGACTAATGAGTGAAGTACATCTTAACAAGCGCCCTTACGACACGTTTCAGAAAACCCAAGATAGTCAAACTCTTTTCAGTTTTAACGTTTGTTATACTTGATCAAAGAATATGCGTTTACCTTAAATGAAATAAAAGAATATCCAACAAAACTTTGCGAATCAATAAAACAGTAGAAGTCCGAATAAAACACGGAGGTTGTCACAAAACCACTTGTTCGTATAATCAAATGAAGTGGTGTAACAAGTCCGAATAAGTTAGCTTCTTCGTATCTGCAACATTAAAGTAAGTTTCCTTTCTTAAACACCACTTCATTTGATATATCATCATCATGTTTAACCAACTAACACCAGTATATGCTTATTTAAACTAGTCTGCACTTGTTTAATATGAAACAAAAAAAGTGTTATTATTGGGATATGCCTGCTTCTGATGCTCTAGATGAGCAGTTTTTAAGATGTTTAGAAAGTGGGAATTGAAAATTATTATTTTAGTCAAATAGGCTTGTTTTTATTACTAATAACTTTGCAGTTGCGTACATGTATACTAAAACCAACTATGGAAACCACGATAATTATATTATCACTTTAAGCAACACCGCGTTGGTCTATTTCGTAACGTGGAGGTCACGCCTCACGCCTTAGCGGCGCCGGCGCCTCTTTTAGAACAATGGATGAAAGTTAGAAGCAGTTCATAGAATATTGTCCGCTTTGGCACCTCGGTTATTCTTAGTCCAAGCCCATTCATTGTACCAAAACGCTTCCCACAAGTTAAGGCCAACTTCTTACTTTAACATGGGCAATGTAACTTTTTTCGGTTTCCTTCGACTTCATACTAGTGAATTACCAAGTTTGAAAAAATCCAGTTGTTGCATTCATTGTAAGTTTAATGTTAAATTTGACTAGCAAAATGTTGTAACATTAAGAATTCCCCCATTTTCTGATTTAGGAGTTGTAATAGACTGCACAAATCTTCACATTGATTGCTAATTTCCCATGTGACCATTTTACAAGGGGCGTCCAAAATATTCAATATATATACACTAACAATTTATAAAATTTTGTATTCTCTTAGATTTCTTATGAATTCATCTCCAACAATAGATCCATCCTTGACAAAAATTGCTGGATACCCAATCGGAGCTTCTATTGTAGCTTCAGAACCTTGTATGTCGTATAATTTTCCTGTCCATATATGTTTCCAAACACACTTTTCTCCAACCGGAAAGTAGGCTTTCACGTTTTTACTGTGTTTATCAAGAGTGGGTACCACCAGGATTTCCTCACCAACTAGAAACTGCTCGTATGTCAAGTTATGTACATGATCATCATTAGGGTAGTGGAGAAATAGGTGGCGGCAAACTGGTAGACCTTTCTGAGAAGCTTCCTGTTGTAAGCGATGCAAGTTAAATCATAAGTTTTTGGTAATATATATATTTATACGAAATGATGGTAGTTTTTATACTACCTTCACTAGTTGGACCCTGTAAAATTTCCATGCTTTGTACACTTTCGCAAAACGTGCAAAATGTGATAGCGTCCTTTCATTTGAATAGAACTGGCTATTTACAGATGGCTTGTTTCCCTGCTCAAAACATTGGAATAGATCAAAGTAAGTGGGTGATTGGATGTGAGTTTTATGTACTATGTCATAATCAGCCAGTCAGGTGTAACAAAAACTGGTTGCAAGAGATAGTATTTGTCTATTTGACCCCTAAATTCACTCTACCGAAATTCTAGTCTCTAACCACCAGCAACTTAGAATAATCAGATAATCAGGTAGGAAACAGAAATCCAAACACCCGAACTCCCAAAGTTTTGTCAGGACTTATATGTGGACATAGATATATAGATACGTAGATGGAAGCCATATAACTTACTTCATGTGTTCTGAATATTGTTGTGAAGGCATTTAGCTCCATCCATCTTAATAGTAACTCTTCATCTCTTTTATACTTGAAGAAAGGTAAGTTTACTGCACAATAACCTCCAATGTCGCTATGATTAAATGCATACCCACATAGTCCACTGCTTAGCAGGCCAACAACAGAACTTTTTATCCCATCATTAGCCTGCCAACTTACCATTTGATCCCCTTCCCAAAACAGCATTGCCCATTTAGGACTATTTCTAAATCCCGCTCTCATAAAGAAAACTAACGATTCTGAAGGGTCTTCCTTCTCCTTTCCAGCAAGTGAACTTTTCCAATCTTCTGTAAATTCCCGGTTTATTTGGGCCCATATCTCTGGGTATCTATTATGTGCAGAAATGGGATCTTCACCTGAAAAAATTGCACGCCATTGATGTTAGGTTGTCATGTAACGAGATACCGAACACATACAGTTTACTTGAAACAAACATGTATACGTTAAATCTTAAAAAGAGTAATGCACCTTCACACGAATAACCATACAAAGTAGCGTTGGTGGGTTTGGGCAATAGGTATAGACTGATTCAGGTCGAAATAGGTTGGGTTGACCCACAACCAATTTTGTTTTGTCTATTTTGTTAAAACGTCCACAAAGTGATTATTGCGTTAGATTATGATTCCAAGATGAAATATTGTTGCATTAATAATCAGGTGAAAACATTTAGGTTGTGTGCATTAAAATAGACTTCGGGTGACTGTCAGCACATTCTATCTGTTCCCCTTTTAGCTATGTTTTCATTTGACCCGCTTGAGATCAAAGTGTCAAATTAAGAGAACTAAAAGCATATTTGATCTAGGCATACACACATGGGCTTGTTAGTACTCAGAAGTTGAAATTTTCCGCTTTGTCTATTTTGATGAACATAGTTGGCTTTTCATTTAGATCAATACATGTTGTTACTGATTTTTATTACACCCCTTGGTTTATTTGATGCATCACATTTGGATTATAATGAGAAAAAAGAAAGACAAACCTGAGTAAATGCAGGCATCAACAGGAAGACCTTCACCAAAATCAGCCATCCATCCCCGAACACCATCATCTACCATTTCTTGTAGAATCTGCTTGAACCAGTTTGCAGTATGAGGGTGTGTCAAATCCAACATCCCCACGTCAAAAGCGGTATTAGGAACCATGTATGCTTCTCCATTCTTGTCTTTTACTAAAATGTCCAACTTCTTTGCTTCTTCAAAGAGGTTTCTCTTAGCATCGGGCTTGCTATCCATCTGTGATATCAAGTGAGATCTTTAAAAGTAATCGCTGGTTTCTATAGTGTTTGTTAACTAAAGAAAATGGTACTTACTGGTGCTAGACAAGGATTGCAATATGTCATCACTTTAATGTGTCTAGCACTAAGATCTTTAACTAGCTGTTTCCATCCTTGATAGCGTGTTTCATCCACTTCCCAGTTCCACCAAAGTTGTGATCCAATTACCGTCTTCCTCTCCCCTACCCAATCCTACCACACGCAAAGTATGTGTTTACGTTATCATAAATAGACTATAGTATGTTTGTTATGTCCCCTTCCTCTTTTTTCAGAACATGCCGTCCTATGAGGTTCAGAAGGGTTTGGAAACTATTTTTGTTATCGGGTTCGGAGACGGGAAGGGCACTCCCTGCCTGGAATCCGCCCCATTGCTTTTGCTACTCTTGAGGGGTGTTTGGACTTGCGTATTAGAAGTGATTATGTGATGGTGAATACTCAAAATTAAATATTCTTTTATTAGAATGAAAAAGATGGAGTTTGGATTTGCTTTTGCTGCTTCAAGTTGTTATAATCACTTATACTGGTGTTAAGTGGTTAGCAAATTCTGATTATTTGAAAAAGTAATACAAACTATCATAGCTAAACAAGTATAAATGAGTAATTTTGTCTCAACCTTTAAATACTCTATTTTCAATAGAGTAGGCTTTGCAATACAAAAAGGGGTAGTGGCGCAGCTTGTGGCCCGTTTACCTGCATGTCACTTGTAATTGGATGTTTTCTTATATATAAAAAAAAAAAAACCACATTGTAGCTATTATCAGACTGATTATTTAACTCAGCATAATCATATGCAAAAATAGGTTACTCAAACACTAGAAACTGATTTTGCAATGGACTTTCTATGGTTTTAGGACATATGAATATTACCTGCAACCAAAATGCTGAAATTGGAACGTCATGAGCCACCAATTCTTCCCAAACATGGCGGACTTTATTTGTTCCACCTTGCATTCCAACAACAGCACCAGATATGATCCAATCAGGAAGTGGGGGTGGTCTGCCTATGGACTCAGTGAATTGTTCAATCAGCTCAGAAGGTGAGTTCCCATACAAAATCCTACCTTCAATACTATCTCCATGTATCTGCAATTAGTCGTAATAATTTAGTTACTTTTCAAGATAATTAGTGACTATATTCAAGTTCATAACAAGACATGATGTTTAAATTATAGCAAAATGTGGCTCAGATGTTAGTCTGAAAACCAGTTGATTTGATCTTTATGAAATGTATTTCCAGATTTGAGGAAGTAACATAGCAGCTGGAATGGAAACTTCACCTGTATCTGGACTCTGTCATCCTGTGTTAAATCAAAGACGGAATAGTCGTAACCTTCGAGGTAAAGAGATTTCATCTTTGATGTCATATAAAATGGTGAAGGTGCATATGTTGTACTCCAATCTCCCCCAGCCCTATAAAATGAAACAGAAATGTTTCATAAGTAATTTTCATACGTATGCATGCAGAGGCAGAACTAGAAAATTCATTATAGGGTGGTTCGGAAATATTAAATTGAGTTCAGCTATCTTGTTTAGAGGGTTAAAGTTATTGACTATATCATTCTATACAAAAAGTTATTACAAACCTCTAAGAACTACAAAACGTTATTAAAGGGTGGTCGGGTAGCTTCGGTAACTGGTCAAAGCAGGTTCATATGGAAACAAGTCATTTTTGGTACATGTCAAACAGGTCGAGGTTGGTTCAACCCGCGAACACCTTCTGTCCAACTCCCAAGAAAAATGCCAATTTCATCAGGCCATAATTTTGGTTACAGAAACAGAAATTTTACAATACTACTTTAAATCTTAAAATAAAATAATATTATTGCAATAGTTATTTTTAAGTATCTATATGGAAGTTGGATGGAATTCAACCCTTTTAACCTATTTGATCCAATCTCCTTTCATATACTTTTTTTATATGACCTGTTTCAAATAAAACACAACCCAAATCCACCTATTTATTAGTAGATGGATCAAACTTACAGCCTCTTAATACACCTGTCAACCCCACTATTTGCTCAATCTTGCATATGTGTGTGTATGTATATTTGAAAATTTGGTCATACCTGTAGCTAACAAGATTAGCAGCAAATGTGATTGGCTGATCTCCTCTCCCAATTCCTTGCTCTTGAACAAAAATCGGAACTTTCCTTCCTTTAAAGTCCATATGTGAAAACTGTTCCCCAAACCCAAAGAACCTCTCATTCTTCTCACTCGAATATGTAAGACATATTCTATTGAAAGACGCATATCCACCATCCTTTATTGCTAGATTCTCCTCTCCGTTACTTGAATCCGTGACCACCCTTTTTCTTTTTGAAAATGACCCACATAACCGAATTCGAATTCTTCGAGTGCGGCTTACTTTTCGTATAAACCCCTTGTAAGTTCTTGGTGAAACCTTTGGCGATGATTCAATACTATGTTTTCCAAGTTTTACTTGAAAACCAATTTGATTACTGGTCTTTTGATCAAATAAAAGCATATACTTTACATAACTATGAACACCTGTCTCTAAAGATTCCCACTTTTGGTCATTAGACACGTTCATGTTCTTCCTCATACTGAATATCCGTCCTGTTATTACAACAGCAGGCAATTCAGTACTAAACTCGACATTCCCATATTCAAAACCTTGGTCTTGGTCTTGTTCAAGAAAACTTATTTCAGATTGGTTTTTCAGCACCTTAATATCTTCAACAGTTTGATGATCACATACTAAACGAACATTTCGATCTTTAATAACAAATGATCCCCTACTTTCTTCGACTTCGGTTTCAGCCATTGCAGTAGAGATAAATGATTGACCAGGGATTGAAGACCATATGGATCTTGTTGGTTGCGATTTATGTGAAACTGAGACATGCCCACCATTTTCTGATCTCCAAACTAATTGGAAACTATTTCCAACTGTAAAGACTTGTTGTCGCGAAAGGGTATTATGGTAAGTTGACAACAGAGTCCCCTGTTTAAAGTTTAAAGATTTTGGGTTTGATGGGAATGGATTGTTGATATGTTTATTGTGTTTCTTGGTGATTTTGAGAGTTGACGACATTTTTTATGGGTGGCTAACTTTTGAATAACAGGATTTATAGTTTTTGATGTTGTGGTAAGTTACTGAATTGCCCTTGTGGAATGAGATTGGTGACTTTGTGGTTTAGTGGGAATTTGTGAATTTGCCCTTGTTTATGGCTTGTGGAGAAGATAGAAATAGAAAGTTTTGACTTTAATGCAGAATAGAAGAGTATGGTTTGATTGGGCAACTTGAGCATGAATTGATGTGTACTATTTAATTTTTATAGATTGCATTATGTGGATATTTATAAATCATAATGCTTAAGTAAGTCACTTGCAAGCCCAGGAAGAATGAAAAGAAATCGATGAATGTGTCCCGACCAAGCAATGACTATATGCTTAACACACCTTCAGATCGAAGAAGGACTTTTTGGAATGGGAATGGATGACGCGGGGTGGAGGAATGGTCAACTCATCAGGCTCATGATCTGAAGACTACAGGTTCGAATCCTGTCCCCGCCTAATCAACCCCGGTTTTTTATAGTCCCGTTCACTGTTCATAACCGGCCGGTTTTTCCGGTTCGACCGGTCCGGTTCAACCGGTTTTGATTTTTTTTTTGAATTTTTTTGGTCCGGTTTGACCGGTCGAACCGGCCTCCGGCTGACTGACCGGTTCGATGAAAAATCTGGTTTTTAAAACATTGTGGGGAACACAATAAACGTCCCAATTAACCTTGACTCTAACAAAATGCTATATGGTTTTCTTGTTTTAAAGTTAAACACGATGTATATGAAAAGTTAATTACCAACTATGTATTGTTCACTTGAAGTTCATTGTAATAAGAAAAGAAAAAAAACACGCCAACCTTTCCCAAAAGGAGGTTTTGAACGGTTTGAGTTTGTTTGGTGATGGGTTTAGATCTCGTAAATTAGTCCATTAGAATAATAGAACTTTCTCAAAAAGTTGAAAGTGAGAATACGTTGAGGTAGAATTTTCAAAACAACGTCAAATATGGTTTCCAAGTCATTGTTAATCACAATAACGCCAAAAAATAGTTATAATGCTTAATTTTTATCACTTTGGTTATGGTCAATTAAGAGAAACCATCATAGTTATAGTTCTTCAACCTTAATCTGATTGAGATCAAACCCACGATGAGTTGTTTAAATGCTATTGATTTTATTATTATTACCATTGGTGTTATTTGATCATATCAGTTTACAAGATTCAAGTTCACCATGGTACAAATTCTAAATGTCAAACTTTTATGTATTTCTAAACACGTGAGTGTATAAATATATATTTCAAACATTTGTCTCCACGTGAGTTTGTTTTAGAAGAAGGTGAACGTAGACGCAATTTATGCTATCGTGATGTACCTGGACGCTAATTCGTTGATATAAAACCAAAAGCATTATTCAGTCATTCAATATTTATACAAGTACGTACATATAGAGTTTTATATTGCACCCTTGCAGCGGCGGAGCCAGAATATTTATTGTGGGGGGCAAAAGATTTTTTTTTCTTATTACAGCAGGCCAAAAATATTATATATATATATATATATATATATATATATATATATATATATATATATATATATATAGGGGGACTTTCTTACGAGAACCATTTTATCTGCGAGAACTGAGAGAACCACAAAAAACATACATGCACGCCTTTTAAAATAAAATAAAAATACATGCAAATCATCAATAATCGTAAGTATCCACCTATGTTCTTCAATATCATCATGAACTCATCATCTTTTTTCACAAAAACCTTACACAAGGCCGCAATATTGTCGTTGCACGCCTTATAAGAACATACATGCACACCTTCAAAGAAAAATGTTGTATTTCCAATTTCTTATCAAATTCTTTAGAACAACTATGTTTTTTAAAAAACATATATGTTGTTTTTAGAACATATGTGCAAAAATACAATTATTGAAGGCGTGCATGTATGTTTTTTGTGGTTCTCTCAGTTCTCGCAGATAAAATGGTTCTCGCAAGAAAGTCTCACTATATATATATATATATATATATATATATATATATATTACAGCAGGCCATATATATATATATATATATATATAAAATCACCAAAACCCCGTGTCTCAATAACCCAGTTAAGTACGACATACAAAACTAACTAACGAAAATTTAGACAAAATATAAATCACCAAAACACTTAAATAATAAGTAAATTAAAAAAAAAAAAAAAAAAAAAAAAAAAAAAAAAAAAAAAAAAAAAAAAACATCCATAGCTATTTATTGAACGTATCTTGTTATCATTCAACGTTTTTATTTAATACATTTAGATCCTAAACATATAAATTGTAGAGTATTAAATAGCTAAGTTTCACATATTATTAATCATCATTTTAGTTCATACTTCATTGAGTTGGGATTTCACATGAAAAGAAATATTCCATTCGTCCTAAAATTATTGTCCCCCGACAAAAAACACACAGTTTAAGAAAACATAATCATTACTGCATTTCTCTCTTACTTTTTTTAAAAATGTCATTTTTACCCTTATGCAATTAATTAAATCTTTGAATGATCAATTATATTTGTAATTTTTAGTATCATTATGTGCAATATAGTAAACTTGCTACATTATTCACAACTATATTTGGAATATGACAATAATTTTGGGATAACCCAAAATGGAAAGAGTGACTATAAATTTGGGACGGATGGAGTACTGTACTATACCAGTTTAAAAGTGTGACAATAAAAACATGGAAAACATATATGCACAAAGAAGGCACGTGATGGTGTAGTAAAAGTATTCTTAAAGCAAAAAGTAAACGTGGACCTAGAAGTACTCGACAGTCTACAAGGCTCCAAAATAAATAAAAAATTAATATTCTTTCTTTTATCTTTCATCAAAGCTCATCTTCTACATTCTCAAAACCCTTTCAGCTCACCGGAGTTCTTGACGACGGCATGACTTGGGGGGAGGGGGGGGGGGCAAAATGTCGAAAAACACAACAATCTCCAAAAAAATACATTGTGCCAGAAAGTTTTGAGGGGGCACATGCCCACTGTGTCCCCTCCGTAGCTCCGCCCCTGGACCCTTGTGGTTTGAAAACATGCAATAATACACATAGGACTAGTACTTCTAAAACATATTTTATATAATAATAGAAAACGTTTTTGACATAGAGTTTTTAGAAACTTTCTTACATATCAGTAAAAAAGTTGTGGTGATCAATGTTGAAAACCTAATCCCTACGTCATTGCCTACACTTATAAAGATCACATGCACAACCTCGATCCATCATGGCGTCGGCTACCCTCTCGATCATCACACGCCGACCATTAGTTCCTTCTATTTTGGCTACAGTGTTGTCTAAAACGTTTTGCAGGTTATCAAATATGTGGCTCGTATGGAGGTTATACAATTCGTTCATCATATATATCAGATTCAGGGACGGAAGATATATAGGGCAAGGAAGGGTGATGGCCCCTCCAAAATTTTGTGTTTTTATTATATGTTTGACCCTTCCTAAAATTTGTCTTGGTGATTTCGGCTAGGGGTGTCCAAAAAGACCGAGGAACCGTACCGGTACCGTACCAGAACCGAACCGTATATTAGAACCATGGTACGGTTCTTGGTTCCTAAAATTCCAAATTTTTTGTTCTTGGGACGGTTCGGGTCGGAACCGTCTGGTTACGGTACTTTCCCAAAAGAACCAACTACTTTGAAAATATGAAATTTTATAGGGTTTATTTGGGACATTGTGTAATTTGTATAGCCTTTTAAGGAAAAAAAAAAAAAAAAACCTACTCATTATTAAGCTGTAACATAAAAATATAAAACTAAAAAACACATAATAAAATTAAAACCTTAACTTTAAATCCATTCAAAGATCGTCATCAACATGAAACTAAGTTTATCTTGAAATCATTATCGTAAATTTGATACTTACCTATAGTATGCTTGTTCAATCATATTAGACGTAATTACTACTCATGTTTTCGATAGCTTTTCGTGTTAAAGTACATGTACAATAATAGAAAAATCATGTTACTTATATAATTCAGATGGTTAGATTCATTAACCAATATCACAATCTCCAAAATAGAGGCATATGCATATACGAGAGGAATGGTTTACATTGTTGGAGACATTTTGTGTGTGTTTGTATTGTTACTAGCATGTCCTTTATGAATGATCGACGACGAAAAAAATAAATTATTTAAACACTTAGGTACTTGTGGGAATTACCAAAAATTCCCGTACCGGAACCGAGTACCGTACCGTGTTGGGAATGCTCCTAACACGTAAATGGAACGACATTTACTGGATTACATTAGTTATCATGTAAGCCTAATACACAGGTACTGAAACTGTCATTATTGTAAAGTGGTGTGTATGTTAGGTTATATAATCCCTCCTAAACTTCACTAGGAGGGTGAGACTTAAGTGTGTAATTTACTCTTTCATCTTTATCAATAAAACACACATTTACTTTCTCTCTCTACTCTCTCTCTCTAACTATGGATATGTTTTACTTTCATCATCTCCGACCTCCCGAATCACGATAATCAACATGAAAACACGATCCTACATACCGGAACCGAACCGAAGAACTTGGGACGGTTCTTGGTACCACTTTTTCCATATTTTTGGTTCTCAGTTATTTCGGTTCCGGTTTCGGTTCGGGACGGTTTCAGTACCATGGACACCCCTAATTTCGGCCCCTTTAATTAACATGTTCAAGCTCCATCACTGATTAGATTATCGGATTAGCTAGCTAGTGAATTAAAATTTATATGTTGAGGAAATGTTCTTATGCATCAACTACCCAACTATGGACATAATATATTTTTGAGCTTATTCTCTCAAATTTACGTATCAATTGCACTTATTAAACTGCAATAGCAAGATTTGTATATGTATGATCATTATATGTTTGTGTGATTTTGAAGTGGCTTATGAAGTTGGTCGGCGTTGAAAAGAGCAGGGATTATAATGAAATGAAATAAAACTAAAATGATTTGTGATACTGGTATGGTAAAAAAGTGAAAGAAAGAAAAAATAATAGTTTGTGTAAATTTATGTTTTCAAAATACCATAGTCCAACAAAAAACTGAGTACATAAATTGAAAATATTGTCTTGTCATAAATATTTAAGGAAGTTTTTAGTATAGACTATGGGGTGTTCATCGGTTCGGTTCTCGGTTATTCGGTTTATTCGGTTCGGGTTGTTCGGTTAAATTTTTTTTTTGGGTCATAACCGAAAACCGAACCGAACCGAAAATATTTGTGACCGAACCGAACCGAGAACCGAACCGAAGTTCGGTTCGGTTATGGGTCAAAACCGAAAACCGAAATTTTCCTAAAAAATAACTAATCATAGCACATGACCCCATGACGGTATGCCAAAATATATGCAAAACGACATACCTAGACAAGTTTTAACATTTATTGAACACAAAATACCCTAACATCATAGGACCTAGGGTTAGTCAAGTTATATTTTTTTAATTAATATATAAAAAATATTAAATATTAATTATAATTCGGTTTTCGGTTCGGTTCGGTTGTCAATATCCTAAACCCATAACCGAACCATAAACCGAATAAAATGTTCGGTTCGGTTCGGTTTTTACCAATTCGGTTCGGTTAAGAATTCGGTTCGGTTATTTTCGGTTCGGTTCGGTTTCGGTTTTCGGTTACTGCGGATATTACCCGATCCATGAACACCCCTGTCATAAATATTTAAGGAAGTTTTTAGTATAGACTATAGAGGGCTCACTTTTAAAATATGAGTTTGGGTTCAACTCAAATGTTTGGATTGGAGGAATAACTTTTATCGGCCCATCAAAGCCCAAATTTTTGGGCATCTTCAAAAGTTGGCAAGGTGGTTGCGGTTAGAATAAAACAATTTTTACATCCTTGACATTGCAATCGTGGAATAATGTGGATCTCTTTTCTTTTCTTTTTTTTCTTTTTTATTTTACATAAAATTAGTTTTTTTATTTTTTTTATTAATAGTTTAAATTATTTTATAATATATATTCTCTCTCCTACATCAAATCCAATTCTAATCCAAATTCAAATCTAATCCTAAGAGAGCTAAGAGTGGTAACTTGAGTTAATACCAAAAACCCCGTCACGTCAGCGCCATATCATTTCAACACCAAACAACATAACACTAAAAAATCACCCGTTATCATAACATCAAATAACACCACCTTTTGATACCTACCTTTTTTTTAAAAAAATACAAATTACAAATTAACCCCTTAACTATTTCAATCCTTAAATAAACTCTTAACTAATATTTCATTCATTAAATACAAATACAAATGTATGACAATTTTCTTTGCTAAAAATAATATTTCGTCCCTTGTTGAATTAGCACAATTCGTCCCTTTTGAAAATAGCCAACATATTTTGTTATCTAAAATTCCAATCAAAAGCTCAAGATGAATTATCTAAAGTCCAACCCAACAAATAAACTAAATAACCATTACCCTAATATTTTGCTATATAAAAGCCTAACCCTAAATTTGCTACACCTAAACTCACGCCTCTATTACTTCTCTTATAAAAAAAGTTAGGCAGTCACCCAACACAAGATCGATACAAGGTACGAACGCTCTTTTTTAAAGTAGGTTATTTCTTCTTTTTGTTTTTACGTTTTTTCGATTGATACAAAGAAAAGATTAGAGCACTTTTGTTCTTGTTTTTTCTTTATGGTTTTTGTAAATTAACAAAGAAGTTTAGCTTCGATATAGATCTATGATGGTTTTCAACAACTTGTAAATCTTTTAAAGATTTGAAGACGAGTTCATTAAATTGAGATCTATGTTACTTGTTTGTGTTTGAGTCTTGGTTGAATTCAAAATAAAGTGTAACGTTGAGGGGATGTTTGTGTAATTTTTTTTATTTTTTTTTCAAACCAAAGTAACCGTTTTAGGGGGTGTTTGTGTAGCTTTCTTTTTCGTCTTCTACGTTTCAACTTGCGTTAGTTTATCAACGCAAAACACAATGCGAGGGCAACGCCGGTTTACCCGGTATGGTAACGCAGCCCAAACGTAAGCCACGTCGGCCTGAACGGCGTTGGGGCGTTACCATACCATGCCCTATAATACTAAATCCATCTACAAACCAAACGGATCCTAAATCTAAAAGCATAACTGGTTTAGTCAACAAACAAGTCTTGTTACTAGTAGTATGTTGTACTATCGAGAAAAAAATTGAAAAACTAATTGACTGCCGCCTTTTCATTTCATCTAAGAGCATGGGGCTTCCCCGCTACAAACTACCACAGTAATTACTATTGACTCCCGTCACTTCTGTATGTGTGTATGGCCAAAGAATAACCCTTATTAATTGGGGAAAACTAGAAGGGGGAGTTGAACAGTTTTACCGTTTTTAATTCGTTTTAAGACTTATTTTTGAAAAACTTTGATTCGGCCTTTTGTGAAATCAATCGATTGCAATATGAATACTATATAACTATACTATAAAAAACAAACAATAACTACTAGAATGTAAAATGCAAGATAAAGAGTAAAAGATAGAAAGATCAAACCGAGATATAGAGATTTATAGTGGTTCGGTAACGAAGCTCCTCTTCGCCCTACTTCACTCCTCGAGTACCCAACTCGAGAGTTCAAAGCACTATGTCAACTGGTATGTGTTAAATCACATACCTTTTCTTTATCAAAAACGGACTCAAAAGACCAAAAACTGACCATAAATGCCATATATATGCTTGTTTTTATGTTTGTGCATGTGCAGGTAACGGATATGAGAAATGGACAAAGATGATGGCAAAATGAATAAAACCGAGCACGGGATTGGAAAGAGCGTGAAAAGCCGAAGCCGGGGATGAATTTCTACATTTTGGATCAAGCGTTAACCTAAAAATACCAAACCTAACCCTATTAATAAAACAATTTCACCAATAGTCCAAAACCTTTTACATCGCTGTCATAAGCTCTAATAAGCTCTCTCACTCTCCTTAAATACTGTTTAGAACTCACACAAGCTTCTCAATAGCTTGTTTTGAGCTTCTGTTACTCAAGTTTGATTTGAACACAGTTTTGTTTAAGCAATTTGGTTTTAAGGTGAAATAAGATAATTTGGATGATAAGCCAGACTTGGACGGGCTTATTGGACTTTACCAGCTTCTGTTAAACAAGCTGGAGCTTGTAGATCAACTCTTGGAGCATATTTAGTCCTTGTTTGAGCAAAGAACCAAGTGAGTTTTTTTTTTTTTTTTTTTTTTTTTTTTTTTTTTTTTTTTTTTTAGCTTTAAACTGCTTATTGCTTATTACTTGTTCTTATTGCTTATTATTGTCTTTTATTGCTATTATTTGCTCATTAGTAGTTTAAATCTCATTAGCTTAAGTTTTTGCACAAAATTCATAAAAATACAAAAATATGTCTTTTTCTTATAGCTTAATGATAAGTGCTTATTATTAGTTCAAATCTGCTTTTTATAAACTTAAATATCTTATTAATAAGTTTTTGTTAAAAGCTTAGTCAAGTTTTAGAGTAAATATCAGTTTTTAAAAGTTTTGTAAAAGCTTTAGTTTTAGGTATAAAATATGTGTTAATGTGTTTTGGTTAATTAAAGATTTTTTTTAGCTTAAAAGTCAAAATATGTGTTATGTGTTTTGGTTAAAAAGTCATTTTATTTAGCTTAATTCAGTTTATAGTGTTTTTGAGTTGTTTAAGCTTTTTACATAGATTTATAGGTTTTAGATTAGTTTAATTTTTCAAGGTTATAAAACTATTTATAGTTATGTTGAGAAGTTCTTGAAGCCTTTTTAGGTGTTAGTTTTGAGTCAAAATCAGTTTAATAAGTTTGTTTTCATGTTTTGATTAAGTGTCAAATTGTTTTGAGTCCTAGTTTTCATTTTTCAAGTCTGTGTCAAAAAAAATCAAAAAGCCAAAAATAATGTAACTGAGTTGCTTATCAGCTTATTTTCACAGCTTATTTTTAGTCCTAATCATCTAAAATTGGTTTTATAAGCTCATTAGTGGGTGTTCTTTGTTGTTATGTAGTTTATAGCTTATTCCATAAGCTCTAGGTAGTTTATTTCTAGTGCTAAAAGTAGTAGTTCAGGTCTGTTTTTAAGTATTCCAGTTTTCAATTTTGTCTTAACTAGCTGTCTTTTCAGCTTATTCTTAAGTTTGTTTTCATTCCTAAATGTCTGAAAATTGTTTTGTGTGTTCCTTGGTAGGTAGTATATGCTGTTTGAAGTTTTCATGATTTAGCTTATTGCTTAAGTAGCTTATTTTATAGTCTAAAGTTGCCCATTTAGGCTGTTTTAATAGCAGATTTGCCTTATTAGCTTAGTATAGATTTAGAGTTTTTTGCTTTCTATTTTTGGCTTATTTATGATCATTAGTGCTCATTAGGTATGGGAGATTAGATTTGATAGATTAGATAGCTTATTCTAGTGCTTATTCAGTTTTTAAAAGCTTTAGCTGTTTTAATTTTTTAAGTATAGCAGTACTAACTCAAAAGTTAGTACTGCTGATCTGTTTTGCTTATTCCTAGCTTATTTTGTAAGTTTTATAAAAAGTGTTTTCATTTAAGTTGTTACTTTTCAGCTTATTTATAAGTTTTAAAAATAAGAATTTGCAAAAATAAAAACTTTGGGAAAGGGGAAGTCCAAGGCTCGAACCCTGGACCTCAACCCTCTCAACCAAAGCCTCACACATACACACCAATACCAACTGCGCCCTTGGGTCTTTTTCGACTAAGGGTGCATTTGAATTTTACTTAAACCATTTTCACCCTTTTAGCTTATTTTCCTTTTTAGCTTATTCACAGCTTATTGAGATAAGCTGTCAAAACCATTTTACTTTTCCTAGATTATACATATCTTAAAGTACTTTTAAGAAAATTTTTAGATTTTTCTTAATTATTTTAGTATTTTTAATATTATTTTTAGACTAAAAGTGTTTTTAATTCATTATAAATAAAATAAAAATAAAAAAAATATAATTCTTTTTTCTAAAATTATTTTTAATCATTTATAACTTTTAGAAATTAAATTTGTACATCTAGGGTTAAATTTTGAGTTTTAGGTTTTTCATACCCGTTTAATTCATGTTTAGACCCCGTTTTTAGTTTAATTTGCGTTTTTTCTTATTTGTGCTTTACTTTCTTATTTTATATGCTTATTAGTTGCTTTTTAGTATATGTTTTCTGTTTTTAGTCATAATTCCAAAATATCTCAATTATTCAAATTACCCGATCGCGAACCGAATCCGAAGTTCCATTCACACTTCGTTGGGACCTAAACAACCCGGGAATATCCAATACTTCCGTAAATATATGTGGTTTAACTTTCTTTGACCTCTTGGTATATTCACTCTTGGTTAGAGAGAGAATTGACCGTTTGGTCGGGTTTTTCTCGCAATATTATTATTATTATTATTATTATTATTATTATTATTATTATTATTATATATATATATATATATATATATATATATATATATATATATATATATATATATATATATATATATATATATATATATTGTAACACCCCCGTTTTCGATAATCGCAGCGGAATATAAGTTGGGGTGTTACTTCAAGCATCACAGTCATGAAAATAGAAAACGACTCGAAAAGAGACGTTTTAGATAAAATTGTTATCATTCATTTATTTAAAACAGAGTTACATAATAGAGGTCCCAGCAGGAAGTTCTGAAATACATTATAAAAGTTACATTATTTATTGAATGATAATAAATGGACACTCTTTTTATAAGAAGAAAGCCCATGTCACTCCGTGCCAAATCGTACTTCTAGTTACCTGAGATAAAACATGCTAAAAAGTCAACACAAAGGTTGAATGAATCCATAGCATTTTAAAGTTATAATCAGTTTGAACACAAGCTAAGTAGAAAGTAATTCAGTAATATTGCAGTTCGTTTTATATTGCTCTAAGTCTCATGACATGCAAAACGTTAACAGGTTTCCGTTTTTACTCACATAATTAAATGGAAGTAATAATGCCCCCGAGTAGGAGCTTGCCAAACTCTTTATTGAACTCAAATAAAATGCATTTGTCTATCCGGCTAACACTAAGGAAATCCCTCCAGCTAGTACAAATGGGACGTCAATTCCAATAGATCTATTCACTATATTCGCGCTCACCCGAAAGTGATTAATGGTGCATGATCGAGGGTCTTTTAAAAATAGGCAACAGTTAACTTAGGAAATATTAATCAGGAAAGCACACAGTAAAACACTTGTGTTCGGTTTTGTAGCATGTATCTCCCCACAAGTTTGGAAAATGTATAAAAAGTGGGACTATGAACTCACCTTTGCAGTCTGGATGGAAAACAAAATTAAATAGAGTTGATAAACGTCTCCGGCACGCAACCTGGGTTGTTAGGTCAAGTTTCAGTAATCGTATTCCAGTATATATATATATATAATATATATATATATATATACCAGTATATATATATATATAATTTTTTAATATTCGTTTCGTAACGTTTTTGGTTGTCGAATAGATGTTTAATTGAGACAACATGAAGTCTCTTTAAAAGTTGGATAAGATTTTATCTTATTTCTCATTTTTATGTTTCTGTTTGTTCGTTATCGAAATAAATGTATTTTTGTTTATTAGTTTTTATTATAAATATATTTATAATATATTTCTAATAATAATTATATAAAGTTACGCTTTTTACCTTATAGTTTCATATATTGACAGTTTGCGAAGGACTGGAAAGAGACTCGAATAACTTTGAGATAAAACAATCTTTTTTTGACGTTCTTTTTCCTATAATTAGTTAGCTAGGTGGTCCTTATTGTGGCAAAAATTCAGATTTTATAGAGGTCGTTTGGTGGTCAAAATGATGGTCCAAAGTTGGGCGACTTGGGACTGTTGCGACAGAAAAGAAAAAAGAGAAAAACATGTTGGTTTTTGATTTTTAAAGATTCTAACTAGTTTTTAACACATGATATTATGATCATAAGTATATTTAAACTATCTTTAGTGTATTTTGGAGTCCCTTGAATTGTAAAAAAAAAATATATATATATTAGGGTGCGTTTGGTTTTCATTCGACAAAAGAAAAGGGAAAACTTTGGTTTTTAAATTTTTAGGTTCCCGACCTTATTTTTAGTACATGTTAACATGTTCATAAGCTTATTTAATTTATCTCTTAAGTATTTCATGGCCTCTTGATTGGTTATACTAAAAAAAATAATTAGGAGTGTTCTTGGTTGCTCGACAAAAAGAAAAAGGAGAAGAAAATTTGGCTTTTGGCTTAACTAGCTATTAGGGTTTATTTTATAGCATGTTTTAAGATAATTGAAGTTTATAAAAGATATGAAAAAGAGTTGGTTATACTTACTTGTATATTTGGTCGAATATGAGTTAAATGTGGCGAATTGGTTTGGAAATGAGGCACTAGTGATTCTCCTTATTCTAATCCTTTTTTAGACCTCTCTTTAACTCCTAAGTGGGCTGTTTGATCAGTAGCAAGTGAGTGTATGGTTGGTTTTGGTGTGGATCGATTGATATGGAAATAAAATGGGAGAGTTTGGTTTGCTATTTATAGAAGGGGATGAGTTAGGGTTTTAGAAAGGCTAGGTCATCATGTTATGGAATTAGGGAAACATTGTGAGGTGTTCTAGACTCTTGGACGCCACATGTGAGGAGGGGGAGGGTGATTATGGTGTGGAAAAACCCTAGCCTTACATCTTACCTACAAGTGTTGACTAATGACAAAAATATAGGGAACTTATGATGTGTAAAAATCTTAAAGCTAAAAACAACTTATGGTGTATAATGGACTTAGGAATTAGTAAGGTAATGGTGTGGTTTAATATTTGTTGGAATCGAACTAGGAAAGAAGAAAAGAAAAGATGTGGATCGAATGGCTTGAGAAGATAGTACATTGGCTAGGAAATGTTGTACTTAGGGTTTAAATGTAGTAACTAGTTAGACTTAGGTTTATGTTGTTAGGAATTAAGCTTTAAGCAGTTAGTACAGTTCAGTATAGAGGTTAGTACTGCTGATAAGTTTGAAGACAAACTGACAGTACAAAGTCAGTTAGTACGGTTGAAGAAGAAGTTAGTACGATTTATAACTTTGTAAAAGATAATTATAGAAAAGATTTTGTGTATATCTTCTAGAATTAGAATAATAGTTATCTTGTAAAGGAATCCTTGGTCTATAAAAGGATTGCCTAGGTTTAAGGTTATATACGATTAGATTATTGTTTTGGTTAAGATTCAAGGTGTAAACCCTAGTACTCTCTAAGAGTACTCGTATTATTCATAATAATATTGAATCGTTGAAGTACATTGCATTCTTTTTTACTGTTTCATTGATAACATACGTACAAAATCTTCTAAGTGCTTGGTAGTAAATTCCGCGTGCTACTAAGTAATATTCAAAGTATCCTCAACACAAATTCGTGTGTTTAGATCCGGTCAAGTGGTATCAGAGACAGGTTACTGATACTTTGATTTAGAAGATCCAGGAAAAGCATTCGAGAAGATGGACATGGATACACCTCAGAAAACTAACATTGCTGCAAAGCTTCCAATGCTTAAACCCAATGAGTTCGACATGTGGAGACTAAGGATTGAGCAGTTCTTCCAAGTACAAGATTATACTCTCTGGGAGATTATTAAGGATGGGAATTCGTTCAAACCTACAACTGCTAAAACAGTTGTTGAAGGTAAGACTAAGACAAAGCTGCAGACCAAGCCTGTAACTAATGAAGAAAAAGCACAGCACAAGAATGACATGAAGGCGAGAAGTTTGCTACTACTAACCATTCCAAATGATCAATTGTTGAACTTTAGCAAGTTTAAGTGTGCTAAGACTCTCTTTGAAGCCATTGTTGCAAGGTATGGTGGGAATGAAGCCACCAAGAAATCTCAAAAAACTCTCCTAAATCAACAATTTGAAAACTTTTCTGCTACAAGCAATGAGTCACTAGATCACATGTTTAATAGACTTCAGAAACTAGTGAGTCAACTTGTTGTTCTAGGAATTGAGATACCCCAGGAAGATCTCAACTCAAAGTTCCTGAGGAGTCTACCATCAGAATGGGCTATGCATGTGGTAGTCTGGATGAACAAGCCAGATGTTGATTACATGGATCTGATGGATCTCTATAGCAACTTCAAAATAGTAGAACATGATGTGAAGAAGTCTGCTGGATCAAGTTCAAGTTCAAACTCTGGGAATGTGGCTTTTATGTCAAATCCCAGTATCTCAAGTCAAGCAGATGATGTGGCAGTTGCTGGAGCAGTTGGTACTGCTAGTGCAAATATTAGTACGGCTAATACCTCAAGCAGTACTAGTGGACTTCTGGATGAAAATACCTATTGTGCTTTCCTCACTACACAGCACAATGGTACTATGCTGTCTCATGGAGATCTTCAAGAGATAGATGAAGATGATATTGAAGAGATGGACATCAAGTGACAACTTTCTCTTCTTAGCATGAGAGCTAGAAGATTCTTGAAGAAGACTGGCAAGAAAATTATCATCAACAGCAATGATGTGGTTGGATATGATAAGGGAAAGATTGAGTGCTATAATTGTCACAAGATGGGTCACTTCTCTAGGGAATGCAGGAAACCAAGACAGCAGGATTCAAGGAACAAGGGTAATGAAAGCAAATCAAGAGTTGTGGAAGTTACTGATTCAAGCTCAAAATCCATGGTTGCCATTGATGGCTTAGGGTTTGACTGGAGTTACATTGCTGAGGAGGAAGCAGCTTCAACAGAAATTGCACTTATGGCTTTCTCTGATTCTGAGGTACAAGTTTCTAAGTGTTCAAAATCTTGTGATGCATTAAAAGAACTAGAAACTCTTAGGAAAAGATATGATGAACAAAGGTTAGAACTTAATCAGACCAGTTTTAACTTAGCAAATCATAAAAGAGCTTTAGGTGTACTAGAAGATCAGATAGTTCACTATAAGGAAAATGAGTCTACCTTTAGCGATACTGTTGCAATACTTAAGAGAGACTTAATGCTTAAAGATGATGAGATTAGTGTGTTAAAACATGAGCTGGATCAGGTTAAGATAGCTAATCAGAACATTCAAATGACTGTTGACACATTAGAATTTGCAACTAAAGGTGTCAGTAGGATAACTGAGTGTCAAATATTGAACAAAGCTAAGTCAGGCCTAGGGTACAAATCAGTTCCACCTCCCTATAGAGGAATTCCAACACCCCCAGGCATAGACTTAGAACACACAGGACTCCCTAAATTTCAACTTCCTGAGCTTAAGTATGGTCCTCAACCTACAAAGGAAGTAGATGATAAACCTGTGTATAAGAGTGCAAGTGATGCCTCACTTTCTGAGGTTAAGGTGTCCTCAGCTAAGGATTCAGATGCTCCAACCATTGAGGAATGGATTTCTGATGATGAGGATGATCAGGCTGTGGTGGAGCCTGTCAGTGTTAAGATAGAAGAACCAAATGTTCCAAAGATGGTGAAACCTGAGATTGTTAGGCCTAGAGCAAATGCAAGACCTTTTAGACCAACAGTTAGGTATGCAGAAATGTATAGAACCACAAACAAGCCCAGAGGTAACCAAAGGAATTTGAACAACCTCAAATCTCACCAATTAGGGGATGATTTTGTCTGCTATAGGAAAGCTTGTTACACTTGTGATAGCTTTGACCATCTTGCAGCTTTTTGTGATAAATGGGTAAGAGGGTATACAAACTAGAGTATGAGCCTAGAAAGACCTCAACCTCTTCCTAGGAATGATAGAATGATACCCATATCAGTTCTTTTAAGGTCTGGCCTTAGACAAATTCAAACTGTTAAACCAGCAATTCAAACTGTCAGACCTATTAGACCTGTTCACCCAAGACCAACAGTTCAAAAGGGTATAACAGTGTTTAAACCAGCACAACAAACTGACAAAAGAACCTATTATCATAGAGTAGTGATGAAAAACCAAGTTTGGAAACCCAAAGTCACAACTATAAAGCCAGCAGTTTCTACTGCTAGCAGAGTAGTTAGTACTGGTGTAAGTAACAACACTACTAAGAGACATATAGGTACTGGAGTAAGTGCATCAGAATGTTGGGTATGGAGACCTATTAAACCCAATGGTGCTAAGATTGTGTTAAAAAGAATGAATTATGTTGATGCTAGAGGAAAGCCTAAGTCTGTAATGGCTTGGGTGCCACAAGGAAATTAGTTTTTCTTGTTATGTGCAATGTTAGTCATATGCTTGTATCTTGTTTCTTTGTTTTTGGACTAACAATTGCAGGATTGGAGGAAAAGCACCAAGGAATTACAAATGCTTGATGTTTTGGACTAAATGGTGATTTGGTGCTTAGTGTGTTGTCTGTGCACACAACAAATGGTTATTGGTTCACCATGTCTAACCCACATAAGAACCAACTATTCCAGAGCAAACGGTTTCTGGTAAAGACTACTCAAATCCGTTAATGGTTGACAATTTACCAAAAATTGTATCGTAACTTAGTACGGCTCAACTAGCCGTTGTAAAAATCTGTCAGTAATAAATTTTATAGCCGTTGGGGTAAAATCATTATTCTTAGAGTACTTATAGGGATTTTTCTTGAAGATAATTATCTTTTTACCATAAATTTATTTATTCTATTTCCAAAGATAATTTATCTCATACGCAAAATTCGCTAAACCCTAACAGTATCTACAAAAACTCAATTGGCTATCAAAATCCTTCAATTAACCTCATTCGATTAACTTTTTAATCTTCTCATTCACAAAGGAATCATTGAAAATGGCTGAATTAGTTTTCGTAAAGACTCACAACCAAGTTGCTTTTCTAAGGAAAACAGAGGAGGGAGATGGACCTCGATTTCATGAGATTGTGGACTTCCTCAACAACTCTCATATCAGGTATGCTTTAACCGTCTCTCCTACTCTTTATGTCTCTCACATCACACAGTTCTGGCAGAATTCACCTGTCTTGACTAGTGAAAATGGAGACTTAGAAATTCACTCCACAGTGGATGGCATTAACTTTGTTGTTACCGAATCTGCACTTAGGAGACATCTTAAGTTGCAAGACTCAGATGGTATCATCACTATGCTAAACACTGAAATTTTTCAAGAACTTGCCAGAATGGGGTATGACACATCCAATCAAAAACTCACTTTTCAAAAAGGATGTTTCTCCCCACAATGGAGATTTTTTATACATACTCTCCTACACTGCTTAAGTCCCAAAAAGACAGCATGGGAGCAATTCAGTAGCAATATTGCTATTGCTCTTATTTGTCTATCAACAAACAAGGTCTTTAATTTTTCAAAATTTATTTTTGAGAGTATGGCATCAAATGTTCACAGCAAAACCAAGTTTCTAATGTACCCAAGATTTGTTCAAACTCTTTTGAATAAAAAGAAGAATTTGCTTACAAAACCAACAGAAACTTTTGCTACTCCTAGCCTTCAATCAAAAGTTTTTCAAAACATGGCTATGGCTAGTAGGCTTTTTAATGGAGTAGTAGTCCCATTGTTTCCTGAAATGCTTCAAACTGAAGTGGGCGAAGGTTCAGTACAACCAACTGATTCTCATCACACATCCACTACAACTCCTGAAAGAATTCAACCACCCCCAATTCACACAACTTATAGGAGAAGGACCACACCTAGTCTAACTAGAGTGGCTACCAGATCCTTGCCCCATGATTCACCTCTCCTAGCAGGTCACACAGCTAGAAGTGATGAGGGTAGCTCTTCACAAAACGAATTGATGGCATTATGTACCAAGTTAGAAAACAAAGTTAAAGCTTTGGAGGAGGAGCTTAAGACCAACAAGGAGGAGCTCAAAGCCCACAAGGAGAACTTTGATAAGGTCTACAACAGATTGACCTTAAGGGTGAAGAAGCTGGAAGAACTGTTAAAGAAGAAAAGGCCAAAGGTAGTATTGGATTCTTATGATAGTGATGATTCAGACACCTCAGATGATTCAGATGGTAATGATGGTGATTCTTCCAAAAAGGGGAGGAAAACAGATAAAGGCAAGAGGGATGAATCTGAAGCTCAGGGGAGGCATGAACAAGGAACAAGTGAACAATTTGATACTAATGTTGCTGATATGGAAGTAGAAGAACAGACTCATGAAGTTGAGAAAGAAACAGTTCAGACTGGTGACATAAATCAAGAAGCAGTTCATACGGCTGAAACAGTTGAAACTGTTGAGACAGAGTTTGAAACAGTTCCTACGGTTAGTTCATTTTCATGTACTGATGAGGAAGAATATCAAAGAAAAAGAACTGATAAAGGAAAGAAGCCAATGACACCAGAAGAAGCTGAACAACAAGCTGAAAAGATCAAGAAGGTAAAGCCAAGAACTCAAGGACAAATAGAATTTGATGCAGAGGTAGCAAGAAAGCTTCTAGAAAAGGATTTAGCTGATGAACAAGCTCAGATAGCTCAAGATGCAGAATTAGCAAGGAAGTTGGCTGCAGATGATGTAAGAAACATAGCTGAATTCATGGAGAGAACAAGATCTGAAGATGTTGATCAAGAAGTCTTCAATGAACAATTACAATATCTGTTAGATTCTGATTTGATTATAAGAGCTCAAGTAATGATGATTCTTAGAGATGAAGATCTAAGTGAAGAAGAAAAGTCAGAGAAACTTAAAGAATTCATCTTGTCAAAGAATAAAGAAGTTACATGGAATGACTTAATGCAGAGAATTAGAGATAGGCAAAAGCATGGTTACAAGACAAAAATGCCTACCAAGAAAGAACAAGTCAGTTTTATGAAGCATTATTTGAAGAATCAAGCAAATTATAAGATGAGTGATTTCATTGGAAAGACAGATGCTGAGATAGAAAAGAAGTTCTATGAGACCTATGCAAGACTGAATACTTCAATCAAGAAGGATGCCACAAAGAGAAAGAAAAGAGAACCAGAAGTTCTAGAATCTGATGTTACAAAGAAGTCAAAGTCTGGAGAAGAAAGATTATCTGATGAACAGATTAAGAGTATGATAGTGATAGTTCCAGAATCTACAAACATCAAACCATTACAAGTAAAACATCCTATTATTGACTGGGAAGTTTTCACAGATGGAAGAATGAAGGGATGGAAGATAATAAGACTTGGTGGTATTACTGAAAGGTATAGGTTGTTTGAAGACTTACTCAAAGGTTTTGATAGAGAAGATCTTAATCAGCTGTGGAGCTTAGTAAAAGAGAAGTTCAAAGTTCAAGACCCTATTGAAGACAAAGATAAAGAGTTATGGGTGCAGCTGAAGAGGATTTATGAACCAGATGGTGGAGAATCAATGTGGAGATTTCAAGCACAAGTCAAGGATGTCACTTGGAGATTATTTCAAACATGTGGAGTGCACAGAGTGTCTACCAAGGATGGAATAGAGATTTATATGCTGGTTGAAAAAGATTATCCACTCAGACCAGTTGTTTTAACAACTATGGTATCTGTAATGCTTAAGGCTAATGAAGAATCTGAGATGGCTGATTTGTTAGTAACAAAGATATTCAACCTTGAACAAGAAGTGAAAGCTAGATCTAAGAGGATTGCTTGATAGTGTTTGGAAGAATCCCCCTCATAAAGAAGATAAAGCTTAATGTGAAGAAACTTAGTGATTTGGAGAAATCATAAGTTTAGGGGAGGATTGTTAGGAATTAAGCTTTAAGCAGTTAGTACGGTTCAGTATAGAGGTTAGTACTGCTGATAAGTTTGAAGACAAATTGACAGTACAAAGTCAGTTAGTACGGTTGAAGAAAAAGTTAGTACGGTTTATAACTTTGTAAAAGATAATTATAGAAAAGATTTTGTGTATATCTTCTAGAATTAGAATGATAGTTATCTTGTAAAGGAATCCTTGGTCTATAAAAGGATTGCCTAGGTTTAAGGTTATATACGATTAGAGAATTACGATTAGATTATTGTTTTGGTTAAGATTCAAGGTGTAAACCCTAGTACTATCTAAGAGTACTCGTATTATTCATAATAATATTGAATCGTTGAAGTACATTGCGTTCTTGTTTACTGTTTCATTGATAACATACGTACAAAATCTTCTAAGTGCTTGGTAGTAAATTCCGCGTGCTACTAAGTAATATTCAAAGTATCCTCAACACAAATTCGTGTGTTTAGATCCGGTCATATGTCTAATTGTTTGTTGGAAGAAAAAAAATAACTAGGGCTTATATAATCATATATGTGTCGAATTTTATAGAAAAGAAAAGGAAAATGGTTTGTGTTTAAAAGGGTTGTACTATGAGCTTAATAGAGTTGTACTATGGTGTACGTAATATAGAAAATATATTTTTAATGTTTGGTCAAGTTACTTTAATTATATATAAATTTTATTAAGTTTAAAAGTATATAACTATATTTTTAGACTTTCGTGCATTGGATGGTTGTACATTAGCTTGGATGAGTGGTACTTGACACGTGCTAAACAGTCAACTTAAATCAACCACAGAAGTGGTCAAACAAAGTCAAACAATCAAGAGCACAATGCAATTATCCAAGGAGTATAGTTTTATCCCCGGGTCGTTTAAGTCCCAGCGAGATGCGAAATTGTGCTTAAAAACGGATCGTGATCAAGTGTTATTGAACAGAAAAGGGATTATGGTTTTGATTACACTAAGGAGATAAGAAAATAGCTTTAAACAAGCTATATAAACAAGAACTGGAAACCAAATTACTTAAAAACGTTTAAAAGACGTACGTTTAAATTTAAATAAACGTAAACGTACGAAATAAAAAGTGAGTTTTAAGAAATAAAAGGCCTACAGATATGAAATTTATATTTTTACAATCCTAATAAGAAAAGAAAATTATTGGAAAAAGAAAATTATTTATTTGACTTATTAATTAATTATTATTAATTAAAAACTATTTTTAACTATTAAATAATTATCTAAAAAATGAGAAAATAAGAAATAAACCTAGAAAAATGAAATTATCACTTAGATAAATCTAAAATATTATAAAACTTATTTTAAAACTGAAATTATATTTATTACACTTTTTATCTAATTATTATTAATTAATTATTATTTTAAACACTTTTTAACTATTTTAAATTCTAATAAATACTAAATAAGCAAAGAAAATTCTGAAACTTTTTATATAATTATTAAATAAGTACAAGAGGCTAAGAAAATTATAAAAATGAAATTTACTTAATTAAAATTTAAAAAGATAAATTCTATTAAATAGAAGCTATCACTTTATTTCTATTTTTGATTTTCTTAAGGTCTAAAAATATTTTTATATTTTTCCTAGATTAAAAATGACAAAAGAAAATTATGAAAATTGGAATTATATTTTTCTGATTATTTATCTATTTTTTATGATTTAATTACTATTAAAAACTAATAAAAATGATTAAAAATATTAAAAGACTTAGAAAAATTATGAAAAATTTAAGTTAAGTCTAAATTAATAATAGAAGGCTAGGAAAATTAAAATTGGAACTTGAATAAGGCTAATGGGCTGATTTGGGCTAATAAGCAGTTTGCTTATAAGCACAAAATAAGCTAATAAGCAATAAAAGTTGCCAAAAGTTCAGGAACAGGGTAATATGATAAAATAACCACAAATCAACTAAAAAACACAAATAACCACAAGATATTAAACAGATTAAGCACTTGACTGTTATGGATTCTTACACAGAAAACTCAGGAAACAAGCAAACTTGCAGGCAGCTTAAAGCTGTTAAATAAGTTATGGAAACACAATATTATGGGGGCAAAATGTTCTCAGCACTACTGAGTATGCAAAAACACCAAAAGCCCTATCACAATTTGACCAATTGAGGTCCAATTGATGCCTAGATTCAGCAACTCAGAACCATAGGTCTGCTGTGGATTTTGACTTTTTATGTAAACTTGAAATTTTGACTTTCTTGAGATTTGGATGATCACTACTGATTAAATAAGTTGTATTAAGCTATAATAAGACTGAATAAAGCTATTTTAACAACTTGTGACAAGATTTGAATGATTATGATTCTAAAATACTCAACAGTTAACACACTAGACCAAATTAAAGATCATTTTGACTTTTTATCAAATAAGGCCTGGATTTTATTTTGACTATGAGCTATATGATACTAATATGACATGAATCAAGAGCAGATAAAACCACAAACACTTAGCAACTCAATTCAACAGTTAAATCCAAACACACCCTTAATAACTGATTTTCAAAGCAACACATGATTTCAAACCACAATACTGAATCAATGCTTCATTTTAACATGTAACAAGATCAATTAAGGAGAAATCAACAATGATCTAAGCCTGAAACACAGAACTAAACTATATGCTATAGTGACTGCTATGAAGAGATACAAAGTAACTATGGATTCTAAATAACAAGCAACAAGTTTTATGTTATGAATCTATCTAATAATAACTTAGAAACACAGAAACACAATGATCAAAGCATATGAACAACTAACACAGTGAAATGCCAAATTACTTAGAAATGCTTACAACTGTATTCCTCCTCAGCATGAACAGAGGAGTCTCACTAAGCTAGCCTATCTTTAGATAGGCCAAGAGCTTCCATTTCTCCCTTGAACTACCAAATCCACCCACTGCATCAACATTTTCACCACAGTTGACTTTTGTTGACTGATTTTTATATTTTTGATTTTTTATTGCTAATACAAGTTTTAAGGTTTCTAAAAGCTTCAATGAGCTTCTGGGAGCTTATATGTTCTTTTTCAGTTCATGTCATCAACTATAACAACATACAATTGATTATGAGATTTTGAGCTTGAAAATGGAAATACTGAATTTGTAAAGATAGAACTGAAATTGAAACTAAAAGTAACTTTGATTAACACTGAATTAAATTAAACAAGAGCTTGAAAGCTTTACATACACTGGAAATTGAAAAATATTAAAAACGACCTAAGTTAAATAAAATTACACTAGATATAATATTACATTGCCTCTCCTCTATTCTTTATAGTCTCTTATCTTCTTGTCGACATCTCTGAGTGATTCCCACCATATCTTGACCTTTGATTTGGCCAATTTCATCTCAATCGTCCAAGTGGAATTTTTGGCGCCAAATATCAAAAGCAGGTTTTTCTAATTAATGAGATTTGGGTGTTTGTGGAGGTGGAGGAGAGATTAGTGAGCTGGGGTGATGAGTTGGAAGGGTGAGGTGGATGGTGGTTTGAAGCAGTGAAGGTAGTTTGGAGGGGAGGTGGTTTTGGCGGGTGTTGTGTGTAGGAGACGGGTTTGACCAGGGTCAAACCCTGGTATTAGTTTTTTAAAGGTTGGGCCGGGTCAAGGTTTAGTTGGTTGGGCTGGGTTGGTTGTGTTTTGGGTTGGATTTAGATAAGCAGCTAGGGTGTTGGGTTTAGAAAATAGGTGGGTTGGGTTTTTATTTTGGGTTTAGGGTATAAGTATGATCCGGATTTGGTTTGTAGCTTAATACAACAAGGACCAAAAGTGTAATTTTCTGAATAATGAAGGGCTGATGTTGCACTTTTCCAAAGTTACTCCAAAGGACCAATATTGCCAAGTTTCAAAGTACAAGGACCATAAAACATATTTTTCCATTTTATAAACCCGGGGACCATTTTTGAAACTTTTCAAAGTTGAGGGACCTTTTTGTAATTTTTGCCCAAACAATCATTCAAGGACCAAATTTGACAATTAAGATTATTTTAGGGACCTTGAATGATAAAATTTCACTTTTTTAGATTCTAGGGACTAGATTTGCCAAATTATGAAAGTTCAGGGACTAAAATGCAAATTATGCCATTTATTGTTTGTTTTTCCCTGAAACTTATAAAAACACAGTCAGATGATATTTTCATACATTTTTAGACTTTTTAAAGTGTTTTTGACTGTTTCTGTAGCTCAAATGTGAAAGAAATGATGAGTATTTACACACTCATCAATCCCCCACACTAAACTATTGCTAGTCCCTAGCAATCTTTTATGAAGTTTTAATGGATGTATCTCTTTACCAGAAGCCATCACCTCTGGTGTAGCCAAATGTTTCAGTTCAAGTAAGAACTATGGTACACTGATAACCATGTGATTTTTTAGCAAATCACCAGCTATAAACGGTTTTGATTTGTCTTTACCAGAAGCCGTTTCCTTCTGGACTAGCCAGCTCTTAGATAAATTACAACTATTATCTTTGGTGAGCTGATTACCAATTATGGTATTCCAAAGCCTTTACCACAAGCCATAACCTTGCGGGCTAGCCAACTCTTCACTAATTAAAGATATGGTGAGTCGAGAACCATACAATTTTTTGGCAAATTGCAAGCCATAAACGGATTTGATATATCTTTACCAAGAGCCATTTGCTCCTGGATTAGCCAATCCTTATGTGTGTTAGACATGGCGGACTGATAACCATTTATCGCGTTCTAAGTGAGAAAAAAAATTTTCTAAGTGAGAAAAAAATTTTAAAATTTTGGCTAAAATGGGGGTGCTAGATGGTACATTTGATAAAATTCGCTAGAATTTCTCCCCCACACTTAGAACTAAATATTGCCCTCAATATTCAAAGAACCGGCTGTTAAACCAATACTTAGAACGTGAAAGGGAAATACTAATAGCCTTTTATAGTTATTTATTTTATTTTTATTTAATTTGCATTTAAGCCGTTAAGGCATGCAAATTCCCTCTTTTTTTTTTTTTTTTTTTTTTTTTTTTTTTTTTTTTTTTTTTTTTTTTTTTTGACTGAGATTATTTACATATATACAACCTGTGGGGCATCTCCCCCACACTTAGGGTGGTAGAAAATAGAAAGAAGTCAGAAATATGGGTGAAAAACCCATATGGTGTGGTAATGTTTTTGTTCACCGAGTCACTAACTTGACTCGACCCCAAATTAAGTTGATTCCTCCCGAACAGTCAGGTTTATCACGCAAGCTAACCGCTTGTGAACGGCCAACTGTAATAAAGTGTTCCTGAACAGCCCGGGAGAAAAAGCAATTTAAAAGTCTACGGGGAAGTAAGTGGAAGAGACCATCTCCCCCACACTAGGTGGTAGAAAAGAGAAAGAAAACAGAGACACGGGTGAGAACCCATGTTTTGCTAATGTTTTTGATAACCGAGTCACTAGCTTGACTCGATCCCCGCATTCATTGGTTCATGGGGAAAGTTTGAAGATCCGGGACAACCATGAATGGTATGTCCTCTCCAAAGTAGTGTTTTAATCGATGACCATTCACTTTGAAATTTGGTCCGTCATTTTGAGATAACTCAACGGTACCATATGGATAAACTTTTGTAACAGTGAATGGACCAGACCAACGGGATTTGAGTTTTCCCGAGAAAATCTTCAATCTTGAATTGAAAAGAATGACTCGATCACCAACGTTGAAAACGCGGTTCTTGATTTTAGAGTCATGAATCTTCTTTGTCTTTTCTTTATAGATTAAAGAGTTCTCGTAAGATTGATCACGCAGTTCATTTAATTTATTCATTTGAACTTTACGGTGATCACCCGCAGTTTGAAGGTCAAAGTTAGCATGTTTCAAGGCCCAGTAGGCTTTGTGCTCTAACTCGATCGGAAGATGACATGCCTTTCCGTACACAAGTTTGTAAGGTGTACACCCGATGGGTGTTTTGTAAGCTGTACGAAAGGCCCATAGTGCATCATCCAACTTATCCGACCAGGATGCACGATTTTCTCCTACAGTCCTTTCCAAGATTCTTTTAATACCCCGATTTGAAACTTCAACTTGCCCACTTGTTTGTGGGTGATACGCAGTGGAAAGACGGTGAGTTACACCATACTTTTGCATGACTTTATCAAATTTGTCATTACAGAAATGCGTACCACGATCACTGATTATAGCACGTGGAGTTCCAAAACGGGCAAAAAGAGCTTTTAGGAATTTTACAACTACTCGGGCATCATTAGTGGGTAAAGCTTTTGCTTCAACCCATTTTGACAAATAGTCAACAGCCACGAGAATGTATTTGTTTCCTCGAGATGATGGAAATGGCCCCATAAAGTCAATGCCCCAGACATCAAAGATTTCACAGACTTGAATTGCATTTTGTGGCATTTCATTTCGTTGTGAAATATTTCCGTGACGTTGACAAGCTTCACAAGTTTTTATGAGTTCTTGGGCATCCTTATAGATTGTGGGCCAATAAAACCCGGAATCAAACACCTTTTTGGCGGTGTAGTTTGGATTATGATGGCCCCCCGTGGGTCCAGCATGGCAAGCTTTGAGAATGTCAATAGCTTCCTGTCCGTAAACACACCGTCGGATGACTTGATCCGCACAGATTTTGAATAAGTAGGGGTCGTCCCAAAAATAATGTTTAACATCTTTGAAGAATTTATTCTTCTGTTGGGTTGACATCCCTTTCACACAATGAAGTTACCCGCATGGTAATTTGCGAAGTCAGCAAACCATGGGGTAGTAGAATCTCCGCGAAAAGTAACCGCATTGAGTGTCTCGAGAGGAAATGTTTCATTTATTTCCTTTTTCTCGAAAACATCTTGGTGTGGGTTCTCTAATCGGGATAGATGATCAGCAGCTAGGTTCTCAGCTCCTTTTTTATCACGTATAATGATATCAAATTCTTGCAGGAGGAGAACCCAACGGAGTAATCTCGGCTTTGCATCTTGTTTTGCAAAGAGATATTTAAGAGCCGAGTGATCCGTATACACTACACATTTTGTCAAGATCAAATATGGCCGAAACTTCTCAAAGGCATACACCACAGCCAATAATTCTTTTTCTGTAGTGGTGTAATGAGTTTGAGCTTCAGTCATAGTTTTACTTGCGTAGTGGATAGGCTGAAAATGTTTGGCTTTTCGTTGCCCCAGGACTGCACCGATTGCAAAATCACTTGCATCGCACATGAGCTCAAAGGGAAAATCCCAGTCGGGGGCAACTAGAATGGGTGCCTCAGTAAGCTTTTTCTTTAATATGTCAAAAGCTTTGATGCACTCTGGGGAGAAGATAAAAGGAGCATCTTTTTCAAGAAGATGAGTCATAGGCCGGGCGATTTTAGAAAAGTCTTGTATGAATCTACGATAGAAACCGGCATGACCCAGAAAACTCCTAATACCTTTGACGGTAGTGGGATGAGGTAATTTACCAATGACATCAACTTTAGCTCTGTCAACCTCAATCCCGTTCTTTGATATCTTATGGCCGAGGACAATGCCCTCTCTGACCATAAAATGACTCTTCTCCCAATTTAGACAAAGATTGGTGTCTTTACACCGTTTCAACATGTTTTCTAAATTGAGAGACATGCTTGGAACGAATCCCCAATGACCGAAAAGTCATCCATAAAGACCTCCATTGTTTTACCAATCATGTCGGTAAATATGGCCATCATACACCTCTGGAACGTGCCTGGAGCATTACATAAGCCGAAAGGCATACGTTTATAAGCAAAGGTTCCATAAGGGCATGTGAAGGTAGTCTTTTCTTGATCTTGTGGATCAATGGGAATTTGAAAGTAACCCGAGAAACCATCAAGGAAACAATAGTACTCGTTCCCTGCTAATCTCTCAAGCATCTGATCCATAAAAGGTAGAGGAAAATGGTCTTTACGGGTGGCATCATTTAACTTACGATAGTCAATGCAAACACGCCACCCCGTAACCAATCGAGTTGGAATCAACTCATTTTCATCATTCGTGACAACAGTCATGCCACCCTTTTTTGGAACACAGTGAATGGGGCTAACCCAAGGACTATCAGAGATGGGATAAATCAATCCTGCATCAAGAAGTTTGAGAACCTCTTGTTTGATAACATCGTGGATTTTAGGATTCACCCTTCTTTGATGTTGGACTGCTGGTTTAAAGTCATCCTCCATTAAAATCTTGTGAGTACAAAATTCAGGGTCAATACCCTTTATGTCGGAGAGTTTCCAAGCAATGGCTTGCTTGTGTGACTTTAAGACCTTTATTAGAGCAGTCTTTTCCTCATCACTTAAGTCTTTAGCAATAATGACGGGTAATTTATCATCACCCTCCAAAAATGCGTACTCAAGATGAGGTGGCAAGTCTTTGAGTTCGACCTCAGGAAATTCATCGGTTTTCTCAACTGATCTAATTTCCTCATTATGAAGTTCAACGGGAGGGAGTGGAGGAGAATTGTCCTGATTTAACAATGTCTCAAGAAGAAGAATATCTCCCTCCAGATCAATCTCAGCGTCATCAATCCCCTCTAGGAATGAATCACACTTGAGAAAATCATCGATCTCTTCCAAATTGAAATCACTTCCCTCAAACGGAGTGAGAGAAGGGGAAGAATCGGAAATGGCAGGTAAAGAAGATGTGGTGGTATCCCCACTCACAGAATTATGAGAATAACCAAGAAACTCTTGAGAATACTCCTCTGAAACAATATCAATGACATCGATTCGGTTAACCGATTCAGAATCATAATTTGAGGAGTACCTCGAAGTTTGATCGAGGTTAAAGGTAACAGCTTCATGACCCACACGTAATGTGATTTCATGCTCAAATACATCTATGAGAGCACGGCCCGTTCTTAGGAATCCTCTTCCAAGAATGAGAGGAACCCTGGAATCAGCATCGAAATCAACAACCACAAAGTCAGCTGGAAAATGGAACTTTCCTACTTTCACAAATACGTCCTCAGCAATGCCAAGTGGACGAGATATTGAACGATCTGCAAGCTCAAGAGTCATGCAGGTAGGAGTAAGTTCAGGAAGAGAAAGTTTCTTCCATACTGATTTAGGCATCAGGTTGATGCTTGCACCAAGATCGGCCAAGGCATAGCATTCAACCATTCCTGGAAAGACACAAGGTAGTAGAAACCTTCCAGGATCTCCAAGCTTCTCGGGAAGCTTTTTCAAGATAACTGCTGAGCAGTTCTCATTCAATGGAGTCTTTGCCATTTCAAACAGCTTTTCCTTGTTGCTTAACAAGTGTTTGATTGTGGATGCAAACTTGGGCATCAGAATGATAGCATCCGCAAAGCTTATGTCAAAGTGTAATTCTTGAAAAATTTGGAAGAATTTATCCATTTGTTGACTAGCTTTTTCGCGGAGCTTTTGCTCATTTAAACGTGATGGGTAGGGAATAGAAGTTTTGGATTTAGGGTTTTCAACCGGGGTTTCAGGATGTTCAAAGACAACTTGAGGTTTAGTCTTGGGTTTCGGGACAATTTGAGGTTGGACGTTGTTGGTACCTCCGTTATTGGTAGGAAATACCTGGTCCTTAGTCACCTCAGGCTCACTTCCCACTACCTTGGGGAAAGAAGAAGAAGTGGTAGTGGAAACAGTGGGTCCCTCATATGAAACACCACTTCGGGTTGTGATCGCCTTAACATCGCCCTTCGGGTTAGCGATCGTGTTGCTCGGAAGTTTTCCTGAGCCCGAAGGTTGATCATTTAAAGATTTTTTTATCTCAGAGATCTGGCTGACCAACAACCTGTTTGTGTCCTCTTGAGCTTTCATGAACTGCCTCAACAACTCATCAGATGATGGATGTTGGGCTGGAATGGCTTGATGTTGATTAGGGAAATTTTGCATACGGTTATTTTGATTATAACCTTGATGTTGAAAATTCCCTTGATTTGGATTACCATTTCCCTGAAAATGATTTCCCTGATTGGAATTGTTTCGGTGAAAGTTTCCTTGGTGTTGGAAACCTTGATTTTGTCCAGAATTGAAATTCCCTTTGGTTTTGATAACCTTGGTTCATTCGAGGTTGATTTTGGTTCCGGTTTTGCAAATTCTGGTTATGATTAAAACCGGGTGGTCCTTGGTAGGTGCTAGCTCGGTATGGTTCCATTTGAGGACGGTATTGATTACCTCCCTGATTTGAAGTACCGGCTATAGCATTAACTTCAAAAGGACTACCATCGGTGGCAGTACAGTCGTAGTATGCGTGAGGGCCACCACAAGTAACACAGACTTCCACTTTCTTCACTTCAGCATGTGAAGGAGTTTGTGTGAAAGTGACTTTCTTTTGGCTTGAGAGAACCAAAGCTTGAATAGCATCCGTGAGTTTGTCAATCTTAGCATCGGTGCTAGAAGTACTCACGGGAGATGAAGTAGAAGGACCGGCACTAGCCTGAGAATGATATGGCTTTGTTCGTGCAGTACGGACCTTAGACTTATTTTCAATAATCGCTAAAGCTTCTTTGACAGTTCTGCTCAAAAAATTACCTCCTGAGGAGGCATTGAGAGAATCTTGGTCAGATTGGCTCACTCCATTATAGAAAGTGTCGATTTGCATCAACTCGGTAAAACCATGATGAGGACATTTACGAAGCAATTCTTTGAAACGATCCCACGCGTCACTAAACGATTCATCAAATCTTTGTGTAAATTTGATGATTTCATTTTTAAGACTTGTCGTTCTAGACGGTGGAAAAAATTCGTTTACAAACTTTGTAACTAAGTCCTCCCATGTCTCAATTGAACGAGGGGGTTGTTTCTCAAGCCATATCCGGGCTTGTCCCTCGAGAGAAAATGGGAATAGAAGAAGTTTGATTGAGCTAGACGGGATGTTTTTTGTATTTGATGGTAGATGTAATCTTGTTAAACCATCGAATGTGAGCATGAGGATCATCCCTGTCAAAACCGTAGAATTGGCTAGAGGTTACAAGATTCAGTAACCCGGTTTTGAGCTCAAAACTCTCAGCTACAATAGCTGGAACAACAATGGCATCTCCATAACCCTCGATGGGTGCTTGGAGAAGCTCATTCATTGGCAAATCTGCCATGACGACAGAATCAGTACGTTCCTCAGATACGACTGATGGGGCAGAACGTCTACGACGTCTTCGAGGTATGTTTCCAAGCTCACGGAGAGGGCTTGATGACCTAGAAGAACGAGTGCGCATGCACTAAGACGAGTCTAAGAATCCTTTATAGTGGAGGAAACTCAGAAAAAGGGTAAGAAGATTCTTTTTGGATTTTATTTATTTATGAAAAGTGAAACAAAAATTTTCAATTAAAATCAAGATCGAGAAAAAACACAAGTGAACTTAAACCAATAATCAACAGGCGTACGGTAGCTCTCTAAAAGACAAACGCACAGAGTGGCGGAGAAGCAGAGGTGGGCAATTAAATGCTCCTTAAAAACCCGCTTCTTTCAGTCCGACAATTTAATGTCAGACTATCCTAGAACCTCCGTTAGAGTTTGTTTATCAATTAAAGGTGAGCCGATATTCGCAAGTGATACAAAGGCAAGTTTTTATCTTAGGTTTGGGAACTTATTATGGCCGCACCCCCAGTTAGGTAGTGCTCAGTCTTGGTTCTCGATGGTTAATTTTTATTATTTGTTTATTAACAAAGAAAATGGAAAATATTTTTGATGTTTTTATTTTTTATATGATATTATATATAGAAAAGAAAAGAAAATATTTTTGTTTTTTATATGGTTTATGGGGAATAGGAATACGATATTTTTGGTGCTTGATCCGTTAAATGAGTTAACTTCACAAGCGTTTTGCTTTATATATGATAAATATACAAGAGAGAGAAGATATTCACAGATTGGGGTTCAAAGACACGATACTGCAAAACGTTTAGAACACGCAGCACACCTCCCCGGCAGCGGCGCCAAAATTTGACACGTGCTAAACAGTCAACTTAAATCAACCACAGAAGTGGTCAAACAAAGTCAAACAATCAAGAGCACAATGCAATTATCCAAGGAGTATAGTTTTATCCCCGGGTCGTTTAAGTCCCAGCGAGATGCGAAATTGTGCTTAAAAACGGATCGTGATCAAGTGTTATTGAACAGAAAAGGGATTATGGTTTTGATTACACTAAGGAGATAAGAAAATAGCTTTAAACAAGCTATATAAACAAGAACTGGAAACCAAATTACTTAAAAACGTTTAAAAGACGTACGTTTAAATTTAAATAAACGTAAACGTACGAAATAAAAAGTGAGTTTTAAGAAATAAAAGGCCTACAGATATGAAATTTATATTTTTACAATCCTAATAAGAAAAGAAAATTATTGGAAAAAGAAAATTATTTATTTGACTTATTAATTAATTATTATTAATTAAAAACTATTTTTAACTATTAAATAATTATCTAAAAAATGAGAAAATAAGAAATAAACCTAGAAAAATGAAATTATCACTTAGATAAATCTAAAATATTATAAAACTTATTTTAAAACTGAAATTATATTTATTACACTTTTTATCTAATTATTATTAATTAATTATTATTTTAAACACTTTTTAACTATTTTAAATTCTAATAAATACTAAATAAGCAAAGAAAATTCTGAAACTTTTTATATAATTATTAAATAAGTACAAGAGGCTAAGAAAATTATAAAAATGAAATTTACTTAATTAAAATTTAAAAAGATAAATTCTATTAAATAGAAGCTATCACTTTATTTCTATTTTTGATTTTCTTAAGGTCTAAAAATATTTTTATATTTTTCCTAGATTAAAAATGACAAAAGAAAATTATGAAAATTGGAATTATATTTTTCTGATTATTTATCTATTTTTTATGATTTAATTACTATTAAAAACTAATAAAAATGATTAAAAATATTAAAAGACTTAGAAAAATTATGAAAAATTTAAGTTAAGTCTAAATTAATAATAGAAGGCTAGGAAAATTAAAATTGGAACTTGAATAAGGCTAATGGGCTGATTTGGGCTAATAAGCAGTTTGCTTATAAGCACAAAATAAGCTAATAAGCAATAAAAGTTGCCAAAAGTTCAGGAACAGGGTAATATGATAAAAATAACCACAAATCAACTAAAAAACACAAATAACCACAAGATATTAAACAGATTAAGCACTTGACTGTTATGGATTCTTACACAGAAAACTCAGGAAACAAGCAAACTTGCAGGCAGCTTAAAGCTGTTAAATAAGCTATGGAAACACAATATTATGGGGGCAAAATGTTCTCAGCACTACTGAGTATGCAAAAACACCAAAAGCCCTATCACAATTTGACCAATTGAGGTCCAATTGATGCCTAGATCAGCAACTCAGAACCATAGGTCTGCTGTGGATTTTGACTTTTTATGTAAACTTGAAATTTTGACTTTCTTGAGATTTGGATGATCACTACTGATTAAATAAGTTGTATTAAGCTATAATAAGACTGAATAAAGCTATTTTAACAACTTGTGACAAGATTTGAATGATTATGATTCTAAAATACTCAACAGTTAACACACTAGACCAAATTAAAGATCATTTTGACTTTTTATCAAATAAGGCCTGGATTTTATTTTGACTCTGAGCTATATGATACTAATATGACATGAATCAATAGCAGATAAAACCACAAACACTTAGCAACTCAATTCAACAGTTAAATCCAAACACCCCTTAATAACTGATTTTCAAAGCAACACATGATTTCAAACCACAATACTGAATCAATGCTTCATTTTAACATGTAACAAGATCAATTAAGGAGTAACACCCCAACCCGACAAGGGTAAAGATGTCACGCAAATGGTCTCATATCAGATAAACATAGCATACAATCAAATAGTAATACAATGGTTCTCAAAGGTTACAAATGAAATCTTGCAATACAAAGGGTTACAAAGGAAAATAAAAGCCGTCTATAAAATCCATAAGTACATCTCTTCTAATAGCTTCTACTCAAAGTCTTCTAAGTCCAAAAGTCTCTTCACTTATACCCAAACCCGTCGTCCTGCTTAAAATCTGCCGCACACGAAAAGAAAACGTGCGGCTGAGCTTAAAAAGCCCAGTGAACAGATATAACGGAAACAAAGCAGTAGCATAATGAATAATACATGAGTAAATGAGAATGGAAGCATGAATACATGGTGAGAATACAAAGTAAGAATACATGGTAAGAATGCATGGTAAGAATACATGGTGTCATAAGGGAAAGTGTAAAGGTGCAAGGTAAGGAAAAGTCAGTAATCCACTACGAGCCCATAACATGAAATCATAAGCATAATCATAATCATAAACATGTAGAGGGGAGACCTCTTGGTATCCTGTAAATATGAGGGGTGTCCTCATCATGAGTATCTTGTAAATATGAGGGGTGTCCTCATCATGGGTATCCTGTAAATATGAGGGGTGTCCTCAATCATGGGTTGGAGTAGCTAGCTCCCAGAGTGTGAAAGACGTGTATCGCACACACCATCAGTCACCATGAATAACATCACATAACATGAACATGAACATGAACAAATCTAGGATGCATCCATACGCCCCAGGTGGCCATAATCTGCCTCTACGTAAACATAACATGCAGGGACGGGACAGGTCATCACTCTCCTGCCCTAGAGTCATGCCATCGGTGCATCGACTGACATGGACATGAAACCCTCATGCCTAGTGAGTGGCTCGTAGTATCAAACTGAGGGTAAAGGTCAAGTATCATGAATCATGTTTTTAGTTTACTTGCATAGGTCAATAATCATGTTTCATAAGTTCATAATCATAGGTTCATAATCATGGTTCATAAGCAAAGGTTCATAAGCAAAGGTTCATAAGCAAAGGTTCATGGTCAAGGGTTCATAATTAAAGGTTCATGAATGAAAGGTTCATAATCATAAAAGGTTCAATATCATGATGGTTCAAAAGGTTGGAGTTCATGAATGAAGGGAACATAGCAATGGCATAGGGAAACCCTAATACGAATCATAATCAGAGAATGAAGGCCTCTTATTAAAGAAGCAGAATATCTGTACCTCGACAAAGCACACAAAATACCAACGCAACGAAAGAATAGGGATGAATGATCACTCCCTCTTCACCCGATCTACAATTAAACATAAGTTCTCTTAAGTTCGTATAATCATATGGTTTCATGTTACTCCTCATTTCATATTAAGTAACTTTGATCATTAACGTTCTCGTATTTCAAATTAAAGGATTAGAGATGATCATATTCTTAGCTCATGATTCGAATATCATTCACAAGTTTTAGTGTCTTATAGTAGTTATCATAACTTTAGGGATTCAAATGAAAATATCATAAGTTTAGGGTTCAATATGAAAATATCATCAAGTTACCGATTTTATAAGTTATGACCTTTGATTTTATCAAAATATCCATTTATACCCTTAAGGTTACATAATAAACACATCACACCCTTTAGTTCACAATTTTACACTTTTATCCCATCACACAGTTTTAAGTACGAATTTGTCATGTTTTCCATAATTTATAAATCGTATAAGAACTCAGTATTAAAATCCCCAAAAAATTCCCAGAGGTGCTCATATGTCTAAACTATTTTATCAAATTTTTCCAGATTTTATTATGTAGTATAGATATGTATTAAAAATCCACTTTCTCAACTCGTCCAGATTTCTGAGTAATTTTACCATACGAAAAGTTACCAATTATAAACCCTTTAAGAAAAATTCACAAAAATATAGAAAAATTCCAGGAAGTCATATACATCTTGAATATTACCCAGTTCAAAGGACACCTTCTAACTCAACACGGTTTGAAAATTAAAAATGGAAAACCCGGACTGATTTTCCCGACTCACAAATCCGACCAGACACATAATTTTCTAAAAATCAAAAAGTAACCTTCTAATCCTCTAAAAATTTCAAACTAAATTTCTCCAGATAGCTATTTCAATGAACTTAGTTTAGGGATTTTGAATCACTCAAAAACACGATTCCATCATAAAGTTATAGCCCTTCAAACTTGAACAAATTTCGGACTCAGAAACATTCCACACAGCAAGTTAACCAAGTTAGGGTTTTTCATATCCAAATCACATGTTTTTCATCCCAAACGTTTTTAATTGAGTCCATAACATATTTTGATCATTCATTAACATATTTAACATGATTCTCATCAATTATTTCACACCCAAAAGTGGTATCCAATTCACAAACATAGTTTTAGAGTTTTATCATTCATGATTTTATGTGAATGTTTTTGGTTTTATAACACATATATTTCGATTATAACAACGGAATAAGAACAGGAATTAAACAAGAATATGATACCCTCGAAGACCACGAAAACCACGAACACAACACGGATCAAAACACCACACTAAGGCCTCTTTTTCTCTTCCAATCTTGTCGACAGAACAGCAGCAAACAAGGCAGAAAAACAGCACAAAAAGTGATGGATTTGGTTAGTTTTTGACGCGAAATTTTCGTATGGATCATCATAGAGGTTAGGGGCTTACCTTGTGACGATTAGATGATAATTAGAACGAGTTTTCGGAGCCTTTTTGGGTGAATTTCAAGCGTGGCAGCAGTGAATTATGGGGCAGCCGATTGTTTATTGTTGTTGTAGGGTTTTGTTTGTTTAAAAGTTGGAAATCCGGTATAAGGAGATAAAACATGGACCGAATATTTGATTTAGGTATTAAAGGAATGATTTGCAAGAATTAAGGGATATACCATAGTTATATAAATCAAGAACCTAGACATGTTACAAGCTAAAGGGGGGGGGGGGGCGGCCAAATGTAGTCTTGTTTCTTTTTTTCTTTTTTTTTTTTTTTTTTTTGTAACCAAATGTATATAATGTATAGTTTTAATTTAACTTAGACTTAGGTTAATGTATTTAATTCGTATTCATAAGTTCTCGAGATTTAATTCAAGGGCATATTGGTCTTTTCATATAGTTTTAATTTGCGGGTTTTACAACTCTTCCCCTCTTAAAAAAAATTTTCGTCCTCGAAAATTGAAGTGCGAAATCGAAATGAAATGCGAAATCGAAAGCAATAACGAAATGAATACGTACCAAATCAAAAAGAGAAATTCGGATAATCGGATCGTATTGACTCTTCGGTTTCCCAAGTAGCCTCGCTCTCAGGATGGTTCTTCCAAAGAATCTTTACGAACGGAATGGTTTTAGTTCTCATGACTCTTTCCTGATGCTCCAAAATAGCCTCAGGTTCTTCACAATACGAAAGATTTTCTCGAATCGGATCGAATGGGCAAAACACAACATGAAGCGGATGATAATCATACTAACGAAGAAGTGGTACATGGAATACATCGTATACATGATATTACTGGGAAGGTAACGCCAAGCGATGAGATACCTTGCCAACCTGATCAAAATCATCGAAAAGCCCTAGGCCTTCATAGTTCACAACGAATCCGTTCCAAGAAATACGAAACAACAATGTAGCGGATAACGATTTAAATCTCACACAGAGATACGTGAAACATTCCTGTTGTAAGTAATACGAAGGTAGTACTAAAGAGTAAAATCTCATCAGCTCAGTCCAGATTCTTAACGGAAAGGGAACTAGTGCACCCTTATAGAAGAACTCATCAATTCCAAGCAGGTACTGATCGAACTAAGGAACGCACCATCGGTCAACGAAGCGCGTGACGAATCATCAAATGTATCAAATCGTATATCAAAGACAGCGGATCAATCATATAGGTAGAATGAATCTAAAATCTCACTAAACGCGGATGATCTCAAACAGATATCAGAAATTCTAAGGCTTCTAAGGCACTTCTCGAAATATCATATGCCCACAAAGAGTGCACGTTATATGATGTAAGTATTATCACGCTGGCCAGACGTCATAATACTTGCATCATATAAATATGCCCTCACGATGGTCATACTTTATCTCAAGTCGTGATTAACATAACTTATCTAAATCCACCTAGTCCACCTACCGTCTCAGAGGTCACTAAAATCAAACATCATAACTAAGAGAACGAAATTACTCGAAGAGTAACGGAAATCCGAAAATGTCCATCAGAATTCAGGTACGTCGTTAATAGCGTCAATACTTCATAACTTATCAAAATCAACTCAGCCAATATCAGTGGTTACTTCAACATCCGTCCTTTCTGAAACATAAATCACAAAGTCCCTTCCATAATTCGTCAAAATTCCACATAACTCGTTACTCAACAAATGCAGAGTGACATAGGACGAAATTTCTAACAGAGAAACCCAAATTATTCAAAGGACTTCATTATCAGGTAACGGTATTTAAGTAGGTTGAGGGAAAAAACAAATTACGTCATCGATAGCTTCATCATTCACAGAATCACCTCGTCTAAACGCAAATGTCCACTTCAAAATTCGTCAATTCAAATACCAAATTTCAAAATTTCTTTCAAGTTGGAGTGGTTCATCTATGTTTGTCCATCTTATCCCATGGTGAAAAGGAATTACAAATTTGAGTCTGATTCCTCAAGCCTTCAGCAACTCTTCTTGATATGGTGATTTCGTAGCGGCAGCCTCTGACACGATCATCGTGCAACCCTCCATCCGCAAGTCTGCTTCTGCTCTCAATTCATCTTAGTACAACTAAAATGAATAGAGAAGCAAGACTGCGCATCTTCGACAGGTTTTCCAGCATAGCTCCGGGTATGTGTTGAACGATTCGCCTCATACGATCTGGTTGTCTTGATGCCTGAGTTGCAATCTTCACGTGTTGCATGATGTGTAGTCGAGTACTATCCAGTTCCTCTCTTCTTCCTAGGTGCTCCTTCTAAGGTATACTTGTCGCAACCATCTTCTACTATTCTCCCACCAGGTTTCTAACGCTGATAATTGTCTTCGATCTTGATCCTTTCTGTGTGAAACTCTGTCTTCACATTATATAGGGTAGTGTTGCCTACTAAGAGCTCTGAACGTCAACCGAATTTCTCTTCTAGAACAAAGGCTCATCCTGCCCATAATCTCTATGTTCTTCTTTCATTCTCTGAACATAACACAATGTCATACTATGACAATTTGTCCAAAACACACGAAGACATGATCGTTTTTGCCAATACTATTGGCATCACTCAAACTCATAAGGTTATAACGAGCGCGAGGACCGTCTCTGAAATCGGTTAGGGGAAAAACTTTCACATACACCTCATGTCGCCTTCCTTCTTCTTCAAAGTAAGACTGAACTACTTCACAAAGGTTACTCTCGGTTAGTTAACCCCCTTCTTAGAAGTTCTTGTGGTTGCTGCTTCAGCCCTTCAAATTTAGCACGATGCAACGAGATACGAAGTTTCAAAAGAAAGACCAAATCAATCATTGATGTGCGAAAACGGATAACGATTACTGATAGTGGTACGGTTAGGTGCACAATAGTCGATACGTCGTCACATACTTCATCTTCATAGACCAACAAGAGTACTTCAAGAGAATCACTGAGGTGAGCAAAATTCATATTACACCTGAAATACCGGAAAATCTTCGTACAACGGAATATTTCTAATGGCGAAACTTTCCAAGGGTGAATAGTAATGGTTGTCAGGAAAATTGATAATCATATGAGTTCAGGGTTGGTGCTTCCATAGTGGCAAAACTTTAGCAGATTCAGGTGTAGAGATTCATCATAACGAAATAGGGTAAGATAAATTGTTAAGATCACATTTCAGATACGGTAGTCTATGGTAGCTTTACAAATAGTCATCCAGTCCATACATAAGAGACCACACAATAAGACATGTCAAGATCAAAGGATTCATAGAACGAATACAGTCATCTAATCAGACGGATAGTTCATATATCGAAGTCCAGCACATGTTTCAATAAAAGTGTTGAGATGGATAAACGAATGATTCAAGTGTGGGGATTTGTTCAGCTTCTTAGCATAAGCAGTAAGTAGGATGTGTATTATCAGCAGTACGAACATCGTATATTTGTCAAAAGTGAGATGTACAGAATATCCGTTATTAACATCATCATGCTTAGTTAACAAATCCATACAGAGGTAACATAGCATCATATCCTTCCAAAGGAAATGGTTGGCAGAACAAGATTCGTCATTCAAAGGAAAGGAACATAACTTCCTATATCCATGGTTAATAATTACCAGAATTCTCATAGGAGTAGTAATGGATTTATGCAAAGTTAAGTAGTATCGGACGATACATTCGCATTCAGCATAAGCAATGAATTCACAAAATGTGTCGAACACATTATGATTGAATGGCTTACGACATGGTCGGAAAGGTGTTAAACAGCTTATCAAACAAATCGGAGGTGGATGTCAAAATCTGAAAATGAAACTTACATGGTGTAAGGTATCCAGGTGGGTTTTCCGAGGTATTCCAAACTGACTTGGTTACTAAGCTTAAGTTGCAAAACTTCTAACTCCTGAAAAGTTTCTGATGAGGTTTAACTAAGGGCAGAGGCACGAATCAGAGTGATGCGGAAGCAAATGATACTCACATATATGTCTTAGTCTACCCATTCCTCACTGGTCAAATTTTGGTTCCTACAGGGAGATCCTAAAGCAAATCTTACAGGTTATCTTATGAGCGCTTACAGGGAAACTTAGTGGTCCTACTTACACAGGCCAAGGGTAAGTGTATTACGAATCGCAGCCTGTCTCTCTGATACCATAATTGTAACACCCCAACCCGACAAGGGTAAAGATGTCACGCAAATGGTCTCATATCAGATAAACATAGCATACAATCAAATAGTAATACAATGGTTCTCAAAGGTTACAAATGAAATCTTGCAATACAAAGGGTTACAAAGGAAAATAAAAGCCGTCTATAAAATCCATAAGTACATCTCTTCTAATAGCTTCTACTCAAAGTCTTCTAAGTCCAAAAGTCTCTTCACTTATACCCAAACCCGTCGTCCTGCTTAAAATCTGCCGCACACGAAAAGAAAACGTGCGGCTGAGCTTAAAAAGCCCAGTGAACAGATATAACGGAAACAAAGCAGTAGCATAATGAATAATACATGAGTAAATGAGAATGGAAGCATGAATACATGGTGAGAATACAAAGTAAGAATACATGGTAAGAATGCATGGTAAGAATACATGGTGTCATAAGGGAAAGTGTAAAGGTGCAAGGTAAGGAAAAGTCAGTAATCCACTACGAGCCCATAACATGAAATCATAAGCATAATCATAATCATAAACATGTAGAGGGGAGACCTCTTGGTATCCTGTAAATATGAGGGGTGTCCTCATCATGAGTATCTTGTAAATATGAGGGGTGTCCTCATCATGGGTATCCTGTAAATATGAGGGGTGTCCTCAATCATGGGTTGGAGTAGCTAGCTCCCAGAGTGTGAAAGACGTGTATCGCACACACCATCAGTCACCATGAATAACATCACATAACATGAACATGAACATGAACAAATCTAGGATGCATCCATACGCCCCAGGTGGCCATAATCTGCCTCTACGTAAACATAACATGCAGGGACGGGACAGGTCATCACTCTCCTGCCCTAGAGTCATGCCATCGGTGCATCGACTGACATGGACATGAAACCCTCATGCCTAGTGAGTGGCTCGTAGTATCAAACTGAGGGTAAAGGTCAAGTATCATGAATCATGTTTTTAGTTTACTTGCATAGGTCAATAATCATGTTTCATAAGTTCATAATCATAGGTTCATAATCATGGTTCATAAGCAAAGGTTCATAAGCAAAGGTTCATAAGCAAAGGTTCATGGTCAAGGGTTCATAATTAAAGGTTCATGAATGAAAGGTTCATAATCATAAAAGGTTCAATATCATGATGGTTCAAAAGGTTGGAGTTCATGAATGAAGGGAACATAGCAATGGCATAGGGAAACCCTAATACGAATCATAATCAGAGAATGAAGGCCTCTTATTAAAGAAGCAGAATATCTGTACCTCGACAAAGCACACAAAATACCAACGCAACGAAAGAATAGGGATGAATGATCACTCCCTCTTCACCCGATCTACAATTAAACATAAGTTCTCTTAAGTTCGTATAATCATATGGTTTCATGTTACTCCTCATTTCATATTAAGTAACTTTGATCATTAACGTTCTCGTATTTCAAATTAAAGGATTAGAGATGATCATATTCTTAGCTCATGATTCGAATATCATTCACAAGTTTTAGTGTCTTATAGTAGTTATCATAACTTTGGGGATTCAATATGAAAATATCATAAGTTTAGGGTTCAATATGAAAATATCATCAAGTTACCGATTTTATAAGTTATGACCTTTGATTTTATCAAAATATCCATTTATACCCTTAAGGTTACATAATAAACACATCACACCCTTTAGTTCACAATTTTACACTTTTATCCCATCACACAGTTTTAAGTACGAATTTGTCATGTTTTCCATAATTTATAAATCGTATAAGAACTCAGTATTAAAATCCCCAAAAATTCCCAGAGGTGCTCATATGTCTAAACTATTTTATCAAATTTTTCCAGATTTTATTATGTAGTATAGATATGTATTAAAAATCCACTTTCTCAACTCGTCCAGATTTCTGAGTAATTTTACCATACGAAAAGTTACCAATTATAAACCCTTTAAGAAAAATTCACAAAAATCTAGAAAAATTCCAGGAAGTCATATACATCTTGAATATTACCCAGTTCAAAGGACACCTTCTAACTCAACACGGTTTGAAAATTAAAAATGGAAAACCCGGACTGATTTTCCCGACTCACAAATCCGACCAGACACATAATTTTCTAAAAATCAAAAAGTAACCTTCTAATCCTCTAAAAATTTCAAACTAAATTTCTCCAGATAGCTATTTCAATGAACTTAGTTTAGGGATTTTGAATCACTCAAAAACACGATTCCATCATAAAGTTATAGCCCTTCAAACTTGAACAAATTTCGGACTCAGAAACATTCCACACAGCAAGTTAACCAAGTTAGGGTTTTTCATATCCAAATCACATGTTTTTCATCCCAAACGTTTTTAATTGAGTCCATAACATATTTTGATCATTCATTAACATATTTAACATGATTCTCATCAATTATTTCACACCCAAAAGTGGTATCCAATTCACAAACATAGTTTTAGAGTTTTATCATTCATGATTTTATGTGAATGTTTTTGGTTTTATAACACATATATTTCGATTATAACAACGGAATAAGAACAGGAATTAAACAAGAATATGATACCCTCGAAGACCACGAAAACCACGAACACAACACGGATCAAAACACCACACTAAGGCCTCTTTTTCTCTTCCAATCTTGTCGACAGAACAGCAGCAAACAAGGCAGAAAAACAGCACAAAAAGTGATGGATTTGGTTAGTTTTTGACGCGAAATTTTCGTATGGATCATCATAGAGGTTAGGGGCTTACCTTGTGACGATTAGATGATAATTAGAACGAGTTTTCGGAGCCTTTTTGGGTGAATTTCAAGCGTGGCAGCAGTGAATTATGGGGCAGCCGATTGTTTATTGTTGTTGTAGGGTTTTGTTTGTTTAAAAGTTGGAAATCCGGTATAAGGAGATAAAACATGGACCGAATATTTGATTTAGGTATTAAAGGAATGATTTGCAAGAATTAAGGGATATACCATAGTTATATAAATCAAGAACCTAGACATGTTACAAGCTAAAGGGGGGGGCGGCCAAATGTAGTCTTGTTTCTTTTTTTTTTTTTTTTTTTTTTTTTTTGTAACCAAATGTATATAATGTATAGTTTTAATTTAACTTAGACTTAGGTTAATGTATTTAATTCGTATTCATAAGTTCTCGAGATTTAATTCAAGGGCATATTGGTCTTTTCATATAGTTTTAATTTGCGGGTTTTACAACATGTAACAAGATCAATTAAGGAGAAATCAACAATGATCTAAGCCTGAAACACAGAACTAAACTATATGCTATAGTGACTGCTATGAAGAGATACAAAGTAACTATGGATTCTAAATAACAAGCAACAAGTTTTATGTTATGAATCTATCTAATAATAACTTAGAAACACAGAAACACAATGATCAAAGCATATGAACAACTAACACAGTGAAATGCCAAATTACTTAGAAATGCTTACAACTGTATTCCTCCTCAGCATGAACAGAGGAGTCTCACTAAGCTAGCCTATCTTTAGATAGGCCAAGAGCTTCCATTTCTCCCTTGAACTACCAAATCCACCCACTGCATCAACATCTTCACCACAGTTGACTTTTGTTGACTGATTTTTATATTTTTGATTTTTTATTGCTAATACAAGTTTTAAGGTTTCTAAAAGCTTCAATGAGCTTCTGGGAGCTTATATGTTCTTTTTCAGTTCATGTCATCAACTATAACAACATACAATTGATTATGAGATTTTGAGCTTGAAAATGGAAATACTGAATTTGTAAAGATAGAACTGAAATTGAAACTAAAAGTAACTTTGATTAACACTGAATTAAATTAAACAAGAGCTTGAAAGCTTTACATACACTGGAAATTGAAAAATATTAAAAACGACCTAAGTTAAATAAAATTACACTAGATATAATATTACATTGCCTCTCCTCTATTCTTTATAGTCTCTTATCTTCTTGTCGACATCTCTGAGTGATTCCCACCATATCTTGACCTTTGATTTGGCCAATTTCATCTCAATCGTCCAAGTGGAATTTTTGGCGCCAAATATCAAAAGCAGGTTTTTCTAATTAATGAGATTTGGGTGTTTGTGGAGGTGGAGGAGAGATTAGTGAGCTGGGGTGATGAGTTGGAAGGGTGAGGTGGATGGTGGTTTGAAGCAGTGAAGGTAGTTTGGAGGGGAGGTGGTTTTGGCGGGTGTTGTGTGTAGGAGACGGGTTTGACCAGGGTCAAACCCTGGTATTAGTTTTTTAAAGGTTGGGCCGGGTCAAGGTTTAGTTGGTTGGGCTGGGTTGGTTGTGTTTTGGGTTGGATTTAGATAAGCAGCTAGGGTGTTGGGTTTAGAAAATAGGTGGGTTGGGTTTTTATTTTGGGTTTAGGGTATAAGTATGATCCGGATTTGGTTTGTAGCTTAAATACAACAAGGACCAAAAGTGTAATTTTCTGAATAATGAAGGGCTGATGTTGCACTTTTCCAAAGTTACTCCAAAGGACCAATATTGCCAAGTTTCAAAGTACAAGGACCATAAAACATATTTTTCCATTTTAAAACACCCGGGGACCATTTTTGAAACTTTTCAAAGTTGAGGGACCTTTTTGTAATTTTTGCCCAAACAATCATTCAAGGACCAAATTTGACAATTAAGATTATTTTAGGGACCTTGAATGATAAAATTTCACTTTTTTAGATTCTAGGGACTAGATTTGCCAAATTATGAAAGTTCAGGGACTAAAATGCAAATTATGCCATTTATTGTTTGTTTTTCCCTGAAACTTATAAAAACACAGTCAGATGATATTTTCATACATTTTTAGACTTTTTAAAGTGTTTTTGACTGTTTCTGTAGCTCAAATGTGAAAGAAATGATGAGTATTTACACACTCATCAGTACTTATATTTTGTAAATTTAAGAAATTTATTTCTAAAGTTAATGCATGGAATACTTGAACAATGTGCTTTAAAATGAATACATTTGGGATTATAATGGGATTTTTATTAATATATAGTTTTTATGCATAAATGACTTGTACATTGTCTTGAAATATTTGTACATTTATAATTTGTAAAAATTATATATATATATATTAATTAGGGTTGGTATCGGGAGTTAAAGTGGATTTAGGGTTTCTGTGCTTTAGTAACTTGTACATTGGTTCAAATGAGTTGTACTTTAGTGTTTTAGGGTTTAGTTATTCATATTCATTGTTATAATGATTTAGGGTTTTGTAGAAACTCTAATAGATAAGAAATGTTTAGTTTGTACGTTTGTTAACGAATTATCGTAATATGGCAAATGGTATATTGTAGGATCTTATATGAAAATGTTTATGTAAAATAAACATTAAGTAAGTTAAGGTTGGTCTGCGTGAGAACATGTTTATCGAGGATGTGAGTTACGTCACATTAGATAATAGTTATAATCAGATAAGTAAATAAAAAAAATTATACCTAGAAAAATGGATAAGTATTCTTTATTAGAATATATAATAGTTTATTACAAGGTGAAATTTTCACAGTGGTTACAGTATCCCCCCGTTGAGGGAATCTCATCCCGAGATTCAGTCTGTGTTGGTCGATGTGTTGGGAAAAGTGAAGTATAAAAAGAGTTGAGCTTAGATTCTAACTTATTCAGATAGTGAATGTGAGAATGGGAAATCGTATAACGATGTGAGTTTGATATGCTTAAAATGCCTAGAGTTTAAAAATAATATTATATATAATATTATCTTGTTTTTATGTCCTATAAATCCAATAATATCGTCTCACTGTTAGTCCTTGGTTATACCTTAGTCTAAAAAGGGTCGTCTAGGAATTTTCATTCGGTACTTAGGGAACGTAGTTTTGGTTAGTCTTACTCCTACTAGATGAACTAAATTTGAATGTTTTACCACCTAATAAATCCAAGGGCTGTGAATAGTGTTTTTCAACGGTCAGGAATAGTGCATTCTAACGGTCATGAACAGTAACATATAACGGTCGTGAACAGTGTTTTCCAACGGCTAGTTTTGCCAATATATACTCCATTTTAATTTCCATTCTTCCACAAAATATACATCTCTCACTAAAATCTTAAAATGCCGCACCTTATCACATTCCTAGCAATCGTGTATGTTGTTCTTGCGGTTACTTATTTGGTGTATGTTCCTAATGAAGATTATGCATTCTTGGTTTGCGTTCTAGCGGTCCTTATGCCTATTGTGATTCTCGCTATTGGTGTAGACAAGATATGGGGGTAATAGTCTTGTGCTAGGGTTGTTAATATGAATCCTTATTGTATTTCTATGTAATCCTTAATAACACTTGATTTGTCTTTATGTCTATGATCTAGTTTCGGTTTAATGGTTTGTTTGTATTTATCGCACAGGATAATCAAGGTGATTCATCCCGTCGTGGCTCTAGCTATTGCTGGGTTTGTGGTGGCCTTTGTTGCTATGGCGGGTCAACCTATTGGCGATTCTATGCCTTTTATTGTAATCATTGTAACATTAGCACTTCCGATGCTAATTATATCCCTATATATTAATTTTCGTGGATTCTAATAAAATTTACGCTAGTCGTGTTTTCCATAAATTCTTGTGAATTCTTAGGGTTCTAATGTTTGTACTTTTGTCAATTTTCTACCTTAGGGATGTTGGGAAATAGGCGTAGGTATTTATTGTATTTAGTCAAAAGTGATGTTTTATTAACAATTTATTTTGTTTCAATATTTTGCTTTTGAATGAAAATTGTTATTAGAAAATCTGAAAAGATAACTGTTCCATTGATGACATGATTCTTCCTAAATTATACATAGGTGATCAGGCTGTGTATAATTGAGGACCAAATGATGTGATGTTTGGCCCAGTTACTGTGGTATTTATTCTTTTTGAAAAGTTTTAGATGGTGTTCAACGTGTTGTTTTTGGAAAGTAACAACATAATTATTTTTCAAAAAGATAAGAAAATTTTTGGTTCATATTATAGTGATGAGTTAGGGAATTTTCTAGTGTGCTAATGGGATATCCTCGAAATAGATCTTAAGGTTCGTTTGAGAATCTTACAGAGTGGTGATAGCCTATTGTTCAGTCAGAAATAATATTAGTCAGATTCCTAATGGTATACTAGTGTTTTGTTACGTAAGGACTATGAACAGGGTAAATGGAATAGAAACGTAGATTGTGATTATTACGGAAATACTACAAGATAGAGATTTCATACGGTAGAAAGGTAGTTGTTACACTTAGGTTACATCCATCATAACTAAGGTAGAGTACAAGAGGAAATACACTTAGGAAGTTTTAAACTACGATTTATTTATCTACAACAGGAATTTCTCTTCTGTTTAAACTTAGGTGTCATCCTTTGACGTTGTTGGGATCTTAACAAGTTCTCGTTCTCTTGCACTAGTCTTGGTTCGGTTGTGCATTCCCATCTCCTAGCACATACGCTCTTCCGCGGGCACCATTGTTCTGATTGGCATTCGGCTTTTGGCACTGACTCTTGTAATGTCCTTTCTCACCACATCCGTGGCAAGTTACGATTACTGGCTGTAGATTTGCTCCTGTTGCTTTACAGTCTTTGGTCTGATGTCCAACTTTCAGACACTTTGCGCACTTAACAGCGCATGGACCATAGTGGTGCAACGAGCATCGATTTCAAAACGGTTTTGTTCTGACATAACCACTCCTCTTAGCAGGTGTGGTGGTATAGGCTCTGGCAGTCTCCTGCCGACGATTTTGTTGATGATGGTGATTGTTACGGTTGTGCTGATAGTTGTTGTGGTGATGGGTGGTCCTTCTATCATCAAGCTTTCGCTTATTCTCATCATTTCCTTGGATGGAACTAGGCTTGATCTCACGTTCCATTAGCTGTTGAGCTATGGTAATTGCCTCTTCCAATGACTGAGGCTTGGATGCAGTAACATTTCCCTCGATACTTCAAGGTAATCCTTCAGTATACTTCTCCAATGTTTTCTCAACATCAGGCACAACAGTTGGGCACATGATAGCAAGTTCCTGAAACCTCCTATTGTATGCCTTAAGATCTGTTCCTTTCACAACCAGCTGGTGAAACTCATCTTCCAGCTTTTTTATTTTAGTACGGGGACAGTACTTCTTCAACAATTTCTTTTTGAGATCTTCCCATGTGAGTTGGTGAGCTGCTTCAACTCCCATAGTTTGGGCAGTAGAAGTCCACCAAGACAGGGCATCTTCCAAGAAAGTCCCGGTAGCAAAGGTAACCTTACAGTCATCGGTACACCCACTTCTCATGAAAACTATCTTCGTACGCTCAAAGCAACGAGCCAACTCAGTTGCTCCTTCTGTTCCTTTGAAGAAAGTTGGTTTGCAGTTTATGAAGTCTTTATAAGTGCACTTGCGAGCCATTGCTGTCTCGCTTTCTCCATTGGGTCTGCTAATGCTTCCAGAACGGGCCATTACTACTACTTGATTCTCAAGTGCTGCAGCAACACTGTCTGCAACAAGCTTTCGGATAGCAGCTTGGGACATAACTGGTTCTGGGAAATTGCGAGGCATTTTTCTATTAATACCACAAGAAAACACATGTTTAGAATTTGCATAGTGACCATTTTAAATTAACAGGGTAAAATACATGATAATCATAAGGTCACAATATGTCCAAATATCATACATGTATGTAAAATGATCAACACTGGCCCACATCAATCTATATCATACACAGCAAAATATCACAACCACATATAGTCATAAATAACTTGCTGATTTTGTTATACATATAACAAAATTAGTACAAGTGTCGTATTTATGCCACATATCCCGTGGCTAGTACAAAAGCTGTCAAATATAAACTACATGCTAATGTCATATCTATACTATAGATCTCAAAGCTGAGACATAGTACAAAAGATAATAGATGAAGATCTGATCTAATGACTGCCAGAAGCTCCTTCTAGTCGTCTCTCGAGCTGGCTATCATGCTGACAAGGATCTATAGATACTCCTGGTACCGAGTCTGCATCTCTCCCATTGTTGTCTCTAGAACAGTGATCCTATTATGTGCTGTCATTAGTTCTTCATTTCTTTTCATCATTTAATCTATCAACTTTAATTCATTATCGTAAATAAAAGGTATTTCTTGTCTGATTTGCTCATTACGTTTCTCCGCCAGCTCACGATTCTCATGCATCTTCTGCGGCATCGCCTCCTGACCGGTAACTAGATCTTCAACTCTATATTCAATACCCTCGATGCGTTCCAAAGGCAACTCATCTAGATGACCCAGAGCAGTCTCGATCTGCTCTTCTTGCCGTTCCAATCGCGTTAGCAGAGTGGAAATAGTCGGCGGTCGCTCCTGTGCTGCCTGCGAACTTTCTCCCACCTCAAAAACTCGTGGTGGTGTCGGGAAATCAGGAGTAGGTGATCGGGGTAGAGTGTGATATCGGGCGATAATGGCTCTAACTTCTTCACTAAGTTCGAATGGGACAGACGGGGGATGGAAACTTGTAGATGATGGTGGAGGTGGAGGTGGAGGTGTGGACGTTGGGACAGACGGTATATATGTAGGTAACATATATGGATGTGGATGTGGTAGCGGTGATGATGACGTAGGCATGGGGAGTGTTCTTATTCGTGTTGTTCTCCGGATTCCCTCTCTGGCTTGCACGTATAGATCGTCAAGAAGCGGTGCGACATCAGGCATCGATGTATCCTCGGATGGATCTTCTGAAGGATCTGATTCCGTATCGTGGCCGAATACTGAAGAGACCTCAGGTACTATGGAAACAGCTTCTGATGGATCTGACTCCGTCGCCCGTCTAGGTACTGGAATGGCGTCTGGTGTAGTCGCGATGTTTTCGGTATCCGAGTCCGACATAAGAGTAATAGAATGAGTAGGGGAAACCATAACCCTGTAACCACCCGGTAATTATAAATATTTCACTATGTACTAAATAATTAGAAATAAACATGTATAAGTAGCGTTTCAGTAGCGTTGTGGCACGGAGGACTTTAGTTAAGTTTGTGAAAAGCGGTTATTGTAAAACCCAAAATTTTGAACACGTAAAATACCCAGAATAACCTTTGATCTCAAATTTGTAAAAGATATTTATTCCCGAATATAACCTAAGTATCGGACGGTTAATAATTGATCGAATAATAATAATACGTTAATAAAAGACTTATGATTAAAACGAGTGTTACACATTTAAAAGTAATTCACGCCTTCATGTTTTTGGTGTCGGTCCCATTTCTTTTATTTTTGTACCCGACTTACACTACACCAATTAAATAATTAATACCAATATATGTAATTTTGGAAGGGATAATTTTTCTCCTATTAAAGCCCTTAATGACCGACCCCCCCCCCCTTCCCTTTATCCTCATCATACCGATCTTTCTTTTGCACCAAATAACTATCACCCAAAATAAACCTAAAACCCTACACAATCTTCGGCCGCCCCTCCCCATCACCTTATTTTTTTCGATCAAGCAAGCAAGCAAGTATTTCGTTGTTGGTCAATCGTGGGTGTTGATCGTGGTTGTTGCAAGACCGAGAGAGAGAGAAGCCGAGGGTGGAGTACTCGGCCAACTTTTGTTCTTGGTTTTGTTCTACTATTTAATCTTCAAGGGTATCATCTTGTTTTTGTTATCTTCCTCCCTTTTGATCTTTAAATTATTGTGTATATTGTCACATGAGAAGCTTATGAATCGGCTAAGTTATACATATGAATCGGCCAATAATTGAGTACATAAAATCATAAACAATCTCACATAAAATCATAGAATTGTCGCATGAAATAATGAATTGGAGTTAGGGTTTTTGATAGAATTTTTGTGAATGATCTTTGTGGGATTTTTGGAACATGTTAAATGGTGTTAAAAATACAAGTTGTAAGAGTTATGAGGGGCGTGGGTGCGTTTGGGTGCATAAACAAGTGTTGTGGTGGTCTAAAATGAATTCTAAAACTGGACAGCAGGTATATCCGATTTTGTGAGTGAGTTATGGTCATGATATAGAGTGTTTTGATTCGGTTTCTTAGCATGAAAACTTAGTTTTATGTCTTATTCAAGTTCTCCAATTGAGTTTGGGTGATTTCGAGTTGTTTTGGTCATGTTTTTTATTTTTGCATGACAAAGTGTTGAGTCTGAATTTGAGGGTCTGGAAATCAGTCCACTTGGCCGATTTTTAATTCCTAAACCATAAAGAGATAATGGCTAAAATTTTACAGGAGTCATATTTCATATATAGACTACTTCCTGGAATTTTTGTAGATTTTTCTGAAGTCGTATGGTTAGGTGTTTAGAGGCATACTTTTGAGGTGTAAATTTCATTACGAATCTGAACAACCAGACTTGAACGATTTTTAAAGGGGTTCTTTACTTGAGATAAAAATCTGGAAAAAAAATTATGGTAGACTCACAAGACATATGGGTTACTGTGGGAATTTTGTGGGTTTTTACTTTGGGCTTATACTACGTTTTCAAAATTCATTACATGGGCTTAATTTTAGGAGTAAATCTGCCAATAATTATACTTGTGTGAAATAGGTGTTCTAAGTGTGTTCATGTGATAATTGAGGTCTATGTTATATTCCATGACATGTATGATTAGTAAGTAACGTTTTAACATGATTATGAATATGTTTAATTTATTTGACAATCCCGACCCCAAAACCCGAACTCAAACTAAATTAAGAGATCGTGTTAAAACCTACTAAATATGGAAACATACTATATATGGAAACCTACTAATTATGGAAACTTAATAATTCGGGAAACCTGCTAAAAATAGAAAGTTACCTAAAATGGTTAAACTACTTAAAGAGGAAACTTACTATTTTTGGAAAGCTGGCCATAAAAGAAAAGTTACTAAAAATGGAAAGCCGACTCAAATAAATAATCTGATTTAAATAAGATATTAATAATAAGACGATCATGAATTCGTGTAGATTCGCTGAAGAAGGAGTTTGCTTCTGATCTTTATGTTCTAATTGTGTTTTCACTTGCGGTCTAAGGTACAGATATTCTGACCCTATCTCTTAAGGTTTCTCATAATTCGTACACATCTTTTAGATATTAGCTTTGACTATTTTGCCGTTGATCTGAGCCTTTTTATTATGGCTTTCTTATTTGATCTATGCCTTTGCTATGCTTCTGTAGATTTGTAAACCATTGATTTTGTAACTGGATGTGAAAACCTTTCTTAATTATATCATGGAAATGTTTTGAGAAAAACTATTTTAAAATGATGTTTATAAGCACGACGCGATACCACTTTTATATGAAATTTTACTAATTTTTATGGAAACTACTTTTAAAGACTACCTTTATGAAAATCATTATTAAAGATCATTTTTATGAACACCATTATTAAAAGATTTCATTTAAATGAATTTGTGATATAAACCTTTGTTATGAACCTTTGAACCATGTGATTATGAACCTTTAATTATGAACCATTTATTATGAAACTTATGGACCTTTGATATAATATGACTTTTAAACCCTACAGTTTGATACCCGAGCCACTTTGTTTACTAGTCATGGGGGTTCCATGGTCGTGTCATTGATGCACCAATGGCATGACTCTAGTGTGGTCAAGTGATGTTCCACACCGTCCCTTTTCTGTTATTTATTATGAGCTCAATTATTATTTATATATATATGGCCACTAACTTGTTTGTAGGGGCGTATGGATGCATCCTAGATATGATCTGTATCTGTTATATTATATGATATGATTTGATTTGGTGATTGATGCTGTGTGCAATACACGTCCTTCACATATTTGAGATGTCGCACCTCTATGGTTACTATGATATTTGATTTGATTTGTTTGGGCTCGTGGTAAATTACTGACCTTTTCTTACTCTTGATACTCAATTGTTTATGCCTTATGTTTTTCTCAATGCACTATAGCCTATTATCCTTTAATTCTTCTTGTTCTTTATTCAATTGACTCATTGTATTGTTCAGTTGACCTCTTATTCATTTGTTAGATGACATTCATCTTAGCAGGAACTTATGTTTCTTTTCCTATACTTAAATACGTTTTGTTTATTAGTCTTGTCTATATATACTTTATATGTTCATTCCTTATTTTTTGGTTTCGTTTATATATATCTGTTCATTGGGCTTTTTAAGCTCAGCCGCATTTCTTTTCCTGCGGCAGGTTTTAGTTGGAAGCTGGGTTAGGAGTGGAGAGTACTTTGGACTTAGAAGACTATACATTGATAGCTATTCTGGATTAGAGATGACTAGAAGTGATTATATTTTTAGACTTAGTATTTATTGTAATTCTCATTTGTAACCTTGTATTTCAGATTTTCCCTTTGTAACCTTTGAAATCCATTTGTATTATTCAAGTCATATGCTTGTGTTCGCTTTGATATGTCACCATAACGTGATACTTCTACCCTTACCAGGTTGGGGTGTTCAATTATGGTATCAGAGAACAGGTTGCGACTTGTAATACATTTAACCTTGACTTGTGAAGTTTGGACCATTAAGTTTCCACTGTAGGCGCTCATAAGACAACCTTTGAGAATTTGCTTTAGGATTTCCCCATAGGAACTTAAGTTATTACCGGTGAGGAATGGGTAGACTAGGACATCTATGTAAGTAGCATTGCTTCCGCACCACTCTGATTCGTGTCTCTGCCCTTAGCTATGTCTTATAAGAATTTGATTCAGAAATTAGAAAGTTTTGCAACCTAAGTTTAGTAACCAAGTAAGTTTGGAATACCTCGGGAACTACATGGATACCTTACACCATTTAAGTTTCACTTTCTTATTTTGATCTCCATTTTTTCCAAATTGTTTGATAAACAGTTTGATACTTTTTCCGACCATCCCGAAGGTCATTCGGCCACAATGTGTTTGACACATTCTATGAATTCTTTACTCATACCGGATATGAAATATATCATCTAATACTACTTGAATATGCATAATCCATTACTACTCCTATGAGAACTCTGGTAATTATTAACCACGGATATAGGAAGTTTTGTTTCCTCCCTTTGAATGATGAATCTTGTCTGCCAACCAGTTCATTTAAAAGGATATGATGTAAATACTATCTCTGTACGGAATTGTTAACTGAGCACGATGATGCTGATAACTGATATTCCATACATCTCACTTCTGACAATTATACGATGTTCGTATTACACACCCTACCTGCCACTTATGCTAAAAAGCTAAACAAAATTCCAGCACCTTAAACTGTTCGCTTATCTATCTCAACACTATATTGAACCATGCACTTGACCTTGATATATGAACTACCCGTCTGGCTTGACGACCGTATTCGTTCTACGAATCCATTACTTTTGATATATTTGATTTTGAGGTCTTTTGATTATGGATTGGCTGGCTCTTCATAAGCTACCAGAGACTACCATATCTGATATGTGACCTTTAGAAATCTATTTTTCATCCTCCTTTTGTTATGATGACTCTGAACCGCTTAAATCTGTTAAGATTAATGTTGCTACGGAAGCACATACCCCGATCTAATTTGATTGTCAAGTTTCTCCTGACGCCTATTAGTATCCACCCTTAGAAAGCTCTGGCATTGGAAGTATTTGTTGTACAAATCTTCTGGTGTCCTCTGATGAACCTCTTGGGATTCTCTCCTGCTTGGGGAGTAGAGTTGGCATTGAACGGACATCAGTTGACGAAACCATGGTGCCATAGAAGTTGAGAGATTGAAGGAGCTGATGGAATATGATTTTTTTCACCTCGGTGTTTCTCTTTGGATGCTCCTGTTGGGTTATGAAGAAGAAAGAGGGGAGTATGCGGCGGCGTATCGACTATCGTGAACTTAACCGTATCACTATCCGTAATCATCATCCATTTCCGCGTATCAATGATTGATTTGGTCTATCTTTGAAACTCCGTACCAGACGGCCTCATTTAAGTTTGAAGGACTGAAGAAACAACCACACGGACTTCCGAGAAGGGAGTTGACTAACTGAGAGTAACCTCCATGAAGCATTTCAGTTTTATTCGTGAAGAAGAAGATAGGCGATGTGAAGCAGATATGAAGTTTCCCTAAGACGATTCCTGAAGCTGCTTTCGTACTCGTTGTGATCATTATGAGTTTTAATGATGCCAATTGTATTGGCTAATAGAATCATGTTTTCGCGAGTATTTGGACAAATTGTCATAGTATGATGTTGTGTTGTGTCCAGAGACGAAAGAGGAACATGTAGATCATTCTCGTATTAAGTAGAATGACCCTTTGTTCTGGAAGTGTAGGTTTGATTGGCGTTCAGAGATTGTAACAGACAGCACTACCAAGTATCTTGTGATGACAGAGTTCCCACAGAAAGGACCAAGATTGAAGACCGTTATCGGAGTTAAAAACCTTGTAGAAGAATAGTAGAAGATGTTCGTGACAGGCGTTACCATGAAAGAAGCATATGAGAAGAAGAGAGAAACTGAGAAAGGTCTCGATTATGTTTCATGCAGCGCGTGGAGATTTCAGTTTGGGCATCAGGACAACCAGACCGTAGGAGACGAACTATTCAGCACATAACTGGAGTTGACAGCAACTAGAGTTGGCGAATTTCGAACTGTGCTAGAAGACCTGTCGAAGACACGCAGTCTTACTTCTCTATTCATTTTAGTTGTACTAAGATGAATTGAGAACGGAAGCAGACTTGCGGAGGGAAGAGATTCGAGATCATGTATTTGAATGGATGAATTTTGAAGCAAACGTTTGGGTTTGGAAGAGTTGATTATGTGAAGGATGAAGCTATTGATGACGTAATTCACTTCCTCTTAACCTACTTAAGTTTCCGTTACCTGATGATAAGATCCTTTAAATGATTTAGGTTCTCCATTAGAAATCCCGTTCTGTGTTCATTCTGCGTATGTTGGATGATGGTTTTGTTATGCGAATTTTGACGAAATGTGGAAGGAACCTAGAGATTTATGTTTAGGATTGGGCGGATTTTGAAGCAACCACTTATATTGGCTGAGTTGATTTCGGTGAGTGATGAAGGATTGACGCTATTAACGACGCACCTTAATTCTGATAGACATTCTAGGATTTCCGTTACTCTTTCGAGTAGTTTCGTTCTCCTCTTAGTTATGTTGTTTGATTTTGATGACCTCTGAGACTGTAGAAGGACTAGGTGAATTAAGATAAGTTGCTTTTTCACGACTTGAGATAAAGTATGGTCATCATGAGGGCATATTTGTATGATGCGAGTATTATGACGTCTGGCCAACGTGATAATACTTGCATCATATAACGTGCACTTATTGTGATCATAGGATATTTCGAGGAGTGGCTTAGAAGCCTTAGAATTTCTGATAGCTGTTTGAGATTATCTGCGTTAGTGAGACTTTAGGTTCATTCTACCTATACGCTTAATCTGCCTTCACCGTTATACGATTTGATACGTTTGGATTCTCGACACGCGTTTGGCTGACCTCTGTACTTCCGATAAGAATCTTAGGTCCCATTGTAGAGTTTTCGATATATTCTCATCTGATTCACCTAATCAATTCCACGGACGATATATGATCTGTCTCAAACGGTCAACCCAAATTAACCAGGTAAATGGTCAACAAGAGTCAAACAGCTTAAGGGCACAATACAATTTACCAAAGGAGTACAGTGTATCCCCGGGTCGTTATGTCCCAACGAGGTGTGAAATCTGTAATAAAACGAATCTGTGATCGGGTGACGATTGAACGGAGAAGGATTTTGGTTGATAGGTTGATTAAATTAAGGAAATAAAAGAGAATAACTTTAAATAAGCTATGAAAACAAGCACGAGAAAGCAAAATAACTAGAAACGATTAAAACTAAAAAACGCGTACGATTAAATTAAATTTACGTAAACGTACGAAATAAAACGCGAGTTTTAAGAAATAAAAAGCCTACGGATATGAAAATTATATTTTTACAAACCTAATAATAAAAGAAAATTATTGGAAAATTAAAATTATTTATTTGACTTATTAATTAATTATTATTAATTAAAAACTATTTAATAATTATTTAAACTAATTAAAATTCTAATAAATACTAAAAGATCAAAGAAAAATCTGAAAATTTTTCTATAAATACTTTAAAGTAATAAGAAGCTAAGAAAATTATAAAAATGAAATCTACTTAATTAAAATTTAAAAAAAATAAATTCTATTAAATAGAAGCTATCACTTTATTTCTATTTTTGGTTTTTCTTAAGGTTTAATAATACAATTATATTTTTCCTAGATTAAAAATGATAAAAGAAAATTATGAAAATTGGAATTATATTTTTCTGATTATTTTTCTATTTATTATGATTTAATTACTACTAAGAACTAATAAAAATGATTAAAAATAGTAAATGACTTAGGAAAATTATGAAAAATTACAGATAATGCTAAAATATTATAAGGAAGCTGGGAAAAATAAAAGGAAAAGTTAGCTAAGCCTACAAAGCAGATTTGGGCTAACAAGCAGTTGGCTAATAAGCCCAAAATAAGCAAATAAGCATGAAAATTGACCAAATGATCAGGACAAGCTAAATACACTAAAATAAGCTTAAAACAACTGAAAAGTATAAATAAGAACAAGAGATAAGCTATGCTAAGCAAATAAGCAAAAGGTAAAAACTTACACTAAAACAGGCCAAATTGCAAACCTGCAGGCCAATTGGGGCCCACAGGGGTGAACAAGGGTCCAAGCTAAGAGTTACTCCTAAAAGCCACCCAGAAGAGCTTTCTAAAAAGCCAAGGTTCAGCCCCTGGGTCCCACTAATAAGCACTAGGGGAGGGCATGAACTTGGGTGGTTTATGCTGATGACTCAGTGTAAACCCAGGAAATGGGCAAACTTAAAGGGGCAAGCAGCCCTACCAAATAAGCTAGAAAGCAGGAAACAAGCCCTGAGCCTTCAAGATGGGCTTATTGGCTTTCCAAAAAGCCAAAACTCTTGGGATGGGACCCACAATTGAGCTTGTGAAAAATCTTGTGAAATGAGCTTATGAACACTGATGAATCAGTGTTCACAGTGAAATGGGACAACCTTTAGGCCTAATTTAAAGCTACTAAATAAGCTATAAACTGAGATACCAGATATTAATTGAAAAGCTAGTAGTATGACCTAGTTATAAACCAAAATTCAAGTCCTAGTTTAGATTAATGAAGCTACAAATAAGCCTAGTTCAGCAGGCTTGGGGAAACAAGAAACTGAAACAGTTGACTTGGTCTTTTGGTCAAAACTTAGAACTAGGCTAAGGGCTATTTAATACACACTGAATATAGGAAAATATGCACCTTGGGAATGACAAACTTGGTTCCAATAAGCCAGAGCTTATAAAGAGCTTTATAAGGCAGTTTGACTGCCTAGCCTTCAACCATCCAACTCCAAACCTGTGAAACAACTCAAAACAACAAAATGAAACTTAAAACAGCTTAAATAAGCTGTATTTAGCTTAAACAAAATTGACCCAAACGCAATTGTACAGTAACAATGAGATTTGACCCATTTTGACCTCTAAACCAAACACCCATTAATCTAAGCTGTTTTGAAAATTAAACTGGGACATACTAACTGAGATAGTACCTTGTACTTATTTTATAACTAGAATACTTAATTAAGCTGAGAAAATGGATTGGTAACTTAAAATAAGCTAAAAATAAGCTAATACTAAAATCTTGACTATTTGACTGATTTGAGTTTTGAAATCTGGAAATGGACTTGAACTGCTTACTAACTATGAAAATGGCCTAGAAATACTTAAAATGAGACACAGGACCAAAAAGAAAGAAAATAGCTGAAAAATAAGCTATGCTACAGTAGCTTTGACCATCGTTGACTTTTTCCAATTTCTAGGATTGAGACTGATCTGATGGAACATAAGCTTACCATAAGCTATAGTGAGCTTAGATAAGCTTATAGAAACATAAATAGAGCTTAATTCCAACAAACTTAGCTTAATTCGAATTGCTTTTTTACTCAGAAACATGAAACTTGGAATTAATGTGAACTGAATAATATTTCTTAAACATTAATGATACAAAGGCTGTAATAAACTTTTATTAAAGACTGGAATTGGAAATTACAAAAAGGAAAGACAAAAAAAATAAAAACGAGTTACACTAAACTAACTACTACTATCTAATCTATTACATTGACCTATATATACTAAACATTGCTGGGAAAAGGCTTGTCGACATTCTTGAACAATTCCGCACCTTTAGATTACTTCAAAACAATCCCAATCGTCCATTTGCATTTTGGCGCCAAAAGGTCTAACAAGTGGATTGAGCAGGTTTCTATCAATTAAAGATTTTGGAGGGATGTGGAGGTGGAAGGGACAAGTAGGAGAGTAAGTGAGTGAGGTGGAAGTGATAGGTGGCCAAAACCAGGTGGTTTTGGAGGAGGGTGGTTTTGGCGGGGTGTGGTGTGAGGGTGATGAAGTTTGACCGAAGGTCAAACTCTGGTATTAAATACCAGAGTTAGTTGGATCCGGGTTTAGTGAAATGGGCTTGTGGGCTTATTTATTTAAGGGTCCGGTTTGATGTATTTTGGATTGGATTTGGATTATGATTTAATAAAGGGTCCATTTGGTTTATTTAAGTAACAAGGACCAATTATGTAATTTGCTGAAAATTAAGGACCATAAATGCCAAACTTCAAAACTATCTCCAAGGACTGAAACTGCCAAGTGTCAATAGTTCAAGGACCAATTTAGATAATTTTCCAATTTTAAAAACCAGGGACTTGTTTTGACAACTTTTGAAACTTCAGGGACCTTTTATGTCACTTTTTAAAAATTGAAGGACCTGAATTGCAATTTCTTTAAAACTTTCATCCAAGGACCAATATTGTAAAATTCAAATAGTTTAGGGACCTTGAATGATATTTTTAATACCAGGGACTATTTTTGCCAATTTCTGAAAGTCAAAGGACTGAAATTGACAATTATGCAAAATATGTTCGTTTTTAATTGTTTTTGAACATTTTGTACTTGCAACACATAAAAACACAATCAAATGATATTTTCTGTATTTTGAAGCATATTTGCATGTTTTTAAATGTTTTTGTAGTCTAAATGTGACAGAAATGATGAGTATTTAGACACTCATCAATATATCCGTCAAATCCTACGTATTCCCGGTATCTCTTCCGAGAGAATACGATTATCATCTGTTACGTTTAGTATATTATTCTTTTGTTCTGGATTCAGTATGGTATGTCTTTCCTGAGGAAACCGAAGCTATTCTGATCAATGAGATAGAGTCATGAGAAACAAGTCATCCACATTTCTGTTCTCAGTCCGTTATGTTTCCGTTCCATTTTCCTTCAATTTTCGAGGACGAAAATTTTTTTTTAGTGGGGAAGAGTTGTAAAACCCAAAATTTTGAACACGTAAAATACCCAGAATAACCTTTGATCTCAAATTTGTAAAAGACATTTCATCCCGAATATAACCTAAGTATCGGACGGTTAATAATTGATCGAATAAGAATAATACGTTAATAAAAGACTTATGATTAAAACGAGTGTTACACATTTAAAAGTAATTCACGCCTTCATGTTTTAGGTTTCGGTCCCATTTCTTTTATTTTTGTACCCGACTTACACTACACCAATTAAATAATTAATACCAATATATGTAATTTTGGAAGGGAGAATTTTTCTCCCATCAAAGCCCTTAATGACCGCCGCCCCCCCCCCTTCCCTTTATCCTCATCATACCGATCTTTCTTTTGCACCAAATAATTATCACCCAAAATAAACCCTAAAACCCTACACAATATTCGGCCGCCCCTCCCCATCACCTTATTTTTTCGATCAAGCAAGCAAGCAAGGATTTCGTTGTTGGTCAATCGTGGGTGTTGCTAGACCGAGAGAGAGAGAGAGAAGCCGATGGTGGAGTACTCGGCCAACTTTTGTTCTTGGTTTTGTTCTTCGATTTAATCTTCAAGGGTATCATCTTGTTTTTGTTATCTTCATCCCTTTTGATCTTTAAATTATTGTGTATATTGTCACATGAGAAGCTTATGAATCGGCTAAGTTATACATATCAATCGGCCAATAATTGAGTACATAAAATCATAAACAATCTCACATAAAATCATAGAATTGTCGCATGAAATAATGAATTGGAGTTAGGGTTTTTGATAGAATTTTTGTGAATGATCTTTGTGGGATTTTTGGAACATGTTAAATGGTGTTAAAAATACAGGTTGTATGAGTTATGAGGGGCGTGGGTGTGTTTGGGTGCGTAAACAAGTGTTGTGGTGGTCTAAAATGAATTCTAATTTTTAGTAGTGATAACAATTAAATTTATATACCCTTAACAGCTCCTTTTCTCTCTCTTGGCGATTTTGGCGATTTCGTCTTCCCCAAACAACAAGTCGATCCTTGAAATTTTAGGGTTGATTGTTGTACTTCTTTTTGTTATTCTTTTTGATTTATTTCTACTTTCTTATTATTGATATGCCAATTGATAATAATAAACCTACTGATATCCTTGAAGAGTTCTCTACTCTTACAGGGATGTCGTCTAATGGTTTGACTGCTATTCCTATTGTCCCTTCTGATAATCCTTATCCCCCTCGTTCTAGGGGTAGACCCAAAGGTGTTAAAAATCGTTCTAAAGGTGTGAAGGTTATGGTTCGATCTCCGGGTTATTCTTCGGCTGGCGCTGGTGCTATTCTTAAAAGACTTCGTAACTCTAAACGTGAGGGTTTGGGTCGGAGTCGTAGTGTTTCCTCTCCTGATGAAGAAGGTCATGGTAATCGTCCTAATTCTAGTTCTGTTCCTGTTGATGATGTTCTTAATCAGGTGTTAGATAGGATGGCTTATGATAAGAGTGTATCCAAGCAGATGGTGTTTAGTGAAGGTGTTAGGGATAAGGATAAGGGTCAAGGTAGTTTGGTTAATAATCCTAGTTACTGTTCCAATGAGGGTAATGATGGTTCCTTTATTAATAAGCCTTTGGAGCCTATTGTTGTTGAAATGGAGGATAGTAATAAGGGTTTGAAGGATAAGGGGGTAGATTGGATGGTTGTGTTGATCCTTCATTAGTTAGTAATGATACTAGTAAGTCTGCCATGGCTGATGGAGAGCATGGTGGGGATGAAAGTATTAGGAAAACTAATAAGGATGGGTTGGATAGTATGAATGTTGATTCCGGTTTTGTGTTTGGGGATTTGAGAAGAAACAAAGGTATTCTTAATAGTCCTCCTGTTGGTATTACTAAGGTTCAGTTTGGTCCTAGCTTATTCTATAAGTCGAGTAATATTTGGGCATCTAGAACTCCTGGTGTAGGTGCTATTAAAACAGATGGCACTGTGAATATTGAGTCCTTTGCTGAGAAGATGAAAAAGGGAGTTGAGGATAGAGAGTTACAGATGAAGTTTGATCCTCAGGCTGTTTCTACTCAAAGTAATGGTACTAAGAGAATTGCAATTTCTGTGGATGATATTAAGAAGGGTAGTGAAGCATGTGCGTTACAGCTTTATGGGTATTTTGTGGGTACTTCTATGGATTACAGAGTTGTGTATGCTAATTTAAGTAAAATGTGGAGAGTTTACGGGATTGCTGATATTACTAAAACAAGTGCAGGGTTGTTTTATTTCAAGTTTAAAAATGAGGAGGGTATGAAAGTTGTGCTTGAAAGTGGGCCTTGGATGATCAATAATGTTCCGTTAGTCTTAAATGTGTGGGAACCTGGTATTTGGTTGGAAAATGTGGAACCTAGTACTATTCCTATTTGGGTATGTGTATATGGTATTCCACTTGAGTTGTGTAATGGTAATGGGATTGGTAAAATTATGAGTAGAGTGGGTAAGCCTATGCTCATGGATAAAATGACTCGAGAGAGGTGTTTAAAAAAGGCTGGTAAGTTGGACTTTGCAAGGGTGCTTGTTGAAGTGTCTGCATCTGATGTTTTGCCGAATGAACTTGAAATTGAGTATCCGACTATTGGTGATAGACCGGGTAGAATTGGTAAGCTTGTAGTGAAATATCAGTGGAAACCTCCTCAGTGTTCTCATTGTAAAACTTTTGGCCACTCTACTAGTTCTTGTAAGGTGAGACCTAGAACTGAAGAAGAGATTGCTGCTGGAATCCGTAAAGATGCTCTAAAGGTGAATAATCCGGTTACTGAGAAGGATGGGGGAGAAAATTGTGATAATGATGGCTTTGTTGAGGTTGGGAAGAAGAACAAGCCTGTGGGTGGGCAGAGTGGCTCTAAGCAAAATGGTTTTCAAAATAGGAATATCTCTAGAGGGTCCCAAAATTCTAGTAGAGTTAATGGTAATAATGGTAGATTTAATTATGCTAGTAGAGGCCCTTTTCAGCAAGATAGAGATGGTAAGGGGGGGATTAATAATCAAAGCAATGGTTTGAAATCTAAGGGGATTGAGAAGTCTATTGGTAAGGAGAAGGGTAATGGTAATATGAATTCTAATGCTGAAGTTGTGCCACCTAAGAAGAATGTTAAGCAACGTGTTGAGAGCTCTGGTTTTGTTCACAAACCCATTTTAGCTTCAAAGTATAATGCTAATTTTCAGCCTAAAGTTTTGGTTAGAGGTTCAGGTTCAGGTAAGTCCATGGATGTTGAAGGTGAAAATGTTCCTGTTAAAAATTCTTATCAAGTTTTGGGAGATCTTGTTATGGAGGATAAGGATGACTGTTTTCTTAAGTCAGTTGATGAAGAATATAAGAATGTTGTTTGGCCAAAATTGGAGAAGGAAGTTATTGATGTGATGGAGTCTGGTATGTACCCGTCTGAATCTGTGAGGTCCAATTGGTCTCTGGCGCAATTGGATTTCTTTTATAATAATTGTGCTAAGTACGGTATGGAGCCTTATGTAGATGATGAAGATGTGGAGACTGATAAGTACGGCTATAGAGATGAAGTCTGGTGTGGATAGTGACTGTGTCCATGACCCTGTGAATTTTGGGACTAATCCTCATATTGGTATTAATGAATCTTAAGACGTTTGCTTGGAATGTTAGAGGTCTTAATAATGATCTCAACCAAAATCAAGCTATTGATATGATCAGGAATGGTGGATATAGTTTCTGTGCTCTCTTGGAGACTAAGTTGAAGAAGAATAAGCTGGCTCGAATCTGTTCTAAGGTTTTTGGTAGATGGGATTGGATTTCTAATGCTTCTTCATGTGAGGGCGGTACTGGAATCGTTGTGGGGTGGGATCCTAATGTTGTTAATATTATGATTCACAGTCAAACTTCTCAGCTCATGAATCTATTTGTTGAATCTATTAATGGCAATCAGAAATTTTTTTGCACTTTTGTGTATGGTCATTATAAGGAATGTGGTAGGAAAAGTTTATGGAAGGATCTGTCTTTTCATAGCCTTGCTGTTAAAGAATCCCCCTGGACTCTGCTTGGTGACTTTAATGTCATTCTTGAGCCTAGTGAAAGATCTTTTGGCTATTCTGGTATCACTATGGGTATGGAAGAATTTAGAAATTGTATAGCTAAAATTGAGGTCAATGATTTGGTGATTTCAGGGCTGCAATTTACATGGAACAAGAGCCCTAAGTCTCCTAATGGCCTTTTGAAGAAATTAGACAGAATTATGTGTAATATGGGTTTTTTGGACAAGTTTCCTAATGCTAATGCCATGTTCTTACCATTTGTTTGCTCTGATCATGCCCCTTCTGTATTGAATATTCCCAATGCCTCTGGTCCTAAGCCGAAACCTTTTAAATTTGCAAATTTTCTTTCTTCTAAGGATGGTTTTTGCCTAGTGTTAGAAGTGTGTGGAATAAGGAGGTTCCTGGTTATGCTATGTTCTCTTTGGTTTCTAAGCTTAAGCTTTTGAAGAAACCGTTGAGGAAACTTAAGTTTGCCCAAGGGGATTTAGCTGAGAATGTTAAAGTGTTGAAAGATAAATTGTGTAGAGTGCAAGAAGATATGGTCAGGGATCCTTTTAATGCTGATTTAAGGAATGAGGAGGTTGAAGTGCTTAAAGCTTTTAATTCTGCTGTCAAGGATGAAGAGTCATTTCTTAAACAAAGATCCAAGATTACTTGGCTTAGTGAAGGTGATTCTAATACCAAGTTTTTTCATAATTCTGTGAAGGAAAGAAGGAATAATGGTAGGGTTGAGTTTGTGGAAGATTTGGAAGGTAATTGGTTTTCTGGGCATGATGTTAAGGAGCAATTTGTTAAGCATTTTGAGGATGTTCTTGGTAGGAGGGAGGAGGTGGATCCAATTCATGAGCCTGCTTCTTTATTTCCCAATAAATTATCTTTGGTGGATGCTGATAGGATGGTGAAACCTGTTTCACTTGAAGAGATTAAGGAGGTTCTTTTTAGTATGAATGATGACAAGGCTCCAGGCCCTGATGGCTATTCTGCCAAGTTCTTCAAAGCTGCTTGGTCTGTTTTGGGGTCTGATTTCTCTCAAGCCATTATTGACTTCTTCTCTAATGGTAAACTTTTAAAGGAAGTTAATGCTACTGTCATTGCACTTGTCCCTAAATCTCAAACTCCGAAAAGAGTTTCTGATTTTAGACCCATTTCCTGTTGTAATGTTGTGTACAAATGTATTAGCAAAATCATTGCTAATAGGATTAAAGGTTCTTTAAATTCTATGGTCGATGATTGTCAAAGTGCATTTATTCCTTCTAGGCAAATCAGTGATAACATTATGCTATCTCAAGAGCTTATGAGAAACTATCATAGAAGGAGTGGTTCGTCTAAAGTTGCTTTTAAAATTGATATTCAAAAAGCGTATGACTCTGTGGATTGGGGATTTCTCAAGCAATGTCTTATCCATTTTGGATTTCCTTGGAAAATGATTAACTGGATTTTGAGCTGTATTACTTCTCCTTCTTTTACCATAAGTGTTAATGGGGATCATTGTGGTTTTTTCAAAGGAATGAGAGGCCTTAGGCAGGGAGACCCCTTGTCTCCATACTTGTTCACTTTAATTATGGAGGTTCTTTCTTTGTTGATCAAGTAGAAGATTCAAGAGAGTGGTGATTTTAAGTTTCATTGGAGGTGTGAAAAGGTTAGTCTTACTCATCTTTGTTTTGCCGATGACCTCATGATTTTTTCTCATGGTGATATAAAGTCTGTGAGTGTTATCAAGACTGCCTTGGAGGAGTTTAGTAGGATTTCTGGTCTTAAGCCTAGCATGGATAAAAGTTTGATCTTCTTTGGTAATGTTCCTGTGCATATCAGAACTTCTATTCTTCGGATTATGCCGTTTCCTGTTGGATCCCTTCCTATTAAGTATTTAGGTGTTCCTTTAATCTCTTCAAGGCTTCGTAAGCTTCATTGCTCTCCCCTTATTGATAAAGTGAAGATGAGGTTGCTGAATTGGAAGAACAAATTTCTGTCATTTGCTGGCAGATTGCAGCTTATTAAATCAGTTATTAGTTCTGTACAGGTGTATTGGGCGTCTGTATTTATTCTTCCTAAGTTTGTCCATCGTGAGATTGAAAAGCTTATGAGGGGTTTCTTGTGGTCTCAAGGTGATTCTCAGAGGGGTAAAGCCAAAGTGAAATGGAATGATGTTTGCAGTCTGAAAGAGCAGGGTGGATTAGGCATTAAGTCTTTACAGGTTTGGAATGTTGCTTTAATGTCCAAGCATATATGGAATATTGTATCTAAAAAGGATTCCCTTTGGGTTAAATGGGTGAATTCTTATAGATTGGTAGATAGGAGGTCTATGGAGAGGAACTTTTGGGACATCCCTGTTTTGAATGATATATGCTGGGGATGGAGAAAGATTTTAATGTATAGAGATGTAATCAGGAAGCATTTTGTGACTAGGATCGGGAATGGAAGGGATACCTCTGTATGGTTCGATAATTGGTGTTTCTTAGGTCCTTTATGTCAGTTTATTTCTAAAAGAGATATATTTGAAGCTGGTTTCTCTTTGTCTTGCAAAATTTCTGATATTGTTAGAGATGGGGAATGGAAGTGGCCTAGTTGTTGGAGGACTAAGTTTGAATTCCTGTTTGTGCTCCCGCCTCCTTTATTATTCTCGGATCAGAAGGATAAAGTTCTTTGGAAGTCTAATAATGATAAGGTATTGTCTTTTTCTGTTAACAATGTGTGGGCTGATTTATCTATTCCTAAGCCTTTTGTGCCATGGTTTAAGATTGTTTGGTTTAGCCAAAATATTCCTAGAAATGCTTTTTTCCTATGGTTGGCCATAAATCAGAAGTTAAATACTCAAGATAAGGTTGTTGTATGGAATAAAGTGGATGATCTGAAGTGCCTTCTTTGTAGCTCTGTCATGGATAGTCATAATCACTTGTTTTTTGATTGTGATTATTCTAGTAAAGTCTGGAGGTATTTTAAGGACTCTATGAGATTTGGAGATGCCCCTGATAATATTTTCTCCATCATTGACTTTATGACCTCTAGACCTATTGGTAAGTCTGTTTGGAGTATAATCCAAAGGTTGGTTCTGGGTGCTACTGTGTATTTCCTATGGATTGAGAGGAATAATAGGTTATTTCATAGGAGTTCTAGAAGTATTGAAGATATATGTGGTATCATCAAAGATACTGTGAGATATAGGCTTCAGATTCTAAAGATTAAGAAATCTAAACAGTCTTTAGTGCCAGCTAAGATTTGGGGATTTCATGTGATTCAAGGAAATTTAGGGGGTGATTCTGACACTAAAGGATGAATTGTGATTCGTTTAATATTATTTTGTTGGTTCAGAGTGATGCATTGTGGGTTGCTTATGATTACTGTAGTATTGAGCTCTATTTGGCATCTCCCATATTTATTATGAAATGCACTGTGCTGATATGGAATGATTGGTATTTTTGGTTATTTGTTGAGTTTGTTGCTGTTAAAGGTGTAAGCAAGTGGGAGAGGACATATCTTATATGGCATGGATCTGTCTGGGTTATATTGTCTAATATAGTGGGTAATTTTGGTGTTTTTGGCTGGAACTCTAATGATAAGTGCTGTTTGCAGATGCACAATGGGTGTTTGGTTTATGTGTACTTGGATATTGTGGAGAATAAGGGGTGTTTGGAGCTCGATGTGGGTAGCTGGTATTTTGGGCATTCTAATGCATCTTGGTCTGGGTTATATTGTCTCTTCTGCTGGGCCAGCCTAGAGCTTAGGAGGCAATTCTTATTCATGGTGCTTAATTTGGAATGGTGTTGGAAGATCATGGTGATTCGTAGGAGGCTCTTTTCTCTTATTTGTCATTTGCTTTGTAATAAATCTAGATATTGTAGAGCTTTATTGTTTCTTGTAATGTTCCCAAAACATGTTTCGGGAATGTCATTTGAACTTGCTTATGTGGGCTTGTCCATATAAGTTTATTGTAATTTTTTTTTTGTGCTTAATATATTTGCCGGGGATTGTCCCTTTTTCCCAAAAAAAAATGAATTCTAAAATTGGACAGCAGGTATATCCGATTTTGTGAGTGAGTTATGGTCATGATATAGAGTGTTTTGATTCGGTTTCTTTGCATGAAAACTTATTTTTATGTCTTAGTCAAGTTCTCCAATTGAGTTTGGGTGATTTCGAGTTGTTTTGGTCATGTTTTTTATTTTTTCAAGACAAAGTGTTGAGTCTGAATTTCAGGGTCTGGAAATCAGTCCACTTGGAAGATTTTTAATTCCTAAACCATAAGGATATAATGGATAAAATTTTACAGGAGTCATATTTCATATATAGACTACTTCCTGGAATTTTTGTAGATTTTTCTGAAGTTTTATGGTTAGGTGTTTAGAGGCATACTTTTGAGGTGTAAATTTCATTACGAATCTGAACAACCAGACTTGAACGATTTTTAAAGGGGTTCTTTACTTGAGATAAAAATATGGAAAAAATTATGGTAGACTCACAAGACATATGGGTTACTGTGGGAATTTTGTGGGTTTTTACTTTGGGCTTATACTACGTTTTCAAAATTCATTACATGGGCTTAATTTCAGGAGTAAATCTGCCAATAATTATACTTGTGCGAAATAGGTGTTCTAAGTGTGTTCATGTGATAATTGAGGTCTATGCTATATTCCATGACATGTATGATTAGTAAGTAACGTTTTAACATGATTATGAATATGTTTAATTTATTTGACAATCCCGAACCCAAAACCTGAACTCAAACTAAATTAAGAGATCGCGTTAAAACCTACTAAATATGGAAACTTACTATATATGGAAACCTACTAATTATGGAAACTTACTAATTCGGGAAACCTGCTAAAAATAGAAAGTTACTTTAAATGGTTAAACTACTTAAAGAGGAAACGTACTATTTTTGGAAAGCTGCCATAAAAGGAAAGTTACTAAAAATGGAAAGCCGACTCAAATAAATAATCTGATTTATATAAGATATTAATAATAAGACGATCATGAATTCGTGTAGATTCGCTGAAGAAGGAGTTTGCTTCAGATCTTTATGTTCTAATTGTGTTTTCACTTGCGGTCTAAGGTACAGATATTCTGACCTTATCTCTTAAGGTTTCTCATAATTCGTATACATCTTTTAGATATTAGCTTTGATTATTTTGCCGTTGATCTGAGCCTTTTTATTATGGATTTCTTATTTGATCTATGCCTTTGCTATGCTTCTGTAGATTTGTGAACCATTGATTTTGTAACTGGATGTGAAAACCTTTCTTAATTATATCTTGGAAATGTTTTGAGAAAAACTATTTTAAAATGATGTTTATAAGCACGACGCGATACCACTTTTATATGAAATTTTACTAATTTTTATGGAAACTACTTTTAAAGACTACCTTTATGAAAACCGTTATTAAAGATCATTTTTATGAACACCATTATTAAAAGATTTCATTTAAATGAATTTGTGATATAAACCTTGAATGAACCTTTGTATGAACCTTTGAACCATGTGATTATGAACCTTTAATTATGAACCATTTATTATGAAACTTATGGACCTTTGATATAATATGACTTTTAAACCCTACAGTTTGATACCCGAGCCACTTTGTTTACTAGTCATGGGGGTTCCATGGCCGTGTCATTGATGCACCAATGGCATGACTCTAGTGTGGTCGAGTGATATTCCACACCGTCCCTTTTCTGTTATTTATTATGAGCTCAATTATATATATATATATATATATATATATATATATATATATATATATATATATATATATATAATATATATTTGGCCGCTAATTTGTTTGCAGGGGCGTATGGATGCATCCTAGATATGATCTGTATCTGTATCTGTTACATTATATGATATGATTTGATTTGGTTATTGATGCTGTGTGCAATACACGTCCTTCACATATTTGAGAGGTCGCACCTCTATGGTTACTATGATATTTGATTTGATTTGTTTGGGCTCGTGGTAAATTACTGACCTTTTCTTACTCTTGATACTCAGTTGTTTATACCTTATGTTTTTCCCAATGCACTATAGCTTATTATCCTTTAATTCTTCTGTATTGTTCAGTTGACCTCTTATTCATTTGTTAGATGACATCCATCTTAGCAGGAACTTATGTTTCTTTTCCTATACTTAAATACGTTTTGTTTATTCGTCTTGTCTATATATACTCTATATGTTCATTCCTTATTTTTTAGTTTCGTTTATATATATCTGTTCACTGGGCTTTTCAAGCTCAGCCGCATTTCTTTTCCTGCAGCAGGTTTTAGTTGGAAGCTGGGTTAGGAGTGGAGAGTACTTTGGACTTAGAAGACTATACCTTTATAGTTATTCTGGATTAGAGATTACTAGAGGTGATTATATTTTTAGACTTAGTATTTATTGTAATTCTCATTTGTAACCTTGTATTTCAGATTTTCCCTTTGTATCCTTTGAAATCCATTTGTATTATTCAAGTCATATGCTTGTGTTTGCTTTGATATGTCACCATAACGTGATACTTCTACCCTTACCGGGTTGGGGGTGTTACAGTTATAGTCTAGGTTTGAACCTTGTTCTCTATAACCATGAGCTCTGATACCAATCTGTAACCCTCCCCCCCCCCCCATTTTCGATAATTGCAGCGGAATATAAGTTGGGGTGTTACTTCAAGCATCACAGTCATAAAAATAGAAAACGACTCGAAAAGAGACGTTTTAGATAAAATTGTTATCATTCATTTATTTAAATCAGAGTTACATAATAGAGGTCCCAGCAGGAAGTTCTGAAATACGTTATAAAAGTTATATTATTTGTTGAATGATAACAAAATGGACACTCTTTTTATAAGAAGAAAGCCCATGCCACTCCGTGTCGAATCGTACTTCTAGTTACCTAAGATAAAACATGGTAAAAAGTCAACACAAAGGTTGAGTGAATCCATAGCGTTTTAAAGTTATAATCAGTTTGAACACAAGCTAAGTAGAAAGTAATTCAGTAATATTGCAGTTCGTTATATATTACTCTAAGTCTCATGACACCCAAAACGTTAACATGTTTCTGTTTTTACTCACATAATTAAATGGAAGTAATAATGCCCCCGAGTAGGAGCTTGCCAAACTCTTTATTGAACTCAAATAAAATGCATTTGTCTATCCGGCTAACACTAAGGAAATCCATCCAGCTAGTACAAATGGGACGTCAATTCCAATAGATCTATTCACTATATTCGCGCTCACCCGAAAGTGATTAATGGTGCATGATGGAGGGTCTTTTAAAAATAGGCAGCAGTTAACTTAGGCAATATTAATCAGGAAAGCATACAGTAAAATACTTGTGTTCGGTTTTGTAGCATGTATCTCCCCACAAGTTTGGAAAATGTATAAAAAGTGGGACTATGAACTCACCTTTGCAGTCTGGATGGAAAACAAAATTAAATAGAGTTGATAAACGTCTCCGGCACGCAACCTGGGTTGTTAGGTCAAGTTTCAGTAATCGTATTCCAGTATATATATAAGTTTTTAATATTCGTTTCGTAACATTTTTGGTTGTCGAATAGATGTTTAATTGAGACAACATGAAGTCTCTTCAAAAGTTGGATAAGATTTTATCTTATTTCTCATTTTTATGTTTCTGTTTGTTCGTTATCGAAATAAATGTATTTTTGTTTATTAGTTTTTATTATAAATATATTTATAATATATTTCTAATAATAATTATATAAAGTTACGCTTTTTACCCTATAGTTTCATATATTGACAGTTTATACCCCTGAACTTTCATAAAATGACAATTTTTACGCCTGAACTTTCATAAAATGACAATTTTTACCCCTCAACTTTGGTGAAATGACAGTTTCTACCCTATATTTTCAAAATTGACACTTTTTACCCCTAAACTGCAGGTCGACATCAATTATAGAGTCCAAGTTATAAAACTAGTTGGAGTCTTGGCAGAAAATACCCTCCAAGCATTTTTGTTGTTTCACTCGTGGTCCTTGTTTCATTAAAACGCGTTTCATGTTTTGGGAAAAGACACGACTTGCTACGTCTCCTTTGTACACTTTATTATCAACTTATTAACATCTTATTTACAGCTTATGGGCTTATGATTCGAGCTTATGAGCTCGAATCAATTAAATAAGGGTGCGCTCAAAACAGTTTGCGAAGGACTGGAAAGAGACTCGAATAACTTTGAGATAAAACAATCTTTTTACGACGTTCTTTTTCCTATAATTAGTTAGCTAGGTAGTCCTTATTGTGGCAAAAATTCAGATTTTATAGAGGTCGTTTTGTAACACCCCCAAAATATCACAACGGAAGATAGTTCACTGGGGTATTACTTCCTAGCACAAAGTACAAGTTACAAAAAACGACTCTATAAAAGAGACATTTTTAAAAGTATTTCACATTTTTTACATTAAAAGCTCAGAGTTTGCAAAAGGTCCCAACAATTTTCATAAAACACAATGTTTTTAAAAGATTTTAAGTGTTTTAAACATAACATAAATCTTTAAAATATAGTCTCTTCAAATGTGAAAAATATGCCGTGTCTTCAAAATATATCCGTCCGACTCCATCCAAGACCTTCATGCCTTCAACCCTGAGATAAAACATGCTAAAACGTCAACACAATGGTTGAGTGAATCCATAGAGTTTAAATATAAGCAGTTGATCACAATATAATTCAGTTTATAAAAACGACTAAGCAACAAATGCAGAGTCTAATTCAGTTATTATTGCACTAAGCTCATGACATCGAAGCCTTAAGAGATATATATGTAAGTTTGCCCCAGTGGGTGCCTTGGCAAGCACCTAGAGACCTCAAATATAGTGCATATGGTAGCCCATTGCAGGGCAGCAGTCCATAATAAGGGAGTTCAATCCCAATAGATCTATTCATAATATTCGCGCTCACTCGCAAGTGATTAACGATTCATGATACGGGGACTTCATGGCAATAGTAGTACTTAGTGCCAATAATAAATTCAGTTTAGAATACAGTTTTCAAGCAGTTGTGATCATAATAAAAGTAAGTAGCATGTATCTCCCCCACAGGGTTTGTAAATAGTTAAACGAGTAAAAGATGGGGCTATGAACTCACCTTAAGTAGTGGAGTGAAAGAGCGCGAATAAAGACAACCGAAGAACCGAAGCGAAACTAGAAAGGACCTATAACAAGAAACGTGTCTAAGCGAATGCAAATTGAATAAGAGAATGAATGCACATTATTATACTTGATTCACACGGCCAATGCATCATACTAGGGGTTTTCACTAGTCATATAGTCATGGTTTCCAAAAATAGTAGTTCTCGAGTTGTTTACCCCTCACATTTCCCTAGTTTTTATTAGCGGCTGAAAACTTTCCCCGACTTCCAAAAATCACTACTTACAAACCGTAAGTCTAAAAATTATTTTCTTTATATCCCTAGTTTCCTTTAAGTCCCTAGTATACTGTAAAAATAAATTTACTCAAGAATTTGTAGGTATAATCACTTTTTATAATTTTTCTTTACAGATCAGTCCTAAAGACAACTGTGACTAAGTTTTACGTCTTACCGAATCGGCCATAATTTGAAATCTACAGGTCCTATGAAGGTGAGGCCAATTGGAGGTGATAGCTCTATTTGTCTAGTACAGGCTACATATTTAGTTTTCAAAAAGTTATGGCATAAAACTTGATTTTTGCCCCGAATGCCAACAGTATACCAAATCTGACCCTTTTTATCATAAAATTCATAGTTTAACCATCGGGTGTCGTCATGGGATTCGCCACCCGGGGAAATGACCACAAGACATAGATCTACAACTAAATATTTTTATTTTAGGCCTAAAGTCTACTGATTAGTACAGTTAATTCCATTTATACTAATGGTCTGCAGCAGTCCCAAGTTTTCCTACCAAACACTAATTTTGATGTATTTCCCAAACCGTGATAGCTATTAAAGTGAATCCACTTTGAGAAGTTAGATTAAGATGCATACTACTGAGATTAGCTTTCTTATCCTACCTTCTATAGTATTAACTTGGATTTTATCTCGTTTTCCGAACAATGTTCCAGATTTGACTAGCAATCGTAAAACGGCCATAACTCCCTCATCCGAAGGAGTTGATAACCCATCCAATTCGCCACATCAAGCCTAATACTTTATCTAACCACCCATGTAATTTTTTCATAGGCTCCAGGCCAAAAATTTGGAGAACTAGCCCCGTTTACCTACTGGTCTCAAAACAGTCCACTAATCCTACCTCTATTTCATCATAAACACTTCCAAACCACAATCACCCTTAACCAATACCCCTAATGAATCAAGTATAATATGTATATGATTTAGAAAGACCATTTACAGAAGTAAAATCAATACTCCATTGATAGATGAAAACCCATTTGCATGTAACAAGAATCAAAGGAAATGGTGAGATTAACTTACTAGATGTGAAAATCACTAATAACCTTTCTAGGGTTTGATTGAGATCGACCCAATTGACACCCAAATCAACAAAAGTCTTCACTTCTAATCTTCAAAACATGATTACCCACTTGATTAAACCAAGCCCAAATCAAGTCTTGAAGAGGAAAATGAAACAAGAAGCAACCTAGCACTAAAGGGCCTTCATTCTTGTACAATTTCTTCAATAGAAATCAACACAAAATGGTGTTATTGTTGTTGAAAAGCCACGACAACAAGAGAAGGATGAGCAAAATTTTTTGGAGTGAAATGCTAAATGGTGATAATAACTAAGTGCAAGAATGATTTTATTTATACAAACATGCACTAGTGGAGTTGTAATGTTAGACACTTGTCTAACTAAGTGGACAATTGTGGGGAGTGTGTTGGATGGGGCGGCACAAACAAGAAAGGGGAGGGGATATATGCAGAATTTTTATTAGTAAAGAGTGTTGAGTGTATTGTGTAATGTATCTTGCTCCCGGTAATTACTAATGTTAAACCGTTAAGCCCTAAAACATAAAACCGGGCAACATAAAAATAGAATACTTATGAAAATGTCAAAATTTATCAATATACTCCAACTAAGTATATTAGATGTGTGATAAGTCTAATGGAGAGTGTATACGTTGATAAAACCTAATAACATAGGTTTGAGCACGCGTATTACGTAAGAAATAAAATGCTCACGTAAAAATGATAAAATGACAATAGTTCATATTAAATATGACCATTGGTGAAATATGGGTATTTTCAGCACATAGACTTATCCTAGTCTTGTGTCGGTACGCGTTGTGTGATTTTCACACTTTGCGAGATATCTTCTCGTTAAATGGACAGAGGTGAACGAAAGCGTTCAGAAAGTAATAATTCAAAGAAAAGTGAATTATTTAACTTGGAAAGTTACCGGTTACAGTATTTGCGTTTACGTCACGGTAAAAGTCAAATAGTCAAGAAGTAAAAGTCAAAGGGGCAAAATAGTCAGTTTGCCTTATGAAATTTTACGGGTTGTTACACGTTTGGTGGTCGAAATGATGGTCCAAAGTTGGGCGACTTGGGACTGTTGCGACAGAAAAGAAAAAAGAGAAAAACATGTTGGTTTTTGATTTTTAAAGATTCTAACTAGTTTTTAACGCATGATATTATGATCATAAGTATATTTAAACTATCTTTAGTGTATTTTAGAGTCCCTTGAATTGTAAAAAAAAATAAATATATTAGGGTGCGTTTGGTTTTCATTCGACAAAAGAAAAAGAAAAGGGAAAACTTTGGTTTTTAAATTTTTAGGTTCCCGACCTTATTTTTAGTACATGTTAACATGTTCATAAGCTTATTTAATTTATCTCTTAATTATTTCATGGCCTCTTGATTGGTTATACTAAAAAAAATAATTAGGAGTGTTCTTGGTTGCTCGACAAAAAGAAAAAGGAAAAGAAAATTTGGCTTTTGGCTTAACTAGCTATTAGGGTTTATTTTATAGCATGTTTTAAGAGTATTGAAGTTTATAAAAGATATGAAAAAGAGTTGGTTATACTTACTTGTATATTTGGTCGAATATGAGTTAAATGTGGCGAATTGGTTTGGAAATGAGGCACTAGTGATTCTCCTTCTTCTAATCCTTTTTTAGACCTCTCTTTAACTCCTAAGTGGGCTGTTTGATCAGTAGCAAGTGAATGTATGGTTGGTTTTGGTGTGGATCGATTGATATGGAAATAAAAGGGGAGAGTTTGGTTTGCTATTTATAGAAGGGGATGAGTTAGGGTTTTAGAAAGGCTAGGTCACCATGTTATGGGATTAGGGAAACATTGTGAGGTGTTCTAGACTCTTGGACGCCACATGTGAGGAGGGGGAGGGTGATTATGGTGTGGAAAAACCCTAGCCTTACATCTTACCTACAAGTGTTGACTAATGACAAAAATCTAGGGAACTTATGATGTGTAAAAATCTAAAAACAACTTATGGTGTATAAGGGGCTGAGGAATTAGTAAGGTAATGGTGTGGTTTAATATTTGTTGGAATCGAACTCGGAAAGAAGAAAAGAAAAGATGTGGATCGAATGGCTTGAGAAGATAGTACATTGGCTAGGAAATGTTGTACCTAGGGTTTAAATGTAGTAATTAGTTAGTCATAGGTTTATTTCTTATTGTTTGTTGCGATAAAAAAAATAACTAGGGCTTATATAATCATATATGTGTCGAATTTTATAGAAAAAGAAAAGGAAAATGGTTTGTGCTTAAAAGGGTTGTACTATGTGCTTAATAGAGTTGTACTATGGTGTATGTAATATAGAAAATATATTTTTAGTGTTTGGTCAAGTTACTTTAATTATATATACATTTTATTAAGTTTAAAAGTATATAAATATATTTTTAGACTTTTGTGCATTGGATGGTTGTACATTAGCTTGGATGAGTGGTACTTATATTTTGTAAATTTAAGAAATTTATTTCTAAAGTTAATGCATGGAATACTTGAACAATGTGCTTTAAAATGAATACATTTAGGATTATAATGGGATTTTTATTAATATATAGTTTTTATGCTAAATGACTTGTACGTTGTCTTGAAAGACTTGTACATTTATAATTTGTAAAAATTATATATACATTAATTAGGGTTTGTGATTTTATTACATAAAATCATGATTTAATGAAATTAGGGTTGGTATCGGGAGTTAAAGTGGATTTAGGGTTTCTGTGCTTTAGTAACTTGTACATTAGTTCAAATGAGTTGTACTTTAGTGTTTTAGGGTTTAGTTATTCATATTCATTGTTATAATGATTTAGGGTTTCGTAGAAACTCTAATAGATAAGAAATGTTTAGTTTGTACGTTTGTTAACAAATTATCGTAATATGGCAAATGGTATATTGTAGGATCTTATATGAAAATGTTTATGTAAAATAAACATTAAGTAAGTTAAGGTTGGTCTGCGTGAGAACACGTTTATCGAGGATGTGAGTTACGTCACATTAGATAATAGTTATAATCAGATAAGTAAATAAAATAAATATACCTAGAAAAATGGATAAGTATTCTTTATTAGAATATATAATAGTTTATTACAAGGTGAAATTTTCACAGTGGTTACGTATATATATATATATATATATATATATATATATATATATATATATAATAGGGTAGGGTTAAAATAAAAAGATGCTTAAAATAAAAAGAATAGGAAGCCATCTCCACCGTTGGATTAAGTTTTAGTGTTAGAAAACGCGGAGTGTCAATTTTGTAAATAATGAAAAAACAAGGGGCGGATGTAAAGCAATTCAAAATGCACGTACCTTTAGCAAATTACATTAAAACAAAAACGACGTCGTCTCCCTCTATTGCACTAAAACAGATCTAGGGGCGGATATAACCCTAGATCTGGTTTCATTTACACTAAAATTCACACACTCAAAATTTAGACGTCGTCTCCCTCTATTGCATCAAATCGATGGTCAAACCGTTTAAACCTCCTCGTAAGTTCATATACAAACCCTAAATCTATTGCATCATTTCGTTAATTTTATTTTACTGAAATCCTTTTTTATTTTTTAGATTTAGCATCTAGGCAAAGTAATCGACTAATAGCGTCCGGTTACAGTGGTAATGAAAGAAAAAAACAAACAACGCCGGAAAAAACTATTTCTATATCGGAAAGTAAGTACACTATTTTAATGATACAATAATTTTGATTGTTAGATGCAGTTGTTTATAATGTCATATAAGTGTAGATTAAGTTAGGCGCGTAGTGTTCTCATCATCCGAAAGAGTTTTTTTGTGATTTTGATTGTAAGATGCAGTAGTTGTGTATAAACTGATGCAATAGTTTGTTTATAATGTCATATAAGTGTAGATTAAGTTAGGCGCGTAGTGTTCTCATCATCCGAAAGAGTTTTTTTGTGATTTTGATTGTAAGATGCAGTTGATGTGTTTAAACTGATGCAATAGTTTGTTTATAATGTCATATAAGTGTAGATTAAGTTAGGCGCGTAGTGTTCTCATGATCCGAAAGGGTTTTTTTGTGATTTTGATTGTTAGATGCAGTTGATGTGTATAAACTGATGCAATAGATTGTTTATAATGTCATATAAGTGTAGATTAAGTTAGGCGCGTAGTGTTCTCATCATCCGAAAGAGTTTTTTTGTGATTTTGATTGTTAGATGCAGTTGATGTGTATAAACTGATGCAATAGATTGTTTATAATGTCATATAAGTGTAGATTAAGTTAGGCGCGTAGTGTTCTCATCATCCGAAAGAGTTTTTTTGTGATTTTGATTGTAAGATGCAATAGTTGTGTATAAACTGATGCAATAGTTTGTTTATAATGGCATATAATTGTAGATTAAGTTAGGCGCGTAGTGTTCTCATGATCCGAAAGGGTTTTTTTGTGATTTTGATTGTTAGATGCAGTTGATGTGTATAAACTGATGCAATAGTTTGTTTATAATGTCATATAAGTGTAGATTAAGTTAGGCGCGTAGTGTTCTCATCATCCGAAAGGGTTTTTTTTGTGATTTTGATTGTTAGATGCAGTTGATGTGTATAAACTGATGCAATAGTTTGTTTATAATGTCATATAAGTGTAGATTAAGTTAGGCGCGTAGTGTTCTCATCATCCGAAAGAGTTTTTTTGTGATTTTGATTGTAAGATGCAGTTGATGTGTATAAACTGATGCAATAGTTTGTTTATAATGTCATATAAGTGTAGATTAAGTTAGGCGCGTAGTGTTCTCATGATCCGAAAGGGTTTTTTTGTGATTTTGATTGTTAGATGCAGTTGATGTGTATAAACTGATGCAATAGATTGTTTATAATGTCATATAAGTGTAGATTAAGTTAGGCGCGTAGTCTTCTCATCATCCGAAAGAGTTTTTTTGTGATTTTGATTGTTAGATGCAGTTGATGTGTATAAACTGATGCAATAGATTGTTTATAATGTCATATAAGTGTAGATTAAGTTAGGCGCGTAGTGTTCTCATCATCCGAAAGAGTTTTTTTGTGATTTTGATTGTAAGATGCAGTAGTTGTGTATAAACTGATGCAATAGTTTGTTTATAATGGCATATAATTGTAGATTAAGTTAGGCGCGTAGTGTTCTCATGATCCGAAAGGGTTTTTTTGTGATTTTGATTGTTTGATGCAGTTGATGTGTATAAACTGATGCAATAGTTTGTTTATAATGTCATATAAGTGTAGATTAAGTTAGGCGCGTAGTGTTCTCATGATCCGAAAGGGTTTTTTTGTGATTTTGATTGTTAGATGCAGTTGATGTGTATAAACTGATGCAATAGTTTGTTTATAATGTCATATAAGTGTAGATTAAGTTAGGCGCGTAGTGTTCTCATCATCCGAAAGAGTTTTTTTTGTGATTTTGATTGATAGATGCAGTAAATGTGTGTAAACTGATGCAATAGTTTGATTATTAGTGGCATATAAATGTAGATTAGGTTAGGCGTGTAGTGTTCTCATGATCCGAAAGTGTTTTTGTGTGATTTTAATTGATAGATGCAGAATATGTGTGTAAACTGATGCAGTAGTTTGATTATAGTTGCATTTAAATGTAAATTAGGTTAGGCGCGTAGTGATCTCATGATCTAAAAGTGTTTTTGTGTGATTTTGGTTGATAGATGCAGTAGATATGTGTAAACTGATGCAGTAGTTTGACTATAGTTGCATATAAATGTAAATTAAGTTAGGCGTGTAGGGTTCTCATGATCCGAAAGTGTTTTTGTGTGATTTTGGTTGATAGATGAAGTAGATGTGTGTAAACTGATGCAGTAGATTGCTTATAGTTGTATATAAATGTACGTAAGGTTAGGCGTGTAGTGTTCTCATCATCTGAAAGTATTTTATTTGTTATTTTTATAGATAGATGCAGTAATTTTAATGAAATGATGTTGTATGTGTTCAAGTGATGCAATAATTTTAATGAAGTGATGCAGTATACATTCAAAAATTTTATGGATTTTTCTTTAAAATGTTACAGGTATTGAAGAACAAATGGATATAGGTCCTGAGGAATCAAGCAAAACAAAAAAGAAGGGGAAGAGAAAACTTGTTGAAAATGAAGAGGAAGAAACAGAAAGCAGCCCGAAAAAGAGACCAAAAAAATTTATAATCAGAAATAAAACGGCGCCTGACGAAAGAGTTGAGTTAAAAACCGTGAATGGGAAAATGATAGCTGTAGTTGTTAAAAATAAGGAAGAAAAAATAAAATCAAAAAAGAAGACTAATAATGAAATGGTTGTTTGGAAAAAGGGTAAAGAAAAAGAATCAGAAAACAAAGATTGTGAAGGAGATGGTGAAAAGTTTGAACCTGTAAATCTAAAAACAAGAATTTCACCGACTAATTTAAAGAATATTATTGATAATTGTACCCCTGGTCAGTATAAGCTTTTAGAAGAAATGGGGTTTGGCCATTATTGTGGAGAATTCAACTTTGAATCTACACCCACAGCTTTAGGAATGTGGTTGTGTAAGAATTTTGATGCTACTAGTAGCACATTGGTTTTAAGCGAGAATAGAAAGATTAAGGTCACCAAAGAACTCATTCATGAAATTCTTGGTATTCCAATGGGTGAAATAAAGTTTAATGCTCTTCGAGAAAGCACAACTGCAGATGCAACAACGGTAAAATGGAGATCAACTCTACCTTTGTCTGTCTATGATAGTAATGCACCAAAAGCAAGCCAAAAGAAAATTCCAATAAGCAGGCTAGAAGCATATCTGACTGGAAGTTCAGATGAAAGTTGGGCTTTCAAGGTAGGATTCTTGGTAGTATTTTTCTCAATTTTTGCCCATGGAAACAAAGACGGTTCAGTCAATCAAAGATTTCTTCCATCAATTGAAGATATCGAGAATGTTCCAAAATTGGATTAGTGCACTTACTGTCTCGAATGTATGCAAAAAGAATTAAAGGAATTTAAATCAAGAGTCTTCTTTGCTGGACCAGTACTTCTTTTGGCGGTAAGATTTATAATTTTTTTTCTATTGCATCTACCTTTACTTGTTACTGCATCACAGTTTTTATATTATCGATTATATCTTTATTTTATTCTGATATATATGTATATATATTTTTTTTGAAGCTTATCTACGTCAATTCAACAGTTTCCGAAAAAACAATTGTTAATAGAACGGTGCCAGCATTTAAAGCTTGGAGTACAACACTTTTGAAACAAAGGGAAAATGAAGAAATTACAGGTGGATTTGGTCAACTTCCAATCTTGGAAGGTATGCAACTAATTGAAACACCGAAGAAATCACCAAAGAAGAATTTGAAAAAAAGGAAAAAGAAGATGCAAGAAACAGGTATATTTATAAAGATAAATTTGTAAATATTATTGTTAAAAAAGGTGCATAAAAATATAAAATAATTTATTACTAACTGTTTTTTTTTCAAATACTAACAGAGGAGGATGATGAACTTTATACTCAACATCTTGATCTATCTCGTGTACTGTACGGAACAATGAACAGAGAAGAGGAACTTCTACTATTTAAGTCCAAATCAAAAAAGGTAATTGTAAAAATTTATGATGCAGTAGATATAAACTATGATGCAGTATATATATAAGTAGTGATGCAGTAAATTTATACATAGTGATGCACTAACTAAAAAATTTATGATGCAGTATATATATAAGTAATGATGCAGTAAATTTATACATAGTGATGCACTAACTAAAAAATTTATGATGCATTAGATATATAAGTAGTGATGCATTAGATATATAAATAGTGATGCAGTAAATTTATACATAGTGACGCACTAACTAAAAAATTTATGTTGCATTAGATATATAAGTAGTGATGCATTAGATATATAAGTAGTGATGCAGTAAATTTATACATAGTGATGCACTAACTAATATATTTATGATGCAGTAGATATAAACTATGATGCATTAGATATATAAGTAGTGATGCAGTGAATTTATACATAGTGATGCACTAACTAAAAAATTGTTTTACACGTGCAGGAAATGAGAGATTGTTTAAAAGATATTTTAGAAAAGAGTAAGGAGTTGATGATTCGAACAGATGACAAGTTGAAGATAGCATTTTCATCATACCCAGATGATGAGGAGATCAAAGAAATGATGGAAGAAAGAAATATGCTCTATAAAGAGTCGTATATTGAAGGAGATAAGGGAGTTAATGAAAACTTTTCAGATAGAGTTGATATCGGAGATAATTTTAAAGGTGATGATGAAGTTGTTGATCAAGGAAAAGAAAAATGTCAGACGGAGGATGTTAATGAAGATGATGATGAAGTTGATAAAGGAAAGGATGATGTTGAAAAAGAGACAAGTCAAGAAATGTTGATTGAGTCTGATGAAAGTGGGTTGAAAGATAATTCTCAGAATTTATCTCAAAAATCCCAAGATAGCAGTCAAGAAATGATCGGGTCTGATGAAGGTGGGATATAAGAAAAGTTATATAATTGTAGTTATGTGTAATAACTTAATAAATACATATCTAACTATTTGTATATGTGTGTGATAACTTAACTAAAATTAATCTAACTATTTGAATTCTGGTATAAAAAACAGAATTCTAATTTTGTTTATCTGAATTCTGTTTAAAATTTTTGGATGCATAATCTATAAGCCTTTAAAGATTTAACTATGATGTTATGGATTTATACATAGTGATGCAATAGATATGTAAGTGGTGATGCAATAAATTTATACATAGTAAATTTATTGCATCACTTTTACTGTTTCACACATAATTAGTTATAGCATCAAAACTTTCTGCATCAGATATAAAAATTATTGCATCACACATAATTAGTTATTGCATCACACATAATTAGTTATTTCATCATATCTTATTGTGATGCAATAGATATATAAGTAGTGATGCAGTAAATTTATACATAGTGATAGTGATGCATTAGAAATAAAACTTTTATTGTATTACTTTTACTGAATCAGAGTTACTAATTTGGTTTGTGTGTGTTGGAGGTGAAGGTATAAAAGAAGATGGAAGGAAATATGAACCGAACGAGAAGCAAGATCTTGTTGATTTGAATGACATTCTGAAAAAGATAAGTAATGAGAAAAAGAATTATGAGTTGCTTGGGAAAGAATTAGTTGGGACCAAAGATAACGCAATTGTTCCATTTGATTTGGATTTATTGACAAGCCAAAACGGAAGTCAATCAACAAATGAGAATCAGACAGAAACCCAAGAGATGCAGTATGAATATCTTGAAGATATTGTATCTTTGCCCGTATCTCAGGAACCTGCAAATATCATTTCAAGTAATGACAAAAGAAGAAAAATAAATCCTGAAGAAGATATAACACTATCACAGCTTAAATGGGCAATTGCAGGCGAACCAAGAATGATTGAAAATGAGATGGATGACAACATCATGAAACTCCCATTTCTATCTACTGGTATAACAGATGCAACAAAAGGTTTAGCTGTTGATGATCTAAATTCAAAAGCTGAAATTGCAACTCCGCCCTACAATAGATTGAAGTTAAAGCTAAAACGCAACATTTCTGGAAACTATGATGCTGAGAAAGTTGATGCTGAGAAAGTTGGTAAATCAGATGTGGTAAAGGAGTCAACTGTTAATGTGGTTGATGCGGTTCCTGTAAGTTTTGTTGCGCCAGGTAATTTCATTCACGAAAAGAAAAATAAAAAGGAAACAAGTATTGCTGCAACAGAACCAAAATCAAAGGGAAAAAAGGCACCAACCAAGAAGAAACCGGCAAAAAATGCAGCAACAAATGTGGAACCGGAAAAAAAGGTAAGGGGTAAAAAGGGAGAAACAAAAAAGGAAATGGTTAAAGCTCAAAAGGCTCCAACGAAAAAAGCAGATCCAAAAACAGTTAAAGAGAATACACAAAAACCTAAAATAGGCCAAAAGAAAGGCGCAAAAGCTATGCAAGAGGATAAAGAGGTTGATATTGCAAAGGAAAAGCGTACAGTAAAGCCCTCTAATGCTATGAAGTCGCCATTCTATGATAGGAAAGTTCACATTTATCAAAAATGGCCTGAAGCAGAAATAAAACTAGTTGAGTACATGTGGAGTGAAAGCAATCCTGAATGGTAATATGTTACTGCATAACTGTTCATAAGCTACTGCATCAATGTTTATATGTCACTGCATCGGTTTTTGAATGTTACATCATCATAATTTATATTACAATGCATCAATACTAAAATATTAATGAATCTTAAATGTGCAGTGAGATTGTTTTCAATGGAAAAGGATTGCAATTAGAAGGTGTGTTCTTCTTGAGCCTTTATCCGGAAGTTGAAGTTGCTACACCTATAATTGATTTATGGAGCATTATACTAAACAATGAAGAGGAATTCCGAGACGAACTTTCAGGAAAGAGAAATGTTTACTGTAGTACATTAATCCTGGTGAGTAATGCAACTATATAATATAGCTAAAATTAAGTTGTAACTTTTTAATGCTTATAAAACATTTCATATTTATAAAAACAGCCTCATCGTATTGTCGATTTCGATGATGTACCATATTTGGAGAAAAGAATAATGAAGTTTGAAGAGAATCTTGAGAGTGTTTTAGAAACTTCAGGATTGAAAGATTTAAATGACGTTGGTTTGGTAAGTAAAAAAATAGATTTATTATTATGAGTTCAAGTAATTTGATTTTTATTATTAATTCCAATGATGTTTAAGCGTTAAAATGTCTACAGATCTTCTTTCCTTGTATAAAGATGACTGAAAATGGGTCGAATCATTACTATGTCATATGCTTTAATTTGAAGAATGGTGATATAGACATAATCGACAACATCGACAACGGCATTGAAAATATCTCAGATAGATATGGGAAATATGCACAGGTTCTGGTAAGTACATCTAAAAATAAAAAGAATGTTTTTTACTGCATCAAAATGAAAAAATTACTTTGTTACTGCATACTGCATCACAAGGCAAAAATCTAGTGCATCACAGTGCAAAAATATAGTGCATCACAGTGCAAAAATCTAGTACATCACTGTTTATATCTACTGCATCACAGTGCAAAATCTATTGCATCAAACAATAAAATCATAATGTATATAGCTGTTTGAACCATGTTGAAATTTACTGCATACAAAAAAATAAATTTAATTTAACAGAATCTTATTATTTTTCACAGATTGATACATTTATCATTTACCTAGAAAGGAAAAAGCACCCAAAGCTCGGTGAGCTTATGTTGGCGGACGCAAGAATGGTGCCAATAAAATGGAATACAACATACAATGCTGTCGACTGTGGTATCTTTGTCATGAGGCATATGGAAATGTATGCTGGAGAAGGAGTATTTCTGAATGAACTACAAAGAGAAGGCGCAGCTCTAAAATCACAACTAAAAATGCTTCGTGCAAAGTACTTGGCAAAGATATTACTAAAAGATATTAATCTTAAAAAGAAGAATTTGTTAAAAGAAGCTGAAGCATTTGGGAAGAAGCAAAAAAAGAAGTCTAAGATTTTAACTCATATTGATGTCAAAGTTGATGAAAATTTGATGAAGAGGTTTAACGACACTCTAGTCAAGACACTTGAATGATCAGTGAGGGGAAATTTGCGTTGGGATTACAAAAAAACTTAAATCTTTTGGATATATTTTACTGATCATGTTTAGATCATGTTTCTACTGTACTTTTACGTTTGCTTAATGGTTGTTGAAAACTAAGTACAACTCCTTCTAATGACCAGTCTTCCTTATTGCTTTTATTTATGGTTTTGTTTTTATTAATTCTTTGATAATTACTGTATCAATATTACTTTGTTACTGGACAGTGCATCACAGTGCAAAAACCTAGTGCATCATAGTGCAAAAATCTAGTGCATCACTGTTTATATATACTGCATCACTGTTTATATCTACTGCTTTACAACTCCTTCTAATGACCAGTCTTCCTTATTGCTTTTATTTATGGTTTTGTTTTTATTAATTCTTTGATAATTACTGCATCAATATTACTTTGTTACTGGACAGTGCATCACAGTGCAAAAACCTAGTGCATCATAGTGCAAAAATCTAGTGCATCACTGTTTATATATACTGCATCACTGTTTATATCTACTGCTTTACAACTCCTTCTAATGACCAGTCTTCCTTATTGCTTTTATTTATGGTTTTGTTTTTATTAATTCTTTGATAATTACTGCATCAATATTACTTTGTTACTGGACAGTGCATCACAGTGCAAAAACCTAGTGCATCATAGTGCAAAAATCTAGTGCATCACTGTTTATATCTACTACATCACTGTTTATATCTACTGCATCACAGTGCAAAATATATTGCATCAAACAATAAAATCATAATGTATATAGCTGTTTGAACCTCAGTTTAAAACTGTAATGCATGATTATGAACTAAATAATAACAGCAAAATGATAAAACACAAAAAATATTTAAACTAATATGATATTCCATTAAAATTGTAAGCTATACCTATATTTCTTTTCAATTCATAACAGTGCTTTATTCGTAAAATAAAGGAAAAGAATACTCAATTGTGCGTGTAGATTCAATAAAAAAAGAATACTCATTTCTTGCGTGTAGATTGTCTCAAACCAGCTCTTTTTGGTTGATCTTGTTGCTTTTGTTTCTTTAATGGTGGAGTTTCAGCCAATGCCATTCCACAAGTCCTAGAATTGTGGCCTGCCTTCTGACCGCATACGCCACACGTCCTTCTCTTTGATAGTTCTTCAGCAGTTACTTCAGCTATAGGCTTAAACCTTGAAAAACAACCAGATCCTTTAATTTTACTTAGGCCTGGATTGTTTAAGGTTTTTTCATCAGGCTCTTTGACACCTAGCATCGAACTCATCACAGCTTTCCCATTCAACTTTGGAACTGTTGGAATATCAATAACAGCTTGATCCAATAACTCTTTCAACTTGTCTTTGTATATATCCATCTTGCTCAAATCATGTACCAAACAATCAACAGTAGATTCAAAAATCTCATACAAACCTAGAACTTCATTCCGAACTAAATCTGATGCACCAATTATTCTTGGAAGAGCAGATCTTGAAGGCTTCGCATTCTTTAACCACTGTTGTTTTAAGTAGTTTCGAGGAAACTCCTTAACATTGTTCATCCTCAAAACATAGAATGCATGACGACATAAAAGCCCATACGACTCATACCGATTACAGCTACATTGAACAATCATCTCAGACTTACAAAAATCAACCTACACAAAAAAAATGTAAACAAATCAAAATTATATTTAAATTGTCACAAAATGAATTAAGATAATGAGATTCACTACATATGACACTAAGATTTAATCAAATAGGCAATGCACTAAATTTAGATATTAATAAAATAAAAAATACTAGAACATAAAAGTTTCTAAAAATAACAGTGCATTAAAGTATAAAACTACCATATCAAAGAGCATAAAATAATAGTACATCAAAGTCTATAAACTACTGCATCACAGTGCAAAATCTACTGCATCACAGTGCAAAAGCTACTGCATCACAATGAATAAACTAATGCATCACTATGATTATTACTAGTGTATTAAAGTATATAATATAGAAGTGTGAATCAGTATGCATTACAGTATATAATATTTCTGATACATACCTGATAAACAGGAAAATCATTGTCTCCACTACCATTATGATACTGAGTATCACGAACTGCATATTTCTCCATATTCTCAGCTTGATCAACACTTAATGAAATGCAATACTTATACGAAGCATAAATCTCATCCTGAACGTCGAAGAATAGTGTTCTAGTATATAGCTTACATGCTTCTTTTTCCATCGAAAGATCTGTTTGGAATACTGGAGTTTTATATCTAGAATCATGGTCATTCTTGCGCTCTATGTACCTCTGATACTCTATAGCAGTGTCGTAATGGCTTAAGAATTCAACAAGAGTAAGGTGAGGGCTGGTCCATTTCCCAAAAAAATGATTCTCACTTTCTGATCTTGAAGTAGTACGCATTAGTCCCGCCATATGTACATCACGTAAGTACGCAGGTATCCATCTTTCCCTCATAATAAACATATCACCTAACCATTTGTTATCACGGAGTTCAAAATCATTTATCAGAAAATCCCACTCTCTCTCAAATTCTTCTGGCAATATCTGGTCAGTCCACACAATATCGCATATGCGTCTTTTAAAATCTGTACTACTACAAAGTGCAGTACCAACCTGTAAAAACAGAGAAATGATAATATAAATTTCAACTGCATCAGTTTGTAAAATAATAGTGCATCTTAGGCAATATAAAAAAATTAAATGCATTATAATGTATAATGTAGTGCATCATAGGCGTGGATATAACACCCCAAAAATCGTAATGAAGCAGCGGAAGTCTAATTTGGGATATTACATCTTAGATCGTAGTCATAATTATAGAAAACGACTCGAAAGAGACGTTTTGTGAAAATTTGTTATCATTCATCAAATTAAAATCAGAGTTGTCAACAACAGAGTTATAATATTTAGAAATACAAAAAGAAAAATGTTTAAGATGAATGAAAACATTTGTTTTTGGACAACGTCCAAAGGGGGCCCTGTTCCACTCCGTGCCTTTAGCTTCTTTAAATACCTGAGATAAAACATGCTTAAAATGTCAACACAAAGGTTGAGTGAATTCATAGTGTTTAAGTTGTAATAGTTTGAACACAAGTCAGATAATAGTGAAAACAATGATATTGAAGTGTGATATAAATATTGCCCTAAGCCTCATGACACGCAAACCTTAACATCGGGTGTAATAATAATTAATATAAATGGCCCACATCATAGCGATGATGTAGGTGATAATGCCCTCGTCGTAGGAGTTTGCCAAACTCTTGATAATTCGAATAAAGTGCACTTGGTTACCATTCCAGGCTAACTTCAAGTGGGTCGTCAACTTCCAATAGATCTATTCACTAAATTCGCGTTCACTCGCAAGTGATTAATGGTTCATGATATAAGGGACTTTTTGGCAGGGTGGTAACTTAGGCAATATTAACTTAGCAATATCAATCAGGATAGCATACAAAAATATTTGTGTTCAGATTTATAGCATGTATCTCCCCACGGGATTTGAAAACATAGTAAAAGTGGGACTATGAACTCACCTTGGTAGTAGTAGGATCTGTGATGAAATAGAATCAAAAGGGTGTAGTTACTCCGAGGCGTGACCTAAATTAGTATGGCATGATTTAGTTTGCATGTTGACTTATGATTTGATGAACGTAAAATAGTATATGTATATAAAGCAATCATGTTGTTGTTATACGAGTTGGCTATTTATTTTATAACGTAATTATTATTATCGGCGTATGACAATGGTTAGTGTTCCGGTCATTTGTTCCGTCTAAATTTTAATGACTAATATTCGCCACGTTTGTTGGCTCGGATTTTATTACATGTTTACGTATATACGGGTGAAGCAATTTCTTCCTTTTACATTTACTAACCAAGCGCCCTATTTAAATTTAGTTTTTTAAAAAAAACAGTGGGCTGCGGCCCAACCCATTTGTAATTCGAAATTATTATGGCCTGGTACAAGTAACAATAAGTTTTACTCCTTAATTGTTTACTGGGCTGCGGCCCATAATTAAATCCAAGTCCAAAATCAAGTTTACTAAAAAAAATGTAGGTTCCATGTGGTTTTATGTTTGGCGCCTGTGGGTTGCCTGGGTTTTTAGTTCGAAGCAAAAATAACCATTTGCAGTAAAAATATAGGCTGACTTAATGAAACTTCGGCGAGGGTCGGGTACCACTATGGTCTCGCCTGCTAAACGACTCTCGAGTACAACTCGAGCTCGTGTTGTTGGGTTCCTAAAGGAGTCGAGTACGCAAGTGACTAGCTCGGGTTCTAACGGTTTCGTCTACTCTTTTGCCGCCTCTAAACAGTTTTTATTAATCCACACAAAACTAAATTCGACCTAATGACTTTTTAGTCAAAACCTCTATTCGACCCGTTTGATAACAGTTTCCGCCTTGACCCGTTTTAAAAACGCAACTCATTAACAATATTGATTTGCATCTCTATCATCAAAATCGTTTCTAATTCGACTCAGTCAAACCTCTTATCATTCGTCTTTTATTTTTGTCAAGAATTCTTATAACCTTAAGTCCTAGTTTCGACCCATCTTAAGAAAATCAAACCACATTTTGACTACTCTTAATCCACGGTTTAACGCAATTATTCTTAACACTAGCATAACCACATTCGACTATCCTACTCATTCTAAACTTCCACGATTACAACTTTTCTAATTAAATCCAAATTTTCCAACTAATAAAATCGAATGAAGGTATAAATATAAATCGATCTTAAATAAGATTTAACCTGAACCTTGAGTGATGTTGTCGGCACCGGTTAAACCCGAATCCAAAAGCTCCAGAAACTCACCTCCTTCCCCCAAATCGAATCACACGCTAAACTTGATCTTGAGAACCTCTCAGATGTGGGTGTGGTTGTGGTGTTGTGTGATTCGAATGGTGCCCCGGGGAGGTGAATTTAAAGATGTAAATGGAGCTAAGCTCCATGTTGCTTTCGGTTTGGGGAAAAACTATTCCTCCTAATTGGTGTCTCATGGTTCTAATCCTTAAGTGATCTTGTGACAAGAAAGGGACAATGGGTGTTATGGTCAACCTTAATTAATATGGGATAGTGATGGTTCGGATTTAGGCTTTTGGGGAAGATGGTCATAGCGACAAAACGAGGGGGTGGTGTTTTTGGGGATGAGGGTCTTTGCCGAAAATGATGATAGAGGTAGAAGATGGGATTTGAAAGGAGGTGAGGGTTTGGTGGTTTTTGGGTCTCGGCAGGAACAAGAAAAAGGAGGGTAGCAGCAAAGAGGAAAGGTAAAAAAAATATATACTTGCTTTTGGGGTGAGTGAATGCCGACAAAACCAAAGAGGGAAAAATGTATTATTAATTTTATGTATTATGGGTAGATTTTTATTTATCTAGGAGGAGTAGTGAACTTTTAAAATTTAGTAGGGTATAATTTGTGTCTTAAATACCCGTGTTTCGTTGGACCGTGTCGGAGCTGGCTTCGTTTCAAATATCTCTAGCCCGAGAGCTCATATCTTTAGAGTCATCATTTATTATTTGAGTTTACTTCCGAGTTCGTATCATTTTTATGATTTGTTCTGTACATTCTTTCTTTGATTTATTTAGCTCATGCCATACGGTCACAGTGTCGGTACGCGTGTGGTTCCAATAAGAATGTTATGTGATCGTTTCGTAATCTCACTAGTCATTTCTAAAAAAAAATATAACAACAATTTGGAATGCAAAGGTGAATAAAATAACTTGATTAAATTTCATAACCAATAGTTTCGGGTTTACAGAAAGTTTATAACTCGAAAATTTCGGGTTATTACAGTACCTACTCCTAATTCTGAATTCCGTCCCGGAATTCTTAGTCCGTGGTGGTGGTTGGTGTTGACTCGGGAAAGAGGTGTGGATATTTAGCACGAATTCGGTCCTCACGTTCCCACGTGAACTCTGGTCCTCTATTTGAGTTCCATCGGACTTTGACGATGGGAATGCGGCTTTGTTTTAGTTGTTTCACATCTCGGTCCATAATCTCTACTGGCTCCTCTATAAAATTAAGCTTCTCGTCAATTCGAAGTTCTTTGTATGGGATGATAAGGGTTTCATCTGATAAACACTTCTTCAGGTTTGATACGTGAAAGGTACTGTGTACCCTACTGAGTTCTTCAGGGAGTTCGAGTTTATATGCCACTGGACCAACCCTTTCTAGGATCTTGAATGGTCCAACATATCTGGGGTTCAACTTACCACGTTTCCCAAACCTAATCATTCCTTTCCAAGGAGATACCTTCAACATAACCCTGTCTCCAACTTCAAACTCCATAGGTTTCCTTCTCACGTCGGCATAGCTTTTCTGTCTGTCTCGAGCGGCTTGTAAGCGTTGTTTGATTTGGACAATCTTTTCGGTGGTTTCGTGAATAAGTTCAGGCCCGGTGATCTGTGCATCTCCAACTTCGGTCCAACAGATGGGCGAACGACATTTCCTACCATAAAGTGCTTCGAATGGAGCAGCTTTAATGCTACGTGATAACTGTTGTGTATGAAAACTCTACTAACGTAAGTGTTTATCCATCCTTTCCAAAGTCGATCACACATGCTGCAGCATGTCTTCCAAGGTTTGGATATTCTCTCACTTTGACCAATCAGTCTGCGGTGGTAGGCGGTACTCATATCTAGCTGAGTATTCAAGCTTTCTGCAACTGACCGCCAAAAGTTTGACGTAAAACGACTATCTCGGTCGGAGATGATGGAGACTGGCACTCCATGTCGGGAGACTATTTCCTTCATATACAATCGCGCAAGGGTATCCATACTGTCGGTTTCTTTGATTGCAAGAAAGTGAGCAGATTTGGTGAGACGATCAACAATGACCCAAATAGTGTCAAGTCCACCCGAGGTTTTAGGTAGCTTCGTGATGAAGTCCATCGTAATCCTTTCCCACTTCCATGTTGGGATCTCTGGCTGTGTTAACATTCCGGACGGTCGTTGGTGTTCTGCTTTTACTCTAGCACATGTCAAACATTTTCCGACATACATAGCGATGTCGGCCTTCATGTTTGGCCACCAGTACAACTTCTTGAGATCCTGATACATCTTATCAGCCCCCGGATGAATGGAATATTTCGACTTGTGGGATTCGTGCATGATAAGATCACGCAGTCCCCCGTATAGTGGAATCCATGCTCTGTCACCGAAGCACAACGTCCCATCTTGTTTTCTCACAAAACCGTTCTCGATTTCCGGCATCCTATGAATCTTCTCATTCGGTCGGTTCTCTTCCTCCAGGGCTCCGGCCTGAGCTTCTAAAATTTTGGCTGGGAGTGGTGACCTAACTGTAATTCCCAAAGATCGAACTCTAAGGGGTTTGATTCGTTCCTTTCGACTCAAGGCATCAGCCACTACATTTGCCTTTCCGGGATGATAACGAATCTCACAATCATAATCACTGAGTAACTCCAACCATCGGCGTTGTCGCATGTTCAGCTCTTTCTGATCTAGTATGTGTTGAAGGCTTTTGTGATCTGTAAACACCTTGCACCTGGTGCCATACAAATAGTGTCTCCACATTTTAAGAGCGAACACTACTGCTCCTAACTCAAGATCGTGGGTCGTGTAGTTCTTTTCGTGGGTTTTGAGTTGCCGGGAAGCATATGCGATAACCTTACTCCTTTGCATCAATACGGCTCCCAAGCCTTGGCACGATGCATCACAATACACCTCGAAGTCTTCACTTCCTTCGGGTAGTGCTAAGATCGGAGCTTCACAAAGCTTTTGTTTCAACAGTTGGAATGACGTCTCTTGCTCCTCTCCCCATTCAAACTTTTTCTTCTTTTGTGTCAATTCTGTCAAAGGTTTGGCTATTTTGGAGAAACCCTCGATGAATCTCCGGTAGTACCCAGCAAGACCTAAAAATTGACGTATCTCCGTGGGGCTTGTAGGAGATGCCCAATCCTTAACAGCTTCGATTTTTGCGGGGTCCACATGAATACCTTTGCTGTCGATGACATGCCCCAGAAATTGCACTTTCTCGATCCAAAAATCACACTTGGAAAATTTGGCATACAGTTTCTCTCCTTCGAGCAGTCCTAGGATAGTTCTCAAATGCTCCGCATGTTCTTCCTTGTTACGGGAGTAGATGAGGATGTCATCTATGAATACAATTACGAACTTGTCCAAATATGGCTTGCACACTCGGTTCATTAGGTCCATGAACACGGCTGGTGCGTTCGTCAGTCCAAATGGCATCACTTGGAACTCGTAGTGCCCGTATCGTGTACGAAACGCGGTCTTCGGTATATCTCCTTCCTTAACTCTCAGTTGATGGTATCCTGACCTTAAATCAATCTTCGAGTATACACTCGATCCTTGCAGTTGGTCGAACAGATCGTCGATTCTGGGTAATGGGTATCGGTTCTTTATAGTAAGTTTGTTCAATTCGCGGTAATCGATGCACATTCGGAAGGATCCATCCTTCTTTTTGACAAACAGCACTGGAGCTCCCCATGGCGATGAACTCGGGCGTATGAATCCTTTATCTGACAATTCCTGCAATTGCTCAGACAACTCTTTCATTTCAGATGGTGCCAACCTATAAGGTGCTCGTGCCACTGGTGCTGCTCCTGGCACTAGCTCGATCTGAAATTCTACTTGTCGAGTTGGCGGAAGGCCAGGCAAGTCTTCGGGGAATACTTCGGGAAATTCTCTAACTATTGGCACATCTTCTAGTCGCTTCTCCTCCGACTTCGTCTCGGTTACTTGTGCCAGAAATACAAGACATCCTCGTTCGATATACTTCATTGTTTTGCAGCACGATATGATACTTAGTCGAGTCCTACTCCGTCTGCCGCGGACAACTAAAGTTTCTCCTTCACATGGGATGTGAACAACTTTCTCGTCGCATATAATTCTAGCGTGGTTCTTGGATAACCAATCCATGCCGATAACTACGTCGAAACTACCAAGCTGGATGGGCATGAGGTCTATGTCAAATGGTTGGTTTAGTAGAAGTAGGGTGCAGTTTCGGATTAGGGTGTTAGTTTTTACTAGTTTGCCGTCAGCTAGTTCTATTTCGTAGGTGGTGCTTAATTTGGTCGGTGTTATATCAAGTAGAGATGCAAAAGAAGAAGATACAAAACTTTTGTCGGCTCCAGAATCAAATAAAACTTTAGCAGGGTGGTTATTAAGAGGAAACGTACCCGTCACAACATTGGGATCTTGTTCAACATTTCCGTCTCCTAGTACATATGCTCTCCCGCGGGCATTGTTGACGGGGTTGGCAACCTGATTCGGAAACTGGTTCTTGTAGTGTCCCTTCTTACCACATCCATGACACACTATGGCTACTGGTTGTAGGTTGGCTCCTGTGGCCTTGCAATCTTGGGTTTTGTGGCCGGTCCTCTGACACTTTCCACATTTGGCGAAACAGGGTCCTTGATGGTGCATCTTACATTGGTTGCACTTGGGAGCGGGTCCAGCATAGTCCCCAGTTCCAGTAGGTGTGGCAGCGTAAGCCCTGGCAGCTTCCTGCCGGCGATTCTGTTGGTTATGGTGGTGATTCCGGTTTTGCTGATAGCTTTGTGTGTTGTTGCGGTTATGGTTTTGGTTATGGTGAGAGTTGTTGTTGTTGTGATTGTTTCTACGATCATCAAATTTCCTTTTGTGATCGTTGCTTCCCTGAGCTTGATTACGCCTGATTTTCCTTTCCAGTAACTTCTGAGCAGTCTCCATGGCTTCCTCCAGTGTTTGTGGTTTGGACACTGTGACATCTCCTTCTATGCTTCTGGGTAGTCCTTCAACATATCTTTCCAGTGTCTTTTCGAAATCCGGTACCTTGGTTGGGCATAGTATGGAGAGTTCTTGGAATCTCCTATCATAAGCCCTAAGATCATATCCTTTTACCACCAACCGATCAAACTCATCTTCCATCTTTCGAATTTCAGTGCGAGGACAATACTTCTTCAACATCTTCTGTTTAAACTCAGCCCAAGGAAGTTGGTAAGCTCTATCATTACCCATTTTATGAGCAGTGGCGTTCCACCACGACAATGCATCATCTGTTAGGGTGCCAGTAGCAAAGGCGACTTTATCGCTTTCTGCACAACCACTCCTTGTGAAAACAGTCTCTGAACGCTCAAACCATCGAGCTAACTCTGTCACTCCTTCAGTACCTTTAAAGGTTGGCGGTTTGCAACTCATAAATTCCTTGTACGTGCACTTGCGGGTTGCAGCTGGCTCACTTTCGGCAGTTGGCCTTGTTGCACTACCGGTAGGAGTTGTGGCTGCAGCTTGAGCTATCAATGCAGCGGTCACGCTTTCCGTGATCAATCGACGGATCTCTTTCGGAGTCATGATCGATCCAGCGACTGCTTCTGTAGTTCTGTTGCGGGTAGCCATGTTCTAACAATACACAAGAACATATATTTAGGTTTTACGGTTAATATAATCAAGTGAGACGTCATGATAGTAGCATACAACATTCTCATAAATAAGGTTATCATAATTAATCATCACGACATGTCTGAATACAATCACAACATACATGGAATAATATGGTAACGTATAAAAGAAAATCACAACCCATAAACGAAGAAAGCAACCATAACATAGATTAATATTGGTACATAGTCATCATAACTAACCATGAGTTTTAATAATTCGATACATTGTTTCCAAAAGAACAATACAATACAGATTATTAATGCCACGCAGGGCAAGTTACGGTGTCACTACTACAACAATATGTGACTAATCTACGAAGTGCCGGGTGCATCTCCGGGTCCATGCTGCAATCCTCTAACAGTCTCAGCCAACTCCTCCATCCTCTGGTCTCTGACCCTCTCTCTAGCCTGTAACTCTCCAACCGCTCCTCCAAGAGCATGGATGGTACTGTCAGCTACTACCAGCCTCTCGGTCTGATGCTCGATCATCTGCTGCTGCATCGCTACAATCTCTCTCAGCTGCTGTGTCTCATGACTCTGTGCATCTAGGCTCTGACCAAACTTAGTAACAATCTCTCTAACTCCCTCTAGCTCGGTGCCAAACAGATCGAACACCTCCTCCATAGCAATCCTCCCGACCACGAGGTTCTCGACCTCCTCCTGTATGTTCTCGACTCGCTCGAGAGATATATCATCGATCAGACTCAGCAACTCATCAAGACGATCCTCATGTCGGGCCAGTCTGGCGGCCAGCAGTGGGATGGTGTGATGAATAGGCTCTCCTGTGACTGGGAGGACAGCTGATGAACACTCCCCCAGCTCCGAAGCTCTAGGGGCTCCCTCCTGAAGTCTCCAATGACGAATGCACTCCAACAAAAATGACCATCTACGAGCATCGACCCTCCTGTGAACACGGGGCTCGGATGGGGAAGGACTCACGGGGTGCTCTCTCTCAGGAGAGGGTGGAGGAACACTCTGAGCCCGAATAGGTGTGGCAGTGGGAGATGAGATAGGAGATGACAAAGGGACGGTGGTAGTCTGAGTATAAAACACAGTAGGGGGTGGTATAGGTGATGGTGCATCCTCTGGCGAGGGTGGTGGAGTCGGGAGCATATAAGAGTGGGGCTGTGGCACTGATGGGGATGGCTCAGGAGAACTGGGTGGTGGTGTGGCTACAAGAGCTGGTGGTGGTGGTACTATGGCTGGTGGGGTACGTACTCGTTTCCGAGCAGTGTAAACATAGGTGAAACTGTTGGGACCGTACTTGAACCTCTTCCTAAAAGGAGCTGGCTCATAAGGCTGGAGGACTCTAACTCGCTTGCGCCGGCGGACCGGTGCAGGCGGGGGTGGTGGTGGGATGGATATGGCTGAGTCAGAGGAATCTGAGTCGGAGGACTCATCATCCGCCTCTGATCCAGATGAATGGTGGGGTGTCACAACTCGGGGTGGAGGTGGTGATGGACAATCATCAGCAGCCAGAAACTGCTGTGACTCGTAATACTGGTCAAGAGTCAAGGGGCCATAAGCACGTGAGGATGACAGTGGGATAGTGGGTGTGATGACTGGTGTGGAAGCGACTTCACCCTCCTCGAAGGGCTCCGTCTCTCCGGACATATCCCCAGATGGGACCAAAGATGGAACAGTGGGTACAACAGGTAAAGTGCTGTCAGTGTCATAGTCAGACAAAATGATAGTGGGGACAGAGGGTGATGCCGGTAGTGCGTCATCACTGTCGGAAAGTATGATGATAGGAGGCGACATGGTACTGTAATATCCCAATAATAATAAGTGTAAGTCATTAATAATATAAACATGCATTAGTCATAATAACATATGAAAGTGATAAAACTAATTTGTCATGCATAATCTGCCAAGCAAATCTCAATGCAAATATAATAACATTTGTAAATGATAAATTTTTATTCGTTATGCATAATCTGCCAAGCAAATCTCAATGCAAAAGTGTAAGTGTAGCAAAGTGTTGGCACGGAGGGCATAGGGTGGTAAGGTTTAAAATGGTCCTTTTAGAAATCGCGGTTATAGTCCAATGTTTTTGAAAAGCATTTGGTTCTCTATAACCATGGCTCTGATGCCAATCTGTAACACCCCAAAAATCGTAATGAAGCAGCGGAAGTCTAATTTGGGATATTACATCTTAGATCGTAGTCATAATTATAGAAAACGACTCGAAAGAGACGTTTTGTGAAAATTTGTTATCATTCATCAAATTAAAATCAGAGTTGTCAACAACAGAGTTATAATATTTAGAAATACAAAAAGAAAAATGTTTAAGATGAATGAAAACATTTGTTTTTGGACAACGTCCAAAGGGGGCCCTGTTCCACTCCGTGCCTTTAGCTTCTTTAAATACCTGAGATAAAACATGCTTAAAATGTCAACACAAAGGTTGAGTGAATTCATAGTGTTTAAGTTGTAATAGTTTGAACACAAGTCAGATAATAGTGAAAACAATGATATTGAAGTGTGATATAAATATTGCCCTAAGCCTCATGACACGCAAACCTTAACATCGGGTGTAATAATAATTAATATAAATGGCCCACATCATAGCGATGATGTAGGTGATAATGCCCTCGTCGTAGGAGTTTGCCAAACTCTTGATAATTCGAATAAAGTGCACTTGGTTACCATTCCAGGCTAACTTCAAGTGGGTCGTCAACTTCCAATAGATCTATTCACTAAATTCGCGTTCACTCGCAAGTGATTAATGGTTCATGATATAAGGGACTTTTTGGCAGGGTGGTAACTTAGGCAATATTAACTTAGCAATATCAATCAGGATAGCATACAAAAATATTTGTGTTCAGATTTATAGCATGTATCTCCCCACGGGATTTGAAAACATAGTAAAAGTGGGACTATGAACTCACCTTGGTAGTAGTAGGATCTGTGATGAAATAGAATCAAAAGGGTGTAGTTACTCCGAGGCGTGACCTAAATTAGTATGGCATGATTTAGTTTGCATGTTGACTTATGATTTGATGAACGTAAAATAGTATATGTATATAAAGCAATCATGTTGTTGTTATACGAGTTGGCTATTTATTTTATAACGTAATTATTATTATCGGCGTATGACAATGGTTAGTGTTCCGGTCATTTGTTCCGTCTAAATTTTAATGACTAATATTCGCCACGTTTGTTGGCTCGGATTTTATTACATGTTTACGTATATACGGGTGAAGCAATTTCTTCCTTTTACATTTACTAACCAAGCGCCCTGTTTAAATTTAGTTTTTTAAAAAAAACAGTGGGCTGCGGCCCAACCCATTTGTAATCCGAAATTATTATGGCCTGGTACAAGTAACAATAAGTTTTATTCCTTAATTGTTTACTGGGCTGCGGCCCATAATTTAATCCAAGTCCAAAATCAAGTTTACTAAAAAAAATGTAGGTTCCATGTGGTTTTATGTTTGGCGCCTGTGGGTTGCCTGGGTTTTTAGTTCGAAGCAAAAATAACCATTTGCAGTAAAAATATAGGCTGACTTAATGAAACTTCGGCGAGGGTCGGGTACCACTATGGTCTCGCCTGCTAAACGACTCTCGAGTACAACTCGAGCTCGTGTTGTTGGGTTCCTAAAGGAGTCGAGTACGCAAGTGACTAGCTCGGGTTCTAACGGTTTCGTCTACTCTTTTGCCGCCTCTAAACAGTTTTTATTAATCCACACAAAACTAAATTCGACCTAATGACTTTTTAGTCAAAACCTCTATTCGACCCGTTTGATAACAGTTTCCGCCTTGACCCGTTTTAAAAACGCAACTCATTAACAATATTGATTTGCATCTCTATCATCAAAATCGTTTCTAATTCGACTCAGTCAAACCTCTTATCATTCGTCTTTTATTTTTGTCAAGAATTCTTATAACCTTAAGTCCTAGTTTCGACCCATCTTAAGAAAATCAAACCACATTTTGACTACTCTTAATCCACGGTTTAACGCAATTATTCTTAACACTAGCATAACCACATTCGACTATCCTACTCATTCTAAACTTCCACGATTACAACTTTTCTAATTAAATCCAAATTTTCCAACCAATAAAATCGAATGAAGGTATAAATATAAATCGATCTTAAATAAGATTTAACCTGAACCTTGAGTGATGTTGTCGGCACCGGTTAAACCCGAATCCAAAAGCTCCAGAAACTCACCTCCTTCCCCCAAATCGAATCACACGCTAAACTTGATCTTGAGAACCTCTCAGATGTGGGTGTGGTTGTGGTGTTGTGTGATTCGAATGGTGCCCCGGGGAGGTGAATTTAAAGATGTAAATGGAGCTAAGCTCCATGTTGCTTTCGGTTTGGGGAAAAACTATTCCTCCTAATTGGTGTCTCATGGTTCTAATCCTTAAGTGATCTTGTGACAAGAAAGGGACAATGGGTGTTATGGTCAACCTTAATTAATATGGGATAGTGATGGTTCGGATTTAGGCTTTTGGGGAAGATGGTCATAGCGACAAAACGAGGGGGTGGTGTTTTTGGGGATGAGGGTCTTTGCCGAAAATGATGATAGAGGTAGAAGATGGGATTTGAAAGGAGGTGAGGGTTTGGTGGTTTTTGGGTCTCGGCAGGAACAAGAAAAAGGAGGGTAGCAGCAAAGAGGAAAGGTAAAAAAAAAATATACTTGCTTTTGGGGTGAGTGAATGCCGACAAAACCAAAGAGGGAAAAAATGTATTATTAATTTTATGTATTATGGGTAGATTTTTATTTATCTAGGAGGAGTAGTGAACTTTTAAAATTTAGTAGGGTATAATTTGTGTCTTAAATACCCGTGTTTCGTTGGACCGTGTCGGAGCTGGCTTCGTTTCAAATATCTCTAGCCCGAGAGCTCATATTTTTAGAGTCATCATTTATTATTTGAGTTTACTTCCGAGTTCGTATCATTTTTATGATTTGTTCTGTACATTCTTTCTTTGATTTATTTAGCTCATGCCATACGGTCACAGTGTCGGTACGCGTGTGGTTCCAATAAGAATGTTATGTGATCGTTTCGTAATCTCACTAGTCATTTCTAAAAAAAAATATAACAACAATTTGGAATGCAAAGGTGAATAAAATAACTTGATTAAATTTCATAACCAATAGTTTCGGGTTTACAGAAAGTTTATAACTCGAAAATTTCGGGTTATTACAGTGGATATAAAAAATACCTTTGTAGTCAATTTCTGCATTATATGCCACATACACAAACGATGCCTCGTGTTCGGGAAGCACTCTTCAATAGCAATTTTCATCGATGGATCTTGATCAGTAATAACAACATCTGGATCTTTACCAAAAGCTTCTTTGAATTGATCAAGTAACCATTTGTAAGCACCAGCACTCTCATCAGCAAGCAAACCCGAGGCAAATGTAAGGCAACGATTATGATGGTTTATACCAGTAAAGGGAACAAATACCATCTGATACCTATAATTTGAAATCATATTACATAATTAAATGAAAATCTTTTTAAAATAGAAAAATAATTAAAATATCATAAGCAAGAAATCATACTTGTTGGATCTAAATGTGGCATCAAACGAAACTATATCACCAAAAATAGCATAGTCTTTAATAGCTTCTTCATCAGCCCAGAAAAGACCAGCCAATTTATCATCATCACCTAAACCAAAAAAAAAATGTAAGAAACTAAAACTACATAATCTAAACTGTGATGCTTCAAATAATTACACTCTGATGCAACGCATATTTAAACTGTGATTACTTGAAAATAAACTATGATGCACTTGAAAATAGTTAAACTTTAATGAATTAAAGAATATATGCTTCACCTTTAAAATAATTGACAAAAAAACCAGGCGAATGAAGTTTTCGACTCAGCAACTTCTCAACAGCCATTTGAGCGTCTCGATCTCCAATAAAAACACTAATTTTCTTCTTCTGATTCTTACAATCAATGACTGTTGTACCAACTCGATCAAACCCACCATGGAGCTGTTTCATCAATCTAAAGCCAATAGCAGGACCAAAATTCGCATTTGAAACTTGATAAAGAAAATGCTGCTTTGTATAACCCATCTTCCTTGAATTCTTCATAAAAATCATATCTGTTTCAGCTACTAGTGGGTGGTTATGTCCATCTTCGAACTTAGTAACTTGAAAAATGTTTCCTATTTTCTTAATTGTAAGTGATGCCAAACAACCACACCTAAACGAAGTCCTCCTCCTGGGTTTCTTTTTCTTAACATCACCAAACCTATGAGAAACATCACTGACTTCACTTTGTTCACTTATATCACTATCTGAATTATTATCACCAGATTTACCGTTGGAATTTTGATTTAACCCTTCTCTTGTACAATAGAAATACTTCAAGGTTGCATCTGCAAAACCTTTTGCCTTGTACTGACCACCTCTTCTAATGTCAAAACCACCCTTTTTACCATACGACACATAAAAATTATAGGCCTGTTCAACTGAAATAAACTGACATCCTTCTATAGGTTTTTCAACACAATCAGGATACCATGTCCTAGTTCCATCTTTGCCACAAACATAAAAACCAACATGATCTCTAACTTGAACAGTTTCAACATCTGCATCTGTACGTTTAACACAAAGAATGTAATAAAATTATAACAACATAGTATTAAAAAGTAGTGCATCGCATATACAAAATCATTACTAAGCTCGAACACAAATGTCACCAACAAAACATGATGTTCTGGAAACATGTGTGTGTATGAGGTTATTAATGAGTTCAATCACACATGCAACTCATACATATACATCACAACTAGAGCAGGTTTCATAAACACATTTATCTACTACAAAACTAGTCCTATATCTAGTAATCAAACTAAAAAATCTAATGCATCATACATATACAAAAACTGAAGCTTTCCTAATACACAGTTATCTACTGAAACCTAGGCTTATATATAGAAACCTATATATAGAAATCTAATTATTATTCATCAAACACACCTGATGTGCAGGTTTCCTATACGGAGTTATCTACTGAAACCTATATATAGAAATCGTACTGATAAATCTAATTACTAGTCATCAACTGCATCAAACTTATACATCTACTGCATCAAAATCGAATTATTATTCATCAAACACACCAGATGTACAGGTTTCCTATACACAGTTATCTACTGAAACCTAGGCCTATATATAGAAATCATACTGATAAATCTAATTACTAATCATCAACTGCATCATGTTTATACATCTACTTCATCAAAATTTAATTATTATTCATCAAACACACCTGATGTATAGGTTTCCTATACACAGTTATCTAGAATCATACTCATAAATCTAGTGCATCAAACTTATATATCTACTGCATCAAAATCTAATTATTATTCATCAAACACACCTGATGTGCAGGTTTCCTATACGGAGTTATCTACTGAAACCTAGGCCTATATATAGAAATCATACTGATAAATCTAATTACTAATCATCAACTGCATCATGTTTATACATCTACTTCATCAAAATTTAATTATTATTCATCAAACACACCTGATGTACAGGTTTCCTATACACAGTTATCTAGAATCATACTCATAAATCTAGTGCATCAAACTTATATATCTACTGCATCAAAATCTAATTATTATTCATCAAACACACCTGATGTGCAGGTTTCCTATACGGAGTTATCTACTGAAACCTATATATAGAAATCGTACTGATAAATCTAATTACTAGTCATCAACTGCATCAAACTTATACATCTACTGCATCAAAATCGAATTATTATTCATCAAACACACCAGATGTACAGGTTTCCTATACACAGTTATCTTGAATCATACTCATAAATCTAGTGCATCAAACTTATATATCTACTGCATCAAAATCTAATTGCTAGTCATCAAACACCTTGTGTGCAGGTTTGATATAAGCATAAATAATTCAAAATTAGTGATTCAAAATTAGTTAACATCTTACGATCATGATTAACTGATGTTGAACTAATTGTTGATGATGATGACTGATTATTAATAGAAGATGAACACTCGTTATCCAGTGGTGATAAACAATCGATCGACATCACGGTGGAGTAAACGGCGGTGTTGACGGTGGAGAATACGGTGGAGTAAACGGCGGTGATGACGGTGGAGAATACGGTGGTGATCACGGAGAAGAAGAAAAGAGTGTGTGGAGAATACGGTGGAGAAGACAGTGTTGTGTGTGTTTTTTTTTTTGGATAATGAAAAAAAAAATTATTTATATACTAAAGGTAAAGATATTAAATGACAAAAAAAGCCCCTAAGAGTAAAAAAAGGAGGGAGTGGGAATGGGACACATGTCGCAATGTGGTGGCTTCCTATTCTTTTTATTTTAACCATCTTTTTATTTTAACCCAAGTCTATATATATATATATATATATATATATATATATATATATATATATATATATATATATATATATATATATATATCTACATATTATATATAACAGGATGCGTACGACGTCATCAAATGCATGATTGATGAATAAGCGCTGGATTGATGAGTAATCATGCTCTTATTCCACCTAAGCAGTCCACCTAAGCAAAGTTTGACTGAACAAAATTCGTATGTTGACTTTTAATTCCGAAATTTTAAAAAGGATTCTAAATATTCGAACTTGGGTTGTTTACATAGCTTAAGTATACGTCAATGTTACCATTAGACCAAGTTATATTTTGTGATATAACTCGCACAAAAAATAACTATAATCTTCTTCTTTGATTACCAGGCGGAATTTTTGGAATGGTATATGTATTTTCTAAACATGTATCCCGGATTTTTTTAAAAGATATGTTTAATTTTAATTTGTAGAAGATATAGTTTGAAAGATAAGTTTGGAATGTATTTTGTATAAATCTTTTGTTCCCATATTTAACATCATAATTATACTTTAACGCGTATTTTGTGTAAACTTTTTGTTCCTATATTTAAGATCAGAGTTCTACCCTATCACTATATATACATCATATATACATCATATATATACCTCATATTATAACGTTTTTTATAAACTCAAAAAAAGAATAAACTCTATTGATAATAATATAGCCATTATGCACGGCCAAAGACACTCTGCAAGGCTTGCAAAAGGAACTGACAAGAAGAACATGAGTGCTTCTTTGGGAGGTATGTTTTTTTCATGTAATTTAATCATTAGAATGTAATTTAATCATTAGTTTGCTAGCACTGCCAGACTCTATTGGTAGTACTGCTCGATGTACATGATACTGCTTATGTGTGTTTGTACTGCTGGAGATACTTGATACTGCTTATGTGTGTTTGTATTGCTCGATATATTTGATACTGCTTATGTGTGTTTGTATTGTTTGTTAATAAACGATGGTGCATGTAAATATTAGCTTGATTATACAGCAACAACATAAAAATTACAATATTAAAAACTATTAATATAAATTAACAATATAAGTAATACATTAATGAGGATAGCATATGTTATGTAAATAATCTGATGTTTTAACACATGAATGTTTTTTAACGAATAATTTATTCGTAAATTTGTTATAATCTTATTTATGTTGTTGTTGGATCAATCTAATGCCTTATTAAAAACTATTAATATAAATTAACAATATAAGTACTGCTCGATGTACATGATACTGCTTATGTGTGTTTGTACTGCTGGAGATACTTGATACTGCTTATGTGTGTTTGTATTGCTCGATATATTTGATACTGCTTATGTGTGTTTGTATTGTTTGTTAATAAACGATGGTGCATGTAAATATTAGCTTGATTATACAGCAACAACATAAAAATTACAATATTAAAAACTATTAATATAAATTAACAATATAAGTAATACATTAATGAGGATAGCATATGTTATGTAAATAATTTGATGTTTTAACACATGAATGTTTTTTAACGAATAATTTATTCGTAAATTTGTTATAATCTTATTTATGTTGTTGTTGGATCAATCTAATGCTTTATTATATGAACGTCTTTATATATTGATTATAGTTCCTGATGCAAATACAAGCAATACCATACAGAAGAAACATACTAAAGCCTCTTCACAAGGTATTCTATTCTTATATAGGTTTTCGTGAATCCTACATTAATTTGTTTTAATTTACCATATAAGTTTATGATTTGTATCCACCTTCAGATACAACAAGCAGAGGCTCTGGCAGTCACGTTCATCCTAAAACCCCTTCACAAGGTATTTTGTTGTTGTATATGTCTTTCATGTATCGTATATTAGTTTGTATTGTTTTACCCTGAAAGTTGTTGATTCTGTATTTGGTAATCATCCATATCATAATTTTGATACAACAGGTACAAGATCAACCAACCATGTTTCCGATGTTGTTACACGATCAACAGGTATTAGCTTCATCAATGTTTTATTGCAGTAACTTTGTTGATATTTTATTTATGTACATTTTACATGATGTTTATATTATGTTACTTAATTTTTAACTGCTAAATTAGTAGGAAATATAGGTTTGGTTCAGCCATCTTCTTCGTCTGAATTGGATAATTCCATATTTCAAAGTGATACACCCGGTAGTATATCTAGAACAGTTGTTTCTGATGTCGTTGCTAAAGCTAGAGGTAGTACATTGAACATTAATTTTTTTATTTAATACAGTAATACATTGTATTTATACAATCGTAATTGTTCCAGCATCTAAACCACCTGCAAAGGACAGATTTGGCCACGTCTCATCATCTTTTGAGTCACAACCATCTCATGAAGGTAACATGTTTCTAAACTGATCGTGTTCATATTATAAATTGTGATTATAGTATACACATTAAGTATGTTTGTACATTCTAAATTGCGGTAAATCTATATCCATTGAATAATAGGAGTTGTTCGATCATTAAAAAGGAAATCTACCAGTCAATCAAGCTGTTTTGAAACACACTCCACGTATGAAAACTCTAGGATTGATTCTTCCAACTTTCAATCTCAATCAGGTATGAATATTTGTTTATAAAAACCCGCACCTTTATTGTTATATGTTATACAACAATTTGTTTTGTTATTGTTGCTAGGGGCGACAAACTCAAAAGGTGATTCTAAAAGATTTGCTTATATTAGAAATCAACAAAAAGATTTGAGGTACCAATCAACATCTTCGGACGCACCTTCACATCGGAACAAAAAAAACCGTTATGCATACATCGTCTTATGGAAAATTTCCTTCAGGTTTTGTACAAACATTCTGGATAATGTCTGTTCCAGATTGCTTATTTTATATAAATAACATTGTCATAATTTCTTTATGTATTCGTAGGATCTAATTCTCATCCAAGTAAAAACAATGGAAAGAGTATGTCCACAATTAAAAGTCCTAAGCCAGGTTTATTTAAAATGGTTGATTCATTATACATATTTCATTTTAATGTGATATAAAAAAAAAAAACAGCGTTTTCTATATATATATTTTTTTAATTTTTTTAGCGGTGAGAGAGAGAACAATGACTCTCATTAAAGATGTCAGTCCGATGAATGTGAACATGGCCATTAAAGGAAGATGCATCTCCGTATGGCATTCACACAAATTTAACGAAGAACACGATCCTTACAGTCTTGACTGTGTTTTCCAGGATGAAGAGGTATATCAGATGAAATTAGTAAATACCTATATTTGTGTATATTTATTATATATGTTAAATTGATATTTGAACTATATGTACAGTCGAACCGTATCCAAATCTATGTCAAAAAAGAGTTTATGTTTAAATTTGAACCTCTTTTACGAGAAGGTCAATGTTACATAATCTCTAATTTTGGAGTAGCAGAGAATGCCGGAAGGTTACCTTTGTTACCAAACCAGTGGAGAATATCTTTTTATAAAGGAACCGAGGTTACCCGTATTGATCACATCGACGACAACTTTGTTGGGTTCGTTAACGAGCCATTCTCAAGTATTCTCGATACAGATAATGAATACCACGAACATGATTGTGTTGGTATGTGTTTTTTTTAAAATTATATACAACAGTTGGTGTTACTTGAATGTTTATGTGCATATTTTTATAACAAATGTTTTTCCAGATATTGTTGGTACAGTCGTAGCTATTGGGAAAATAGTGACGTTGACCAATTCTGGCGGTCCTAAGCTACGGAGGACAATTGTCGTTGAAGATGCCGAGTAACTATATTTTATAAATTATTATTTGTTTAAAATAAAATAACGTGTATAGAATAGTATTCATTTGTAATCATATATTGAGTGTACCCTATTTTATGCAGATCTCTGAGAATTGATTGTACTTTTTGGGATAATTGGGCATTAATGTGGAATGACTACGACAACAAACGTGACGAGCTTTGTCATATAGACATCCTCTTGATGCTGGGGAAAGTGAAATATTGGGACAGTAAGTTTTATAGATGACTTTTAAATTTTTTGTTACGTAATTAAGATTTTTAATTCATATTAATAGATTTTAAAAGTGTCTATATTTGTTGTGCAACACAGATAAGCCATCAATACATAATGCTTTGTTTGGCACAAGAATATTCATAAACAGGGATGTGCCACAATTGTTGGATTTCCGGAAAAGGTATATACATTGATACCGGCACATGTGTGTTTTAGTTTTAAACTAAAAACATGTTAAATTTATTAGGAACCTATTTATACGTTTCACAGATACGAAGAGCAGGAGGGGTATGATGCAGGTGAATTCAGAATTGAGGATCATTCAGTTGGCAGCCGTGTTGTTACGCCTGCGGAGTTCATGCACGGCTGTGTGAAGCAAATAGTTCGAACAATTCGAAGCATTGAACCGGTAAAACAAAATTTATTGTTATGGGTATAATATAAATATTATTTTATCACTAATTAAACCCACGTTAGTAATGTTTATATGTGTTTTTGTATCTAAATACAGGAGTCACACTGTGTAGTTTATGCAGAAGTACATAGCATACAAGAGGAAAATGGGTGGGTTTATACGGGTTGCAAATCATGCAGTACAAGAGTGACACCAATTGTTTCAAAGCGCAACTCGGGCGCAAGGAATAAGAAACAGTTGTGGTATTGTAAAAACCATGGAGAAACATATACCGTTGCTTCCAGGTATGTAAAACAACCTATATATAATATATATATATATATATATATATATATATATATATATATATATATATATATATATATATATATATATATATATATATATATATATAATTATTTGGATTTGTCCTTAAACATATAATACATAATGTGGATATTTCGATACTTCGCGTTCGGTGATAAATATTTTATATATGTAGGTTCAAAATAATTATGCGCATATTTGACCATAGTGGTACTGCACAAGTCGTGATTTTTGACAAGAGTGTGCACAAAATGACAAATTTAACAGCGTGGGAGATAATGGAGAGCGAAGGCATGAACACAGAAGAATACTTTCCGGATGCACTTAATCAAATTATTGGGAGGAAGTATCTTTTCAAAATTTTATTTTCTGAGTTCAATCACAACAACAATAGTTATATATATAGAGCGGAGAAAGTGACGGACGATGTTGATATAATCAACTATTTCAAGAATGGCTTTATAGAAGAAGAGGTCTGATTCATTTTTCCTTTAATGTACCTAACAATGGTTTGTGTTTATAAACAAGTATATGCTAATCCTTATGAATGAATCAAAATAGGATGACGACGAGGAAGACGAAGGTTTAGAGAACAATTCCGTGTGTTCAGATGATGGATCGGAAACACATTCTGATGATATTAGTGAGGTATTGTGCATTGTATTTTTTAATTTCTAAAAACACCGTTAAATTGTAACAAACAATACAAATTAATCTTTTACATCTTCTCGCAACATGTAGCAGGAACCAACAAACGAAGATGTTGTTGAAACGATAGACGCAACGGATGATATTCCAGCAGTGTGCGTTGGTGCCACGAACGCCACTTTAATTCAAATTGATGATGTAGGCAAGCGTACGACAGACAACGTTAACAGTGTACCAGCGACACTGGATGACGAAACACCAGCTAATGATCTTAATAATCAAGAGGAGCAAGAAGACAATTAATTTACATAAGCGTGTTTTAATATTTTTGAACAATTTAATTACAAATTGCAAACTTGCATGTGTGTGGATATTCGTATTAAGCTTTATTCATATTAAGTTTTATTAATTTATCTACCAGTGCAAATGTTGATCATTACGTGAAAAAATGATATAGCAGTACCAAGTATATGTAGCGGTACTAATATAATATTGCATTGATAACCACATGTATAACCCTATATTATCTCAAATACAACAGTACTAACGTAACCACAGTGCAAATGTTGATCATTACGTGAAAAAATGATATAGCAGTACCAAGTATATGAAGCGGTACTAATATAATATTGCATTGATAACCACATGTATAACACTATATTATCTCAAATACAACAATACTAACGTAACCAGCAGTATTAACATTGGTGATGTTTAAAAATAATATTAACCGGGATAAGGATGTATACACGATACTTACCTATAAAATTAAAATAAAAAAATTACTATTTGGAAGGATGAATATGATTTATTCATTGCCCTATTTTCGTGTATATAACTTCCTACACAAGATAATAAGAATTTTTAAAATGATATATACATATTATAATCATTTTTTCAAGAATATGATAAATTTATAGAAAATATGATTTGAAAGTTAAGTTTAGAATGTATTTTGTATAAATATTCTGTGTATATATTTAAGATCATATACCACTTTCACACTATATGGGGGTCAAATATATATTTAAGAGTACTTTGTATTGGTATAAACAATACGTATGTGCTATGTAGTACTGCTGAGTTATATCCATCATGTATTTTAATTTTGTACTACTACGTCCCCGACTTGGTACTGATATTATAACCAGTTCAAAAGAGTTATATTAAAACGCAATGTCACTTTAAATATACGTAGTCCATTGTTTTTATACCCCATTAATTCTAACAACGTTTTTAAATGCTCATACACAAACGAACGTAATCTTTATATACAATAAAGCTATGATAATCAAATATTTTGTAGAATTTCCAAATCTGTATTTAGAGCATGATATAAATCATGTAAACTCTAGAAAACGTTTAAATTGTAAACGTAATCTTTATCTATAACAAATATATGAGAAACAAATCTTCGGTTTCCATTATATGGTCACCTTCAAACTCTATAAATAAAGCCATATATTAACACATATTGAATATATATCTTCAAAAATTACGAACATAAAATACAAACAATGTCACACCGAAGATCACACAAGGTACATAATCTTAAGTTGAATGTGTTTTGTTAATTATCAGATGAATTAAATACTAATTACTACAATTTTGTCAGGGTAATCCGAAAACAGGTCACCACCATCCTCCATCATCAGCCGATGGCTCGCTCGATAAGAATATACCAAACATCATCATATCAGATGATGAGGATGTACAATAACTAAATTAACTGTTTATTTAAATTATATATGAAACACATCATCTGATTATGTTTAGCATGAATGCAGGATGGACAATTTGATTTGTTCAAAAAAGATATATCCAGTGTTCATATATTGGACGATGAAGAGGTATCCTTCATAACATGTCTAAGTACTTTTTTTCTAAACTACCCACAGGCACTACCTTATAAGATTATCATGAATTGTTTTACATATACGAATATTTATTTACCAATAATCTTTAGCTAAAATAAATGCTTGAACAATGGTACATGTTTAAAACAATAGGGTTAGTTGATTCTATTGGTCGAGACGTTTCCATGTTTAGATAAGCAATTGATTATATCTATAACTTAAAATTATGTAGCATATATCCATTAATATATCACAGGATCTAATTATCTTTATAATACTTGCAGGTTGGCCTATCAGATGACGAGGTATTATAACATAACTAAGGTTATTATTATTAATAATAGTTTTTGTTATGTTTAACGAATTAAATATAAATGTTAAATTTATAGATTTATGCTGTTGGTGTTAACGGATATCGAACTACTCCAATTTGTAATAAGCGAAAACCACGTGATCCGTATGTATGCAAAATATTCAATGAAGATGCTGATTTACATGATACCAATAACGAGGTATTATATAAAAATTTTAATGCGTAGTAATTTGCATTGTAGTAAACATAAAATACTTAATGGTTTTTATTTTTGGATGCTCTGTTTAGGTTGTTTGTTTAACACATAACAATCGGAGATTGTCAAAGGTGAAACCCGGGACCCGTAAGAACGGATGCAAGTTTGATTATTATGAAAATCAAACTGATAACGAGGTATTTTCATAAAATTTTCATTACGTCGAACTCAACTATTATAAAATCTAAATATCAATCTAATAGTTGCAGGCTGATCAAACAACACATAAACGGTTTAGACCAACTAAAGACAACAAGTTAGTTAGCAACGATATTGTTTATGTTGTTTCATCAGATGATGAAAAAATACAAAAAACACGTGACAACAAAGAGGTATAAAAAATGGTTGTAATCCATATTATGTGATACTTATTAATCAGGGGAACTAACAACTTTTGCATTACTTGCAGCCTCTCCCACCTATACACAAACGCCGTAGGCTTGCTAAAAACGGCAAAATAGTCAACAACATAATTGTTGACCTGGATTCATCAGATGATGGAAAGCCACAAGCAAGCAAAGTTGTAGATCTAACTTCGATTGATGATAAAAAAAACGCGATCAAAGCGTGTGGAGACTATGACTGCTAATCATCCTGGGGGAAAAAACCCATTGGTAATAATAATTTATGTTTGTACATTATATTTCTATAAAACATATATGTTAAACGAAACATCCTTGCTAATCCCACATTATTAAGCTAACATATACAATAAGGTAAACCAAACAGTCCACATAATAGATACTCTGTTGCTAAGTACTAACTATATTTTTGGTATGTAGAAACCCATTTTCTCACGGAACTATATGCTATATGATGAAGATACGGATGATGAACATGATAACAACAACAACGTATCTGAAACAGGCATGTGTGTCAATATCAATGCTCTCAAAGAACCCTCTTACCCCACGCGAGATTGTAAACCTAAATATACTATCCCTGATGAATTTGTTGTTGAAGACTCTTCCACAGGTTGTTTGTTAAAAAAAAATTTATTATTATTTGTGTTTGTAAATTGTTAAACATGTTTTAAAATAATAGTTTGTTTATATAATTTTATAGTCGATAATTTCATAGGCGACTCAAGATATACATCTATTGATGACGATTATGATGAAGATTACCAATCTAACATGGTTGACAATAACGTGTGGGACGAGATGCCTGATATCGATGGAAAAGTACACGGTAGAATCATCCACATCAGCGATGTTGACGAAGAAACGTGGGAAATAAATTCAGCCGCGTATAGTGTCAGTTATGACTCTAACGACGATGATGTCAGCAACTTTATCAATGACAGATCTACTGATTATGAAACAACCAGTGATGATGACAGCGAAGATGAATTATGAACAAATGGAACACGATTTCCCGTGTTATCATCTTAGATTATTTACAATAAATACTTAAGTTTCATGTTATCATTTTAGATTATTTACAATAAAGACTTATGTTCTAATTTTTTAATAAATTAACCTCATTACTTTTCACATGACACTTTGCTACTTAAGCATTAGATGTTTATTAACTTTGTTTGCGTGAAATCATACCGCCAGAGTATGAAATAAAATCAAATATCAGCAAAACACTCGAACTAATCAACAAACAAATACAAACCAAACTAATAAAAAATCATATCCATTTAAACTCTGGTAAGACAGAACATGGTACTGTCAGTGTCAGTGATGTAATAAAACATGATACTGCCAGTGTTGAAGGTTAAAAATCATATTCCTTTAAACTTTGATGGGACAGAACATGGTACTGCCATTGTTACTGATGTAACCGAACATCATACTGCCAGTGTTCAAGGTGCTCTAATAAACGAGATTTCATCCCTAAAATTACACATAAAATAGTTACTTAAGTTAATTATAACATACAATTAAACCCAAAAAACTAAACCGTGTTTTATTGCTTTTGTATAAAAGTAATTATACTTTATTATGTTAAATGTAACGAAATTAAGGCATGATTTAAAATTAACGAAATTACAAGTCATGCCCGCCCATTGGGCGGGCTTTGAAGTCTAGTATATATATATATATATATATATATATATATATATATATATATATATATATATATATATATATATATTTTGGCTAACATCAAGTTTTTGGCGCCGCTGCCGGTGGAGTGTGAAACGAATATCGAGTTACGTTTGAAGATTTGTGTTTTGAAGATCCTTCCCCATGAAGTTATCGTTTTATTTTGTAAATATTTTCTTATATTATTATAAACATCAAAAAAAATTAAAAAATGACGAATACTTTTCCTAAAGTATTCAAAATACCAAAAAAATTAAAAAACCAACAAAAGAAATCATGAAGTCAATTGTTACGTCGGCTCACCTTTAGATTACAAACTATAAGAGGGGTTTAAGGAGGATTGACATTAAATTGTTGAACCGAAAGAAACGGGTTTTTAATTGGCATTTATTGCGGACCTTTGTTTCTTCGCCACTTTGCGAGTAATTCTAGAGAGCTACCGAGCACCGGTTGACGAATCGATTACCAAAAATATTTGTTTTTTAATTTTTCTAAATATAAAAACCAAAAAATATTTTCTTTTTCAAAATTTATTTTTCTTTTGAATTTTGTGTTTTTTAGTGCATGCACACTCGTTCTCAATCGAATCCCACAATACCGACTCAACAATATCGTAGACGTAATCGTAGACAGAGAAACGTACCCAAGCTACGTACTCTTGTTGAAGCTCCCATTACCGAAATGGGGGATACGCCTACTATGTCGGAATTGCTCCAAGCACCCACCGAGGGTTACGAAGATGCTATTCTTTTACCACCGATTCTTTCCGATAATTTTGAGCTAAAAACCGGTTTAATTCAACTTGTAATGTCACGTCAATTTCATGGTTTCGAGAGTGATGATCCTTTCGCTCACATCCGATGGTTTAATAAGTTGACTTCGACTATGAAATATAAGGATGTCCCGCATAGCGCGATTAAGTTGATGTTATTCTCATTTTCTCTCGAGGGGTCAGCCCAGATTTGGCTCGAAAAAGAACCCCCTCGTTCGATTACTACTTGGGAAGATCTCGTTTCTAAATTTGTGAATCATTTCTTTCCTCCTTCTAAGACGACAAATCGTAAAAATGATATTACGAATTTTCAACAATGTTTTGATGAAAATTTTGGTGAGGCATGGGAACATTTCAAGGATCTCCTTCGTAAATGCCCGCATCACGGTTTTTCAGAATTACACCAAATCGATACGTTTTATAATGCTTTGACGCAAACCGATCAAGATTCGCTTAATGTAGCCGCCGGTGGCAATATCTTGAACCGTACTCCGAGATATATTATGATTATTATCGAGAACAAATCGAAGGTTCCCACTTCACGACACAAACCGGTTGTTTCCAAAGTGAATGCTCCTACTTCTTCTTCACCGGCACATCCATCGGAGATGGCCAAACTTACGGATGCTATTCGATGTATGATGAGAGAGTTTAAGATTCAAAACCAAAAATCATAACCCATTAAAGCCGTTATCGAAAAATGTGTTATATGTGGTGGTCCTCATCCTTATTATGATTGTCAAGCCAGCGATGGCAACGTTTTCAATGCTACCGAAGCAGCAAAAAATTACAATCAAAATCAATGATTTCGTCCTCAAGGAGATATTAATTACCGTGCTAGTAACCAAATGGCACCACCCGGTTTTCCTTCCGTTCTAAACAATCAAAACCGTTTCAATCAAAACCAAAATTTCAATCAGAATCAAGGTTATAACCAAAACCGTGAAACAAATTTCAATCAAGGAAACCAAAATTACCAAGCTCTAATTCGTCACCCTTCTCCTCCTCAAGTTGGACCTTCTAATGATTTCTCGAACTACATAAAGACGAATGATGTTAGCATACGAGCTATGCAAAATCAAATCAACAATATGAAGGTCGAGCTTAAGAATGAGCTTAGGAAAGAAATCGATACTACGTTGACTAGACAAACGAATGAACTTAAGAACATGATGAGTAGTTTTATGCAAATGAATCAACCCTCGAGTTCGGGATCTCTTCCAAGCAATACCGTTGCTAACCCGAGAGGTGATTTGAAAACTATCACCACCCGAAGTGGTGTTGCTTATGATGGACCTACAATTCCTACTACTTCTTCTTATCGTCCTAAAGTAGTGGAACGTGAAACCGAAGGGACAAAGGACACGGTGCCTCCTACTAATAAGGGAAGTACCGATAATGTCCAACCTCCGATTATCCAAGTTTCTGAGCCCAAAGTTGCTCCTTTAATATTTTGAAGATAATCCTAAACCATCAATACCTTACCCGTCAAGACTTAATGATCAAAAGCTCCGCGAAAAAGCTAAAAATCAAATGGAAAAGTTCTTCCAAATCTTTCAAGATTTACACTTCGTTATTAGCTTCGCGGATGCTCTTCTTCTCATGCCTAAATTTGCTTCGACAATTAAGAATTTTCTAATTAATAAGGAAAAATTATTTGAATTGGCCAAAACCCCATTAAATGAGCATTGTTTGGTGGTTCTCCTAAAAAAGTTACCCGAAAAACTTGGATACCCCGGCAAGTTTCTCATTCCGTGCGATTTTTCGGGAATGGTTGAATGCTTAGCCTTGGCCGATCTTGGCACATAGCATCAATCTTATGCCACTTTTCGTATGGAAAATGCTTTCCCTTCCCGAACTTACTCCTACTCGTATGACTCTCGAGCTTGCGGACCGATCAATTACTCATCCGATCGGTGTCGCTGAAGATGTCTTCGTAAAAGTAGGAAAGTTCCATTTTCCGGTCGACTTTGTAGTCGTTGATTTTGATGCCGATCCTCGGGTTTCCCTCATTCTAGGAAGATCCTTCTTGAGGATGGGACGTGCTTTAATTGATGTTTATGGTGAAGAACTAACCCTTCGTGTTGATGATGAAGCCGTAACTTTTAATCTCGATCGAACTTCGAGATACTCCTCTAATTACGATAAATTATCGGTTAACCGAATCGATGTCATAGATATTGAGGAGTATGCTCAAAAAGTTCCTGGATTTTCGGATAACTCCCCAAGTGGCAATCCCACTCTATTTTCAGAACCTATCATTTCCGACTCTTTCCCTTCTCTCACTCCGTTTAAGGAAAGTGATTTCACTTTGGAAGAGATCGAGGCTTGTCTTAAGAATGATTCAATTTCACCAGAAATTGATGATACCGACTTTGATCCGGAGGGAGATACTATTTTACTCGAGAAAATGTTAAACGATGACTCGTCACCTTCACTCCCTCCGAAGAAAATTAATATTGAAGAAATTAAGGGAATTAAGACGTCAAAACCTCCGGAGCTCGAGCTCAAGGATTTACTTTCTCATTCTGATGATTCTTTACCGGATTATGAAAAAAAATTCTTTTATATCGAAGAGAAGAGTAGTGGCAGTACCACTTCTCATTCCAATTATTCTCTTCCGGATTATGAAGCATTCTGTTTTGATATCGATCATACTGAAGAGAAGAATAATGGCAGTACCACTTCTCATTCTCATCTTTCTCTTCCTGATTATGAATCGTTTCTCTTTGAATAGCTTCCTTCTGCCGATAGGAGTGATCTTTATCATGAGGAGTTCGCCGATGAACTCGCTCACATCATATCTCCACCAGAGTATGATCATTTTTACTTTGATCTTAAGGACGATTATTCTAACTCGGAGGGAGACGTAATTTATCTTGAGAGTTTGCTTAAAAATGACACTATCCCTAATCTCCCTCCTGAGGTGTTTTTAGACCATGACTTAAAGAGCTTTAATGATGGTTTACAAATTAAGGAAAATGTGAGGTTTACTTTTTGAGGATCGCCATTATCTTTCTCTCACATTTGTTATCAAAATCTTTCTTCCTTTTCTTACCTATCATGTGAATTCTCCTCTTCTTCACTCCCTCGGGAGTGAGGATACCATTTTTGACCCCGGCATCTCCGCTTATAGTTTCTATTACTTAGAGCCGGTGGCGTCTCATCGGATTGGAACTTTCATGTGCTTCAATGTTTATCCAAACATCTTGAATGGAAGTCCGATGGAGATTTTCTCTTCCACTAGTTTCTTCCCCATGAGCAATTAAATTCGGTGCGAGTCAAGCTAAACGACTCGATAATAAACAAGCGCTTCTCGGGAGGCAACCCGTGTTTCTATCTTCTTCCTATTTTCTAATAAGTGTAACGTATGGAGGCCCACCTCTTCCATTTCTCGTGTTTCGTGGTTGTTGTTTTATGTCCAGGATTTGCCCGAATTATGAAGACTCTCGTGCTCGTGGTTTTGTCTTTCATCCACTCGAGTTTCATCCTTCAGTGCTTATTGGGAAATCCGTATCCAAAATCTTATCGATTGATGTTTATCTATTAGCATAATTAATAAACGGCTTTAGATTTGAATAAGAGAACCCTTATTTCAAAACATTGAGGACAATGTTTCATTTTAGTCTGGGGGTAATCTTTCGATTTGATTTTACCTTGCATTTTGCCTTATACTCTCGCAACCCCGTTTTTCCTCCAAAATTCCAAAAAAAAAATGAAAAAATTTAAAAATTTTGCAAAAATATAATAAGTGTTTTGACGCATTGTTGACTATCCGTTGGTGAGAGTAAGAATAAAATTTTGACTTGATCGAGCGTGTTGAACTCTAGCTTGTCCCCTTAACCTTTATAATTGAAAGTTGTGCTAGTCTCTTATACAAGAAGCTATAAAATGCGAATTCTAGCTTGAAAAAGCCAAGAATATGCAAGTTTCCATAATTGACTTTAAATATGCGCAGCTTGATTTTATTCGACTAAGCATTCGCGGATCTAATTATTTAAGATTTTAAATTTGCGAAGAAAAAAAATGATAGAGTTAAATATAAGTTAGATGCTAAGTGTGAAGTAGTTGGATCTCTTTAGAGCTCGTAGAGGTTAATTGTGGCTTTTTGCTCCCATCAGCTAAATAAACACCAAAAAATAAAATTTCTCAATAATTCAAGGTGCACGATTTTGGCTATAATTAGTTTTTACTCCTTCTTTAGAGAATTCTTGCTCATGAAAGTTGGTTACACATCAAGGTATTGCCAGTGTTGCGGGTAAATAAACTACTGATTCCTGATAGTACGTGCTATTGTTTCTGTTGTTGAAAGACCACAGGACTCAGGATTTGGCACAATATGTAATAATAAACCAAATAATAATAATCCAAATCCATAAAAGTTTTCTCTTTCTTGACGGTTCACTCCCGTTGACTCAGACTTCAAAAAGGCAGAGGAAAAATCTCCAAGGTCAAAATAAGACTCCTGATTCCTAACGGTTAGCTGCCGTTGTTTTGGTTGTTTAAAAGGCCGAGGACTAATGTGCTTAATAATGTTAATAATGCCAAATTTCGACTCCGGGGATATCCTAATAAAGCTTCTATCTCTGGACTCGTAGATGAGTTGTTTCGATCGAAATAAAAAGGATATCCCTTAAATCGTGTTAAATTAGGACCTTGATGTGGACCTCATTTTTATGGGCAACGGTTCTCGAAGGAAGAATTTTAAACTAGTTAGCATCTAAACTTGGTGCCTTTATCGAACTAAAAATCTATAGAAATAAAAATAAAAACTCATTTTTTTAAAATCCTTAGAGGAAATAGGAATAAGGGAGCAAGAAGTAGCTGTGTGTACACAATTAGCATCTATGGGTAGTGTTGGCATCTAACTTGTATTTAACAATGATTTTGTTTTTAAGCTTGGTTTGGGGACTAGTGAAGAATCAAGGACGATGAATTTTATCCATGTGGACACTTTTTCATGAAAAGTGCTTCATACTCCATGATCCTAAAAGTTATTTGTTAAATAACGAAAGTCAACATCCCGTCATGAAAAAAGAAAAAATACAAAAAGATATTATATATAATAAAATAGTCAAACGGGGCGTTTTTAGAACTATTGATTTCGTAATCTCTTTTGAGGAACATTTTGCTACTTTTCAAAATTTTTAGTAAAAAGAGGTTCGAAATTTTTGATTTTAAAAGCGTGATGTGATGACATTGCGTGAGGACACGGCAATACCTTAGTCTGGTGGATTTTGGTATGTGTTAAATCACATACCTTTTCTTTATAAAAAAACGGACTCAAAAGACCAAAAACTAACCATAAATGCCATATATATGCTTGTTTTTGTGTTTGTGCATGTGCAGGTAACGGATATGATAAATGAACAAAAATGATGGCAAAATGGACAAAACCGAGCACGGGATTGGAAAGAGCGTGAAAAGACGAAGCCGGGGATGAATTTCTACATTTTGGATCAAGCCTTAACCCAAAAATACTAAACCTAACCCTATTAATAAAACAATTTCACCAATGGTCCAAAACCTTTTACACCGTTAGTCCTTAACAGTTTGCATGGTTAGTCCCTAACTAACTAGTGTTAACTCTTTCATTAATAAAAAGACCAATCAGTAAACCCAATCCAACACCAAGCCCAAAACCAATAAAACTCGACTAACCCACAACTTGTACCCAACCCGGTCAACAAGTCAAAAGAAAAAAGCGCGAATAATAGTTTTTACTGTTCATTCGTCTTCACCCCTTTTACCAGCTCTCACACACACCCAATTAACCTCACTTAAGTACAATCACTCTTCTAGAAGCTCTGACACGTTTGACAAAAGAATGACACGCTGGCAATCCTAAAGCTTCTGATTGGTTGATGTGCGCTGGCAAACAATCCAAGGGTGAATATCGATTAGAGAATGATTGAGGGTCAGGATTAAAGGTTAGGATGCTCCTTGGAAGCCCTATAAGCTTCAGCTGAAGGCTATAAATAGAGGCACTCCATTACACACAAGAATGATCTATCTTTTATTCGTTTTTATTATTAGCTTATTCCAATGCTTTTTGTAGTTATCCTTTATTGTCTTTTTAACAGCATTGTATTTCCTTTTCAGTATTGTAATTCTCTTAAAGTTTTAATAAAATTCCGTTTGTTTAAATAATTCTCTATTTCCTTTTAATGCTTTAATAATGTTTTTATATGGTTAAATTAAGCTTTCATAAGCTCTAATAAGCTCTCTCTCTCTCTCTCTCTTTCTCTCTCTCTCTCTCCTTAAATACTGTTTAGAACTCAAACAAGCTTCTCAATAGCTTGTTTTGAGCTTCTGTTACTCAAGTTTGATTTGAACACAATGTTGTTTAAGCAATTTGGTTTTAAGGTGAAATAAGCTAATTTGGATGATAAGCCAGACTTGGACGGGCTTATTGGACTTTACCAGCTTGTATTAAACAAGCTGGAGCTTGTAAATCAGCTCTTGGAGCATATTTAGTCCTTGTTTGAGCAAAGGACCAAGTGAGTTATTTTTTTTTAGCTTTAAACTGCTTATTGCTTATTACTTGTTCTTATTTGCTTATTACTTGTTCTTATTGCTTATTATTGTCTTTTATTGCTATTATTTGCTCATTAGTAGTTTAAATCTCATTAGCTTAAGTTTTTGCACAAAATTCATAAAAATACAAAAATATGTCTTTTTCTTATAGCTTAATGATAAGTGCTTATTATTAGTTCAAATCTGCTTTTTATAAACTTAAATATCTTATTAATAAGTTTTTGTTAAAAACTTAGGCAAGTTTTAGAGTAAAATCAGTTTTTAAAAACTATTTGGATAATTAAAGGAGTGTTTGGTTTTAGGTTTTAGCAAAAGTCAAAATAAGTGTTAATGTGTTTTGGTTAAAAAATCATTTTATTTTAGCTTAAATTCAGTCTTATAAGTTGTTTTTGAGTTGTTTAAAGCTTTTCTACATAGATTTATAGGTTTTAGATTAGATTTCAATTTTTCAAGGTTTAAAACTATTAGTCATAGCTTATTTTGATAAGTTCATGAAAAGTCCTTTTTAGGTGTTAGTTTTGAGTCAAAATCAGTTTAATAAGTTTGTTTTCATGTTTTGATTAAGTGTCAAATTGTTTTGAGTCCTAGTTTTCATTTTTCAAGTCTGTGTCAAAAAAAATCAAAAAGCCAAAAATAATGTAACTGAGTTGCTTATCAGCTTATTTTCACAACTTATTTTTAGTCCTAATCATCTAAAATTGGTTTTATAAGCTCATTAGTGGGTGTTCTTTGTTGTTATGTAGTTTATAGCTTATTCCATAAGCTCTAGGTAGCTTATTTCTAGTGCTAAAAGTAGTAGTTCAGGTCTGTTTTTAAGTATTCCAGTTTTCAATTTTGTCTTAACTAGCTGTCTTTTTAGCTTATTTTTAAGCTTGTTTTCATTCCTAAATGTCTGAAAATTGTTCTGTGTGTTCCTTGGTAGGTAGTATATGCTGTTTGAAGTTTTCATGATTTAGCTTATTGCTTAAGTAGCTTATTTTATAGTCTAAAGTTGCCCATTTAGGTTGTTTTAATAGCAGATTTGCCTTATTAGCTTATTATAGATTTAGAGCTTTTTGCTTTCTGTTTTTGGCTTATTTATGATCATTAGTGCTCATTAGGTATAGGAGATTAGATTTGATAGGTTAGATAGCTTATTCTAGTGCTTATTCAGTTTTTAAAAGCTTTAGCTGTTTTAATTTTTAAGTATAAGTTAGTACTGCTTATCTGTTTATCTTATTCCTAGCTTATTTTGCAAGTTTTATAAAAAGTGTTTTCATTTAAGTTGTTACTTTTCAGTTTATTTATAAGTTTTAAAAATAAGAATTTGCAAAAATAAAAACTTTGGGAAAGGGGAAATCCAAGGCTCGAACCCTGGACCTCAACCCTCTCCACCAAAGCCTCACACACACATCAATACCAACTGCGCCCTTGGGTCTTTTTCGACTAAGGGTGCATTTGAATTTTACTTAAACCCTTTTCACCCTTTTAGCTTATTTTCCTTTAAATCTTATTCACAACTTATTGAGATAAGCTGTCAACACCATTTTATTTTTCCTAGATTATAAATATCTTAAAGTACTTTTCAGAAAATTTTCAGATTTTTCTTAATTATGTTGGCATTTTTAATATTATTTTTAGACTAAAAGTGTTTTTAATTCATTATAAATAAAATAAAATAAATAAAATATAATTCTTTTTTCTAAAATTATTTTTAATCATTTAGGACTTTTAGAAATTAATTTTGCACATCTAGGGTTAAATTTTGAGTTTTAGGTTTTTCATAGCCCGTTTAATTCACGTTTAGAGCCCGTTTTTAGTTTAATTTGCGTTTTTGCTTATTTGTGCTTTACTTTCTTGTTTTATATGCTTATTAGTTGCTTTTTAGTATATGTTTTCTGTTTTTAGTCATAATTCCAAAATACTCCATATCTCAATTATTCAAATCACCCGATCACGAACCGAATCCGAAGTTCCATTCACACTTCGTTGGGACCTAAACGACCCTGGAATATCCAATACTTCCGAAAATATATGTGGTTTGACTTTCACCTTTGGTTAGAGAGAGAATTGACCGTTTGGTCGGGTTTTTCTCGCTATATTATATATATATATATATATATATATATATATATTATAAATTTACATATAAATATAATATATATATATATATATATTATATATATATATATATATATATATATATATATATATATATATATATACACACTTTGGCTAACATCATCAGCAAACTCCCTTCAGGCGGAGAAAAACGTACAACGTCGCTTATCATTATTTACGACACTAAGCTAAATGTCGAGTACTAATCTAGCTAGTACCAATCTCACTCACGATCTATTCGATCTTCACAAATCACACAAGCTACAAGATCCACACGATCTACACTCGATCTACCCGATCAACATACGATCTTCTTGATCTACACACTATCAACACAAACTACACGAGATCTTCCTAATCTCTTCATGATCGCAATGATCTGCACAATCTAACTAAACAGGACAATAGACAACTTGATGTATATCTAGATACAACAAGTACGCAACAAATATTACGAGTGCACTACACTAACACTACAACACCTTTTATCTTCTTGATACGATGTGTTCTTCTTTTGCACTAGTAGAGGAATGAAGGTGATCACTTGGTTGGATGATAAGATCACTCTTAAACAAAGACAAGCAAACTAAATGATCAAGGAAAGAAGAATAGAAAGGATAGATTTAACTCAGAAAGTTCTGTGTGAAAACTGGTGAGAAAACTCTGTAAATTGATCTAGTATTTATAGGCAAAAAAAAACTAGTTGTTACAGAGGGGACGACACCATTAAAGTTCAGACGGCACCATTAAATTTAGTGGTGCCGTCAGTCCTTTAACGGTACCGTGCCAGACGAAAACGCTCCTGTTTTTGTTTTTAGTTGTAAAGGTTTATTAGGGGATGTTTTGAGCTGTTTGGGGGTGGGGATAGCTGTTGGGATTTTCAAATTTATTTTCCAATTGAACATTTCTTTCTAATTCAAAATAATTTGTAAAATGTATTTTTGAAAAAATGTTTTGTCACATTAAAAATGTGGAGTCTTTGAATAAAAATATTCAATCCTTTGATCATTTGTCAACTTGTAAGTTTGTTTGTTCTTACCTCGAGTGATTTACGTCGAAATGGAATATTACGACTAAAAACTTGTTTACGTCAATTTTGACGTAAGACGGTTTTACATTTTGTTATTATCAAAACGTAGAGATGTCAAAAAATAGAAATAACTTTTTTTATGATGACAAAATATAAACTCATTTTATGTAAAAATTAGTTTCAACAAGTTTTTAAGTTGAGTTTATCTCATCTCTCCCCCTTTTTGTCGAAGCACATCTTCAATTGGTCTTTGCCAACTCTTTGAAGAATGTTGTCTGAGCTTTATCCCTTTATCAGGTATATACATTCTCACTGATCATCAGTGAGTTTGATGATCAGTTATATTCTTTCAATGAGTGTCTGGGCTATTTTATGTTCAAATCTTTGTCAGGGACATTTGGGTCAATTGTTGACCCAACAATCTCCCCATATTTGAACGTAAAGATGGCCCGGGTTTTATCAGAGATAAGTGAGCATAACGGCTTCTTCTTATACTCTGATTTACAACAAAGGTATGAAGAACGGCTATTGTTTTTCGTTTTGTGTGATACTACTTGTTGGATATTATCAGAGATAAGTGAGTATAACGGCTTCTTCTTCTACTCTGATTTACAAGCATGATCTAAAGTAAACAATGTCATTTTAAGCTTTTATCTTCAATACCTTTTGTTGAAGATGAAGTTTTAGGCTCTTATCTTCATCTTGAGTCACCAACTTAATTCTTGGTTCGATCTTCACTTGTCCGAGCTTTATCCTCAGGTAGTAGTGTTTCTTCTTTAGTTTGATGATGGCCTCCTGAACATTTTTGTTAAGGGTCTCCTGAGCATTATTGCTCAGGTCCTCCTGAGTATTCTTTCTCAAGGTCTCTTGAATCTTCATTTTCAGGGTTTCGCTTAGGATTTTCTTCTTTTCAGTTCTAGCAGAGACTTGCTAATCATACATATCCTAAGGTATTAACAGTTTGTAAGTGAGCAAAAAGAGGCTTCTTCTTACAAACTGATTTACAAAGAAAACATAAATAACATTCAGTAAAAACAGATTCTTTGTTGTCTTGAACCATTTCTCCTTTTGTGTGCTCAGGGTCATGTTCCCTGATGCTTGTTCTGCCCAAGCCTTTATATCAATTATTGCGTGTGAACTCAGTCCCTGATGATTTGTGCATCAGGTTCACATCTTCAGTTATGGCTATCATAGATTCTCATAAATGCTTTCTCCCCCTTAAAAGCTGCAACTTCAGTGAAAGATTTTGGAGTTCATGCATTTATGGTTATGGTTCAAGTTTAAGGAACTCAATTCCTTTGTTGAGTGTCTATCAGTTAGAATAATAGACACTGAGACCTTTCAAGGAGTAATTTTCATCCTGAAGGGTCCTCAGAGAGTGACTTACTGATGCTATGAACAAGTTGTCAGTGAGTCATACTCTCTGGATCACTAATAATCAGTGAAAAGTTTAGATCTTTTTATTCATAGTTTACATGAAAGAAGAGATTAGTTTACATTAATCTCTCCATGACTAGAATTACAAGTTATCTAAACTTAATCAGTAGTAAGTGAGCAATGGCTTCTTTTTACATACTGATTATTACATCAAAGAATTACAATATTTATCATACCTAATTCTATTGATGTTGATGAAGTACAAATAGACTCTGGAGCTTGAATATGTTATCTTCAGTTCTGCAACCTTTTCAGTCTGTAGTACAGCGTCTTCATACTTCAGCGCTCTGGAGAACCACAACCACTCTGGCCAGAGTCTTGTAGACCCATCAGGTAGTAAGTGAGTACCACCTGATTTAGTTTTTCCATTCCCTGATTATCGAACAACCCTAATCAACAAGTTGATCTTACCTCAATGGTTGATATTGGTTACTCAGATGGGGGACTGTTTTGTTTACTGGTTGGTCTGATAGACGGGTAGAGATAAGTAGCTTTTTCGTTGTAGATCAGCCAGATTTTAACCCAACCGGCAACCATGTCCTTTGTGCTTCCGAGCTAGGCAGCAACAAGGATGAGAAATCAGGGATTTTCATCCTTTGTTGCTTGACGTCGTTAGGTGATGTTTCTTGAAGATCAGGGATTATGGCGATCCCTGATGTATGATTTGTATCTATCCCTAACGACGTATCCTCTTCCCATTTTGTTCCCCTTTAATAGCCTCTAATGATCCACCATTTTTCGCTTCAAATATGGTTGTTACTGAGATTAACCATATAACATCCTTGGATGTTTCCACTCTCTTAGCTTGCATGGAACTAAGTTCCCATGAAGATTCCACCAGTATTTAAGAACTGGTGGTGCTGAGGTGGAATGAATGGAAAGATTGTGGATAGGCAGTTTAAGCATTTCCTCGCACCAGAAATGTTGAATGTAACTTTCTCGTTTGAGGAGACACTCGAGGATTTTATGGAGGGGAATTTTGATGATGGGGTTTTGTAGAGGATTATGGTTGTATGTTATTAGCCGTCATTTAAGAATGGCTAAAGTTTATTAGTAGTCATTTAAGAATGGATCTAGATCATAAGAATGATCCAACTGCTCTGATACCACTTGTGGTCCGGTTTACACTTGAGTAACTCATGAATTAACAATATAAACATAAACACGTGACGTTTGGACATTGAAAGAAGAACGAGTTTATGATTCATGATGGGCGAAATTACAAGGTTACTCAAGAACCCACTTAGACACACTAATGACTTGGTTGGCTTTTCAATGAGGATAGTTGCAGACGGCTATCCCCTGTGAGAGACAAATTAAGAGACACAAAGAATCAAGCTAGGCTTGGGTTGTAAGTGTGTTGAGGATTCTAACACTCTAACTATGTTATGGAATTCTCACTTCTTACTCTCGTTGAATGCGCACATTCTGCTTTGTTGGAACGGGTTTATATAGCGGAGAGATTACTGTTGCTTCACGTAGGAATAGTGATCTTGCCAACTGTTCGTAGATAGGCACGTGCCTAGACATCTAGCCTTGATGTCCTTTTGGTTTACCGGAGTTAACAGCACCAAGTACCCATGAGCTTCTTTTGTGTCTTGGGAAGGAACAAAGTTTATCTTCCGAAGAGTTTTCCCGCTTAAACGCTATAGTCTTCACCTAACTTTCTTGGTATTTGATCAGAGAGCTGAGAGATCATCAAGGTATTCCTGCCCTTGAGAATCCCTTGTTCCTGATCTAGAGTTCCTTGTACATATTGGCTGATGAGCACTTAGTAAGTTTGCAAGACAACTCTTTGACGATATCTAGGACCTGAACTTCTGCTGTTGATGTTCAGTGAGTTTCTCTTCTTTAATCAGTTCATCCTAGATTCCTGATGTCTCTGAATCTTGAGCCTTGTTCAGGAAGTCATGCTGATCACTCATGACTTCTTGATCAGTTAGATTAAAGTTGGTGAGGTGTTCATTGTCAATGAGAGAAAGGCCATCAGGTATATAGAGACATTTGTCAGATCTCAGTGTCCCTGATGTTTGCTCAAGTACCCTACTCACTGAGACTGCATCAGTTGAGTTAAAGCGCATCTTTAGTTGGTCTTTGACAACTCTTTGAAGAATGTTATCTGAGCTTCATCCCTTTATCAGGGAGATACATTCTCACTGATCATCAGTGAGTTTGATGATCACTGATATTCTGTCAGTGAGTGTCTGGGCTATTTTATGTTCAAATCTTTGTCAGGGACATTTGGGTCAATTGTTGACCCAACAGGACGGCACCATTAAATACCCGACTGTACCATTAAATTTAATGGTACCGTGGCATGTTTAATGGTACCGTGACCTGGATTTAACACTTTATGTTGCTGCATCGCGTGTGACTTCCCACGCTGGACTGCGATTTTATATTGATAACGGAGGAATTTTTGCTAATAATTTGACTAAAAATATTGTTTACAAGGAAGTCTTTTACAATCTGCCTAGAGGTATATTTAAAAATCCGGTTTTAAATTCCTAGAAACCACACATTTCATAACCTTACTATATGATGATATATTGTTTCATTGCAGTTTCCGTCGAGCAACAATGAGTATCCGTTATCATTATGTCAGTGATTGCATCCTAATCTTACCGACAAGTAGACAGTTAATGTTATGGCTGTACGTGTATGGACTACTTATGATCCGTTCCAAACCGGCTATCTTTTATTTCTCTATCACACAAGTCAACCACTTGTGAATGGTCAACCGTAATAAATGATAAAAGGCAAACAGTCTGAAAACGAATGCTCGTGTGTAGTGTGTGAAACCAGGCAAGTGATCACCTGGGTCGTTTCCCAACGAGGTGTGAATGGAAAACTGTGAAAAGCTTTGGATTAAAGTGATTGATGAATCAGGTATTTTTTATTTTGCTTTATTTAACAGTTCTAAATAACAAATAAAAACAGATATACACAGGAAAATTAAACGCGAATAAAATAAATTACAAACGCGTAACGGGACAGCTAAAATGGGACTAAAATTAAAATTTATGAAATTTAAAACCTAAAAATGTAAAATAACTTAAAACTTATTTAAAAACTTAAATTATATTTTTTATACTTTTTATTTAATTTATTATTAATTATTTATTATTTAATTACTTATAAAACTATTTAAATTTATAAAAAATACTAAATGAACTAAGAAAATTCTAAAACTTTTTCTAAAAATATTACTAAGTAAATAGAAACTAAGAAAATTATAAAAATGAAAATTACTTAATTAAAATTTAAAAAGATAAATTCTATTAAATAGAAGCTATCACTTTATTTCTATTTTTGGTTTTCTTAAGGACTAAAAATATTTTTATATTTTTCCTAGATTAAAAATTACAAAAGAAAATTATGAAAATTGGATTTATATTTTTCTGATTATTTTTCTATTTATTATGATTTAATTACTATTTTAATCTAATTAATTGATAAAAAATACTAAAACGATTCCAAAAATTATGAAACTTTTTCTATAAATACTTGAGGATATTACTGAGCTATAAAAAATATGGTGGAGGTCACAGCTTATTCTGATAAGCAGAAATAAGCTAATAAGTTCGTATAAGCTTATAAGAGAAACTAGTTAAATATCTATGGCATGTAAAATCCAACGGAACTAGTGCCCTAGAGCAGTTGGGAAGGGGGCTTGTTGTTGGGTGCATGTTACTAGCGAGAGGTCTTGAGTTCGAATCCCACACCCCACTTTTTGTCTAAACTTATTTTTTTTTTCGAGTTTTTCTTTTTGCAATTTATCTATAAGCTAGTACTGAGAGCTTTCTAAACTGGACTTCTTTTTGCTTCTTGCTAAATAAGCTGGAAAAAAGCAGCTTATGGACTGCAGTTGGCTTATCAAGCCTTTATGAACTAACTAACTTCGAATCAAGCTAAGAGCTTCGAAATAAGCTATGAGCTTATCGAAAATAGCTTCTATGGAATGTGTTATAGCTAATTTACTTATAGGAACTCGAAAAGTATTGGCTTGAATAAGCCAAATAAGCTCAAAAGAGCTTATGGCTTATGTGGTCTGCTGAGGTGCTCCCCTGCACCAGGGCTATCGGGCCAACTTTGAGGGTCTTTTTCGAGGCCTTAGCAAGTTCTAAAAATCGACACAAAAATACTCTATTGAACTTAAGCTAGTGAAGTTTAAATGTCCAGAAGAGACTAGCTTAAAAGAGCTTGTAAGTTGTGAGTTAAAAATTCTTAAAGTTTCTAAAAACTAACAAAATGACTGCAAGCAGTCTGCTGAACTGATGGTGTTCTTTTGTGCACAACTGGCTAGTGCAGTGGTCTGAGGTTTATGGAATCGACTAAGTGGACTCAATGAAGTATAAAAATGCCAAAGAAAGGGTCAAAACAAGCTTGTGGCTTGTATAAGCTTATATGGACTTTCTAGGGACTGAGTTAAACACAGTGGGTTCAAAAGTGCTGAAACTAGCTAAATGGTTGATCAAAGTTACACAAGAGCTTATATGGACTGAATTTAGCTTAAACAAACTTGGGCTTGTGGTAATGTAACAGTAGCATGGGTGTTTGGCTTGTGGACTGACTGAACCAAACAGTCCTTATGTGGGACTGTTTTGGTATTTGTGATCGAACTTGGTAGAAATAAGCTAAAAAGTGACTTCTAATGATACTACTGAGTACAATTAAGCTATAACAAGTAACTTGTGATTGAAAATAGTACAGATTAATAAGCTAGCTTATTAATGCTATTTTTGGCTTTTATAGGTTTTTTTAAGTGAAATGAAAAACAAGGCATATAATGACTATAAAACTGAGTGAAATATGATTAAAAACTATTGAAAAGCTATAAATTAATAAAGACAAGCTACTTATGAGCTTATATAACAGTAATATTGAAAATTAAGAAAACTTTAAAATTGCTCACAATCGAATTGCTAAGTGAACCAGAGAACTAGGACCAGGATTCCTTCTAGCTTGTTCACACAAGCTAGAAAATCAAGATAAGCCTTCCTTAATAGCTTATTAACCCAGATTAGCTTATTTATACCCCGAGTTGACTTTCTTTGACTTTTCTTGAAACTTGGAATTAAGAACTGGTAAATGCTATATAAACTCACATAAAGCTATGAACAGCTTATGTTAGCTTATAGTAAAGGTAGTGGGAGCTTATGATGATAATCTTAAATGAGTTTAAGCTTATACGATTCACAGTGTTACTTGAAACTTACTTAATCACAAATGTTGAGTACAAATTAACTTGAAACTGGAATAAAGAAACTGAACTGAGCTTGTATTAAAACTGAATTGAGAATTACAAGAATTAAAAGACTGAAATTGAAAATTGCGATTTAACTAAATTAACTACTCTTTTTTCTACTACTTGATCCTTCTGCTTCTTCTTCCTTATATAGCATCCAAACTTGTTCCACGTGCCTTTCTAAGTAAATCCCACCTCATTGCAGCCTTGATACGTGTCTAATTTCTCATCACCTGTTTAAATGGATTTTGGCGCCAAATCCCAAGGGGTAACTTGCAGGGTTTTTCTAAGCATTTAATGCTTCTTGGTAGCTTGTGGAGGTGGAGGGGGATATTTTGGAGTGTAGAAGTGGGCAAAGGGTGGTGGATGTGATAGTTGCAGGGTAGAGGGGTGATGGCAGATGTAGGTTTGCTAGGTGGCATCTCCTAGGGTAAACCTAGGAGGTGGGTTTGGTTGAGGAGGTGACAGAGGGTGTATGAGGTGGAAAGGTGAAGCAAGTGGAGGTGTGGAGGAGGGGTAGTAGCAGGGTGATGAGGTGGAGTGGAGGTTGAAGACGGGTCAATGAAAGGGATAAGAAGTTTGACCGAAGGTTTGACCTGGATATTTATTTAAAACAAAAGGCCGGGTCAAGGGGTTTAGTTTTGGGCTTGGGTAAATTAGTTGTGGTCTGGGGTTGGTTTATTTTGGGTTAAGGGAATTAGTTATTTGGATTTTTAAGTTAAGTTTATATTTAACTTTAGGGACCAAACTTGTAACATGCTGAAATTCCAGGGACCAAACCTGCCAAACATCAAAACTATATTCCAGGGACCATTAGTGTCAAGTGTTAATAGTACAAGGATCACAAAAGTTTATTTTCCATTTTTTAAACTCAAGGACTATTTTTGACAACTTTTGAAACTTCGGGGACTAAAACTGCCAATTATGCAAACTTAGCTCGTTTTTGACTGTTTTTAATCATTTTGCACTTGTAACACATAAAAACACAATCAAATGATATTTTCTGTATTTTGAAGCATATTTGCATATATTTAAACGTTTTGGCAGTTTAGATGGGACAAAAATGATGAGTATTTAGACACTCATCAATCCCCCACACTAAACTATTGCTAGTCCCTAGCAATATTTTATGAAGATTTAATGGATTTGAAAGGCTCTTTACCAAAAGCCATTACTTCTGGAGTAGCCAATTGTTTCAGTTCAAGTAAGAACTTTGGTACAATGATAACCATAGTGATTTTGAGCAAACCACAAGCTGTCAACGGTTTTGATTTGTCTTTACCAGAAGCCGTTTGCTTCTGGACTAGCCAACTCTTGGATAAATTATCAATATTATCTTTGGTGAGCTGATTACCAATCATGGATTTTCACTGCCTTAACCACAAGCCATAACCTTGCGGGCTAGCCAACTCTTCACTTATGAAGATATGGTGAGTCGAATACCATACAATTTTCGGCAAATTGCAAGCCATCAACGGATTTGAGACATCTTTACCAAGAGCCGTTTGCTCTCGGATTAGCCAATCCTTATGTGGGTTAGACATGGCGGACTGATAACCATTTATTGAGTTCTAAGTGAGAAAAAATTTTAAAATTTTGGCTAAAATGGGGGTACTAGATGGTACATTTGATCAAATTCGCGAGAATTCCCCCCCATACTTAGAACTGAATATTGCCCTCAATATTCAAAGAACCGGTTGTTAAACCAACACTTAGAACGTGAAAGGGGAATACTAATAGCCTTTTATTTCATATAGTTATTTATTTTATTTTTATTTAATTTGCATTTAAGCCGTTAAGGCATGCAAAATCCTCTTTTTTTTTTTTTTTTTTTGAAATTTACATATATACAACATGTGGGGCATCTCCCCCACACTAGGTGGTAGAACAGAGAAAGAAAACAGAGACATGGGTGAAAACCCATGTTTTGCTAATGTTTTTGATCACCGAGTCACTAGCTTGACTCGATCCCCGCATTCATTGGTTCATGGGGAAGGTTTGAAGATCCGGGGCAACCATGAATGGTATGTCCTCTCCAAAGTAGTGTTTTAAACGATGACCATTCACTTTGAAATTAGGACCGTCAGCTTGAGATAACTCAACGGTACCATACGGATAAACCTTTGTGATAGTGAATGGACCAGTCCAACGGGTTTTGAGTTTGCCTGAGAAGATCTTTAATCTTGAATTGAAAAGAAGGACTCGATCACCAACGTTAAAAACGCGGTTCTTTATTTTTGAGTCATGAATCTTCTTTGTCTTTTCTTTATAGATCAAAGAGTTCTCGTAGGCTTGATCACGCAGTTCATTTAGTTCATTCATTTGAACTTTACGGTGATCACCCGCAGTTTGGAGGTCAAAGTTAGCATGTTTCAAGGCCCAGTAGGCTTTGTGCTCTAATTCGATCGGTAGATGACATGCCTTTCCGTACACAAGTTTGTAAGGCGTACACCCAATGGGTGTTTTGTAAGCTGTACGAAAGGCCCATAATGCATCATCCAATTTATCCGACCAGGATGCACGATTTTCTCCTACAGTCCTTTCCAGTATTCTTTTAATACCCCGATTTGAAACTTCTACTTGTCCACTTGTTTGTGGGTGATACGCAGTAGAAAGACGGTGAGTTACACCATACTTTTGCATGACTTTATCAAATTTGTCATTGCAAAAATGCGTACCACGATCACTGATTATAGCACGTGGAGTTCCAAAACGGGCAAACAGAGCTTTCAAGAATTTTACAACCACTCGGGCATCATTAGTGGGTAAGGCTTTTGCTTCAACCCATTTTGACAAGTAGTCAACAGCCACGAGAATATATTTGTTTCCTCGAGATGATGGAAATGGCCCCATAAAGTCAATGCCCCAGACATCAAAGATTTCACAAACTTGAATAGCATTTTGTGGCATTTCATTTCGTTGTGAAATATTTCCGTGACGCTGACAAGCTTCACAAGTTTTGATAAGATCTTGGGCATCCTAATAGATTGTGGGCCAATAAAACCCGGAATCAAACACCTTTTTGACGGTGTAGTTTGGACTATGATGGCCCCCAGTGGGCCCAGCATGGCAAGCTTTGAGAATGTCAATAGCTTCCTGTCCGTAAACACACCGTCGGATGACTTGATCCGCACAGATTTTGAATAAGTAGGGGTCGTCCCAGAAGTAATGTTTAACATCCTTGAAAAATTTATTCTTCTGTTGGGTCGACATCCCTTTCACTATGAAGTTACCCGCATGGTAATTTGCGAAGTCGGCAAACCATGGGGTAGTAGAATCTCCACGAAAAGCAACCGCACTGAGTGTCTCGAGAGAAAATGTTTCATTTATTTCCTTTTTCTCGAAAATATCTTGGTGAGGGTTCTCTAATCGGGACAGATGATCAGCAGCTAGGTTCTCAGCTCCCTTTTTATCACGTATGGTGATATCAAATTCTTGCAGGAGGAGAACCCAACGGAGCAATCTCGGCTTTGCATCTTGTTTTGCAAAGAGATATTTGAGAGCCGAGTGATCCGTATACACTACACATTTTGTCAAGATTAAATATGGCCGAAACTTCTCAAAGGCATACACCACAGCCAACAATTCTTTTTCTGTAGTGGTGTAATGAGTTTGAGCTTCAGTCATGGTTTTACTTGCGTAGTGGATAGGCTGAAAATGTTTGGCTTTTCGTTGCCCCAGGACTGCACCGATAGCAAAATCGCTTGCATCGCACATGAGTTCAAAGGGAAAATCCCAGTCGGGGGCAACCAGAATGGGTGCTTCAGTAAGCTTTTTCTTTAATGTTTCAAAAGCTTCGATGCACTCGGGTGAGAAGATAAAAGGAGCATCCTTTTCAAGAAGATGAGTCATAGGCCGGGCGATTTTAGAAAAATCTTGTATGAATCTGCGATAGAAACCGGCATGACCCAAAAAACTCCTAATACCTTTGACGGTAGTGGGATGAGGTAATTTAGCAATGACATCCACTTTAGATCTGTCAACCTCAATCCCGTTTTTTGATATCTTATGGCCGAGGACAATGCCCTCTTTGACCATAAAGTGACTCTTCTCCCAATTTAGACAAAGATTGGTGTCTTCACACCGTTTCAACATGTTTTCTAAATGGGAGAGACATGTTTCGAATGAATCCCCAATGACTGAGAAGTCATCCATAAAGACCTCCATTGTTTTCCCGATCATATCGGTAAATATGGTCATCATACACCTTTGGAATGTGCCTGGAGCATTACATAAGCCAAAAGGCATACGTTTATAGGCAAAGGTTCCATAGGGGCATGTAAATGTGGTCTTTTCTTGATCTTGTGGATCAATGGGGATTTGAAAGTAACCCGAGAAACCATCAAGGAAACAATAGTACTCGTTTCCCGCTAATCTCTCAAGCATCTGATCCATGAAGGGCAGAGGAAAATGGTCTTTTCGGGTGGCATCATTTAACTTATGATAGTCAATGCAAACACGCCACCCAGTAACCAATCGAGTTGGAATCAACTCATTATCCTCATTTGTGACAACAGTTATGCCACCCTTTTTTGGAACGCAGTGGATGGGACTAACCCAAGGACTATCAGAGATGGGGTAAATCAATCCTGCATCAAGAAGTTTGATAACCTCCTGTTTGATAACATCGTGGATTTTAGGATTTACCCTTCGTTGGTGTTGGACTGCTGGTTTGAAGTCATCCTCCATTAAAATCTTGTGAGTACAAAATTCAGGGTCTATACCCTTTATGTCGGAGAGTTTCCAAGCAATTGCTTGCTTGTGTGACTTTAAGACCTTTATTAGAGCAGTCTTTTCCTCATCACTTAAGTCTTTAGCAATAATGACGGGTAATTTATCATCACCCTCCAAAAATGCGTACTCAAGATGAGGTGGTAAGTCTTTGAGTTCGACCTCAGGAAATTCATCGTTTTTCTCAACTGATTTGATTTCCTCATTATGAAGTTTAACGGGAGGGAGTGGAGGAGAATTGTCCTCGTTTAACAATTTCTCAAGAAGACGAATATCTCCCTCCAGATTAATCTCAGCGTCATCAATCCCTTCTAGGAATGAATCACACTTGAGAAAATCCTCGATCTCTTCCAAAATGAAATCACTTCTCTCAAACGGAGTGAGAGAAGGGGAAGAGTCGGAAATGACAGGTAGAGAAGATGTGGGTGGATTACCACTCACAGAATTATGAAAATAACCAACAATTTCTTGAGAGTACTCCTTTGAGGCAATGTCAATGACATCGATTCGGTTAACCGAAGCGGAATCAAAATTTGAGGAGTACCTCGAAGTTTGATCATGGTTAAAGGTAACAGCTTCATTACCCACACGCAATGTGATCTCATGCTTAAATACATCAATAAGAGCATGGCCCGTTTTAAGGAATCCTCTTCCAAGAATGAGAGGAACCTTTTGATCAGCATCGAAATCAACAACCACAAAGTCAGCTGGAAAATGGAACTTTCCTATCTTCACAAATACATCTTCGGCAATGCCGCGAGGATGAGATATGGTACGATCTGCAAGCTCAAGAGTCATGCAGGTAGGAGTAAGAGCCGGAAGAGAAAGTTTCTTCCATACTGAATGAGGCATCAGGTTGATGCTTGCACCTAGATCTGCTAAGGCATAGCATTCAACCATTCCCGGAAATACACAAGGTAGTAGAAACTTTCCAGGATCTCCAAGCTTCTCCGGAAGCTTTTTCAAGATAACCGCTGAGCAGTTCTCATTTACTGGAGTTTTAGCCATTTCAATCAGTTTTTCCTTGTTGCTTAACAAGTGTTTGAATGTTGATGCAAATTTGGGCATTAGAATGATAGCATCCGCAAAACTTATGTCAAAATGTAATTCTTTAAAGATTTGAAAGAATTTGTCCATTTGTTGACTAGCCTTCTCACGGAGCTTTTGCTCATTTAAGCGCGATGGGTAAGGAATATGAGGTTTGGATTTAGGGGCTACAACTTCGGGAGTCTCTACAGATTCAAAGACAACTCCTGGTTTGGATTTTTTCGGGACAACCAGAGGATGGACTGGTGCTGTACTTTGTGGGCTTGGAATTTGCACTTTGTCCGTTGTATCCTCCGTCTCTTTTTCCATTTCAAACAACGGAGGAGGAATAGGGCCAGCTGGCCCTTCATAAGCAGCACCACTCCGAGTGGTGATAGCTTTGACGAAAGTGGTATCTTCGTCATCATCACTGTCATCAAGTACACTGACAGGAACAGCATTGAGCATTTCGGAATAATATCTGGCTGATCTTTGCTCACTAAGTTTGGTTGACAAACTTTTAACCGTAAATCGTGAAAGAGTAGGATCGATTCTAGACGGTTGAGGAGCAATTGTGGGTGTAGATTTTTGGATAACCGAAGGTTGGGCGTATTTAGAACTTCCATTGTTAGTGGGAAGTACCGGGTCCTTTTTCACCTTGAGTTCAACATGAGCTTTACCACTACGTGTAGTGACAGCTTTGAGTTCACCCCTTGGGTTGACAATAGTGTTACTTGGGAGACCTCCCGAGGTAGAAGGTATATCAGTTAAAGACTTTTTGATCTGGTTTAATTGGGTAACCAATAACTGGTTTGTCTCACGTTGTGTCTTATTTGTTTCCTCTTGGGTTTTCATGAATTGCATAAGCAACTCATCTGAGGACATCTGATTTCGGTTTGAACCTTGGTTTTGATTAAAATTTGGACCACGGTTTTGGTTAAAATTACCCTGATTCTGACCTCGGTTTTGATTGAAATTTTGGGAATTGTGGAAATTTTGTCCCTGATTTTGAACAAAGCGGTTTTGATTATTCTGATTTGGCACGGGTGGAAAACCAGGTGGGACCATAGCATTTGGTGCTCGGTACTGAGTCTCAGCATGCGGACGGTACTGATTTTGGTTTACTGCAGCTACGGGAGCTGGGTAAACAGAAGCATCGGTTGCTTGACAATCATAATACGCATGTGGGCCACCACAAGTTTCACACACTTTGTTTATTGCTTTGATTTGTTCCGGTTTATGAATTTCACTTTTTAATTCTTTCATTTCCTTTATCATACAACGCATTGAGTCAGTTAAAAAGGCTAACTCTGATGAGTTACCGGATGAAGAAGCAACAGGAGTGACAGGAACATTCACTTTGTTTCTAGAAATAGGAACTTTTGATTTATTTTCACAAATTTCAACCACCTCTCTAGGTTTACGATTCAAGATATTGCCACCGGAGGCTGCGTTAAGTGCATCTTGATCGTTTTGGGTCAACCCATTATAAAACGTATTTATCTGTTGTAACACATTGAAATCGTGATGAGGGCATTTTCTTAGGAGATCTTTAAATCTGTCCCATGCCTCTCCGAAATTTTCATCGAAACCTTGACGAAATCCAGCAATTTCATTTTTTAGATTAGTCGTCTTTGATGGAGGGAAGAAATAATTTACAAATTTCTTTACGAGATCTTCCCAGGTTTCAATGGATCGAGGGGGTTCTTTATCCAGCCAAATCCGGGCTGCCCCCTCAAGTGAGAATGGAAATAGCATCAATTTGATCACTGTTTGTGGCACATTCTTGTAATTGATTGTAGAGGTCAGTTTGTTGAACCAACGAATGTGTGCATATGGATCCTCTCGTTCAAACCCGTGAAATTGGTTTGTGGACACGAGCTGAATCAAATGTGTTTTTAGTTCAAAATGATCAGAATCGATGGCTGGTAAAACGATGGCATCTCCGTAACCCTCGGTGGGTGCCTGGAGCATTTCAGCCATTGTGCGTTCGTCTGCCATATTATCAGTGAGAACAGTACGAATCTCGGGTTCGACTATTTGGGCAGCACGTCTACGATTACGTCTTCTCGGAATATCTACGAGTTTACGTAAAGGGCTTGATGACGTGGAAGAACGAGTGCGCATGCACTAAGTAAAATATGATAATTAAATCAAGAACGAATCAAAACACAAGTGAACTTAGACCAATAATCAACAAGCGTACGGTAGCTCTCTAAAAGATAAACGCACAGAGTGGCGGAGAAGCAAAGGTGGGCAATTAAGCTCCTTAAAAACCCGCTTCTTTCAGTCCGACAATTTAATGTCAGACTATCCTTAAACCTCCGTTATAGTTTGTTTATCAATCAAAGGTGAGCCGATATTCGCAAGTGATACAAAGGTAAAGTTTTAAATCTTTGGTTTGGGAACTTATTATGGTCGTACCCCCAGTTAGGTAGTACTCTGTCTTGGTTCTCGATGGTAATTTTTTATTGTTATTTATTATTAACAAAGAAAACAGAAATTATTTTTGGTGTTTTTATTTTTTATATGATAATAATAATAATAATATATATAGAAAAGAAAAGAAAAATATTTTTGTATTTTATATGGTTTATGGGAAATAGGAACTTCTGATAGAATGATCTCGAATCACTAATCGCTTATACTCTACACAATAGTCGCAGCACAACCTCCCCGGCAGCGGCGCCAAAATTTGATCCGTTCCAAACCGGCTATCTTTTATTTCTCTATCACACAAGTCAACCACTTGTGAATGGTCAACCGTAATAAATGATAAAAGGCAAACAGTCTGAAAACGAATGCTCGTGTGTAGTGTGTGAAACCAGGCAAGTGATCACCTGGGTCGTTTCCCAACGAGGTGTGAATGGAAAACTGTGAAAAGCTTTGGATTAAAGTGATTGATGAATCAGGTATTTTTGATTTTGCTTTATTTAACAGTTCTAAATAACAAATAAAAACAGATATACACAGGAAAATTAAACGTGAATAAAATAAATTACAAACGCGTAACGGGACAGCTAAAATGGGACTAAAATTAAAATTTATGAAATTTAAAACCTAAAAATGTAAAATAACTTAAAACTTATTTAAAAACTTAAATTATATTTTTTATACTTTTTATTTAATTTATTATTAATTATTTATTATTTAATTACTTATAAAACTATTTAAATTTATAAAAAATACTAAATGAACTAAGAAAATTCTAAAACTTTTTCTAAAAATATTACTAAGTAAATAGAAACTAAGAAAATTATAAAAATGAAAATTACTTAATTAAAATTTAAAAAGATAAATTCTATTAAATAGAAGCTATCACTTTATTTCTATTTTTGGTTTTCTTAAGGACTAAAAATATTTTTATATTTTTCCTAGATTAAAAATTACAAAAGAAAATTATGAAAATTGGATTTATATTTTTCTGATTATTTTTCTATTTATTATGATTTAATTACTATTTTAATCTAATTAACTGATAAAAAATACTAAAACGATTCCAAAAATTATGAAACTTTTTCTATAAATACTTGAGGATATTAATGAGCTATAAAAAATATGGTGGAGGTCACAGCTTATTCTGATAAGCAGAAATAAGCTAATAAGCTCGTATAAGCTTATAAGAGAAACTAGTTAAATATCTATGGCATGTAAAATCCAACGGAACTAGTGCCCTAGAGCAGTTGGGAAGGGGGCTTGTTGTTGGGTGCATGTTACTAGCGAGAGGTCTTGAGTTCGAATCCCACACCCCACTTTTTGTCTAAACTTATTTTTTTTTTTCGAGTTTTTCTTTTTGCAATTTATCTATAAGCTAGTACTGAGAGCTTTCTAAACTGGACTTCTTTTTGCTTCTTGCTAAATAAGCTGGAAAAAGCAGCTTATGGACTGCAGTTGGCTTATCAAGCCTTTATGAACTAACTAACTTCGAATCAAGCTAAGAGCTTCGAAATAAGCTATGAGCTTATCGAAAATAGCTTCTATGGAATGTGTTATAGCTAATTTACTTATAGGAACTCGAAAAGTATTGGCTTGAATAAGCCAAATAAGCTCAAAAGAGCTTATGGCTTATGTGGTCTGCTGAGGTGCTCCCCTGCACCAGGGCTATCGGGCCAACTTTGAGGGTCTTTTTCGAGGCCTTAGCAAGTTCTAAAAATCGACACAAAAATACTCTATTGAACTTAAGCTAGTGAAGTTTAAATGTCCAGAAGAGACTAGCTTAAAAGAGCTTGTGAGTTGTGAGTTAAAAATTCTTAAAGTTTCTAAAAACTAACAAAATGACTGCAAGCAGTCTGCTGAACTGATGGTGTTCTTTTGTGCACAACTGGCTAGTGCAGTGGTCTGAGGTTTATGGAATCGACTAAGTGGACTCAATGAAGTATAAAAATGCCAAAGAAAGGGTCAAAACAAGCTTGTGGCTTGTATAAGCTTATATGGACTTTCTAGGGACTGAGTTGAACACAGTGGGTTCAAAAGTGCTAAAACTAGCTAAATGGTTGATCAAAGTTACACAAGAGCTTATATGGACTGAATTTAGCTTAAACAAACTTGGGCTTGTGGTAATGTAACAGTAGCATGGGTGTTTGGCTTGTGGACTGACTGAACCAAACAGTCCTTATGTGGGACTGTTTTGGTATTTGTGATCGAACTTGGTAGAAATAAGCTAAAAAGTGACTTCTAATGATACTACTGAGTACAATTAAGCTATAACAAGTAACTTGTGATTGAAAATAGTACAGATTAATAAGCTAGCTTATTAATGCTATTTTTGGCTTTTATAGGTTTTTTTAAGTGAAATGAAAAACAAGGCATATAATGACTATAAAACTGAGTGAAATATGATTAAAAACTATTGAAAAGCTATAAATTAATAAAGACAAGCTACTTATGAGCTTATATAACAGTAATATTGAAAATTAAGAAAACTTTAAAATTGCTCACAATCGAATTGCTAAGTGAACCAGAGAACTAGGACCAGGATTCCTTCTAGCTTGTTCACACAAGCTAGAAAATCAAGATAAGCCTTCCTTAATAGCTTATTAACCCAGATTAGCTTATTTATACCCCGAGTTGACTTTCTTTGACTTTTCTTGAAACTTGGAATTAAGAACTGGTAAATGCTATATAAACTCACATAAAGCTATGAACAGCTTATGTTAGCTTATAGTAAAGGTAGTGGGAGCTTATGATGATAATCTTAAATGAGTTTAAGCTTATACGATTCACAATGTTACTTGAAACTTACTTAATCACAAATGTTGAGTACAAATTAACTTGAAACTGGAATAAAGAAACCGAACTGAGCTTGTATTAAAACTGAATTGAGAATTACAAGAATTAAAAGACTGAAATTGAAAATTGCGATTTAACTAAATTAACTACTCTTTTTTCTACTACTTGATCCTTCTGCTTCTTCTTCCTTATATAGCATCCAAACTTGTTCCACGTGCCTTTCTAAGTAAATCCCACCTCATTGCAGCCTTGATACGTGTCTAATTTCTCATCACCTGTTTAAATGGATTTTGGCGCCAAATCCCAAGGGGTAACTTGCAGGGTTTTTCTAAGCATTTAATGCTTCTTGGTAGCTTGTGGAGGTGGAGGGGGATATTTTGGAGTGTAGAAGTGGGCAAAGGGTGGTGGATGTGATAGTTGCAGGGTAGAGGGGTGATGGCAGATGTAGGTTTGCTAGGTGGCATCTCCTAGGGTAAACCTAAGAGGTGGGTTTGGTTGAGGAGGTGACAGAGGGTGTATGAGGTGGAAAGGTGAAGCAAGTGGAGGTGTGGAGGAGGGGTAGTAGCAGGGTGATGAGGTGGAGTGGAGGTTGAAGACGGGTCAATGAAAGGGATAAGAAGTTTGACCGAAGGTTTGACCTGGATATTTATTTAAAACAAAAGGCCGGGTCAAGGGGTTTAGTTTTGGGCTTGGGTAAATTAGTTGTGGGCTGGGGTTGGTTTATTTTGGGTTAAGGGAATTAGTTATTTGGATTTTTAAGTTAAGTTTATATTTAACTTTAGGGACCAAACTTGTAACATGCTGAAATTCCAGGGACCAAACCTGCCAAACATCAAAACTATATTCCAGGGACCATTAGTGTCAAGTGTTAATAGTACAAGGATCACAAAAGTTTATTTTCCATTTTTTAAACTCAAGGACTATTTTTGACAACTTTTGAAACTTCGGGGACTAAAACTGCCAATTATGCAAACTTAGCTCGTTTTTGACTGTTTTTAATCATTTTGCACTTGTAACACATAAAAACACAATCAAATGATATTTTCTGTATTTTGAAGCATATTTGCATATATTTAAACGTTTTGGCAGTTTAGATGGGACAAAAATGATGAGTATTTAGACACTCATCAACTTACAATCCGAAAACCAATCGAATTCTTTCTATGGACCTGATTATAGTGGATGAACGTGTATGTACACCCCACATGTCCCTTTTTTGTGCGTATAATCGCTTGATTTACTTTACATTCTACTTAACTTTTTTATTGATTTCAGTGCACTTCAATTCATGCAAAGATTCCTGTGAGTCTCATTAACATATTCAGTAATCGTGTCAAAGAGGGTTGTACAAGATACACTAATTCACAGTGGTAAACTATGGGGATACAAAATACAGGCCTTTGGAAATCAAGTTCTTTGTGCAGTTTGGTTACACAACTGACATTCAGCCATCATCTCTTCGACCTCAATTGTTTGACAGATACGTGTGTAAGTTTGTACCATTCGGAAACCTTCAACGTCGTATTGGAAACGATACATATCTCATAAGTTATCATATTATTAGTATCTTTGTATTCTTTATTTAAGTTAACAAATAGATTGCTTAATTTGCTATGCGATAGGTACAGTAACCCGATTTTCACTCCCTACCCGAAATGGTCACATATCACCTGTAAATTTACCATAACTCAATCAATACATATATTTTTAAAAGGGTGTTTGGGATTGCTTATTGAATGTTTGGATATATCTGCTTATTTGTTTAGAACTAGATGGTCACCCGTTCAGTTGTTTGTCTTTTGACCCATATGATTGGTTAAACATAAGCTAACTGGTATGAATAAAAAAAACTATATTGACCCGTGGGGGATTAGGATCTAAAAATATCCATTTTTAAGGATACACATTAGATTTATCACATAAGTTTAAAAATTTGCAACCCAATATGGTTAACTCAATATACATTAGATTGATCACATTAGTTTACCCATTTTGCCAAACTGACCAATTGGAATAAAAAAAAATATATATATTGACCCGTTTGGGATTTTGTACTAAGAATATTCAATTTTAAGGTTTCTGAGCTGTGGACTGAAATTCGTCTGTTTGGTACAAGATATTCAATTTTTTGCTTGGTTCATGGTATGTTGTACGTGAGTTGTGGAATGCAATTGGTGTGTTTGATACATGAGTTGTGGACTGCAATTGGTGTGTTTGGTACATGAGTTGTGGACAACAATTGGTCTCTTTTGTACATGATCTAACTCACATTTTTAGTGGTCAACATTATCACTCAAATGTTTAACTCAAATTTGCAGCCCAATATTTTAGGATAATAATCCACAAACTCGCTGTCACACTATAGAAGTGTTACGATTTTAAGGTTGCATACTTGCATCTATTAACATGATCATACTTTCAGCTCATTTGACACCATACCCTCATTTACTTTAACCATTTGACACCATATTCTGTGCAAGACAATAACTGTTTCGTCATATTTTTGTTCTTTAACGGGTCAAATCGGTCAAACCTTCATTTATCGTTAGATCTTTTATCTCCTATAAGTCTTATCTTTATATATATATATAAAGATAAGACTTATAAAATTATTTTGTTCCATGTGCTATCTAAAAAATATAAGCAACTTTCTACGATTACTCAATTGCAGTGATATAAAACTGAACATATCGTTGTGGGGGAAGTGTGCTTTGACGTACGAGGATAGCATAATCGAGTCTAAAAAAATACGAACATCGTTGTGGTCTTGACATGTTGCAGAGTTCAGATTTACACAGGTTGGCGTCTTGAATACTTAAATATACTATCATATGGCTATAATCCAAATATGGTATTTTCAGTTGACAAGTTATTTTTTTTTCCTTTATGTCAGGTGCACCACAATTAACGACAACGGTATCGACACAATTTCATTTGAACCTCCAGATCGTTGAAATTCATGCATATAGCCAAAGGTGACATTTAATGTCTATCGGGACACATGTTACCAAATTCTATACATTTTCCATACTACATATATTATAATTACCGTGAGATACTATTTTTTTAGGCATATCCAACCCGTTGTCTTTACATCTAAAATTGTTGAGACTGATACGTTCAAAGTAACACCAGTTACAGAGATTTATCAGTGCTTGGCTGATGGCGCTACTCTGGTAATTTCCCATATTACAAAATCTGAATTACATCTTTGCTTTCACTTTACCATTCACACTAATCGTTTGATGTTCTTTTCTTAGGGGACAAGGTTCATTATATATGGAATGGTTATCGTTTTTGACTTAGATAAGGACTGGAAATTCATACAATGCACTAAGTGTTTCCACAAAGTGACCTTAGATGGTGTTCGATATTATTGTGACAACTGCAGAATACACGTCAGCAACCCGCGTCAAACATATGTTCTCTATATCCTCATGAAATGTATGCTTTAAAAAAAAACTTTTTTATTAATATTTATCCTTATAGGTACAAGTTAGTGATAAAAGTAAGAGACAATAGAGAGGATATTGATTGTGTACTTTTTAACTCAGATGCCACTCAGATTTTAGGCCTTACGGTGGAAGAGTTGATTACCAAGACTATAACGGAGGTGAGCTTTTTAAAATAAAATATTTCAGTTTTTATGAACACATGTTACAATTTTATTAGAACCATGGTCAACAGTTTATGTTAGTTACTATGGTCCTCATATTATGTTAGTTACTATGGTCACAGGTTTATGCATCCGTTTTACTAACTACGTATCATATAATAACTTATATACGCTATTATTTTTAGGGTGCAGGCGACCCTGATTGGATAGTGGATTAATTCGTTGATAATCTTTGCACTCAAATGGTTGTTCTCGAAATCAGGATTGATAAATTTAATCTACCACCTACGTATGTCAAAAGATATACTATTACAAAATACTATGGTGGCGATGTCAATGACTTGAATAAACATCATGGGAGTTCGTCACTGTCTGTGTAACACCCCAACCCGATCGGTCATCAAAACTAGTCGAACACAACCCGCTAAACTTAACCCAAAATCTGACCACTTGCGACTCCTAACAGAAACTACAATTTACACCCTTCGCGAACTCGAATTGGACCCTAAACACACCCCGCAACTTTACCAAAACTCAAACCGTTACTTACTCGAACACGTATCAAGACACGACTCCAGGTTAGAGTGCAAAACTCCACATGAACCGACTCTATTCTTTTCAGTTTCTAACATGCTACTCCGCGTTCACTTTCATACATATAAGTAGTTATAGTTTTAATGCATGCGTGTTTTAGACTATAATATAAACGTGATCTGTTGCTAATTAACCCAAGTTTATAATATGAATTGCTTATTTATTTCATTTTAAGATCATGAGTATATATATATATATATATTATATATTATATAATATATATAATGATAATATATATATATATATATATAACGTATAGAATGACTGCATGAAATAATGTAGTAGCATTATGGAATGATTAGATTAAGGTTTACCTTAGGCTGGACCAAAGTGATCGAAGGAAAGGAACAATAGTACTCGAGATCAAATCACACACGAATACTCCCAACTGCTACAAAACTTGAACATAATAGCGATTCAGCATGCAACCTCTAACCCTAAACGCAATCTAGACCATGCAAAGTACTCACGTACACAAACAGGAATTGAAACCAAAGATCACAACCCCTCAATCAGCCTTCGACTCTTAATCTTTGTAGAGAGAAAATATTCTGGAACTCTTTTATTGTTTCTTTAGACTTTCAATCGGTTTAGAGAGATTACTACTAAGGCAATATACACGAATGGGATAATAGGGATTTCTGTCAAACGTGTGGCTTAATCCAGGAAATTCGTGTTTCTATTTATAGGATAAATGTATCTTTTCCAAAAGAAAATATAAAAACGTATGAAGTTATGTTGCAATGTTGATAGGGTCGAATATTCACAACCAATAGGAAGCGTGTGTACAAAATAGGAAAGCACGTTTTCTTGATTAGGATAGGCATAATGTACGTATCTTTTCAATTGAAGGTTTAGTATATTCACCAAGATATGGTCTTATCATGTGGGACATGAATAAAAAGAATGTATTGTTTTGTGAGTTGTGATGTAAACGTATATCAAAAGTTGATGAGAATGAATCTTTTCAAATCGTGTAGTTTAGGTTAAATATCAATAATGTGTTTTTATTTCATAGTATACAGTTTTAAATATCACTTATTTATTTAATTAACTTAGGGTAAATTCAAAATGAATAAATAAAAATGTAATCCAAATTTTAGGGTGTTATAGTCTGGATCGGTACCAAGGCTCGCAAATTCTAATGTATCATCGGGATTAAACTATTCTAATATGGTTTATTATGCTATTGATTATAAAAATTTGGGAACGACCATAACCGAGGATGAAGAAAAGTTGATGGATGAAATTAAGTTGAGCTGGGTCTCTGAAATAGTGTCTCCTACAACTCATACAGTTACAAATCGAGCTCCTCATGCACCTAATACAAACATAAATGACGTCATTCTGAATACCCCTAACAAAGATAAAACGTGTGGAGATTCTACCATTGAGGTTAATGCTACTGTTGTTGAGGTTCCTGTTGATGATCCCATACATGATGTATCTCATGCAAATAATGAACTTACAATTGCTGTAAACACAGTTGTGTGTCCTTCTTCAAATGCTATTGTTGTAAGAGAAATTGATGAAATGTCAGATGAGGTCAATGTAAACAACATGACCATTGAGGTTAATGAGGTTGCAGTTCCTCAACGTGTGGATATTAAGCAGGATGAGGGATCTGAAGAAGTGGTTAATCGCTCGTAGTTTTTTATTTGAATCGTTTAGACAATTTGCAGCCAATAATTCGTTCACAAGTTTGAGTTTTATCATTCAGTACATTATGAAAATAATGAGTTTAGGCCATTGTACTTATGCTTTAATATGTTCCAGAATTATGTCTTATATTTACATAAGATTGGTTCATATTTACTAGGATTTGTTGGATTTTTTCCCCAATTTATTATTCGGTTAGAGTTTAATGATTGGATTTTTTTAATTGTTTTTCTTTTGATTGGATTTTTTCTACGTTTGTACGGGGATTTATTTGATAGAGTTTAATGACCAAATTAATGTCCTAATGTGACGTTTTGTAGGTTTTTCATTTCGTTCTTTTATATGGACATGTAATATACTTGATAAGTCAAACAAATAAAGAGGTCAAGAAAAAAGAGTTAAGTAATATAACAAAATATCAAAATTTGTATGCCATTTTTTAACTGATACAAACGTCACTAAAAAGTATTATACCTGTGGTTGCACAGGTATTGCACTTGTTTTAGATTGTCACTACAATACTAGTCTTTTCTAAATCAAAGCAGATGTACACTTGCATTTCAAAACAAAAAGTGAATTAACCCTTTAAGTCTTTAACTTGAAGTAAAAAGAGATGTAAAGTATGCAATAATAACTATTTAAATGAGTTAATTTCATAAATGGTCCCTGTGGTCTGTCGGGTTTAACGGATATAGTCCATTTACTTTTTTTAACGGATCCTCTCCCTGTGGTTGCGACCCATAATGGGTTTGGTCCCTTGACCAAATTTTCCGTTTGTTTGACCGTTAAACTAAGAGGAAATAACATAAATACCCTTAAAAGTAAAGTCCCTGTGGTTTGTGGTGTATTACGAATTTAGTCCCTAATTTTTTTTTTATTATGTTTTCGTTCGTTTCATACATTTTTATCTGTTTTGTACGGGTTTTTGTCCGTTTTTCTTATATTTTTATACATTTTCGTCCGTTTTTATACGTTTTCATCCGTTTTTCTTACGTTTATATCTGTTTTCATTCATTTTTATACGTTTTCATCCGTTTTTATACGCTTTCGTCTATTTTCTTACGTTTTTATACGTTTTCATCTGTTTTTATACGTTTTCGTCCATTTTTATATGTTTTCGTCCGTTTTTATACATTTTTATTCGTTTTTCTTACGTTTTCGTCCGTGTTTTATATTTTCAGGTTAAAATCTCGCGAGCCTAGATGAAAACATCATTCCGGACAACTTTCGTGTTTTACACTTTTTATGATTCGGACCAGAAATAGGTCAAAATCGTGATTTAAAATCATTACAGAACCTTTTTTTTTTATCAAATGTCAAGTTTTCTTTTTAGTATACTTATCTAATCACAACTTTTTATCTACAAATGGATGAAAACGTATAAAAATGGATAAAATGTGTAAAAACGTAAGAAAACAGACGAAAAAGTAAAAAATAAAGTAAAACGTAAAAAAACTGACGAAAATATAAAAAATGGACGAAAATTTTAAAAAATAGACGAAAATTTAAAAAAACAGACGAAAACGTAAAAAAACAGGGCGAAACGTAAAAAACGGTCGAAAACGTAAAAATACAGACTAAAATGTAAAAAAAGGGACAAAAACGTAAGAAAACGGACGAATACGTATAAAAACGGATGAAAACGTATAAAAACGGATGAAAACGTATAAAAACATTAAATAACGGACGAAAACGTATAAAAACGTATGAAAACGTATAAAAACGGACGAAAACGTATAAAAATGTATGAAAACGGACGAAAAAGTATAAAACGGATGAAAACGAATAAAAACCTATGAAAACAAACGAAAACGTATAAATACGGATGAAAACGTATAAAAACAGACGAAAACGTACAATAAGGTAAGAAAAATGGACGAAAACGTAAAAAAATGGACGAAAACGAATAAAAACGTAAGAAAATGAATGAAAACGTAATAAAGAAAATTAGGGACTAAATTCGTTATACCCCACAAACCATAGGGACCTTACTTTTAAGGGTATTTATTTTATTTCTGTAAGTTTGACAGTCAAACTAATGGAATTATTGGTCAAGGGACCAATTATAGGTCGCAATCACATGAAAAGGATCCCTTAAAAAAAGCGAAAATTAGTGACATACCCCATTTGAAGATGTTGTTCCTCAAAATACCCCAAGATACAGCCGTTTTGCCAAATACCCCAACATGTCGCGTATACATTTAAGCGACATTCTTGACATACACATGTTGGGTAACGATACGTTACGAAGCTCGGGAAAAAAAAAAAAAAAAAATTTTATACATGTCGCGTATATATATACGCGACATATATATATATACGCGACATGTGTGTAAATTTTTAGGGTTTTTTTTTTTGGCATGTGTGATATTAGGGTTTTTTTTGTGGGTTATCAGATTAGTGGCAACCCATATTGTATCATCTTCCTTTATTTTATTTTTAAAAAAAAAAAAACATCTTTTAACGCAAACACAAATTTTATTAATAAAACGTAAACATTACATAAACGAAACGATACGGAATTAAACAACTAAAAATTAAACGTAGACATTACATGATATTCATAATTCAAATGTAAATTTTTTTAAGCGTAATAAAAACATAAACGTTACATAAACAGAAATTAAAACATTACAATAATAATTTAAAAACTAAAACTTCAATTATAATCTGGGTGATCCCAGGTCTGCGAGTTGTCGGAGCGGAAACCGTCGTCATACGGATCAAAGCTCGCAAACCTCTCTGCTTCCAACTCAGCTTCCATCCTGCTCAGCTCCCGGTCGTCCTCAGAGGTCCAATCATCATCAGGTTTCACATTCTCCTCAAAACATGGCTGAAAGTTATCAAGATGAGGTTGCGGTAGTTGTGGTTCAACAACCCTTGGTGCAGATGAACTTGATGCACCTTGCACAAATTGTTGTTGTTGTTGTGGTGCATCAGCAGCTGCCACATTCTCCTCAAAACTCCAACGTATCTTGTTGGATTTCTCGTTCTCTATCTTCTGCACACAACCCCACAATGTTTCAACAACATCAGCGTCTTTGCGATACTCATCGTCCAAAAACTGGTCGATCACATATTTTCTCTCGACAGAGATATCTTTGCAAGCTGCGTATCGTGTTCTCAGGCGTTGTTTGCGTAACTTCGCCAGCTCAAACTTCTTAATAACTTCGACAATTGCATCTTGGCGTTCCTTGTCGTCTATTTCGACTTGTTTTTTGACATAGTTTTGAACTTGTTTGACAGTGTGTGGAAGGTTACAAGCCATTTTTTTGTGTCCACGATCGATAAAACACGACCCACTGCGTATAGCCTTACAACACACCACCTTCCCCACAAAACACTCCGGTGTTTGATTTATGTGTGGAATGCTTGTGTTTTGTGATCCTCTTTTAAAGACATAATAAAAAGGGTATTTATAGCCGTAACAAATGCATAATGGTACTAACAAATGCATAAAAAGGACATTTTCAGGGACTTGTCATTTCAAAGTGTCATATTTCGTGTAAAATTTTAAGCGTACGCGACATTGTCAGTGAGTTGTCATTTCAAAGTGTCATATTTCGTGTATAATTTTAAGCGTACGCGACATTGTCAGTGAGTTGTCATTTCATTGTTCAGAACCTTTAAAAAGTTGTCTGACCTCAATTATTGCTATATAAGCTAGCTATGATTTGATTTCTTCACATATTTGTTACTTCTCTTAACAGTGCCATGGATTCTAACATTAAGAAGTTTAAATGTGTGTTACATTATGATGATCAGCATCGAGGTGTCATTATGTATAATGATTTGACGTACGCAGGGCTAGTTGGGTTGGTGTTGAAGAAATTCAATTTAGATCCAAATATTCCGATTAATTTGTCATGTAAGTTGGCTTCGTTTAACTATCGTATTGACATTACTGAGGATGATGAAGTAATGTTTTTTGTTGAATGTGCTTGTACTGCTACTGCTGGGGTGGCACAATTGTATGTTGTTCAACCCAACAAATAAGATGATTGCGCTTATCTTGTTTTGTGTTAACTGGTTTGTATTTTATTAATGAACGTTTCTACTCTTATTTGAATAAATGTTTAATTTGGAAACTTATGGTAATGTTTATTGAAACACTGATAACAAAAATCATATAAAGATGAAATTCTTAAAGCATACAAGACACTTATTGATTGATATTGTTAATAATTGAAACGATTCTTCCATAGGGCTCTATGACGTTCATCTGCTTTAGCTTCCTCATTCTCAAAGTGTTCTTGTTCCGCCCATTCAACCATTCTTGGAATATTGATGTTGATCGAAAGTGTAATTTGATTCCAACCGTTTACATACTCCAGCTTTCCTTCATTGCAAACCAGTTGACCATTATTGTGAACAATAAAATTGAAAATGGTTTGTGAATACGGCGTCGTAGGTTTTTTTTTTTCTTTCGTTCAATGTTAAACCGGACACGCTCTTCACGTTTGTTCTTTTTCTCTACCATTTGATGTAGATATCGGACACGCTCTTCACGTTTTAATTTTGTTTCTTCTGAAATTACACATGCAAATGATTCTTCAAAACAACCATCATCTGGAATCAATATTGTGGTTAGATCTTCGCGATTGTCAGAAACAAAAATTTGGATCTTTCCTGCAACATTTGCGAAGTCATACATAACATCAATATCATAATCGCTTTTAATTTCTTTCATACCATTTAACGTGTTGTTTTGTGGCAACATGTAATATAGACTTTGGACCATTGACGGTAATTTTCTCTTCAGATAGGTAACCATATCTTTAAAATCAAATTGTGGAACAATAATATTCAAGTGTGAACCACCTTCATATGTTAGTGGGTTAAGTATAAATTTTCCATTGTAGTTGATAGTGAATTCGAATGTATGGTTATTAGATGTTGACATTTGGTGAATGAAAGAAGACACAATTGGTATTGATAACTTGATACCACATAACCCAAGAATATATATATAGATACCACAAAGGTGAGTTGTCATTTCTTTGTCAGAAGTGATTTACGAGTAATCAATTTAATACTATTTTTACATTAAAGCTGAAAGCATAATAGGACATTACTATTAGAACATAGATAGAATTACAAATTAATCTTACTGTGACTTGGACGATGGATAGTGGAACTGTTTGTGCTATCATGTCAACAGTTTGTGGAACTGACGTGGTGCATGTTTATTTTCAGTTGTCATTTCTAGTATTTTATTAAGGTTTTCTGAAAATACATGCTATATTTAAAAAAGAAATTTATTACAAGCTTCATAACAAATGTTACAAACTTAACACAATTACACTAAAACACATAAGTAAAAAGTGCAAACTGGTTACTAACCAAACAAGTTAAACCAACTATTATTAGACTGTTGAGTGTTTAGATCATTTAAATGTTGTGAGGGGTATGGTTGGGAGGGGTATGGTTGGGAGTTATATTGTTCAGAGCCGTGTGCCGGGTTATGATGAGTATGTTGTTCATTACTTGCTTGCCCTTGGTCATACTGGCCTGTTGTGTAAAAATTTGGATTGTATGGTTGTGTTGGTAATGTGTTATGTCCAAACTCATGCGAGGGGTATGGTTGGGAGGGGTATGGTTGGGAGCCGTGTGCCGGGTTATGATGAGCATGTTGTTCATTACTTGCTTGCCTTTGGTCATACTGGCCTGTTGTGTAAAAATTTGGATTGTATGGTTGTGTTGGTAATGTGTTATGTCCAAACTCATGCGAGGGGTATGTGTGATAAGTAGGAACGGTGTGATGATCAGTTTGATTTGGGTATGAGTCGAATAAAGGAGTAGTTTGTTGTTGCTCCTTAACGGATTTTTTCTTTCTGGGATACTGTTTTCTTTTGTTTAACATTTCATCAGGGACGAACGGTTGCTTGCATTGCCCACGTGTGTGTCCAGCTTCACCGCACCTACGACAATGTCTTACCCTTGGTTCCTCACCCTGGGATGGTATACGGTTAGTATTTTTTGGTCGCCCGGGTTGTGGGTTGTCCATTCGTGGAGGAGTGATAGGTTGTATATGTGTTGGATACTCCCATTCGTGAAACTCTCCAACAAAATTCACTGCCTCTGCATATGTGGCTTGGTATTTTGCTTTTTTAAAACCAGTCCTGAACGTACTGGAGACAATTGGTTTGACCCAAAAATCTACTCACAGCAATAACATGACCACAAGGTATACCGGAAAGCTGCCATTTGCGGCAATCACATGTCCTAGACGCTAAGTTCACTTCCCGGTTGTATCTCCCATCAAAAACCTGGAACCGATCTTGGTTAACCCCGTAAACATTCCAGGTTGCGCTTTTGATTTTTCTCTTTTCCACTTTATGGGTTGCCCAATCAGTTATTTCATACTTCATTTTTGCTGCATAAACAACAAGGCTCTAAGAAGTGACTTTATATTAAAGATAAATATTAAAAGTATAAATATATTCTGTTTGAAAATAAATACCAGCAACTTGTCGCCGTTTAAAATACCAGGCTTGCACCATTTTTCGATATTGCTCGGTCAGCATTGTTATAGGCAGCTTCCTTGATTTTACGGTACAAGCATTAACAGACTCGACGCTGTTAGATGTACAGTAATTGTAGCGAGTTAGTGGGCAATATGCTCTGGACCATCTGTGAACACCCGCTTCTATTAGCTTGTGGTACGCCTCAGGCTGAATAGACAGCAATATTTGCATCTTACTATCAAATTCGTCAGGTGTATACGCTTTGCATATCCTCCAAAATAGCGCCTTTGTTGCGTCTCTTTTTAACTTCAGGTTCATCATTAGATGACGACAGCAAATACCATGAAACGCCAATGGGTATTCATTTCGTACAGCTAACGCAATAGCAGGATGCCTATCAGATATGATAACCAAATCCTGTCTATCACCTATGCATTCTTTAAGGCATGAAAACCACCATGACCAACATTCACCAGTTTCCCCTCTGCATATACCGTAAGCAATAGGCACAATTTGGTTGTTTCCATCCATGCCTACTGCTAACAAATTTGTTCCTTTGTACAAGCCCTTCAGATGTGCCCCGTCAACTATAAGCAGTGGTCGGAGATGGAGTAAGAAAGTTCGAATCTGAATAACAAAATTGAATACACATTAAACTATGTAAACCTACCCTAAATTGAATACAATGAAACCAATCATGAAAATCAGAATCACTTACCGAAACACCAATGGCAACGAATAACATCTCGAAAACTCCTTCTTCATTTGTCTTGATACGTGTGATAGTGCCTGGGTTTTTTTTTACTAGGTTGTGACAATAATACGGCAACATTTGAAATGATTCTGTAGGTGAACCCCTAATCATTTGTAACCCATAATCCTTTCCGCTCCATGCTTGGTGGTAAGATATACTAATTTTATATTGCGTTAACATGTCTCTTTGCATATCTTTTGGTTTTAAATCTCTTCTAGCATCTTTCAACTTTTCACAAAAAATGTGACCAATAACTTTTTTAGTTGCATTTCGATGGTTAGGATATGTTTGAGTTTTATCACACGTGTGATTATCATTCAAACTTGTAACTTCAAACACTGATGTACCTCCCACGCGTCTAGAGTTAATTCTCCATTTACAGTCGTTAAAATGATAGCACTTAACATAATATCTTATAGGTTCTGCCCTTTCGACTAAAAACTGGTAACCTTCTTCTAAACATTTCATCCTAAGTGCTTTGTCTAAGTCATCTCTTGTGTCAAAAAACCTTCCCTTGAAAAAATTTGTATCAATATTATTTTGGTTTGAAATTATTTGTTTGGACTGGTAAAGTGGTGTTTCTGGAACGTCAGGCATGAGCGAAAAAATATTTTTCCACTTATGATGGGTTGGTTTTGGGTTCTCGCTTTTCCCAACAACACCATCATCTTCAACATCTTCATCATCATTCTTATCGTCATCTGACCCGAAAGCAAATGATGAATTCGGTTTTGTGAAATTTGCCTCATCTTTAAAACCGGATTCAAAAATCGCATTATCAATTGATTCAAAATTTTTTGACGGGCCCTCATTTAAAAAATTGGCCTCATCTTTAAAACCCGAGTTGCCTTCATAACCAGAATACCCGATTTCTTTGTTAGTGTTTGTTTCAAAAAAGTTATAAAATGTCGGGTTTTCTTGGTTTGAGCTAAAAAATGCCATTTCTTCACATTCTTTCGTTTTAGTGACATAAAGATGCGGCATTTCTTGACTCGATGCAGCGTGTTCAGCAAAGAAAGTTACCTCATCATCGTCAGTGATATCCATTCGAACATCAAATGAGGGGTGCGAAAATTTGAAATTAAGCCGAACACTGGGATCCAACTTGAACTTAGAACGCACAGTTTCATCTAACCATGAGTAACTGATATTAGTATACATAATCACACCTCGTTCGGAATTATCAAAATGTAAAACACATTTGAATTTTTGAAAATCTGAAGTCATTTTTAGTATTTGATATGGATGAAAGTGTTTGATATTCAAGAAATATACCACAAACACTAAATATAAGGAGACGATGCTGCAAAAAAAATGTGACCAATAATTACGAAAATGTGACAAGGATGTGACAATTTGAAAATGAGAGTTTCGCGTACGTGTATATAATTAAGCGAAATATGACATATTCGATTGAAAATTTTATGACATTGATTTGACAATTGCATGACACATACGGGTACGTATAATTTATTACGCGACATATGACATTGACTTGACAAGTGCATGCCGTAATTAACAATTTGAAAATGAGAGTTTCGCGTACGTGTATATCATTAAGCGAAATATGACATATTGGATTGAAAATTTTATGACATTGATTTGACAATTGCATGACACATACGGGTACGTATAATTTATTACGCGACATATGACATTGACTTGACAAGTGCATGCCGTAATTAAACATATTTGAAAATCTGAAGTCATTTTTAGTATTTGATATGGATGAAAGTGTTTGATATTCAAGAAATATACCACAAACACTAAATATAAGGAGACGATGCTGCAAAAAAAATGTGACCAATAATTACGAAAATGTGACAAGGATGTGACAATTTGAAAATGAGAGTTTCGCGTACGTGTATATAATTAAGCGAAATATGACATATTCGATTGAAAATTTTATGACATTGATTTGACAATTGCATGACACATACGGGTACGTATAATTTATTACGCGACATATGACATTGACTTGACAAGTGCATGCCGTAATTAAACATATCTATTAAATTTCTCCTATAAATACTTGTGTTTAGTTCCATTTCTTTAAACACATCCAGATATTCACATTTCTACTCTCTACAAAAATTTAAAAATTCAGACAATGTCCCAACAAAACAAAACCGGATTTCAAAATTCCCAATTCGTTCCACCCAAACCAAAAAATTACGCAACATACGCCCCAACACATAATGTTGCAGGTTCTTCAACATCTATGAGCGACCAGGATTGGATAATACCTGGTCCGGCTGGTATTCTTCAACAAGCCATTCTTCGCAAAAATGCAGACATCAGAGAGGGTGGCCCCGAATATTGTGTTGTGCCAACACAAGATTATATAGCGAAAGTAAACGAGGATGTCACTGAGGATGAACATTTTACTAGTGGGCCATGGTTGAGCGCGATTCATAAGGTGTTTAATTCTCAAGGTGTCATCGTAACTGGCTGTTTTGGGGATATAAAGAAGCATTGCGTAAAAGGGAAACTTGAACTTGTTGTAGCTGTTATCAAGTCTTGTACTCCTAACATACTGGGTGACCTTACATGTACACTAAAAGATCCGACAGGGACTATGTCTGGTACAATTCATCACAAAGTCCTTGCAGAAGACAAGGGTCCCAAAGACTATCTCAAAGTCGGAGCTGTTTTGGTACTTCGTAATGTTTCGGTCTTTACCTCAAAATCATCACCGCCTGCTCTTAACATAACAAAAAGGAACTTGGTTGAAGTTTTCGACAAGGATACCGTTTTTAGTGGATGAATATTTACGTATTCATGCCCTATGTTTATGTTTAATATTGTGTATGTAGTGTTTATGAAACACATCGTCCTCTGGTTTAATTGTTTCGTGTCTATGTATGGTTATTGTATTGTGTCTTTATGTAGTCGAATAATACTTGAATAAATGCTTCAAAAATATATCAAATAAAAGTTGAAAAAAAATACTTCAACATAGAATAGCATTACATACTAGTTAAACTGTACAACTAACAACATCTTAATTAATCATATCCACACAAACTAGTGTCCTCACACCTACTGTTGTAAAACATGCTACCAAGATTACATCTAATATTGGAGAAAAAGCCATCAACATTTTTAATATCAAATTGTGGTGGCCATCTACCCGTAACAAACTCATGTATTAGCCAACATGTGATTACTCCACAATCCATTGAATTTCCTTGTTGTGGGACTAAATATGGTACGTTGTTGTAATGTAATTCGAAGTTGTAGTGTCCACGTCCTGTCCTGGTAAAATGTCCTTGCTCTTCTAAAAACTTGTTCACAACTTCGGTAAAATCCAATACATACTTTCTTATTTGTTGACAACGTTCCATGTTGTGCATAGAGTCTAGTACAAATAAACTGGAATCATGTAAATCAATAATTGCTGTCACCCAGTGATTCTGTGTCGGATTCATCGGCATCAACACCTACATATAAAATTTATTTATGTATACACAATTACATAGTCTAGTAAAGAGTAATTTATACAAAACAAATATATATTGAAAGATCTTTACTTACCCAACGTACAACATCCCATGACGGGTATGGACGTGTGCTACCATCCAATGTTCCCCTCAGCGACGGATTAATCGAAAGCATGGACACGTTACCATTTTCGGTCGGGAACACAGATGCAGTCCATGATTTAGCCACTGTCCATGGTTGGTTGTCTACCCTTTTTCTGATTAATAGCTCTATCCAACAATTCATATGCTGATTCAAAAGATTAAACTAAATCATTTAATGTTCTTGAAACTTAAATAATCTAAACCTCTAACAATTTAAAATAATACACTTACATCGTCAGACAACCAACCACGTTTATCCTCTGGACCCGGATCATTACCCATCCTGTATAAATCCGGAAGTAGATGTTGAAAGAACATAGGTTCTACCACCCAACCCTTTGGATGGCAGTCAAGGTATATCCCATACGGGTACATGAGAAATTCCTCAAAACTTGGATAGTTATTGCGCCTTACCTAAGAAAAAAATATACAATATCGTTACAAGTTTGTTAATTATATAAAACAAATGTTAATAAATTTAAAACATTTTAAGTAGTACCTTTGTAGGATCAACATTAGGAATATTCAAAGGTGAGCCAACAGATGTACCAACACAGGTAACATCATCATCAACCGGTAATTCCTCTAGGTTAAATCGTGGAATTGTTGCCGTACTCTTTGTTGGTTTAGCCCTAGCTCCACGTTTTTTAGGGAGGATTGTAGTGGGTCCTTGTTGGGTCCAGGGAAATTGCTGATATTTACCCGGACGACAATCCCTCCTTGGTCGGTCGACCGCACCCTTAAAAAAGATTAACCAAATAAATTTTTAACGTCATTAACATTATTAAACATATAATTGATGTAACAAAAACAATCACTAATCAATTACAAATAATGACCAAATTTAAAAATAATAATCGAAAATTAATAAGTTACCTGGATGTCAGCAGCATCGTTAGGGCGGGAGGACTGGTGATCAATAGGAGTGGCAAACATGGCGAACCCCATTGGTGTACGGTTAGCAGTACGTCCGGTTGAGGGAAACGCATCGCTAGGGCGGGAGGATGGACCAGGCTGGTGATCAATAGGAGTGGGAAACTTGGCGAACCCATCGCTAAAACCATCAAAGAAAGAGTCATTTGGTGGCCCGTCGCTAAAACCAACATTTTCATCATCAACAACGCTTGATTCTCTACGTACTCGTTGTTTATTGCGAAGTTGGTTTTGCTGCAGTAAAAATGTTAATGAAACAATTAACAAGCCTTCAATGATATTTATACATAAACTCAAAATAAATTGATGTAAAACTATTTACCTTCATTTCAATCTCTTTTATTTTCAGGTCATATTCTTTCAACATAGCGTCATACGATGCCAACTTCTGTAAAACAGCCGGATGTATATCCTGATCCATAGAATGGTATGCTTGTGGCTCTATCACCGGAGGTGCGACCGGATTCCCTTCGAAATACGCTCTACTGTCACGCCACCACTCGGTCAATTCCTCATACTCATCCGGTGTAAGCCTAGGCAACGGTGGTCTTACCTGTAAAAAACATGAAAAATATATATGTCATTAAAAAAACTTAAACAATATTAAATTCATAATAGTTAAAAAAAAATGGATATCTCAAACTCACCTTCAATTGGTCGTCCAAAAACTTGTCCATACGTGGTCTAACGACCAATTTGTTAAAACTCCATGCAATGGACCGGGGATGCAACACTCGATGATGAATGAAAAAATAAGGGCTAGCACCTTTCGGGAACATCTCCAATATCCAAATCTAAAAAAAAACAAATAATAATAATAATAATAATAATAATAATAATAATAATAATAATAATAAAATATACATGAACTGTATAAATAGATAAATGACATACCTTGAAAGCCCATACAAATCCATTTAACGTGTACTTAGGAAGTTTACTAGGGTCCCTCCCCTCAGCAAAGTGCTTATCCCTACGCTCAAATGCTGCATCCCGGAGATGTTGGTACAAAGTTGGCCATACATACGACCCCCACGGATACACATTCCACTTATCTAAATCCTCGACTAGCCTAAACAAAAATCCGTCCACTATATTGCCATGCTCAGTACCTTTCAACACCAACATCAAAACACCTAACAAACAAAGTCGAACACCATCTATGTCGCTCAACTTATTAAAGTCGCCTGTGTTTTTTAGGATTCTTAACAACGTACGAACGTGTATATTACGGGAATCGGTAGAAGAAGGGAACACTCGTCTCCTAAACAAGTTAGGTCCATCCATATACGACTCCCTAAAATCAGTCCCAAACCTTAAACTCGTAACTATACAAAATTCCTCCCTCCCAAACTGAATTTCAACCTCACCTAAACGATCAAGAGTACGTACACGATATCTTAATGGAACTATATTTGTGTCTCCCTCTTGACAAGCAACTTGGTGGCATATAAAATAGTGTATTAACACCCCACTCTCTTGCATATCCGGCATGTCTAACATCCAACCAAAACATGTTTCTCTAAACAATTGTTCCTTAGGGGTGTCCAATATCAATTTTCTAATATCACCAATTAAAGATAACCTACTTCTACATGTAACTTGCGCAGAATAATCCTAAAATAACCAAAAGACATAATAAATATATATTTACAAAACATATATACGTAACAAATAAACAATAATTATAATGACAAAAAAAATTATAATTCGAAATTACCCGATTTTCCGCCATTATGACACAGTACACACTACCACAACCACCACCACAAGACTACCACCACAACGACAAAACGCCACCAGCAACAACCACACCACACCACTACAACGGCACAACCGGAGCACCACTTGACCACCACAACTTCACCACTGCCACGCCTCCAAACCACCAACAAAGCACCACCGGAACTATGTTTCTAGCTTATGTGAATTGCCGGAAGTGTGTTTCTACCATATGTGTAAAATTGTACACGACATGTACAAATATAGCAAAATAGGTTTCGTTCTATCAAATCAAATAATTGGTTTTGCTCCTTCCCCATGCAAAATGCTCCTTCCCCATGCAATTAGCTCCTTCCCCATGCAAATTTACACACATGTCGCGTATATATATATATGTCGCGTATATATATACGCGACATGTATAAATTTTTTTTTTTTTTTTTGTCCCGAGCTTCGTTACCCAACATGTGTATGTCAAGAATGTCGCTTAAATGTATACGCGACATGTTGGGGTATTTCACAAAACGGCTGTATCTTGGGGTATTTTGAGGAACAACATCTTCAAATGGGGTATGTCACTAATTTTCGCTTAAATCCATTAAAAAGTACAGGAAATATATCCATTAAACCCTACAGATGACAGCCGACAGACGACAAGACCAAAATTAACTCGATTTAAATTGAAACATGGTAACGACAGGTCGACAGCTAAAATGCGATGTAGTATTAGTGAAGTATCCCACGTGTTAACATAAAAGAAGAGAAACAAACAAAAAGTAAAACCTGTGTTTTGCTAACATACGCACTTCACTCCCCCCCCATTCCTATCCAGTCAGCTTCACTGCCATTAATGCAATTTCACAGGTACAGTAACTCTCCATTATTGTTTCTATCATTTCATTTTACTCATCACAAATTTTGTTCCACGTTTTAATAAAGTTAGTTTTGAGTTTTAGTACTCAAGAACCCTAATTTGTTTATGGGTTTTCCAATGTTGGTTGCAATTGTTAATCTTTGAAGGTTAGGGTTCATGGGTTTTTCCTATTATGCTGTAAAAATCTGTACTTTTTTAACTTTTGTACTCAAGAACCCTAATTTCTGTATGGGTTCTTCAATGCTGGTTGCATTTGTTAGATTTTGTTAATTGTTTATGTTTGTGGGTTAGGGTTGATGGGTTTTTGCTATATAGTTGTAAACATGTTTAATATGTTGTTGTTTGTTTATAAAGATTTGATTGAGCACCAGAGCAGAGCAGCAATGTTTGCGTTTTCTAGGAAAGGAAAGAAGCTTGGAAGGTGAGTTTTTATTATTAACAAGCACAAGTATTTGTGCTTCTATTGTGTTTATTTAGATGTATGTTTATGTAATGTGTATTGTAGGTAATAATTATTTACTAGTACTATTTAAGGTTGTTTAACTCTTAATGAAATGCTGAGCTAAGAAATATAATTATAGTTTCTTGTTAATTTTGACTTGGAATTGTGGCTGCCGGAATAGGATTTTGACCAATCAGACACGTGAGCACAATTGGACCGTATACTTGGCCTAATTATTGCTAGGGTATTTTGGTTACTAATATTCATAGCTAGGTTCTGCCTTTGGACATTGGTATCGACTGAACAACGTAATGCATTGTGTTCCTCTTATATTTTTACTTATATATGTTCTGCATTTTGCCTTAAAACTTCAAACCGTTTTGTGAAATCAGATAAAGGTTGATTCATTATGCTTTCTTAGAAATTTGGGGAAACTGTGTTGTTTCTTCTGGATTAGAAAAATAGAGGAACGACATGATAAAACACTTATCGTTGTTTATCATTTGGATAGTAAAACTCAATACTGGTGCAACAGAATCTACATAGAGGAACATAATTCACATATTGGTTATTGTATATACACATCTTTTGTGGGCGGGGTTGCAAAGAGTTCTTAATTTATGCTTTTGTACTAAATTTGTTAAGCATATTTATCTCTATAAACTAGTAGATTTCGAACAAGTTATTTTATTTGGTAGTTAATTGGTTTGTCAATTTTCTTTATGTAGAGTTAAAGTTCAACTTTCTGACTCTGCTGGCACACGGAGTCCCGTACGACATTCGAAGCGCACAAACAATAACCATGTAAATTAGAAACTTAATCTTTGCAATTCTTCTGCTGAACTATATCCATGATTGATTATATTTTTCGTTTGTATTTATTGGTGCTCGTACATGTCATAGGGTGATGATGCTACGACTGTTATCAATGATTCTGATGATAATAACCGCTCTTCATCCACTGCACCCGAGCTAGAGAATTTTACTTCTAGCAACAGTGAAGGATGGAAAAAGCTTGCAACTACTGGCGATAAGCCTACACCTCGGTTCAATGTAACACATTCTCTAATCACCATTTAAGGATTGCAATATAGTTAGAGGTGACAATTTTGACCCATTTGTTTACGAATGGGTCGATTGGGATTTTCTTTTATCTCTAGCGGTTGAGTTACAATAACAAAGCTTTAAGGAAATGGGTCTAACGGTTGAAAATCACCAATGGTGTATTTATAATGCATGAAAACTCCCACATCTTTTTATTCAAAAATTGAGAGTAGTATCAGAATAACATAATTTTTGTAGTCATACTTAACACACTAAATAATCATAAAAAGCTTACTATCTGGATAAGAAGTGAGTCGTGTCAACCCAATCCCACTTGACCTGCCCATACATACCCGTAAGTTCTATACAGAATCCTCTATTATTAAATGTTTATCCTTTTTTCCTGAATAGCATGCGGCAGCTGTAATTGGAAAGAAAATGATCATTGTAGGTGGTGAATCTGGAAACGGGCTGTTAGAAGATGTACAGGTACAGTTAGTTATAGTTTTTGGCTGTAAATTATAAGAATCATCATCATATCTATAAAGAGTGTATGCTTCTTTCTCCAGGTTCTCAATTTTGAGAATTTCTCATGGACGACAGCCTCATCAAGGCTATACCTATCACCATCAAGTCTTCAACTAAAGATTCCTGCATGCAAGGGTCATTGTTTGGTAGTATCAGAATTTTACGCTTATTATAATGCTAAATTTGTAAAGTTATGCAGTGCAGTCATGCATTTGGTTACCAATGTATTAAGCATCAGAATTAACTTTTGTGTGTGTCTATTTTTAGGTTCCTTGGGGGAAAAAGGTGCTTTTAGTTGGAGGTCGGACTGCCCCACCAACTGATAGAGTATCAGGTTGTTCACTCTTACTGATTCGCTAATTTTTAATCATAAACACTGTAAAGTTGAGATGGAAAGTTGGACCCACTTACTTAATGTGGATTGTATTTTATCTCAAACGGGTCAAATAAAACATTTAGCTTAAAGGGGATCAAGTCAGTTGAGTTGAAAGATTCCGCAAGTCTATATTTAATGCATGCAACAATATTGATTTTGTATCATAATTAATGTATGTTAAAATACTGGTTTTGGCAGTGTGGGCATTTGAGACAGAAACTGAGTGTTGGTCACTTATGGAAGCAAAAGGAGATATCCCGGTATCTTTTCAATCACATATTAATCATAAAAGCTATTTTGGAAACTATTTTTTATCGATTGTTTCTTGGTTTGTGATATTTACTGTCCAAAATCTGTGTCACTACAGGTCGCACGTAGTGGCCACACTGTAGTTCAAGCCGGCTCCAATTTAATCTTATTTGGTGGTGAAGATATGAAGAGGAGAAAGTTAAACGACTTGCATATGTTTGATCTTAAGTCACTCACATGGCTTCCCCTTCATTCCAAGTAAGAAATTTTTAACTAAATTTTTTTGCATATGTCAGTTAACTACTTTATTAGTTCCTAAAACACAGTACATCCAACTGGTAATAGTAGGGTGTCAAAATGGCCAGGTCAAGATTATATACAGGTTGAAGCAGGCCAGGCCCGGTTGATATGAATCACTTTTTTGTCTATTTTTAATACTTAGTTTAATAAGTGTGTCCAATATGACTTATCATTTTAATGAATACCCAATTTTTGTTTATGTTTTTATTTTTCATGAATGATGCTTTAAAAATACACTTAGGTGACTTTCGACCCGTTTCATATTTAGTCGTTCTTTATATAATTTTAAGTGTTTGACCTGTTGGAGATATACATATAAAATCTAAAGATGTTCTAAACTAAACATTGTCTGTGAATCTGTATATTTGATTAGGGGAGCGGGACCTTCTGCAAGATGTAACCATGTTGCAGCTCTCTATGATGATAAATTGCTTCTCGTATTTGGAGGAACTTCAAAGTCAAAATCTTTGAATGATTTATACTCACTTGACTTTGAGACGGTGAGCATAAGGATATTTCTTTTCTTCTCATTTTCCTAAAGTTGACTTTTCGATGATTTGTACTTGCATTACTTTCTTTCAGATGACGTGGTCAAGGATTAAGATAAAGGGCTTCCATCCATCACCAAGATCTGGTTGTTGTGGAGTCTTGTGTGGAACAAAATGGTATATTGCAGGTGGAGGTAGCAGAAAAAAAAGTACGTTTGCCAAGCCAAAAGTGACATAATATTAGTTTCCTTTCTTTATACATCTGATAGTAACTTAATAAACATGGCATGCTTTATTTATGAATTAAATTGATTGCGTGTCAAAGTATAATGTCAAGACTTCATGTATACATTTGATGAATTTTGATATTCTATTTAACTTTTTGTTTTTACATTAATAGGGCATGCAGAGATATTCACATTTGATATCTTAAAATCGGAATGGTCTGTTGTTCACACATCAACCCAACAGTCTGTCATCACCAACAAGGTACTATTTCATAGATTCATATTTAATATTTATGATCATATTTTTTTGGAATTATTATGAAATCGTACAAGCTTACAACTGTTTACAAAAAGGAAAATTCCACTTTATGGCAAAAATTGGTTGTTACAATGTTTAGATGAAAAAAAAAAACAAAACAAAAAACCTGTTGTGATAATCTTTGATATTGTTTTTGACGTATTGATGCCCTTTTTTTTTGTATTTGTGGCTCTTCATAGGTATTTAGCCTCGTGCATTTACAAAGGAAGGACACATAATATTTGGTTGCATTTGGAGGTCTCAAAAAGGAGCCATCAGACCAGGTCAGTTTATTATACGTATGTTTATGTGGAGTTTGGTTTGATAGAATCTGAAATGGAATCCAGTTTTATTGCTATAAAATGTAATGATTCAGAGGAGGGAGGGGGGGGGGGGGGGGGGTTGTTACAAGTCTCATGATATGAAATGTAATCCAGTTTCATTGATATAACCTTACAACTAAATTACTTCATTTATTTTTCACATATAACTACATATTGTTTTGTTTTAATCTGATATGATTCAGATTCTTTACTTACTGTTTTTGTTAGGTGATTATTATTTAATACTATTAATCTATTTGTTACATAAGTCTTAATGCTATTTTATTCAAGGTTGTAAATATCGCTCGGCGGTACCGTGGCGGTCGACCCCCGAAATCCGCCATATCGGTCTTGGCGGCGCCATGGCGGAGACCATAAATTATAAAGGAATATGAAAAAAAACCCTAGATCTAGGCTAGATCTGAAGTGAATATGAAAAAAAAACCCTAGATCTGAAGTTAAACGGCGTTGACCGGCGTGAATCTGAAAAAAAAAACCCTAGATCTGAAGTTGACCGTCGTTGACCGACCGCCGCCAAGGCCGATTTTTGACCGCCAAGCTCCGATTTTGACCGATTTTGACCAAAACGCCAAGTTAGACCGATATGGGAAATATCGTGGCGGTGGACCACCGAAATCCGCCATGGCGCCGCCATATCGGCCGCCATGGCCGATTTTTACAACACTGATTTTATTACTATATTTAGATATAGATAAAAAAAACTGTTGATATTTGTTAGTCTCCTTTTTTTGCTACAGCTTGTTGCAAAAGTTTTATTATTATTGTAACTTAGGATTTCTTTGATATCTAAGGAGCGTTTGGGTTCTAAATTCGTTAGGTTAAATATTGATTTTATCGATTTTGGTATTGATTGGGAGAGTTACTTTACCTCTGGAAAGTGAACTATTGGGAGAATTGGTCTATTTCTCGTAGACCATTATCTTGTTCGTTTCATTCTTTTCACTTGTTTTCCAATCCTATTATCTAGTCTATTCGTATCAAATAAGACAGTGAATGAGAAAGGTGGCTTACTTCAATTGCCTGATTCGGCTTCCAACAACCGTGTTGCCATGTTTCACAACTTTAAAAGATAATTATAAACCATGGATTATTCACTGTGTTAGTATTTCACAACTTAAGGAGGTAATTAGAAACCATGAATTTGAATCTGTTTTTTCCCAAAGGCTTGACAACAGAGATAAAAGTTATATTCTAATCCGATGAAGTGGTGATTGGTGCATGCGCAAGTGCATTCGAGAAAGGTGAAAGAAAATGCTGATACGTAGGAAAATCAATTGGATTATGAAGCTACTGATACGAACCTACCCCATACTAGGCTCGTATCGGTTCGTAAGTCCAAGTGTAGAACTCACTCAAAAAGCTAGCTTATATGAGGAGGGGACACCTAGACTTTATAAACCACCAACCAATCCCATACTTGGCCGATGTGGGATCGTAACAGCTACTTGGGAGATATTGTTAGATTTGTGTCATTAATTTCCAGATTTTCACCCTTGAGGACGAGGTGGGTCTTCGTGGCGGGGCTATCGGTATGAATGAGAGTGGTTGAAGTGGGGAAAAGCTTATTAGTGACGGAAGGCTAAGCAGATATAAGGTTCTTCGTTCATTTAGTTAAATTGATTGGAGTATTGAGTTCTGATTTGTTTGCTAGTTATAGTAAATGCCTTTTTTTATTTAATATTATTGTTAGTTCATCATTAAACTTTTGTAGTATAAATAGCAGGTAGGAACCTGATATTTGTAATGGTTATTTGACACTGGGAGAGGGCACATCTTCAACTATGAGGATTATTTTATTTGTTCTTGAACTTTTGGTTTAATATAATTCTTGTTTTGATAATATGAATCTATTTGGCCAAGAATTATAGCTAAACAGAAATTTTAAGAACAAAGAAAATAAACCTCAGCAATTATAGAACTTGAGGTCTTGAGCTCTCCTAGTGTCAAATAAGATTTAAATTTCTGCATACCCTAAACCCGGTTCCTAACATGCTATTTATAATGCCCAAAGTTAACGATAAGCAACAATAACAATAAAGGTAATAGAAATCAACAATAATGACACAAATCTAAATTAAACACTATAATCCATGCTCTTTTAATTAATTGCCCGAAGACCTTGGAGATGCTGGATCTTGCGTGCTCATTAGTTTTTCCCCACTTTTGATCACCCTGATTCGTATCAATACCTTGCCTTGGAAATTCACCTTGTCCTCAAGGTGTAAATCAGGTTGATTATTTATCAACACTTCTGTTTCACCATTTTTCACTACACTTGCACGTAAACCAAGCACTTAAGGTTGAAACATAATATGCATTTTGGAAGAAAAGGTAGATTCATGGTTTCGAGTTACCTTCTTAAGCTGTAAAACGTGAAAAATAGGGTGAATGGAAGCTGAATCAAGCAATTGAAGCTTGTAAGCCACCTTCATATTAGTTGTATATCATTTTATAAGGGCAAAAAAATTATCGTAGCATAAGTTTTTCATTGCGACGATGAACTACCAACCGTTGACGATATGGCCCCCATTACGAATAAACTTTTTCTCCATCTTCAGATTGTATCTCTTTTTTATATTTATCAGCTTTTGTCTTCACTTCATGACTTGCTGCAGTTTCTTTAACTGTTCGTCTGTTCCTTCAACTTCTTAAGAATCTGATCCCTCTCCTCTAAATACTTATCCAACTGAAACCAAGGAGAAGAATTAATTCCATAACGAACCAAACGTGGTGGGTCACGTCCATACAACACTTTGAATGGTGTAGTGGTAGTGCAAGTAGCGGAACACTAGTGATTGCGTCTTTCAAGGTCAGGAACGCATGAGAAGCTTAGTCATTCAAAATAAGACCATATTTTCTAATAAATTATAGCTATTGCTCCATAATCCTGGACTTTTTTGGTAAAAACGCGTGAGACCCATCCCATATGTCCCTGCAATCCGGCACTTCCTCCCTGTAGACATTATGACCGAATTATTCGAATGTCTCTTGGACGAACCGACACTTCTTTTATTAGCGTACAACTTATGTTTCCTGAGATAAGAAAAAAATAGTGTCAAATGTTTTTGATGCTCGTTTAATGTTTTAATGTGTATGCGAATATGAGTGAAAAAACTAATACATTTTTTTGTAAAAACGAACTAAATACCTTATTCATCAACGACTGGAGAGTCGCTGGGGGGGCGTTGGTTAGTCCGAGATACCGTCAGGTTTGTGTTCTGAATGTTGTATGGAACATCTTATGTCGCATACACATTTGGTGATAGCCCGATGCCCCGATGTCATATCTAGTTTGGAAAAAATTATCGCACAATCGAACCCTAATGGCTCATTGATCACTGACGTAGATAATTTATCCAAATGTGGCGATATAGATATTGATAGGGTCGGACACTAATAGGAGTAGTACCGTCGTATAGACCTGTGGCATGCTCATGTCATGGCACCGATGTGAAGGTAATCCTTGTGGTTAACTATAAACATCCTCAAACGTACTCAGCAGATCCACTACCACACTAGGTGGCTCAGATGATGACAAAAATGAAATTACCAAGTTCTACATCTTGATAAGAAATCCTAATTTTTCTTTTTGTAAAACACTTACCACGGGCTTGAGTGATATTGAAGCTCGAAACTATAGAATTTATCTAATCGATAATTAGAATAAGACTTATCTAATTAAATACTAATAATACTTGGGCTATTCATAAAACATTACTAAAATACTGATATAATTGTATGTTTCGTATCATAATCTTGTACAGTATGAGTCAAGAATGAGCTTTTATTCTGCTTAATTTGTACATAATAACTTGTGCTATTAGATAAAGTCTAGTTACTATAGGTGATACAATAAAGTCTAGTATAAAAGCTGATTCCATTTCTGCAAACCAGGCTAACATGAACAGTTTCACATTTAAGTTTTTTATTTTGTTAAATGTGTTACAGGTCGAGATCCTGATGATGGAAAGAAATGAATTTTCCACAAGTCGACGAATGACACTTCTATCTGAAAAACGCTCTAAAGGACCAGCAATAGGGAGACAGAATCTAGCTTCGGCGATTGAGCATCATGGATCTGGAAGGAAGTCTTTATCAGAATCCTTGTTAGTTGATCCAAACCATGGTAATGTCTCACTACGGAAAGAAAATGCTGAGGACATGGCTCTGAAATTAGCAAGAAGTTTAGAAGATGAACGATCCTCACTGGTAATCCCATCCGTAATTTTATAATATTTTTCTGCCAACTTCTTCGGTGTTTGGATATTTGTTTTGAAACTGATCTTATTCAGTTTTAGATATTTGGATAGCAGATTCTGCTTCTGATTATTTAAAGGTCAAATGTTCCGTTTGATACTAGCTCCAATAAAACTGGCTATCAAAATGGCTATAGTAAACTTTATAAACCCTTTTCTTTACCTAATTTGAAAGACATTTGTTCCCATATGACAAGACGTGTCTTTTTCATGAGATCGTCATATTTGGTCATTTTATGTATTACAACTTCAAACAGCAATGCTCATCCAAGCACAATCTCCAGCAGTCCATTGTATTATAGCTTATCATTCAACAATTCTGTTACTTCCAAGATCCAAAAACCCCAGAATTAGCGTTAACAAGTTTGTCATTTTCAGCCAATGGAGCAGACAAGAAAACAATCAGATACAAATGCTGAAGATACTTCTTCAATGGTCGAACCTGAAAACACCAACAGAGACGAGAAAGAAAGAAACGATGATACCATTGCATTCCAAGAAATCGATGGAAAATCAGGGTTTTTTCCGGGTAATTCAAGTATATATCAGTTGTACGAAATAAAGATGAACGCCTTAATACGAAAGAACGGGATTCTCGAAGGACAGCTAGCAGCTGCATTGGCTAGTCGTGAGGCTGTTGAAAAGAATCTTTCTTCGGCACTAAAAAGCCGACAAGAAGTCGAAAAGAGGTTGTCGGACACTTTAAAGGACATGGAACTGATGAAAGAGAAGCTTGTCTTGGTTGAGATGGCACAAGAAGAGGCAAATAGTTTGTCAAATATTGTACATTCTGATCATGTGAGGCTTGAGCATGATGTGGCTTTTCTAAAGGCAGTTTTGGATGATACACAAAAGGTAATGTACATTATACATTATACATGTTTTTAATGGTGTTTATCAGTTTCGTGTTACCAGAGTTTATAATTCTTGTGTAGGAATTGCATTCAACTAGAGGAGTCCTCTCGGGAGAAAGAGCAAGAGCATTTCAGCTACAGGTGTGTTTTTCTAATCATCCCGAACATGTAAAAATACAAAATGCGGAAAAGTAAATATTCTAAGGTCGGATGTAGAGTATGTACGAGACAATTTGGGCATGTTTGCATCTATCAGGTCAATTCGGTTCAATTAAAAATCTTATAAAGGGTTGAAAGTTGCCCAAAATGTATTTTTAATGTATAAAACCTTCTAAATCTTTTTTCTCAAAGAATTTGATTATTTTAAATGCGCATGGTTGTGGTTAAATTGTACAGCTGACGCGACAGTGCCAATGGCTAAATTGTGTATGATATGAATTAATGCAGGTTGAAGTTTTCCATCTGAAGCAAAGACTACAATCAATGGAGAATCGAACACCGACGCCTAGAAAACCATTTCACGGATGATTCAAGTTTCAGAACAACTGTAACGCCATAATATCCATTATGTAAATTTCCACTTGTTTTTGCTGAAAAGATCAAATTGAAGGTCTAGATTAGTGTTTATGTTTTATGTATTCACCATATGGTGGGCACATGTTTAGCGTTTGTAAATTATGAAATTGTTGTCTATAAATGATTATCGAAGGCTGTAACTTTTGCCATCTATTTCCAAAGAGGCAATGTGAACATCACTGGAAACAACCTAGCATATCGAATTATCGATATATCGATGTATGGTATAACAGCTCGCAAGATGTGAAGTATTTTTAGTGAATCTGATAAAACTCACAATTTTGTTAACTATTAAATGCCATCAATTTAATTGTTTTCTTGAAACCTTTAGGAATCTGGAATTGCTATAAGTATGGGTTTGATAATACCATGGGATGGTTTTTAGTGTTTGGTTTCTTGGAGTTGGATATGGGTTTTATCTCCACTAACTTGTGGTCCCACCATCAATTACTTGCAAAATCTCTAGCTCCCACAACAAAATTGATTGAATGAGTTCAAACCGACCTTTAGTGGGGTAGGAGTGTATGACTATTATTATGGTATGACTTTAGTATCAATATATGTCAACCAAACATTAACAATGATACACTTTCGATTCCTTTATTCCGATTCCCGTCTACCAAACACGCCCTTACTTTCTTCTAACTAATTGAGTTTGGATTAACTTGATGGAATCTAAACAAGTTTTTGAGATAATGCATACTTGCATACTATCTGAAGAAACATCATTGGCACAATTGTTTTTGGTGTATTTAAATCATCTTGAAACAAAAGAAGTACAAAGTGTATCGGACATGGTGATGAAAAATCCCCAGCTGTTCCAGGATCATTAATCAGATGAAAACACCAAGCACAATCACAATCAAATTGCTATCTTCACTAATCACACACATATAAATAAACCAACTAGACACTAAGGAAAGAGGGCTAAATACGTCATTTCGCTACGGAGCAAATGCTTTGCGCCTAAGCATCAATTGGAACTTTGCGGTTAACTCCGAATGGGTGAAGAATGAAACAATGATAAGAGTTTGGGTTCTTCACACGCAGCAGCTTATAATTAGATCCATTTATCACCAATCTGCAATAAAAATGGGAACTTGTTAAGGTTTGGTCCTTTGTGCAATGTAAACAAATATAAGTGGCAGATTGAAGGGGTCAGATAACATGCCAAAATGGGCAAATTTGTACAAGCCGAAACAGGCCCAATCGGATCAGGTGGACACGAAACACCTTTTGTCAAAAATTTAGCATTTTTGATACAAATAACTTGGTGTGTCAAATAGGATTACAGAGATTTTATTATTTAAATAACAACATAAACTTAATAATAATACGATTTAAAAAGGTCTTGTGCATTATCTGTAGCATTATCTGTATTTTAAAACTGACTTTTTTGATTGGGCAGTTTAGAGATCAAACATAACCTGGGTTGACCTATTTATTTGTATTGCCATAAACAACAATTGGTGGATGCAGAAACTGTATATAAAATCAACTTACCATTTTTTGCAAACGTTGGAATTCGAGATAAGGTCTTCGAGTTCATCAATAATAGCTTCGTAGCAGAAGACATATTGATCCTGAAGCATAAATTGCAATTATTCAATACCAGTTGATACAGATATGCATCTCAGAAAAATGCAACATTAAAGTAACATATAGTTTTTTAATTCGTTTGACTAATATTTGGAATCAATCCCCTCGTAACAAAATCAAACAATAAAAATATTCCAAAATCAACATATCACCACTAGAAACGGGCGATATACTAATTTTACATACAAGATTTCAAACGAAAGCAAAAATTCTAAATTTCATGAGCCATCCCGAAAACAAATGTTGAAGCCTTTTATATAACGGGTATTCAGGTTGAAATAACGACCACACCAGGTCGGGTTTAACCGCAAACACTTTTTGGCAAATTAAAATCTTTTTAAATAATCAGTGCATTACTTATGATTACAAAAACAATATTATTACAACAGAAATAATCTACACCTAAAAAAAAACGATTTTATGAAACTTTATGTATTAAAAGTAGTCTCGTAACTTTCAAATTTAAATCTATTTGACCCATTCTCCTTCGAGAATTTTTTCTTTTATCTGTTCGCGATAAAATGCAATGATAGTAGTTGCTTACTATCTTTGAGATGAGAACATCTTTAGATAAAAGCAACGATAGTATATAAATTTTCCTTTTATTAAACGCAGTGGCTGTAAGATAGGCAGACTTGCAGCAACACATACAAGAAAAACACTGTAAAATGGGACATACCAGGGTTTGGACCATCCCCATTCGTTGCGACCTGAAAGTGCTTACAGTATTGACAAGATCCAAAGCAGTCATGTCACCAACTAAAATTCTTTGGATGGTATTGTGAATTGCACAGTAAGTTCCGGTTCTACCAATTCCTGCACTGTATGACATGCGTAAAATAATCAGATACACAGATAATCTCTCAACACACCTTTTATGCACATATCCTTGTAAAGTTGATCTCAACCTGCAATGCACCACAATCGGGCCTTTGGATGATGGCAGATGGCATAATCTTCTAAAAATCTCTCGAACAGCCAAGGAGTCATATGGCACACCGTGATCAGGCCATTCAGGATACTGAATATGCAAAACAGGTAGTGGAGGATCTTCTGACTGAATACAGAAGAGTATAAAGTGATAAGTGCCAAAATATAAAGGCCGACACATTTTTATTATTGACGGGTAGCTGCACTATATATTCCAGAATCAACTTGCAACATATTCCATCTTCAAGTTATCACTTAGAGAATGAGGAGTCATTTTGACCAGTTTATTTAAAAATGGGCTATTTGGGTTGCGTTTAATCTCAAATGGGTCAACTGGTCAAACTTCTTTTTAGCTAAAAGGGAATAAGTCAAGACAGTTTGAAAGTCATCCAAGGTCTTGTGTTTTTCTTTACACTTCCTCAATCATTTTATTCACAGATTTAGTCATTTAGATCATTATTGTACCAACACTGCTTTCGTAGGCATAATTAACGCATTAAACCTTTATTAAAGATAATAGACAAAAAATGTTCGGAACCAAACCTAGCCCATTAGAAGTTTCAAACCTTACTAAATCTGAACTCTTTCAACCCGACTAAGGTGTTTCTTTTTAGCTTAATAGACTTGTTGGAAAAATTCCTGTTTACAACCAGTAAAAAAGTTGTTTCTATTTTGCTTAATGCAAAAGAAAATCCTGGATAGAAAGGAGGACTAAAAAGGAGGTGGTTTCTATCTAGGATTGCTTATCACTAAATTACCCTCATATACTCTCTCTTCCCCAACATCCCACTTATCTTTTCCTCAACCTACCTTCAATGGCAGCCACATAACTCCACAGTCATCTCCACTCCGATTCGCCGCCTTACTCCCCTGTCTCCACCACTGAGTCGTCATCTCTGTACTTTGATCCCACCGGCAGATTCTCTTCGTGTCGGGTTCATCATTCTATCTTTGAATGTGTATAAATTCACATAAGTTTTATGTTTTTTCTCTCTTTTAAATTCTTTATTTTAGATGGTTATAAAAACATATAAATTGATAAGAATGGATTTGTAAATGGTGTTGTTCAGCTTATGTATTTGGAAATTGAAATTTAACTTTTATATACCTTTTTGTTTGATCTTTGAGTCTTGGTTTTTAGTTTTTACACAAGATCTTGTACTTGGTTGATTCCGTGTTTGATCTTTGATTATGAGTTTTTACACAAGATCTTGTTTTTACACAAGATTTTTGATTCCGGTTTTCACAGGTATAAAACAAGAACTACACTTTGATTTTAAAGACAAGGGTAAATTGGATATTTAGGCGTTTTAAGATGGTTATCCAGGATGAAAAAGAAACATGTGTATGTTCAAATGGATCCTGCTCCAAACAGCATTATTAATGTAAACAGAAACTATCTCCAAACAGGAAAAAAAGAAACAGCCCCAATCTTAACCGGTAACCCAACCCAGCTTACCCATATTGCCACCTCTACCTAGGACAGACGGATTCCATAGATGGGTATGATGATATACGTGGTAACCATGCAGAAACAAAGGTTGTACGCCATACATGATCAACACTAGACAAAAACAACATAAGGAGGATGGTCAAGACTCAAGAATAATGATGTGAAAGGAGTGCATCAAAAGTAGAGATGCAATCATAAGCAAAATTTTGTGGATCATGGATCTTTGTGTGTCAAGATAAAAGAAAAGGGAGGAACCAAATTTCCCACACCCCAGGAACTTCCCCCAAGGTTTTCGGGGAAAAAAAAAAAAAAACTTTCAAGGTGCCAGACTCTTCCAAACATCGGAACGACCAGGAGTTGGAAGACCCAATTGACCAAATAAATTGAAAAGGAAACAACCTCAGATAAACCAAAGATGCAAATAACTGTTTATCTATTAATGGTTTATTTTGGAGGATTTAGCATCAGGTGTTCTATATTGTTTCATAAATCATGCTAAAATCACTTGGCTTAATTCAAGCAGCTTAATTCAAGCAGAAAATTAGTATTATACCTCTTCATGATTCACCTCCAGATGGCGCAACACAAGTAAGCTATCAGTCGTAGCTATTTTTTTGGTAACCGTACATACATTGCCAAACAATCTTGGACCATTCTCTGCTTGAAAATAGTCACCGCACTTCTGGATCTGGATATAAAATTCATATTAGAATTGACCAAGGGAGACGTGAAATGAGTATAAATTACCAGTAGACAGATTAGAACACCCATCAAGCTTACAGACAAAGAGCAAAAATTGTATAAAAAGATATAAGAAAAGAACAATCCAGATGTACATTAACATAATACTTATGAACCTAACTTTTTAAGTTATAACACATAAACAAAGCATCATCTGATAAGTCTGAGGTTATAACCTATGACTAATTTCCTAAATGACTGTTTAAGATGACAGACAAGCGCTGTAAATAGTGGATATGCTAATGAGGTAAGTACAAAGTTTGCTATCTTGAGATATGGAAGGCTCAGTAATGGCATGAATGTTAATAATTATCATGTTTAATATGAAACTGGTGCAACAAACCAACAAGTAATTTTTGAATTTTTGGTAAACCCAAATGGAAGCTTGAAAGTGAAGATTACATATGAGAAAAAGGAATCGACTAGAATAATGAAGTCCTAATTTGATCTTATAACTCACACATTCTATTTATTTTTTATTTTTTGGGTGTGTGTGTATTTGTTGCGATAATATATTTGCTTTTCAAAGATTATAATACGTAAAGCATGTCTATCATGAACTCGATCTAGTTCTATGAGGGACTAGCCCTCGTTTACACAACTGATTCACTTTTTTACGAACACATACACCTCATTATCATCATCCATAGTAAATGATTGATGAAATAAGTTCATTATGTCGTTAATATCACCAAAATAGATTCCAGATACAGCTTTTTATGTTTATCTTATAACAATGCTAAAATGTTTACTCAGAAGTCACAATAGTGGTACAGGTCTCTAAAAATTCATAAAAAGATTCTACTTCTAATGGCTTGATTTGTTAAAATATTTCCTAGTAACGGCTGTGAGAAATAAGTTCACCTACTATAATTATGTTAATCAATTCCATTATTACTTTTATTCCTTTCTCTATTGCATCAACTTCTGATCCTCGCATGATATATCATGTAGACGTAACATATCATTTCTCTCCTATGCATCCACCTTTAAGCTTTTAACTACAGGGCTACATGTTTCTTTAGCTTGATTGTAGAAAAAAAAAAATCAGGATATTCAATCAATCATAAGATCGGTATACTACAGATACAGCCAAATGCAATCACTTGATTGATTAGGCGATTAGTGTGTGTGTGTGTCATTGTGGAAAGAAGAGGGAGGGAGGGAGGGGGGGTCATTCGGGCAGTATGCTCATATATGATTGTATGATTTCCCCCAAATTAGGAAAGCTTGATTTATATATAATTTTAGGAAAGTCAACCAGCAGTTCCCTTTAGGAACAAACAGACATTTAACGTGTATCAGACTTTAACAGAAAGTAGTTAGGATTTTAATAGATATCAACGTTTAATGTTCTATTCCTACATTATCCACATTCAATGTTCTCTTCCCACAATGCTATCTAGAAATTAAATTTCGAGAATCAAAGAATATCATCAATGAGTAGAAATGCTATATAATTACAAAACTAGATAGAGATTATACTAAATTCAATACCCTGTGGTGGTCAACTAACTTTGTGAGCATTACAACTGCCGGACAATGATTTTGCAGAACCATTTCCCAGAAATCTTCAAAGGTTTCAGGAAGGGGGCCTTGAGTGGCTATGAACCGAGAAACACCTTCAGATGGATTAGCCTGAAATCATAGATGGAACTGTTTATTAAATTCAAATTTGGTTATATTAGTTTACTGGTTTACATAAGCCTATATAAACTTGGCAATTAAGGTGCATGCGTTTACTGGTTTACAAAGCCTATATAAACTTGGCAAACTTTTACAATGTACACCACCCATCTCACAAATTATATCTCATATGTCTCCAACGAGACTTGAACCCACAACCTCTAGGTTGATGGGCCACTCACATACCGTTGGGCCAAGAGGCCTTTGGTTAAGCCCATATAAACTAAATGGAAACACAAATCCACTTGCAGCAATTTTGGAATGACAAATTATTATTTTTATTATAACCGTCAAATACTAGAGTATTTTATAAGAAATGCATGTTTTTAATACAATTACAAAAGTAAATGGTTTATCTCGAATTCATATTCTTAACTATCTTAAGCAGTGTTTTATTATCAGCCATTGATATGATTGTATTAAAAGTAATATTTTGAACATTTTTTCAGTTAAGGTGCTATGATGTTTTTAATCAAAGAATCCTGAACAATCTTGATGTAAACTGTCTCAAATTTGGTTCTTTCTCATTAGTACGCAATTTCTAGTAGCAGAAAATAATAACGGAGTGTAAGAGAAAATCATTGACCTCTGCTGTGATAAAACTAGCATTGATGTATCCCATTGCTGCTGGCCTGTGATCTTTGCATGGATCAAGAACAACCCTGTTTCCATCAACTGAGACAGAGGAGTTCAATATCCGTCATTATTAGTTATGTACATAATGATCTTGGCTGTAGTGAAAAGACAAAAAAGAGTTTGACTAGCATACATGGAACAACATCTGAGTAGCGGTTTTTCCTACAATTAACATGTAGCTTAGCCACTGAGCAACTACTATTGACTTCTGATTCTCTCATCCTATGATCCTGTAAGATGAGAAAAGATCCGTGATTAATCCATTAAAAGAAAATCAACCAAACGATATTGGTAACTCTCTTTGAGCTCTGTTCACAACTTACAAAACCATCGGCTCAATAAACAGTGATCTCCTACTTTTGTTGGAAACACAAATGAGTGAGAATACTCTAACATTGTCTCCTAAAGAGTCACTTCTAGGATTTTTATGATTAAAAAAAATGCAATATCTTCACAACCAAAGCATCCATAAAACGGTCCCTATCAAAACATCTCCCAGCATTTTCATTTCTGTGGAAATTATCCGCAGTGGTAAGAGCTGAGTTTAAATTTGTAACACTTATAGGACTCAAGTCCCACCATTTAACAATCGATAACGACAAGCCAGAGGGAAAACAACACTACCTAAAAATGTGAAATTCCGTCTCTTGGTCATTGTCACACATCATTGAAAAAACTTATTCGTACATAGCAAAGCAAAACCTTTCAGGATTTACAATGCTCCCTTTTTAGAACTTTCCAGACTAATAGAGTTGTAGCTATAGATGATATTAATAATCCAATATACGCATTGAAACAAGACATCACTATTTAGCTACTTTCAAAATATTAGCTTAAGCTATAGATTCATTCAGGTGCATGTAATAACCTAAAAAGTCCAATTCCTAATCATGATCAGTATGCAATTAATTAATTATAAGTAAGCAGGACCACAGGTAAGATTAACCTAATACCGCGACTAAAGCAACTAAGATGATTTTTCTTTTTCTCAACATCTTTCATATCCACCACAGGATGAAAATTCCCACTAACTTATTTGAATTCTGGGCTTACTGGGTTATTTAAACTTGGTAAAGTTCACAAGCTCTCATTTATTTCAGCTTATTTAAGTACATAAGCCGAAATAAGTTTATGATCTTTTCCAAATTCAAATAAGAATAGCAGTTAACATATTTATAGGGCTTATTAAGCTCATTTTCAATAGCTTAAGACTCAACTTAGGGGGTGTTTGTTTAAGCTTATATATGGGCTTATGAACTTATTTGATTTTGGCTTATATTTCATAAGCTCCAATTTTCCGGCTTATTTGGAGACTTGTCTTATATAAGTCCACAAGTCTCCAAATAAGCCGGAAAATTGAGGCTTATGATATATAAGCCGAAAAACAAATAAGCTCATAAGCCATATATAAGCTTAAATTACTGAAGTCCATAAGCAGTTAAAAATCAGCTTTTCGAAATTCCATAAGCCCAACAAATAAAAACAACCACATATCTTTAAAGTTATTAAAAAAAAGGGACCTGCAAAATAGAAAATTCTTGTTCAATAACGGAAAACTGATCATTGGTCTGTTTGGATTTAAAAAAGTTGAGAGCTTGGATACAATAACGGATTTGATCGGGTTTTAATGAGAGTTTTGGTGGGAACCCAGTTGACATATCGAATAAAGAAGATGAAGAAGCAGATGGTTTTGGGGTTTTGTTAGTCATCGCCGATTTACGACGGCGGGTGGAAGATTTGTTGCCCGTGGTGGTTGTTGTTGAAGGATTCTTGAAAATGAAAATAACCCACCACTGGTTTTTTTTCTTTTTACTATTCCTTTTATGTCACTCTTCGATTTTTCCATATTTATACTAACAAATCGCGTGTTGCGGCCTAGTGTTTGTATACGATCGATTGCACACACCACAAATATCAGTTTTTTTGGGACGCAAGAATTGCAGCTTTGGGTTTTCTTAAGCGATTTTTATTATAAATGTAGCAGTTACTGCTCCTACGTCGAAGTCTATGGCATTAGTTTTAGTAACTTGATTTTCGAAAACCTTATTTTTGGATAAGTTAGATTGCTAAAATTAGGTCTTGTTTTGTGTATCCCATAATCAGCTTTAGCTTATGTGAAAATGACTCATTATTTGCAAGAGCTTTTAAAATACATTTGCAAGGGAACACTAAAACGCCGACACTTACATTGTAAAGCGTATTATCAAAGGGACACTAAAACAACATGGAATAGAATTAATATTTTTCAAAAAAAGACTGTCTATGATATAACAAGAATTATCCATTTTCACCCATTGGCACTCCGACACATTTCCACACCATGCTCACTCGAATCATTATATATCAGTCTCAAAATACACGACTCTATATCCATACAGAGCACACAATCGCTAGGAATTAAACGTGTCTAACATGCACATAACTATAAAAGTCCCAATGTCGTTAGCCGCTAAGCATCATCTGCAAACAAAACACATGCACTTTTAATCTTCAAAACACAGAAAACCTAATCAATATCCCTTGTACATAGTTATTTATCAAATCATATATTCACGCAGTTTACTTTTCCATGTATAACATAACATGACATAATACTACTAAGTAACATAAATAAATCACCACACAGTTTCAACTACATGATAACTCAAAATAAAGCCTTAAAAACTTTGATGGAAAGGTGGATCATCATCACGACTCACATCCTCAAACCTAAGCTGCATATCTGCATCGACAAAAAAAAAAAAAAAAAAAAAAAAAAAAAAAAAAAAAGAAACCTGAACACCTCCACCCCCTCACGAAACCGTAAGAATACAAAAAGACCACAAAAGCGATTACTCTTCCATTAGTGTACCACACAAACGATAACTAAAACATACGAATTACCTTGAAGATTTCCCAACAACATGGATTGTTCAACAACTTGTTTAACGATACCATCATACACCAACCTAAACAGAAACATAGATTGTTCAACTACATAGTTCATCAGATGGCCTTCATCAACCAAACATTAACAACGACACCTCCGCACGAAGACGTCACAATGCAGAAACACAACAAAAGCGATACACTTCCGCTATCCCAGCTATTTTTTCCTTCCATTGCTGAGCTCGAAAAAGCTGGACTTTTAGCGGATCTAGTCATAGGTTCACCTCTAAACGCTGCTTTTCCCAGATCTTCTACCTTAGCTGAATCAGATGATGATGTTGTATATGAGATTGTAGTAAAACTAACATGTTACACCCCGTGCCCGCTTAGACCAAAAATTAAAACTTTTTACGCGGAAACGCTTGACTTTTACGGACATCTGGTTACTCTTTTGAAATCTGACAAAAATCTATAAACTTACAGACCATGAGACTAATCTTAATTGAAACTAGACTCAATTACCTTCAAAACGACGGGTGGCACGACCCGTGACGACTTACGGATTAAAAGATATGATTTTTCAAAGTTTACCAAAATCTGTCCAAATTAAACCGAAATTTCAAACCGAAATTTGGGAATTTTGGTCCCAAACCGAAATTTGGTGCCTCAAAACCGAAATTTCACCCTTTTTCACAATAAACAACCCATGCTACCTTATTTCCACACCAAACTCACTAGGCTCATTTTCATAACATACTAAATCGTTTACATAATTAATCAACCCGTTTGCTACCCAAAATGGGTAAAAACACTCTTAACCCAAACACCCCTTTAATTGCATAACCCTTTTATACATCTTTTGACCCATTTCTCGAAAAGACCACTTCTATGACCCGATGATTAACGAAACTTTCCAGATTTACTTCTTATATCATTAGGCTCATTTTCATATAAAAACATCTTCCGTTTGACTTCCCGAAATGGTACTTTACAAATTAGACGGGTTATGCATAAAACTCGTTTTGACCCATTTTCTCAACAAACAACTCATACCACTTTCGTTTTACGTCAAACTTTACCAAAAACATAATATTAACATAACAAACATGTCCCAATAACACTTGACCCGTTTACGATCCAAAATGGGTAATAACCCCCTTAATCCAAACACCCCCTTAAACATTGACCGAAAACCATTTAACACACTTGGACACACCGTTGACCACCCAAACTTTATGACGACCTTGACACACACTATACAAATCATAAGAAAGACTCTCGGGGGTACAACCTTGACTCGAGCTCGGTATTCTACCTAGCTCCTAACGTATATTATCTTTCAAACCGCTTATCAATCCGAAAGCTACAATCCAAGTTCTTCCTTTCTGCCGCACATAAACCTACAAGAACATTGACAACTAAAAGAATAAGCTTACCCTTAGTAAGTAACCCAACATAAAACACATATCATACACATACTTTCATATAAGCATCATAACCGCTTTAAAGGCTTCTAAGCTACAACATCCAAACCATATCACGCATATCCTCATAACATAACTAATATCAATTCACAACAACCATAACCAACTACATACCTTAATTAGTCCAAAGCCAATAAGCTAACATACACTTAGCCAAAGTCACTAGCCACCAATTTCCAACTTACACCCATTCTAAATCCAAGTCTCATGTTCTTACACAATCATAACACATATATGATAAATACATACATAACACATGCTTTAGGGAGAGTTACTTACCTTAGCTTCCAAAGCTAAGCTACTAACATAAATCCCACCATCAACATCTTCTAACCATCATCATCATCCTTTACAATATACCAAACCTAATAACATAATAATCAAATACACAAACAATGGTTAACATAACCCATTAAACATACTCATCTTTCTTCCCATATCATCATATGATCATATCTTGATCATATGGTGAAACCCCACTTTCCTCATAATCTATAACTTCATTAATCATCAAGAACATAAAGACTTACTTATGGGAAAGATCATTGAAAGGCTATTCTTATGATATGAAATCATTCACTAATCAACCCTTCATCATCAAGCTCCATTCTTCTTCCCTCCTTTCTCTAAAAAATGGACACTCTCACACACTCTTGAATAATAGAGAAAGGTCTAGAATTCCCTGGATCTAATAATAGCTAGTCACAAGTTTGAGCTAATGGCAAGAATAGCCCCTCAAGTCTCATTCCTTCTATTTTGGCCACAATAACTTATGACACATTTACCACAATGACAACTTAGGTCCTTGAAGTCCATTCCCTTTCTAATTGAGCCACATAATACTTTCTTTAACTATCTAATACATTGGTTGACTATCGGGTTTGACTTCCACATAACTTTGTTGACCAACCAATCACATAAAGTCCTTAGCATATTCCATCTAGGGTGGGGCCTATTCGTAACCGGGATACGGGTCTAACAATTCTACCCTCTTATTTAGATTTCGTCCCCGAAATCTGTCATTCTTTACTAACCTACACTTAGTCACATAACTCAACATTCAAATCCTATAACTTACACAATATTCGCCCGCATTACTTAAACTTAAGTTCAACGCGTCTGCGAGTGGTTTAAGTCTAGGCATTCCTAAAGAAAACCTAATTCACTTAAACCAAAGCTTTGATACCAAGTTGTTACACCCCGTGCTCTCTTAGACAAAAAATTAAAACTTTTTACGCGGAAACGCTTGACTTTTACGGACATCTGGTTACTCTTTTGAAATCTGACAAAAATCTATAAACTTACAAACCATGAGACTAATTTTCAATGAAATTAGACTCAATTACCTTCAAAATGACGGATGGCACGACCCGTGACGACTTACGGATTAAAAGATATGATTTTTCAAAGTTTACCAAAATCTGTCCAAATTAAACCGAAATTTCAAACCGAAATTTGGTGCCTCAAAACCGAAATTTCACCATTTTTCACAATAAACAACCCGTGCTACCTTATTTCCTCACCAAACTCACTCAAAACCATTAACATAACATACTAAATCGTTTACATAATTAATCAACCCGTTTGCTACCCAAAATGGGTAAAAACACTCTTAACCCAAACACCCCTTTAATTGCATAACCCTTTTATACATCTTTTGACCCATTTCTCGAAAAGACCACTTCTATGACCCGATGATTAACGAAACTTTCCAGATTTACTTCTTATATCATTAGGCTCATTTTCATATAAAAACATCTTCCGTTTGACTTCCCGAAATGGTACTTTACAAATTAGACGGGTTATGCATAAAACCCGTTTTGACCCATTTTCTCAACAAACAACTCATACCAATTCCGTTTTACGTCAAACTTTACCAAAACCATAATATTAACATAACAAAAATGTCCCAATAACACTTGACCCGTTTACGATCCAAAATGGGTAATAACCCCCTTAATCCAAACACCCCCTTAAACATTGACCGAAAACCATTTAACACACTTGGACACACCGTTGACCACCCAAACTTTATGACGACCTTGACACACACTATACAAATCATAAGAAAGACTCTCGGGGGTACAACCTTGACTCGAGCTCGGTATTCTACCTAGCTCCTAACGTATATTATCTTCCAAACCGCTTATCAATCCGAAAGCTACAATCCAAGTTCTTCCTTTCTGCTGCACATAAACCTACAAGAACATTGACAACTAAAAGAATAAGCTTACGCTTAGTAAGTAACCCAACATAAAACACATATCATACACATACTTTCATATAAGCATCATAACCGCTTTAAAGGCTTCTAAGCTACAACATCCAAACCATATCACGCATATCCTCATAACATAACTAATATCAATTCACAAAAACCATAACCAACTACATACCTTAATTAGTCCAAAGCCAATAAGCTAACATACTCTCAGCCAAAGTCACTAGCCACCAATTTCCAACTTACACCCATTCTAAATCCAAGTCTCATGTTCTTACACAATCATAATACATATATGATAAATACATACATAACACATGCTTTAGGGAGAGTTACTTACCTTAGCTTCCAAAGCTAAGCTACTAACATAAATCCCACCATCAACATCTTCTAACCATCATCATCATCCTTTACAATATACCAAACCTAATAACATAATAATCAAATACACAAACAAGGGTTAACATAACCCATTAAACATACTCATCTTTCTTCCCATATCATCATATGATCATATCTTGATCATATGGTGAAACCCCACTTTCCTCATAATCTATAACTTCATTAATCATCAAGAACATAAAGTCTTACTTGTGGGAAAGATCATTGAAAGGCTATTCTTATGATATGAAATCATTCACTAATCAACCCTTCATCATCAAGCTCCATTCTTCTTCCCTCTTTTCTCTAAAAATCGACACTCTCACACACTCTTGAATAATAGAGAAAGGTCTAGAATTCCCTGGATCTAATAATAGCTAGTCACAAGTTTGAGCTAATGGCAAGAATGGCCCCTCAAGTCTCATTCCTTCTATTTTGGTCACAATAACTTATAACACATTTACCACAATGACAACTTAGGTTCTTGAAGTCCATTCCCTTTCTAATTGAGCCACATAATACTTTCTTTAACTATCTAATACATTGGTTGACTATAAGGTTGACTATCGGGTTTGACTTCCACATAACTTTGTTGACCAACCAATCACATAAAGTCCTTAGCATATTCCATCTAGGGTGGGGCCTATTCGTAACCGGGATATGAGTCTAACATAACATATGTTAACAATTAGCGAATATAAGCATTTCTTCTAAAACAGTATATATGAACATAAAGATTCTAACCCCTTATATCTCTTGGTGTTCCAATCGTTCCATTTATTTCGATGACACTATCCAGCACATCATCTAGAGAGAAATCAACAACTCCAATTTTGCTTGAGACATTGAAATGAAACTGAAATATGTGTTTCTCCCCTTCTATCGCAAGTATCTCTCTTGGTATTCGCTGGGGGTCGGATGTTTCGAGCATCAGAACGAACTTGGAACTCGGATATCCGGTGATTACATCGGCATATGGGGTGAAGAAAGTAAACAATGCTCTTATCGTTTTATCCGACACAAAGACTTTGAAATTATACCTGTATGCTCAAAATCCATATTCAAAATGTGAGCATCAGTTTTTAGGGTCACTATGGCGCGTAATTTATTAGAATATTACCTGTAGGTGGGCTTTGGCTGGGGTCCATGATCTAAGCACTCCCAAACTCCATCATCATTCCTAACCTTGCTCGTACACTCATTGCATGATGTGTAACACCAATCTCTAGATCTATTAATAGTAAGTTTATTCGCTTCACAGGTGAACCTGACACCCTGTAACCATAAGCAAACATACGTATTTTCTAAAATACAATGCCAAACACTACTTAATACGTGTGGACTAAACTGTCAAATAGGAAAAAGCATATGATGTAAGTTTAAGGGTTCTTGCGTTTCATGATAGCCTACCTTGTAGCTCTCTGGGTTTTGCTGAAGCAACAAAGCTAAAGAATATTAGTTCCTTAGCCTCTATTTTTCACGATCTTTGAGACGGTATTTGCATACGTCAAGTAGCAGATTCATGTTGTACTTTTTCCTGTATCTGTTACATAATCATAGGTAAATAGCCAACTTACATGCAAAAAACTAGTGTTAAAAAACTATCATGCTAAATTCAATTCTAACGCAAGTCACTTACTCAGCCCGAGATGCTCAACTTCTGGAATTTCCGGATTTAAGTAATAGTGAGTTGTCGGTGTGGCAAATATATGCAAGTCTGTAATGTTAACGGTCAACGCTATAAGTGCATACTCATTTCAATAAGAAAATGTTCTTACACTACTTTAAATGTTAAGTAAATACCCTTGTAATGCGACACCCGACATGAGCTGACAATGATAATTGTTTGCATATGGTATATAAAGCGGGTATAAATTGGGTGAGGACTCGGTGGAGGTTAGACGCTCGGGTGGAGGTTAGATGCACGGGTTTCCCGTGTAGAAAGGTAAGGACCCCGTGAGAAGGAAGATATTCCTGTAGTCGGGGTAACACTAACATTGACCATGTACCTCTGTTTTACCTCGTAGGAGAGTCTGAAGAGAAGGGTTTAAGACAATAGTGGATGTACATCCCCTATTGGTGGGAGAGAATCCTAAGGAGGATGTAAAGTAAAGTATGCTCTGTTGGAAGAGGCTTATGTGACTTACTTACCCTAATTCCCGATATCATGTGGTATATATAGGGTGGAACTAGGGCAAGGATGATGAGATGGGGGCCTAATAATGGGCTTTGTCTAAACATGGGGACTCAATTTATGTAGTGTGATGTGTCATTATATAGTCTATTTATTTTATCAAGTTTTAAATTTATATTTGCCGAACTAACCTATAGACAAACACTAACGGGCAGTGTACCCAATTAATGTAGCTAGTGGGGTAAGTACGAGTCGTTCGTAGGAGTAGATGTTGTCTAGATAAACCTAGTGATTTTCTACAGCTTTTAAAGGGGGTTTGTATTTTGATTGATTAAACTACTAAACAAGAAATAAAAGTAAACTAATTAAACTACTATTATGCTAAGGTTGTGATCAATAAAGAGAAAGAAGTGCTAGCCATGTTACTTCTACTAATTTACTAGTTATTAGTTCATTCATGCAATGATTTAATGTAAAGTATTGGTGATATCAGAAACGCACAGACAAGCATTTATATCTAAGTTAACTAGGCCAGATTTCTTGGTTACCTAGTCCTATGGATGCAACCTATATCCCTAAAGCAATTTATCGATTTAATCAGTTACAAACATGCAATAAGTGGTGTCAACTAATCTATGTGATTTATATGCGGTAACCCATTGGTCCTGGTGAAACCTAATCTTCTCAATCGTTCACTTTATTGAAGAGAACTATACTAACTTAAGTGTTTTCGTATTATCTGTCTAACCTCTGGTTCCTACTCCTCGTGTCCTAAGGTCGAGCACACACAATTCGACTTTTTACCCCATCTCATGTATACTGACTATAGTGATACGGACCACCTACATAGCTAAAGAGCTACACTATATGATCTAGACAATAAACATTAAATGAGCACACACAATCTGACTTTTTACCCCATCTCATGTATACTGACTATAGTGATACGGACCACCTACATAGCTAAAGAGCTACACTATGATGATCTAGACAATAAACATTAAATGCTAAAAAAGTAAACGAGTACACTATTTGAACGGTAAACACATAAATTATCCAAAACAATGCATCAAATCTTTATAAGCGAAATAACATAAACAAAGTAGTCATAACATTGCTAACACCCGAGGGTGTTAGCCCATAATGTCACTAAAGATAAACAAAGTATAAATCAAATGTAAACGTAGAGAATTGATAGACAAAATTAATACGCAAGCCAAATAATAATCAATATTGTGATGAATCGAGATCTCCTCCTTTGAGAGGATTGTAATACACTCTGAGGATGTTAGTCATTTATAACGTGTGTATATGATACTTTGAGTGAATATGATTAAGTATGCGGAATCTACTTAACCACACTTAGAAGAATATTGGTTTGTGAATAATGGAACAGTGATGCTTGATATTGAACAATGAACACAGAAAGTATAACACCAAACGATTCAATATTATTGAGAATAATACGAGTGATCTTCACTATCACTAGGGTTACAAAACCTTGAATCTCTATTACAAAGATAACTATTTCTGTTTATGTTCAACTCTCTATTTTGGCACTCGACTAGACACACTTAATATCTAATCTAAGATCTCTCTTATATCGAACAAAGGAGATCTTTTCAATATTGCTAAGTCATGTCAACTACTTGCTTGTTAAGTGTGTTAGTAGCTAAGATACAACTTGTTATGTGTATTCAACTTGTTGACTGATCACTTATCAAAGATATTATCTACCGTATATATTTGACTTTTATACACAAAATATCTTTTTCATACTTATCCATTCAACAGTAGTATACGCGACACTTATCCATTTAGCAGTAGTATGAGTCACTCCAACAGCAGTATCTGATACACTAGCAGTAGAATCTTGCGGCAGTAGAATCTTCAACACTAGCAGTACCTTCTTTGTACTAGCAATACTAACTTAGCAGTTAGTACTGTTAGTTATATCTTGAGCAGTACTAATCTTCAGAACATTTAATTCCCAACACTAATCTTCAGAACATTTAATTCCCAACAATCCTCCCCTAAACTTGTGATTTATCTCAAATCATCAAGTTTCTTCTGAATTAAATGAGGATTGTGAGAATCTTTCAAACACTACATAGTCAGACTCTTGATCTGAGCTTTCCTTTGTTCTGTAAGATTAAATATCTTTCTGACTAACTCATCTGCCATCTGTGTATTACTTTCAGCAATAACATCATTTAGTTCTTCTGGAGAGTACTTTGCTCTTTCTTTAGCTTGAAACTCTTCAACCATTTTCTTTGTCTTAAACACTAGCAGTACCTTCTTTGGCTCCAAGCATCCAAGATACACAGTCATCTCTCAGCAAGCCATGCAAGAGATGAACAAACGTAGTGAACTGAAATTGAAACTGAAAGAACTTAGAAAGAACTTTCTCCATTTGAATATCATCAATCGAAGAAGAGAGATGAAAGAGCTTATTCCCAGCATCCATCAACTGAAACTGGAGCTTGTTCTTATTATTGGTTTAATAATAAGACATGTTGGCTTCTCAAAAAGACATAGGGGTGATGATTCTGAAGGCGAAGCTTCCATTGTAGGGGGAGATACAACAACTGCTGCTGAGTCAGGTGTGGGAAAAGACAAGAGCATACAAGATGATGATGCTTTTACTAGACTTATGCACTTCTTGAACTTGATCAATTTAAACTTCCTCCCCTGATTCTGAGCATATACATCCACAATCTTTCATCTTCCCCTGTTTGGTTAATCTTCCTCCCCTGTTTGGAAGATCTCTCACCATCATCTGAACTTGAATCCTTTGATGAACTAGAAGAACCTGTTGAAATCACCATCTTGGCTGATCTTTTCCACCAATCTAGCTTCTGAGTTCATCATCCAATTTGGACACCTTATCAGACAATTTTGTACATAAAGCCATCAATTCCTTAAGTTCCACTCTGCCCTCATCACTTCCAGGTGTGTTAACTCCTGTGAGAGGTGAATCATGGGGCATTGACTCATAATCCATCATATGATGGGTTTCTGAGCCACCCTGAATCCAAAAGGTTTTGAGAAACTTTTGACTTAGCAGTATGAACTTGATTTTTAATGAAAAATCATACTGCTAACAACCATTTTGAAGGGATTAAGTGTAATAACAGACACTTAATCAAGATTTCGGTTTAAATTAACCTCTGGTTGTGTGAGAACCAATGTATTCAGTTATAAATAACTGCCTGTGTACATATAAACCCATTCAAAGGGCTTTCTTGACAGGTTTTCCAGCTCGTGGCAGTTGTTGCCTTTAACATAAGTGTTAGATTCACATTTGCTCGCTGTTCTTTCTATCAGATGTCCTTAGACTTACTCATTATACTAATTAAAGTATAAAATGATAGAAAATGAGTTGAGTCAGTTACTATCTGATCAACTAAGCCATTAATTCAAAATGAAATATCATAATAAGTTTCAAGAGAGAAGTTTTAAAGAATTTATTAACTTGGGTATAAACCCTTGTGAATGAATTCCCAAATTTTGACTATCATTAACCTATTATGTCAGCAATTTGAATCACCAACTGTTGTTTGTTTATACTTTGCACTTGTAACTTCCTTTGTGCTTAATTTTCATACCTGTAATTGTTAGTCCAAAACCAAGAAAACAAAATGCAAAACATTTGTCTTATAGCAGTATTATAATTTGACTAACAGTATGAATAAAACAATCCAAATTTGTACTAATAGTACAGACTTTTCAATACCAGTACTAATTGAAAATGCTAGCAATACAAATCCAATTTATATACAAAATCACACAGTTTTAAATCATTAAGGATTAAGCATCCCAATACTTGCTACCAAGTATTGAAATCTTCCTACATCAAAAGCTTTTGTGAGAAGATCTGCAAAGTTTTGATCCGAATCAATTTTAACCACTTGAATCAACTTTTTCTCATTGCAGTCTCTAATAAAATGATGTCTAATTTCAATGTGTTTTGTTTTAGAGTGTTGCACTGGATTTTTAATTATGCAAATTGTACTGCTATTATCAATATATATGACAGTGTTCATGAAATTGTACCCATAGTCAAGAAGTTGATTTTGAAGCCAAAGCACTTGACCACAGCAACTTGCAGCAGCTACATACTCAGCTTCAGTTGTTGAAGTTGCCACAATTGTTTGCTTCTTACACTGCCATGAAATGAGTCTACATCCAAGGAATTGACATCCTCCAGTTGTTGACTTTCTGTCCAAGCTTGCACCAGCATAATCACTGTCTGAATATGCTACCAGGTCAAAAGGTGATTCCCTAGAATACCATAGACCCAACCTAGGTTGACCCTTGAGATATCTAAAGATCCTCTTGACAGCTATTAAGTGAGAAACCTTAGGAGTCACTTGAAATCTTACATCAAGGAGCCTATCATAGATCTGTATGTGTGTACATCCACATTTTCTCCATCTACATCTTTAAGAAGAGGCTTCTCAGGATCCATTGGTGTGCTTGTCACTTTTGAATCAGCAAATTGAAATTTTCTTAGAATCTCAGCTACATATTTATCCTGGCTGATAAATATGCCTTCACTTGATTGCTTAACTTGCAGACCCAAAAAAGAAAGTAAGTTCCCCCATGGAACTCATCTGAAACTTATCATGCATAAGTTTCTCAAACTCTACACACATCTCTTTCCTTGTAGATCCAAAGATGATATCATCCACATACACCTGAACTAGCAAAAGATCCTTCTTGTGCTTCTTGATGAATAATGTCTGATCAATCTTGCCTCTTTGGAATCCATTTTCGATTAAATAGGAAGCCAGTGTTTCATACCATGCCCTTGGTGCCTAATGAAGGCCATAAAGAGCCTTGACAACCTTGTACACCTTATCTGGATGTTCTGGATCAATGAAACCTGGAGGTTGTGAGACATAAACCTCTTCTTCAATAGTACCATATAAAAAGGCACTCTTGACATCCATTTGATAAACTGTGAAGCCCATAAATGAAGCATAGGCTAGGAATAGTCTAATTGCTTCAATTCTTGCTACTGGAGCAAAAACTTCTTCATAGTCTATACCTTCCTCTTGTGTGTACCCTTGGGCTACAAGTCTAGCCTTGTTTCTTATCACAATGCCCCTTTCATCCCTTTTGTTCCTGAAGAGCCATTTAGTGCCAATTACCCTTACACCCTTGGGTAAATCCACTAGCACCCAAACCTTCTGAATTTTAAATTGGAGAAGCTCTTCTTGCATAGCTTCTACCCAGCTTGAATCATCTAAGGCTTTGAGAACATTTTTGGGTTCTGCTTGAGAGAAGAAACATACAAATAAGCAAGAGTTTGCATACTCATGCTGCTTTGATGCATAAAGAGCATCAAGAAGCCCTTGTTGGTCTGAAGGCATAAGTTACTTCCTTATCTTCACACCAGATTGTACATCACCAATCACATTGTCCAGGGAGTGGACTTTGTGAATCCTTGTGTGTGGTGTAGGAGGAACATGATAGTTAGGTGGGAGATTGTTGAAATCCACCTCATCTTCTGAGAAATCTGCTGCATTTGAGTCTGATGGGCCAGCAGTAGAAACATTTGGCCTAGCAGTATCAAGTTGGATCTCACCAGTACTATCATCATTAGTACTGTTAACTTGATTTTCTTGTTCCTCAGCTCCATCTTCCTTGTTTTCACCTTCAATCCCTTCTTTAGAAGCATCAGTAGAAGGTTTTCCATCTATTGAAGTTGAAACCACACTTGTACATATTGGCATTGGTATGTGCTTAAACACATACCTTTTCTCGACCAAAACCGGACCCAAATAGACCAAAAACTAACCATAATGCCAAAAGATATTGTGTTTTTGTGTTTATTTATGTGCAGGCACGGATATCAATGAAAACCGACAAAAGACACGGAAAAACCAGAAAAACGAGCACGGGATACGGAAAAGGCTCAGAACCGGAACTGGAAAGTCATACTTGGTCAAAGAGTCAAAAATCACCCTTAGATCAACTTTTTGATAATTAGCAAGATCAGTCCCTAGGAATTCAGAATTGTCAATTATGGTCCCTAAATTTTAAACCTTAAAACCTTTTTTTACTCTTAAAACCGGATCCCTTTTTACTTAATCCTACCCAATCCACTTTTCTAGCCCACACTAAAACTTAACCCAATCCACCACCACCCCCATAACCCGACCCATAATTAATATAAAAAAAAACCCCGGTCAACACTTATTTTAACCAGTCAAAGTAAAAAAAATTCACACTCTCTCATCCCGCGCCCAAAAACTCACCCAAACCCAGAAATGTACTGTTTCTAGAACCCTAAAATCACCCCGTACGCATTTTTACCGCAATTAAGGGCATTAATGTCCAATCATTGGATTGCCAGGGTGTCAGGAAGCACAGAAACGCACGATTGGACACGCGGCAGCATGCTATTAGAGGTGCCACCTCACGGATTTTAATCCTAGGGCTGGAAATCAAGCGTAGGGAGCAAGGGATGATCTAATGGTGGTGGATAGCTCAGGAAGGCACGGATTGCCAGAGTGGAAGGCCCAGAAGGTTCAATCATAGCCTATAAATAGGAGAGGATTTTCCCTCATTTGAGTATTGTAATTTTCTGCTTTATTAATTTAGAGTTTAAATTTCTTGTAATTTTCTGTTTTGTTAAATTCAGTCTGTTTAAATTTCTAAGTTTGTTCCAGAGATTTTCTTTGTAATTTTTAATTTGTATTAATGAAAATTTTCATTTTAATGTTTTAATTGTTGTTTCAAGTTTATGATTCTGCTTATTTAGTTTTTATTGATTTCATTAATCTGATCATCATTCTAAAAAAATAATAATAATAAAAAAAAAAATATATATATAATAACTTTGATCCCAGCTTCAATAAGCTGTTTTTTTTCATCCATATAAGCTCACTATAGCTGTTTATAGCTTCTGTGATCTTAGTTAAAATCAGAACAGCCTAAAATACCAAACATCCTATACCTATGCATTTTGAGGAAAGCTTGAGGAAGTTGCCCGCAATGGAGGGGCAAGATGGACTTTACCTAGCTTATCATTGATAAGCTAGGAGCTTGTAGCTGCCCTTAACTGGGACCTCTGTTTAGCTGAGGTTAATAGTGAGTTCCAAATTCAAATTTTAGCTTATATTTTCATTTCCTTGTTCTAGTAGTATAGCTCTCTCATTATTAGCTTAATCCTGTCTTTTTCAGCTTATTTGAATCAGATCCAAGCTTATTAGAATAGATATAGTTTAGTTGATAATGTTTGATTGGTGGTTATGTTAGTAGTTTAGTTTTACTTTGAAAAGCCATTAATATACCAAAAACAGTGAGTTAAGCTTCTAGCTTGTTAGAGTTTGTTTTCAAATTGAAAGTTGTTTATTAGGAGTTAGATAAGCTAGGTCATCAGTGGGTATTCAGTTTATAGGCTTAAATTAGTAAGTAGCAGTTTAAAATTGCAAAAGCTGAATTGTGAAGGGGTGTTTGGTAAAGAGGTGTTGAGGCTTATTACTGTTGATTTGCAATAAATTGAAACTGAATCAAGCATAGGTAAGTTATTTTGAGCATAGTGCAGTAGGTGTTTAAGTTATTAGAGCTTATTAGAGGTTTTTGGTCTTTTGTTGGAATTTTCAAGCTAAAACTGCCCAGAATAAGCTCAGCATAAGCTGAGCTTATTTGGACCCTCACTTGGACATTTCTAAGTTGATTTTAATTGTCTAAGTCAGTTTCTAACAGCTGGATAGAATAGGCTAAGTGTTGCACAAGGTTTACGCCAATTCAGTAGGTCTGCTGTCACAGAACAATTTATGCAGATCATGGTTTAGAGCTGCTGATCTCAGCATTTTTGTGGCCTATCCACTTAAGCCTAGCTCCTGATTTTTGTTTTACAAGTAGTTTACATAGTGAGCTTGAAGCTCATAATCAGGGATTTGGGATTTGAGCTTATTTGATAACTCATTTAGGGTCTGCAAATAGGGCATATAGGCTGTTTTGAATCTGATTTGGAAATGAGCTGTTCAGCAGATTTACAGCTTATTGTATGAGCTTATTTGGTTATTCTGTGTTGAATTAAGTTTGAAATAGTCCTTTGCTTGATCTCTGAGCTTTTTGTGATTTTTGGATAGCTATTGCTTATTTTGTGCTTATTTCACAATTGCTTATTGGGCTATTTTGCTTATTTTAGCTTATTCTGGTTCTGGTTTCATTTTTCCTAGATTACTTCTTTGATTTTAAAATTACTCAAAAATTTTCAGATTTTTCCAACTTGTTTTAATATTTTTAAATCATTTAAATAGTTTTAATTAGTTTTTAATTCATAAAAAATTATTAAAAAGTCAAAAAAATATTTTTCTTTTTCCAAAAAATTTTCTTTTATCAGTTTTAATATAGGAAAATTATTTTTATATTTTAGGTTTTAAATTTTAGAAAATCACTTTTTATTTACGTTTTTAAATTACGTCGCGTTCGTTTTTTTTTTTTTTTAAATTCAATTTTCGTTTAAATGTTTAGTTTAATTTTTCTATTAACTTAGTTTAATTGTTAATATTGATTGTTATTTTAATATTATTAGTGTAATCCAAAATCAATCACTCTTATTTACATTCACTACACGAATCTAAAATCCCGAATCACTAAATTCCATTCAATCTTCATTGGGACTACGACTCGGGTTTTGCATATTTCTTGTGCAATTCCTTAGACTATAATTGAACAAATCAATTTTTGGCGCCGCTGCCGGGGAAGGTTGACGAGAATTTGTGATTTTGTTTTTCAATACGTGTTTTGAAGACCCTTCCTCGGAAGTTATCGTTTTTATAAAAATAAAAATACAAAAAGAAAATAAATAAAACACTTTTCCTAAAGTGTTTTCAAAAATACAAAAATAAAATAAATCCTCACTTTTCTTCAAAAGTTTTGTAAACTATTCCGAAATAACAACAAAACAATCGTGAAATCATTTGATTTTCGGATTATTTTTTCGATTACAACCTATACAAATGGTTTAAGGATGGTCTTGACATTAAATTGCAGACCGAAAGAGGCGGGTTTTTAATTAGCTTCGGCAGACCTTTGCTTCTCCGCCACTCTGCGCGTAGTCGTAAGAGAAACGAATATTGATTGAGGGATCGGTACCAAAAATAAAAAAAATAATAAAAAAATAAAAATCAAAAAATATTTTCATTTTCAACTTTTGTTTTTGATTTTTCTTTTTGATTTTATTTCTTTTTGGTGTATGCACACCCGTTCTTCTTCTTCTCAACCTCTTCTTTCACCACTCTCTAATCCCGAGAGAATCATTCGTCACAACAACCGTGTTAATTTCCCAACCATTGAGGAAATGGACCAACACAATCAACACCCGCCGATGGGTGGAGATAATCACAACCAAGGGCAAGCTCGCGATCTCCGCACTATGCAAGAGTTACTCTAATGTCCCACCGTGGGATACGGAGACGCTATTGTTATACCCCCGATTCGAAACACAAACTTTAAACTCGAAACCGGTTTAATTCAACTTGTCACGGGAAATCAACTTCATGGTTTTGATCGGGAAGATCCTCACAATCACATCCGATGGTTCAACAAATTGACCTCAACACACTACCATAAGGATGTCCCTCACGACACTATCAAATTGATGTTATTCCCATTTTCCATCGAGGGGGCGGCCCGAATTTGGCTCGAGAAAGAACCCCCTCAATCAATCCATACTTGGGAAGATCTCGTCCATAAATTCGTGAACTATTTCTTTCCTCCGTCTAAAATGACCAATGCTAGGAATGAAATCACAAATTTCCAACAAAGATTTGATGAGAATTTCGGTGAGGCATGGGAACGATTCAAGGATCTCCTACGAAAATGCCCACATCACGGTTTCTCGGAATTACATCAAATCGATACGTTCTACAATGCCTTAACTCAATCAGATCAGGATTCACTCAACGCAGCCGCCGGTGGCAATATCTTGAGTCGAATGCCGAGAGAAATTTTGTCAATTATCGAGAACAAATCTAAGGTGCCTACCTCAAGGAACAAACCGGTTGTTTCTAAGGTAAGTACCCAAGCTTCTAGCAGTGATGCTAAGATCGACAAGCTTACAGATATGTTCCAAGCTTTCCTTCTTTCAAATCAGAAAAATCTTTCTCCAACCCCACCCGCTCAAGTCAAAGCGGTGCAAGAGAATTGCGTTATATGTGGTGGTCCCCATCCTTATTATGATTGTCAAGCTACCGATAGCCAAGTTTGCAATGCTACCGTAGCAGCTGCAAACTACAATCAAAATCAAGGATTCCGTCCTCAAGGTGAAGTTAACTACCGAGTTAGCAACCAAATGGGACCACCCGGTTTTACACCCGTTCAAAACAACCAAAACCGTTTTCCTCAAACCAATCAAGGTTACAATCAAAATCAAAGCTACAACCAAAATCATGGGAATTATAATCAAGGTTTTGTTCAAAACAACCGAGGGCCAAATCTTCCAAACAATCAAAATCAAGGATTTGTGCAAAACCCATCGCCCTCGGATGAGTTATTAAAACAATTCATTCTTCAAAACCAACAACAACAAAAGAAACAAGAGGAAACGAATAAGATGATGATGAGTCAAATCAATGAAATTAACAAGCGTTTAAATGATCGACCCTCGGGTTCGGGTACTACTTCTCTCCCAAGCAACACGATCGCTAACCCGAGGGGCGATGCTAAGGCGATCACGACTAGGAGCGGTGTTTCATATGATGGACCCACGGCTCCGGCTACCGATTCTTCTCTACCTCCCAAGGTAGTCGACCGTGAACCCGAGGCGACCAAGGACATGGAACCTCCTACTAACAACGGAGGAACCAAAGACGTCCAACCTCCGGTCGTCCATCCATCTGAACCAAAGAATGTTGAGCCAAAAGAAATTCCCGTCAAAGCAAACCTTCCGTATCCTTCGAGATTGAATGATCAAAAGCTCCGCGATAAAGCTTCAAATCAAATGGAAAAATTCTTCCAAATCTTTCAAGAATTGCATTTCGATATAAGCTTCGCGGATGCTTTACTTCTGATGCCTAAGTTTGTTTCCACCATCAAGAGTTTATTGAATAACAAGGAAAAATTAATTGAATTAGCAAAAACTCCTCTGAACGAGAATTGCTCGGCGGTTCTCCTTAAAAAGCTTCCGGAAAAGCTTGGAGATCCCGGAAAATTCCTCATTCCATGTGAATTTCCGGGAATGGTTGAATGCTACGCTTTGGCCGATCTCGGTGCAAGCATCAACTTAATGCCGCTCTCCGTTTGGAAAAAACTTTCTCTGCCTAAACTTACCCCCACTTGCATGACCCTCGAGCTTGCGGACCGTTCCATAACCCGTCCTGAAGGTTTAGCCGAGGATGTCTTTGTCAAGGTGGGGAAGTTTCATTTCCCTGCCGATTTTGTGGTAGTTGATTTTGATGCTGACCCCCGGGTTCCTCTAATTCTCGGAAGATCATTTTTGAAGACCGGGCGGGCTTTGATTGATGTGTATGGAGAAGAAATAACTCTGCGGGTTGATAATGAAAAAGTCACGTTTCAAATCAATCAGAACTCTAAACCGCTAACCACCAAAAGCAACGTTGCTGTGGTTAATCAAAAATATGATCCGGTAATTGCTTCCAAAAGAAGTGATTCGATTCTCTCAAGATTTGCGGTTAAGAGTATGTCTGAAAAACGTGCCGAACTTAAATCTATGAAAATTGCACCCGGTTCAACCAAATGGTTTGAAAGTTGTTCCGCGAATGTTAAGAGTATTCTTGATGATGATGAATCAGATTCGGAGATTACAACGGAAGAGGTGGAAATTGCTAGCTCTAAGAGCACACCTCTTGTCCCACCTCCGGAGATGGTTTATCGTGCAGAGATTGTTGATTCTGTCCTTTCCAACTCTTCCCATCCTTCTCCTCCGATTGAGGGAAGTGATATCTCGAGGGAAGAGCTCGAGGTGTTGTCTGACGATGCTCCAATTTCGCCGGAAATTGTTTAGACCGATAGTGATCCGAGGGAAGATGTCTCGTTATTAAAAATGAAATTGGATGAACCATTATTTTCCCTTTCCCCGGAAGATGATAAAGAAAAGCCGCCTAAATCCGTTCAAATTGTTGATTCAAAATCAGAAGAGCAAAGTAGTGGCAGTACAACTTCTAGTATTGATTCTCTTCTTGAGGAGTTCGCCGATGAACTCGCTCATATCGATCCTATCCCACCGAGGAATAAGGATGATGACTTTGATTTTGAATCTGACTTAAGAGAATTGGAATTTTTGCTGAACAGTGATCCGTCTAAATGTGATTCTTATCCTGAGGAGTTCGCCGATGAACTCGCTCACGATGATCCACTTCCATCAGATGATGATGATATCTTTGACTTTCATGCTGATTTTAAAGAAGTTGAAAATCTTTTATACCATGCTCCATCATCTGATTCTTACACCGAGCTTAATGATTTACAAGATGATGATGATCTCTTCGATTTTAGGGCCGATCAAACCGAATGAAAAAATCTTTTATATGGCAAACCTAGTGATGAAAAAGGCCCTAAAATTGAAACCATAATTGAGGATGCTTCAATTGTTTCTCATGACTTATCTCCTCATTCTCCCGAGGATGATTTCTTTTTCTCCATTGAGTCCTCCATTGAGTACCCTGCTGAGTTTTCTTGTGAAGACAAAGTATTTAAGCCAGGCATACTCAATGATGGTGAAATTCATCCTTTGATGAAATGGACTCTTGATAAGAATTTTAAGTTTCCCGCCTCATCTAAGGAACTTTTAATTCTGGAGAAAAGTGATTCCTCTCTGCTTCTTTCTGTTCAAAAACTCCCGTTCTGCCCGGAGTCATCTCTGATTGAAACTTTACTATTTATTCCAGCCGAAAACGAAGACAAAGTTTTTGACACCGGCATCACCGCTTTCATCCTCTAAAGCCGTGGGTATCTCATCGGAGTGGAACTTTCGTGTGCTTCAATGTTTATCCAAACATCTTGAACGAAAGTCCGATTGAGATTATTTCTTCCACATGCTCCCCCAAGGACAATTAAATTCGGGGTCGAGTCAAGCTCATGTGACTCGGTTACCAAAAACAAGCGCTTCATGGGAGGCACCCCATGCTTATCCATCTATCCTCTTATCTTATTTCTAATAAAACATGAGGAGGATTCCCTTCTCCATTTCTTGTGTCTCGTTGTTTTCTGTGGTATGTCCAGGAATGCCCGATGATGAAGACTCTCGTGCTCGTAGTTTCCTTCACGCTACTCGAGTTTCATCATTCGCTGCTTATCAATATCCTAAAATCTTATCGTTTTACATCTATCTTTTGGCATAATTAATAAACGGCATTAGATTTATGTAGGAGAACCCTTACCTTTAAGACATTGAGGACAATGTCTCGTTTTAGACTGGGGGGGGGTAATCTTGCGATTTGATTTTTGCCTTGCATTTTTGCCGTTTTCTCATGCAACCCCGTTTTTCCTCCAAAATTGAAAAAACCCAAAAAAATGAGAAAAATTTAAAAATTTTTGCAAAAATATAATAAGTTTTGACATTTTTGTTGACTTTCCACTGGTGAGAGTAGGAATAAAATTCTGACTTGACCAGGCGTGTTGAGCCCTAGCTTGTCCCCTTAACAATTTATAATCTATAAGCTTGTGCTAGTCTTTTATACAAGGAGCTAGAAAACGCGAATTCTTTTTAAGAATTTGCAAGTTCCCATAATTGACTTTATATATGCATGGCTTGATTATTCGGCTAAGCATTCGCGGATCTTATTATTTAAGATTTTAAATTTGCGAAGAACGAGAAATGATAGAATTGTTTATAAGTTAGATTGCTAAACGTGGAGTAGTTGGATCTCTTTAGAGCTCATCAAAGTTATTTGTGGCTTTTTGTTCCCATAAGCTTGTTTCACTCAATAATAGTAATCTAGGAATAATTAAAGGTATTTTGGTTTTGGCGATGATTAGTTTTTATTTCTTCCTTAGAGAATCCTTGCTTATGAAAGTTGGGTACACATCAAGGTACTGCCAGTGTTACGGTGTAATAGACTATTCCATCTTGCCGGCTCACAACCGATGTTGGGATTGTTATAAAAGCCGTAGGACTTGGGGTTTGGCAACACAAATAATTAATGAATATGATAATGTATAATAATAATCCAAAGCCATAAAAAGTTTTCTACATCTTGCCGGTTCGCAGCCGATGTTGTAGACTTCTAATAAAGGCAGAGGAAAAATTCCAAGGTCATAATAGACTATCACATCTTGCCGGTTCGCAGCCGATGTTGTGATTGTTATAAAGGGCCAAGGATTAAATACGTTAATGTGCTTAATAATGTTAAAAAAATGCCAAACTTCGACTCCGGGGATATCCTAATAAAAGCTTCTGTATCTGGACTCGTAGATGAGTTGTTTCGGTCGTATATAAAAGGGATATCCTCAAAATCGTGTTAAATCAGAGACCTTGATGTGGACCTCATTTTTGTATGCAACGGTTTTCGAGGGAAGGTTTAGAAACTACTTAGCGTCTAAACTAAGGTATCTTTATCGGCTTAAAAATTATCGAAACGAGAATTTGAAGAAATTCATTTCTCACAAAAAATAAAATAAATAGAGGAAATAGGAATTTGGGAGCAAGAAGTAATACACAATTAGCTTTTATGGGTAGTGTCGGCAATCTAACTTGTAAATGACAATGATTTCGTTTTTAAGCTTAGTTTGGGGACTTGTGAAAAATCGGGGACCACGAATTTTATCCGTATGGTAACTTCTTTATGAGTCGTGTTTCCTGCTCGAAGACCCTAAAAATTATCGATAGATAATGATTGTCAAACAAAGCCGTCACATGAATAATAAGAAAATATAAAAATAGAATAAAATGAAAAATGGGGAGTTTTTAAAGCTTAAGATTTCTTATCCTCTTTTGAAAATTTTGCTACTTCTCAAAGTTAGTAAAAAGAGGTTAGAAATTTTCGGTTTTAAAAACGTGTTTCTATAACATTGCATGAGGACATTGCAATACTTAATCTGGGGGATTTTGGTATGTGCTTAAACACATACATTTTCTCGACCAAAACCGGACCCAAATAGACCAAAAACTAACCAAAATGCCAAAAGATATTGTGTTTTTGTGTTTATTTATGTGCAAGCACGGATATCAACGAAAACCGACAAAAGACACGGAAAAACCAGAAAAACGAGCACGGGATACGGAAAAGGCTCAGAACCGGAACTGGAAAGTCATACTTGGTCAAAGAGTCAAAAATCACCCTTAGATCAACTTTTTGATAATTAGCAAGATCAGTCCCTAGGAATTCAGAATTGTCAATTATGGTCCCTAAATTTTAAACCTTAAAACCCTTTTTTACTCTTAAAACCGGATCCCTTTTTACTTAATCCTACCTAATCCACTTTTCTAGCCCACACTAAAACTTAACCCAATCCACCACCACCCCCATAACCCGACCCGCAATTAATATAAAAAAAAACCCCGGTCAACACTTATTTTAACCAGTCAAAGTAAAAAAAATTCACACTCTCTCATCCCGCGCCCAAAAACTCACCCAAACCCAGAAATGTACTGTTTCTAGAACCCTAAATCACCCCGTACGCATTTTTACCGCAATTAAGGGCATTAATGTCCAATCATTGGATTGCCACAGCATGCTATTGGAGGTGCCACCTCACGGATTTTAATCCTAGGGCTGGAAATCAAGCGTAGGGAGCAAGGGATGATCTAATGGTGGTGGATAGCTCAGGAAGGCACGGATTGCCAGAGTGGAAGGCCCAGAAGGTTCAATCATAGCCTATAAATAGGAGAGGATTTTCCCTCATTTGAGTATTGTAATTTTCTGCTTTATTAATTTAGTGTTTAAATTTCTTGTAATTTTCTGTTTTGTTAAATTCAGTCTGTTTAAATTTCTAAGTTTGTTCCAGAGATTTTCTTTGTAATTTTTAATTTGTATTAATGAAAATTTTCATTTTAATGTTTTAATTGTTGTTTCAAGTTTATGATTCTGCTTATTTAGTTTTTATTGATTTCATTAATCTGATCATCATTCTAAAAAAATAATAATAATAAAAATAAAAATAAAAAATATATAATAACTTTGATCCCTGCTTCAATAAGCTGTTTTTTTTCATCCATATAAGCTCACTATAGCTGTTTATAGCTTCTGTGATCTTAGTTAAAATCAGAACAGCCTAAAATACCAAACATCCTATACCTATGCATTTTGAGGAAAGCTTGAGGAAGTTGCCCGCAATGGAGGGGCAAGATGGACTTTACCTAGCTTATCATTGATAAGCTAGGAGCTTGTAGCTGCCCTTAACTGGGACCTCTGTTTAGCTGAGGTTAATAGTGAGTTCCAAATTCAAATTTTAGCTTATATTTTCATTTCCTTGTTCTAGTAGTATAGCTCTCCCATTATTAGCTTAATCCTGTCTTTTTCAGCTTATTTGAATCATATCCAAGCTTATTAGAATAGATATAGTTTAGTTGATAATGTTTGATTGGTGGTTATGTTAGTAGTTTAGTTTTACTTTGAAAAGCCATTAATAAACCAAAAACAGTGAGTTAAGCTTCTAGCTTGTTAGAGCTTGTTTTCAAATTGAAAGTTGTTTATTAGGAGTTAGATAAGCTAAGTCATCAGTGGGTATTCAGTTTATAGGCTTAAATTAGTAAGTAGCAGTTTAAAATTGCAAAAGCTGAATTGTGAAGGGGTGTTTGGTAAAGAGGTGTTGAGGCTTATTACTGTTGATTTGCAATAAATTGAAACTGAATCAAGCATAGGTAAGTTATTTTGAGCATAGTGCAGTAGGTGTTTAAGTTATTAGAGCTTATTAGAGGTTTTTGGTCTTTTGTTGGAATTTTCAAGCTAAAACTGCCCAGAATAAGCTCAGCATAAGCTGAGCTTATTTGGACCCTCACTTGGACATTTCTAAGTTGATTTTAATTGTCTAAGTCAGTTTCTAACAGCTGGATAGAATAGGCTAAGTGTTGCACAAGGTTTGCGCCAATTCAGTAGGTCTGCTGTCACAGAACAATTTATGCAGATCATGGTTTAGAGCTGCTGATCTCAGCATTTTTGTGGCCTATCCACTTAAGCCTAGGTCTTGATTTTTGTTTTACAAGTAGTTTACATAGTGAGCTTGAAGCTCATAATCTGGGATTTGGGATTTGAGCTTATTTGATAACTCATTTAGGGTCTGCAAATAGGGCATATAGGCTGTTTTGAATCTGATTTGGAAATGAGCTGTTCAGCAGATTTACAGCTTATTGTATGAGCTTATTTGGTTATTTTGTGTTGAATTAAGTTTGAAATAGTCCTTTGCTTGATCTCTGAGCTTTTTGTGATTTTTGGATAGCTATTGCTTATTTTGTGCTTATTTCACAATTGCTTATTGGGTTGTTTTGCTTATTTTAGCTTATTCTGGTTCTGGTTTCATTTTTCCTAGATTACTTCTTTGATTTTAAAATTACTCAAAAATTTTCAGATTTTTCCAACTTGTTTTAATATTTTTAAATCATTTAAATAGTTTTAATTAGTTTTTAATTCATAAAAAATTATTAAAAAGTCAAAAAAATATTTTTCTTTTCCCAAAAATTTTCTTTTATCAGTTTTAATATAGGAAAATTATTTTTATATTTTAGGTTTTAAATTTTAGAAAATCACTTTTTATTTACGTTTTTAAATTACGTCGCATTCGTTTTTTTTTAAATTCAATTTTCGTTTAAATGTTTAGTTTAATTTTTCTATTAACTTAGTTTAATTGTTAATATTGATTATTATTTTAATATTAGTAGTGTAATCCAAAATGAATCACTCTTATTCACATTCACTACACGAATCTAAAATCCCGAATAACTAAATTCCATTCAATCTTCATCGGGACTACGACTCGGGTTTTGCATATTTCTTGTGCAATTCCTTAGACTATAATTGAACAAATCAGGCATCAACACATAATCTTGATCTTTCTCTTTTCCTAACCCTGCCTCATTTGTTGTATCATCAGCTTCTGAACCTGAAAAATTATTAATTCTCTGCAACAACAGGCACATAGTTCATTGATTGGGTTAGAGACTCAAGGTCAAATAGCCATTTTGGACCTTCACCTGCAACATTAGATTTGTTTTCTAGAAATTCCACATGCAGGTTTTCCTCAACTCTCCTAGTTCTTGAGTTGTATACTCTAAATGCTTTGCTATTGAGAGAATATCCAACCAAGAATCCTTCATCTGCTTTACCATCAAATTTTTCTAGATGGTCTAAGGTATTCAGAATTGTCACATGACATCCAAAAGGTCTAAGAAATCCTATTGCAGGAGTTCTACCTCTAAAAAGCTCATAGGATGTCTTATTGTGAGACTTAACAACCAAAACCCTGTTCTGGACATAGCAATCAGTATTAACTGCTTCAGCCCAAAAAGTGATAGGCAACTTAGAGTCAACTAACATGGTTCTAGCAGCTTCTATGAGTGTCCTATTTCTCCTCTCAGCAACTCCATTTTGCTGAGGAGTTCTAGCAACACTAAAGTCTCTTCTAATACCCTTTTCTTTGCAGAATTCATCCATAACTCTATTCTTAAACTCTGTCCCATTATCACATCTAATGACTTTTACTTTCTTGTCTACTAAGTTTTCTATCTCTGTAATGAATGTCTTAAGAATGCTAGGTGTCTCATCCTTAGAACTTAAAAAGAAAACCTATGTAAACCTGCTATAGTCATCAGTAACAACAAGACAATATCTCTTATGCTTAATACTACTCACAAAAGTAGGTCCAAATAAGTCCATATGAAGCATAAACAATGATTGATCAATAGAATTAAAAATATTGGGCTTACAAGTAGCTTTATGTTGTTTGCCTTTGAGACAAGCAACACAAGTTTGGTCATTTTCAAATCTTTTCTGAGGCAAGCCTCTTACCAAACCATTTTTAACAATTTTATTTATGGTTTTAAAATTAATGTGACCAAGCCTCCTATGCCATTTCATTGATTCATCCAATGTGGCCTTTGCAAGAAGACAAGTAAGCGCCTCTTTAGGAATAATCTTCTTCATATCAACACTGTACATGTTGCCCTTTCTTGGAATTTTGAGCAATACTTGACTTTCATCAGGTAGCTTAAAATCAGAAGAAAGCACAAGACATTCAGTGTCAGTAAAAAGAACCTTGTTCTTTTTGTCACACATTTGTGAGACTCTAAACAGGTTATACTTAAGCTCTTGCACATAGTACACATCTTCAAATTCTAATTTACCGGTTTTAAGAGTATCTTTACCAGTAATTCTTCCTCCTATTCCTCCCCCAAAGGTAACATATCCTCCATCCAATGATTGAAAGTCTGAAAGATAAGAAATGTTGCCTGTCATGTGTCTGAAACACCCACTATCTGAATATCCTTGATCTTCATCATTTGCTTGTGAATGTCCCTGCACATAAATAAGGAAATTAGTTTCCTTGGGGAACCCAAGCCATTACTGACTTGATTTTGCCTCGTGCATCAATGTAATTAAATCTTTTGAGAACAGTTGATGCACCATTGGATTTAAGAGGTCTCCAAATCCAACATGCTGAGGCCTTAACAGCATTAGCCCTCTTTACCATAGCAATATATTTAATGTTGCCAGTACCCTTTGGCATCCAAAATTTTTTTTGTACCACTGCTTTTGGTTGAAAAGGCCTTTTAGCAGTTGTTGGTGCGTGTTTGTAAGTCGTTTTTGCACTTTGTACTGCTGGTTTTGGGTAAACAGGCTTAAATGGTCTAACAGTAGGAACTTGTTTTGGGCCAGACTTGAATAAACTTGCTCTGGGTGACATTCTAGCAAAATAAGAGTGATTTTGATGTCTTTCTAAGTTCACCCTATGGTTTGAAAACTCAGTTACCCATTTGTTGCAAAAGGCTGCAAGATGGTCAAAACTTCCACAAGTGTAACAAGCTTTGTTATATAAGACAAAGTCATCACCTAGTTGGTGAGACTTGAGGTTGTTCCAATTCTTTTGGTTACCTCTGGGCTTCTTTGTGGTTCTATATTGTTCACAATATCTTACTGGTTGCCTAACTTGTTTAACATTTGTTTTAGGCCTAACAGTATTATTCTTGACCATTTTAGGAACACTTGTTCCTTTTACCTTAACAACATTAGGTTTAACAATAACCTGATCTACCTCATCATCATCAGATGTCCAGTCCTCAATGATTGGACCATCTGATTTCCTACCAGAGGACACCTTGTCCTCAGGAAGTGAAGTATCACTTGAACTCTCACTTACTTTTATAGGTTTATCAACAACTATATCTTCTTTTGGCTTAACACCATATTCTAATTTAGGTTGTTGAAATTCAGACAAGCCTGTGTGTTCTAGGTCTATCCCTGGGGGTGCAGGGATTCCTCTGTAAGGAGGTAGGACATTCTTATATCCTAACCCAGACTTGGCCTTATTGATCACTTGACATTCAATTATTTTGTTTACACCCTTAGAGGCATAGTCTAATGTTTCTACACTTAATTGAATGTTTTCATTTTTCTTTTTAAGCCTATCATACTCAGTTCTTAAAAAGCTAATTTCAGCATCTTTAAAAAATAAGTCTCTTTTAAGAAGACCTTTATCATCAGAAAAAGTAGATTCATTGGTCTTATAGTGTATGATCTGCTCCTCTAGGACAGCTAAACCTATCTTATGATTTGTTAAGTTTTGATGAGTTTTGTTTAGTTCTATCCTTTGATCATCATAATCTTTTCTTAAAGTTTTTAGTTCTTTATGAGCCGTGCAAGTATTAGAACAAACTTTATCAGATTGTACCTCAGTAGCAGAGAAGGTCATGAGAGCCATCTGAGTAGAAGCTTCTTCTTCATCTGCCATAAAACTCCAATCAAATCCTAAGCCATCAATAGCTACCATAGCTTTTGAGTTTGGCTCAGAAACCTCCACAACTTTGGTCTTGCTTCCAAAACCTTTGCTCTTGCCATCCTGCTGCCTAGGCCTTCTACATTCCCTTAAGAAGTGCCCCATCATGTGGCAGTTGTAGCATTCTATCCTTGATTTGTCAAAACCAGCAGTATCATTGCTGCTGATAGTGATTTTCTTCCCTGTTATTTGATAGAATTTCTTAGCCCTCATGCTAAGAAGAGAAATTTTCCATTTGAGGTCCATCTCCTCCAAATCATCATTGATTTCCTGGAGGTCTTCATGAGTAAGCATAGACCCATCATTCTGGCTTGTTAGGAAGGCACAACATGTTTTCTCATCCAGAATACCAATAGTACTGCTTGATGAACTAGCAGTACTAACTCCCACATTAACCTTCACATCTTCAACTGGATTTGAGTTACTAGGAGATGACACAAAGGCCATGTTCCCAGTGCTTGAACTAGATCCTCCAGTCTTCGTCACATCTTGTTCCACAATCTTGAAGTTGCTATACAGATCCATTAAGTTTATAGTGTCAATGTCTGGTTTGTTCTTCCAGACAACAACATGCATAGCCCACTCTTCAGGTAAGCTTCTCAGAAATTTGGAGTTCAGATCTTCTTGAGGTATATCCACACCAAGAATAGCAAGTTGGCTCACAATCTTCTAAAGCCTGTTAAACATGTGATCTAATGATTCATTGCTTGTTGAAGAGAAGTTTTCAAAGTTTTGCTTGAGAAGAGTCTTCTGGGTCATCTTGGTGGCTTCATTCACACCATACCTAGCAACAATGGCCTCAAATAATGACTTAGCATCTTTGAACTTGCTGAAATTTAAAAGTTGATCATTTGGAATGGTCATCATCAGCATACTTCTGGCCTTGAGGTCATTCTTCTTCTTTACTCTATCTTCTGCAGTTGTTGGGTTGGTCTGCACAGTTGTCACTACCTTATCATCAACTGTTGTTGTAGAAGTTGTAGGCTTGAAGGAGTTTCCTTCTTCAATAATTTACCAAAGTGTATAGTCTTGCACTTGGAAATACTGCTCTATCCTTAACCTCCACATATCAAACTCATTCTGCTTGAGCATTGGCAACTTAGCAGCCACATTAGTTTGAGATGTCTCCATGTCCATTTCTTCTTCAAAATCAAAGATATCAGCCTGGCTCTAATACCACTTGAGAGGATTGTAATACACTCTGAGGATGTTAGTCCTTTATAACGTGTGTATATGATACTTTGAGTGAATATGATTAAGTATGCGGAATCTACTTAACCGCACTTAGAAGAATATTGGTTTGTGAATAATGGAACAGTGATGCTTGATATTGAACAATGAACACAGAAAGTATAACACCAAACGATTCAATATTATTGAGAATAATACGAGTGATCTTCACTATCACTAGGGTTACAAAACCTTGAATCTCTATTACAAAGATAACTATTTCTGTTTATGTTCAACTCTCTATTTTGGCACTCGACTAGACACACTTAATATCTAATCTAAGATCTCAATTATATCGAACAAAGGAGATCTTTTCAATATTGTTAAGTCATGTCAACTACTTGCTTGTTAAGTGTGTTAGTAGCTAAGATACAACTTGTTATGTGTATTCAACTTGTTGACTGATCACTTATCAAAGATATTATCTACCGTATATATTTGACTTTTATACACAAAATATCTTTTTCATACTTATCCATTCAGCAGTAGTATACGCGACACTTATCCATTTAGCAGTAGTATGAGTCACTCCAACAGCAGTATCTGATACACTAGCAGTAGAATCTTGCGGCAGTAGAATCTTGCGGCAGTAGAATCTCCAACACTAGCAGTACCTTCTTTGTACTAGCAGTACTAACTTAGCAGTTAGTACTATTAGTTATATCTTGAGAACATTTAATTCCCAGTACTAATCTTCAGAACATTTAATTCCCAATATCCTTGGATCGAATGGAACTTGGATTTGATTCCTCTTGTGTTTTGGAATGTGTAGGGACCTGTTTGGAGGTCCCAAGAACTGAATATTGATGCTCTAATTCGTGGTTTAGGGTTGATTAAGAGTGGGCTCCAACTAAAGCATATTATGTGGATCTGCTGTTCGTGCCCCCAATACGGCATATTCGGTAAATGTGATATGCCGTATTCAAACTTTAGGTTTTAGATCTCATTTTTCTCTTTCCGTGGCCGCTTGAATCGCCTAAATCGGAGTTCGGGTGAAGGAGTTATGATCAAAATAGTGAAGCATCCTCAAAGGTGATCACGTAAACTTGGTTTCTCTTCTTGATTCCATTTATTTTCTCGGTTTTCTTCTAGGACATGTATACGGCGTATTCCTATAAATGAATACGCCGTATGTCTTCAAAGCGCGTCTTGGGTCTTTGGTATGTGTGTTTTCACATACCTTTTATATATCAAAAACGAACTCAAAAGACCAAAAACTGACCATAAATGCCAAATATATGCTTGTTTTTGTGATTGTGTATGTGCAGGTAACGGATATGAGAAAATGACAAAAATGAGCACGGGATTGAAAAGAGCGTGAAAAGCCGAAGCCGGGGATGAATTTCTACATTTTGGATCACCTTAAAACCCAAAACTATTAAACCTAACCCTAATGTAAATTATTTTCACCAATAGTCCTCAACAATTTCACCATTAGTCCCAAACCTTTGCACCGTTAGTCCTTAAAACTAACTATCCTTAAAACCTAAATTGTTCATATAAACCCATGGCCCAAAAACACACAAACCCAGTCCAATCCTACAACCCGACCAAACCCAAACCCATAACCCAAGTCAAACCATAAAACCTGGTCAACCTAGTAAAGAATGGGCACCAAAACCCGTTTGTTACTATTCACACGTCTCCCCCATTTACCTTGCAACCTCTCACAATCAAATTAACCCAATTAAATGAGCAATTACCCCTTCTAGAAGGCTGACACGACTGACAAGTCAGAGAGAAGGACGTCTAAGGTCTCCAAGCTGGAAATATCCAAGCATATGATTGGCTGAAGCATCATGGCACATGATCCAAGGGATATCAATGATGGGAAATGATTGGAGGGTCTGGATTAAATGAATGAAACGCTCTTGGAAGCCCTAGAAGGATCCTCAACTCCCTATAAATAGAGGCCTCCTCATCACATAGAGTAGTCTAATTTTTTCGTGTCTAGTTTAGCTTATTTTATTGCTTATTGTATTTCTTTTACTGTTTTTAAGTATTGTATTTCATTTAAAAGTATTGTACTCTTTTAAGGTTTTAATAAATTCAGTTTGCCTTTTAATCATTGTCTATTTACTTTAATGCATTTAAATATGTTGTTTAATTTTGGTTAATAAGCTGTTAGTAAGTTCCAATAAGCTCTTATTACGTTTACAAACAATCAATCAAGCTTCTCAATAGCTTGCTTGAGTTGTGGTATGATTTTAAAGCATTTTGGTTTAATAATATGTTATAAGACAAAATAAGCTAAGTTTGGAAGATAAGCCAGAAATGGAAGGGCTTATAGGGTCTCACCAGCTTATCAATTGATAAGCTGGAGCTTGTAGAGTAGCTCCTCGAGCTTGTTTCATCCTTGTTGAGCTAGGATCAAGGTAACAGTTCCTATTTCCATTTTTAGCTTTTAAACTGCTTATTAGATATGCTTATTTGCTTATTATTTGTTTTAATCTGCTTATTATTGTCTATTATTGCTTTTATTTGCTTATTTGTAGTTTTAAACTCATTAGTTTAAGTTTTTGCAAAAATTCATAAAAATCCAAAAATTTGTCTTATAGTTATAGCTTATTGGTGAGTGCTTATTAATCTATCTTAAACTGCTTTTGTTTAGTCATTTAGTCTTAATAATTAGTTTTTGTCAAAATTTCACAAGTTTTATAGTTTAAATCTGTTTTAAAAGCTTTTTGCAAGTTTTAAAGGGGTGTTTAGATATTAGTTTTAGCCAAGTGCTAAAACTGATTGTCCTTGTTTTAGCTTTAATCTAAGTTTAATCTAGTCTTAATTTAGTGTTATAAGTAGTTTTTAATTAGTTTAAAGCATATTTGTAAGGTTTAATCAGTTTTAGCTTAGTTTTGAAAAGTTTAGAGTCTAAAAGTAGTTTTATCAGCTTATTTGTTTAATTCTTCAAAAAATTCTTTAGTGATAATGTCTTTTTGTCAAAATAAATTAGAATACATATTACAACTTCTGTCTAAGTGTCAAAAAGTGTTGAGTAAATTTTAGCTAAGTTTTCATTTTAAAACTCTAATCAGCATAGCTTAATACCTATACTGATTAATCAGTATAGGTGTTTAATAGGATTTGTTTCAGCTTATTTCTGGTTCAAAGTGTCTTAAAATTGTTCCTAGGTGTTCATTAGTGGTAGATCATAATCTGTTTTAAGTTTTTTAGGTTTGATTATAGCTTATAGTAGCTTATTTTTGGTCTTAAAAAGTAGCATTTTCAGGTTTTGCAAAAATCCAATCAGTATACACTGATTCATCAGCATAGGTTTTCATAAGTTTTTATCAGCTTATTTTTAAGCTTATTTTTAGTCCAAATTATCTAAAAATGGTTTTATGTGCTCTTTAGTTGGTCTTCTTTAGCTGTTTTTAAATTTTAGCTTAATTTTATTAGTTTAGTAGCTTATTTTTAGCTTTAAAAATAGGGGTTCAGGTCTGCAAGTTTTTATTAAATCCTATAAAAGTCTAAACTGTCAGTTTTCTCAGCTTATGTTTAAGCTCATATTAAGTTCAAAATGTCTGAAAATTCATTTTGTGAGTTCTTTGGTCTATAAGCTTGATCTGTTTTTAAGTTTGGTGCATAAGCTTATTGGTTTGGTGGCTTATTTAGTAGCTTAAAAGTACCCCTTTAGGCTGTTTTCATAACAGTTTTTGCTTTTTAGCTTAGTTTAGTATTTGAGCTTTTTGCTTATTGTTTCTGGCTTATTGAGGATTCTTAGTGCTTTTTAGGTGTAGTAGATTAGACTTGATTAGTTTGTTAGCTTTTAGAGTGCTTATTCAGTTGCTAAAAAGCTTTAGCAGTACTAAGTTTTAAGGAGCAGTACTAACTTGAAAGTTAGTACTGCTGGTTCTGTTTGGCTTATTTCCGGCTTTGTTAAAAAGTTTTTAAAAAAGTGCATTCATAAAAATTTGCTTATCTCAGCTTTTTAATAAGATACAAAAAGAAGTTTTGCAAATAAAAAAAACATTGGGAGAAAGGGGAAGTCTCAGGCTCGAACCTGAGACCTCAACCCAATCTCAACCAAGTTTTATATACTCACTACCATCTGCACCCTTGGGACTTTCCTGTCCAAGGGTGCAGTCCTTTTTCACTTAAGGACATTCTTTATTTTGCTTTTAAGCCCTTTTGTGCTTATTTCTAGCTTATTGAGATAAGCTGGTAATTCCATTTTATTTTTCTTAGATTCCATATAGCTTAAAGTACTTTTCCTAAATTTTTCAGATTTTTCTTAATTAGTTTAGTATTTTTAATATTATTTTTAGATTAAAAGTGTTTTTAATTCATAATAAATAGAGCTGGCAAATCGTGTCTTAACAGGTCTTAACAGGTTCGGAGCGCGCGAATAACACAAGTTTCAAACCTCAAAATGACTCGTTTAACACTTGGCTTTGGTAGTTTGAGTTTGGCAGATATACGTTTTATATATCAAAAAAGTTAAATATTGAATCCTCTAATACTGAAAACAATTATTTTAAAAATCAAAAATTGCATAGTACATTTTTTCCTTTAACAGGTCTTAACAGCTACCCAATTTGCCAGCTCTAATTCATAATAAATAAATAAAAAATATAAAATTCTTTTTTCTAAAATTATTTTTAATCATTTAGGACTTTTAGAAAATAAATTTGCAATTCTAGTGTTAAAATTTGATAATTTAGGTTTTTAGGCCCGTTGAATTCCCGTTAAGTGCCTATTTTAAGTTTAGTTTGTATTTGGACTTATTTGTGCTTTGTTTTCTTGTTTTATGTGCTTATCATTTACTTCTTTGTTTACGTATTCTATTTTAAGTAGCATAATTCCAAAATATCTTCCTTATTCAAATCACCCGATCACGAACCGAACCCGATTTTCCATTCACATTTCGTTGGGACATAAACGACCCGGGAATATCTAATACTTCCGGAAATATCTATAGTTTGACTTTCTTTGACCGTTTGGGATTTTCACTCTTGGTTAGATTGCGAATTGACTAATTGGTCAGTTTTTTACTATTATATATATATATATATATATAGGGGCCGGTTCTAGAGAAAAGTGTAATTAGATAGAAAAGTGAGAAAAAAAGTTATAGGGTAGAATTTGCAAACATCTCAAACTTAAGAGTAAATTTTGAAAAAATGCACACAAATACGGATTATCTGGCTCCTCTCACTCATAATCCAAACACGCACAGTCCTGATTCTCTCTCACTCACCATCTCCATCGCCACCACCACACAGCCACGGCATCACCGCCAATTTAAACACGCATTGTCACCGTCACACCACCACCACCGTCGCCACTGTCACCGTCACACCATCACCACCATTCAAAAAGCACATATTCCGATCATAAAACTCACAATTCGATCAAAAAATACACATACTCCGATTAGTCACACTCCATCCGATCAAAAACACATACTCCTTAATGATGTGTTTAGTCACACTCCGATCAGAAACACATCCGATCAGAAACACACACTCCATCCGATCAAAAAGCATTTGTATGCGTTAAATAAATTACAATTTAGTGCATCTCCCTTAATAATATGTTACAACATTAGTTTGTGTGGAAAACTAGAAGGGGGGTTGAATAGTTTTACCGTTTAAAATTAATTCGCTTTGTTACTTATCGTGATTTCAAAGTCAAGTAAACAATCAAGCACACAAACAATTTGATATAAGTAAATAAGTAAAGAGAGGAAAGATCAAACCACACAACACAGTCATTTATAGTGGTTCGGCTACAAGGACTCTCTTCCTTGCCCTACTCCACTCCTCGAGCCTCTAACTCGAGAGTTTATCTTCACTAAGAAACAAGCTCCCTTCTAGGCGGAGAAAACCTTTACATGTCACTTAATCTTTTTCCGGTACTAAGCTAAACACCGAGTTCTTTACAAGGGTACAACTACTCCCGTTTGGTTCTTTACAAGGGTACAACCACTCCCGTTCACTCTATGTGTTTTGAGGACTAAAACACTAACCGGACTCTACTGTATGAATGATACTAACTATGATGTGTGACTAATACAAGAACACACAGACTCTATGTTAGAAGGAAGATAACAGACCGTTACTCCTTATATGTTGAGATCTTCTTTGCTACAAAAGGAAAGATCTATAAAATGTTAGTAAGCTAAGGGTTAGTGATATGCAAATGAATGAGTATGTATTTTAAGCTGTATGAATGATGAAATGGCCAAATGATCAGCTTGCTATTTATAGGCAAAGCTGATTAACAGGCGGCGGATCCGACGGATCCCCAAAATTGGATCCGTCCGTGTACCACTTTGGATCCGCCGTGTCAGGCCAGCTAAGAGATCTTCAAATCTTTCCAAATCTTGCCATATCTTTCCATATCTTCAAATGTCAACTCTTTGGCTTGAAGATCTAAACAAAATATCACAAAATCTTACCAAGATTGTGTACATGATGCATGCCATGATGTCATCATAATATTTAACTAATAAAGTTTCCATTTTAAGAAATAAACATGTAAACTTGTATATGTCATTTCTAGAAAACTTTGTGATGTGAAAATGTGTTTATAAAATGCTTATCACTATAAATGTAAAAGACTTAATCTTATTTATGCTTTTGCTTAAAGATAAACTTTGTAATTGTCATTAACAAAACTAAGCAAAGATCGTAAAATATAAATAACGTTTTTAGGACGATATTTGTATTAACAATCTCCCCCTTTTTGTTGATGACAAAACATAAAGTGTATTTTTAAGTAGAGAGCTTAAATAAAGGATGTGTCTTTTAAAAATATAGATTAAGTTAGTTTGTGCAAGTTTTAAAATTTATTTTACGCTAAAATGTATGTACTGTGATGTTTCACAGTTGATGCAAACTTAATCCTATCTCCCCCTTTTTGTCGAAACAAAAAGAAGATATGCGTAGTGGAATGTGATTTTGAGAACTTTAAAGCTCCCCCTTGAATTATACTCCCCCTAAATGGAGTAACAAGGATATGATGTATGAACCTACAAAATAAATTGTTAGAATATGCTATGCTCCTCTTTGATGTATACTCCCCATTGCTAGAGTACCAACGTATACATTTCAAGAGTATGATATGATGGATGATCCTACAAAACAAATGGTTAGACTATGATATGCTCCCCCTTGATGTATACTCCTCATTGCTAGAGTACCAACGTATACGTTTCAAGGATGAGAAATGCTAAAAATGATGAGTTAGTATATGATATACTCCCCCTCGATCTATACTCCCCGTTGCTAGGGTACCAACGTATATAACTCAAGGTTGAGAAAAGCTACAAAAGAAAAGTTAGTTACTTCAATCAAGAAGCAATATGCATATGCAATAGTCAACCAAGAAAGGTCAACCCATTTGACTTCTAGAAAATCAAAATTAAGTGTCTGATCAAATTTTTGTACCTAATGTACATTTGATCAATGCAATATGTGGAGTTAAAACAACCACACAATGATGTTAGTATTCTAAAATGAAATAATATGCTTAATGTTGATCACCCAAAAGCATAAACACATAACAATCATCCATTTAAAATATGTAACAAAATCACAAAAATGATGTTACATTACAACAATAAAAATAAATCCTAAAAAGTCAAATACTACAACATCATCCTAAAAAGTTCCTATAATAGGAAACTAACAAAGCTCCTATTGAGGAGGATGAGAGATTGCATTGAGACGCTCGAGAACATGGTTCAAGATGAACCTCATCTCATTTTGGAGCTCATGGACCAAAATGTTGGTCCTTTGGGCCAAGTGAGCCGTTCTATCACAATGTGAGCAATCATGACTTAAAAAACCGGGAGGAAGAGTAGTATCATGGTTTTGTGGTGGTGGTGGTGGTGGTGGTTGGGTGTTGTTGTTGGATGGTTGTTGTTGTTGTTGGTTTGATGATGGTGGAGTGGGGATGGAGTTCATCAAGATGGTTTGGAGATCCATTGCTTCATCAAGGCGAGATCCAACCATATTAGAAAGAGAGTAGAGGCGGGTGAGTTCCTCACTAATCTCTTCTTGGGTTTGTGGTAGATTGATCCACATTGCCTCATCAATGGCAACTAGTGTGGATGTGGGTGATAAAGGTTGTGTTTGATGTTGAGGTGGTGTATGGATAACAACATTGGATGGTGTTGGAGTGGAAAGTGTGAGGAAATTCTCACTTGCAATGGGTGATGAGATATTTAGAGGAGATGATTCCTCTGATGATGAGTTTGCTAAGTTGATGAAACAACATGGTTTAACACTAATGCGGGCTGTTCGTTTTGGAGGTCTAGAGGTGGAAGAGTTGTTTGACTTAGTCATGGTGAAGTAAGGTTGCTAAGATGTACAGGAGAGAAAGTAGAGAAAATGGTGAGTGAGTGAGTTTAGTGATGATCCTAAGGTACTAATTTATAGGCAGAAGGTTTGTTGGTCTGTGTGTTTGGATTGGATGTAAATCCAATGGAGAATGTTGGTTTCTAATTATTTGGAACAAAAAATCAAGCTTTTCATGTCTCAAGGTCAATCCATTGAGATGAAGTTGAGTGATATGAAGTGGATTTGCAGTAAATGCAAGAAGATAGTGGAAATTCTGATGATAATATGTTTCCACGGATTTGACGGATCCCTAAAAAGGGTTCCTTTCTTGCATTAGAATGGTAACTCACAAGAAAATTTTGAAAATTCAAATTTTGGTAGGAAATTGAGTTCCTAATGTTCTAAGAGTTTCCTAAAGCTTTCTAAGGAGTTTAATGATCAGTGAACATAATCTAAACAAGCTACAACCTAAAATGTAAGTGTCGGGATGAGTCGGGAATTTTTGTAAAAATGACTGTTGTACCCACGGATCCAATCGACAACAAAGGCGGAGCCAAATTTTGGGAGCCGCCGAATTCGTGGGTTCTGGACTGGTGGAGCCAATTGATAGACTAGGCGGATCCAATTTCTGGGATCCGCCGGATCCGCCGTCCGAATGTGCTAAAACTAACAGAGATCTATGCAAATTTCGCATTTTTTGACCAAAACCCGAAATTTCTCCTATAACGTATGTAATAGCTAATATATAGTACAGATATACTAAATATATATATTCTAACACACGTTTGCACATAAATAAATCCGATCATAATATTTGTAGGATCGAGTACTTCGAGCTTGATTGAGCTTGGTATAAACAAGAACCTCTGTATGCTATACAAGTGTTTATGCGGAACCTAAACAGCAAGTATAATAAAGAAGAAAAACTATTAAGACAATGATCCTCTATGGATCAAACTATGAACTAAGAATTGTGATCTTGAATATTGAAAACGTTAAAGGTGTTAAAGGCGTACATAACCTCATAGACGGGTTTATCTTTTATACTAACAAGATCACCTAACCCTAACCCGTTCTACAAGAAAACGTGTGAAGAGATAAACAACAATCTCTTCTAAAAATAAATCTTAACAAACATTCTAAATATACGGATAACAAATAATACTATCCGCAGCAACAATACTATCGGCAGAAACAAGATAACACTGTCGGCAGCAATGAGCTTTCAGCAGGAACCAAAGCTATCGGCAGGAACCAGCTTAACACTATCGGCAGCAACAATGAAACTCTTATTTCCCAGAGATCCTAACAATCCTCCCCTAATCTTGAGGTTGACTAGGTTAACCTGCAAGATTCCAATGTGATAGAGCTTGTAACTTCTCAGGCTTGAGGACTGCGACTTAGCAGCAACAATATTGAGTAACCAGCAGCAACATCCATAACTTGCAAGATTCCAGCTTTCTATAGCATCCAGCAGCAACTTCAATAGTTCAGCAGGAACAAGAAATCTTCTTCAAAACATGTATACTGGTCACCATTACTTTTACTTGAACTTGGCTGCTACTAATGACAATATGTACATCAAATCACTTAAGTTTCATACTATTCTCATCACATCCAGGTGTGTTAACTCCTGTGAGAGGTGAATCATTGAAAATTAATGGATTTGATGTCTCTTTACCAATAGCCATCACTACTGGAGTAGCCAATGTTTAAGTGTGTTAGACCATGGTACATTGATAACCATCTGATTTATAAGCAAATCAGCAACTATAAACGGATTTGACTTGTCTTTACCTGTAGCCGTTTGCTCAGGACTAGTCAATTCTTAGGTTACAACAAAACCTTGGTGAATTGAATACCAAATATGGATACCAAGTGTCTTTACCACAAACCATACTTTTGTGGACTAGCCAATCCTTTGGATCCCATAAAGGTTACATCCATGGTGAATTGAGAACCATTTGCAACTCTCAGAAATAAATCATGGGTGAGTTGAAGTACCCTATAGCTTTGAGCAAGCTATTACAGCTATCAACGGATTTGATTATCACACCAGAGCCGTACCCTCATGGTGAGCCAACTCTTTCTTGTCTGCAAGACATGGTGAGTTGAATACCATTTATGGTGAAGGTGTAAACACCAACACTGTACCTGCAAGGTGTTGCTCAAAACCAACTTATTAGCACACAAATATAATTTTTTTTATTTTTTTTATTTTTTTTTTTTTTTTTTTTTTTTTTTGAACTAAGAATCACACCAAAATAAAAGAAAATAAGAAAAGAAACAAAAGAAAGAAAGAAAGATAGAAAATATACAACAACAACAAGACTCCTCCCCTTAAGCTTCATCCTCCCCTTAATCTGCATTCCTCCCCTTAAGCTCAGCAACTAAGGATTTACCATCCCAATATGGACCACCAAATGTTTAAACCTTGGTCCATCAAAAGCCTTGGTCAGCAGATCAGCAACATTATCATCTGTGTGAATCTTAACCACCTGAATAAGATGCTTCTCATAAGCATCTCTTATGAAATGATGTCGAATCTCAATATGCTTTGTCCTCTGATGATAAACAGGATTCTTAACAATACACATAGTACTTTGATTATCAATAAAAATCTTAGTGTTCATGTAATTGAACCCATAATCCAACAACTGATTTTGCATCCAAAGTACCTGTCCACAGCAACTAGCAGCAGCAACATACTCTGCCTCAGTAGAAGATGTAGCCACTATAGTTTGCTTCTTGCACTGCCAAGAAACCAACCTCCTACCCAGAAACTGACAACCTCCTGTTGTAGACTTCCTATCAAAGTTAGCCCCAGCATAATCACTGTCACTATATGCTTCCAACACAAAAGGAGAATCTTTAGGATACCAAAGTCCCATCTTTGGCTGTCCTCTTAAATACTTGAAGATTCTCTTAACAGCATTTAGGTTAGAAGTCAATGGTGTAACCTGATGTCTAGCACATGCACCAACAGCAAACATGATATCAGGTCTTGAAGCTGTCAAATACATGAGTGATCCAATCATGGACCTATAAAGATGAACATTAACTGCAGCATCAGGTTCATTATTGGACTTAGGCTTTGGACGTTCAAAAGGAGTTGTAGCAACCTTCACATTTTCCATATCAAATTTCTTAAGCATGTCATAAACATACTTCTCCTGGCAAATAAAGATTCCATCTGGTTTCTGCTTAACCTGAAGACCCAAGAAGAAAGTCATTTCACCCATAGCACTCATCTCAAATTCACTCTTCATCAATTCTTCAAACTCCCTGCACCAGGCTTCATTAGTGGAACCAAAGATGATATCATCTACATAAACTTGTACCAGGATGATATCTTTGAAATTCTTTCTTATAAAAAGAGTTTTATCAATAGTCCCTCTTCTGTAACCATGTTTAAGCAAAAAGGCTGATAACCGTGCATACCAAGCCCTTGGTGCTTGATGAAGACCATAAAGTGCTTTAACCACTTTGTAAACCAAATTAGGATTCTGAGGATCCACAAACCCCTGTGGTTGAGTAACATAAACCTCTTCCTCAATCCTGCCATACAAAAATGCACTCTTCACATCCATCTGATATACTACAAACCCCATAAAGGAAGCAAAAGCTAAAAACAATCGGATAGCTTCAACTCTTGCCACTGGTGCAAACACCTCATCATAATCAATCCCCTCTTCTTGTCTATGACCTTGAGCTACCAATCTAGCCTTATTTCGAACCACAATACCCCTAGCATCCCTTTTATTCTTTAGAATCCATTTAGTCCCAATAGCATGCTTTCCTGCAGGTAAGGGCACCAACATCCATACTTTCTGATTCTGGAACTGCTGCATTTCCTCTTGCATAGCCTCAACCCAATCATCATTAGCAAGAGCCTGAGCTATGCTAGTTGGTTCAACTTGAGATAAGAAACAAGCATACAGACAATGTAAGTAATCAGTATGATTGTTCCTCAACTGATCCTGTATATAACTGAGAAACGCAGATTCTCCAAACTTGGGTTGATGTAGCTTGCTTCTTGTCTGCACAGGGGAATTTATATCTCCAAGAATCAAAGACTGAGGATGAACTGTATTGATCCTCTTGGTAGCAATTGGATTAACTTCAATGGAGGATTCCTGATTAGTTATGGAGGGGTTGAAGTCATCATCATATGAAGAAGAAGTGAAAATTCCAGTTCTGGACTGATGATGAGGATCATTCAGCTTATCTTTTGAAGAGACTGAGTTTCCAAGATCAGAAGGAATTGGAAATCTTTCAGGGGAGTTAACAACACCCAGAGTGTCCACAGATGGAGAAGGCACAGGAACATCAGCAGAAACCCTAGAAGGTTCGGCAGGAACAGATCCTCTTTCAGCAGGAATGGGATCAGCAGGAACATGAATACCACCAGTTGAATTCAGTTGTCTTCTAACTTCAGCTTCAGCCTTTCTCAGAATCTCCTCTGTCTCTTTAGAAAATCCAGAATCAAACATCTCAGCAGCTCTTTTGGCATTAAACTCTTGTCTTTGAAGCTTAGCAAGATCTTCTGCATAACTAGAATCACCTCCAGCCATATCAAAAGAATCCTTGAGCTTTGAACCTGAAATGTTGTTAGAGGGAAAAGAAGGAACAACTATAGGTCGTTCATCACTCTCTACATCAGAATCATCATCTGAGGTACCTGCATTGTTAGTTTGAGAGACATTTGTACCAGCAGATAGATTTGATTTGTATCTATTATAACCCAAGGTGTCAGATAGATAATCCAGATCAAAGTACCACTCTGGACCAGCACCCTGCAAATTAGGTTTATCTTCAAGATATCTTAAGTTGAGAGTCTCTTCTATTCTCTTAGAGGACAGATTATAAACCCTATAGGCTTTACCATGAGCAGAATATCCAACTATAAACCCTTCATCAGCCTTCCCATCAAACTTGCCTAGGTAATCACTAGTGTTCAAAATAGTGACATGACATCCAAAAGGCTTAAGGTAACTAATGTTTGGAACCTTCCCAGACAAAAGTTCATAAGGTGTTTTATTATGAGGACTAGTAATAGATACCCTATTTAACACATAACAAGCAGTGCACACTGCTTCAGTCCAAAACATAGTAGGCATCTTAGATTCAGCTAACATAGTCCTAGCTGCTTCTATCAGGGTCCTATTTTTCCTTTCTGCAACCCCATTTTGTTGTGGAGTTCTAGCATTACTATAGTCCCTTTTTATCCCCTTAGTCCCACAGAAGTCAATAAGATTAGAGTTCTTAAACTCTGTGCCATTATCACACCTTATAGACTTAACCTTTTTACTTAGCTGATTTTCTATTAAGGCAATAAAATCCCTAAGAACTGGATAAGTTTCATCTTTAGTACCCAAAAAGAAAGTCCATGAAAACCTGCTAAAATCATCTGTAACCACCAGGCAGTAGTTCTTATGGTCAATACTTCTGATAGAAGTAGGACCAAAAAGATCCATATGAAGAAGCTGCAAAGGCTCAGAGATGTTGCTCACAGCAGTTATGGCTTTGTATGATGCTTTGTGCTGCTTTCCTTTGTTGCAGGCAACACAATCATGCTCATTAGAGAAGATCTTCATAGGAAGCCCTTTCACCAACCCATTCTTAGCCAACTTGTTAATGGTCTTGAAATTCACATGGGCCATTCTTCTGTGCCATTTCTTAGACTCATCCACAGAAGCTTTTGCAACCAAACAAGCAAGAGATCCCTCAGGCTGAACATCACTAAGATTGAAGCTATAAAGATTATAAGTCCTAGGAACTTTAAGTTCAACCTGACTTTCATCAGGCAGCTTGAAGTCTTTGGACAACACAAAGCAATCACTCTCAGTGAAGAGAACACTGTTCTTCTTGTCACAGATTTGGGAGACAGAGAACAAATTGAAGTCTTGAAGTTCCTTCACATAAAGTACATCTTCAAAGTCCAGCTTAGCAGTCTTGATAGTTCCCTTCCCAGAAATTATTCCATCTCCTCCTCCAAATGTCACAGTACCTCCATTCAAAGGTACAAAGTCATGCAATCTATCCAAATTCCCTGTCATACTCCTGGAACACCCACTATCAACAATTCCAACATCTTTGCTTCTAAAAGGAAAATCCTGAGAGAAAGAATACATATACAACATTAGATACAAGAGAGACTCAAGCCATTGCTGACTTGAGCCTGCCTAGTGGATCAATAAAAATTAAACCCTGGAGATTGATGAGATCCACCATTGATCTTGGACCCCATTTTCATATGTTGGTTATTGATTTTCCAAGAACAACCTGCTGAGGACTTAACAGCAGTTTTCCATCTTGCCCCTCCCTTATTTATGGTGTCAAAACAAACAGGTCTCAAATTATTTTGAAAGTAAGAACTAGTAGGTCTTCTGATAGGTCTAGCCAAATTGCTTCTCCAACCAGCAGGATTGATCCTACTGGCAGGAACTGAATACACAGCAGCAACAGGCTTATCGGCAGGAATGTACTTATCAGCAGCAACAGGCTTATCGGCAGGAATGAACCTATCAGCAGCAACAGGCTTACCAGCAGGAACTGGCTTGCCAGTAGCAACTGAAGTTCTCCTTGCTGCTTGAGGAATATAGGGGGGAATATCATTCACATTTTTCCATACAAACCTATTTGGACATGCATTCAAACCCATCTGTTTCTCATAATAGTCACAATCTTTAATGAGATGATCATAACTACGACACACAAAGCAAGATTTCTTTCTAGGGGCCTTTTTCTTAACAATAACTTTCTCATTGCACACAGAATTATTCAAACCAACACATGAAACAAACTTATCCTTAACACAATAAAAACCACAATCATAATTGTTTGAAACAGAATCACAACTAGAATTGTTTGAAAAAGAACCACAACCAGAAACATTATTGTTTTTAACACTATCAAAAGAAATATCTTCAAATGCAGCTATCTTCGAGTGAGATTCATCATTAGCTACTTCTGAGGAGAGATCTTCTGACTTTATTGATGCTGACTTGTCACTTGATCCACATGTGGCATAGTCATCTGTCTTGATTTCTGAAGATTTGTCACTGTAAGAACAAGAGACAAATTCATTAGAGTCACAATCAAGATTAGGCAAGTCCTTTGCCTGTTTGCCATACATCATTTGTGAATCATCAAAGTCATCAAAAGGATTAGCAGGCTTAAATGTTCCAGTTATGGGTGGAGGAACATCATTCATCCCTCCCTCATTCACAAACTTTACAGGCTTTCTATAATCTACAGGTTCTGGGTTAAAGACACTATATTCATTAGGGTCATAATATTGATTTGGCCCTACCAGGTCACCGAACCCTAAACCTCTTTTAGTTTTTGATGACATAGAACTATCAATAAGCCTGTGAAGGTTTGTGGATGACTCTTTCCACTTATCAAATCTAGCCAAGGTATCATCTAGTTTAGACTTTAAATCCTGATTATCTAATACAACCTTAGCTTTTTCCCGTTCAGTATGTTTAAACTCATTAATAGCATTTTTTAAATCTCTTTCCAATACCTTTATTTTTACTTCATAAGCAGACTGTTGTTGTTGATACCAGACCTTTTGTTGTTCTAAAGTTTTAACAGCCTTTTTATGAGCCTTAAGTTGAATAAAGTTATCCTTATTTTCACTTTCTTTATCATCAAATTCCTGTTTCAATTTATCATATTTAGAATCACAACCAAATGGGCAGTTATGTACCTGAGATGGATGACCCATCATTCCAAACTGACCAGCCACTTGTTTCTTTTCACCATATCCAGCTACCATCCCATAGACCTTATCTGCTCCACTTGCAAGAGACTTCTCATGTTGCTCCTAGTCCACCATCGAATCCACAGATACCAAAGCCTTGGGGTCTTCTGACTCCAACTCTTGAATTCTGAAAGCAGAATACCGTGCTTTATCATCCACCTTCTTGTCTGTACATTCCCTAGCAAAATGTCCTGTTTGTGAACATTTATAACACCTCACCTTCCTTCTATCAAACCTGGCAGGCTCCTGTCCATTAAAATTGACCCTTCTTCCTGCCTTCTTTTCAAACCTATCCAACTTCAACGATATCATAGCCACCTGCCATCTTAAATCCATCTCTTCCATATCCAATTCATCAATCTGATTGAAATCATCATACACAATGTTCTGTTGTGGTGTACTTTCAGCAACAAATGAATGAAGCACATCCACTACAAGATTCTCAGAACTGGTTTGAGCTTTTGGTGTGACAGGTGAGTAGGAGATTGATGATGTTGATGGTGTTGGACTGTTTCCATATGATGTTTTGTTAGCACCAGAGTTACTAACAAAAGCAGTATGGGTTGGAGTATGGGGTGTATAGGTGGAATACCCTTTGATATCAAGTTCAAGGGTTTTCAACTTGTTGTACAGATCATCAAAGCTCATAAAATCCAGTCCTCCTATGGCCTTGAGGGTTATGGAAACCTGCGACCAAGATGGTGGTAAAGCCCTCAGAAACTTGGTGTTGCAATCTTCATCATCCGGCCTAGCTTTCAATTGGTTGAGTTGACTCAGGATCTTGTGGAATCTGTCATACCCTTTGTGAATCCCTTCAGCCTCAGAGATCTTGAATTCCTGAAATTCTTGCTTGAGCATAGACTTTCTCATTTTTCTGGATTCATCATTCCCTCCAAATCTGGCTTTTACAGCATGCCAGATCTTTCTAGCATCATCCAAGTGATGGAAGTCACTCATATGATCCTCTGGAATGGCTTGAAGCAAAAGGGTTCTTGCCTTGGTTTCCCTTTGCACAGCCATGTGTTCTTCTGCAGTAACAGGTGGCTCTATATAGATATTGCCATCCTCGTCCCTTCCAGTATTCTTCTTGCTATTTCCCTTGAGAATGACATTCCACAGATTGTAATCACTGTTTGTGATCCAATATTCCATTCTCATTGCCCAGACTTCATATTCATCTTTCTTCAGATATGGGAATTTAGCATTGTTGGTGGACATAGTGGCGACTATTTGTGTTTGGACTTGGGATGTTTCAGATTTGGGTTGTTGATCTTCCTGGTTAATGACATTGTTTTCTGGGTTATCGTCTGCCATTGAGAGAGAGGGTTAAGAGATATGAGATCGACCTTTTTCTTCTTTATCAGAGATCCTTACCAGGCTCTGATACCACTTGTAGGATCGAGTACTTCGAGCTTGATTGAGCTTGGTATAAACAAGAACCTCTGTATGCTATACAAGTGTTTATGCGGAACCTAAACAGCAAGTATAATAAAGAAGAAAAACTATAAAGACAATGATCCTCTATGGATCAAACTATGAACTAAGAATTGTGATCTTGAATATTGAAAACGTTAAAGGTGTTAAAGGCGTACATAACCTCATAGACGGGTTTATCTTTTATACTAACAAGATCACCTAACCCTAACCCGTTCTACAAGAAAACGTGTGAAGAGATAAACAACAATCTCTTCTAAAAATAAATCTTAACAAACATTCTAAATATACGGATAACAAATAATACTATCCGCAGCAACAATACTATCGGCAGAAACAAGATAACACTGTCGGCAGCAATGAGCTTTCAGCAGGAACCAAAGCTATCGGCAGGAACCAGCTTAACACTATCGGCAGCAACAATGAAACTCTTATTTCCCAGAGATCCTAACAATATTCTACCATATAGGAAGTTAAGCCAAACGGGGGCTTAAAATCGGAAAATTGATAACACTAAGTGCTATCGACCTGCAAATCTTAGTTAGTTAACATACACATCAAGTACTACCACAGTAAGTTAAGAACCATACATGTTTAACACATAATTGTCAAATAATGTCTAGACCCAAACACTCCTCTCATTTGAACTTCTTACTTAACTTCTTGTACCCCTTGTGAAGTTTCATTATCCAACGTCCCAAGTTCTTCATCATCCCCTTGGTTTGCTTGAACTCCGGTGATTCATTCGCAATCGGTGGAAGTTGATGCAAGTATTCCGGTGGAGGGATCCTAGAGTTTGGCAAGCCTTCATCGTCACTCATTGATGATGATGATGATGATGATGATGTTTGAGCACGAGGACGTTTGCCTTTGTCAACCGCTACCCTAAAATCGCTTAACTGAAACAAAGGTGTGTTGAATTTCATTATAATCGGGAACAAAACCTAAGGCATTTCTAGGAATGGGTGCAAAAGCTCTATAGAGACGAGTCAAGAGCATTCCATAAGGCATTGCCATGTTACCTTGAATCGGAATATCGGCCATTCGCTTGGCGATATAGAATGCAAGGTTGAAAGGTTGACGGGTGGACACACTATACATCATGTAACATAGACAAGCATTGATGTGATCTCGATTTCCTACCATGCTAATGACGTTGGCTCTCAAAACTTCTTCTAGCTTCCTAAACTCGGGCTTGAGTTCATTTAGCTCCATAGCAAATGGATCTCTAGCCACTTGCTTACCTCGATGTACCCTAGTTGGGTTATTCCTAGGTAAGAAAAGATGTTCCCTAATAGTTTCTTTATCGGTCAAGGGAGTGGTATATGGTGCCATTCTTTGAAGGTTTGATTCAAGAATAGTCAAAGACCATTTATCGGAGTAGACACATGTTCCATAATTTGGAACTCCTAAGACCTCACCAAATTGATCTAGGGGAATATTGAACAAGGTTCCATTAACACTAAAGTGAATGCTCATAAGACCATTGTCACTTGAACTAAGACCTATGGTGGCATAGAACTCAAGAATGAACCTAGGTACTATAGGCTCATCAATATCTAGGAGACTATCAAAATGAATTGCGGCTAATTGCTCGCGGAGATTGGTGTCTTCATAGAATGAGGGGTCTACTACCCTACTCTCATGGACATAATATTTTCTAGTGCCTTAAAGATGTTGACTTGGGCATCGGTTAGACCCTTGGTTTTGTGATGTTTGGGAAGGTAATCGAGAGTCTTTTTGTGATCGTAATTGGTTGCGGGAGGCAGAGTTATCCTAGACACGAAAAATATATATAGTTTAGTTAAAATTATCAAAAGTATATATATATGTCTAGTGTGTGCCTACATGGGGACAATGTGGAGGTGCGGTTATCTCGACTCCTTTTGATGCATGAAAATTATGTTTATGCAAGTTTTATGATAAAACGAGAGATAACCCAAACGCTCCTACTTCAATGTAGCTACGATTGAATGTACCCAAAAATACATATTAATTATGTATTCCCTTTAGCATTCAAGAGACATTATGCAAGTGATGCTCAAAACATAACGTTTTTTTTGTATTTGTATGAACAATGTCCAAAAACCATTTTTCCTAGTCGTGAGAAGATTTTAGCAAAAATTTCTCATGGGGTTTTTGATGAATAATGACAATGTACTACAAGATGCAATTCCTAACTATGAAAAACATGATTTGTTATGTAATTTAGTAAATATGCTCCATGATTTTTCAAGAATTATGCATAACCCCAAGTTTTGGTTTTGTGCATGAAATAGAGATCCTAGACGCAGATCAGGAATGCAAACATGTTAAGGATACTTACAGTGATGATTTGAGCACAATTTGGTTGAGAAAGATGGCCTAATTAGTGAGTTTGGTGAATTATTGGTCGTATTTCCAGTGGGTGATATGTTTTGGAGTGAATGATGAATAGTACAAGAGTTTATTTAATATAAAAACCTGGTCATCATGTGACGGATCCGGCGGATCCCAAACAAGGGTTCCGCCCTTGTTGTCGTTTGGATCCGTAGGATCAGAACACAAGGTGTGGCTTTTGCCGTGTTTTGGTTAATCTAAGGTTTGAGCTAATGTCTAATCTACTCACTAGGTTCCATTAATCCTAAGCCAAGTCTAAGATAATTGAAAGGTTCTCTCTTGAGAGGTTTTGTGAGGATGTTGGCAATGTTGTCCTCTGAGAAAACTTTCTCAATTGAGATGTTTCCTTTCTGAACATTGTCACGAAGGAAGTGATGACGTATCTCTATGTGTTTGGTTCTAGCGTGTTGGACTGGGTTTTTGCTAAGATCGATAGCTCCTTTGTTGTCACAAAGAATGGAGATGTCGTTGAGTACAATTCCGTAGTCGACGAGAGCTTGTTTCATCCACATTGCTTGTTGGCAAGCTTTTCCTGCTGACACGTACTCGGCTTCAGTTGTTGATGTGGCGAGAGCTGTTTGTTTCTTAGCAAACCATGAGGTGAGATAATGTCCTACAAAAGTACAAATACCACTAGTACTTTTCCTATCAACATAGTCACCGGCATGGTCTGAATCGGCATACACTATGGTTTCTACACATGTCCCTTTGGGATACCATAATCCTAAATGTGTAGTGCCTTTTATGTACCTAAATATCCGTTTAATGGCTTCAATATGGGATGTTTTGGGATCTTCTTGAAAGCGTGCGCATAGACAAACACTAAACATGATGTCCGGTCTAATAGCCGTTAGGTAGAGTAAACTACCAATCATCCCTCTGTATTTAGTGCTATCTACGGATTCACTTTCGTCATCCTTGGTTAGTTTGGTTTCGGAAGACATTGGTGTTTTCATGGGTTTTGAATCTTCAAGACCAAACTTCTTAAGCATATCCTTGATATACTTTGATTGGTTGAAGAATATCCCATCTTCTAATTGTTTTATTTGGAGACCTAAGAAAAAGTTTAGTTCCCCCATCATACTCATTTCAAACTCGTCATGCATGATTTTTGAGAAATCGTCGCATAACTCTTGACAAGTTGAACCGAATATAATGCCATCCACATATATCTGGACGATGATAATATGTGATCCCTTTTTCTTGGTAAAGAGAGTATTGTCTACTAGGCCCATGGCATACTTATGTTCAACTAGGAAGGTCTTAAGTCGATCATACCAAGCTTTTGGTGCTTGCTTAAGTCCGTATAATGCTTTCTTAAGTTTGTAGACATGATTAGGTTTTTCAAATCGGCAAAGCCGGGAGGTTGTGCTACATATACTTCTTCATTTATGAAACCATTTAGAAATGCACTTTTGACATCCATTTGAAATAGTTTAAAGTCATATGCACATGCATATGCAAGTAATATCCTAATTGACTCAAGTCTAGCTACGGGTGCAAAAGTCTCATCATAATCTATACCCTCTTGTTGATTATAGCCTTGGGCTACTAACCTAGCTTTGTTTCTAGACACAATGCCATTTTCATCCATTTTATTTCTAAAAACCCATTTTGTACCTATTATGGTTTTATTTTTAGGTTGTGGAACTAATGTCCAAACGTCATTCCTAACAAATTGATTTAATTCCTCTTGCATTGCAATGACCCAAGATTCATCTTTTATGGCTTCATTGACATTTTTAGGTTCTATTGTTGAAACAAAACAAAAGAAATTACTTTCATTTTGAGCTTTAGACCTTAATGTTCTTTCGTTGAGTTTTCCTATAACGTTTTCTAATAGATGACTTTTTGCTTCTTTGTGTTGACTAAATCTCTTTTTACTGGCTCACCTTCTTTATCATTTTTAATATTTTCCTGATTTTCAACCATTTGGCTTTCAACTAAGTCATCATCTACCAAAGGTGATGTCTTAAAGGGATGTGAACTTTCATCGAATGTTACATTCAATGATTCCTCGACTCTTGAGGTTTCTTTGTTCAAAACTATGTATGCTTTACTAGTTTGTGAGTATCCTAGAAATACACCTTCATACGACTTTGGGTCGAATTTGGTGAGATAATCCTTTGTGTTTAAAATGAAGCACTTGCTTCCAAACACTCTAAAGTATCCTAAAGTAGGCATTTTGCCTCTGTATAACTCATATGGAGTCTTTCCCAAGAATGGTCTAATTAGAACTCGGTTTAGAATATATGTAGATGTATCTACAGCATGACACCAAAAATTTTGAGGTATGTTTTGTTCATTTAACATGGTTCTACTCATTTCTTGAATTGTCCTATTTTTGCGTTCTACCACACCATTAGATTGAGGGGTTCGAGGAGCCGAGAAATTATGAGTTATGCCATTGGCATCACAAAAAGCTCCGAATTGGAATTCGTTGTCGAATTCACGACCATGGTTAGTTCTAATTGATACTATGTTACTTCCTATTTGATTTTGAATTTTCTTACTTAAGATTTCAAATTTATCAAATGCTTCGTTTTTAGTTTTTAGAAGCTTAGTCCATGTATACCTAGAGTAGTCATCTACTATTACCAAAGTATAGAAGTTTCCCCCATAACTTTGTATAGCGGATGGACCAAACAAATCCATGTGTAATAATTCTAGACACCTAGATGTAGACACCATGTTTTTAGCCTTATGGCTATTATGAACTTGTTTTCCTATTTTGCAAGCATCACAAAAGTGTTGGTCATATTTCAACTTGGGCAGGTTCCTAACGAGTTCCTTAGATGATAAGGATTGAATTAACCTCATATTGGTGTGACCTAAGCGTCGATGCCATAGAGTTGAGTTTTCATCCAAGGAGGTAAGACAAAGCTTGTCTTTAGGTGTTTTGTCGAGTTTCATAACGTAAACGTTATTCTTCAAAACACCTTTTCCTACAGTTATGCCATCTTTAAGTATTTTACCTCCATTTTCACTGAAAAGGACGTTATACTTTTTGCGGCATAATTGACTAATACTAAGCAAGTTAAATCCTAAGTTATCTACATGAGCAACATCATCAATAGTGAGAGAGTCATGAGAAATCGTACCTTTTCTGATGATTTTACTTTTAAGCTTGCTACCGAATGTGACATTACCTCCGTCATACACTTGGTAGTCTGAGAAAAGGCTTTTGTTTCCCGTCATGTGCCTTGAGCACCCACTATCTTTGATCCATTCATCAGGTTCTAGTTCAACTTTTAAGCACACCTAAGTTCAAGAAAAACTCAAGCGTTTGGTCCCTAATATCTCATGGGTCCGTTTGGGTTAAACATAACTTTATCATGATTCATGTATGGAAGTGGTGGACAAATGTTCCATGGCATGAAGTTGGGACCTTGAAAATTTCTAGACATGTTTTGGTTCCAATTTCTTTGATAATGATGTTGCGAGTTGAAGTTACTCTTTGGAAAATGGTGTTTGGGAAAACTAGTTTTGGGTGCCTGTTGAACCGTTTTAACTCTATACTCATTTCTAACTTGACCTTTTCCTATAGACACTAATGGTTTTTGTTTATTATCAGTTGTACTAGTACTAGGTTTTCTAGTGACTCTAACGAATTCAGTACGGTCAGTTTTTAGAACCTTCTGTTCACAACCTGTACCGGCGGATCCTTTTGGCATAACTGGCGGATCCAAAACTTTGGATCCGTCGGATTCGTCAGCTTCTGACTTAGTTGGAACAGTTTCTTTTTCTTTCACTGTTTGTTTCTTAAACTCACCTAAGCTTCCTAGTCTCATGAATCCTAGTCCGGTTTTATCATTAGGTAGTTTTTGTATCTTCATTATCTCATCTGCACAACTTATGTTTTTATCATACTTTCTAAACTTAGAATTTTGTTTGATGAGTTCTTCCTGTGTTGACTTAAGTGTTTCTAGTTCTAACTTAAGCTCCTGACATGACACACATGTTTCTTTAACACTTTTACCCTTTTCAATTCTTATCTCCTTTTCTTTTAACCAGTGAACTTCGTTTTCTAAAAGTGTTGTTTTGGTTTTTAAGAATTTATTCTTGTTAATGATTTTAAGGGTAATTTCACACAGTTTGTTATATTCTATTTCTAAAGATTCATCATCTATAGAGGAGTATGATGAGTCAGAATGTACATCTTCTGTGTCGTGAGCCATGAGAGCAATTTCGTCGTTCTTAGGCTCATCATCATCCCCTTCACTATCACTCCAAGCTCCACTGACAAAGGCTCTTTGAGACTTGTTCTTCGGAGGCTTTGGACATTCACCTATCAAGTGACTAGAGTCTCCACACCTATAACACTTCCTATCTATCTTTCCTTTTCTATCATCACAGTCTTTTCGAGAGGATTTCTTTTCTTCATGAGGTGGTCTAACGAACTTTCCTCGTCTCCTGAAGAATTTCTTGAAATCTCTTACCGCCATGGCATATTCTTCATCTTCACTAATAGAACAAGACCTTTCATCACTTAACTCTACTCTAGCTTTCAAGGCAATGGACTTCATTTTCTCCTTCTTGCCTTTAACTATTTTTGAGTCTTTTTCCATCACCATTTCGTGAACTTTGAGGTTTCCTATGAGCTCATCCAGTGTCATACTTGAAAGATCCTTAGATTCTTCAATAGCTGTCACCTTTGCTCTCCACTTCGGGTGGAGTGCTCTTAGAAATTTTCTGACAAAATTCTTACTAGAAAAAGATTCATCAAGTGCTTTAAGAGATGTAATGATAGTATTAAACCTAGAAAAAGCCCTATCAATGGTCTCATCTTCAGAGATAACAAATTGTTCATATTGTTGAACAAGAAGATCAATTTTGTTATCTTTGACATGTGAGTTCCCTTGATGAGTGATGATTAGTGATTGCCAAATATCTTTAGCCGTTTTACACATAAAAACTCTTTCATATTCCTTTTTAGGTAAGGCATTGTAAAGCATCATTTTGGCTTCATTATTTTTGGCAATCAACCTCTTTTGTTCATCACTATGACGAATAAAAGAGTTACCTATATCCCGACCACCTGAAATGTCACTACTTATGGGTTTGTAATCACCCTCTACAATAATATACCACAAATCTATGTCCTTTGACTTCACATATGTCTCAAAGCGATTTTTCCAATATATAAAACAATTTGGTTCAAATAGTGGTGGTATTTGCATAAATTGCTCTTCTTTAAAGTTTTCAAAATCCATTGATCGTTTCAAGTTTTTAAAATACAATATATTTTGAAAATCTTGAGTAACACCGCTCTGATACCAATTATGGGAAACTAGAAGGGGGGTTGAATAGTTTTACCATTTAAAATTAATTCGTTTTGTTACTTATCGTGATTTCAAAGTCAAGTAAACAATCAAGCACACAAACAATTTGATATAAGTAAATAAGTAAAAAGAGGAAAGATCAAACCACACAACACAGTCGTTTATAGTGGTTCGGCTACAAGGACTCTCTTCCTTGCCCTACTCCACTCCTCGAGCCTCTAACTCGAGAGTTTATCTTCACTAAGAAACAAGCTCCCTTCTAGGCGGAGAAAACCTTTACACGTCGCTTAATCTTTTTCTGGTACTAAGCTAAACACCGAGTTCTTTACAAGGGTACAACCACTCCTGTTTGGTTCTTTACAAGGGTACAACCACTCCCGTTCACTCTATGTGTTTTGAGGACTAAAACACTAACCGAACTCTACTGTATGAATGATACTAACTATGATGTTGACTAATACAAGAACACACAGACTCTATGTTAGAAGGAAGATAACAGACTGTTACTCCTTATATGTTGAGATATTCTTTGCTACAAAAGGAAAGATCTATAAAATGTTAGTAAGCTAAGGGTTAGTGATATGCAAATGAATGAGTATGTATTTTAAGCTGTATGAGTGATGAAATGGCCAAATGATCAGCTTGCTATTTATAGGCAAAGCTGATCAACAGGCGGCGGATCCGGCGGATCCCCAAAATTGGATCCGTCCGTGTACCACTTTGGATCCGCCGTGTCAGGCCAACTAAGAGATCTTCAAATCTTTCCAAATCTTGCCATATCTTTCCATATCTTCAAATGTCAACTCTTTGGCTTGAAGATCTAAACAAAATATCACAAAATCTTACCAAGATTGTGTATATGATGCATGCCATGATGTCATCCTAATATTTAACTAATAAAGTTTCCATTTTAAGAAATAGACATGTAAACTTGTATATGTCATTTCTAGAAAACTTTGTGATGTGAAAATGTGTTTGTAAAATGCTTATCACTATAAATGTAAAAGACTTAATCTTATTTATGCTTTTGCTTAAAGATAAACTTTGTAATTGTCATTAACAAAACTAAGCAAAGATCGCAAAATATAAATAACCTTTTTAGGACGATATTTGTATTAACAGTTTGTATGAATAAGCGCATTAGGATTCCTGTTATTGCATCTCTTACTATCGTAAGAGCATCATCTCATAAGTTAGGGCATATGTTTGTTTGATTAGTGCATCAAAAAATGTGTTACGACATCTGTTAGTATGGTAAGAGCATCATTTTATAAGTTAGGGAATCTGTTTGTTTGATTATTGCGTCTAAATAAGCGTTAGTGCATCTGTTAGTATGGTTAGGGCATTAATCGACGTGTTACAACACTTGTTTGTATAATTAGTGCATAAAAAAATTGTGTTACAGCATCTCTTAGTAAGATAAGAGCCTAATGTTAAATTAGGGCATTTGTTTGTTTGATTAGTGCATCAAAAAAAAAAAAAATGTATTAGCACATCTGTTAGTATGATAATAGCATCATGTTATAAGTTAGGGCATCTGTTTGTATTTTAGTGCGTCATTGAAAATACTTGGGAATCTGTTTGTATGTTTAGTGCATCGATGAACATATTAAGGCATCAATGAGTAAGATTAGTGCATCGTCAAACATTTTAAGGCATCTATATGTATGTTTAGTGTATCCATTTGTATGAACAGAAAATTGAGTATTATGGTGTGAATACATGTTATATGGACGAGAAACGTGTACTGTATGGTTGTTTGCAATGAAGCGCGAAAGCGTAACTCAATAAGGACATCTGATATTAAGGCATCTATAAGTAGGTTTGCATAACGAGTGTTTAAGCGTGATAGTAGAATAGGTACATTGATTGAAATATAATTAGAAAAAATCATAATATATTTAAGGTAATCTGTTTGTATCATTGGTGTATATGATATGTATAATTAGTGCGTAATTGAATTAGTAGAATAGGTACAGTGATTGAAGCATTATATTATAGAATATAAGGGAATCTGTTAAGTTTAATTGGTGCATCTGTTTAGTTTAATTGGTGCATCTGTTTAGTTTAATTGGTGCATCTGATTTGTTAATTGGTGCATCTGTGATGTGTTCAAGAAAGTATAATTATGAGTTATGATCAATAGAATTTGTAGCTTCATGTATGTGTAGTCATAGTTGTTAGACTCGTAGGAGTCATGGGTCGAGTCAGACGATACATGCTGTTAGTTCATCGAATTTGAATGTGGAATTGGTTGTAGCAAGCCTGAAATATGTGTTTTGCTTGTAAAACTGTTTATTGAGGTATTTGTGTGGACTTAATCAATAATCAATATTATGCGGGGAACTAGGAGTTTTGGTAGGTTTAAGTAGTGTGATTATGTAGTTACTGTGAATTTGGAGTTGCAGTGTGCAGTATGAATGATTTTGTTACTATCTAGACTGTTCACTGAACATGTCTAATGTAATTAAAGCTTCATGGCTGGACTTAATGTATAATGATGTACATATATGGTATATCTATAGTTTTCTTTGTGAGCAATCCCAGATGATGGATAATCTATATTTGTATGGCGCGCTCCTGTTAAATTTTATATTGTTGTCAAGTTCTCTGTATATGTTGATGAAGATGTGTGATTGTTTGTGCATGTTGCTGATGTGAAGAAAATTATAGAAACTGTTCAGGGAACAGATGTTTATCCAGCTGCACAACAGATGCTTATTCATCAGGGTAAAGTGTTAAAAGATGGCACTACTTTGGAAGAGAATAAAGTTGCGGAAAATAGTTTTATCGTCATCATGTTATCCAAGGTAAAAGTTTACTGCTATAGTGTTTTGTGCTCATTGTTTTGATATCTTGGACTCGAGGCTATTATACTAATAATATTTGTTAATGTGTTATAAAGAGCGTAATATTGTTGTAGTACAATTTTAGAAACTTCAAGTTCAAGTTAGATTGTGCTTAAGTGTGTCAAGGACTAAGTAGACATGTAGGCACTTTGTATTAGCATTGAATTCATAAATACCTCTTGATTGTGAGACTTTAGAACTAATATTTTATGCTATATAATATTGATAGAATTAGTTTTCTAAATGATTAATGTCACTATCTAGTTGTCACATTAATACTACTTATAAGAGATTGAAAAGATTAACCCTGCAAACTAAGCTTCGATGCTTCTAATAGTTCGAAGCTGCAAGGGACACCCGACACCTGATGCTTAGATATCTCATTAGATGGTGCATTTGACGGGTACTAATAAAACACTGCTGTAGAAACCATCATGCACTTGTGAAACTGTTGTTCCGAACATCTATGACTACACATACATGAAGCTTCATTTACATCTACCATGTTCGGAAAACACTCTAGATATGGGTGGCGGTACATGGGACATGGATACCGTTGTTCACACTCTTCGTATTGATTTTAATAATCCTAAAAGAGTTGTTGAATACTTATATTCAGTAAGGACTTCATAATACCTCTTATCATTTCAGTTTTTTCTTTTGTTGCATAAATTACTGATGTATTTTTTTCATTTGTCATGTCTTGGTTATTGAGTTGTTATCATACATCTGAGCAGTTAAAAGATAAAATCCTTTAAATGGTGTCTTTAAAATGATGATGGGAAGTATCTGTTTAGTTTAATTGAATCAGTAGAATAGGTACATTGATTGAAGCATTATATTATAGAATATTGGTGCATCTATTTAGTTTAATTGGTGCATCTGTTTAGTTTAATTGGTGCATCTTATTGTAGGTGTGGAGATAGTTAATGTTGATTTGATTGGAGTTTAGAGAGTGAGTTGGAAATGGAGAAGAAGAGTTGGTTGTGGAAGAGGAAGTCGTCCGATAGGAGTCCTGGTGAGTCCGAAAGTTCTATGTCGATGTCTTCACATTCCGAGACTAACTCTGATGAAAAGGTAAACTATTTATATTTTGCTGCTATGTTTTTATAGTATGTATGCAACGAATGATGTATCCTAGGACACTTATTTACTGCAAAACTTTACTCCATTTATAATCATTCTGTTTATGTACTTGTGCTAACCGGTTGCTGGTTGCTTTTTATCGTTGATGGGACTGTATTTAATGTAGTTTATATAATTAATGTTAACTAGTGGTATTGATTAATTGATGGCAGTACTATTGTTTTTTTTATGACAGGACGTACTATTGTTAATTTGTTACTGTCGATTTTCTCACTTAAAGTTCACTTATGTATATATGTTGCTAGTGCTAATAATGGATGGTATTTAACTATTACTGCTTCAGTAAAGTTGATAATATATTATGGTTTTAGCTCATTTTGGCATATCTGTTTACAGATGGATCAGGAGGGTTCTAGGAAATCACTGAACAATTCACAATCGTCTGAAGTTACATCAAGAGTATCGACCCCAAACACAGAGGGTAACGACAGTTTTAAGAGTCTCACGGAAAAGTTATCTGCAGCTCTTGTGAATGTTGGTGCTAAAGAAGATTTGGTTGAGCAACATGCTAAAGTTGCAGAAGAAGCTGTTGCAGGTAGTAGCCGATTACTTGTCATAGTAGTCTGTTTTTTAGTTCGAGTAAACATTCTACATTTCTGATTATACACAGGTCAAACGGCCAGTTACATACAAACTGTAATCAAACTGTTACATGTTACAGTTAAAACTACTTATTAACCCCATTTTTAACCAAATCTGAAAGATTTTAGTCTCATTTCTCAAGACATCTCTTCTGTTTTCACAAAAATGTGCTTTTTGGTCAGTTTACATATACTATATGTTGGTGATGGTATCGTTGTTTTTAACCTTGAGACCAAACAAGTTAAGTGGACTGCAGAACTGGATCTGAGTACAGATACTGGGAAGTATCGTGCCTATATATGTAACAGTTCTTTCGGAGTTGGGCAGGTTTGCATGTGGTATGGCCAGAGGTGGTCATTGAATCAGTAGAATAGGTACATTGATTGAAGCATTATACTATAGAATATAAGGGCATCTGTTTAGTTTAATTAGTGCATCTGTTTAGTTTAAGTAGTGCATCTGTTTAGTTTAATTGGCCATTTGTATATGTGTTAATATCGGTTTCGTTGGTTGAACAGGGTAACGCTTATCTGCTTGGAGAATAAGTCACCTTTTTGTGAGATGACCTAGTTGTAGTCCAAAGAAGGTTCACATTTATGAAGTTGCCGCAAATAATCCAGCCTGAGATGCTGCAAAGAAGGTAATCTTTCTTCTTTTTGTTCATTTATGAAGTTGCTGCAAATCATTTATGGTATAACCTCTTAAAGGGAACAAGACCTTAGGCATGGGTTCTGGTAATATTCCGTAAAAGAAGGGTCAATCAGGGTCATTAAAGACGTCGACTGGAATTTATGATAGTGGGTTCTGGTGATATTTCGTAAAACACGTTACCAGGAACATTGCAATCTTTTCTGGAGACAGAATGGTTAGTAAATCGGATGGCATCGGGTTATGAAGAAGTATTAGCAGCTACCATATATTATCTTCAAGTAATGATCTGCTTAACAACGGTGAGTGAGTATTCATATTATTTACTGTGTGTAGGTCAAAAATGATCATGACATCAACCTGACACTTTCGCTCACATTGGCTTCTGCATTCGATCAAAGAAACTAGAATGAAACGAAGGATTTAGCAGAGTTATAGAGAATATGCATGGAGCAATATGTTAGACACTATTAGCTATTTCAGCTTGTTGGTTATGATTCTGATATATACATTTGTAATTAATTTAAAGCTAAATTAGAACAAGTATTGAGTAAAGCTGTATCTATTACTATATGATATGTGGGCTACTATCCATGTTTGGATACAAAAAAAAAAATGTGGATCGATTTTGGTTTGTGACTGTATATATTTTGCATCAATGGATTCAATATTTGTTAAACCTGGTGTAAAGTGGTAAGTGGTAAGATACTGAATCTATTGAAAATTATAAATCCTCTGTTTGCCTCAACAAATAACGTTGGAAAGCTATTCTTTAGAGTTAACTACATTTAATGAACGTGGGCAATGTTATGGACAATGGGAAAAACATGAAAAGTTACAAAGAGGCCCTTGGAGAAAAAGAAGGGAATGGGAAAACACACCCTATAAAATATAAAATGTTACAATGAGGCCCTTGTAGTTGGGGAAAAAAAGAAGGTGGGAAGGGAGAGGGTGATTTGCACCATTTTCTCACTTTTTCACCAAAGTGGCTTTTTTCCTAAAACCAATATAATATATATATATACACTTTGATATCACATCAAGTTTTTAGCGCTGCTGACGGGGAAGTGTGTAAACGAATTCCAAATTCCCGTTCGTAGATTAGTGATTTGAAGATCATTCCCCGTGAAGTTATCGTTTTATCTTGTGAATATTTTCGTATTATAAAAACCAAAAAATTAAAAATTCACGAATACTTTTCCTAAAGTATTCAAAATACAAAAAAAAAAAAAAATAAAAAAAAAAAAAAAAATAAAATAAAAAACCAACAAAAGAAACCGTGAAGTCAATTGTTACATCGGCTCACCTTTAGATTACAAACTATAAGACATGTATAAGGAGGGACGATCCAACGAACTTCGACCCGAAAAGAGAAATATTCTTCTCTTCCGCTTCTTTGTGAGTATTCTTGAGAGCTACCGAGCACCGGTTGATGAATCGATTACTAAAAATATTTGTTTTTCATTTTTCTAAAAATAAAAACCCAAAAATATTTTCTTTTTCAAAATTTATTTTTCTTTTAAATTTTGTGTTTTTAGTGCATGCGCACTCGTTCTCAATCGAATTTAATCGATAAATCTCCCACAATACCGACTCAAAGTTATCGTCGACGTAATCGTAAAGAAAGAGACGTACCCGAGTTACGTACTATTGTTGAAGATCCCGTTCCAATTATAACGGATATCCGTACTATGTCGGAATTGCTCCAAGCACCCACCGAGGGTTACGGAGATGCTATAGTTTTACCACCAATTCTTTCCGAGAATTTTGAGTTAAAAACCGGTTTAATTCAACTTGTTACGTCAAACCCATTTCATGGTTTCGAGAGGGACGATCCTCACGCTCACATCCGATGGTTTAATAAGTTGACTTCGACTATGAAATATCGGGATGTCCCCCATAGCGCGATTAAATTGATGTTATTCCCATTTTCTCTCGAGGGGGCAGCCCGGATTTGACTCGAAAAAGAACCCCCTCGTTCCGTTACAACTTGGGAAGATCTCGTCTCTAAATTCGTGAATCATTTCTTTCCTCCTTCTAAGACGACGAATCTTAAGAACGATATTACGAATTTTCAACAACGTTTTGATGAAAATTTTGGTGAGGCATGGGAACGTTTCAAGGATCTCCTTCGTAAATGCCCACATCACGGTTTTTCGCAATTGCACCAAATCGAGACGTTTTATAACGCTTTGACTTAAACCGATCAAGATTCCCTTAATGCAGCCGTCGGTGGCAATATCTTGAATCGTACTTCGAGAGATATTATGATTATTATCGAGAATAAATCGAAAGTTCCCACTTCACAAAACAAACCGGTTGTTTCCAAAGTGAGTACTCCTACTTCTTCATCTTCACCGGCACATCCATTGGAGATGGCCGAACTTATGGATGCTATTAGATGTATGATGAGAGAGATTAAGATTCAAAACCAAAAACCGGATCCCGTTAAAGCCGTTACCGAAAAGTGTGTTATTTGTGGTGGTCCCCATCCTTATTATGATTGTCAAGCCACCGATGGCAACGTTTTCAATGCTACAACAACAACAATGAATTACAATCAAAATCAAGGATTTCGTCCTCAAGGAGAAATTAATTACCGTGCTAGTAACCAAATGGGACCACCCGGTTTTCCTTCCGTTCTAAACAATCAAAACGTTTCAATCAAAAATAACCAAGGTTATTATAATCAAGGTTATAACCAAAAGCGTGGAAAAAATTTCAATCAATTTCAAGCTCCACCTCAACCAAGTTTTCAACCTCCTCCTCCTCAAGTTGGACCTTCTAATGATTTTTCGAACTACATGAAGACGAATGATATTAGCATGCGAGCTATGCAGAATCAAATCAACAATATGAAGGTCGAGCTTAGGAAAGAAATCAATACTACGTTGACTAGACAAACGAATGAGCTTAAGAACATGATGAGTAGTTTTATGCAAATGAATCAACCCTCGAGTTTGTGATCTCTTCCAAGCAATACCGTTGCTAACCCGAGAAGTGATATGAGCGCTATCACCACCCGAAGTGGTGTTGCTTATGATGGACCTATGATTCTTACTACTTTTTCTTCTCTTCCTAAAGTAGTGGAACGTGAAACCAAGGTGACAAATGACACAGTGCCTCCTACTGATGAAGGAAGTACCGAAAACGTCCAACCTCCGGTTGTCCAAGTTTCTGAGCCCGAAGTTGCTCCTAAGTCTGATCCTAAACCGTCAATACCTTACCCGTCAAGACTTAATGATCAAAAGCTCCGCGAAAAAGCTAACAATCAAATGGAGAAGTTCTTCCAAATCTTTCAAGATTTACACTTCGATATTAGCTTCGCGGATGCTCTTATTCTCATGCCTAAATTTGCTTCGATAATTAAGAATTTGCTGAGTAATAAGGAAAAATTATTTGAATTGGCTAAAAACCCGTTAAATAAGCATTGTTCGGCGGTTCTTCTCAAAAAGTTACCCGAAAAACTTGAAGACCCCGACAAGTTTCTTATTCCGTGTGATTTTCCGGGAATGGCTGAATGCTTAGCCTTGGCCGATCTTGGCGCTAGCATTAACTTGATGCCACTTTTTGTATGGAAGAAGCTTTCCCTTCCCAAATTACTCCTACTCGTATGACTCTCAAGCTTGCGGACTGTTCAATTACTCATCCGATCGGTGTCGCCGAAGATGTCTTCGTAAAAGTAGGAAAGTTCCATTTTCCGGCCGACTTTATAGTCGTAGATTTTGATGCCGATCCTCGGGTTCCCCTCATTCTCGGGAGAACCTTTTTGAGGACGGGACGTGCTTTAATTGATGTTTATGGTGAAGAAATAACCCTTCGTGTTAATGATGAAGCCATAACGTTTAATCTAGATCAAACTTCAAGATACTCCTCTAATTACAATGATAAATCGGTAAACTGAATCGATGTCATAGATATTGCTTGTGAGGAGTATGCTCAAGAAGTTCTCGGATTTTTAGATAATTCTACGAGTGGCAATCCCACTCCATCCACTGATCCTATTGTCGCGTCTCTCTCCCCATCTCTTACCCGCTTCGGGGATAGTGACTTTCTCTTGGAGGAGACCGACGCTTTTCTTGCTCCAGATGATTCAATTTCACCGGAAATTTGATGATATCTACTTTGATCCAGAGGGAGACACTCTTCTCCTCGAGAAGTTACTCAATGAAGATCTGTCACCTTCTCTCCCTCCGAAGAAAATTAATATTGAAGAAATAAAAGAAGTTAAGCCATCTAATGAAAATCATCCTGAGCTAGAGCTCAAGGATTTACCTCCTCATCTCGAATACACATTTTTAGAAGGAACCGACAAATTTCCCATCATTATTGCTAAAGATTTAAAAGATGAGGAGAAGACCCAACTTTTAGAAGTGCTTAAGAATCATAAGAGTGCCATCGCTTGGCAAATTTCCGACATTAAGGGCACAAACCCTCGTTTTTGTACTCATAAGATTTTAATGGAAGATGATTTCAAACCCGTGGTGCAACAACAAAGAAGGGTTAATTCGAAAATTCATGAGGTTATCAAAAAAGAAGTTCTCAAACTCCTTGATGCCGGAATGATTATCCTATTTTCGATAGCCCGTGGGTTATTCCCGTTCATTGTGTACCCAAGAAAGGGGGTATGACCGTCGTCACCAATGAAGATAATGAGTTGATTCCCACACGTCTCGTCACAGGATGGAGAGTGTGTATTGACTATCGTAAGCTTAATGATGCGACTCGCAAAGACCATTTCCCGCTCCCTTTTATGGACCAAATGCTCGAACGTTTAGTGGGAAATGAGTATTATTGTTTTCTAGATGGATTTTTCGGATATTTTCAAATCCCAATTGACCCATAAGACTAAGAAAAGACTACGTTTACTTGCCCTTATGGTACGTTTGCCTACCAACATATGCCCTTCGGCTTATGCAATGCTCAAGGCACGTTCCAAAGGTGCATGATGGGCATTTTTCATGATATGATCGAGAAAACAATGGAAGTTTTTATGGATGATTTTTTGGTTTATGGAAATTCTTTTACATCTTGCCTCTCCCTTTTAGACAAAATGCTAAAACGGTGTGAAGACACCAACTTAGTTCTAAATTGGGAGAAGTGCCACTTCATGATTAAAGAGGGCATTGTCCTCGGCCATAAGATTTCCACAGCCGGGATTAAGGTCGATCGAGCTAAAGTCGATGTTATCGCTAAGCTATCTCATCCCACCACCGTCAAAGGAATTCGAAGTTTCCTTGGTCATGCCAGTTTTTACCATCGATTTATTCAAGATTTTTCTAAAATCGCCCGGCCAATGACCCACCTTCTAGAAAAAGATACTCCGTTTTTCTTCTCTAAAGAATGCATCGAAGCATTTGAAATTCTTAAGAAGAAATTAACGGTAGCACCGATTTTAGTTGCCCCCGATTAGGACTTGCCCTTTGAAATTATGTGTGATGCTAGTGATTTTGCTATTGGGGCCGTCCTGGGGCAACGTAAGACCAAATATTTACAGCAAATACACTATGCGAGTAAGACGATGACCAATACCCAATTTCATTATTCCACTACGGAAAAAGAGTTATTAGCCGTCGTCTATGCTTTTGAGAAATTTAGACCTTATCTCGTCTTATAAAAAATGTAACACCCCCAAAATCTGGTATTGCGGAAGCATTCGGGTACTGGGGTGCTACTGAATTGGAAATCATAACACAAGGTAATAAAGAACGGAATGCATACTCCGTTAAAATACATTCAGTTGAATTAAATCAAGTATACATCAGATTTTTAAATTTAATAGATAAGCCCAAAAGTTTAATGGTCCCATAGAAACAAGCCATAAAAATGTGTGAAAACACTTCGATAAATAGTTTATGACCATCTCCTTGCCACGCCTTGCGTATAATGAGTTGCTTAAACACCTGAGAAAAACATGCTAAAAGTCAGCAAAAAGCTGGTGAGTTCATAGGTTTAATATAAAGCAGTAGTTCGACCATAAGCAAAGCAGATGAATATAATGTCACTCAAAAGTGAAGTCTATTACGTCAGCACTAATTTCATGCAACCGAAGCTTGACAATGAGCATGCTCTAGATGCACGTTAAATAAAGCCCTTGTAAGTGTCTATCCCGTGACACTCGTGTTTCGACATGTTATACGCTCGCATTTGGTCAACCTGACCAAACCGAACGGGGGTGTCAGCCCCAATAGATCTATTTATAGCATTCACGCTTCCCCGCAGGAATTGACGGTTCATGAGTTTAGGCATGTGGGATTCAGTGTCTTAGCCTAATTCTACGTAATAGTTTGATAAAAGCATGAGTTCAGTTCAGGTCCAAATAAAAGTTTTGCATGTTTCTCACCCCAAGGTTTAATAAACAAGTAATGAGAGTAAAAGTGGGGCTATATTGGCTTTCGGAAGTGCTTAAGCATACATGTACAACTAATAGAAAGTTTTTGCTTGTGTGGCAGCATTTAAGTTTAAATAGCTTGGTAAGTATTGGCTAGCATTGGCTTTCGGAAGTGCTTAAGCATACATGTACAACTAATAGAAAGTATAAAAAATGAATAAGTCTTTGGTTCGTCGGTAACCGAAAGGCGATGTACGGAAGGTAATCGTATATTAGACGAGTTCGAGCTATAAAAATGTCGTTTGAAATTATATATATAAAAAATATAACTAAATATAATAGAGGTGTGTGAAAGTTATATTTTAAGTAATTGTTTTATTAAAAGAGTTTATATTAAAATACACTTATAAGTTATAAAGGTTTATAGGAGATTTGGCATGACCCATGTATATGTTGTAAGCACACGTGGTGACCAAGTGTCATAATGAACCGCCGTTATGAAAATGAGTATTGTTTAGTATTATATGAAATACTAATTAATAATTCAAAGACTAAGTTTCATTTATAATTTATAGTCCATTTTATAAAAATGTGTTTAGTGAAATAGTGTCAGGAGTAAATGAGTTGACTGAGTAAATGAGCGAGTCGTGAAATAAGTGGAAGAAAACAAGTAGTTGTGACTCGATTAAAATGATGACCCGAGCATATGTTACGCTACCCATCATGTTGTTTTATATCACAAAGTTTTATATATTTGCCACAAGGTTTATTTATGTGTTAGTTTGTTCAAATACAACTCAATGCACCATTTTGTATTTACATCACTAAAATTTTGTATATAAAAGTTTGTAAATTTTTGTTTGTTTAAGTTTGTTCCCAACGTACCCTTTTGTTGAATTAAGTGGGCTTCGGCCTACAGTCACTTGACACACACACATAGCAACACTTAATCAAATACTAAAAACACACCAATAATACGCACACCCCTTGGTGTTACATGTGGATCGAGAACAAATATACACCCTCTTGGGTTGTTAACCATTGCGACACAAACACAAGACCAACACCCTTCGTGGGTGTGGTCGTGAACCGTAACCCAAAACAGATCCTTGTGGGTCATTAGATGACACGCCCCTAGTGGGTTTCTTACTAATCGAGACCAAAGCAAAACGACTACAGCAAGCTAAGTGAGCTAAATTCGAGATCAAATAAGCCGTAACATAACAAACCAAAATTGACAAATCCAAATCCAATAACCAAACTGAGCCTAACCAGGCTTCGACCCAAGGAAACCCATGTGAGTTTCCTGTTGCAACCGAGAACAAACAATGCACCCTTACGGGTTCCCTTTTACCGCAAGATCACACAAAACAACACCGAGATAACACATACGTTAGGACACAAAAATCCAGATCCGAGACCAAAACAAATACTCCTATAATAGTTTTCTTACCACATGATCTGATGTCAAAACATTTATTAATTGTTTCCAATTTACCGAGACCAAGACCTAATAAGCACACACCCTTGGGGTGTGTCGTTAAATCCAAACACAACCCAAAATTTATCGTATCAATAAGCCACTAAAATAAGCAAAACAATAATAAGCACTTCTATATTTTAGCCAATACTCAGGTTTTAGTTGTGAGATTACTTATTTTCGCCACACAAACATCAACAACCAAAAAGTATAACCGATTGAACATAGAAAGATGATAGCCAAATTAATTCACATAAACCAAAACCAAATTTGCATCTGGAAATATTTATAAAATCGACAATGTTACAACAGCACATATTCCAATGGAGATGAAATCAAGAAAAACCCTTACAAATAGGTGGTGAGTCGATTGACAGGAAGGCCAAAACCTTGAACACGTTTAATCCCAATCCGATTCAAGCAGGAAACCACTACAGCTTATCCCTTTTAATTTTTGATAACATGTTTGAGGTGTGGTCTTCCTGTGGATCGATCGGTAGTTAAAAAGGAAGAAAAAAAAGAAGAGTTAAACTAGCTTTCTTGGTGGTAATCTTGTGAGGAGAAATTCTTGGCAAAAATCCCTATCAACTTCATCTCCCTATCTTCTCTCGTGATACAGTCTTGGGAGGAAGGAGATGAAAATGATGTATCCTTGTTTTTTTTTACTGGAATCGTGGGAAGGTGTAAAAGAAGCCGACAAAGGAAAAATGGATGTGTGATAAAAGTGGGAGAGAGGGATTTTATCAAGGGGTAGGGATAAGGGTTGTTTAGTTTTATTATATTAGAGTGTATTTTGTGTACCTCATGTTCTGTTGAGCTGAGATGTAATCGCGGTACCCCAGTTTCGTACAAATGCGAAAAATATAATTCTGGAGATGTTTTTATAAAACTGGTATAAAAGTAAAATTTATTGACTCCGAAAATAGATTATAAAATTAAACCGTTACTAATGTGGTGTCAGTACGCGTGTGGTATCGTTTTTCAGGAAAACGAGATAACCTCTCGTTTTTATTACGTTGAAGTCAGTTGTGTCAGAAAGTGGAAAATTCACTTTTTCTGATAAAGTCAAATAGTTTTGTGAGTTACTGTATGATATAGTGTGCGGGTTTGCTTCCCGAAATAGTTATGCAAGCTCATGAATGCTTAATTTATCAGTCAGGTAATAATAAATTAACATTTATTATTAAAATACTAGTGGGAAAATTACCGTTTGTCACATCCTTCCCGCCTTAGAAGGAAAACTGTAACACCCCGCCTTTTCAGAGCAACCCTCTTATTTACCTTATATCAGCAGAAGCGTCTACTCTTAATCGACCTCAATTCATATCTTGATTTCTAAAGTAGCTCATCTGGGTTGCAAAATTTTAAAAAGAGTTTTGGGTCAGCCAAAGGCCTAGTGAGAATTCATGGTTTTCACGTACAAAACAATTCATATAATATCAAACACTTTTCCAATAATATCAAACTTGTAAAAACGATCATGCAATTTGTTCAAATCAATCATATAAGTGCTATCCAGCTATAACATAATTCTCATTCAATTTAAGTAGTAACAATTTAATATAAACCAACGATTCAACTTATCTCACATTACAACATATACCAAATATTCATATTTCCGTTCGGTTCAACGGCTCCAACAATTCAACATATAAAAATATTCTTAATTAATAATGTAACCCACTTTTTCATGGCAAACCCGACCTTGTTTGCTCTTAGACCAAGAGTAGTGGTGTTGGTTTTTCTTGGTGTGGGTTGGGGCATTTGTTGACATGTGTCCCATGTTTGACATGGGTTTTTTTTTTTTTTTTTTTTTTTTTTTTTTTTTTTTTTTTTTTTTAAATGGGAGTAGTGGGTGGGGCGTTGAATGGTACTTTTTGTTTTTTTTAACGTTAACAATTTAAAAATGTTAATAAGTATTAAACGTTAATAAGTATTAAACGTTAACAATTAAAAATGTAAAATCATACATTAAAATAAAACAACAATTACAAACTTAAATAAAACAACAATTAAAATAAAAAAATTAAAAACCTAGTTGGTATCGGTTATTCCATATTTTTCTTTAATTTTTGCTATTTTGAGCAACATCAAATCTCGTACCAAACCGGGTTCGGTTGGTATCGGTTTTGACAAGTACTCAATATCTTCGGTTAGTTGACGATCCTCCTCCAACTTTATCATCTTGTTTCGTGTTTCAATCTTTGCCGCCTCTTGTTCGGTTTTTTTTCTCTAAACGTTGACGGGCTAATTCGAGAATATTCAAATGGCATAAAGTTGTGTTGGTGAAAGTTGTGTTCGTGAAACAACATCATCTTGCGAATTTTCAAATGGCATAATGTTTGGGTGCATCATATTCGGGTTTTGATTTGGGTATGGTAATTGCGTCATGTAGCCGAAAACTTGGTTGTTATTTAGTTCTTGATCGGTTTGTTGCTCGGGTGCTCTTCGTGGAGCAACAAATTGTGTCTTTCGGCTTGAGCCATAAGCGGGAATGTTATATTGATTGGGATTCATTTTTATTTTGGGACGTTGAAGTAAAAGAAGTTGTAAAAAATAAGAGTTAACTTGTTAAATTTATAGAAAAAACAAAGCGTTAACTTGGTAAAATAAAAGAGTTAAATGCTTATTTAATGCAAAAGTTAACGTTACAGCCCAACTTCAACGGCTAATTTTGTTTAAATATAAAAACAACGCCCGTTGTATTATCAACGACCGTTGTTTCTTATTGCATTCAACGGGCTTCAACGCCCCATGGGGGTGGGCCAACGGGCGTTGAAAGGGCAACTAAGCCCACTTCAACGCCCCACTACTCTTGGTCTTACAATATTTCCTCTTTTTATATGGCAAACCCGACCTTGTTTGCTCTTACAATATTTCTTTCTTTTAATGTGGCAAACCCGACCTTGTTTGCTCTTACAATATTTCTCTCTTTTAATGTGGCAAACCCGACCTTGTTTGCTCTTTCAATATTTCTCTCTTTTAATGTGGCAAACCCGACCTTGTTTGCTCTTACCGTGTAATGTTCATCTTTATTCTAACGTTTCAACATATAACCACGATACTACATATACATTTAATAACACCACTTTATATGAACATATCAAATATTCACAACTTTCGCATATAATCAGACATTTAAAACATGTACCAAATTATGATCATTTAAACAAGTTTGCATGATAGTGTTTTCAATAAAAAGTGCAACCCAATTTAAAAGCACATGAAAACTCACCTGAATATAATTGCTTAAGAATGAAAGTTCACTTTGTGCTACACAAGGTCTCCTACGATTACAATAGAAACCCACTTTTAATCATAGTTTAAACATAATAGTCCTATGCGATTGGTCGAGTATCATATAGTGCCTAATCGATGTTTGATAAATCTTTTGATACAAAACTAATACTTTAAACATTAGATCAAGGACCAATTATTTCCTAATTTAAGATATGCATTAACAATATCAATGCTAATGTGATCATACATGTTTATTTTAGTTACAGTTCTCGCTTCTCATTGTTTATACCCAAATAAAGTTTTTAAATTCAAATGAAATTACCTTAACAATTAATACTCTTATTATAGATCTTTAATGGACTATAAACAATAAAATAGAAACTAATAACATATTCAGTTTACAACAAAAACCAAAGCAACAAAAAGTTATAATTATCTTCCTCTTCAATCAATATTCTTCGGTCACAGCAATGCGCAAAACGCAAATCGTCTTTAATTATATATGCATGTGTTACCATTATCCATTTAATAAACCAAGACCCATTAAGTTTTTACTCATTTATGCAATAAACTACAACTTAGCTCACAAGACTCAATCAACCAACTAACAACAATTATTTAACAAGTTGTATCCCAAGATATTTTTTTCTTCTTCTTCTTTCCGTGTGTTCCTCATTCAACATTCATTATCAAACCATACATAACAAAAAGCCTTAAACCCATCATAGGAGAGCCAATATTAATTTACAGTGACCCAAAAACAAGTATCTTATTATTGAAACTAAGGCATAAAAATGACACCAGATTAACGCTTCATAAACCAACCACATATGCAATTAACATTATCTATCTTGTCTACAACACCTACAACTCGACCAATCGGCTATCATGTATCATGCACAAAGTCACAATCAAGTACAGATGTTACCTTAATTGACAATGGAACTCGGACCAAAACCTGAAAGTAGCTCTTCAATCTTTCTGTTGCCGCCTAGTCTTGTTGTGGGTTTATTTTTCTTTTGTGTAAAATGACACATTATGGGGAGTTCGTGATATATATAAGGGGGTTTGGTCTAGAAATCTCGTGTATATACAGATTAATATGAGAGTCCAGTAAAGCACATCTTGATGACTAATTCAACCCATACTTTACTTCTAAATTTGAAAGGCACATAGCATAATTAACCCTATTTGTTTTAAGATGTCACAAGACCACCCTTAATTATTTATCTAATTTAAGTTTAGTCCTAAAAGTTAAAGAATCCACAAATCTCATACTATAAAACTTCTGGGTATTACAAAAACCGTCCTCGGTTTTCACTTAGAGTTACCCGATGGAGTTGAAAAAAATTGAGGGCATTTACGCTTGATTTTGTTTTCATGTTCCTACATGAATTCGAGACCTCTTCGAGAGTTTCTACGAACCTTGACGATAGGGATACGACTTCTCTTAAGTCGTTTGACCTCTTGGTCCATATTTCGATAGGTTAAGGTACGCGGATGATCTTCTTGTCGCAGATGGTAATGACACGGTACTTGGATATCCAATCCATACCATTGATGACATCGGGGCTTCCAAGTGAAACTGGAATGAGGTCGATGTTGAATGAGTAGTTTAGAAAGTTTTAGAGTACAATCTTGAAGAATGATGTTGCTTGCTACTAGCAATCAGTTGGTTGATTTAGTGGTGTACTCAGTATCCAATGCAGAGTGTATGATTAAGGAACTGGATGTAGTCGTCGTAACCATTGACATAGATGCTTTCAAGGGAAAGTAGGTTTCAGTCACACGCGGGTTTATGAGTTATCAGGTAGCTATCGAATCTGGAGGTTGTTTGATGGTAAGATTCTTCAAAATTGGAAGTAGCAAAAGGAAGTGAGGCGTTATAAGATTGGGTTTCGTACGAAATCCTAAGGTTGTATCGTAGGTAATCTCGTTGATTGTGGTCGTGCTCTCCGGTAGATGGCCTCATGATAGCTAGTGGTGTAACTTATCCCTTCGGTTTAGAATAGGATGTGAGACAAGGCTGATTCCAAGTGGTAAGATTGTATTGGTGCCCAATTGGTTACTGTGGTTGCTAGTACGGATGCCATGACTTTGCACTACTTTTATGTACTTACACACGCGGGTTTTGATTTCTTGAAAAGAAGGACTTTGACCTTTGATAAAAATTTAAGGCAACCAATCCTAGCATAGTATGGTCCTACATGAATTATACACAGGTGATCAGGCTTTGTATAATTAAGGTCCGACGATGCAATGCTGGGTTTAGTTAAAAAGGAAAAATATTGGTTATTCTGTTTATGAGGTGGTAGCATAAAATACTTTCCAAGGGAGTAAATAGTTTACAGGGTGATAGTAGAATAGTTTGTAAGGCGTTTTGCTAAATAGTCTTTTAGGGTAATAGAAAAATAATTTATTATTTGCAAGGTATAGCAAAGTTGTAGTTTATAATAGCAATATAGTTCATAGTGTGGGAGCAAAACGAGCTGTAAGATAATTGCAAACTGTTTGTATGTTAATAACGACACAATTTATCATTTTAATAGAGGGTAGCAAGGTAACAAACAGCTTATGATATGTTAACAAAATAGTCGTAAAATGATAATAGAGTGGTTTGTTAGATGGTAGTAAAATAAGTAGTGCAATGGCGACGATTGATACATCTAGTCGATATAAGATTGCAGATAGTTGTGAGTCAAATAAGCTTACAACTCAAGATAAATGTACACCAATCCATACAATACGACGAGGTTTACAGAAAGGTACTAATAAAGTCTTATAGGAATACATCTTAAGAGAGTCTAAACTTAGGTCTCGTTATACAAGGCAGTCGACCTTTTGACATCATGTTCAAGTCCTATTTTCCTCCTGCTCCAAGGTTTCCTGGTACTTTGGTTCCTTGCACTCATTTCTGTAGTGCCCCTTCTTTCCACACCCATAACAGGTCACCTCAACCTTCCGATTATTCTTTGGTGCTGTATGTGCTCTTGCAAGGGTTTTAGACCTACAGCCTTTGGCCATGTTTCCAATCTTCTGACAGTTGTAGCACTTTCTAGCACACTTCCTGTTGTGGTGGTAGTTACAATGGTTACACAAGGGTAACTTCCCTGCATAAACCTTCTTCTCTCCTGACCCAGCAGTATAGACCTTGGCGATCTCTTGTCGCTTGTTCTGGTTGTTGCTGTTGTTGTTGTTTCCGGAGTGATCATCCCATTTCCTTCTGTTATCTACCACCTTCTCGGCGGTATCCTCAATTACTTGGTCCATTAGCTTGTTGGCCACTTCCATAGTCTCATGGAGATTACCAGCCTTGAAGGTAGTGACATTACCCTTGATGGACGGGGGTAATCCTCCAATGTATCTCTCTAGTAAGCGAGCTTCAGTTTGGACCATCTCAGGGCACAGTAAAGCCAACTCTTGAAAGTGTTGATTGTATGAAGCAATGTTGGTACCCTGCACCTTGAGGTTCCAAAACTCGACCTCCAACTTTTTAACTTCGTTACGAGGGCAATACTTTTTGAGCACCATTTCCTTAAAATTTTCCCATGGCATTGCGTAAGCGGCATCAATGCCTGCAGACTTCATATAGTTGTTTCAGCAGGTTAGAGCAGCATCCGTAAAGGTGAACGATGCATACTTAACCCTGTCTTCATCCGCACAACTAAATATTCGAAACACAGTCTCCAGCCTTTCAATCCATCTGACCAAAACAATAGCTCCCTCGGTTCCTCCAAAACCTCCAGTCATGGTCTTTCGGAACTCCTGATAGGTGCAGCCGTGGTTGTTGTTGTTTGTAGGTCTTGAGGTTCCGACATCAGTAGTCGAGTTGTTTACGTTCGCTGCAGCTAGTGCTGCTGCCACACGGTTATTAACCAACTGATCTAGCATGGCTTGATTCATAATGAGCGGGTTTGCTCCATTCCCAGTTGGAAGAGTGGTAGCAGCAGGTCGACCACGTGTGGTCTTGGTTGTCCTTCTTGTAGGATCCATTTATCTACATCATAAAATATGATGGCGAATGAGGTTTCAAATAAAAAGGACGGTATCACACGAGGGTACAATCATCACAGGTAGAATACGCGGGCAAAATCAACCATGAAAGAAGAGACACAACTGAATAGATAATCACACTTGTCATAGATTAATAGTCGTCACATGGTTACGGAGACTAGGTCTTGCTTCCCAAACGACATGTCCCTTCAAAATAATGAAGGAAGAGTGAGACCTAATAGTGATGTGTCCTAAGAGTGGATGTCTCGAGGATACATGTTTTAAGGCGATAGGTTGAGGTCGTGACCAAATGGATTGGTGGATTTCTAGATGATGGTAAATTAGGTGTTTCAAAAGAATTGGGCGAGTGTTCGAACTCGGAGTCGGGTAGTGAAATTGTGTAGGGGAAGGTAAGTTGTGACAAGTACGGTATGTATATATAAGTATGTAGAAAATACTTTTGGTATATAGTGTAAGTCCAGTATGATATAAATCATCAAACGGTAAAACATATCATATGGTTGTGTCAAGTAAAACAGTAATTAAGGCAACAGGCTTGGCAGGCAAGTGGCGGTCATAGGGACTTGTTTTTGTAAAAAGCGGTAATAGTTTAGGGTTTATATGTACCTAGTTCTCTATAACCTAGGCTCTGATGCCAATTTGTAACAAACCCAAAATCTGGTATTGCGGAAGCATTCGGGTCCTGGGGTGCTACTGAATTGGAAATCATAACACAAGGTAATAAAGAACGGAATACATATTCCGTTAAAATACATTCAGTTGAATTAAATCAAGTATACATCAGAGTTTTAAATTTAATAAATAAGCCCAAAAGTTTAATGGTCCCATAAAAACAAGCCATAAAAATGTGTGAAAACACTTCGATAAATAGTTTATGACCATCGCCTTGCCACGCCTTGCTAATAATGAGTTGCTTAAACACCTGAGAAAAACATGCTAAAAGTCAGCAAAAAGCTGGTGAGTTCATAGGTTTAATATAAAGCAGTAGTTGGACCATAAGCAAAGCAGATGAATATAATGTCACTCAAAAGTGAAGTCTATTACGTCAGCACTAAGTTCTCGCAACCGAAGCTTGACAATGAGCATGCTCTAGAAGCATGTTAAATAAAGATCTTGTAAGTGTCTATCCCGTGACACTCGTGTTTCGACATGTTATACGCTCGCATTTAGTTAACCTGACCAAACCGAACGGGGGTGTCAGCCCCAATAGATCTATTTATAGCATTCGCGCTTCCCCGCAGGAATTGACGGTTCATGAGTTTAGGCATGTGGGATTCAGTGTCTTAGGCTAATTCTACGTAATAGTTTGATAAAAGCATGAGTTCAGTTCAGGTCCAAATAAAAGTTTTGCATGTTTCTCACCCCAAGGTTTAATAAACAAGTAATGAGAGTAAAAGTAGGGCTATAAACTCACCTCAGCAAATAGCAGTCAGATAGTGCAATAATTCAGATAGTGTTCGGCACCAACACGCGACCTAGATTAGCAAGGCTTGTTTTAGTTCACAGAGTAAGTTTAAGACTCAACGAAATTTAATTTAATTCAAAAGTTTTAAAGTGTATATGTTATTGTTGCTTGTGTGGCAGCATTTAAGTTTAAATAGCTTGGTAAGTATTGGCTAGCATTCGCTTTCGGAAGTGCTTAAGCATACATGTACAACTAATAGAAAGTATAAAAAATGAATAAGTCTTTGGTTCGTCGGTAACCGAAAGCTTGACAATGAGCATGCTCTAGAAGCATGTTAAATAAAGATCTTGTAAGTGTCTATCCCGTGACACTCGTGTTTCGACATGTTATACGCTCGCATTTAGTTAACCTGACCAAACCGAACGGGGGTGTCAGCCCCAATAGATCTATTTATAGCATTCGCGCTTCCCCGCAGGAATTGACGGTTCATGAGTTTAGGCATGTGGGATTCAGTGTCTTAGGCTAATTCTACGTAATAGTTTGATAAAAGCATGAGTTCAGTTCAGGTCCAAATAAAAGTTTTGCATGTTTCTCACCCCAAGGTTTAATAAACAAGTAATGAGAGTAAAAGTAGGGCTATAAACTCACCTCAGCAAATAGCAGTCAGATAGTGCAATAATTCAGATAGTGTTCGGCACCAACGCGCGACCTAGATTAGTAAGGCTTGTTTTAGTTCACAGAGTAAGTTTAAGACTCAACGAAATTTAATTTAATTCAAAAGTTTTAAAGTGTTTATGTTACTGTTGCTTGTGTGGCAGCATTTAAGTTTAAATAGCTTGGTAAGTATTGGCTAGCATTGGCTTTCGGAAGTGCTTAAGCATACATGTACAACTAATAGAAAGTATAAAAAACGAATAAGTCTTTGGTTCGTCGGTAACCGAAAGGCGATGTATGGAAGGTAATCGTATATTAGACGAGTTCGAGCTATAAAAATGTCGTTTGAAATTATATATATAAAAAATATAACTAAATATAATAGAGGTGTGTGAAAGTTATATTTTAAGTAATTGTTTTATTAAAAGAGTTTATATTAAAATACACTTATAAGTTATAAAGGTTTATAGGAGATTTGGCATGACCCATGTATATGTTGTAAGCACACGTGGTGTCCAAGTGTCATAATGAACCGCCGTTATGAAAACGAGTATTGTTTAGTATTATATGAAATACTAATTAATAATTCAAAGACTAAGTTTCATTTATAATTTATAGTCCATTTTATAAAAATGTGTTTAGTGAAATAGTGTCGGGAGTAAATGAGTTGACTGAGTAAATGAGCGAGTCGTGAAATAAGTGGAAGAAAACAAGTAGTTGTGACTCGATTAAAATGATGACCCGAGCATATGTTACGCTACCCATCATGTTGTTTTATATCACAAAGTTTTATATATTTGCCACAAGGTTTATTTATGTGTTAGTTTGTTCAAATACAACTCAATGCACCATTTTGTATTTACATCACTAAAATTTTGTATATAAAAGTTTGTAAATTTTTGTTTGTTTAAGTTTGTTCCCAACGCACCCTTTTGTTGAATTAAGTAGGCTTCGGCCTATAGTCACTTGACACACACACATAGCAACACTTAATCAAATACTAAAAACACACCAATAATACGCACACCCCTTGGTGTTACATGTGGATCGAGAACAAATATACACCCTCTTGGGTTGTTAACCATTGCGACACAAACACAAGACCAACACCCTTCGTGGGTGTGGTCGTGAACCGTAACCCAAAACAGATCCTTGTGGGTCATTAGATGACACGCCCCTAGTGGGTTTCATACAAATCAAGACCAAAGCAAAACGACTACAACAAGCTAAGTGAGCTAAATTCGAGATCAAATAAGCCGTAACATAACAAACCAAAATTGACAAATCCAAATCCAATAACCAAACTGAGCCTAACCAGGCTTCGACCCAAGGAAACCCATGTGAGTTTCCTGTTGCAACCGAGAAGAAACAATGCACCCTTACGGGTTCCCTTTTACCGCAAGATCACACAAAACAACACCGAGATAACACATACGTTAGGACACAAAAATCCAGATCCGAGACCAAAACAAATACTCCTATAATAGTTTTCTTACCACATGATCTGATGTCAAAACATTTATTAATTGTTTCCAATTTACCGAGACCAAGACCTAATAAGCACACACCCTTGGGGTGTGTCGTTAAATCCAAACACAACCCAAAATTTATCGTATCAATAAGCCACTAAAATAAGCAAAACAATAATAAGCACTTCTATATTTTAGCCAATACTCAGGTTTTAGTTGTGAGATTACTTATTTTCGCCACACAAACATCAACAACCAAAAAGTATAACCGATTGAACATAGAAAGATGATAGCCAAATTAATTCACATAAACCAAAACCAAATTTGCATCTGGAAATATTTATAAAATCGACAATGTTACAACAGCACATATTCCAATGGAGATGAAATCAAGAAAAACCCTTACAAATAGGTGGTGAGTCGATTGACAGGAAGGCCAAAACCTTGAACACGTTTAATCCCAATCCAATTCAAGCAGGAAACCACTACAGCTTATCCCTTTTAATTTTTGATAACAAGTTTGAGGTGTGGTCTTCCTGTGGATCGATCGGTAGTTAAAAAGGAAGAAAAAAAAAGAAGAGTTAAACTAGCTTTCTTGGTGGTAATCTTGTGAGGAGAAATTCTTATCAAAAATCCCTATCAACTTCATCTCCCTATCTTCTCTCGTGATACAGTCTTGGGAGGAAGGAGATGAAAATGATGTATCCTTGTTTTTTTTCACTGGAATCTTGGGAAGGTGTAAAAGAAGCCGACAAAGGAAAAATGGATGTGTGATAAAAGTGGGAGAGAGGGATTTTATCAAGGGGTAGGGATAAGGGTTGTTTAGTTTTATTATATTAGAGTGTATTTTGTGTACCTCATGTTCTGTTGAGCTGAGATGTAATCGCGGTACCCCAGTTTCGTACAAATGCGAAAAATATAATTCTGGAGATGTTTTTATAAAACTGGTATAAAAGTAAAATTTATTGACTCCGAAAATAGATTATAAAATTAAACCGTTACTAATGTGGTGTCAGTACGCGTGTGATATCGTTTTTCAGGAAAACGAGATAACCTCTCGTTTTTATTACGTTGAAGTCAGTTGTGTCGGAAAGTGGAAAATTCACTTTTTCTGATAAAGTCAAATAGTTTTGTGAGTTACTGTATGATATAGTGTGCGGGTTTGCTTCCCGAAATAGTTATGCAAGCTCATGAATGCTTAATTTATCAGTCAGGTAATAATAAATTAACATTTATTATTAAAATACTAGTGGGAAAATTACCGTTTGTCACATCCTTCCCGCCTTAGAAGGAAAACTGTAACACCCCGCCTTTTCAGAGCAACCCTCTTATTTACCTTATATCAGCAGAAGCGTCTACTCTTAATCGACCTCAATTCATATCTTGATTTCTAAAGTAGCTCATCTGGGTTGCAAAATTTTAAAAAGAGTTTTGGGTCAGCCAAAGGCCTAGTGAGAATTCATGGTTTTCACGTACAAAACAATTCATATAATATCAAACACTTTTCCAATAATATCAAACTTGTAAAAACGATCATGCAATTTGTTCAAATCAATCATATAAGTGCTATCCAGCTATAACATAATTCTCATTCAATTTAAGTAGTAACAATTTAATATAAACCAACGATTCAACTTATCTCACATTACAACATATACCAAATATTCATATTTCCGTTCGGTTCAACGGCTCCAACAATTCAACATATAAAAATATTCTTAATTAATAATGTAACCCACTTTTTCATGGCAAACCCGACCTTGTTTGCTCTTAGACCAAGAGTAGTGGTGTTGGTTTTTCTTGGTGGGGGTTGGGGCATTTGTTGACATGTGTCCCATGTTTGACATGGTTTTTTTTTTTTTTTTTTTTTTTAAATGGGAGTAGTGGTGGGGCGTTGAATTGTACTTTTTGTTTTTTTTAACGTTAACAATTTAAAAACGTTAATAAGTATTAAACGTTAACAATTAAAAACGTAAAATCATACATTAAAATAAAACAACAATTACAAACTTAAATAAAACAACAATTAAAATAAAAAAATTAAAAACCTAGTTGGTATCGGTTATTCCATATTTTTCTTTAATTTTTGCTATTTTGAGCAACATCAAATCTCGTACCAAACCGGGTTCGGTTGGTATCGGTTTTGACAAGTACTCAATATCTTCGGTTAGTTGACGATCCTCCTCCAACTTTATCATCTTGTTTCGTGTTTAAATCTTTGCCGCCTCTTGATCGGTTTTTTTTCTCTAAACGTTGACGGGCTAATTCGAGAATATTCAAATGGCATAAAGTTGTGTTGAAGGTTGTGTTGGTGAAAGTTGTGTTCGTGAAACAACATCATCTTGCGAATTTTCAAATGGCATAAAGTTTGGGTGCATCATATTCGGGTTTTGATTTGGGTATGGTAATTGCGTCATGTAGCCGAAAACTTGGTTGTTATTTAGTTCTTGATCGGTTTATTGCTCGGGTGCTCTTCGTGGAGCAACAAATTGTGTCTTTCGGCTTGAGCCATAAGCGGGAATGTTATATTGATTGGGATTCATTTTTATTTTGGGACGTTGAAGTAAAAGAAGTTGTAAAAAATAAGAGTTAACTTGTTAAATTTATAGAAAAAACAAAGCGTTAACTTGGTAAAATAAAAGAGTTAAATGCTTATTTAATGCAAAAGTTAACGTTACAGCCCAACTTCAACGGCTAATTTTGTTTAAATATAAAAACAACACCCGTTGTATTATCAACGACCGTTGTTTCTTATTGCATTCAACGGGCTTCAACGCCCCATGGGGGTGGGCCAACGGGCGTTGAAAGGGCAACTAAGCCCACTTCAACGCCCCACTACTCTTGGTCTTACAATATTTCCTCTTTTTATATGGCAAACCCGACCTTGTTTGCTCTTACAATATTTCTTTCTTTTAATGTGGCAAACCCGACCTTGTTTGCTCTTTCAATATTTCTCTCTTTTAATGTGGCAAACCCGACCTTGTTTGCTCTTTCAATATTTCTCTCTTTTAATGTGGCAAACCCGACCTTGTTTGCTCTTACCGTGTAATGTTCATCTTTATTCTAACGTTTCAACATATAACCACGATACTACATATACATTTAATAACACCACTTTATATGAACATATCAAATATTCACAACTTTCGCATATAATCAGACATTTAAAACATGTACCAAATTATGATCATTTAAACAAGTTTGCATGATAGTGTTTTCAATAAAAAGTGCAACCCAATTTAAAAGCACATGAAAACTCACCTGAATATAATTGCTTAAGAATGAAAGTTCACTTTGTGCTACACAAGGTCTCCTATGATTACAATAGAAACCCACTTTTAATCATAGTTTAAACATAATAGTCCTATGCGATTGGTCGAGTATCATATAGTGCCTAATCGATGTTTGATAAATCTTTTGATACAAAACTAATACTTTAAACATTAGATCAAGGACCAATTATTGCCTAATTTAAGATATGCATTAACAATATCAATGCTAATGTGATCATACATGTTTATTTTAGTTACAGTTCTCGCTTCTCATTGTTCATACCCAAATAAAGTTTTTAAATTCAAATGAAATTACCTTAACAATTAATACTCTTATTATAGATCTTTAATGGACTATAAACAATAAAATAGAAACTAATAACATATTCAGTTTACAACAAAAACCAAAGCAACAAAAAGTTATAATTATCTTCCTCTTCAATCAATATTCTTCGGTCACAGCAATGCGCAAAACGCAAATCGTCTTTAATTATATATGCATGTGTTACCATTATCCATTTAATAAACCAAGACCCATTAAGTTTTTACTCATTTATGCAATAAACTACAACTTAGCTCACAAGACTCAATCAACCAACTAACAACAATTATTTAACAAGTTGTATCCCAAGATATTTTTTTCTTCTTCTTCTTTCCGTGTGTTCCTCATTCAACATTCATTATCAAACCATACATAACAAAAAGCCTTAAACCCATCATAGGAGAGCCAATATTAATTTACAGTGACCCAAAAACAAGTATCTTATTATTGAAACTAAGGCATAAAAATGACACCAGATTAACGCTTCATAAACCAACCACATATGCAATTAACATTATCTATCTTGTCTACAACACCTACAACTCGACCAATCGGCTATCATGTATCATGCACAAAGTCACAATCAAGTACAGATGTTACCTTAATTGACAATGGAACTCGGACCAAAACCTGAAAGTAGCTCTTCAATCTTTCTGTTGCCGCCTAGTCTTGTTGTGGGTTTATTTTTCTTTTGTGTAAAATGACACATTATGGGGAGTTCGTGATATATATAAGGGGGTTTGGTCTAGAAATCTCGTGTATATACAGATTAATATGAGAGTCCAGTAAAGCACATCTTGATGACTAATTCAACCCATACTTTACTTCTAAATTTGAAAGGCACATAGCATAATTAACCCTATTTGTTTTAAGATGTCACAAGACCACCCTTAATTATTTATCTAATTTAAGTTTAGTCCTAAAAGTTAAAGAATCCACAAATCTCATACTATAAAACTTCTGGGTATTACAAAAACCGTCCTCGGTTTTCACTTAGAGTTACCCGATGGAGTTGAAAAAAATTGAGGGCATTTACGCTTGATTTTGTTTTCATGTTCCTACATGAATTCGAGACCTCTTCGAGAGTTTCTACGAACCTTGACGATAGGGATACGACTTCTCTTAAGTCGTTTGACCTCTTGGTCCATATTTCGATAGGTTAAGGTACGCGGATGATCTTCTTGTCGCAGATGGTAATGACACGGTACTTGGATATCCAATCCATACCATTGATGACATCGGGGCTTCCAAGTGAAACTGGAATGAGTTCGATGTTGAATGAGTAGTTTAGAAAGTTTTAGAGTACAATCTTGAAGAATGATGGTGATTGCTACTAGCAATAAGTTGGTTGATTTAGTGGTGTACTCAGTATCCAATGCAGAGTGTATGATTAAGGAACTGGATGTAGTCGTCGTAACCATTGACATAGATGCTTTCAAGGGAAAGTAGGTTTCAGTCACACGCGGGTTTATGAGATATCAGGTAGCTATTGAATCTGGAGGTTGTTTGACGGTAAGATTCTTCAAAATTGGAAGTAGCAAAAGGAAGTGAGGCGTTATAAGATTGGGTTTCGTACGAAATCCTAAGGTTGTATCGTAGGTAATCTCGTTGATTGTGGTCGTGCTCTCCGGTAGATGGCCTCATGATAGCTAGTGGTGTAATTTATCCCTTCGGTTTAGAATAGGATGTGAGACAAGGCTGATTCTAAGTGGTAAGATTGTATTGGTGCCCAATTGGTTACTGTGGTTGCTAGTACGGATGCCATGACTTTGCACTACTTTTATGTACTTACACACGCGAGTTTTGATTTCTTGAAAATAAGGAATTTGACCTTTGATCAAAATTTAAGGCAACCAATCCTAGCATAGTATGGTCCTACATGAATTATACACAGGTGATCAGGCTTTGTATAATTAAGGTCCGACGATGCAATGCTGGGTTTAGTTAAAAAGGAAAAATATTGGTTATTCTGTTTATGAGGTGGTAGCATAAAATACTTTCCAAGGGAGTAAATAGTTTACAGGGTGATAGTAGAATAGTTTGTAAGGCGTTTTGCTAAATAGTCTTTTAGGGTAATAGAAAAATAATTTATTATTTGCAAGGTATAGCAAAGTTGTAGTTTATAATAGCAATATAGTTCATAGTGTGGGAGCAAAACGAGCTGTAAGATAATTGCAAACTGTTTGTATGTTAATAACGACACAATTTATCATTTTAATAGAGGGTAGCAAGGTAACAAACAGCTTATGATATGTTAACAAAATAGTCGTAAAATGATAATAGAGTGGTTTGTTAGATGGTAGTAAAATAAGTAGTGCAATGGCGACGATTGATACATCTAGTCGATATAAGATTGCAGATAGTTGTGAGTCAAATAAGCTTACAACTCAAGATAAATGTACACCAATCCATACAATACGACGAGGTTTACAGAAAGGTACTAATAAAGTCTTATAGGAATACATCTTAAGAGAGTCTAAACTTAGGTCTCGTTATACAAGGCAGTCGACCTTTTGACATCATGTTCAAGTCCTATTTTCCTCCTGCTCCAAGGTTTCCTGGTACTTTGGTTCCTTGCACTCATTTCTGTAGTGCCCCTTCTTTCCACACCCATAACAGGTCACCTCGACCTTCCGATTATTCTTTGGTGCTGTATGTGCTCTTGCAAGGGTTTTAGACCTACAGTCTTTGGCCATGTTTCCAATCTTCTGACAGTTGTAGCACTTTCTAGCACACTTCCCGTTGTGGTGGTAGTTACAATGGTTACACAAGGGTAACTTCCCTGCATAAACCTTCTTCTCTCCTGACCCAGCAGTATAGACCTTGGCGATCTCTTGTCGCTTGTTCTGGTTGTTGCTGTTGTTGTTGTTTCCGGAGTGATCATCCCATTTCCTTCTGTTATCTACCACCTTCTCGGTGGTATCCTCAATTACTTGGTCCATTAGCTTGTTGGCCACTTCCATAGTCTCATGGAGATTACCAGCCTTGAAGGTAGTGACATTACCCTTGATGGACGGGGGTAATCCTCCAATGTATCTCTCTAGTAAGCGAGCTTCAGTTTGGACCATCTCAGGGCACAGTAAAGCCAACTCTTGAAAGCGTTGATTGTATGAAGCAATGTTGGTACCCTGCACCTTGAGGTTCCAAAACTCGACCTCCAACTTTTTAACTTCGTTACGAGGGCAATACTTTTTGAGCACCATTTCCTTAAAATTTTCCCATGGCATTGCGTAAGCGGCATCAATGCCTGCAGACTTCATATAGTTGTTTCAGCAGGTTAGAGCAACATCCGTAAAGGTGAACGATGCATACTTAACCCTGTCTTCATCCGCACAACTAAATATTCGAAACACAGTCTCCAGCCTTTCAATCCATCTGACCAAAACAATAGCTCCCTCGGTTCCTCCAAAACCTCCAGTCATGGTCTTTCGGAACTCCTGATAGGTGCAGCCGTGGTTGTTGTTGTTTGTAGGTCTTGAGGTTCCGACATCAGTAGTCGAGTTGTTTACGTTCGCTGCAGCTAGTGCTGCTGCCACACGGTTATTAACCAACTGATCTAGCATGGCTTGATTCATAATGAGCGGGTTTGCTCCATTCCCAGTTGGAAGAGTGGTAGCAGCAGGTCGACCACGTGTGGTCTTGGTTGTCCTTCTTGTAGGATCCATTTATCTACATCATAAAATATGATGGCGAATGAGGTTTCAAATAAAAAGGACGGTATCACACGAGGGTACAATCATCACAGGTAGAATACGCGGGCAAAATCAACCATGAAAGAAGAGACACAACTGAATAGATAATCACACTTGTCATAGATTAATAGTCGTCACATGGTTACGGAGACTAGGTCTTGCTTCCCAAACGACATGTCCCTTCAAAATAATGAAGGAAGAGTGAGACCTAATAGTGATGTGTCCTAAGAGTGGATGTCTCGAGGATACATGTTTTAAGGCGATAGGTTGAGGTCGTGACCAAATGGATTGGTGGATTTCTAGATGATGGTAAATTAGGTGTTTCAAAAGAATTGGGCGAGTGTTCGAACTCGGAGTCGGGTAGTGAAATTGTGTAGGGGAAGGTAAGTTGTGACAAGTACGGTATGTATATATAAGTATGTAGAAAATACTTTTGGTATATAGTGTAAGTCCAGTATGATATAAATCATCAAACGGTAAAACATATCATATGGTTGTGTCAAGTAAAACAGTAATTAAGGCAACAGGCTTAGCAGGCAAGTGGCGGTCATAGGGACTTGTTTTTGTAAAAAGCGGTAATAGTTTAGGGTTTATATGTACCTAGTTCTCTATAACCTAGGCTCTGATGCCAATTTGTAACAAACCCAAAATCTGGTATTGCGGAAGCATTCGGGTCCTGGGGTGCTACTGAATTGGAAATCATAACACAAGGTAATAAAGAACGGAATACATATTCCGTTAAAATACATTCAGTTAAATTAAATCAAGTATACATCAGAGTTTTAAATTTAATAAATAAGCCCAAAAGTTTAATGGTCCCATAAAAACAAGCCATAAAAATGTGTGAAAACACTTCGATAAATAGTTTATGACCATCGCCTTGCCACGCCTTGCTAATAATGAGTTGCTTAAACACCTGAGAAAAACATGCTAAAAGTCAGCAAAAAGCTGGTGAGTTCATAGGTTTAATATAAAGCAGTAGTTGGACCATAAGCAAAGCAGATGAATATAATGTCACTCAAAAGTGAAGTCTATTACGTCAGCACTAAGTTCTCGCAACCAAAGCTTGACAATGAGCATGCTCTAGAAGCATGTTAAATAAAGATCTTGTAAGTGTCTATCCCGTGACACTCGTGTTTCGACATGTTATACGCTCGCATTTAGTTAACCTGACCAAACCGAACGGGGGTGTCAGCCCCAATAGATCTATTTATAGCATTCGCGCTTCCCCGCAGGAATTGACGGTTCATGAGTTTAGGCATGTGGGATTCAGTGTCTTAGGCTAATTCTACGTAATAGTTTGATAAAAGCATGAGTTCAGTTCAGGTCCAAATAAAAGTTTTGCATGTTTCTCACCCCAAGGTTTAATAAACAAGTAATGAGAGTAAAAGTAGGGCTATAAACTCACCTCAACAAATAGCAGTCAGATAGTGCAATAATTCAGATAGTGTTCGGCACCAACACGCGACCTAGATTTGTAAGGCTTGTTTTAGTTCACAGAGTAAGTTTAAGACTCAACGAAATTTAATTTAATTCAAAAGTTTTAAAGTGTATATGTTATTGTTGCTTGTGTGGCAGCATTTAAGTTTAAATAGCTTGGTAAGTATTGGCTAGCATTCGCTTTCGGAAGTGCTTAAGCATACATGTACAACTAATAGAAAGTATAAAAAACGAATAAGTCTTTGGTTCGTCGGTAACCGAAAGCTTGACAATGAGCATGCTCTAGAAGCATGTTAAATAAAGATCTTGTAAGTGTCTATCCCGTGACACTCGTGCTTCGACATGTTATACGCTCGCATTTAGTTAACCTGACCAAACCGAACGGGGGTGTCAGCCCCAATAGATCTATTTATAGCATTCGCGCTTCCCCGCAGGAATTGACGGTTCATGAGTTTAGGCATGTGGGATTCAGTGTCTTAGGCTAATTCTATGTAATAGTTTGATAAAAGCATGAGTTCAGTTCAGGTCCAAATAAAAGTTTTGCATGTTTCTCACCCCAAGGTTTAATAAACAAGTAATGAGAGTAAAAGTAGGGCTATAAACTCACCTCAGCAAATAGTAGTCAGATAGTGCAATAATTCAGATAGTGTTCGGCACCAACACGCGACCTAGATTAGTAAGGCTTGTTTTAGTTCACAGAGTAAGTTTAAGACTCAACGAAATTTAATTTAATTCAAAAGTTTTAAAGTGTATATGTTATTGTTGCTTGTGTGGCAGCATTTAAGTTTAAATAGCTTGGTAAGTATTGGCTAGCATTCGCTTTCGGAAGTGCTTAAGCATACATGTACAACTAATAGAAAGTATAAAAAACGAATAAGTCTTTGGTTCGTCGGTAACCGAAAGCTTGACAAGGAGCATGCTCTAGATGCATGTTAAATAAAGATCTTGTAAGTGTCTATCCCATGACACTCGTGTTTCGACATGTTATACGCTCGCATTTAGTTAACCTGACCAAACCGAACGGGGGTGTCAGCCCCAATAGATCTATTTATAGCATTCGCGCTTCCCCGCAGGAATTGACGGTTCATTAGTTTAGGCATGTGGGATTCAGTGTCTTAGGCTAATTCTACGTAATAGTTTGATAAAAGCATGAGTTCAGTTCAGGTCCAAATAAAAGTTTTGCATGTTTCTCACGCCAAGGTTTAATAAACAAGTAATGAGAGTAAAAGTAGGGCTATAAACTCACCTCAGCAAATAGCAGTCAGATGGTGCAATAATTCAGATAGTGTTCGGCACCAACACGCGACCTAGATTAGTAAGGCTTGTTTTAGTTCACAGAGTAAGTTTAAGACTCAACGAAATTTAATTTAATTCCAAAGTTTTAAAGTGTTTATGTTACTGTTGCTTGTGTGGCAGCATTTAAGTTTAAATAGCTTGGTAAGTATTGGCTAGCATTGGCTTTCGGAAGTGCTTAAGCATACATGTACAACTAATAGAAAGTATAAAAAACGAATAAGTCTTTGGTTCATCGGTAATCGAAAGGCGAAGTATGGGAGGTAATCGTATATTAGACGAGTTCGAGCTATAAAAATGTCGTTTGAAATTATATATATAAAAAGTATTACTAAATATAATAGAGGTGTGTGAAAATTATATTTTAAGTAATTGTTTTATTAAAAGAGTTTATATTAAAATACACTTATAAGTTATAAAGGTTTATAGGAGATTTGGCATGACCCATGTATATGTTGTAAGCACACGTGGTGACCAAGTGTCATAATGAACCGCGATTATGAAAACGAGTATTGTTTAGTATTATATGAATACTAATTAATAATTCAAAGACTAAGTTTCATTTATAGTTTATAGTCCGTTTTATAAAAACGTGTTTAGTGAAATAGTGTCGGGAGTAAATGAGTTGAGTGAGTAAATGAGCGAGTCATGAAATAAGTGGAATAAAACAAGTAGTTGTGACTCGATTAAAATGATGACCCGAGCATATGTTATGCTACCCATCATATTGTTTTATATCACAAAGTTTTAAATGTTTGCCACAAGGTTTATTTATGTGTTAGTTTGTTCAAATACAACTCAATGCACCCTTTTGTATTTACATCACTAAAATTTTGTATATGAAAGTTTGTAAATTTTGGTTTGTTTAAGTTTGTTCCCAACGCACCGTTTTGTTGAATTAAGTGGGCTTCGGCCTACTGTCACTTGACACACACACATAGCAACACTTAATCAAATACTTAAAACACACCAATAATACGCACCCCTTGGTGTTACATGTGGACCGAGAACAAATATACACCCTCTTGGGTTGTTAACCATTGCGACACAAACACAAGACCAACACCCTTCGTGGGTGTGGTCGTGAACAGTAACCCAAAACAGATCCTTGTGGGTCAATAGATGACACGCCCCTAGTGGGTTTCATACTAATCGAGACCAAATTAAAATGACCACAACAAGCTAAGTGAGCTAAATTCGAGATTAAATAAGCCGTAACATAACAAACCAAAATTGACAAATCCAAATCCGATAACTAAACCAAGCCTAACTAGGCTTTGGCCCAAGTAAACCCATGTGACTTTCCTGTTGCAACCGAGAACAAACAATGCACCCTTATGGGTTCCCTTTTACCGCAAGATCACACAAAACAACACCGAGATAACACATACGTTAGGACACAAAAATCCAGATCCGAGACCAAAACAAATACTCCTATAATAGTTTTATTTCCATGCGATCTGATGTCAAAACATTTATTAATAGTTTCCAATTTACCAAGACCAAGACCTAATGAGCACACACCCTTGGGGTGTGTCGTTAAATCCAAACACAACCCAAAATTTATCGTATCAATAAGCCACTAAAATAAGAAAAACAATAATAAGCACTTCCATATTTTAGCCAATACTCAGGTTTTAGTTGTGAGATTACTTATTTTCGCCACACAAACATCAACAACCAAAAAGTATAACCGATTGAACATAGAAAGATGATAGCCAAATTAATTCACCTAAACCAAAACCAAATTCGCATCTGGAAATATTTATAAAATCGACAATGTTACAACAGCACATATTCCAATGGAGATGAAATCAAGAAAAACCCTTACAAATAGGTGGTGAGTCAATTGACAGGAAGGCTAAAACCTTGAACACGTTTAATCCCAATCCGATCCAAGCAGGAAACCACTACAACTTATCCCTTTTAATTTTTGATAACAAGTTTGAGGTGTGGTCTTCCTGTGGATCGATCGGTAGTTAAACGGAAGAAAAAAAAGAAGAGTTAAACTAGCTTTCTTGGTGGTAATCTTGTGAGGAGCAATTCTTGGCAAAAATCCCTATGAACTTCATCTCCCTATCTTCTCTCGTGATACAGTCTTGGGAGGAAGGAGATGAAAATGATGTATCCTTTTTTTTTGACTGGAATCATGGGAAGGAGTAAAAGAAGCCGACAAAGTAAAAATGGATGTGTGATAAAAGTGGGAGAGAGGGGGCGGTTTTATCAAGGGGTAGGGATAAGGGTTGTTTAGTTTTATTATATTAGAGTGTATTTTGTATACATCGTGTTCTGTTGAGCTGAGATGTAATCGCGGTACCCCAGTTTCGTACAAATGCAAAAAATATAATTTTGGAGACGTTTTTATAAAACTGGTATAAAAGTAAAATTTATTGACTTCGAAAATAGATTATAAAATTAAAATGTTACTAATGTGGTGTCGGTACGCGTGTGGTATCGTTTTTCAGGAAAAACGAGATAACCTCTCGTTTTTATTACGTTGAAGTCAGTAGTGTCGGAAAGTGGAAAATTCACTTTTTCTGATAAAGTCAAATAGTTTTGTGAGTTACTGTATGCTACAGTGTGCGGGTTTGCTTCCCGAAATAGTTATGAAAGCTCACGAATGCTTAATTTATCAGTCAGGTTATAATAAATTAACATTTATTATTAAAATATTAGTGGGAAAATTACCGTTTGTCACAAAAAATCATAGTGTATACGGATCATTCGGCTCTTAAATATCTCCTTGCTAAGCAAGATGCTAAGCCGAGATTGCTTCGGTGGATTCTCCTTCTCCAAGAATTTGATGTCATTATTCGTGATAAAAAAGGAGCGGAGAATTTCACCGCCGACCATTTGTCAAGACTAGAAAACCCTCATCAAGGTGTTCTCGAGAAAAAGGAAATTACCGAAATATTACCTCTCGAGACACATGGGATGATATCGCTTAGAGGTGATTCTAGTACCCCATGGTTTGCCGATTTTGAAAATTACCATACGGGGAATTTTATTGTGAAAGGGATGTCGTCCCAACAAAAGAAGAAATTCTTTAAGGATGTGAAACATCATTTTTGGGATGACCCCTATTTGTTTAATATTTGTGCGGATCAAGTGATTAGACGATGTGTTCACGGCCAAGAAGCCCTTAATATCCTCACGGCTTGCCATAATGGACCCACCGGGGGACATCACGGTGCCAACTACACTGCTAAGAAAGTCTTTGATTCCGGTTTTTATTTTCCGACTATTTACCGTGATGCCCACGACTTGGTGAAGTCATGTGACTCTTGCCAACGTCAAGGAAAAATCTCGCAAAAAGACGAAATGCCTCAAAATGCAATCTAAGTTTGAGAGATCTTTGTTGGGAATAAAATGTTCAAGTCAAAGAGCCTGCCAGATGAGTTATTGAGCCTGCTAGTTGATTTTGAAGAAGTTGAAGATGTACTAACAGTACCTTCTGGGTGCGAAGGTACTGCTGGTTGAAGAAGGTACTGCCCAGTTGAATGTCAAGTTGATAGATATTTATTTGTAGATATTTAGTTGTATCATTAGTCTTTGTACAATGTAATACGTTTAGTAGAAGTAGTTCAGTCTTCTATGTTGTGCAGAAGAATATACAGAGTAGTTTACATTGGAAGTTGTAATAAATAGTAGGCTAGAAAAGTCCAAGTATCTTATTTTATTGTGCAACTTGACAACATGTAAAAGGGTTCCTTATCCTATAAAAGGAACCCTTAGTCACCTTATTATATATATCTCTTCAACTAATAACCTTAGCAATATCCATAACAGAACAACATCTCTAGTAACTTAGTTAATAATTCACAAATCCTTAACAAATCAAAGATTCAAGGTTTTGTGTTACTAAAGTTGAATCGTTTTGTGTTACTAAAGTTGTGTCCTTTGTTCATTACAATTCACGATTGCATGTTCACCACCTTATGTTTCTTTTAAGTGTGTTATAGTAAATTCCGCGTACTAAAGCACATTCATTCCTAAATATCCCAACACATTATTAAGATAAACATCCCAAGTGTTTGTATAATCCTTCACAAGTGGTATCAAAGCTAGGCTGATATTTAGGATTTAAAAGAACAATGGATGTTGAACACATTCAAACCAATGTGGCTGCAAAACTTCCATTACTCAAACAAAATGAGTTTGATATGTGGAGACTGAGGGTAGAGCAATACTTTCAAGTGCAAGACTATGCACTCTGGGAGATCATTGAACAAGGAAACTCATTCAAACCTACAATCACCACCTCCACAGTGAACGATGCACTTGTAACAAATTTTCAAGTAAACCCTGCAACTGCAGAAGAAAGAATTCAAAAGAGAAATGATCTTAAAGCCAGAAGTATGCTTCTCATGACTATTCCAAATGACCAGCTTTTGATCTTCAACAAGTACAAATGTGCTAAAACTCTTTTTCAAGCTATTGTGGCTAGATTTGGTGGAAATGATGCCACCAAGAAAACTCAGAAAACTCTCCTCAAACATCAGTTTGAAAACTTTATAGCCACAACAAATGAGTCTTTGGACAGCATGTTCAATAGACTTAAAAAGCTTTCAAGTCAGTTAGCCATTCATGAAGTGATGATAACTCAAGAGGACTTAAACTCCAAATTCCTTAGGAGTTTACCCTCTAAATGGTCCATGCATGTCATTGTCTGGAAAAACAAACCAGATATTGATCAGATGAGTCTTAATGATCCTTACAACAACTTCAAAATAGTAGAGCATGAAGTGAAGAAGACTACAGGTTCAAGCTCAGGAAATATGGCCTTTGCATAATCTCCAAGCACCTCAAGGGTAGTAGATGAAGAAAAAGATGGTAGAGAAGAAGGTACTGCCAACACAAATTTTGGTACTGCCAATACTTCCAGCAGTACCAAAACAATTCTAGATGAAACAATTGGTTGTGCTTTCCTGACATCACAACACAATGGGTCCATATTAACTTTTGAAGATATTCAAGAGATCAATGATGATGATCTTGAGGAAATGGACATAAAGTGGCAACTTTCACTTCTGAGCATAAGGGCTAAGAAATTGCTGATGAGGACTGGAAAGAAGATTATCATAAATGGTAATGAGCCTGCTGGGTATGACAAGTCCAAAGTGGAGTGCTACAACTGCCACATGAAAGGTCACTACTCAAGAGAGTGTAGAAGACCAAAGAAGCAGGATGATAAGGGAAGAGGTTTTGAGAACAAGAACAAGGGAAGCTTTGAGAAGAAAGGAAGCTTTGAGGGCAAGAGTAAGGCTGTGGAAATCACTGAGCCTAAAGCTATGGTAGCTATTGATGGGATGGGTTTTGATTGGAGCTTTATGGGTGAAGAGGAGTCAACTTCAGATGAAATGGCTTTAATGGCTTTCTCCAATCCTGAGGTACAAATTACTAAATGTTCTAATACTTGCAAAGTTTTTGAAGAATTACAAACTTTAATAAAACTTTATGATGAACTGAAAGAAGAGCAAAGAAATACTCATCAAGAATTAGTTAATCATAAGTGTGGTATGGCCAAACTTGAAAAGCAGATAATCCATTTTAGGGAAAATGAACTCACTTTTTCTGATGCAAAAGGCATTCTTAATAGGGAAATATTTTTGAAAGATGCTGAAATAAGTATGTTAAGAACTGAGTGTGCTAAACTGACATTGGCAAAGGATAATATTCAACTAACTGTTACCACATTAGAAACTGCTTCTGATTGTACTAGAAGCATAGTTTAAAATCAAATGAACAAGAGAATCAAATCTGGAATTGGATACAATACTTGTCCACCTCCTTACAGAGGAATCCCTTGTCCCCCAGGATTAGATCTTGCAGAATCAGGTTTACATGAATTCACCAATAAACCCCTAGAGAAACCTGTAGAGAAAAGTGAACCTTTTGAGAGTGCTAATGTTGCTTCACTCTCTAACAAAAAGGTGCTCACTGATAAGAAATCAGATGTTCTAATTATTGAAGATTGGACATCTGATGATGATGAAGAAGAGACTGTTTCAAACAAAGGAAACAAAATAGGACCAGTCAGTCCTAAAAGTGTAGAGATTAAGACTAAGGCTAAAGCTATTCTGAAAACAGTTGAATGTTGTGCTAAATGTAATAGCAAACCTAGAGGTAGCCAGAGAAATTGGAACAATCTTAAGTCACACCAACTTGGTGATGATTTTGTCATGTACAATAAGGCTTGCTATTACTGTGGTAGTTTTAATCATACTCATGCTTATTGTAACAATTGGGTTTCAGGGAGTAAATCAAGGTCTAAAACAAATGGAACAAACCCCAGAAAAAGTTTTGTTAAGTCTAACACACCAAAAGTTAATCATACTGTTAGACCAAATAAGCCTGTTAATTCAAAACCAACTACTAAGGGTGCAAGAAATACTTTCAAACATGCACCAAGAGTTGTGAAAAGTCCCATTGAAAAGAAATTTGTGGTTAAAACACAAGATTGGAGACCAAAACCAAAAGGTCTTGCTAGACCAAAAGGTCCTGCTAGACCAAATGGTACTGCCAAAATTGGTACTGATAGACCAAAGACCACAAAATGGATTAAAAGGGAAAATGCTGTTAAGTCCTCAGCATGTTGGATATGGAAACCACTCCAATCAAAAGGTGCATCAACAATCCTAAAGAGGTTTGATTTCATTGATGCAAGAGGCAAACCCAAGTCAGTCATGGCTTGGGTACCCCAAGGAAACTAATATGTCTATATATGTGCAGGAACATTCCAATGATATTGCTGATCAAGGATATGTAGATAGTGGATGTTCAAGGCACATGACAGGCAACATGTCTTACCTCACAGACTTCAAAACATTTGATGGAGGATATGTTACCTTTGGGGGAGGAATCAAAGGAAAGATTACTGGTAAAGGTACAATCAAAACCAGTAAATTAGATTTTGAAAATGTGTACTTTGTGAAAGAGCTTCAGTTTAATCTCCTTAGTGTCTCACAAATGTGTGACAAAAAGAACAATGTTCTCTTTACTGACAATGAATGTATGGTTCTTTCTTCTGATTTTAAAATGCCTGATGAAAGTCAGATTCTTCTTAAAATCCCAAAAAGGAACAATATGTACAGTGTTGATTTAAAGAACATTGATCCTAAGGAGAGTTTAACTTGTTTAGTAGCAAAAGCCTCATTGGATGAATCTATGCTTTGGCATAGAAGGCTTGGTCATGTAAACTTTAAAACAATCAACACAATTGCAAAATATGATTTGGTTAGAGGTTTACCCAAAATGATTTTTCAAAATGACCAAACCTGTGTTGATTGTCTTAAAGGCAAACAACATAGAGCTTCTTGTAAGCCCAAGACCCATAACTCAATTTCTCAAGCTTTATACATGCTTCATATGGATCTTTTTGGTCCTACTAATGTGAGTAGCTTAAATGGTAAAAAATATTGTCTTGTAGTTACTGATGATTACAGCAGATTTTCTTGGGTTTTCTTTTTAAGATCTAAGCATGAAACAAGTGAAATTCTTAAGTCTTATATAACTGAGGTAGAAAACCAAGCTGATAAGAAAGTAAAAGTAATTAGATGTGATAATGGGACAGAATTCAAGAATAGGGTTATGGATGAATTTTGCAAAGAAAAAGGAATAAAAAGAGAATTTAGTGTAGCTAGAACCCCACAGCAAAATGGAGTAGCAGAAAGGAAAAATAGAACACTTATAGAGGCTGCTAGAACAATGTTAGTAGACTCTAAGTTGCCTATTTCATTTTGGGCTGAAGCAGTAGGTACTGCTTGTTATGTGCAGAACAGGGTTCTTGTGATTAAACCACATAAAAAGACTCCTTATGAACTTTTCTTTGGTAGAACACCATCTTTAAGTTTTATGAGACCTTTTGGATGTCATGTCACTATTCTCAATACCAAAGATCATCTAGGAAAGTTTGAAGGAAAAGCTGATGAAGGCTATTTGATAGGGTATTCTTTGCAAAGTAAGGCCTATAGAGTGTATAATAGTTGCACTAGGCTAGTGGAAGAAAATTTGCACATAGAGTTTCAAGAGAAACTAGCAAATGTTAAAGGCATTGGGCCAGATTGGATGTTTGACATTGATAGGCTTTCAGAATCTATGAATTATGTGCCTGTTTCAGGTACAAATACTAATGATAATGCAGGTTTTGAAGACAATGTTGAAACACCTAAAGATCAAGATTACATCTAGATGCCAATTTGGAAAGGGTTGGATTTATCTTCAAGTCTTGAAGAACCTTCAAATACAACAAATGAAGGTACTGAAGATAATCATGGAACTTAAGGTCAAGAGAATCAAGAAAGTAGTGCAAATGAAAATGGTACTGCTAGTTCACCAGATGGTACTGCCAGTTCACAAATTGGTACTGCTGAACCATTAAATGTTCAATCAGATGATTCTTTACCACAATAAATGGGGATTAGCAATCTTCCACTTACCTATGAAGTTCCTACAAATCACTACACAAGAATTCTCAAAGATCACTCCACTGATGATGTGATTGGTAGCATTGATTCTGGTGTTAGAACAAGATCTCAAGTCTTGACTTCAGACCAAGAAGGGTTTATCTCATCTATCTATGAAGAAAAGAATCATGAAGTTGCCAACATATGCCTGTTTTCATGTTTTCTCTCTCAAGCTGAACCCAAAAACATTAACAAAGCCTTAGATGATGCAAGTTGGGTTGAATCAATGCAAGAAGAACTTCTTCAATTCAAGCTTCAGAAGGTTTGGAAATTGGTTGATTTGCCCAAAGGTCATTGGGCAATTGGAACCAAATGGGTGTTCAGGAACAAGAAAGATGAAAGGGGAATAGTGATCAGAAACAAAGCAAGATTGGTGGCCCAAGGGTATACTCAAGAAGAAGGGGTGGATTATGAAGAGGTTTTTGCTCCAGTTGCAAGACTTGAAGCAATCAGGCTATTCTTGGCCTATGCTTCTTTCATAGGCTTCACTGTTTACCAAATGGATGTCAAGAGTGCCTTCTTATATGGTACTATTGGAGAAGAAGTTTATGTTTCTCAACCTCCAGGCTTCATTGATGCAGAGTATCCAGACAAGGTGTATAGGGTTACCAAGGCTCTTTATGGTCTACACCAAGCTCCTAGGGCATGGTATGAAACATTGGCTTTCTATCTATTAGAAAATGGATTCCAAAGAGGCAAGATTGATCCAACTTTGTTCATCAAAAGAACCAAGAAAGTCATCTTGCTGGTGCAAATTTATGTTGATGACATTATCTTTGGATCCACAAACCAAGACTTGTGTGTAGAGTTTGAAAAACTTATGCATAGTAAGTTTGAAATGAGTTCCATGGGGGAACTTACTTTCTTTCTGGGTCTCCAAGTAAAACAATCAAATGAAGGCATTTTTATCAGCCAAGATAAGTATGTAGCAGAGATCCTAAGGAAATTTCAGTTTGCTGATTCTAAGGTTGCAAGTACACCAATGGATTCAGAAAAGGGGTTACTAAAAGATGCTGAGGGAGAAGATGTGGATTTGCACAATTATAGATCTATGATTGGGTCCTTGATGTACCTTACATCATCAAGACCAGATATCATGTTCTCAGTATGTGTATGTGCAAGGTTTCAAATACATCCCAAAGTTTCTCATCTCACAGCAGTCAAAAGGATCTTTAGATATCTCAAGGGTCAACCTAGGTTGGGTCTATGGTATCCAAGGGAATCATCTTTTGATTTGGTGGCTTATTCTGATAGTGACTATGCTGGTGCAACCCTAGACAGAAAATCCACAACTGGTGGATGTCAATTTCTTGGTTGCAGACTCATATCATGGCAATGCAAGAAGCAAACAATGGTGGCCAACTCTACAACTGAAGCAGAATATGTTGCTGGTGCAAGTTGTTGTGGGCAAGTTCTTTGGATCCAAAATCAAATGCTTGAGTATGGGTACAATTTTCTTAACACCATTATTTACATTGACAATAGCAGTACTATTTGTATCATTAAAAATCCAGTTCAACATTCAAAAACAAAACACATTGAAATCAAACACCATTTCATAAGGGATTGCAATGAGAAAAGGTTAATACAAGTTGTCAAAATTGATTCTGAAAAGAATTTTGCAGACCTTCTCACCAAAGCTTTTGATTTTTAGGAAGATTCAAATACCTAGTAGGAGGTATTGAAATGATTAATCTTTGAAAAACATGTGTTTTTGTACATAAAATAACTGGTATTGGCTTTTAAACATGGTACTGCTAGTTAGTCAAAAGGTACTGTCAGTTCATAATTGGTCCTGTTAGTATAAAGTGTGCTATGTTTTGTTCATCTTGATGATTAAATGTTTACAATACTATAAAACAAGTGCTTTGCACTTTGTTCTTTTGGTTTGCAACTAACAAATTTCAGGTTGATAACAAAACAAGAAATCTTTCAAACAAAAGGGGGAAATATAAGTTATTTATATCTCAGGGGAGGTAATAATCTCAGGGGAGGAAATAATAGCCCAGAAAAGGAAGATAATCCAATGAAAGGAAGGAAGAGACAAGAGCATACAAGATGATGTAGAGGTTGAAAATGATAAGACTAGATCACATATTCAGAAGGGATGAAGCATTCCTAAAGGAGAAAGTTCTATCTAGATCAAACTAAGGAAAGTTTCAATGCAAAGGCATGCTAATAGATGATTTCACTTGTTGAACCAAGCATCCAAGATACACAGCATCATTGCCTCTTACAATTCCTCCATCCAAGGAAATTGCACCATCTTTAGGTCAATATGGAATTGGTATTCAGTTCACCAAGTTTTACAAACTTAAGAGCTGGCTAGTCCATAAGCAAACGGCTTTTGGTAAAGACACATCAAATCCGTTGATGGTTGATAGTTTACCAAAAACTATATGGTATTTAACTAACCATGCTTAACAGTAAATAGTTAACTAGTCCATAAGCAAACGGCTTTTGGTAAAGACAAATCAAATCCGTTGATAGCTGATAGTTTGCTAAAAACTATAAGGGATTTTGCTAAAATTTCAAAGAGACTGCCAAGTAATGTTTTCTTACAAAGGTACTGGTAGTTCAAATTTTGGTACTGGTAGAGTAAAATGGTACTGCTAGATAACTGTTGAGCCTGTCAGATAAAATTCTAGCCGTTGGGCCTGGTAGTTACAATTAGCCGTTGGGGTAGTTTTGTAAATTACTGATGTTATATTATATTATATTTCACATATAAAAGATCTTTTTAACCGCCTTTTCAATTACTTATTATACATTTTCTTATTGTCGGTTAAAAGTAAATCTCTCATAATATCTTTCATCAGTCCTTATCACAATTAACTCTCACCTTTCATCTTCTACCAGTACCACCATCAAATCCCACCATCCTAATCAAGTTTTTCATTAACTTTCACCATGGCTATTCTAACTTTTGTTAAACGTCACAACCAGTTAGCATTTTTGGAAAAGTCTGAGGATAATGCCTCTTTTCATCAAATAGTGGACTTTTTAAATGATTCTTACATCAGGTTTGCTTTACTTGTAAATCCCACTATTTATGAATCTCAAATTTTACAATTTTGGCAAACAGCTAAAGTTAAAACTTCTGACAATAGGGACCAAAGGATAAAAGCCAAAGTGGATGGCAAAACCTTGACTCTTACTGAGTCATCCATTCGAAGACATCTTCATTTGGATGATTCAGATGGTATTAGTCAATTGCCTGATACTGAAATTTTTGAAAATTTGGAAAGAATGGGGTATAATGCTGATTCTACTAAACTCACCTTTCTTAAAAAGCATTTTACTCCACAATGGAGATTTTTGATTCATACAATCCTTCATTGTTTAAGCCAAAAGAAAACCTCTTGGGAGCAATTTAGTGGTAACATGGCTACTGCTCTCATTTGCTTGGCAACAAACAGAACATACAACTTTTCAAAACATATTTTTGAAGGATTGGTTAAAAATGTGGATAGCCTAACAAAGTTTTTGATGTATCCAAGATTTATTCAATGCATCATTACAAAATCAAAACATTTGTTACTTCCCCCACACTCTCTTTATGAAACACCAAAACTTTCACACAAGGTGTTTTCAAACATGAAAATTGGTTTCAATGGGGAAGAAATACCACTTTTTGATGAAATGTTACCACAACATGATGAAGAACCAACACCATCATCAGAATCACCATCATCAAGTTCTTCACCTGGTTACATCTCACCAACTCATCTTACATCACCAATCCCATCACCACTACCATCTGTAACACCACCAACACCATCACATCATGTATCACCATCCCAATCTCCTCCACATCAAAGTCTGGATTCTCAGACAGTGAAAGAACTAAAGGAAAAGGTGCAGCTCTTAGAAGATGCTCTTAAAAGTCAAAACACAAAATTTTCTGGGATCAACATCAAGTTAGTTAAGAGGGTTAAGAAATTGGAGAATGAAGTGAAGATGCTGAAGGGTAAAAGATCTTCAAAGTTGGTATTATCTAGTTCTTCAAGATCAGATGCTGAAAGGTTGGGTCACTCTTCCAAAAAGGGGAGGATGGGTAGTTCAGAAGATGAAGAGGAGGCTCAATTTCATTTTCATGAAGGAACTCAGGTATATGATGAAGAGCCTGCTGGTGCAGAGCAAGAGCCTGCTAGTTCAAAAGAGCCTGCTGAAGCAGAGCAAGAGCCTGCTAGGATTGAAAGGCTATTGGCTATGGATTACAAAGGTACTGCTGATCATGTGTACAAAAGAAAGAGGGACTCAGAGCCTCAAGGGGATTTGTTTGTTCAAGGGAGGTTATTTATTGCTGATGAGCAATCTACTGCTCCAAGTCAAGAACCAACTCCAAAAGACAAGGGCAAGAAAATTATGGTTGAAGATGAACCTAAGCCCAAAAGGTTGAAGAAAAGTGAGCAAGTGCAGATGGCTATAGATGAGGAAGTCTCCAAAAGGCTTCATGAAGAAGAAATGAAAAAGGCTTTAGAAGCTTCAAGACTGCTTGCAGAAATGCAAGAGCAAAAAGATGCTGCTCAAACTCTTCTTGACACTCAAGCTGCTCAGGAAACATTTGATGCATAGATGCAATGGATTATTGCCAATGATCCAATTGTAAGAGGTCAAGCTTCCATAATTATGGATGACAAGAATCTTTCTACTGAAGAGAAAACAGCAGAGCTTGAAACTTTTATCAACAAGAAATATAGAGAAGCAGCTCTGGATGATATTTTTCAAAAGATTCAAGAAAGTCAGAAAAGAGGTTTTAAGGTGGGCAAAACTCCAAAAGATCAAGTGAATTTCATGAAGAAGTTTTTAAGAAATCAAGCCAATTGGACTGAATCTCAACTGAAGAAGAAAACTCCTGAAGAAATTCATTTCCTTTATCTGAATGCCTACAAGACTTGTTATTACAAGATCCCATCTGATGCAAAGCCTTCAATGAAAAAGAAAGATGCTCAAAAGAAAGATGAAGCAAAATTGGAACCAGAGCAAGTAAGTAAAATGTTAATTGCTTTACCAACAATTATACATGCTGATCCAATTAGGTCTAGACACCCTATTATTGATTGGGAAATTCACCATGATAGATCAGGAAAGTCATGGAAAATAACTAGGGTTGGGGGACAAACTGCTATCTTCAAAAACTTTGAGAATCTGATTAGAGCATGTGATAGAGCTGACTTAGAAGAATTGTGGAATCTAGTTCAAATTAGGCTAGACACAAATTCTAGCACTGATGTTAAGGAACAAGAACTATGGGTAGAGTTCAATAGGATGTATGATCCTAATCCAAAAGATGTTCATTGGAAGTTTCCATATCATGATCCTTCAACCACATGGGAATTTCTAAGCCTTAGCAGTATTCATCATCTTTTTACACAAAGTGGGATTGAGCTCTTTATGTTGGCTGAAAAAGAGTATCCTCTGAGCTATGAAGTTCTTACAACCATGATTTCAAAGAGGTTGAGATGTGATAAAGATGAAGAAAAGTCAGAAGTTGTTCAAAGTTTGCTGATGAGCATTTTTGAGCAATGTGAAAGAAAAAGGAAGAACAGAGAGTAAAGGTTTTGGAAGAGTTCCCTCAGATCCTCAAGGTATGTATTTTATTCATAAGAAACTTGTGTATTTTAAAGGAAATAACAAGTTTAGGGGAGGATTGTTGGGAATAAAATGTTCAAGTCAAAGAGCCTGCCAGATGAGTTATTGAGCCTGCTAGTTGATTTTGAAGAAGTTGAAGATGTACTAACAGTACCTTCTGGGTGAGAAGGTACTGCTGGTTGAAGAAGGTACTGCCCAGTTGAATGTCAAGTTGATAGATATTTATTTGTAGATATTTAGTTGTATCATTAGTCTTTGTACAATGTAATACGTTTAGTAGAAGTAGTTCAGTCTTCTATGTTGTGCAGAAGAATATACAGAGTAGTTTACATTGGAAGTTGTAATAAATAGTAGGCTAGAAAAGTCCAAGTATCTTATTTTATTGTGCAACTTGACAACATGTAAAAGGGTTCCTTATCCTATAAAAGGAACCCTTAGTCACCTTATTATATATATCTCTTCAACTAATAACCTTAGCAATATCCATAACAGAACAACCTCTCTAGTAACTTAGTTACTAATTCACAAATCCTTAACAAATCAAAGATTCAAGGTTACTTTGTAATCCTGGTGATAGTTAGATCATCCGTATTATTTCATCAATAATATTGAATCTTTTTGTGTTACTAAAGTTGTGTCCTTTGTTCATTACAATTCACGATTGCATGTTCACCACCTTATGTTTCTTTTAAGTGTGTTTTAGTAAATTCCGCGTACTAAAGCATATTCATTCCTAAATATCCCAAACACATTATTAAGATAAACATCCCAAGTGTTTGTATAATCCTTCACAATCTTTGACGTTTGGGGCATCGATTTTATAGGACCGTTCCCGTCTTCTCGAGGGAACAAGTATATTCTCGTGGCCGTCGATTATTTGTCAAAATGGGTTGAAGCAAAGGCACTCCCCCTAATGACGCCCGAGTTGTTGTGAAATTTTTGAAGAGTCTATTTTCCTGATTTGGAACTCCTCGTGCTATTATAAGTGATCTCGGTACTCATTTTTGTAATAATCAATTTGCGAAAGTTATGCTTAAATATGGAGTTACTCACCATCTTTCTACCGCGTATTACCCACAGACGAGCAGACAAGTTGAGGTCTCAAATCGTGGTTTAAAGCGTATTTTAGAAAGGACCGTAGGTGAAAATTGGGCCTCATGGGCCTATAAGTTAGATGATGCATTATGGGCCTTCCGTACCGCCTTTAAAACACCCATTGGGTGCACTCCTTATAAGTTAGTTTACGGAAAGGCTTGTCATCTCCCCATAGAGCTTGAACATAAGGCCTACTGGGCCTTGAAACATTGTAATTTTGACCTTAAGACCGCGGGCGATCACCGAAAAGTTCAAATGAATGAGTTAAATGAACTTAGGGATCAAGCTTATGAGAACTCTTTGATCTACAAAGAGAAAATGAAGAGTCACGACTCCAAGATTGAGAACTGCTTCTTTAACGTTGGTGATCGAGTCCTTCTCTTCAATTATCGATTAATGATTTTCTCGGGCAAGCTAAAAACCCGTTGGACCGGGCCGTTCACCGTTGCTCAAGTTTTCCCTTATAGAACCGTCGAGTTATCTCAACCCGACGGCCCTAACTTCAAGGTGAACGGCCATAGACTCAAACACTATTTTGGAGGGGACATACCATCCACGGTTGTCCTGGATCTCCAAACCTTCCCCATGGACAATTAAATTTGAGGCAAGTCAAGCTAACAACTCGATAATAAACAAGCGCTTCTCAGGAGGCAACCCGTGTTTCTATCTTCTTTCTATTTTCTAATAAGTGTAACGTGAGGAGGCCCACCTCTTCCATTTCTCGTGTTTCGTGCTTGTTGTTTTATGTCAAGAATTTGCCCGAATTATGAAGACTCTCCTGCTTATGGTTTTGTCTTTCATCCACTCGAGTTTCATCCTTCAGTGCTTATTGGGAAATCCGATATCCTAAATCTTATCGATTAATGTTTATCTATTAGCATAATTAATAAACGACTTTAGATTTGCATAAGGGAACCCTTATTTCAAAACACTGAGGACAATGTTTCGTTTTAGTCGGGGGGAGGGGGGTAATCTTTCGATTTGATTTTACCTTGCATTTTGCCTTATACTTTCGCAACCCCGTTTTTCCTCAAAAATTCAAAAAAAAAAAAAAAAAAAAAAAAAAAAAAAAAAAAAAAATTAAATTTTTTTCAAAAATATAATAAGTGTTTTGACACATTGTTGACTTTTCGTTGGTGAGAGTAGGAATAAAATTTGACTTGACCGAGCGTGTTGAGCTCTAGCTTGTCTCCTTAACCTTTATAATTGAAAATTTTGCTAGTCTTTTATACAAGAAGCTTTAAAACGTGAACTATAGCCAATAATTTGCAAGTTTCCATAATTGACTTTAAAATATGCAAAGCTTGATTTTATTCGGCTAAGCATTCGTGGATCCTTTTATTTAGTATTTTAAATTTGCGAAGAATGAAAAATGAGAGTTAAATATAAGTTAGATGCTAAGCGTGGAGTAGTTGGATCTCTTTAGAGCTCATAGAGGTTAATTGTGGTTTTTTCTCCCATCAGCTAAATAAACACAAAAATAAAAAATTTCAAAATAATTAAAGGTGCACGGTTTTGGCGATAGTTAGTTTTTACTTATTCTTTAGAGAATTCTTGCTTATAAGTGTTGGGTACACATCAAGGTACTGCCAACGTTATGGGGAAATAATACAACTGATTCCTGATAGTTCGCAACTATTGTTTCGGATGTTGAAAGACCGTAGGACTCGGGATTTGGCACCTAATATATGTGTAATAATAAACCGAAGCCATAATAGACTACTATGCCCTGACGGTTCGTTCCCGTTGACATGGTTGTTCAAAAGGTGGAAGTAAATAAATTAAATAATCCAAAGCCATAAAAGTTTTCTGTTTCCTGACGGTTCACTCCCGTTGACTCAGACTTCAAAAAGGCAGAGGAAAATTAATTTGCTTAATAATGTTAATAATGCCAAATTTCGACTCCGGGGATATCTAAATAAAGCGTCTGTCTCTGGACTCGTAGATGAGTTGTTTTGGTCGAAATAAAAAGGATATCCCCTAAATCGTGTTAAATTAGGACCTTGATGTAGACCTCATTTTTATTTGCATCGATTCTCGAGGGAAGGATTTTAAACTAGTTAGCGTCTAAACTGGGTGTCTTTATCGGACTAAAAATCTATCAAAATAAGAAAAAATAATTTTTCAAAATAAAATCCTTAGAGAAAATAGGAATAAGGGAGCAAGGAGTAGCTACGCGTACACAATTAACATCTATGGGTAGTGTTAGCATCTAATTTGTATTTAGCAATGATTTCTTTTTTAAGCTTGGTTTGGGGACTTGTGAAAAATCAAGGACGATGAATTTTATCCATATGGACGTTTTATCATGAAAAGTGCTTCTTACTCCGTGATCCTAAAGGTTATTTATTAAATAATGAAAGTCAACATCCCGTCATATAAGAAAAATACAAAAAGATATTATACATAATAAAATGGTCAAACGAGACGTTTTTAGAGCTATTGATTTCTTAATCTCTTTTGAGGAACACTTTGCTACTTTTCAAAGTTTTTAGTAAAAAGAGGTTTGAAATTTTTAGTTTCAAAAGCGTGAGTTGATGACATTGCGTGAGGGCACGTTAATACCTTAGTCTGGGGGATTTTGGTATGTGTGTTTTCATATACCTTTTATATATCAAAAACGGACTCAAAAGGCCAAAAACTGACCATAAATGCCAAATATATGTTTGTTTTTGTGATTGTGTATGTGCAGGTAACGGATATGAGAAAATGACAAAAACAAAGATAAAACGGACAAAAACGAGCACGGGATTGGAAAGAGCGTGAAAAGCCGAAGCCGGGGATGAATTTCTACATTTTCGATCACCTTAAAACCCAAAACTATTAAACCTAAACCTAATGTAAATTATTTTCACCAATAGTCCTCAACAATTTCACCATTAGTCCCAAACCTTTGCACCGTTAGTCCCTAAAACTAAATATCCTTAAAACCTAAACTAAACATATAAACCCATGGTCCAAAAACACATAAACCCAGTCCAATCCTACAACCCGACCAAACCTACACCCCTAACCCAAGTCAAACCATATAACCCGGTCAACCCAATAAAAATGGGCGCCAAAACCCGTTTGTTACTATTCACCCGTCTCCCCCATTTACCTTGCACCCTCTCACAATCAAATTAACCCAATTAAATGAGCAATTACCCCTTCTAGAAGGCTGACACGAATGACAAGTCAGAGAGAATGACGTCTAAGGTCTCCAAGCTGGCAATCTCCAAGCATATGATTGGCTAAAGCATCGTGGCACATGATCCAAGGGATATCAATGATGGGAAATGATTGGAGGGTCTAGATTAAATGAATGAAACGCTCTTGGAAGCCCTAGAAGGATCCTCAACTCCATATAAATAGAGGCCTCCTCATCACATAGAGTAGTCTAATTTTTTCGTGTCTACTTTAGCTTATTTTACTGCTTATTGTATTTCTTTTACTATTTTTAAGTATTGTATTTCATTTAAAAGTATTGTACTCTTTTAAGGTTTTAATAAATTCAGTTTGCCTTTTAATCACTGTCTATTTACTTTAATGCATTTAAATATTTTGTTTAATTTTGGTTAATAAGCTGTTAGTAAGTTCCAATAAGCTCTTATTACGTTTACAAACACTCAATCAAGCTACCCAATAGCTTGCTTGAGTTGTGGTATGATTTTAAAGCATTTTGATTTAATAATCTGTTTTAAGACAAAATAAGCTAAGTTTGGAAGATAAGCCAGAAATGGAAGGGCTTATAGGGTCTTACCAGCTTATCAATTGATAAGCTGGAGCTTATAGAGTAGCTCATCGAGCTTGTTTAATCCTTGTTGAGCTAGGATCAAGGTAACAGTTCCTATTTTCATTTAGATTTTAAACTGCTTATTGCTTATTAGATCTGCTTATTTGCTTATTATTTGTTTTAATCTGCTTATTATTGTCTATTATTTCTTTTATTTGCTTATTTGTAGTTTTAAACTCATTAGTTTAAGTTTTTGCAAATATTCATAAAAATCTAAAAATATGTCTTATAGTTATAGCTTATTGGTGAGTGCTTATTAATCTGTCTTAAACTGCTTTTGTTTAGTCATTTAGTCTTAATAATTAGTTTTTGTCAAAATTTCACAAGTTTTATAGTCTAAATCTGTTTTAAAAGCTTTTTGCAAGTTTTAAAGGGGTGTTTGGATATCAGTTTTAGCCAAGTGCTAAAACTGATTGTCCTTGTTTTAGCTTTAATCTAAGTTTAATCTAGTCTTAATTTAGTGTTATAAGTAGTTTTTAATTAGTTTAAAGCATATTTGTAAGGTTTAATCAGTTTTAGCTTAGTTTTGAAAAGTTTAGAGTCTAAAAGTAGTTTTATCAGCTTATTTGTTTAATTCTTCAAAAATTTCTTTAGTGATAATGTCTTTGTGTCAAAATCAATTAGAATATATAATTATATATTACAACTTCTGTCTAAGTGTCAAAAAGTGTTGAGTAAATTTTAGCTAAGTTTTCATTTTAAAACTCTAATCATCATAGCTTAATACATATACTGATTAATCAATATAGGTGTTTAATAGAATTTGTTTCAGCTTATTTCTGGTTCAAAGTGTCTAAAAATTGTTCCTAGGTGTTCATTAGTGGTAGACCTTAATCTGTTTTAAGTTTTTTAGGTTTGATTATAGCTTATAGTAGCTTATTTTTGGTCTTAAAAAGTATCATTTTCAGGTTTTGCAAAAATCCAATCAGTATACACTGATTCATCAACATAGGTTTTCATAAGTTTTTATCAGCTTATTTTTAAGCTTATTTTTAGTCCAAATTAAATGAAAATAGTTTTATGTGCTCTTTAGTTGGTCTTCTTTAGCTGTTTCTAAATTTTAGCTTAATTTTATTAGTTTAGTAGCTTATTTTTAGCTTTAAAAATAGGGGTTCAGGTCTGCAAGTTTTTACTAAATCCTATAAAAGTCTAAACTGTCAGTTTTCTCAGCTTATGTTTAAGCTCATATTAAGTTCAAAATGTCTGAAAATTCATTTTGTGAGTTCTTTGGTCTATAAGCTTAATCTGTTTTTAAGTTTGGTGCATTAGCTTATTGGTTTGGTGGCTTATTTAGCAGCTTGAAAGTACCCCTTTAGGCTGTTTTTTTAACAGTTTTTGGTTTTTAGCTTAGTTTAGTATTTGAGCTTTTTGCTTATTGTTTCTGTCTTATTGAGGATTCTTAGTGCTTTTTAGGTGTAGTAGATTAGACTTGATTAGTTTGTTAGCTTTTGGAGTGCTTATTCAGTTGCTAAAAAGCTTTAGCAGTACTAAGTTTTAAGGAGCAGTACTAACTTGAAAGTTAGTACTGCTGGTTCTTTTCGGCTTAGTTAAAAAGTTATAGAAAAAGTGCTTTCATAAAAATTTGCTTATCTCAGCTTTTTAATAAGATACAAAAAGAAGTTTTGCAAATAAAAGAAACATTGGGAGAAATAGGAAGTCTCAGGCTCGAACCCGAGACCTCAACCCAATCTCAACCAAGTTTTATATACTCACTACAATCTGCGCCCTTGGGACTTTCCTGTCCAAGGGTGCAATCCTTTTTCACTTAAGGCCATTATTTATTTTGCTTTTCAGCCCTTTTGTGCTTATTTACAGCTTATTGAGATAAGCTGGTAATTCCATTTTATTTTTCTTAGATTCCCTATAGCTTAAAGTACTTTTCCTAAATTTTTCAGATTTTTCTCAATTAGTTTAGTATTTTTAATCATATTTTTAGATTAAAAGTGTTTTTAATTCATAATAAATAAAATAAAAATAAAAAAATATAATTCTTTTTCTAAAATTATTTTAAATCATTTAGGACTTTTAGAAAATATATTTGCACTTCTAGTGTTAAAATTTGATAATATAGGTTTTTAGGCCCGTTGAATTCCCGTTAAGTGCCCGTTTTAAGTTTAGTTTGTATTAGGACTTATTTGTGCTTTGTTTTCTTGTTTTATTTGCTTATTATTTATTTCTTTGTTTACGTATTCTATTTTAAGTAGCATAATTCCAAAATATCTTGCTTATTCAAATCACCCGATCACGAACCGAGCCCGATTTTCCATTCACACTTCGTTGGAACATAAACGACCCGGGAATATCTAATACTTCCGGAAATATATATAGTTTAACTTTTTTTGACCGTTTCGGATTTTCACTCTTGGTTAGAGAGCGAATTGACTAATTGGTCGGTTTCTTACTATTATATATATATATATATACTTTGATATCACATCAGTCTTCATGAGCTAGGGATTCTATACAGCGTATCCTTAGAATCTGATACACCGTATTCTTCAGTCTTCCAACATTCTTCAAATCAGCTAAGTATAATATACGGCTTATGTCCATAAATGGATAAGCCATATTCTTCTGAGTGCAATAAGGTCTTGAAATCATCATGTGTAAAATTGTTGGCCATTCGGCTAGTGGGCTCAAAAGCCCAAAGTAATGAGGGTGCGTAAGTTTATTTGTAACATTGGGCCATAGCCCACCACAAATTAAACAAATGGACTATTAGTATAATTAAGGAATATTAGGATGGTGTGGTTTTTGTTATAAAAATGATGCATGTAAGTGATTATAGACAAAGTAGATGAGCAACTTATGACGATTTAGTTCACATTTGAAAACAGAAGTAGAATAATAAATAAAATTTGACACTTGACATATACCGGATAAAATCATTAGACAATTTAACTACATCAGACAAATCGGACATATTTAGACTTGACAACTAATTTATATTCTAAAAAGTAGGATAAATTACTACCGTCAATTATTAAAAACTGTCGGGAATATTAGTTTGAGAAACTGAGTTTTGTCAATTATTAAAAACTGTCGGGAACATTAGTTTGAGAAACTGAGTTTTATTGAAGTCGCGATGATTTGTGACAGATTATATAAATGGACGTGTCATAAAACTCTCTAAACTTATATTGTAATGTCGAAAAACCTTTTGTCTTATAAAAGCCCGACAATAATATAAACTTGTAGTTTTATTAACAGGAAAACATTTACCATGTGATATAAAAAATGGAGTTCTTAATAAAACTTGAATTACCTTTCCAAAACTTTATTGATTATTTCCAAACTATTTGGGGTATTGGGTAAACACCGAAACATATTAATTAACTTATTTGTTGACATTTTTCCTTTATCACTATCTTCTTCGTCTTCGTTTTTCATTCCTTTCTCGACTCAAATTCCCGTCCGTACTTCTCTCGATTGTGTCGATTTCGTATTCCTTTTTAGCGTGAGTATTCTTGAGTCTATACCACCACGCGAAACTTAAACACTAAACTTCTTTTACAACTTTAATACGAGTAATCCATGAAAACTAAAACACTCGTCCTTTCAAAACTCTTTATTTCTCGAGGCGTATTCTGAAATAAATATATATATTAGGTTGTGCCGATCCGGCACCATTGTGCCCATTCCCTCAATATCGTTGTGTTGCCCTTGATGCCAGTTGTGACTATTGTGATGTTTTTGCACTGCTGCAAGCCAAGGTGAGTTCATGGCCCCTACCTTTACTTGTTTTATAACTGTTTTGGGGGAGAATACATGCTTGTTTTTAACTAAATTCAATAACTGTTTATTTGGAATATGCAATCTAGAATTGATTGTTTTACTTGAAATGTGATTGGTGTTAAATGCTAGACTATTTACTTGAATGCATTATTTGGATACATGGCATATACGTAGACAAGGGGTACTAGTCAGACATATATAACAGGACCGGGTGTAACGGTCACATGTCCGGGTGTAACGGACAGACTACCAGGTGTAATGGTCATGACGAGTGAACCGATCAACCAAACATTAATACTAAACATTATTATCATGACATGCATTAAACTTTGTTACCATAACATGTTGAGCAACACAATGCTCATAAAACTTTTATTAAATTCATATCATCATTACTGTTTTATCATAAATCTATGAACTCACCAACCTAGTGTTGACCCTTTTTAGCATGTATTTTTAGGTTTAAGGTGATAATTTAGTGGCGAAGACTTTTGGCATGGCATGGCATGGTCATAGAAGACTCTGATATAAATGGGACCACTTGAAATCTTTTATGGGCTTTTATTTCCGCACCGTTTTTAAAATGTTGTAAACAAATTACTTTTGAATAAGAAATCTATTTTAAACGGTTGAAGTAAAACCGTTCTTTATACTTTGTGTTGTGATACCAATTTAGTAGCACCCAAAACATGTATGCTTCCGCTAAACCAGATTTTGGGGGTGTTACAGATGGCGGTTAGAAATTTTTGGGAATAAATAGGAATTTTTGTTATGTTTAATTTTGTATAAGCGGGACTGGTAATATGTTATTTTCCTATGTTCTCAAGTTTAGTTTTGAGAGGAAAAGAAAAAAATTGAAAAGAAGCATAAAAAATCTTATGTTCTCAAGTTTTTTTTAGAGAAGAAAAGAAAAAAAGTGGAGGGAAGTGGAAGAAAGACTTAGGCTATTTTTACTCTAAAATCTTCCTCCCGCTTTTGGGAGGAAGAGGAAGGAAGAGAAGAGAAGAGAAGTCTCTGCCTTTCCTTTCATTTTTTTTAAATAAAAAACTCGAGAACATAACATTAAATGTGTATGTGAAATTTTATTTATGACAAAAAAGTGATAATCAAATATCAATAGTCACAATCTTTTTATTAAAATAAATAAATAAAAATAAAATAAAAAATAAAGATACTTCAAAAATCAAAGTTGAATGTATCATTTTTGGATACTATCTTGTATCTTTAAAATTCGTCTTATAAACCTTTATATATGTTGTAACTCGAAACAAAGTATATCAATCAAATTCACTATGTTTATTAACAGATAGCTTTACTCTTTTTTGTAAATCTTCCTCTTTCATTTAAGTATACTCCAATAGTGTGGAAATCATCAATATATAAACAGACATGTCGGAAATCTGTTGGAAATAAATAATATTTCCGACGGAAATATTAAAATTTTATATATGATAAAATTTTAAAACATTTCCAACGAATAAACAAGGGCGTCGGAATGATTTCGGAAATTTGACGGTAAGTTGCGTAAATTACTGACGGCTTTCCGAAGAAATTCGTATCCCTTGAAAATACGTCAGAATTCAGTCGGAAAAGTAAAGGTATCGCTAAGTTGATGGAATATCGTCGGTATTTGGCGACAGATTCGAATCTGTCGGAAAATCCGTCCGTGAAAGTCAAATTTGTAGTAGTGTATTACTAATTAAACTTTACTCATTTTTTTAAGTTTTTAAGTTTAAGAAAAAAACTTTTCTTTTTATATGTAGTAAAGATTGTTCATGGATTTCACCTTATTTTTTAGGGCTATTGGTCTAAAAAGGCATCGAACTTGCCATGTTTTCCTATTGTATGCAACAATCTTTTAATTTTTCTATTCGATGATCATTCACTAATCTTCCTATTCTAGCCTTATAACGGGGAGGATTTGACGTGGCAATGCTTAATCACTTTCCAACCCATTATATTTGGCTACAATAGGAATGTTAATAAAATTTGGTGCTACAATAGGTTTTCTGGCCCCGTTATTTCTAATCCCACATGGATTTTTTATTTTTTATTTTTTATTTTTTTAACATTTTCCAACTTTAGTATGTTAACTGAGATTGCATACTGGTTTGATGTACAGTATAAAATGCTATATATGAGACTGCATAGTGAGAAAGACATAAATTAAAAGTGCACAATTCAAGAAACTCTATACTACATATTTCCATTGATAACAAAAGTTTAACAATGACCATCATTTAGTGCCCTCTATAATGTACAAAACGGGCTATTGTTTTATGGTCATTGGATAAACTAATAACATAAGGTCCTAGATAGTTATTGTCAAATATTACATACCCAAGATGTTTCACTGTTTACCAACATGGTAATAAAGTGCACTTAAACTGATTACAAAAGATGTGCACATAAACATTAACATTAATCAAGCATTATCCACATTCATAGCAAACTGTGGAGTACTGGCCTGGCCATCAAGATGTTTTGCCAACTTCCTGTTGAGTATTCTTTGACTTGGTCTCCTCAATCTGACATCTTCTTGTTGATTTTGAATCTGCACTTGCTCCACTGGTTGTTCTTGTGTCTGTTCCACTTGAGTCTGCACTGGTTGTTCCTGTGTTAGATCAATTTTAGCTTGTTCTTGTGTCTGCACTGGGACTTCAACTTCTTGTGTCTGCTCCATTTGAGTCTGCACTGGTTGTTCCTGTGTTAGATCAATTTCAGCTTGGTCTTGTGTCTGCAATGGGTCATCTTGTGACTGCACTGGTGGTTCACTTGGTCCAACACCTAGCCCATCCTTCTCAGCACCAAACCATCTTGCAAATGAAGATGTGCAACCCCTTTTCTTAGTCTGTCTTTTAGGAATTAGACCCACTCTAAAAACATCATCATCCTCTAGAATTAGACCAGAATGCCCAGTTTCCTTATTTTTCCTAGGCCTACATGTCACTCCCCTTTGTTTTGATGTCTTTTCAACTAGTGGTTCTTTGTAATTGGTTTTGTTGTGTCCAGGTTTTTTGCAATTTGAACATGTTAATTAAGAACCTGTCTTAGACATTCTAGTTGAACTACCGCCATTACCTTTTGATCTAATTCTTCTCTTTCTGGGCCTACCAGGCATTTTTTGAGGTTTTGGTGGTAAGGTAATTGAGTACATGCTCTAATCAGGCCATAAATCCATACTACCAACTGGTTTTGGAAAGTGGTGATATGTCACATAATACATATCAGTTTCAAACCAAGCTGGGACATAATTCTCTGGCAACCTATTTATAAAGAAGATTACCTTTGTAGCATGAACACAAGGTATTCCTGATAACTGCCACGTCCTGCAACTACAAGTCCTTTTTCCTTCATCTACTGTGAATCCTTCACTACCTGATCTGACCTAAAAAACACTCCCACCAGCAGGTATAACATGGCAAAACCTGCAAATTAAGGTTATTAGTGTCAACTAAAACATTTAATAACTAGCAACATTTAATGGAAACATACCTTTATTGTTCTTTAAGCCATTCCAATTTCTTTTGGATGCTGGGACATGCTCCAGGATTCCATTTGCTGCTGATTTCCCTCTTTTTGTTCATCCTTTCAAGTACTACAACTCTAATAGCTTCTAGCATAGTTATCAATGGCTTATGCCTAACATTAACAATTACACTATTAAAGCATTAATTGAAGCCATTCTCTACTGCTTCACAACCTCTGTCAACTTCAAAAAAGGCTCTGGACCATGTTTTGGGATTCTTATCCATAAGATACTTATGTGCAAGCGGGTTGGCCTTTTTTTTTTATCTTATCCATCATCTTGTTGAAAAGCTGAGGGTATGATGCTTTAGATGCTGCTCAAAACAAGTTTCTAAATTCCAACCCACTAAAATGTTTCCTAAAGCCTTCATAAGTATGTCTTGCACATTGCCTATTGTAACACCCGGTAACTTTGCAAAACTTTTTTCACTAGCCAAATATTTATTTTTGCATCACCTTAGCATTTAAACTTTTCCTGAACTTATTTGAACTTGAGAAACGCGAGATATCTTGATGAACGTGAGTGTTATCCCTTTATTTGAGCCGGTATAACCTAGAAAGCAGGAAACGAATCGATTTGCCAAATAAATTAACTTCGAGAAAGTTATGCGTGTTTATACTTAATTTTACTAGAAAAATTATTTTGGAAACAATGGCGCAAGTTTCATAAATTTTCGTGTCCGTTTAGTACATTAAATGGGTCCCGCAATAAATATTACCAAAGTTTGCTCAACTTGCCAATATACTCACTCTGTCCACTTATTCACTCTCACCCCTCACCTTTCGTTTGTCCAATATTGGCCCATCCCATTTCCATAAAACACCTCATTCACTCTCTATCATCTCATAATAACACACACTCACTCACACTACTATCTCTCTCTACACCCTTGCCGGAATCCGCCGCCGGCCACCACACCACCGTCGCCGGAATATTTTCTGGCCAATCACCAAACTTCACCCAAACGTAGATCTCGACCCCGTCTTCTTTTCTGGAGCTTTTGAGCTTGAGTAGAGCCCGTTTGATAGCCGGTCAACGCCACCGCCGCCACCACAGTCCACCACCACCAATCCGCCGCATCACCTCACCTCTCTCTCTCTCTCTCTCTCTTTCTCTCTCTCGGTATAGCACTCACGCGCCCACACCCCCCTTTATTTTTATTTAAACTGAAAACCCTAAGCCTAGATTTTTGATAAAAACGTTTTTATTATAAAAACTTGTTTTAAAACCTTTTATTTCAACCAGAAATGTGTGGATCCGATTGTTTTACTCGTAACTCGGTCGTGACTCGGTCCGAGTCATGCGACTTAGCCGAGTCAACTCGGGCTGAGTTTGTATTGTTTTTTATTTAGTTTAACTTGGTTCCTAGATTTATAGCTTGGTTTTGATTGATTTGGATTTTGGTGTGGATTTGGACTCGGTCGAGGGTTACGACTCGTGTGAGTACGAGCCGTAGACTTGTGATGAGTCACGGCGTGGGGTTGTTTTTTGGTTATTTTTGTTTGTGGGAGTGTTTTGGATGAGGTTTTGGTTCGGTTTGGTTGAGTATAGCCGAGAGTCTCCAAGGCTCGACGGGGAGTGAGCCATGACTCAAGGCAAGTCACGGCATAGGTTTAGGAGTAGTTTGTTGTTTGTGTTTGTTTGGATTTGTTTGGTTTTGGATTTGGATGAGTTTGGGTTTAGCCGAGAACCACATAGGTTCGGATAAGGTCAAACCGTGACTCGAGGTGAGTCACGGCAAAGGATTGTTGGTTGATTCGAGTAGTGTTTGGATTTGGTTATGTTTATGGTTAGGCCAAAAACCACATAGACTCAATGGAGTCGAGCCGTAACTCACGGGAGTCACGGTAATGGTTGTTATGTTTAGTGTATCGAGTCGTGTTTAGTCGAGAATCACGAGAGTCTCGGCCGTGTCGTACTCGAGGTTAGAAAACTTCGAGTCAACTTTATATTAGTTTTGTCATTTATTTTATTTTCCGTTACTTATTTATTTATTTGTTTATCGATATAGTGTTTCGGGATAACATGGGATATGATTTGGACATTTGACTTGGATATGTGTTATTAACCTATGCTTGGATGAGAATTGGACGTTATTGGATTTACGGTATTAGCCGATGGACCTTATGGACGATTTTGGTACTTGAGACGGAAGAGTATGTGAGACTCGTGAGAGTTTAACATATTTGGACCCGAACATACACAAAATGGTCGATAAACTTGACAACTAAAATAAACGCGAATGATAATGTCTAATTATATATTTAACTTGTAAAATGTGACGATAAAGTTTATATTATTCAAGAGTCGTAACGACTTGGAAATGCTTTATAAATGGACGCATCATGTCCAAATTTCGATAAAACCTTTTATGACTTAATCGTTTATAACTATTTAATATCCTAAAACCTTTTCGAAACTTATATACTTTCCTTCTAAATCATGACGTTTTATCAACTATTTGGGAAATTGGTAAAACACCGAAACAACCTATTGATGTTTTCTTTCTCGTTTTCTTATTTTATTCCTTCTTTATTTTTCTTATTTTTTCTCTCTTTTCTACGTATTCATTTGTGTTTGCCAACTTTTATTATTTTAACTTCTCATTTCCACACGAGTCTTAAACGTTTATTTCTTTCAAACGCCATTGAAACTAAACCTTTCATTTCAAATACGAGTATTACTTTATAAATCGCTTTGAGGTTTATTGATGAAACATATTATCCACTTATTAGGTTGTGCTGAGGTTCATTTGCTGTGTTGTACCATCTGATCATTTGTGATATCTTGTTTCTCTACTACTAAGGTATGATTCATAGCCCCACTTTACTTTTAAATTATTTATAAACCCATGGGGGAGATAAATGTTATTTACTTTTCATGAACACAATTATTTAAATGTATGCTATTCCTGACTAAGATGATATTGCTAAGTACCGACCTTGCCAAATGCAAGTCCCTCTATCATGAACCATTAATCACTTGCGAGTGAGCGCGATTATAGTTTATAGGCCTATAGGATTTGACCATCCCTCCGTGTTGACTAAGTCTGGTCCGCATGTGATGTACTATATTCGATTTATCACTAGGTATCTGGCAAAGTATCTAGCTTGAGGGCAACTATTATATTATGAATTCCGCGGTTACTGTCGACTTACGCCAATGTTATTTGGTGCCAGTTAACGTTTTACGTGTCACGAACTTAGCAACTGTTTGACGCTTACCTGATATATGTATTTGTTACTTATATCTTCCAGACTTGAAAATCTTGTGTTCAACTATTTATTTTAAACCTATGGATTTCACTCAACCTTTGTGTTGACTTTTTAAGCATGTTTTATCTCAGGTAATTGATGCATACTGCACTGGCACTGGGAGTGGCATGAAGATCATCGATTGCTATCGGCTTTTACTATCTATCTACCTTTTACTATCACTTATCCTTTGAAAAACCCCTTTTTAACTATGTCTTTTATTTCCGCTGCGTATTATGTTTGAGAATCTTTTGAACTCTAATGTTATTTATAATTCGAATGATATGATTTTATTAAAACGACTTGTTATGAGGTCGTTATCTATGATTGTGACTGTTTTAGCCGAAAGTAATACCCTAAACTATGTTCCGCTGCCATATTCCGAGTTGGGGGTGTTACACCTATGCTCAGCATTTGGCATGATATTTTTAACAGCTACAATTAGACCCTAAAAAGAATGAGATTGTGTTACAACAGAACAGATATAATAATAGTAAGATTGTGTTAGAACCTATATGAATGAATAGATAAATTGCTTACCTTATGTTGATCTGACATCAGAGTTAGACCATGTCCTTTAATGCAACCCAAGTCTTCTTCCAGCAACTCTTAAAACCGTCTCCAGTTATCCTTGTTTTCAACATTCACCACTTCCCGAGCAACTGGGTAAATGTGGTTATTCCCGTCCCTTCCAATTGCAGTAAGTATTTTACCATGATTAGGACTTTTCAAAAAACAACCATCTAATGCAATCACTCTACTACACCCAGCCTTCCAACGATCTGCTAGTCCAACAAAACACATGTAAAACCTACCAAAGTATGTTTTGTTATATGGATTCACAGACACTCCCAACTTTACAATAGACCCAGGATTGGTCTCTAAAATTGCTTTTCCATAAGATCTCAACATAACATAATGTTCCTCAACTGTTTTTTCATACTCTGTCAAAGCATATTTTTTAGCATTGGTACACTGATTGGGTGTAACCTGACAATTATACTTTTTCATCACTAAGTCAGCAATATCACACAACTTAATCTGTGGTTTAGCCCTAATCTTCTCACAAAAAACAATTCCAATCCACCTATAGTTAATCAATGAGCCAAATTTGAAATTCCTAACACATGTATGTTCATCTACTAAATAAATGACCTGAAAAGTTTTTTATTTAGTCATCCACCTAGCATAACATATCCAAGGACATGTAGGAAATTCATCAGTACTAACACTAGGATACCTACTCTGCTTCCTTTGTTTTCCTTTATCAGGATCAGTCAACTTTGGTGGTCTCTGTCCACACTTTGTTATCACCCTCTTTTCACAACTCCTCTCACACCACAATGAGAAACCATTAGCCAAAGCATAGTAGGTTAGACACGCTTTAAACTTGCTAACATTTGGATACTTTTCACCAACCTGCAATTGAAACAGAATATGTGTTAATAAACATAATTTATTTACATAATAAAGTGTCTAAATTTAGTATGCTATACCTTTCACCTTTGGTTTTTTCAGTCTCTAGTGTGTAGTTTCATTATACATTGGATACCTATCCACAGGTTATTCAACTGTGATGAAAGGATCTTAAGTTTTCCCATTCTCATCAGTAGCCTTAAGCCTTGTCAATAGCTCATTCATGAACAAATCATGTTCCACCATAGTCTCACTTCTAGCCGAATCAGTAGGCATACTATTTTCATCATTTGGCTTAGAGAAGTCTGGAATTGAGTTATCTTTGTCTTTCTTCTCTCTTTTAGCTTTCATCCTATTTCTAATTTCAATCAATTCCTCTTCACCAGGACTAAGATAGTCAACTAACTTATCTAAATCATACTCACTATCAAAATCACTATCAAAGTCACTCTCATAATCACTAGCAACAGTACTAGTCCTTACATCAACACTCTCTGTTTCATCTTGAGTAACCTCTTCTTTGCCCTTATTACTAGTCCTAAAATCAACACCCTCTTTTTTTTGTGGAGCCTGAGAAGATCCACCCTCAAACTCAACCTCCATCTCAGCCTAATCAACCATCTCTTCCACTGAAAATTCATTGCAATACCTCTTTTTGGGAGGACCTATTATCTTATCAACACAAGCATCCATCTCAGTGGTATCATCTTGACCTAAATATTCTGAAAGATCCATATCAAAGTGATCAAGATAAAGTTCAAGCCTACCAAATGTCTCAGCAACATCAAACATGCGTCTTATTTCTTTATCAGTACTAACTCTAACTAAACCCTTCTCCAACTCTACATTTGGAACTTTTAATACGAACCTTGAAAGTTGCTTCCATAATTTTTCTTCTAAATATTCAGCAAATTAAATGGTTCGTAAGGCATCCTTGCATCACATATTTCAAGGATCACACCATTAATATACCTTAGAGGTAAATGTGTGAAATAACCATCATTATGAACATCAAAAGGGTGCATCTCGGTACCAGGTATCATTTTACAAAATAGACAAAAAGATCAAATCATGGTTTATGACAATATTCAACAACGACAAACGATTTAAAACATATAAAACACACAAAAATAACGAGCAAACATTTTTACATACCTGAACACATAAGAATGTGCCGAATGTGTAAAGAAACTGCTTAAATGAAGTGATGGTAGGTTTTACTGTGTGAAATTAGAGTTTTTTTTGTTAAGATGATAATGTAGGAATTGAGTGAAAAAAAGATGATATGGGGAATTGGGATTATATTAATCGAGGAAAATGATAATAAAAAACAGAGTCTTTATTTATTTGCAAAACCGACCCAAAAGGTTGATAATGAGGAATTTCAAAATATAACGGGTTGGAAAGCGATTAAGCATTGCCACGTCAAATCCTCCCTGTCATAAGGCTAGAATAGGAAGGTTAATGAAAGATTTTCATCGAATAGAAAAATTAAAAGATTGATGCCTACAATAGGAAAACGTGGCAAGTTTGATACCTTTTTAGACCAATAGCCATATTTTTTAAAACATTTGCAACATTTGGAATGAAAGGTGTAACACCCCCAAATTACCGCAGCGGAACGACAGTGTCAAGGGGGTATTACTTCATAATATAGAACAAGGTATAGAAAACGACCTCTAAATGAGACGTTTTGAAATATTACCATTCGAATTATTTAAATCAGAGTTAAAACAAGAGATCCAAAGTATAAGGTTACGTAGACGTTTTCAAGATGTATCGAATGGTAAAAGATAAAGGTATAAGTCTCCATGTATGCAAGTGACTCTAAGATCCATGCATCCACTATCGCCTTATTAACCTGAGATAAACATGCTAAAAAGTGTCAAACAAAGGTTGGTGAGTTCATAGAGTTTAGTTTAGTTGTAAAGCATTTGAATAAAGATTTCACAGCAAAGTAATTGTAAATCCACTCAGTCCCAAGCCCCGCCCATACAAGACTTGCAACCTGTGTTTTTACAACCCACTGTTAAAGTATGAGTATGGAATGTATGTAAATTGTAAAGCCCTTAAATAAAGTTTCCACTGCAAAGGCATTGTAAATCCACTCAGTCCCAAGCCCCGCCCATACAAGACTTGCAACCTGCGTGTTTACAATCCACTGCTAAATTATGTGTAGGACAGATGTGTATACGATATATAAGTACTTAATGTAATGAATAGCAGCAAACTGAACTACTTGACTGTGTGTATATGTATCATGTGTACTCCGGATTATATTCACCCAAGGTCTCGTCATTTTGGACACAAGGGTGAGGGCATCTTCCCAAATAGTACTTTGTCACCCAAGGTCACGCATCTTGGACACAAGGGTGGGGGCATCTTCCCAAAATAGTACTATCAATATCTCTCCAACGGCTCCTTCCCAAAGGAGTTTAACAGTTGGTATGAATAGTATGTATATGAATAGTTTAACACAATAAGGCATATATCGTAATAAAACTACACATCATGTCCAGAAAGTATAAAAGCGTATCGTATCATAAATGTTTTGAGTAATTGCATACCAATGCAAATCATGTATTTGATAAACGAGTAAAGTAATTTAAGCACGTATCTCCCCCAAGTAGTTTAAAATGAATATAAAATAGTAAGAGTAGGGCTATGGCTCACCTTAGCTGTAAAAGTCAAGGTAATGTTATGTCAAATGTAACACGGGAACGTATCATTTTTCTTAGCAGAGAATCCAATTATCTGGATATCCTGAATCTATAATCCCATTTTCATTTGCAAGATAAATTTATAGTGGGTGTGCAAAATTGTTTAGTGGCAAACCTGACGAGCCAAGATTTTCTTAATTGTCTAGGGGTTGGGCTGGGTTCGTATCATTTTTCTAATCAGAGAATCCAATTATCTGGATATCCTGTATTTATAATCCCATGCTCATTTGCAATATAAATTTATTGTGGTTGTGTAAAAATGATTACTCGCAAACCTGACAAGCCAAGATTTTCTTGATTGTCTCAGGGTCTGCATGTGGTTGTTCATCGACATTTGATATAACTGGTATCTTGGAGTTCTAATTGGGTTTGCAGCCAAAGCAGAATCCAGTTGGGACATGGCAGGATTCATGGCTTTTGTGTGGAAGGCCCCAACAACAGCAAGACGCGCCTATAAAAGAAGAAAATGTAATAAGAGGGGTGTTGGAATATGTGTTTGAAAGTGATTATTCGATTTTAAATTCTTCATTATCAGATAATCAGCTGTATTCAACTGTGATCGAAAATAAATTTGGATGTGTTTTATGTTATTTGAAGTTCGAATAATAAGAAAATTAGATGTTTGAGTGATTGACAAATTCTTATTAGATAAGGAGAACATGCTATTTTGTGAAAAGGGAGTAAAAGTCACTCAAATTAGATAAAGCTAAGTGATAAATACATAATAATATTTGCCTTTATATAGTAAATACTGTAGTTGGTATGAAACTGATATCCAAATATTAAAAATTGAATATTGTGACTGCGACTTGCAATAATCAGATAATCACTTAAACGGAATATATGAACTATGGATTAGAAAGGAAGGCCGGTTTATACCGCTATTCGAGGCTTGAATGATTTTGCGTTTGCTTCGGCGGAATCAATTCCCTTCACACCTCCGGAGACTGCATAGTTTCCCTGCACAGCAAAACATAATGAGAGCCAACATTCTAGAAAAGGGAAGAAAGAGCAATTTTACATCTGAAGTCAGACCATAACTTTCTGAATTCAAAGTGCATATAGGTTCTTTTAAATGCTGACAAACTATTAATATGAAAAACTATAAATCATGTCAGGGAAGAAATCACACCTCAAAAATAGCATGTAGATGAATAACTCGAAAACAATTAATTTGCATACCTTGACGAACCTTAACAGCCTATGATCGAGGTTAGAAACTGCATACTGCTTCAGCATGCAAAACCCTAATTCACAAATTAAATGTTACGAAAAAATTATATAATATACCGTAATAAACATACATGCTTGATCAAAATCATTGATAGTACGTGGCTTTGATTTGTTTGATCAGATAATCACTTCAACGGAATATATGAACTATGGATTAGAAAGGAAGGCCGGTTTATACCGCTATTCGAGGCTTAAATGATTTTGCATTTGCTTCGACGGCATCAATTCCCTTCACGCCTCCGAAGACTGCATAGTTTCCCTGCACAGCAAAACATAATGAGAGCCAACATTCTGGAAAAGGGAAGAAAGAGCAATTTTAAATCTGAAGTCAGACCATTACTTTCTGAATTCAAAGTGCATATAGGTTCTTTTAAATGCTGACAAACTATTAATATGAAAAACTATAAATCATGTCAGGGAAGAAATCACACCTCAAAAATAACATGTAGATGAATAACTCGAAAACAATTAATTTTCATACCTTGACGAACCTCAACAGCCTATGATCGAGGTTAGAAACTGCATACCGCTTCAGCATGCAAAACTCTAATTCACAAATTAAATGTTACGAAAAAATTATATAATATATCGTAATAAACATACCTGCTTGATCAAAATCATTGATAGTACGTGGCTTTGATTGTGTTTGATCAGATAATCACTTCAACGGAATATATGAACTATGGATTAGAAAGGAAGGCCGGTTTATACCGCTATTCGAGGCTTGAATGATTTTGCATTTGCTTCGACGGCATCAATTCCCTTCACACCTCCGGAGACTGCATAGTTTCCCTGCACAGCAAAACATAATGAGAACCAACATTCTGGAAAAGGGAAGAAAGAGCAATTTTACATCTGAAGTCAGACCATTACTTTCTGAATTCAAAGTGCATATAGGTTCTTTTAAATGCTGACAAACTATTAATATGAAAAACTATAAATCATTTCAGGGAAGAAATCACACCTCAAAAATAACATGTAGATGAATAACTCGAAAACAATTAATTTGCATACCTTGACGAACCTCAACAACCTATGATCGAGGTTAGAAACTGCATACTGCTTCAGCATGCAAAACCCTAATTCACTAATTAAATGTTACGAAAAAATTATATAATATATCGTCATACATACCTGCTTGATCAAAATCATTGATAGTACGTGGCTTTGATTGTGTTTGATCAAAATCGTTCTATTATCTAATGATGATGATGATGGAATGATTTTAGGTTTTGGTTTTTTTTGACGAATATAGAAATAAATTGTGGTGGCTTATATTTAGGGATACGTTTTTTAATCAAATCATTAATTATAGACGTAATCAATTCTATAATTTTCTCCTGTTTGAATTGACAACGTTATTAGTCCATGCAATATTACTTATGAGTGGGAAATTTTATCACAACCATTGGAATGCTCCAATGGTTGAGGTGTTGTTTATTTGTGCCTCCCATCCCAAGTTCGAATCTTGGTAACTCCCTTTTTATAACAATTAAATCAAACGAAATTTTAATAAAATCCTGCTTAGGTGGCAAATTTTAATAAAATCTTGCTTAGGTGGCTTTATGACATGGCATTACTGGGCAATCGGGCATTTGATGACGTCGTACGCATCTTGTTATATATATATATATATATATATATATATATATATATATATATATATATATATATATATAGTTTTAAAACAGTTCGAGTGTGATTTGCTTGTACGTTTAAAAATGTATCATTTGAGCTTATTAGAAGAACTTATGATTATAGCTTATTAGATTGGCTTATGGACAAACAGGTCACGTAATTTATTTGACATGTCACTCGATCAAAAATGATTTAACAAGGCTTGTTCTAGTTGACAAAATGATATGATCAAAAATTAAATAATGACATTTATACGTTCGATATGCAATACATGTTCAAATAGGTCTCGTTAAGCATTAAAACGATGAATTGAGACATGAATGAATGTAGAAATTAATTTCCTAGCCATCCATGGAATATGAGGTCGAATATGAATAAAAGTAAATAACGAATGCTCGAATAAAATATATGAAAGCTTGTTGTGAATTCGAATGGAATAAATAAAGGTGTATGAACTTATAAAACATGAGTAAATATAGGTATAGGTTCGAATGACTTACAATACCAAGAATGGTGGTGAGAAAGCGTGGAAATGGACTAGGAACAAGGGTTTATAGTACGTAGCTCGTTAGGATTGCTACAAAAGAATCGAGATCAACACTATATGTGTGGAAAATGATTCGAATGGTTAGAGCATGACCTTGTTTCCTTCGAGTTATCTCGGCATGAGAGAATGAACTTAGGAAATATGTGTGAAGTGAGTTGTGAGTGTGAAAGGGTATGTATGTGTGGTATACGTATATGTATGCATGTATATGATATTTTATAGGTCAAGTTGGGATGTTTAAGTGTCGAATGGACAGGATAAGGGGACACAAGGAATAAACATAGCTAGGCAATGAGTGAACTAGTCAAGTGGTATGTGTATGTTTCGGTTTGATCAAGTGTGTAGGAATAAATGTATTTCGACATACATTAAGGGTCCAAACAACTAATGAATGTGACCAAATGAATTTGAGGATGTGTGAAAATGTTTATGAAAGTTATTAAGTCAAGAACAAATATAAATCACATAGATAGAAATTAGTTTAGTCGAGTTGGGTAATACTTGAGTGAAATGGTACATGAGTTGAATCGAGTTTACTTTAGGCCTTGTTTTGAGATCAAACGTTCGAATCTAACATTGTACTTTGTCAATCCTGATTCTTTGTAATGTAAAGAATCGAAACATGCAAAATAAAGTGTGGCTTGTGTGTCGAAATATGGAATAAAAGTGGCCAAGTATATGTAAGTTGGATCGATTGAGAATATAAGAAAAATATAAAGTTGGGTTTGATTTGTGTTGGGCTTGAATAGTGTTGGGTTGAGAAATAAGATTAAGGATCCGTTTGGTGTTAGTTTGTATACTGGACTGTCGTGGTGCGTGTGTGAGCTCGTTCCAAAGTATCATGAACCACGTAATAACGTTTTTGAATAGAAATGTAATAAACAAATTTTTTAAATTTTGCTCGTAAAAATGGTTAAGTGAACTATAATGATGGGTTAATACTAGATTAACGTTGACTAATGACTAGGGAATTCTATAGGTTGCTACAGTACCTACCCCTTATCTTGAATCTCGTCCCGAGATTCAGTCTGTGTTATCTGTTGAAAGATGCTAACGAATAGTCGATGTGTAAAATTAAAGTAATTAGGCAAAAACTTAGGTATCTAGGGAAAACGTACCCATTATTTGTTAACTGCATCCGAATGACCCAAATAGGATGCTCAACCATGAAGCGGACTGATATAGACCCCAGGGTTTGGGTTATCCCATTCAATTGCTACAGCTAGATTACCCTGTCTTTGTCTAGGTGCTCTATTCAACCTAGGACACACATTCCTAAGGTGATCCGGGCTGTTACACTCATAGCATCCCCTTTGGCTATTCTTCACGTTGCCTGCATTCACTGGTGCTCTACACCGATTTGAAAAATGATCCAACTTATTGCAGTTTGTACATACACGGCAGGGAGCAGACCCCTGATGATGATAAACACATTTGGCACACTTAGGATGTGGACCTACATACCCTTTAGAACTCGTGGCCATAAAGGTTCTTGTCTTCTTGTTGTCAATCATGGGGACCGTTTGCTTGTCTGATTCATTTGCCCCCTTCCTTTTATCACCGTTCCTCAAAATTCCATTCCTAATCATCTCATCTATTAGAGTTTCTGCTCTCAATATTGCACTCTGAATTGTAGATGGCTCAGTTGCTTTCACAGTTCCACGAATCTGCATCTTTTCAATCCATCGAGTATACTCCAATGCACCTCCTTTATCGTCAAACTCCATTAGCTTGCATGCCGTAAATTCCTTATACGTGCATCCAGTTGTGTTGTTGTTAGTATCATTCCCACCTACACCATTGGTGTCGTCATTTCTGCTTCCGTGGTTTCCCGAGTTGTTGATATGATTGCCAACCTGGGTGATAATAGTAGGAAGCAAGTTTTGAAGTTGTTGAGCGATGATGGCGGAAAAATTAGGATTTCCACCGTCGTTGTTATCGTTGTTACTAATGCCGCGACCACCTCCTCTACCTCCACGTTTACTAGTCCTTCCACCCCTTAGTGTTGCACCTCCTCGGTTAGTGTTGCGGGCTGATCTCCTTGATGCCATTGTCTCTACATGGAAGGACATTTAGCGAACGTCAGAGATGAGGGAAATATCGTTGACTTGACGATCTATACTTAACGTTCTCACAAAACCATGTCACAAGCTGTTTCCTAAAGGGGTGCCAATGCCGATTAACGTAAGCATGGTTACATATGTCCACGTGTGTCATGATGCATTTATAATTATGTTGGCCACCATAATTATAATTGCCTCCTTTCACACGTGTACATATCACCAAACACACATATCTCGACGATCGACGTAGTGATCTTTCCTAGGTGTTTGAGTCACGGAGAGTTTAGTTTCTAATCATTCCTCAAAAGTATACTCAAGAGAGATCCCATCTTCGAGCAAAATCATCAAATTTCTACAGCTATGTAATAACCTTTATTTAACTCAATCTCATGTCTCATCAAACAAGAACTGTCACAAGACCAAGTTAAATAGCCAGTTATTACTGAGCTCCACACTTTTGATGACTCGACTAAATTCTGAGATTTCCCTATCAGTACAAATACTATAACATCCAATAACGTGGATATAAACGGAAAAGTTCTACGTATGCAAGGTGATAGGGATGAGAGTCCCAATGTATATAGTAGTTATAGTCTAGGCTCTAAATGCAACCTAGTTCTCTATAACCAAGTCTCTGATACCAATCTGTAACACCTCCAAATTATCTCAGTGGAACGATAGTGTCAAGGGGGTATTACTTCATAATATAGAACAAGGTATAGAAAACGACCTCTAAATGAGACGTTTTGAAATATTACCATTCGAATTATTTAAATCAGAGTTAAAACAAGAGATCCAAAGTATAAGGTTACATAGGCGTTTTCAAGATGTATCGAATGGTAAAAGATAAAGGTATAAGTCTCCATGTATGCAAGTGACTTTAAGATCCATGCATCCACTATCGCCTTATTAACCTGAGATAAACATGCTAAAAAGTGTCAACCAAAGGTTGGTGAGTTCATAGAGTTTAGTTTAGTTGTAAAGCATTTGAATAAAGATTTCACAGCAAAGGCATTGTAAATCCACTCAGTCCAAAGCCCCGCCCATACAAGACTTGCAACCTGTGTGTTTACAACCCACTGCTAAAGTATGAGTAGGGCATGTATGTAAATTGTAAAGCCCTTAAATAAAGTTTCCACTGCAAAGGCATTGTAAATCCACTCAGTCCCAAGCCCCACTCATACAAGACTTGCAACTTGTGTGTTTACAATCCACTGCTAAAGTATGTGTAGGATTGATTTGTTTACGATATATAAGTACTTAATGTAATGAATAGCAGCAAACTGAACTACTTGACTGTGTGTATATGTATCATGTGTACTCCGGATTATATTCACCCAAGGTCTCGTCATTTTGGACACAAGGGTGGGGGCATATTCCCAAATAGTACTTTGTCACCCAAGGTCACGCATCTTGGACACAAGGGTGGGGGCATCTTCCCAAAATAGTACTATCTATATCTCTCCAATGGCTCCTTCCCAAAGGAGTTTAACAGTTGCTATGAATAGTTTAACACAATAAGGCATATATCGTAATAAAACTACACATCATGTCCAGAAAGTATAAAATCGTATCGTATCATAAATGTTTTGAGTAATTGCATACCAATGCAAATCATGTATTTGATAAACGAGTAAAGTAATTTAAGCACGTATCTCCCCCAAGTAGTTTAAAATGAATATAAAATAGTAAGAGTGGGGCTATGACTCACCTAAGCTGTAAAAGTCAAGGTAATGTTATGTCAAATGTAACACGGGAATGGCTCCAACACACGACCTGAATAATAGGGAAGTTTGAGATTTCGATGGTTTAAGATTGGCTTAATGTGAATGATGATTGTGGAAAAGTGTCGGATAACGAATTTGGTTCGTGATGAAAAATGAATGATATGCTTAAACTGCTTAAAGTTCAAAAATAATATTATATATAATATTATTATGTTTTTATGTTTATTGAATCAGCAAATATCGTTTCCTCGAAAGTTGATGAATGATAAGTTATGTTTATTCGTTAGAAATCCGTTATATAAATATAAACGTAACGTTTGTTATATAAATCGTACGAATTGTAAAATGGATTTTAAGAACATAATGTAATAAAACATTAGTGAAGAAGTATATAAAATAAGTTACTGGTTCGTCCTTGGAGTTATAGAAAATTTACACTTTTAACCCTAACGGTGAAACATTTGCACCGTTAGTCCTTGGTTAGTAAATAGTTGCATTTTTAATCCAAAATGTTTCAATATGACATTTTATGGCTCATGGTTATTGTATAATCCATTTCTACCCTCAAGTTATAAAAATGACAGGTTTGCACTCATTTATTCGAAAGTTACATTTTTAACCCAAATAGTAACATATTTTGCATTTTTAGTCCAAAAGTTACAAAACTTATATAATAAAATTTCTGAAAGTTTTACAAGCTTCAAATAGCTTATTCAAGTTTATAAAAACTGTTTATTTCACAAAAGAGCTTATTTTTAGCTTAATGGGCTTTAACGAGAGTTAATTCAGGCCCATTAAGAGATTTTGATCCGAGGGTTTTCAAGATGATTTGGGACTGACTTTAGGCTTATTTTAGGGTCCTGAAAACATAATCAAATTGCTTATAAAGACAGCTTATCGTATGGGCTTATTTTAAGCTTAGTGGGCTAAAAAGCCCAGTCACTATATATATATAGTTTTAAAAAAGTTCGAGTGTGATTTGCTTGTACGTTTAAAAAGGCATCATTTGAGCTTATTATAAGAACTTATGATTATAGCTTATTAGATTGGCTTATGGACAAACAGGTCACGTAATTTATTTGACATGTCACTTGATAAAAAATGATTTAACAAGGCTTGTTCTAGTCGACAAAATGATATGATCCAAAATGAAATAATGACATTTATACGTTCAATATGCAATACATGTTCAAATTTGGTCTCGTTAAGCATTAAAACGATGAAATGAGACATGAATGAATGTAGAAATTAATTTCCTAGCCATCCATTGAATAGGAGGTCGAATATGAATAAAAATAAATAACGAATGCTCGAATAAAATAAATGAAAGCTTGTTGTGAATTCGAATGGAATAAATAAAGGTGTATGAACTTATAAAACATGAGTAAGTATAGGTATAGGTTCGAATGACTTACAACACCAAGAATGGTGGTGAGAAAGCGTGGAAATGGACTAGGAACAAGGGTTTATAACACGTAGCTTGTTAGGATTGCTACAAATGAATCGAGATCAACACTATATGTGTGGAAAATGATTCAAATGGTTAGAGCATGACCTTGTTTCCTTCGAGTTATCTTGGCAGGAGAGAATGAACTTAGGAAATATGTGTGAAGTGAGTTGTGAGTGTGAAAGGGTATGTATGTGTGGTATACGTATATGTATGCATGGATATGATATTTTATAGGTCAAGTTGGGATGTTTAAGTGTCGAATGGATAGGATAAGGGGACACAAGGAATAAACATAGCTAGGCAATGAGTGAACTAGTCAAGTGGTATGTGTATGTTTCGGTTTGATCAAGTGTGTAGGAATAAATGTATTTCGACATACATTAAGGGTCCAAAACAACTAATGAATGTGACAAAATGAATTTGAGGATGTGTGAAAATGTTTATGAAAGTTATTAAGTCAAGAACAAATATAAATCACATAGATAGAAATTAGTTTAGTCGAGTTGGGTAATACTTGAGTGAAATGGTACATGAGTTGAATCGAGTTTACTTTAGGCCTTGTTTTGAGATCAAACGTTCGAATCTAACATTGTACATTGTCAATCCTGATTCTTTGTAATGTAAAGAATCGAAACATGTAAAATAAAGTGTGGCTTGTGTGTCGAAATATGGAATAAAAGTGGCCAAGTATATGTAAGTTGGATCGATTGAGAATATAAGAAAAATAAAAAGTTGGGCTTGATTTGTGTTGGGCTTGAATAGTGTTGGGTTGAGAAATAAGATTAAAGATCTGTTTGGTGTTTAATTGTATACTTGACTGGCGTGGTGCGTGTGTGAGCTTGTTCCAAAGTATCGTGAATCACGTAATAACGTTTTTGAATAAAAATGTAATAAACAAAATTTTCAAATTTTGCTCATAAAAATGATTAAGTGAATTGTAATGATGAGTTAATAGTAGATTAACGTTGACTAATGACTAGATTCATGAGCAAGCGTGTATAAAAAACATAGAGATTGGCCCGATATTACATTTTAAACGGAATTAATTACAATAAAAGCTATTTAAAAACCTGTCATGAAATTAACTATATTGGGTAAAAACTATTTAAAAAGTTGGCATACTTTCTATATGGCAATTTTTTATTTTATTTTATTTTATTATTATTATTATCATTATTATTATTATTATTATTATCATTATTATTATTATTATTATTATTATAAATTTAAGTAGAAAAATTAAAGTTTAAGGAGAATTATAGGTATTAAATATTAGAGGATATTTTTTGAAAAAGCATCGTACTTGTCACAAATATGTGTTTCGAGTCGCGAACAAAAATTTTGCAGAAAATAAGTATCCAAGTTACATAAATGGACTTTTTTAAGTACTAAAGACAAAAAAAAATAAAAAATATGTAATGACCATTTTACCCTAGATTATTTGAAAATTGCATCCACCGTCCTTACGCTAAATTAAATAAATGGTCCCTGTCCCTACGCTAAATTGCGTCTAACGTCCCTATTTTTTTTGCAACTTTTTTTTTTCGAATTTATTTTTCCGAAATGTTTTTTCGAAAATTATTTTTTTTCGTGAAATTATTTTTTTTAGAATCTTTTTTTTTCGTGAAATAATTTTTTTTAGAAAATTATTTCCAAAATTTTTTTTTTAGAAATTTTTTTCCTGAAATAAATTTTTTAGAAAAATATTTTTTTTTCGAAATTAATTTTTATTCCATTAAATTTTTCTGAACAAATTTTTTAGAAATTTTTTTCGAAAAAAAAATTTTTCAAAAAAAATTAATTTCGAAAAAACATTTCTGAAAAAAATATTTTCGAAAAAAATTGTTGGAAAAAAATAATTCGAAAAAAAATAGGGACGTTGGATGCAATTTAGCGTAGGGACAGGGACTATTTATGTAATTTAGCGTAAAGACGGTGGATGCAACTTTCGCAAACCCACAGGGACCATTTATGTAAATTGAAAGGGTAAAATGGTCATAATGCCTAAAAAAGTCCATTTCTGTAACTTGGATACTCATTTTCTGTAAGATTTTTGTTCGTTACGCGAAACACATATTTGTGACAAGTATGATGTTTTTTTAAAGAATATCCCCTAAATATTACTCAATTTTAAGACTTTTAAATTTAAGAAAAATTATGCGTGATATTTTATAAATAGTAGAGACCAGGAAAGAAATATCTAAGAAACTTCAACAACATAGCATTATCTTTTTGAACCAATGTCGTTAGAGTTGGTGGTATTTTAGATATTACTCGTATATATTTTCTGTAGAATTGATGAATCGGTACCGTGTCAAAAGTATTAGCTAGTAGTTACGAGTTTTAAATTATAGTTCTCAAATCATCATGCATGTAGACACAAGCTGTTGATATCTATCATGATGTTTATTTTGTTAAATACTTTCGACAGATTATATTTGACCTTGAAACTCAATATTTACTAGCTACTCGTTAATCTAACATGATACCGACACATGATATCATGAACAACGGTTTCTTATTAGATTTTTCTTAATTGAAGTCGTTATGATCACATCTATAAAATTTATACGACAAGAAGATTTTGATGTCGATATATTTCTTTGCCTTATAATAATAAAGTATAAAGTAAAGTAATGAATCATACGAATATATTACACGTCTCCCAAAAAACGACCACTATAAAGTAGCACTAGTATATTATTCAATAAATATCCCGGTTTTCAAATATGTCCGTCATTAAGGAGACGTAACAATATATAACGTTACATTATGCATATAACATATATAGTCCAAAGCTCCCTCCGTCTCAATTTATTTGTCAGGAGAGAGAAAACACAAAGTTTAATAAAAGTGGGGCCACTTTAATTTTCAACCACTAAAATGGAATATTCCTCCACTAGATTCTCTAATTTTTACTAAATAAGGAAAGTGGACAATTAATTTGAGACATCTATAAAAGGAAATATGGACAAATAAATTGAGACGGAGGATGTAACATATATAGTCCAAAGATACCATACATACTGGCATATTGCTATAAGAGATAATAGTAATTATTTTCATCTTTAGTTTTTTAATATTAGTTTTTAATATTTCTAGTTTCATATATACCTTGAAGGATGAAAACAAGTGATATTATCACCCCCAAGATAATTATCTTCATGAAGTTGATTATAATTTTTTTCCGGTTAACAAAGAGTTGCGTCTTCATCGGCGAGTCGATAGAAGAAATCTTTTGTGACTGCTGGGAAATTACAGCATTAGTAGATGGGTTATTCTCTAAGACAACTTGGTAGTTGTCGCCCCAGTTCTCCATTCCTTTTGCAAGGACTTGCCAAAACATCGTACCTGAACACGACCCGCCACTTTTTGCACTTTGATAAGCTGTGTTGAATATGTTTCTAAAGTATTCGTCCCTTTGTTTGACGGTGTAGCCTTTAGACCGCGAGGACTTTCCAAATTCTGTAATTAGTAAAGGTTTTTTCAGGACTGAATTGCAATCTTCAATATGGGATTTTATCCATTTCTTAGCGAACTTAGCTTGAGCTACTTTGTCTCCAGAAACCCTAGTCACAAGTTACAATATTTATTTGTTAAATCGATTAAAAAAAAAAAAAAATGGGTCAACCTAGAATAAGAAGTATTACTAGAAAATACTACGTATAAGGATCACACTTTGGAATATATATTGGAGTTGGCTAAGTGTGAGTTGCAAAAATTTGAGGCGTTACATACCATTGATCCGGATAGATATGGATTGTAGCAAAATCTATATCGTTGATGCGGTTGTTTGAAATGAAGTCAGTCCCGACTTCAAAGCCAGGATTGCTTTGTTTCTTATCAGGCATCGACTCACCATAAAATCCTTCAAGTCCACATTCAACAAGATGATTCTTGTCAATGGATTTGATTTCAGCTGCCATTTCTACTATCCATTCCTGCATGAATAAGACATGCTAAATGTTATCAGGGAGGCAGATCGAGTTTTAATGTTTCATATGATGATAATATGCATATTTGAGTCATGAGTGCATATATAGAGAAAAGGGAGAACCTCAAGTGTCTTTCCTGATAGATCAGACTCGCAACGAGGTTCATTGATTAGCTCCCATGCAAAGATGGTAGGATCATCCTTATATGCAACCCCGGTGATTGAGTTTTGTCTCGTAAGAACACTCTGTATGTAGAATATATTTTTCAACATACTTAGAAACAACACCAAACATAGGCGTTTTAGAAAAAACAAATAATGTTATTATTAGAAAATAATCATTTTTTTCCCACAGTTTATAAATATCTACCTTGACGTGATTCTTGTAATATTCTTTAACAACGATATTAGAGAAGAATTCATCGTCATTATTCAAATATTGGCCTCCATAATCTCTAGCCCATTGAACATATTGTTTCTTACCTCCAAAATCATCCCAGTTATTAACTAAGCTAAAAATTATGCGAAGCTCGTATTTTTTGGCTTGTGACACCACAAAATCCAATCCCTGAAACGAAGCGATGTATGGTTAGCACAAATAACATATAAAAAAAGCTTTAGCTTTTTGTGATCCATCAAGCTTCTTGCTAAAGTTTTATTATGTATCCTAGCAGGTTTGGATGTTTAACGTTCATAAATCAAGTTGACGGACATATTGCTAAAAGCAGAGACAAGCCAGGGTAGGTCGTCATGCGAGGTTTCACAGGACACACATGGATTTTTAGGGCATAGTGCTAATTTTTTGTAAAAAAATAAAATAAATAAATAAATCGATATTTCATAATGCAGCTGGTCGATTTTTTTCTTCATAATCTTGATCAGTTATTTTCTTTGATCATTTTGCTTTTTGTTACGTCGTCCCTAGCTAAAAGGATCAAGTTACCTTGAACATGTCTTCATTGTAAGAACCGGGCGACGTTTGGAGAGGTTCGTTGCCTCCATCACTAAAAGCCCAAGTCCTAACGATGTTCATTCCTAATCTTGAAGCCGCTTGAAAAGCATGTGCCACCTTTGTTCTTGTAGAGGGATCAGAAGCCATGCACATTAACCAGTAGGCATTAAAGCCGTTGAAATACAACGGCTTTCCATTAACCATGAACTGATTAGTTCTTATGTATGCAAACTTGTTGTTAACTTTACATGGAAAATCTGTAACCTTGCACACTCTAATGACAACATCGTTTCCCGACATGGTTGAGGTACTAAGATTTTGGAACAATGGATATATAAAATCAAAGATATACAAAAATGTGTCGATAAAGTGTGTTGAATGTATTGTGCTTTCTCATTATATATCATTCGTCTTCTATTTATAGGGAGTATGGGAATGACACTTTACCGCAATTTTAAATTGTGTAACATCAGGACGGACCCAGGATTTTAAGAGGGTGTTGCACAAAAGAAATGATGGGCTAACTAAAGTTACACCGTAAGAAACGAAAGTAGCAAATGAAATTTTAGGGTTGCACACACCACAAAACGGCAGTTTTGAATCTTTTGCACTTCGTGACCTAAAATCGGGTGTAGCCCGTGCCACACCCGGCATACATGTGAGTCCGTCCATGACACTTTACCGCAATTTTAAATTGTGTAACATAAGAAAACGTCTATCCATAATTCCATACTTCTTGTTGCGCGACACATGTACATATTACAAGATAAATAACTTATAACTTCATTTGAAATTAAGTGCATGTAACTCTTTGTAAAGATTTCTCACAGTATGTAGAGGAAAAACAATTATTAGTTTCTAACGAGGTGTTTTTTTCCGCGCTTGGCTAATCACAAAGCATGTATATATATATATATATATATACATATATATATATATATATATATATATATATATATATATATATATATATATATACATAATTTTTTTTTTTTTTTTTTTTTTTTTTTTTACTAAAAATAAAACTCTAGTTTAACTACACTTTAAGAAAACATTGGTCTTTTAATACCTTATTTTTTTCTTATTATTATTATTATTTTTTTACACCCTATAGTCCTATACAACACCCATCTCACAATATATCTCACAAATTACTTCAGCTAGGCTTGAACCCAGAACCTCAAAGATGGTGGACAACTCACATACCAGTAGACCTAAAGTATTAGGTGGTCTTTTACTAATACTAATAATAGCCATACATGGGCAAGGTGTTTTATCATTAATAATTGTTTATTAAATAGAATTCTTGTTTAAATCCGTTTAACTAATTCAATTAGTTCTATGGGATACAAAGTTTTGTATTTGACAGGCTTTTTTTTTATACAATTCAAAAAGAATGTTTGATATTAGATTAATTTAGTCAAAGACAATATTCACCCAATAGGCTAACAAAGTTTTCATTTATTTTGTATTCTTGGGATTGTTAAATGCTTAATTTAGCTTTAATACCAAGTCTATAGACAACTTTCAAAAAAAAGTTAAAATAGGATGTAGCTTTGAGCCTTTGAGTGAACTGCAAGTTTAGAAAAGCTTTGGCTCAATTGTTCAAAACTTAAAATAGAAGAGGTCACATGGTTACTTTTTGTCACAAATAGTAATCAACAGAAAAGAAAAGAGAAAAAAAGAAAAGAAAAGAGATGATTTGATTTGAACTGCGGTATTTGAACTGAAACGGAGACTTAAAACCCATTATTACCATGTCGGTCGACTAATATATGAGAAGATATTCATTTTTTTATAATGGAGAACGTACGTCAGGTCTAAAAAAGTTTTATTTGATATAAGATACTCCGTAAATAACTTGTCTAACTCTTTGTAATCTCAATAAACCAAACGATCATGTCGTCGGTATTAATTTATAAAGTAATTAGGCTTAACTAATCCAATCGTTAATTAGTAGTATGGTCCCGACGACACGTCGTCGGGACAATATTGTTGAACCACAAAAAACTTTGACTGGAAAAACGTGTGGATCCTACCGTGTCGTCGGGGTTTTTTGTCGGGAAGTTGAATAGCGACGGAGCATTGTCGACAAGTGGGTGTCGACGTCATGTCGCCGGGATTTCATGGTACCGACGTCATGATGTCGGCACGGTTGCAAAAATGTCATCGGGCAAAGTGTTGAATGTACTAGTGTCGAGACATGATTCAAAGTGCAGTAATCAACTAAACGCCACTTTTATACCAAGTTAAATCTATAGGTGATGCTCTAAACCAACCTAGATTCATTTGTCACAATGAAACACAAATTTAAACTACAAATTAACCATGCTAAACAAGTAAATATATATAGTTAATGAATGAGTTGATTTTACACTGCTTATTATTTATATACAAGTGAACCTAAGGACGAAATAATTCAGCAGGCCGTTAAGTTGCGTACGAGAAATCTATATATGTTCATATTTTGAGTGTTGACTCTTTCTACTTTCTACCTTTGTTTTCTATTTGTATTTGTAACTTGCAGAAATGGATATCTAGTATACGGTTAAAGAATTATATATCGTGCAAGTCCACTTCTGAGTTAGTTTTTTGTTGGAGGTATGTTTGTGCCAACTGTAAAACGTATATTAAGGTGTAAGTAATCCTTTTCTAGTTGGCTTGTTTGTTAGAAACATTTTGTCAAGGTTGAAATTTATCCACAAAGTGTCGACTGATATAAATCTTATATGTGGTGATTTATGCTAGTTGCAAGAGTCACTTTGTATCTCAGTATAAAGTAACGATATATATGATGTTTTGTTTACATGCATGACCTATAGGATTACTTGGCAAAGTATCATGGCGTATAACAATTAGTGGATCATTCGAAGTCAGTGTTCTCATTATGTATTTTGTGACTAAGTTAATGTAACACAAACGAATTAAACTTTTGTACGTACTTGTGGAAATATCACCAACAAAAACAACTTGTCTAACATTTCTAAGTTTAATTCATAAATTTCAATCGTGCAAATATTTCAAAGGTAACGTAAAGGAAAATTGTCCTACCTCGTATTGTTAACGGATTTTATGATAGTGTTGAGAAGGGAATGAGTATTCACACGTTTTTTGTTTTTGCATGACATACGTGTAAATGTGTAACTTAATAGTTTGGTATCAACGTGATGCCGAGGTAACAAAGAGGCGTGTAAAATCCAAAAAAGATAAATTTGTTGGTGAAACATCAAAGTTAAACTCGTATGAGAGAAAATTACTAAGAAAATTGTCGGAACAAACACAAAATTGCAATCAATTGAAGTTAAGTACGTTATTTATCACGTAAAATTTCTTTGACAAGTATAAGGGAGAAGGCATAAGTGTTTGACTATTGTAGGAAAGAATTATGGGACATATATAGCGTACATGGATGGTAGAACCATTGAACGAATGTGGTACACTTATTGAGGATTTAAACTTTTTTTTTTGGGGAAATGAGGTTAAAGCTCCTCCAAAAAAATATAATGAATTGAAGTCTAATTATTGAGATCTAGTGTACTGGATTGCAAGTCCGACATTGTCTTCTTGTTATGCATATCGATAAAAGTATTTATGAAAGCTTAATTGGATAACTGAACATTAGTTCTCGAGTTTTAAGTGAAGAGAAATGGAAAAAAATAGAAAAAGGAAAAGAAAGATAAAAAGAAAATAAATGTTAGTTGTTATGTTCTTGAGATAGAGGAAATGAAAAGGAAATTAATGATAATCATGTTCTTGATTGGGAGGAAAAGGAAAATAATTTAGTCAAATTACATATATATCCTTTAGTTGTTAATGTCAAATCTTTTAAAAATGTTATATTAGTCTTTACATAACATACGGTTCTCTTTCCTTTCTCTTTCTTCCCAAAAGTGAGAGGAAGATTTACTTAACAAAACGTCCTCCATATTTTCTTTCCACTTCCTTTTCTTACCTTAAAAAAAACTTAAGAAAACAAAAAACTATCAATTCCTTTTCTTTCCTTTCCTTTCCTCTTAGGGAAAAACAAAAGACATTATCAATGTTCGAAAGGACATGGTCGATATGGTAATTACTAATGAGGTCGCTTCACAAGTGAGGAACAGTATAGAAAAATGTATATGTCGGTAGCTTAAAGTTCCATCCAGCTGCTCTAGATATGTTTGTATTTTGAGTGCTGACTCTTCCCACTTCACATTTTAGTTTTCTATTTGTACCTTTTGTATAATTTGAAATCTAGTATATGTGGCTTTCTTACGCTAAAAGAATCATCGTACAATTCCATGATCTTGTGTTAAATTTAGTTTTAATATTTATGTATAAACCGACTCAACAAGTGGATTAACACTTACGAGCAGTGTATCCGATCGTGTATAATATAGACTTGGTAAAATCAGATTATTTGCGAGGAGCAATGAACTAAGATGATAGAATGAAAATGACAAGTAAAGTAAAAGACAATAAACACTTAAAAAAAGGGTTTTTAATATGCGAGATCGACACAATTTAATGATTGAAACTAAATAATAAACATTATGATGATTAAGGATGTTCTTCGAGATGGCAGAGGTCTTAAATGATGGTTCTTATGAAGTAAAATTGCTCTTGGTTCGAAGAACGATAATTCTAAAATCGATTTAGGGTTGTATTTATAAGTTTTTTAAAACCCGTCATGGATACGGCCTAGCAAAAAATAGATACGCCTTATAGGATAAAATAAAGATTATCGTATAAAATAGTAAAGATTAACACACGTAGGGCTGAGCATAATAGACCACTGACTGGACCGAACCGATAAACCGGCCCGAACCGGACCGAACGTACTTCGTTCCGGTCCTTGGTCCAATCTTTAAATCATATTCAGTCCTTGGTCCGGTCCGATTTTACACAAAATCCGTTATACTTTGTTGGACCGGACCAAACGAGTCGGACCGAACACATTTCGGTCCGGTGTTTTGGGCTAAATCGGTTTTCCGTCTGATCCGGTTTTTAACCATGGATACGGCGTATCACCAAAAATGGCTACTCCGTATCTTGCTTTAGTTGACCTCGTTGACTTTTTGGCCTCTTTTGTATATGGTGTATCCACTATCTTTGATACACCGTATCAGACTTCTAACACTAAAACTCCATTTGGTCTTTAATCCATGCCACTTTCCGTGTCTTTTCACTAACTGCACCAATTTCACCGATGATACAAATATATAACCATTAAGTATCAAATCTTATATAAAACAACATTTAGGAGCAATAATCATTAAATAAATGATATATAAAATATGAACTTATTTGATGATATCGAATATCCCCACTTGACTTCTACTTGTTCTTAAGTAAACTCTCGATTTTAATTTAGAAAAGATATCTTCAAATAAGAATTAAGAAGACATTACTTAGCAATCACTTAATCAAAAGTATGCATAACCAAACACCTTACGAAATAGGAAATGAAAACACTCAATCACTCAATTAATCTAAGTTTAAACATTCAGTGAATCGAACAACTGCTCGCTCATGAACTCCTGACGAATATGAAAGGATTGTGTGAATAGAAACAACAACTTTCACTGTTAGCTTTTACCGAAATGCCGAAGGGTCACATCGTTGCACACTAATTAAGATGAGAGTCATGAGGAAATGAAAATATAATGGTATTTCATTAAGGGGTAAAACAGCAATTATCCAGGGATTATATATTTATCATAGATAAATATCAATGTTGCAAAAATCGTGAATCGGTACTGTGGCGGTCGGGGGCCTTTAAGCGATATTTAACCGATTAATCGGCCGATTTTCTTGAATCGGCCGATTAATCGGCCGATAACCTTGTAAATCTCTCCAAGGTCCGAGGCCTTTAAGCGATTAATCGCCGATTAATCGGCCGTATCGGCCGATATTTGCAACACTGATAAATATAGAAGCATTAAAAAGGCAAAACCACTAACCTTAAAAGGGTTTAGTGGATCGGCCGACCCCCCTAAGGTGTCACACCCCGAAAATCAGGTCCCAGCGGAAGACAATGTCGCTGGGGTGTTACAAAATTGGTATCACAACACAAGTACAAAGAACGGTTTTTATCTCAATCATTTAGAATAAAATCCATTTACAAAAGGTGTTAAATTTACATTATTCAAAAGTAGTGCGGAAATAGGCCCGTTAAATAAATAAAGTGGTCCCCAAACGAATATCAGAGTGTCTTGGTCCTATAACCATGCCATGCCATGCTAAAAGCCGCCAAATGTGAGCTAACGCTTTAAGAACCTGAAAATACATGCTAAAACGGGTCAACACGAGGTTGGTGAGTTTATAGGTTTTAGTTTAAAACAATATAGTTGAACCAAAAGGTTTTCGAGTTCAAACTTCATTCACAACAAGTCAATTTCAAAATAGGCTCACACTGCCTAAATCACAGTTCCATAACCAATTCACAACATTATCATAATTCAAAACATCTCGATCCATAATCAATCATACAGATACCACATTCATATAGTGACGCACCAACTGAACCTATTGTGTTCATCATACTCATAACCAATATCACGTGGGGAGCTACCCTGATAGATCTATCAACACGTAGGCTCTCAATAGAGAGTTAACAGTTACACCAACTGAACCTATAACCTGTGGGCTCTTAGCAGAGAGTTAACAGTCACACCAACTGAACCTATAACCTGTGGGTTCTCAGCAGAGAGTTAACAATGGCGCCGTCATATACTCAAAAAACAATCATGTCACAACATATAATCGCATCATCAGACATATATGTCCAAAATCATGTAAAATAGTAGTTTACAGCATAAAACGTTTGTAAAGCATTGTATTTAGTGAAAACAACGAGCATGTATTCTCCCCCAAAATAGTTTAAAAACCAGTAAAAGTAGGGGCCATGAACTCACCTTAGCCACAGAAATGCAGAGATCACAACTGACACAACAGGCATCTAGAAGCAGAACACAACAGTCTCAAGACATATGGCACGACAATCCCAAGATACACAGGCACAACGGTAACTTTGACACACGGCACAACGAACACGGAAACTACTCGCAACCTAAGGTGAATGATATGATTTAAGTCACGGAATGATGTCGTGCATGCAAGTTCATACTCTACTTTATTACTTGTACATGTTTGTTGTAATGTTTATCGTCAAAAATATAGTTGCGTCAATTTGATCCTTTATTTAGAAAATTACCACTTTTGAAAATGTAACTTGTAAATCTCACGATCAAGTTTTAGTCGTCAAGCTAATGGCTATTTTAAAATTCTCTAACGCGCCTAATAAATATATATATATTGTTCTACCATTTCCGTTCACGTCATTTTAGCCAAAATATACTCTAAAAGGTCCAAAATCCGCTTCAAATAATCTTATCATCTTTTTAATAGCAAAATAATAGGCTGTCAAAACTATATGTTGCCGCAAATCTTTATTAAGCCGTAACTTTTGCGTCGTAGCTTCGTTTCTTAAGTTTGACCTATCCCCGTGAAGGTATTTAAGTATACTATCGGCTTTTCAAGGTCTCGGCTAGTCTAGATGAGGGGGATTCTTTGTGTATATGATATATTGAGTTAATATGATCAAGTATGCGGAAACTACTTAATCACACTTAGAAGGTTATTCGGTTGTGAAAATGGAACAGTGATGCTTATGTATATTGAACAATGAACATACAATGTTAACACCAAACGATTCAATATTATTCAAGATAATACGAGTGATCTTCACTATCACTAGGGTTACAAAGACCTTGAATCTTATGGTCTTATGACTTGTGATATTGTTGTGTTTGTTCTATGTTCTTAACAATTTTATTCTAAGCACTTAATTAGTCACTCACATATCTAGTCTAAGATATTTCTTTTATATGTCAAGAAAAAGATCTTTACAATATTGTTTAAGTCTTATCAAACTACTTGCTAACTTATCTTGAGTGTGTCAGTACATAAGATACAACATGTATCTGTGTACACAACTTGTTACTGATCACTTTGTCCAAAGATATTATCTACCGTATATACTTGACTTTAGTACACAAATATCTTTTCAATACTTATCCAACCAGCAGTGGTATACGTGACACTTATCCACTCAGCAGTATCGACTAGCAGTACCTTCTTTGTACTACCAGTACTAACTTCAATTAGTACGGTTAGTTATAACTTGAACAGTCCTTAGATATACACTAGCAGTTGGAACTGTTAGAGTATTCTTCTCAGCAGTACTAACCTTCAACACTTGTAATTCTTGATACTTAATCTTCAGAACATTTAATTCCCAACACTAGATACCATTTATCATCAGTTTTGGTCTTTCCAAATTCTGGACAGATTCATAAATTTTCTGAAAATAATTCTTTTCGTCGTCTAAATTGAAAATAGCGTATCTTTTTCGTTACAAGCCCGTTTTAACTCATTCAAGCGACTACGTTTTTGTTATTAAGTCTATTTTCTATATTTCTAGCTAAAAATTACTCACAACCTATTGATTTTCCAGTTTTTACAAAACGGGACAGATTGTTTATTAAAAGTGTCAAAACTATATTTCTAATCTTCTAGCTAGCATATCTACTTAACCACAACTTCAATTCTAGTCCTAGTTCCTCCATCAACTTCTCGCATATTAACAATGATCTAACCATAAACTTAAAAATATTTTAAAGCTCATGCAAATGATCATCAAGGTTGGTAAAAATCACAAGTTTACTAACACACACACACACACACACACACACACACACACACACACAAAAACACACACATATATATATATATGATGTTTTCATCACTTTCTTGTAGAGATTTTTACTAACTCAATTACTTGTAACCAATACTTGTTCAAAATATGATCTTTTGTTAAAGGATCATTGTGAATACAAAGCCTTGTCAACATGTACCAAGTGATAACTAAGTATATATACTTGAACTTGCATTATGACATGAAAAGCATGAAGTTTAACAATGAAAAGATCACTTACAAAAGGAGATTAGTAAGATGAGAATGTAAAACACTTGATTAACCCAAGAATTAGTGTTCCAAACCCTTGCTAGAGTATACTAATTTTACTAGGATTAGCCAATCAAGATCTTTGCTTCCCTTGCTCCTCTATGAGTGCCCACCTATATGTATGGATGGGAGGATATATTTTCTTTTCCTTGAACTAGCTAATGTAAGAATGGAATACATGGATGCCTATTTATACCAAAGGACTTTCAAACTTGCATAGTTGGGTCAAAAGTGATAATTTGGTCTAGTTAAGAGGTTGGTCCGATTAAGGAAGGGGGGGGGGGGCTAGGGGGGACATTTTGGTGGTCAAGCCACCCTTGTGTTTTTAGTCTCCATGTTTCATGGATTCTTGTAGGCTAATAAATGCCATGTGGATTCTTGTCTAGAAACACTTAAAATTAAGAGGGGAGGGGGGGGGGGGACACTTGTAAACTAGAAGTAGAAGATTTAATTTTTGATACGAATGTGTATATATTGTGTGCATTGGGTATTAAAATATGTATTGGTTGTTGGTTTGGTGATTAACGAAAGTTATACGTAATTAAACGTAAGATATAAAGCATTTACCTTAGGTGTCAGGAAATATTTTTGGAACTTTGGCAATTATTTTGGAAGTATACAAATACGTTGAAATAATCGTTGGGAGAATTGGATATATCGAGTGTTAAATTACGAATACGTTTGTTGAATTGACAATCGTAAGTAGATGTAGAATAGGAAATTGTTTTAGGGTTTTAAAATTTGTGAACCGGAGTAGGAGCAAGGTACTGAACCGGAGTACGAATACGTTTGTTGAATTGACAATCGCTAGAGGGTTGTTCCACGTTTTATATTTGTTTAACCAAATAGTTATTCGTAAAAAGTTTTCTTGCAAAGTTTCAAAGTCGTAAATTGGAGTTTGAAAATAAATGTTGACGTGGAAAATTTACGGGTTGTCACAGTCTCACCTCCTTAACAGAATCGCGACCTCGCGATTTTAATTCAAGGGTTTACGTCATTTGTCAGCATAACTCTTCTGACAATTTGTGAGCGGCTTGCAACTCGATTCTGATATGAACGATCTTCTCGGTAGTCTCATGAACAAGCTCAGGGTTAGTAAGTTGGGTATCTCCAACTTCTACTTAACAATTCGGTGATCGACCACAAAACACTTCACACATTGCCGTTTGAAATACTAGAGTCGTAGATATCGTCATAAAAGAATTTGGCCAACTGGAGGTGTCTATCCCAACTGTTGCTACACTCGATTACTCGGGTAGAGATGCGAAATTCGCTCCGGAGGTCTAGCTTCTGATATAGTAGCAAGACAACAAATCGTCTTACAAAATGATTTATCAAATGATTTGTGAAGCAACTTATAGGATAATAGGAAAACAATTTCATCATTTATAAAATTGTAGCAAGGTCTAAATTTTGATTTTTAGTTTGATTCATAACATCGTAACAGGAAAACAGTTCGCCATTTATAAAATAGTAGTAAGATCAAAATTTTGATTTTCGTGAAATAGTAGTAAAGCATTTTGTAGGATGACCACAAATGGTCGGTAGAAAAATCAAAGGTAGTTTGTAAATTTAACGGCAAAGCAGTTTATTATCCTACAAGAGGTTAGCAAAGATAACTGTATTCCCGAGGGACGAAAGGAGAATTAGGTGTTTGTCCCAAGGAGCGCGGTTCGGGTTACTCCTTAAGGTCTTAAAATTCCTGTTGGGCGTGAAATCTCTGCCAAATGGGGAGTTTAGCGAGTTCAGAGTACAACTCTGAGGGAAGATGTTGAATCAGTAATGCACATAGTACTTAACGCGGGAGGTACAACCTCGATTGAACCACTTCGGTTGAACAACATCAATTGAGCACAAGGCTTAGGGTAGAGACAACTGTAACAAGATCACCAGCGAAGCAAGGCTGACCATCAAATCCAAATCTAGGATGACTTCCATGATCACAAAATTAAACAATCCAGTTTTCAATCAGAATCAAAACCAAATCCGACATAGCCAATATCAAATCCAAATGTTTCAATAAGCTCAAATGGACTTATTACAATCTTGATGAGTTATAAATAAGCAACTCAGATCTCAACGATGCCAATCGGGTCTAACCCGACCCGATGCGAACTACGGCCAGACAGCGACAAACAGGATTTCCATATAAACAAAGAAGTGTAGCGGTGCCAGGAGTATTATGGTTCATGCGGTGTTGTGATGCCAGTGTGTTGTGTATGTGGAAGTAATACTCAATGTCCCTGTACACACGCAAAACTTTGCCATTCCCGAAATCAAAAACCAACCCGGACATAATTCCATTATAACTACTCCAAGTATTGCAAAATTCACCTCTGAGTCGGACATAGATGATCAGGCTATGTCCTACTGTCCCTGGTTGAATATAGGTGATCAGTCTATATTCACCCGAGGTTCAATGAATTTTGGATTACTCAGCCTAGTTATACTAGTAGTATGTCCTTTACATCCAAAATCATTCCCAAAACCACGACAAGGGTACAAACTCGACATCCAATAATGAGGTCACGCAAGGGAATAGCGTAACTCTGTGACAGGTGTAGTGCGTGCATAAGCATATGGAAATGCTTATAGTGAACAGCTAAAACAGGCGGATATAAAATATCCAATAGTCAGGCACACATCTCAACAGATATAAAATCACACATATAATCAAACAACTCGTCAAGTATATCAAGAACATCTCATCTAATATATCATTAATAACATCATACGCGAGGCATCAGCTTTGTAACACCCCCAAAATCATAATATTGCGGAAGCATACACTTTGGGTGCTACTGGATTGATAACCACAACATAAGATATAGCGACCGGATTAAAAATCAGTTTTAAAATATTTTACATAAGTCGAGACATGTAACAATACATAAAATCCATTTCAGATGAAAATGAAGCCCATTAAAATAAAAAGGTCCAATTGTCAGAGTAAACACATTAAAAACAACATTTCCATCATTTATTGTGACCGACGCCATGCTCTGCACCCGGCTAAACGCACCTCAGTTTCCTGAGAAAAACATGCTAAAAGTCAGCTAACGCTGGTGAGTTCATAGGTTTAAATAAATAGCACATATGGACCAATAGAAACATCATAAAAGCAACTCAGCAGATACACACTATCCGTTATGCAAACACTAAGCCTCATCCTACCGATGCTAAGACAATGCAGCACGACTAGCGTTAGCAAAATAAATAAGGGTGCCCGCGAGTGTTAATCCCCAGACACTCGGCCAAAAACCCGACTTGGTATACGTTCGCCTTGGCTATGCCGAGCCAATCGAACGGGGACATCACTCCCAATAGATCTATTTATAACAAACGGCTTCCTAAACAGGAATTAACGGCAGATGATAGTGGGCACAAAATGGGATTCAACAAACTTAGGTTTCTGCATATTAGTGTGATCTTAAAAGCAATTTCATTTCTGGTCCATGAAAACAGTTTTGCATGTTTCTCACCCCAAGCTTATAAAGCAAAAATCGTATAAAATATAGGGCTATAAACTCACCTTTCAATAACAGCAAATCAGCAAATAAATCAAAATAATGCAACCGCGCCGATCAGCACCCTAAATCAGTACGGTAAGTCTTAGCAAAATATTCGTGTCTCAAGTGTCTTTATTTTATTTGAAAAGTTTACGTTTGACCAGTGCTCGTGTATTTCTTACTTGCTGTGTGGTAAATATATTTCGAAACGATTTATCGTTGTAACTCGTGGTGGTGGCTCATGGTGAAAGTGCATGGTGGGAATACGTAACGGAACATCTGTGCTAGTATTCGCGGCATAAATGTGCAAGTGTTATATATATGTACTCATACATTATATATGTATATATATTTATTAAATTAATTACTTATGTATTTAATTAATTTAAAAATAAAAATTAATTAAATAAGCTTTTGAAAAATGATCAAGATAATAATGTTGGTGAAGAATTATTATAGTAGAAACATCGTTTATCATTTATGATGTAACCTTTATTATAAGAAAACAAATTTTGTTAAGTAATTCCATAAAGTTTACTTAGGTTAAGTGTTTTCACAAAATACTCTAAGTGTTGGATTTTTAGAAAATTTAGGCATGACCCATTCGTTTATACAACGTTTCCATTTATCTCACGTGTTGCAAACTTTACTCAAATATTCCGCTAACTAGTTATAAGTGCAAAAATATACCTTTATGATATATAATATATATATATATATATATATATATATATATATATATATATATATATATATAAATATATATATATATATATATATCAAGTGTCGTGAATATGTTTTCGTCGTAATATTATTCGTTAGCTTCATTTTTAAGTATTAACACTAGATTTCGACACAAAGTCAATATTTTGTCAAAAAGTCAACGAAAGTCAATCTCAATATCAATTTAGTAAAAATGCCAATTTTTACCCTTTCGGAGACTAAACGTTTCAAAACAAGTCCAAAAATAGTTTTCGTTATATTTATCGTTTCGTTAAACTTTAACAACCATGGCGAGTCGGAAAATATTCCAAAAATCAAATTTATCATTTTTACTTGTTAATTGGGCCGAAACTCTTAAATAAGCCCAATTACCATTTTTAACCCAAAACACATTTTTAGTTATAACGTATATATCGACACGTTACTAAAAATCATTTTACTCGCTCAATAGGTTCGTTTGGTCAAAAAGTCAAAACCTCAAAAATATTCATGGGCTTCGGCCCAACAGTAACTCAATGGGTTTTATGGCCCAAAAATCCATTTAGCCCGATTTGTTATTATTTGGTACTTATTAGTGATTATTAGTTACCAAATATACTTTTTACTTATCAAATAAGCTCTAATAAGTAAGTTATTTAGTCAATATTTCAAGTTGACCATTTTTATGTCTATTCGACCCATATGAATTGTCTCAACTTATTTTTACCTTTTTACTAGTTATTTTCAATAACTTAGGGCTTATTTTCAATCCATTCCAAATAAACACTCAATTATATTTTTCCACCTTTTCACCACTTGAGCCAAAATTTTATGTTTTTCAAACCCCAATAATCTTATATTTTTAAATATGGCCGAACCATATATAACCTCTAAAAATCAATATAGTGCTTAAATTAGTGTAAAAACCATAACTAATGTTTGTATTATCAAATAAGCACTATATGTAACAATATTTACCACACAAGCAAGAAATCTACAAACTAACTCATAAACATCTAAAAATGTCGAGCACTATGCATAGAAGATCAAACCCTAGCTTTAATCATATTATCAAAACATATACATTTAACACTTTTAAACATCATTATACACCAAATGAACAAGAGATTAACATGTTTAGAAAAGTTTTATGAATCCTTAAAAATTTTGTGATTTTAACGTGGCTAGGAGGACAAGAACACCCAAAACTTCACTAATTTTACCCAAAACAAGCTCCAAATTACCCAAAAACCTTATTTAAACACTTGATGATCTTGATCTTTTAGTGAAATTTTTTGTAAGATGATAATATATGTGTGTATAGTGGCGTACAAATGGTGGTATAATATGGGAGATATGGCTTCTAATCTAGGCAATAATAAAAGATAAGGAGTGAAAAATCTAAAAAGGTATACACCATATTTAGTAAAATTAGGATTTCATTTAGGATAAGAGAATTTTTGTCCCATGTGGGCTTGGTGTTTAATATATGGCCGGTTATGGCTTATTAGAGAAGGGTGAAATTAGTTTTTACTCCGCGTTGGTGTATCGTGTGTCGGTTTGAGTTTAAATGTTACCGTAAAGTCCCGGTTTGACGTTGTTGGACACGATTACATAAAATAAAGTTTTTAACCACGTTTTTGTCAGAAATAAAATAAAATGTCATTACTGACTCAAAAATATATTTATTTGACTATTACCATATGTACTGTGCTGTCGGTACGCGCGTGCGGTTGTTTTTCAGAAAAAATGCGAGAAAGCTCTCAATAAATTTTAATACTTGTCTGTAACTATCAGAAATGTGATAATTTAACTTTACTGACAAAAATATACTTTTTCTGCAGTGACTGTAAGCTACACTATGCGAAACGGCTCCCAAAAATGCTCAAAAATACTCAGAAACATGCAAATGCGCATAGAAATGCTTAGCTTAAAAATAATTAATACTCATATAATATTAATTAACAACGTGAAAATTACCATTGGTCACAGTCTCCCCATCTAATCAGGAAATTCGTCCCGGATTTCAATTTACGTTACTCGTCGGCTTTGAAAAGAGATGAGGGTATTTTCGCTTTATTTTGTCCTCTCGCTCCCAAGTGTATTCGGGGCCTCTGCGAGAGTTCCATCGGACCTTCACAATTGGGATACGACTCTGCTTTATCCGTTTCACTTCCCGGTCCATGATTTCAATCGGCTCTTCAATAAAATTCAACCTCTCATCAAGCTGGATTTCATCCAAAGGAATAACGGTGTTTTCATCCGATAAGCACTTTTTCAAATTACTGACATGAAAAACGTTATGCACAGCACTGAGCTCTGATGGCAGTTCGAGTCGGTAGGCTACCGGCCCGATCTTTTCAAGAATTTTGAAAGGTCCAATATAGCGAGGGTTCAACTTACCACGCTTGCCAAATCTGATCACGCCTTTCCATGGAGAGACCTTCAACATTACTTTATCTCCCACTTAAAACTCAAGGGGTTTCCACCTCTTGTCGGTGTAACTCTTTTGACGGTCACGAGCCGCCTGCATTCGGCTCTTGATCTGTACAATCTTTTCAGTAGTCTCATGGACTAGTTCTAGCCCGGTAAGTTAGCTTTCTCCAACTTATGTCCAACAAATTGGCGATCTGCACTTACGTCCATAAAGTGCTTCATACGGTGCAACCTTAATACTGGTGTGATAGCTGTTGTTATAGGAAAATTTGACTAAAGGCAAATGCCTATCCCAGCCGTTCCCGAAGTCAATCACACAGGCTCTTAGCATGTCCTCTAATGTATGAATAGTCCTTTCACTTTGACCATCCGTCTGAGAATGATAAACTGTACTCATATCAAGGTTAGTTCCCAATGCATCCTGAAGCGACCTCCAAAAATTAGACGTGAATCGACTGTCTCGATCAGAGATAATAGAAACAGGCACACCATGCCTTGCAACAATTTCCTTAACATATAAACGCGCGAGTTTATCCATGCTGATTTTCTCTTTTATAGGGAGGAAATGAGCTGATTTAGTGAGTCGGTCCACGATTACCCAAATCGTGTCGTAACCACTCGATGTCTTAGGAAAATTCGTTATAAAATCCATAGTGATACGTTCCCATTTCCATTCCGGAATCTCAGGTTGAACAAGCAGACCGGACGGTCTCTGGTGTTCAGCCTTGACCTTCGAGCACGTTAAGCACTTGCTGACGTATTCAGCTATATCGGCCTTCATGTTTGGCCACCAATACAACTTCTTCAGGTCTAAATACATCTTGTCAGATCCTGGGTGAATGGAGTACTTGGACTTATGGGATTCGTGCATAATAAAATCACGAATTCTTCCACACAGTGGAATCCAATACCTGTCTCCATAACGCAAAATCCCATCGGATCTTCTTACTTGCCCGTTCTCAAGTTCTGGAATTCTGTGAATCCTCTCACTGGGTCGATTTTCTTCTTTGAGTGTCTCATCCTGAGCCTCAAGAATTTTTGCTGGAAGCGGCGAATTGATCGTCATCCCTAATGATCTGACCCAGAGGGGTTTGATCCGCTCCTTTCTGCTAAGGGCGTCGGCAACAACATTTGCCTTGCCTGGGTGATAACGGATCTCACAATCATAGTCACTAAGCAACTCCAACCATCGGCGCTGTTTCATGTTCAGCTCCTTCTGGTTCAATATATGCTGTAGACTCTTGTGATCGGTATACACTACGCACTTAGTTCCATAAAGGTAGTGTCTCCAAATCCTCAGTGCAAACACGACTGATCCTAATTCTAGGTCATGGGTTGTGTAGTTTTTCTCATGGGTTTTCAGCTGTCGAGAAGCGTATGCTATTACCTTCTCTCTTTGCATCAACACGGCTCCCAAACCTTTGTGTGATGCGTCACAATACACAACAAAATCTTCGCTACCCTCGGGTAAAGCTAAAATAGGCACACTACACAATCTTTCCTTAAGGAGTTGAAAAGCTTCTTCCTCCTTATCTCCCCAGTCATATTTCACATTCTTTTGAGTCAATTTCGTCAACGGTTTAGCTATCTTAGAGAAACCTTCTATAAATCTTCTGTAATAGCCGGCAAGTCCTAAAAATTGTCAGATTTCCGTCGGTGTTGTGGGCGTTGCCCAATCCTTAATGGCCTCAATCTTAGCAGGATCTACGTGAATCCCTTGCTTATCTATCACGTGACCAAGGAACTGAACGGTCGATATCCAGAATTCACACTTCGAAAACTTAGCATATAGTTCTTCCGTTTTCAATAGTTCCAGAATTAGCTTGAGATGTTCCTCATGCTCTTGCTCATTCTTGGAATATATCAGGATATCGTCAATGAACACTATCACGAATTTATCCAAATACGGCTTACACACACGATTCATGAGATCCATGAATACTGCTGGTGCATTTGTCAAGCCGAATGGCATAACTTGGAATTCGTAATGGCCATATCGGGTTCGGAATGCGGTCTTCGGGATATCCTCTTCCCGGACCCTAAGTTGGTGATAACCCGATCTCAAGTCTATCTTAGAATAAACCGATGATCCTTGCAACTGATCGAATAAATCATCTATCCTCTGGAGTGGGTATCTATTCTTAATGGTTAGCTTATTCAGTTCCCGATAGTCAATACACATCCTGAAGGATCCATCCTTCTTCTTAACAAACAAAACAGGAGCTCCCCAAGGCGAAGAACTCGGTCTAATGAAACCTTTTCCAGATAATTCAGCTAACTGATCGGACAACTCTTGTAATTCCGTAGGTGCTAAACGATAGGGTGCTCGCGCTACAGGCGCGGCTCATGGCACTAAATCGATGTGGAATTCGATTTGTCTGGCCGGTGGAAGTCCCGGTAAGTCTTCTGGAAAGACTTCTGGAAAATCCCTTACGATTGGCACATCTTCCAACCTTTTCTCTCCAGGTTCCTTTTCTTTCTTTTCAGTGACATGAGCTAAAAAGAGATAACATCCCTTCTCGATGTACTTCTGCACCTTCGTACACGAGATGATGCTCAATCTTGACGAACGCGCACGATCAGAGCGGTCGCCTTCAATGATCAGAACTTCATTCCCATAGGGTGATCTTCTCATCACAGATGATGACGGCATGATATTTTGATAGCCAATCCATCCCTATGATGACGTCGAAGCTACCCAATTCTACCGGCATTAAGTCGATATTGAATGGACGGTTCAACAAGTTTAGAGTGCAACCCCTTATGATGGTACCTACTCTTTCTAGGTTTCCGTTTGCTAATTCTACGTCAAAGGCATTATCTAAGGTGGTCGGGGCTATATCGAGCAAAGGAATAAAAGCGGTCGATACAAAGCTTCTATCTGTTCCCGTATCGAAAAGTACTGAAGCATAAAGATTATTTAAAAGAAACGTACCCGTCACCACGTTCGGGTCGTCCTGTGCTTCCCTTCTGCCTACGGCATAAACTCTTTTACGAGCTCTTCCTTCATTGCCCTGATTTCCATTGTTAATCATTGCCACTTGGTTCCCTGGTCTACCACCGTTTCCTTGATTTCGGGGCTTATTGCACTCGTTCCGATAATGACCCTTTTCACCACACCCAAAGCAGGTGACATCCGCCTTACGATTGTAGGGTGGTGCTGCTTGTGCGGTGGCTAGTGGTCTTGCCCTACAGTTCTTTGCCAAGTGCCCTATCCTCTGGCAATTGTTACACTTCACAGTGCACTGTCCCCTGTGATGTAACTTACAGCGGTTACAAAAAGGCGTATTCTTATCATAACCCTTCTTGTCTCCTGAACCAACTGCATAAACCTTGCCTCCATTCTGCTTTTTGTTCTGAGAGCTGTTGTTGTTACCCTTGGAGTGATCTTCCCACTTCCTTTTGTGGTCAGTACTCTTCTCTGGAATATCCTCCAGTTCCTGATCCATTAACTTGTTTGTTGTCTCCATGGTCTCATGAAGATCTACAGCCCTCGAGGTAATCACATCACCTCTTATAGATTTCGGTAAACCACCGATATACCTCTCAATCAATCTGGCTTCAGTCCGAACCATTTCTGGACATAGCAAAGCCAACTCCTGAAATATCTGGTTGTAAGCAGCGATGTTGTTGTTTTGCACCTTCAAATTCCAAAACTCTATTTCCAACTTCTTAATCTCATTTCGTGGGCAATACTTCCTAATCACTAGTTCCTTAAAATCTTCCCAAAGCATAGCATAAGCAACGTCCATGTTAGCCGATTTCATGTAGTTGTTCCACCAGGTCAAAGCGGAATCCATGAAAGTGAATGATGCAAACTTGACTCTGTCATCCTCATGACATCCACTGATACGAAACACGGTTTCAAGCTTCTCAATCCATCTAGTCAAACCAACGGCTCCCTCTGTTCCTCCAAATCCTCCAACCATGATTTTTCGGAACTCAGAGTAAGTACAACCTCGGCTGTTGGTCACTAGCCTAGATGTTCCGGTGTTGGTGGTCGAATTGGTCACAGCTGCGAGAGCGGTTGTCACACGATCAGCAACTAGTTGATCCAGTGTTGCTTGATTCACCACTGGGGTAGTAGCTGCGGCCCTGGTTGGCGCGACATCCTCAGCTGTCTGGTCTTGTGCGGTTCTGGTCGGGGCGACATCCTCAGCAGTTATTCCCCTCACTGACCTTGTCTGAACTGGTGTGTTAGCGGGTCATCCTCGTATGACTCTGGTCGGGGCAACAGGCTCAGTAGTTCTTCCCCTTACTGACCTTGTCTGAATAGGTGTGTTAACAGTTTGTCCTCGTGTGACTCTGGTTGACTTTCGTTTTGGTGCCATTTATCTGCATCACAAAAGATGGCGATAAATGAGATTTTTGGTTATAGGAAAATAAATCATACCGATATGTGGATAGCGAAAACAAATACAAGAATAAAGTCAACCACAGAGGAAACGAATAATCGGATAGGAAGACTAAGCTTGTTATATATATATATCAAAAGATAAAGGTTCACAAAATTACAAGCTCGTCAATAGTTAGTTCTAAGATACTACCGAAATACTAATAGTCCTAGTAATACATCATCACTACTACTACTCTAGGAATACATCATCACTACTACTACATCTAGTGATCGATCCTAGCAATGCGTAGCTCCTCAAATGCTCGGGTTAATCCTCCAATAGTGGTCTCTAGCTGGGCTACCCGGTCTCTAAGCTCTTGGTTCTCCCTCATCACTGATCCAATGGTATGCTCAGCAGTCGAAATCCTCTGCCACTGCATACGGTCAACGCCTCTGGCTCGTCTCATCATACCCAATATCCTACTCTGGCCTCTACCTAAACCAATGGCCCTAAAATCCAATCCTCTAAGCTCCCTGCCATGTAACCTCTCTAGAGCATCCAATCTAGCTGTCAACCCAATCATCACTCTACGGTCAGAATACAACTCCTCAAATAAAACACAAGCTGCCTGATCAATAGTCCCAATCCGCCTCTCCACAGTCTGTATACGCTCAGACTGCTCCAATCTCCCAAGCTGATCAGAATGCACATCAAGTAGGCTCGCCTGGTTCGTCAACTGAATCCAGATCTGATCCATCTCAGTAAGCTCCTCATGATCTGCTAATGGAGAAGCCACTGGTGATGGGAGTGGCGTAGGCATCGGAGATGGTGGTATAAAAGAAGGAGATGACGGTGTGTACTCTGGGCTAGCTGCATGTACACCCGTGCTAACATCACAAGCAATGTCCAACCACTGACTATCATCCAAACCCTGAATCTCAGCATCTCTGGAGCTCTGTCCAATCTCAAACAAACCCTGAAACTGTGCATCTCTCGAGCTCTGTCCAACCTCAAACAATCCCTGAACATCCTCCATGATGCCCTTGCCATCCCTCGGCATCATGCCCTGATCTACATCCATAGGAGTATCCCTATCCCTATCATCCTCTAAACCCATAGGAATGTGCTCAACAGCAACAGTAGGAGTAGGCTCATCCTGAACCTGCTCTGGATCCTCCACTGGATCCTCGTCCTCATCAGAATAGGTCTCCACTGATCTCCTACGTCTCTGACTAGGTGGGGAATAATCTGGAGATGGTACAGGTGACTGAGGTGGTGAGTCAGCAGGAGTACCCATATAACCATAACGGGTCCTACTAAGAGATGATGTCAATACAGAAGATAACTGAAGACGGCGTCCACGGACTCGCCTATATGATGCCCGACGTCTGACAGGTGGAGCATCAAGATCATGCTGAGTAAAGGTGTACAACTGAGCTGGTGATGAACGGTGTGCTGTGGTAGATCTATGCAAATACGGTGAGGTGGATACCGAAGTGGTGTGTACAGGCTGAACTGGAATGGATGGCTGAGCAGCAGCACGAATAACCTCCATCAGTGGGTCATCCATGAACGGAACTGGCTGTTGTGTCTGAGAAGTGAATCCAGCAGTATCTACCTCAGAGTGTGTGTCGAATGGGAGAGACATGGTCTGTGACAAATATAGTGCGACACGTATAAGTATATAGAAATTACTTATATCATATATGCTTAGTATAACGCTCAAATAGCATGTCAAAACACTAAATCAAATAGAGCAAATAACGCTCAAATCAAATAAGCAACAAATGCTCAAGTCATAGCAAGCTAAACTGGCAGGCATCCAGTGGTCATGATTGATTTTTTTTTTTTTTTTTTTTTTTTTTTTTTTCCATTTTCAAAATCGGTTATAGTTTAAGGTTTTTATAAACCTTGTTCCTTATAACCTAGGCTCTGAATACCAATCTGTAACACCCCCAAAATCATAATATTGCGGAAGCATACACTTTGGGTGCTACTGGATTGATAACCACAACATAAGATATAGCGACCGGATTAAAAATCCGTTTTAAAATATTTTACATAAGTCGAGTCATGTAACAATACATAAAATCCATTTCAAATGAAAATGAAGCCCATTAAAATAAAAAGGTCCAATCGTCAGAGTAAACGCATTAAAAAAAAAACATTTCTATCATTTATTGTGACCGACGCCATGCTCTGCACCCGGCTAAACGCACCTCAGTTTCCTGAGAAAAACATGCTAAAAGTCAGCTAACGCTGGTGAGTTCACAGGTTTAAATAAATAGCACATATGGACCAATAGAAACATCATAAAAGCAACTCAGTAGATACACACTATCCGTTATGCAAACACTAAGCCTCATCCTACCGATGCTAAGACAATGCAGCACGACTAGCGTTAGCAAAATAAATAAGGGTGCCCGCGAGTGTTAATCCCCAGACACTCGGCCAAAAACCCGACTTGGTATACCCTTTTGTTAAAAAGTCAACGAAAGTCAATCTCAATGTCAATTTAGTAAAAATGCCAATTTTTACCCTTTCGGAGACTAAACGTTTCAAAACAAGTCCAAAAATAGTTTTCGTTATATTTATCGTTTCGTTAAACTTTAACAACCATGGCGAGTCGGAAAATATTCCAAAAATCAAATTTATCATTTTTACTTGTTAATTGGGCCGAAACTCTTAAATAAGCCCAATTACCATTTTTAACCCAAAACACATTTTTAGTTATAACGTATATATCGACACGTTACTAAAAATCATTTTACTCGCTCAATAGGTTCGTTTGGTCAAAAAGTCAAAACCTCAAAAATATTCATGGGCTTCGGCCCAACAGTAACTCAATGGGTTTTATGGCCCAAAAATCCATTTAGCCCGATTTGTTATTATTTGGTACTTATTAGTGATTATTAGTTACCAAATATACTTTTTACTTATCAAATAAGCTCTAATAAGTAAGTTATTTAGTCAATATTTCAAGTTGACCATTTTTATGTCTATTCGACCCATATGAAGTGTCTCAACTTATTTTTACCTTTTTACTAGTTATTTTCAATAACTTAGGGCTTATTTTCAATCCATTCCAAATAAACACTCAATTATATTTTTCCACCTTTTCACCACTTGAGCCAAAATTTTATGTTTTTCAAAACCCCAATAATCTTATATTTTTAAATATGGCCGAACCATATATAACCTCTAAAAATCAATATAGTGCTTAAATTAGTGTAAAAACCATAACTAATGTTTGTATTATCAAATAAGCACTATATGTAACAATATTTACCACACAAGCAAGAAATCTACAAACTAACTCATAAACATCTAAAAATGTCGAGCACTATGCATAGAAGATCAAACCCTAGCTTTAATCATATTATCAAAACATATACATTTAACACTTTTAAACATCATTATACACCAAATGAACAAGAGATTAACATGTTTAGAAAAGTTTTATGAATCCTTACAAAGTTTGTGATTTTAACGTGGCTAGGAGGACAAGAACACCCAAAACTTCACTAATTTTACCCAAAACAAGCTCCAAATTACCCAAAAACCTTATTTAAACACTTGATGATCTTGATCTTTTAGTGAAATTTTTTGTAAGATGATAATATATGTGTGTATAGTGGCGTACAAATGGTGGTATAATATGGGAGATATGGCTTCTAATCTAGGCAATAATAAAAGATAAGGAGTGAAAAATCTAAAAAGGTATACACCATATTTAGTAAAATTAGGATTTCATTTAGGATAAGAGAATTTTTGTCCCATGTGGGCTTGGTGTTTAATATATGGCCGGTTATGGCTTATTAGAGAAGGGTGAAATTAGTTTTTACTCCGCGTTGGTGTATCGTGTGTCGGTTTGAGTTTAAATGTTACCGTAAAGTCCCGGTTTGACGTTGTTGGACACGATTACGTAAAATAAAGTTTTTAACCACGTTTTGTCAGAAATAAAATAAAATGTCATTACTGACTCAAAAATATATTTATTTGACTATTACCATATGTACTGTGCTGTCGGTACGCGCGTGCGGTTGTTTTTCAGAAAAAATGCGAGAAAGCTCTCAATAAATTTTAATACTTGTCTGTAACTATCAGAAATGTGATAATTTAACTTTACTGACAAAAATATACTTTTTCTGCAGTGACTGTAAGCTACAGTATGCGAAACGGCTCCCAAAAATGCTCAAAAATACTCAGAAACATGCAAATGCGCATAGAAATGCTTAGCTTAAAAATAATTAATACTCATATAATATTAATTAACAACGTGAAAATTACCATTGGTCACAAGCTTGCAGGCAGGCACGTGGCAGTCATAGGGTTAAGTTTTCCTAAAAGTAGTTATAGTCTAGGTTTTAAAAATACCCAGTTCTCTATAACCAAGGCTCTGATACCAATCTGTCACACCCCGAAAATTAGGTCGCAGTGAAAGACAATGTTGCTGGGGTGTTACAAAATTGGTATCACAACACAAGTACAAAGAACGGTTTTTATCTCAATCATTTAGAATAAAATCCATTTACAAAAGGTGTTAAATTTACATTATTCAAAAGTAGTGCGAAAATAGGCCCGTTAAATAAGTAAAGCGGTCCCCAAACGAATATCAGAGTGTCTTGGTCCTATAACCATGCCATGCCATGCCAAAAGCCGCCAAATGTGAGCTAACGCTTTAAGAACCTGAAAATACATGCTAAAACGGGTCAACACGAGGTTGGTGAGTTCATAGGTTTTAGTTCAAAACAATATATTTGAACCAAAAGGTTTTCGAGTTCAAACTTCATTCACAACAAGTCAATTTCAAAATAGGCTCACACTGCCTAAATCACAGTTCCATAACCAATTCACAACATTATCATAATTCAAAACATCTCGAGCCATAATCAATCATACAGATACCACATTCATATAGTGATGCACCAACTGAACCTATTGTGTTCATCATACTCATAACCAATATCACGTGGGGAGCTACCCCGATAGATCTATCAACACGTAGACTCTCAATAGAGAGTTAACAGTTACACCAACTGAACCTATAACCTGTGGGCTCTCAGCAGAGAGTTAACAGTCACACCACCTGAACCTATAACCAGTGGGCTCTCAGCAGAAAGTTAACAGTGGCGCCATCCTATACTCACAAAACAATCATGTCACAACATATAATCACATCATCACACATATATGTCCAAAATCATGTAAAATAGTAGTTTACAGGATAAAACGTTTGTAAAGCATTGTATTTAGTGAAAACAACGAGCATGTATTCTCCCCCAAAATAGTTTAAAAACCAGTAAAAGTAGGGGCCATGAACTCACCTTAGCCACAGAAATGCAGAGATCACAACTGACACGACTGGCATCGAGAAGCAGAACACAACAGTCTCAAGACATATGGCACGACAATCCCAAGATACACAGGCACAACGGTAACTTTGATACACGGCACAACGGACACGGAAACTACTCACAACCTAATGTGAATGATATGATTTAAGTCACGAAATGATGTCGTGCATGCAAGTTCATACTCTACTTTATCACTTGTACATATTTTCTTGTAATGTTTATCGTCAAAAATATAGTTGCGTCAATTTGATCCTTTATTTAGAAAATTACCACTTTTGAAAACGTAACTTGTAAATCTCATGATCAAGTTTTAGTCGTCAAGCTAATGGCTATTTCAAAATTCTCTAACGCGCCTAATAAATATATATATTGTTCTACCATTTCCGTTCACGTCATTTTAGCCAAAATATACTCTAAAAGGTCCAAAATCCACTTCAAATCATCTTATCAGCTTTCTAATAGTAAAATAATAGGCTGTCAAAACTATATGTTGCCGCAAATCTTTATTAAGCCATAACTTTTGCGTCGTAGCTTCGTTTCTTAAGTTTGACCTATCCCCGCGAAGGTATTTAAGTATAGTATCGGCTTTTCAAGGTCTCGGCTAGTCCAGATACCATTTATCATCAGTTTTGGTCTTTCCAAATTCTGGACAGATTCATAAATTTTCTGAAAATAATTGTTTTCGTCGTCTAAATTGAAAATAGCGTATCTTTTTCGTTACAAACCCTTTTTAACTCATTCAAGCGACTACGTTTTCATTATTAAGTCTATTTTATATATTTCTAGCTAAAAATTACTCACAACCTACTGATTTTCAAGTTTTTACAAAACAGGACAGATTGTTTATTAAAAGTGTCAAAACTATATTTCTAATCTTCTAGCTAGCATATCCACTTAACCACAACTTCAATTTTAGTCCTAGTTCCTCCATCAACTTCTCACATATTAACAATGATCTAACCATAAACTTAACAATATTTTAAAGCTCATGCAAATGATCATCAAGGTTGGTAAAAATCACAAGTTTACTAACACACACACATATATATATATATATATATATATATATGATGTTTTCATCACTTTCTTGTGGAGATTTTTACTAACTCAATTACTTGTAACCAAAACTTGTTCAAAACATGATCTTTTGTTAAAGGATCATTGTGAATACAAAGCCTTGTCAACATGTACCAAGTGATAACTAAGTATATATACTTGAACTTGCATTATGACATGAAAAGCATGAAGTTTAACAATGAAAAGATCACTTACAAAAGGAGATTAGTAAGATGAGAATGTAAAACACTTGATTAACCCAAGAATTAGTGTTCCAAACCCTTGCTAGAGTATACTAATTATACTAGGATTAGCCAATCAAGATCTTTGCTTCCCTTGCTCCTCTATGAGTGTCGATCTATATGTATGGATGGGAGGATATATTTTCTTTTCCTTGAACTAGCTAATGTAAGAATGGAATACATGGATGCCTATTTATACCAAAGGACTTTCAAACTTGCATAGTTGGGTCAAAAGTGATAATTTGGTCTAGTTAGGAGGTTGGACCGATTGGGGGGGGGGGGGGGGGCTAGGGGGTCATTTTGGTGGTCAAGCCACCCTTGTGTTTTTAGTCTTCATGTTTCATGGATTATTGTAGGCTAATAAATGCCATGTGGATTCTTGTCTAGAAACACTTATAAATTAAGAGGGGGGGGGGGGGAGGCGGCACACTTGTAAACTAGAAGTAGAAGATTTAATTTTTGATATCAATGTGTATATATTGTGTGCATTGGGTATTAAAATATGTATTGGTTGTTGGTTTGGTGATTAACTAAAGTTATACGTAATTAAACGTAAGATATAAAGCATTTACCATAGGTGTCAGGAAATATTTTTGGAACTTTGGTAATCATTTTGGAAGTATAAATATACGTTGAAATAATCGTTGGGAGAATTGGATATATCGGGTGTTAAATTACGAATACGTTTGTTGAATTGACAATCGTAAGTAGATGTAGAATAGGAAATTGTTTTAGGGTTTTAAAATATGTGAACCGGAGTTGGAGCAAGGTACTGGAGCATTGTGGACTAAATATACTCTATATTCATAGTGTTCAAGAGGGTTGTTCCACGTTTTATATTTGTTTAACCAAATAGTTATTCGTAAAAAGTGTTCTTGCAAAGTTTCAAAGTTGTAAATTGGAGTTTGAAAATAAATGTTGACGTGGAAAATTTACGGGTTGTCACATAAGGGAAGGGAAGGGTTTAGTTTGATTTATTATTAAAGTAGGAGTGGTTACAGATAATTATGGAGGTTTTCTAATCCTTCTAGAACTCTCCTTGGTATCCTATAAATACAAATGAAATTCTGGGGATTCACAGAACACACCAATAATCCCTAAAATCCTCCCCTCCTCTCCAACTGATCTATCGACCAAAAGGTGTCACACCCACAAATTACATGACTTGCAGCGGAATGAAGCATTCGAGGGCGCGACTGATCATAACACCACAGTTACAGTTATATTGAAGGACCTAAAGTGTCGTTTAGAAAACACATCGTTTGATCATTTAAAATATTCAGAGTTTTCAAAACAAGGTCCCAAAAGGTGTTTCAAGTTTGCGGAAATCAAGTTCATACAAATCAAACGATAAGTAAGTGCATAAAAATAAAGTGAGACGCGTCGTCACCGCGACTCCATGGTATGCCCATATGCAAGCCAACATGCGATACCTTATTTACCTGAAAATACATTGCTAAAAATGGTCAACAATAATGTTGGTGAGTTCGTAGGTTTATGTAAATGAAATGATTCTACGGTAACCACAAGTATAAAGTGTATGACAAAACAATGCCACATAAAAATGATACATTAGCTCTTAAGCTCATGACCCCGAAGCTAGACTAAAATGAAATGCCCCAACTGAGTGTTTTGCCAGACACTCTGATATGGATCAAATGAAATGCGTTCGTTTGACAAGTTGGCGCTACCAACCCGAACGGAGGAGTCACCCTCAATAGATCTGTTCACTCACTCTCGCTTGCTCACAATTAACGGTTCATGATAATAAATGGGACTTTAATCTGGGCAATGATGTAACTTAAGCAATGTAAATGAGTTGATACTTTGGTCCGCATGTAAAAATGGTGCAATGTATTCTCCCCCGAGAGTTTAGAAATTATGTAAACAATTGAAAGCGGGGCTATGAAAACTCACCTGATGATATAGTAACAATGACAATTATGGGTGTGATGAAACGAAGCTCGGTCTCTAACCGCGACCTATTATGAATGATATGATCTAAGGTAAGCAATGATACAATGTAACACATGCAAATACGTATGTTAATGATACCACTCGTTAATTTTGAAAATAATGTTTATCGTCGAAAAATACATTTTTGACATCTCATTAAGTTATAAACTACTTTTCGTGTAATTATGTTGAAATGATACTCCACGATCCTCGTTTGGTGTTCTACCGGAAAATATAGTGTTTCCGTCGCAAATTAATATTTTTCATAACTTGTGAAAATATAACCAAATGACCTTGCAAAACTAGTCATAGAAGTGTGCTCATTAAACGTTAGTGATTAAACTCGACGTTTTTGAAAACCTTGTAACAATATCTTAATGTCGTTTTATTTAACTTTTGATTATACGCGTCTCGATTAGTTAGAAAATTGGCTATCAATGTTATGTCTTGTAAAAACACTAGTTTTTATACTTAGAAAATATTTCTATTAGGGGCTATCAAAAATATATATGGTTTGTCGGGTTTCAAACGCGTGTATCACGGTCGTTATAAGCTCGTTTCTACGTTATTTATATCCACGGCTTCGTATAAATATGAACTAACATAATATCAGTAGGTCGCCTCCTCTAGATCATGTCTAACACCTCGTTTTGTCCTTTGAAGTTCGGAAAAACAGCAAGCAATTTTCAGAAATTTAGTTTTCGTCGTCTAACTTTGAAAAATCATAACTTTCTCATCGTAAGTCGGTTTTTACTCATTCTTGCGGCCACGGTTTCGTTTTTGAAAGTATTTTCTGAATATGAAGGCCAAAATATCCCCTGAATTACTGAGTTTTCCAGATTACACGATTTTGGACAGTAGCTTTTCTATAGTGCTAAAAACTCATTTTTCTAGTTCAAGGCTTGATCAAACCACTTCCAATCAACACCACAACCTATCTAATCCTACCATACACCTTCTTAAGGTGTCATGGGGTCCTAAACATCACCAACCTTGGTGGATTTCATGAGATTACTGGTAAAACTTATGGATCTAGTGTTAAAGATTATTTATGTGTAATGTGGTATATATAACATAGGTTCTTTGCATGATCTACTAGTATAACTAGAAAATATATCAAATGAGAGTATAAAAGATTGAGAAAATGTAAAACACACTTACTTGATGTTTAGATGAGATTTGGATGAAAAATGCTTAAGAACCTTGGGATTTTTATTTCAAAATCCTAACAAGGAACACTAAAGAGACTAGATTAACACTTGAGCTTGAAAATTTTTATGGATCTTCCTTGTTCTTCCTTGTGGCCGTGGGTTTTGAGTAGAGAGAAAGAGATGATATATATATATTTTTTTTGCTAGTTCTATGTGTATGTTTTGATGTATATATTATAGTTTGGATGAATAATTGGACAAAGGTACTAGTAATAATGAAGAGTTAGTATAAAATGTCAAATGTGTAAGTAGCTTGTAAGAGTTTAGGTGGATTATGTTAGATATTATTAGTTTTAGGGGATACCGGGTACCGAGTTAGCTAGAAATGAAGTTTAACGGTAACAAATAAAATATGACGACGTTGTAAAAATTATGAAATTGCATTCCTGATAAGAATCGGGTGTTAAAATAATTGTCGTGTTGAAATATCGCGAACCGACGTAGTTATAAGTGTATACCAGAAAATATAGCAACTGGTTTCGAAACACCGGGTAAATTAGTAATATAATTTTGAGTATGAAAATATATGAGGATCATTGTCGGGAGTGTCGGGCATATTGTTAGTAGTAAAAACTGAGTGGTACGTTTATTAAATAAATGAACATACGTAAATGGAAATAATGCATATCCGTGCATGACCTAATATGCTGATGATGTTACTGATGATATGCAGACTACTCTAGTCTATATGATGTGTCCTTACTGATGATGCATGAATACGCATCTAAACCATACTGGTTACGCGCATTTGGATACCCGTAAACCTAGTTTATGTACCAATGAATAGTAAATGATGAATAGTAACTCATGAATAGTAAATTGTCGAGGTTTGGAAAATGACCTGAAATTGTGATTTGTCATATTCGCCCCCCCAAAAAGGAATTCAGTCCCTGAATTCAGATGGCGTTGGTCTCTGGAGTGGACTCGGTGAAAAGATGTGGGTACTTGAGTCGCATCTGGTCTTCCCGTTCCCAAGTAAACTCGGGACCTCTTCGAGAATTCCAGCGAACTTTGATGATAGGAATTCGACTCTGCTTCAACTGTTTAACCTCACGGTCCATGATTTCTGCTGGTTCCTCCGCAAAGTTAAGCTTATCGTCGAGTTGAATTTCGTCTAATGGAATTACAAGCGACTTGTCTGAAAGACACTTCTTGAGGTTTGAGACATGAAACGTGCTATGTACATTGCTGAGCTCTGACGGAAGCTCAAGTCTGTATGCCAAGGGACCGATTCTTTCCAGAATCCTAAACGGCCCAATGTATCTCGGGTTCAACTTCCTGTGTTTCCCGAATCGTATCACGCCCTTCCAAGGCGAGACTTTCAACATGACTTTGTCTCCAACCTGGAATTCTAATGGTTTGCGTCGAACATTGGCGTAACTTTTCTGCCGGCTTCTGGCTGTTTGGAGTCTTTCTCGAATCTGGATTATCTTTTCTGTTGTTTCTCTAACCAACTTTGGACCGGTGAGTTTCACCAACTTCGGCCCAACAAACTGGGGGCCGGCACTTGCGACCATAGAGTGCCTCGAATGGTGCTGCCTTTATGCTGGTATGATAGCTGTTGTTGTAAGGGAACTCGACCAATGGCAAATGGTTAGCCCAACCATTTCCAAAGTCAATCACACATGCCTTGAGCATGTCTTCCAATGTTTGAATTGTTCTCTCGCTCTGACCATTGGTCTGAGGATGGTAGGCAGTGCTCATGTCTAATTTAGTCCCAAATGAATCTTGCAATGATTGCCAGAAGTTTGAAGTAAAGCGACTGTCTCAGTCAGAAATGATGGAAATTGGTGCTCCGTGCCTTGAGACTATCTGCTTGACGTAAAGTCTGGTGAGCTGATCCATGGAATAAGTCTCTTTGATTGGAATTAAATGGGCTGATTTGGTGAGACGATCAACGATTACCCAAATAGCATCGTAACCGCCTGTTGTCTTAGGAAGTTTAGTGACGAAATCCATTGTAATGCGTTCCTATTTCCACTGTGGAATTTCCGGTTGTTGAAGTAATCCTGATGGTTTCTGATACTCGGCTTTTACCTTAGCACAAGTAAGGCATTTGCTGACATACGTAGCTATCTCTGCTTTCATATTCGGCCACCAATAAAGCTTCTTGAGATCCTGATACATCTTATCAGAACCTGGGTGAATGGAGTACTTCGACTTGTGTGATTCGTGCATAATCAACTCTCGTATTCCACCATAGAGAGGTATCCAACTTCTGTCCTTGAAGCATAATACTCCGTCTGCTCTTCTTACAAAGCCATTTGCATTTTCTGGCATTTTATCGATTTTCTCACTAGGTCGATTTTCTTCCTTGAGGGCCTCGATTTAAGCCTCGAGGATTCTTGATGGTAGTGGTGAAATGATCGTCATTCCCAATGATCTGACTCTCAAAGGCTTGAGTCTCTCTTTTCGGCTGAGTGCATCTGCCACTACATTGGCTTTTCCCGGGTGATATTGAATCTCACAGTCGTAATCACTAAGCAGTTCCAACCAACGACGTTGCCTCATATTGAGTTCCTTCTAATCAAGTATATACTGTAAGCTCTTATGGTCTGTGAATACTACACACTTAGTTCCGTAAAGATAGATCCTCCAAATCTTGAGTGCAAAAACCACTGCACCCAACTCTAAGCCGTGTGTGGTGTAATTCTTCTCATGTGTCTTAAGCTGTCGAGATGCACAAGCTATCACCTTCTCGTTCTGCATTAACACTGCTCCAAGTCCTTTATGTGAAGCATCACAATATACCACGAAGTTTTCAATCCCTTCTGGTAGTGCCAAAACTGGCGCGCTGCAAAGCTTCTGCTTCAATAACTGGAAAGCGATCTCTTGTTTCTTTCCTCATTCGTACTTCTGGTTCTTTTGCGTCAACTTGGTCAATGGCTTAGCTATCATAGAAAACCCTTCAATGAATCTTCTGTAATATCCGACAAGTCCTAAAAATTGATGAATTTCTGTGGGGGTCTTGGGCGTCACCCAATCTTTAACAGCCTCGATCTTTGTAGGGTCAACCTGTAGTCCTTGACTATCAATGACATGACCAAGAAATTGTACTCTTCGGATCCAGAAATCACAATTTGAAAATTTTGCATACAACTTCTCCTGCTTGAGTAGCCCTAAGATCGTCTTGAGGTGTTCTCTGTGTTCTTCTTCACTTTTCGAGTAAATTAAGATATCGTCGATGAATACAATCATAAACTTATCTAGATATGGCTTGCACACCCTGTTCATGAGATCCATGAACACAGCTGGTGCTTTGGTCAGTCCGAACGGCATTACCTGAAACTCATAATGACCATACCGAGTTCTAAATGCTGTCTTCGGGATATCATCCTCCCAAACTCTAAGCTGATGGTAACCAGATCTCAAATCGATCTTGGAGTAATAAATGGAACCTTGGAATTGATCAAACAAATCATCGATCCTGGGAAGTAGGTAACGATTCTTCGCAGTTAACTTCTTCAACTCTTGATAGTCGATACACATTCTGAAAGATCCATCTTTCTTCTTTACAAACAAGACCGGTGCTCCCCAAGGCGAGGAAATCGGCCTAATGAATCCTTTGTCTAAGAGCTCTTGCAACTAGTTAGACAACTCTTGCATTTCTGAGGGTGCTAGTCGATAAGGTGCTCGCGCAACTGGTGCAGCTCCTGGCACTAAGTCAATCTGAAATTCTACTTGGCGAGTAGGTGGAAGTCCTGGTAAGTCTTCAGGAAAAACTTCTGAAAAATCTTTAACAGTCGGTACGTCTTTAAGTCGTTTCTCCTCCGACTTCTTCTCTGTAATATGTGCCAAGAAAGCATAACAACCCTTCTTTATGTACTTCTCGGTTTTGATGCATGATATGATACTGAGTCTAGTTCCACTTCGTTCACCACGAATGACCAAAGTTTCGCCGTCGTAAGGAAGATGAACAACTTTTTCATCACAAATGATTCTTGCATGATGTCGAGATAACCAATCCATACCGATAACGATGTCAAAACTTCCAAGTTCTACAGGCTTGAGATCTATATTGAATGGGTAATTTAGAAAGTTGAGAGTGCAACCACGGACGATGGTGTTGGTGCCAACTAAAGAACCATTAGCTAGTTTGATGTGATATGGAGTGTCTAATGTGGTTGGTTCAATGTTGAGTAAAGGTGCAAATGCAGTAGAAACAAAACTTCTATCGGCTCCTGAATCAAATAAAATGGATGCATAACGATTATTGATGAGGAACGTACCCGTAACGACATTTGGGTCCTCCCTGACATCTTCACCTCCAAGGACATAAGCTCTTCCTCTAGCTGTTCCACCTTGGTTACTGTTTCCCTGATTCTTTCCTTTTGGACATTTATTCTTGAAGTGCTCTACTTCTCCACAACCAAAACATTTTACTCGGGGTTTCTGATTATCAACCACTAATGGAACCTTGCAATCTCTGGTCGAATGACCAACCTTCTTACAGTTCCCACAAGGATTAGGATAATTTCCCGGGTTATGATGGGTTTGACATTTGTTGCACTTGGGTAAAGTACCATTGTAACCTCTTTTCTCAGCTAAACTTGCAGCATATGCCTTTGCAGTTTCTTGCCTCTTGGGTGCTTGTTAAGTAGTGTTTCCACTTTGATTGTTGTCCCAATGCCTTTTGTTGTTGTTGTTATGGTTGGTATTGTTTCGGTTATTGTTATAGTTGTTGTTTCGGTAGTTGTTGGAATTGTTGTTGTAGTTACGGTTACTGTTGGTGTTGCTGTTGTTGTTGTTTGAAGTAGTTCCTTTCTTCAATATCTGATCCATAAGTTTTTGAGACATTCTGATTGCCTCGTCCAGTGTTTGTGGGTCAAAAGAAATCACATCTCCACGGATGCTGTGAGGTAGTCCACCAATGAAATTTTCTAGCAGCTTCTCATTATCTGGGACCATAGTCGGACATAGTGCAACCAACTCTTGAAACCTCCTGATATATGCCTTGATATCATTACCTGCTATCACTAGCTCATAAAACTCTGTCTCCAATTTCTTTACTTCCGTGCGTGGACAAAACTTCTTAGTTAACAACTTCTTAAACTCATCCCATGTAAGCTTGTGAGCATTTTCCATTCCCATGGGCTTTGCATACGAATTCCACCACGACATGGCTTCCTCAACAAGTGTACTAGTAGCAAACTTTACTTTGCACTCCTCTGGACAGTTGCATAGGAGAAACACAGACTCTATCTTCTCGAACCAACGAATCATGGCAGTGGCTCCTTCAGTACCTTTGAACTTTGGTGGATCTCCACTCTTGAAGTCCTTGTACGTACATTTACGTCCATTAGTACCATTGGTAGCTTCTTCGGTTTCTGCCCGAGAAGCGGCTGCAGCTACAGCAGCTCTTTCAGTCACTAATGCTACTCTATACTGTCAGCAACAAGCTTTCTGATCTCAGCGGGCGTCATAGCGGTAGTAGCTCTTTTGGGTGGCATGATTCTTCATAATCACAAAAGACAACACAATGAGTACTCACAATAGAAACGATCATCATACACAATATATACAACCACATCATGTATATACATCCACAACAAGTATAAATACAATCACAACATGTATAAATACAAATCATAAATATAATCATAACACATGAATATAATACATGATAATTTCGGTCAACGTAGGCCGATATCATAAGTAGCACAACAAATCCTACATAGTAGAGTCACACTTGATACATTTGTTTGTACAACAACCAAAAGACATTCAAGTTCTAAACTATGTCCCACACCCCGGTACTAGGAAGATAATAGTACAAGCTACATGATAACAGTCTAGGCACCTCCTGGTGCTCCACCTAATCGAAAACTAATCCTCTAAACATCTCTAGTCATGGCGACCACAATCTCCTCCAAATGCTGAACTCAAAGCTGAAGATCGGTCTCCCTACTCTCTGATGCAGAAATCCTAGCCTGAACTGAAGCTAACTCACCGGCCTGACGGTGATGCTCCTCCTGGGACATTTGTGCTCTATCAAATAACTCCGGCATCTCCTCCCTCAGCTGGGTGATACACTCAGAACTCTCTAGCTGTCGGGCCTTCAATCCCTGATATGAAACATCTATGGAAACTCTGCCTACTACTAGCCCCTCAATCTCCTCCTCTATAGCCTCAATCCGGCTCACTGGTATCTCCTCTATAGGGCCTAATGCCCTGTCAATCTCTCCCTGCAGGTGGTCTAGTCGCGAGTCATGTGTAGCAACAGTAAGTAGTTTGGCAGTAGCAGCTCTCGAACTCTCACCAACCTCGAATCTGCTAGGTGGTGCAGTCTTTGTCGTCCCTGTAGTGTCTGGTGATGGGATGTCAAGCTGTGCCCGCTTTTTGAGCGGTAGGTCGGACATAAGAGTAGGATCCCTGGGATGAACTGGTGCTAATGGTACCATAGATACTGGTAGGGATGGTAATGGTGATGATGGTGACAATGGTGTACGAAAAGCAACTCTCTTTCGCGCTGTCGCACGACATCTGAGTGAATGGGATCTAGTAGGCACAATGGGATGGCTACCTGAAGCAAATAATGATGGTGGTGGGAAGGATACGAATGCAGCTGGTGATCTGACCATAGGACGAAGAACTCGCTTAGCAGCGGTGCGCTTCATGCGCGGTCCATCTGGACGTACTCGGTAAATCTGACCATAGGGTATAAACTCTCCTGGCTGGATAACTGGAATAACTGTAGGCCCACGACGAATCGGTGGTGACACAGGTGGTGTAGGCGCGACCTCCCCCTCCTCGAAGGGTTCTATCTCGGCCTCAGATAACACAGGTGATGACTATGGAGTAGGCTCCACTGATGACAGAATAATAGTGGGTAGTGAGGATGATGTAACCGAATCTAGTATAATGAAGGGTGGTGAGGAAATCTCATCTGACTCAGAGTCCGAGGAAATAACAATAGGGTGCGAGTCTGAAGACATCTCTGTGACAATCGATGCGAAATAAAAGTAAATAAGCATTTACATAATGCAAGTTATGATGAAATGACATATGTATGAAATCGCATGTATAATGAATATGCTCTTCTGCTACAATGATGAGATGCTATGATGGTGTAGTTATAGTCTAGGATATTAAGGATAACCTAGTTCGCTATAACCTTTGCTCTGGTACCAATCTGTCACACCCCCAAATTACATGACTTGCAGCGGAATGAAGCATTCGAGGGCGCGACTGATCATAGCACCACAGTTACAGTTATATTGAACGACCTAAAGTGTCGTTTAGAAAACAAATCGTTTGATCATTTAAAATATTCAGAGTTTACAAAACAAGGTCCCAAAAGGTTTTTCAAGTTTGCGGAAATCAAGTTCATACAAATCAAACGATAAGTAAGTGCATAAAAATAAAGTGAGACGCGTCGTCACCGCGACTCCATGGTATGCCCATATGCAAGCCAACATGCGATACCTTATTTACCTGAAAATACATTGCTAAAAATGATCAACAATAATGTTGGTGAGTTCATAGGTTTATGTAAATGAAATGCTTCTACGGTAACCACAAGTATAAAGTGTATGACAAAACAATGCCACATAAAAATGATACATTAGCTCTTAAGCTCATGACCCCGAAGCTAGACTGAAATGAAATTCCCCAACTGAGTGTTTTGCCAGACACTCTGATATGGATCAAATGAAATGCGTTCGTTTGACAAGTTGGCGCTACCAACCTGAACGGAGGAGTCACCCTCAATAGATCTATTCACTCACTCTCGCTTGCTCACAATTAACGGTTCATGATAATAAAGGAGACTTTAATCTGGGCAATGATGTAACTTAAGCAATGTAAATGAGTTGTGATGAAGCGAAAAGTGTACCGCTTTTAAGGGGTCATTTAAGCCTTAAATCGTATTTATTTGATCAAATATTGCCCTAAATCGTTCCTTTTGTCATTTTAGGTACTTTTGAGGAGAAATCTGGAAAAGGAGGCATTTTGGACGTTTTTGGAGCATTAAAGTGAAGAAAACGGCAAAGTCTCAAGAATCGGCTAAAAGTTACTCTTGACGGCGTCAGACTTTACTCTGGACGGCGTCATGCCTTGGCAAGAAAAGTTGGACGTGAAATTTACTCATGACGGGCCAGTGAAAATAGCATGTGAATTCTGACGGCGTCACGCTTTAACTTGATCGAGGGCGTCACGGCTTAAATCATAAGGGGACGGCGTCACGTTCATGGTTCGACGGCGTCAAGCCTTGATAAGCCAGAATGGATTTTGGAAGAGCTAAAGAGGGACGGCGTCAAGAAGGTCATCCGGGAACCCTAAAAGCGGCGAGGTGACGGCGTCACACTCCATAAGGTGACGCCGTCAGATCCAAAAATCTATATATAGTTTTCTAATTTTTTGTCATTAGGGAGAGCTTAGTGTGTGGAATTTTGGGAGAAAACCCTAAGACGATTTTAGCTACTTTTTCAGGGCTTTTTGCCTTGAGATCTTCCATGTTTCATTGAAAGATAAGTTATCAATTAATCATTCAATATGTCTATGTGTTGTTTGATTCTATCTTATTCTTGTCTTTTGTTTAACATGTTAGGCTAATTTTATCTTGTGTTTGCTTAGATCTAATGAAACCTAGCTATTGATTATTGGTTGTTAGTGTGTTATTAGTTGTATTGGATGATTGTTTATCTATGTTAGGCTTAAGAAAACTGGCTAACTTCCTATTCGGTAACTTGCTTGAACGTCTTAAGAAACATGAACCAAATGCGTACTAAAGGTTTTTATGGTTGTATTTAATGCACAAGCGAATTCTAGTGATCCCATGTTAGGAGCTTCCTAGCCGGCTCGACATAGGAGTGAAGTAGGAGCTTGTAGAGTTGGGGAAGTAAGTACGCCACCCCACGAATGGTATTAAGGAATACACCCGTCATCCACGCGACTAATACACACTAATTAACCGGTAAAAGATAGTTAGGGAGTAAGGAAATCTAAGTAAACACATTTCTCTACACATAAGTTTCTCACCACATTTTATTTTCAGTTATTTTATTTTATTGCATTCGTAGTAATTTGGGTTAGTTGACTAGCAACTAATTCCGCCCACTCCTTCAAAACTGAGATTTTACTTGCTTTCATAAAAAAATATAAAAACATAAAAAAGAATCTTCCTCAACCCTTAGACCTAATTAGAGTAGCCTTTCATACCTAACGAACACTATTCCCTGTGGAGAACGATCAATCCCCCGTACTTACCACTACACTATACTACATCGGTCAGGTACACTGCCTGGTGGGGTTGTAAGCCTCTTGAGATCCCTCGAGAGGTAAAACCTGTTGTAAGGTTACAAAACCACGCAATCAAGTTTTTGGCGCCGCTGCCGGGGAATAGTTATTGTTTAGTTTGAATTTTTATTTCTATTAGGTCTACTCACTAGATTCCTTTCTAGTGAGATTTTTATTTTATTTTTCTAGGTTTTCTTTAGTCTATCTATTTTCTTCGTGTCTTTGTTCGTAACCATACCATCCGACATCATGGAAGATGGTAATATCCTTAACCACCACAACTCACCACCACAACAACCACCACCACCTCCTAGAGCCCGTACTTTAGGAGAGTATTCCCGTCCTAGCCACCATGGCTATCGAAACACCATTGAGCTCACTCAAGGAGCCAATATCACACCCTTGCGATCCGACACCATCCGGTTGGTGCAAAGCGGATGCGCATTCCATGGACTTCGTTCTGAAGATCCTAATCAACATCTCAAGGACTTTCTTAAAATCGTTGATTCTATAGACCTTGATGTTGCCACTCGAGAGACGACCCGATTTCGTCTCTTCCAATTCTCTTTGCGGGACCAAGCTAGTCAGTGGCTAGAACGTCAACCCGCAGGATCCATCACCTCTTGGGATGATCTCACCACTCGTTTCCTTGCTCAGTTTTTCCCACCGGGAAGAACTACCAAGCTAAGGAATGATATCTTGATGTTCCAACAACGTCAAGGCGAAACTCTCTACGAGGCATGGACTCGATTCAAGGACTTACTCCAAAAAGTCCCTCACCATGGCATAGAACTTTGGCTCCAAGTCCAAATCTTCTATGACCATATCAATCTCTCCACGAGGCAAACCATTGACCAATCGGCCGGTGGTAAGCTACGTGATCTAAGTGCGGAACAATCATGGGCTCTCCTAGAGGATCTTGCTCTTTATGACAACGAAAGTTGGAGTGATCCCCGTGATTTGAATAAAACGGTCAAGGTAATATCTTTGCCTTCGAACAATTCAAGCACTTCTGACCGTAGGATCATAGAACTTGAAGACCAAGTCAAGTTTCTCATGAAATCCTACGAGGCTCCTAAACCTTCAAGCCAAGTGAACAAAATCACTTCTTCATGTGAATTATGTAGTGGTCCCCACGACACTCGTGATTGCATGGAACTCCCCGAACAAGCTTTTGTGGACTACGCATCCTCGCGTACCGACGGAGCGGGAGACAAGTGGTACACTTTCAAACCCGAGCCAAACCATTACGGTGATACATACAACCCCTCATGGAAAAATCACCCGAACCTTAGGTGGAAACAAAACCAAAACTCACAACAAACCAATTCTTCCAACCCACCTAATCGTTTCCAATCGAGCGGTTCCAACTCGAACCGTACTTTCAACAACAATCCTTCCGGCAATGGTAGTACCAATAACTTTGAAGGATTGATGTCTCAATTTATGGCATCTCAAGAAGCTCGTTTAGCCAAGTTTGAAGCCGATTTCAAACAAAAACAAAGCGAGATGACCGATAAGATTGACACCTTGTTGAAAGCCCTCAATGACCGAGAAATGGGAGCACTCCCTAGCAACACGGTCAAGAACCCGAAACTAAATGTCAACGCTATTTCATCGGTTTCGTCCCCTAGTTCTTGTCCACAATATTATTCGGTCAATTCCATGAGCACGTGTTTCAAACAAACCCAAGTCGTTCCAAATGACCAAGAAGTTATGACATCCAAATTGGTCAACAACATAGTTGAAACACCTCCCACTCAAAACCTTGACGAAGAATTCAAGGAGCTCCACCTTGAAAGTCTGGTTGATGATGAGTTGGATGAGAAGAAGCTCAAGTTAGGCGAAAAAGGGACCGCCTTTGTTCAAAACAAGCTACCTAAGAAGTTAGATGATCCAAGCTTATTTGTTCTACCTTGCAAGATCGGTAATTCGGAGGCTTATGACACATTAGCCGATCTTGGATCAAGCCTTAACCTACTTCCGTTACCTCTCTACACCTCTCTAAAACTTGGAAAACTTGAAGAAACCGAGGTGATAATAGGCTTAGCGGATGGAAGTGTTGCTTACCCGGTTGGAGTAGTTAAGGACGTGTTAGTGCACATTGGAAAACTAACCATTTTAGCCGATTTCCACGTCCTTGATATGGTTAGCGACCCTACATGCCCCTTGTTGATAGGTAGAGGATTTTTGGCGACTGCTAGTGCTATGATTGATTGTAAGGAATCTAAGATAGCGGTAGGAGAAGGAGATACTTGGTCAGTCTATGATGTTAAGAAACATGCCTATGATACTAGTGAGGAACCAACACCACATTGGCTAGAATCAAATAGGAGACCATCTAGATATGGACCTTGGATTGATAGAGACTTCATAGGACCCCAACGCCCATTTTACCTAGAAGAGGACTTTGTTAACCGAACGCATTCGGTGGAGCAACTCTTGGCTAGGGACACCGAATTGGATCCATTTGAAGACCCTCTAGTTTTTAGAAAGATGATTGATTTCCTAGGAGTTCTGCCAATTAACCTAGGAATGAATAAGTGGATTTGTGAGGAAGATGATCATAAGTGGAATTGGGATAAACCACCCAAAGATGGAGATGGGTCATGGCATATTAAGATGACGTTGTATGACCCGGATGGAGAGAAGTTTGAAAAGATATATCGTACTAAGCGAACCAATAGGAAACTTCAATCCAAGCTTAACCCTAAAGACGTCCTTGATGACGAGCTCACTTACATAGGGTAGCGTGACTTTGAGTCTAGCTACAAGACTCGTTAATAAAGAAAAGCGCTTCTTGGGAGGCAACCCAAGCTTTATTTGTTTTATTTGCTTTGTGTGTTTATTTATTTGTTTGTTTGATTTTATTTGTTTCCGTATGTGTGTTTAATTTTTATTATTATTGATTCATGTTAAAAACTAATTTGTGAAAATGCTTTATGTTGTTTTTAACTTCGTCTTAACTACATATAAAGGTATTTTGCAAAAGATAAGTGTAAGGGAAATCTAAATCGGTTTATTAGAACACAAATTAACATGAATCGTAATAGTAATAAATTAACATACATATCCGTTTTGTTTGAGTCAAATGCTTGTATCGAGTCATAATGATGTTTTGCAGGATTTCCAGGAAGTAAGGTAAAGGTTTTTCCAGAAATTTTCCGGAAACTTAAAATGAAAATTTTTGTCAGGTCATTTCTGACGGCGTCAGGGGTTATAACCTGACGGCGTCAGATTTAATTTCCAGAAATTTTTGAAAGTTTTGTTTTCATAAAAAGTTTTTATTAAATCTCCAACTTATAATCTCCAGGAATCTGCAAAATTATCAGTCCACAAGCATTATATCCTTATATATAGATTTTTCCCGCCGATGTTATGCAGGTTTTCGTGTTTGTTTTCTCAGGTTTAACAGGTTATTTTGGACAAGGAGATGTTTATGGAATCAAGCTTATGGCGATGCATTAGTCATGGAGCTTCAACATTCTCTTTGGAGGAAGATTTAACCGTGTAATTTCATTATCCACCGAGCGAATCAGGGGAGTATTTGATTTCATTCTTTTACTTTATGCTTTTACATCTTGTTATTTGAACATTGGGGACAATGTTCATCTTAAGTGTAAGGGGAGGGTAAAAGTACGATTTTAGAGAATACCATTACGCTTGATTTTTGTTTGTTTAATGGTAGATGTGTAATAAAACTGAGAGAAATACTTGTTAAGGTAATTTTAGTGCCAAATTTAAATTTTTTTACAACATTTAGGAGTGAAACTTTAGTTCTAATAAGCGTCTCACGGATAGGAGTTATATGACTAGCACAAAAACCGTACCACTAAAAAATTTTCCACCCCCAAATATGTGAGGTTCGCCCCTAGAATTGGTAGGAAAAGCATTTATGCTATGATGTGTGTACCGGTAGCACTTAGATTCTAGAACTTGCGTTAGGACCATTCCAAGGCCACAAGTGAGACTACATTCGTGTAGTTAGATTTACTACATGATAAGAGGCATTAGAATTAACCCATTGTTTTACACCTGTGTTTTTGTTATAATTACATTGGCTACATTAGTCAAGTAATTCTCCCACACCCTTTGCGTTGTACTCATTTTTAGTACACGATACCCCTAGTACACCCCTCAGAGCCTATCTTTTCGTTTCAACCTTTAAGCATTTTACTTAAAGGAAGAATTTGTTTACACCCCACTAAAATGTACACCCAAATCGCCTTAGCCTACCTTATATGCACTCATTTTTAGTGCATTATTGTTACAACATTTGTTTAAACCCAAGTTAATTATCTAGTTGATTACATGGTTGCTAAGTCGAGTCATATCCTTGTACATATTGTTTTGGGACGATTGGGACTCATGGGTAAAGTACTAGTATAATGGAGTAATGGGGAAGAACATCATTTATTACCCCCATATGTGCTAAATGTTTTAAAAGTACTCCAAGTTTTTCAATTATCTTAATTCGAGTCATTAGATTAGTATTTGTAAAGTTATGTAAAAGTTCAAGTGTAAGGGGAATGCAATGCCCCTATGATGTATTATTTTGGATGGTAGGGTAAAAGTGTATGAAAAAAAAAAAAAAAAAAAAAAAAAAAAAAAAAAAAATCAAGAAAAAAAAAAAAATGAGAAAATGAAAAATAGAAAAAAACATACGGACTACCATCCCGTTTTATTTTATGTTTGTTTTATATTTTTGTTATTTTGTTATTTCGTTTCTAGCTTAAGATCGAGTCTAGTCTTGGCTTAGCAACATTGTATAGTACATGTAATTGATCAAGATTTTTAACTCGCCACCAGTAAAATATCCCGTATCCAACAAAACCGTGTTTTTCCTTTTCCCTACACCTAACGTTATAACCCATTTAAAAGCCCTCTTTGATAGTTTATCTTAGGTGCTTACGCCTAGTGGAGGAGGTTTTCGATCCTTTCCCAAGCCTATGGTAATCTATTTGCTATGACAGGTAGTGAGAGATATTTTCCGTTTTCATTTATGAGATTTATTTTGATGACACTTGAGAGATGTGAGTATCTAAACACTACTTGTGAGGTGCTAGTATGTAATCTCCGTGCTTATTATGATTGAAGTGGAACGATTAATTGTTGTAATTACTTTTATGTTAGCATTAAATGACCCCTAACTTGTATTTTAATTAGAATAAAAGCACATTTGCTTGAGGACAAGCAAATCTCAAGTGTAAGGGTATTTGATGAAGCGAAAAGTGTACCGCTTTTAAAGGGTCATTTAAGCTTTAAATCGTATTTATTTGATCAAATATTGCCCTAAATCGTTCCTTTTGTCATTTTAGGTACTTTTGAGGAGAAATCTGGAAAAGGAGGCATTTTGGACGTTTTTGGAGCATTAAAGTGAAGAAAACGGCAAAGTCTCAAGAATCGGCTAAAAGTTACTCTTGACGGCGTCAGACTTTACTCTGGACGGCGTCATGCCTTGGCAAGAAAAGTTGGACGTGAAATTTACTCATGACGGGCCAGTGAAAATAGCATGTGAATTCTGACGGCGTCACGCTTTAACTTGATCGAGGGCGTCACGGCTTAAATCATAAGGGGACGGCGTCACGTTCATGGTTCGACGGCGTCAAGCCTTGATAAGCCAGAATGGATTTTGGAAGAGCTAAAGAGGGACGGCGTCAAGAAGGTCATCCGGGAACCCTAAAAGCGGCGAGGTGACGGCGTCACACTCCATAAGGTGACGCCGTCAGATCCAAAAATCTATATATAGTTTTCTAATTTTTTGTCATTAGGGAGAGCTTAGTGTGTGGAATTTTGGGAGAAAACCCTAAGACGATTTTAGCTACTTTTTCAGGGCTTTTTGCCTTGAGATCTTCCATGTTTCATTGAAAGATAAGTTATCAATTAATCATTCAATATGTCTATGTGTTGTTTGATTCTATCTTATTCTTGTCTTTTGTTTAACATGTTAGGCTAATTTTATCTTGTGTTTGCTTAGATCTAATGAAACCTAGCTATTGATTATTGGTTGTTAGTGTGTTATTAGTTGTATTGGATGATTGTTTATCTATGTTAGGCTTAAGAAAACTGGCTAACTTCCTATTCGGTAACTTGCTTGAACGTCTTAAGAAACATGAACCAAATGCGTACTAAAGGTTTTTATGGTTGTATTTAATGCACAAGCGAATTCTAGTGATCCCATGTTAGGAGCTTCCTAGCCGGCTCGACATAGGAGTGAAGTAGGAGCTTGTAGAGTTGGGGAAGTAAGTACGCCACCCCACGAATGGTATTAAGGAATACACCCGTCATCCACGCGACTAATACACACTAATTAACCGGTAAAAGATAGTTAGGGAGTAAGGAAATCTAAGTAAACACATTTCTCTACACATAAGTTTCTCACCACATTTTATTTTCAGTTATTTTATTTTATTGCATTCGTAGTAATTTGGGTTAGTTGACTAGCAACTAATTCCGCCCACTCCTTCAAAACCGAGATTTTACTTGCTTTCATAAAAAAATATAAAAACATAAAAAAGAATCTTCCTCAACCCTTAGACCTAATTAGAGTAGCCTTTCATACCTAACGAACACTATTCCCTGTGGAGAACGATCAATCCCCCGTACTTACCACTACACTATACTACATCGGTCAGGTACACTGCCTGGTGGGGTTGTAAGCCTCTTGAGATCCCTCGAGAGGTAAAACCTGTTGTAAGGTTACAAAACCACGCAATCAAGTTGATACTTTGGTCCGCATGTAAAAATGGTGCAATGTATTCTCCCCCGAGAGTTTAGAAATTATGTAAACAATTGAAAGCGGGGCTATGAAAACTCACCTGATGATATAGCAACAATGACAATTATGGGTGTGATGAAACGAAGCTCGGTCTCTAACCGCGACCTATTATGAATGATATGATCTAAGGTAAGCAATGATACAATGTAACACATGCAAATACGTATGTTATCGATAACACTCGTTAATTTTGAAAATAATGTTTATCGTCGAAAAATACATTTTTGACGTCTCGTTAAGTTATAAACTACTTTTTGTGTAATTATGTTGAAAGGATACTCCACGATCCTCGTTTGGTGTTCTATCGGCAAATATAGTGTTTCCGTAGCAAATTAATATTTTTCATAATTTGTGAAAATATAACCAAATGACCTTGCAAAACTAGTCATAGAAGTGTGCTCATTAAACTTTAGTGATTAAACTCGACGTTTTTGAAAATCTTGTAAGAATATCTTAATGTCGTTTTATTTAACTTTTGATCATACGTATCTCGATTAGTTAGAAAATCGGCTATCAATGTTATGTCTTGTAAAAACACTAGTTTCTATACTTAGAAAATATTTCTATTAGGGGCAGTCAAAAATATATATGTTTGTCGGGTTTCAAACGCGTGTATCTCGGTCGTTATAAGCTAGTTTTCTACGTTTTTTATATCCACGGCTTCGTATAAATATGAACTAACATAATATCAGTAGGTTGGCTCCTCTAGATCACGTCTAACACCTCGTTTTGTCCTTTGAAGTTCGGAAAACAGCAAGCAATTTGCAGAAATTTAGTTTTCGTCGTCTAACTTTGAAAAATCATAACTTTCTCATCGTAAGTCGCTTATTACTCATTCTTGCGGCCACGGTTTTTTTTTCGAAAGTATTTTCTGATATGAATGCCAAAATATCCCCTTAGTTATTGTGTTTTCCAGATTACACGATTTTGGACAGTAGCTTTTCTATAGTGCTAAAAACTCATTTTTCTAGTTCAAGTCATGATCAAACCACTTCCAATCAACACCACAACCTATCTAATCCTACCATACACCTTCTTAAGGTGTCATGGGTTCCTAAACATCACCAACCTTGGTGGATTTCATGAGATTACTAGTAAAACTTATGGATCTAGTGTTAAAGATTATTTATGTGTAATGTGGTATATATAACATAGGTTCTTTGCATGATCTACTAGTATAACTAGAAAATATATCAAATGAGAGTATAAAAGATTGAGAAAATGTAAAACACACTTACTTGATGTTTAGATGAGATTTGGATGAAAAATGCTTAAGAACCTTGGGATTTTTATTTCAAAATCCTAACAAGGAACACTAAAGAGACTAGATTAACACTTGAGCTTGAAAAATTTTATGGATCTTCCTTGTTCTTCCTTGTGGCCGTGGGTTTTGAGTAGAGAGAAAGAGATGATATATTTTTTTTTGCTAGTTCTATATGTATGTTTTGATGTATATATTATAGTTTGGATGAATAATTAGACAAAGGTACTAGTAATAATGAAGAGTTAGTATAAAATGTCAAATGTGTAAGTAGCTTGTAAGAGTTTAGGTGGATTATGTTAGATATTATTAGTTTTAGGGGATACCGGGTACCGAGTTAGCTAGAAATGAAGTTTAACGGTAACAAATAAAATATGACGACGTTGTAAAAATTATGAAATTACATTCCTGATAAGAATCGGGTGTTAAAATAATTGTCGTGTTGAAATATCGCGAACCGACGTAGTTATAAGTGTATACCGGAAAATATAGCAACTGGTTTCGAAACACCGGGTAAATTAGTAATATAATTTTTATATCATTATTTTGAGTATGAAAATATATGAGGATCATTGTCGGGAGTTTCGGGCATATTGTTAGTAGTAAAGACTGACTGGTACGTTTATTAAATAAATGAACATACGTAAATGGAAATAATGCATATCCGTGCATGACCTAATATGCTGATGATGTTACTGATGATATGCAGACTACTCTAGTCTATATGATGTGTCCTTACTGATGATGCATGAATACGCAGCTAAACCATACTGGTTACGCGCATTTGGATACCCGTAAACCTAGTTTACGTACCAATGAATAGTAACTCGTGAATAGTAAATTGTCGAGGTTTGGAAAATGACCTGAAATTGTGATTTGTCACAAAAGGGTTTTACCCTAAGTCGACTTTGTCTAGTCAACTTTATTTGAATACATCTATTCAACATCTCTTTTTGACTAGTTTAATCGATTTCGTACTCGCCAACTTGTATAGGTTCGAGTCCTAGTTCTTCCTTTGCAGTACTGGTGGATACTTGACGCAACCCTAGTTTTTAAATTTTCTCCCAGTAAAAACTAAACTGATTGAACCAAAGAAGAGAATAAAAAAGAAGATGATTCCGCGCACGTAGACTGGTCAGAAAGCTTACACAACTGCAAGAAGCAAGTAAGTCTTATATAAACACTTTTATATGTGTTTAGTTAGGTTATATCTCTACTTAGGAGATTTGGCTATTAAGGCTTCGGCTGCATGGCCTTTGTGTGTTTATTTTTCGTTGTGCATGTTTTATAGGCCATGCGGATGACCACCAAACCCCTACAGTAGTATCAGAGTCTCCCTAATCATTTATAACTTATTTAGGGTTTTTAGTAATTGCTAATATTGGCAAAAAGTTTGAATCTTTAAGAGGATTATACATGTGTTTGGTCAATTTGCATTAATTTGGGTTTTAGGGTTTTTGTTTTTGTCACAACTAGCGTTTAATTACTCTTGTGATTAAATTGCCAAAAAGTTTGATAAATTAACTGGACAAATCTACAATTTGAAATATAATGTGTTATATATGGTTCTAAAGCTATGAATGTCTAATTTCTAAGAAAAAAAGGTGAAACTTTTAAAATATTGTAGAAACATGTATGTTCATTTTATTATATGTTTAGATATTCGAATATTCGAATTAGTGTTTAATCACATCTGATTTCTCATACAAGTTCCAACAACGAAAAAAAGAGAAAAAGAAAGACGAAAAAATGTGAAAAAACGAAAAACGTTTGTCAAAAGTATATCAAAGTGTCCGTCTATAGAAATATAATTAAATGCTCGTTGCGATAGTGTAATTTTTTTGCTTAACGGCTAGCAGTTTAAATGATATTAACTTTTGAAAAAAAAGGGTGAAAGTGAGTTTTTTTTATCTAATCTAAAAAATGAGTGGCTATGATTAATCCTTTAGTATGTAAGTAAATATTTGGTATTGTTGATTCCAGTTATGCACTTGATCGAATCCCTTAGCTTGTAAAGGTTTAGTTATACTAGATATCAAGTACAACTAAGGTATAGAAACTGTGTTTGAGTTTTATCAAATACTATGCGGAATCTAGTACTTGATATTAAGAAGAACTTTGTATGAATGTAACAGTAATGAACACAATGATTTAACAAACAAAACGCTTCAATATTATTGATGAATAATACGAATACTCAACAGTATTAGGGTTTACAACCTTGAAGCTAATCAAATTTCTAATAACACGTATCTATCTAAATGGCCTAGGACCTCCTTTTATAGACTATGGAGTCCTAGTCGGCGTACAATAACTTTCTATACAAGATAAATCTTTAATGAATCTTTTCTATAATTATCTAACCGACTATACAAGTTTATCTCTTAAGCAGTATTAACTAAACACTCTAGCAGCTGTAATAATAACTCTGACAGCTTTAACTCTTCAGCAGTAGTAAGTTAATACTAGCAGTACTAACTTTGTTCCAGCAACACTAACATACTTGGTGTATTTCTTTGAAGTTCAGCAGCATTACCAGCAGTAGTAAAACACTTAGAGTATTTTCCTTTTAAGCACCTGAGCAGTTATAATTCCTTAGAGCAGTCTGAACAATATGAGCAGCAGTAATCCAAGAAGCTTTAATTCCCAACAATCCTCCCCTAAACTTGATATTTTCACCTAAAATCATCAAGTTTCATTCAAAGCTTGAACCATCACCAGGAGGATGCTTCCAAACACCTTATTTCTTTTTCTTCTCTTTTGTCTTGAGAATCCTCTCCATCTTCTTAAGTAGCTTATAGGTCATTTCATCCCACTTATTTATTTGAAGTCTAACTTTAGATGGATCCAGCATCTGACCAACTACAGATGGATTCAAAGGGTAATATTTCTCAACCAACATGTACATCTGAACTCCACCCAAAGCCACAGTATGAACCCCACAAGCATGATAAAGCTTCCTGAATAACACATGGACATTGTTTCTATATTGTTTTCCCCAAACTTCATCTTCACGATTTGGTTCAAAAATATCCTTAAGATAACATGAAAGAACTCTATCCATGAGGTCTTCCAGCCTTGTATATCCATACTTAGCCTTAACTAACTTCCATAGAGTCTCTAGGTCCTCTTTGTCAATGCTTTTGAGCATGTTTGGAAAAGAGATAAACTTTTGAGACTTTTCACCAGCTCTCATTATTTCCTACCAAGCCTTCTTTCCCTGATAGCCAACTTTCCAATCAATGATGCAGTATTTGTAGCCAAAGGTTCAACTTCAATAGCTTATTCCTTTTTATTTGATTTGATTTCCACATATAGTTGTAAATCAGCTATTCCTTTGTCAATACTTTCTTCTTCATTCAACTCTTGCTCATGTTGATCATCAAGTTTTTGCTTTTTAGACTCTTCCTGCTCTAACTCATCACCTGCTCTCTTAGAACAACTCTCTTGCTTTTTCTCTTCTTCAGCTTTCTCCACTACCACCTCTATTTCCATAGGCAAAAATTTGCCTACCTTTCTCTTAGCTTTTTCATACAGCTCTTCAATCTTCCCATTATCAAAGTGAGTCAAAACATTTAGTTTTCAATTCTCCATATTCTCCAGATAAGAACAAATGAACTTTCTTCTTTGAGCTCTGGTGGGTGGTGTGTTTCTCTTAGCTTGTGCTCTTTGGGCTGCATAGAATTTTCTTCTTTGCTCAACAAACTCAGCCAGCAACTTAGATCTTTCTTCAATGGTAAGCTGTGCTTGTTCTTCTTGCATCAGCTTTTGAGCTAGCTCCTAATCAGCATCACTTTGAGCCCTTTCATCATCCCATTGCTGAATTTCTTAAATGATTGCAAGATTTGCTTCTTCTTCCTTTTTAGCTCTTTCTTGCCTTATTCTTTGATCCTCAGCATCAAACTCTTCTTGTTGCTTTCTTGCAAGCTCTTCATCAGCTAAGAGTTGTTGTGCTTTCTTCTTCATAGACAAGGATTTCAAAACAGATTCTTCTTCTATTAAGATAATTTTTGCCCTTGTCTTTTGATGGTGGTTGTTGTGATTGAGTTGTTGTTGAAGTAGGTGTTTGCTCTTTGATCACAACTCATTTTACTGGTGGTCTTGAACTCTCTTTGACCGGTGTTTTTGCTTTCTTTAGATCAATCATAGCTTGAGCCAAAGTGAGCTCATCATCATCAATAGTTGTTGTTGCAGCAGCATTAACTTCAGGCTCAGCAGCATTAAGTTTCTCACTAGTAGCATTAACTGATACACTAGCAGTAGAAACTTCTGCAGCATTAACTTGTGCAGTTTCTTCCATCATCTTATCTAATTTAATCACCCTCTCAACACCAACTCCAACAGTTGTAACTGAATTAGCAGCATCATCTATAACAACTTCATTACCCTGTTGATCTGCAACAACAAACTCATCACCAGTATCAACCTCTTTATTCACCTACTCAATGCCTTCATCTACCAACTGCTCATTCATCTCTTGATCCTCCCATGAAGCCTTGTCCTCATCTCCCCTCTATTTAGGAGCATCCTCTTCCAAAACTTTGAGAACATCTTCACTATCAGAGGACTGTATCCTAGAAGCTGTACCCACTTTTTGTAATCTTTTGAGCTTTTTTGTTCTTGATCTCTGTCTCCCTTCGAGATGTCTAACTCTCCTCTTTAGCCTTTGAATTTCATCATTTTGAGAAGATGTAGTCTGTTGGAGATCAAGAACATGTTTTGACAATTTTGTACAAGTAGCTATCAATTCATTTAATAGTTCCATACTAACCTCTCCACTTCGGATTGTGTTACCTATCCCGAGAGGTGGATCACTGGGAATGTTAAACTCAGTCTCAAACCTAGTTTGAGCATCTGAGCCCCCCATGGTTTCTTGGCGCCTGGGGATTCCATCACTTGAGTCAGTTCCATGGGAACTTGACCCATTAGATGTTGCCTTAGATTGGGTCTTATTGATGTTACTACTATCCTGCTCTGCATCTAAGCAAGTAGCAGTAGTAGCAGCCCTTTCTAAACTACCTTCCCACTCCTTATTGGTAGCCTCATCTGCATTCATACCAGCACTAGCCTGAGGTAGCTCAGTGCCTTTTTGTGTGTTCCTACATTTATAGGTCTTTTGCATTGTTGAGGAAATGGATAGAAAGGTGGGTGTGTGTTGGGTTACAGTTGGGATTACTGAACCTTCACCCTGATTTTGACCTAGTTCCAACATTGTTTGAAACAATGGTGTTACTATGTCTGAATAATCTTTTCCCTCCCGCTTCATGTTAGCAAAATTTTTTCTAGTATGAGAGGGAGCCTCATAAACCTTTTTGTGAGTTTTCTTTTCAGAAAACTGTCTGTCCATTAGAAGTTGTAAGAACCTTAGATATAAGAAAATTTTGTTTGATGAACTATCCAAGCCCTTAACCACACTATCAAAAATTAATTTGAAAAAATTGAATTTTTGATTTTTAGCCAAGCAGATTATGGCAGAAGCCATATTACTGCTAAACTCATTCCAACCAGTTGTCATTGGACTAAGACACTGCAAGATAGTGTGGATTAAGAATTTCCACTGTGGGGAGAAGTAGGATTTGAAAAATTTTAAAGAATCATGTTTCTTTACATACCTCATAAGTGCAAGGTTTTCAAAAATTATAGAATTAGGAAGATTCTCAATTCCTTTAGCATCTGCTAGGTGAAGAACTCTCCTAACAGATGTCTCAGTAATGAGTATCTCCTGCCCATCTACAAGGGCATGGATCTGTTCTTTCTTATTAATAGTTTTGATCTTAGCAGTAGACCAAAACTGTTTAATTTGGGAAATATATATAGTAGGGTTTACTGTTAATGCATACCTTATATGGGTTGCATTAAGAAAATCAATTATTTCAGTAAAACCTTCAGACTCTTTAGGTTTTTGCAAGAATGCAATCATGTTGTGTGAGTCGGCAAAAGAAAGATTTGACATTGTTATGATTTTGTTGTAATTGATGTGGGTTTTTGCAAATTGATGAGAAAAAGAGAGTTAGGGTTTATATTTGAGAGAATTATGTGCGCGTGAAACTGATTAAGTGATCGAATTGGGGATTTAAACCCTTAAGTGAAGAAGTTAAATAACCGTCCCCTGCACTCTCAAACCCAGCAGTAGAAACCTAGCAGCATTAAGTTAAGCTTGGCAGCATTAACTGATGCCTAACAGTAGTAACACAGTTTCCACTCCAAACACCTTATTTATCAGCACCCCATCACTTGTTTTTGCTCCTCCTGCAAAATGTTAGTCCAAACACAACAAAAACTCAAGCAATAACACTTCACAATAATCACAACTTCTAATTATACTTTATAGTTCTAAGTATAACTAGCAACATTAACTAGCAGTTGTAAATATAACTAGCAATACTAATTATACTTAACTGCAGAAACTCTTATTGACTTGAATAATAGTACTAATCCATACAAAATTCTACAAAAACACAAAGAGATAAGTGATTTTAAAGATTTAACATTCCAATATTGGCAATTAAAAATTGAAATCTACCAACATCAAAAGCTTTTGTGAGCAAATCTCTAACATTATTGTCAGTATGGATTTTAACCATTTGAATTAACTTCTTTTCATTGCAGTCTTTTATAAAATGGTGTCTTATCTCAATATGCTTTATTTTTGAGTGATAAACAGGATTTTTAATTATGCACATAGTAATATTTTGGTATGCATAAAATTGTACCCGTAATCCAGCAATTGATTCTGAATCCAGAGCACTTGTCCACAACAACTTGAAGCAGCCACATATTCAACTTCTGTTGTGGAATTTGGAAGAACAGTCTGTTTCTTGCACTGCCATGAAATCAATTTACACCCAAGAAATTGACAACCTCCTGTTGTAGATTTCCTATCCAAGCTTGCTCCAGCATAGTCACTATCAGCGTATGCTACCAAATCAAAAGGAGAATGTTTTGGATACCAAAGGCCCAATTTAGGTTGACCTTTTAAGTATCTAAAAATTCTTTTCACAGCATGGAGATGTGAAACTTTTAGTGTGACTTGGTATCTGGCACAGACACACACTGCAAACATAATATCAGGTCTTGAAGAAGTAAGATGCATCAATGAACGAATCATTGATCTGTATAGATGAACATCAACTTCTTCACCATCTTCATCCTTGAGCAAAGGCTTATCAGTGACCATTGGTGTGCTAGCCGTCTTTACATCAGTATACCAATATTTCTTTAAAATCTCAGCAACATACTTATCTTGACTGATAAATATGCCATCTTCCTTCTGTTTCACTTGAAATCCCAAAAAGAAAGTAAGTTCTCCCATAGAACTCATCTGAAACCTTTCATGCATCAATTTCTCAAACTCAATGCATAATTCTTTCTTTGTTGAACCAAAAATAATATTATCCACATAAACTTGTACTAGCAGGATATCATTTTTTGTATCTTCTGATAAACAATGTCTTGTCAATCTTGCTTCTGTGAAATTCATTGTCCAACAGGTATGTTGACAATGTTTCGTACCAAGCTCTAGGAACTTGATGCAAACCATAAAGTGCTTTCTCCACCTTGTAAACTTTATCAGGAAAATTAGGATCTTCAAACCCTGGTGGTTGAGAGACATACACTTCTTCAATTGTCCCACAAAGAAAAGCACTCTTCACATCCATCTGATAAACCACAAAGTCTTTATATGAAGCATAAGCTAGAAACATTCTTATAGCTTCAATTCTTGCAACAGGAGCAAAAACTTCATCATAATAAATCCCTTCTTCTTGTGTGTATCCCTGAGCAACTAATCTTTCTTTATTCCTTACCACAATACCTCTTTCAACTTTCTTGCATCTGAAAACCCATTTAGTACCAATTGCTCTTTTTCCTTTAGGCAAATCTACCAAAGTCCAAACTTCTTGTAACTTAAATTGTAAAAGCTCTTCCTGCATAGCTTCTGCCCAGCTTTGATCATTCAGTGCTTGAATTGTCTTCTTGGGTTCTACTTGTGTTAAGAAACAAGCAAACAAACAATTTTGAAGGTCTTTGTGACTGTTTCTTTGTTTAAGGGATCTTGCAAAGAAACCTTGGTCCTTCAAATCCTTTGTCATTCTTCTTGTTTGAACAACAGACTTCATGATGAGTGCCTATTTACTCATCATTTTATACCCGTTAAATACACAAAAATGACTAAAAACACTCAAATATACCAATTTATACTACAGATATCCTTGGATTGTGTTTTTATGTATTTCAGGTACAAAGGGTTGAAAATAGAGCAAAAACGGACATTTTTCGGATCGACTCGACGACGTTTGTGCATTTAATAAGGTCAAGATGAAGTCAAAGTCAGCCCCGGGATATAGCATTAGAATGAGCATTGAAAAACGGACCCGAAACCCTATTTAATGGGCCAAGCCACCCCATTTTATCACTACTATATACTTGAGCCCCAAACAAAACCCAATCCACCACTAATATCATATCCGGATCCAAACATTACATTTGGCCCAATACCAGTTCATACTTGTTTTACCACCAAAAGGGGGGCTTTTTCAAGATAGATGCTGATGGCTGAAGAAGACGACACCAGAGGGAAAGTCAAAGCCAAGCCTGCTCACCCCATGTGCTATATTGGTCCCCCTTCACATGTTACCCACGCCATGTCACCAATCCGAGTGATGATATTGGGCGCCAAAACCATCAACGGACACGATTTAAGGATTGAGCACCAAGGCCATCCTAGGGCTCACATTCGAGATACATGAAGCTTCCAGGGTGAAGACAAGGGCTTATGGACTATAAAAGCCAAGAAGCACAAGACCTGAAGAAATCTCTGGAATTTCAATCTTTTAATTTCAGTCTTTAGCTTAAAGTTTAGTTAAATTATATATATTTTTTTTTAAATTTCAAGCATTGTACTCTTTTAAGTTATTAATGAAAATTTGATTTCAGTTTAAATTAAAAAGTGTTATTTACATTTCAGTTGCTGTTTTTGAAATGTTCTTTGTGATATTGTTTGAATTCCAAAAAGCTGTTTTATAAGTTGTTTTACAAGTTCATAAGCTATAAGCTCACACTTATATATAAGCTCACACTTATAAGCTGCTTAATAGCTTATAAGTGTAAGCTGTTCACTCACAAAAACTATCACTCAGCAAGATACAAAAAGGAAAGGAGGCTGATTTGAGCTAAGTTTGGAAGATAAGCCAGAAATGGAAGGGCTTATAGGGTCTTACCAGCTTATCATTTGATAAGCTGGAGCGTGTAGAGTAGCTCCTCGATCTTATTTGATCCTTGTAGAGCTAGGATCAAGGTAACCTCCATTTTCATGAGATTAAGTTAGGAGCTGTTATAAAGCTTAGCATTTTTGAAAATTTAGTTAGAGTTTGGGTGTTGCTCAAGAACGAACAGGTTGATATTTGTGGTATAAGTTAAAGAGATTGGCGAATAAGGTCGAAGGTATCGTCAAAGTAAATGAGTCATTTTAAGGAAAATTAATAAAGGTGACACGGAGAAGTTTTGTTCAAGAGATTAGATAAATAGGCTTTGAAGAAAGTTTTCAAAATTTTTGGAGCGATAAAATAAATCAGTTCTGAGATATGTGAAGAATTTTTACTGAGTTAAGACATTTAGTAGAAATCAAGTGTCTAGCGAGTAAGGAAGGATTAGGTGTTTCATCTCTGGTCTTCATTAAAATTTTAAAATAGTATGCAAGAGATGAAGTATCCAAAAATTTAATTGTTTTTGATGAAGTGGTCAATCGTCTGAAAAGAAATGTATGGTTCAGAGATATGAACAAGAAAATTTAACTGTTTTTGATGAAGTAAGGGCCTTGATAAGTAGGTGAATATAAGAAGGTAGTCGGTGAAGGTTTGGTAGGACAATGGACTGTAACTAACGTAACCGAAACTGAGAAATGTACAAAGACTTATCGTATCAAAATAGAACAAGGCATGTCATGATAAAAGTACTTAGTGCCTATCAAGCATAGAAAAAAAAACATAGCATAACAAAACAAGGAAAGGATGACAGGAACAAGGTGTACTCAACTCTAAAGATAGATGTCTGCCTATAGGGTTTAATGCACAAGTACGAATGCAAATATGCGATGCACACACACACGACCGATGCAATTTTAAGTGACTGCCTTTTAAGATCCGACCAAACATGATCCGAGACTACTACTCCCATCATCGCATGATTCTTTCTGAATTAGACATAGGTGATCAGGCTATGTATAATTAAGGAGTAACGATGCAATGCTCGAACTAGTCAACTCGTATGATGTTCGGTGTTTTAAGAAAACTTTATTTTGGTTATAGTTGCGATTTTTATTTTAGAAAAACCGGCATTCTCTATAACCTCTAGCTTTGATACCAATCTGTAACACCCCGCTAAAGCGGAAACACGTGATGTAACGAGTAAATTCACAAGCATAAGATAATAGAATATGCCATCATTAATTAAATCAAATAGTACAACAGTACAACATTGTTTTGGCCGACATCGGCAAATAAAAATAAGTTTGAATTCTTGAAAGATATTTTCCTGACAAATTAATGAAAGCAAAGATGACATGTGAAGACCCTTTATGCAAATGCCTTTATAAAAACGCTTACTGACGATCACCTTAAATGCATGAGAAAACGGGTCAACTATGAAAATAGTTGGTGAGTACACAAGTTTTATATAATAAGAAAATCTTTATCTTTAGAGAAAGTGTAACACCCCCAAAATCGGGTCCAGCGGAAGCATACATGTCGCTGGGGTGCTACTCAATTGGTACCACAACACAAGTACAAAGAACGGTTTTTACCTCAATCATTTAGTATAAAATTCATTAACAAAAGTGTTAAATTTACATTACTATAAAGTGGTGCAGAATTAGGCCCATAAAATAAGTAAAGCGGTCCCCAAATGAATATCAGAGTGTCTTGATCCTATAACCATGCCATGCCATGCCAAAAGCCACCAAGTGTAAGCTAACACTTTGAGAACCTGAAAATACATGCTAAAACGGGTCAACACGAGGTTGGTGAGTTCATAGGTTTAGTTTAAATGAATGAAGATTTCCCAGTAAAGGCATTGTAAATCCACTCAGTTCCAAGTCCCGCCCATACAAGACTTGCAACCTGTGTGTTTACAACCCACTGCCAAATAAGATTAGGTTTAGGTAAACAAAAGTAATATATGGACCACAAGAATTTCAACAACAATGTACTCCAAATATGTTCACGAAAATTCTTATTGTTGCACTAAGCTCATGACACCGAAGCCTTAACAGTTAGTTCATGTTATCACCCCAAACAGGTGCTTTGCCAGACACCTATACCACATCAAATGAAATGCGTCCGTTTGACCAGTTGGAGCGACCAACCCGGACAGGGGAGTTTACCCCCAATAGATCTATTCACAACATTCGCGCTTACAACGTAATTAACGGTTCATGATAGTGGGGAATTTATGGCAAACGAAAAAAACTTAGGCATTCAATAAATGTTTAATGCACTTGTGTCCATATATAAAAAGAATCAAGTATGTAACATGTGAAGATATAATGCATTCGAGTAAACAACAATTTCATAAGTAAAGCAAGTATTGGTTTGAGTAAACAAGTATTGCATTTAGATAAGAAGGAGCATGTATTATCCCCTAAAAGTATTTCAAAAACCAGTAAAATAGGGGCCATGAACTCACCTGGAGCAACTGATAGGATAACAAAAGGAAAACGAACGAATATCGAGGTACGGATGCTCTAACCGCGACCTAAATGATTCATATGTCTTAGGTTCGAAAACATGGCCATGCATGCAAGTTCATACTCTACTTTATTGCTTGTACATGTTGTTGTAACATTTGTTGTCAAAATATAGTTTCGTTGATTTGATCCTTTACTTAGAAAATTACCACTTTTAGAAAATGTAACTAGTTTATCTTGCGACCAAATTTTAATCGTCATGGTAATGATTATCTCAAAAGTCTCTAGCACGCCTATTAAGTATATGTAATGTTCTACCGTTTCCGTATACGCCATTTCAACCAAAATATACACTAAAAGGTCCGAAAATCCATTTCTTCAATTCCTACAGCTTTCTATTAGCAAAATAGAAGCTGTCAAAAACTATATGTTGCCGCAAACATCCTTTTAGCTATAACTTTTGCGTAGTAACTCCGTTTCTTAAGTTTGACCTATCCCCGTGAAGGTATTTAAGTATACTCTAGGCTTTTCAAGGTCTCAGCTAGCCTAAACATCATTTAACCTCAGTTTTTCACTTCTCAAAATCTGGACAGAATGTATTTTTCAGAAAATAGTTGTTTTCGTCGTCTAAATTGAAAATAGCGTATCTTTTTCGTTATAAGCCCGTTTTAACTCATTCAAGCGACCACGTTTTTGTTATTGAGTATATTTTCTATATTTCTATCCTAATGATACCCCTGAGCTACTGATTTTTCCAGTTTGTACAAAATGGGACAGATTGTTTATGGAAGTGTCAAAACATCATTTTCTACTCTCCTAGTTAACCTATCCAGTTAACCACAACCTCAATTCTAGTCTTAGTTTCTCCATCAACTTCCCAACATAACCATAGTGATCTTTAAACTTAACCATATTCAAAGTCCATGTAAATGATCATCAAGCATGTCTAAATTTACAAGTTTACTAACCTACATAATTATAAGGTTTATTTGAAATAAAAACTTGTTAAGACATAAACTTTTGTTGAAGGATCATAGTAAATGTAAGTTTCATCAACATGTACCAAGTGATAATGAGTATAGATTACTTGACAAGCATGTAAATGTGAAATTCTTGAGGTGTTAGTAAGGGGAATCGGAGTGGCTGGCGGGTTGCCCAGCGGTTTGCCCATACCGCCGGTATTACCACTCCGTTGCCCAGCGGGTTGGCTGAGCGGTTTGGTGACCGGGTATATTACCCGTTGGTGAAGCCGTTATTTTGAACGTTATATGGGGGTTTAATGTAACTTTTATTTGGGAGGGCTGGAAAATCATGGGCGCGAGTGAAATTGGTTGGGAGGGCTGGAGGGTTGAGCTGAGTTGGCATAATGTTATTGGACAATTTTGGGAGGGTTGAAAATTTTATAGTCATCACTCCTTGTCCCCTAAGATTTCTTACAAGAGGATTAGTGAGATGGAAGTTGGAAAATACTTGCTTAACCACAAGACTTATGCTCTAAACCTTTGCTAATGTATCCTAATGATTCTTGAACTAGCCAAATCAAGATTTCTTCTTTCCTTGCTCCTATGGTTGTGTCAAATTGTATGTGTAGATGAGAAGGGTGTTTTTATTTTTTTTCTTACTTGAACTAATGGTGCAAAGAATGAACATACTTGGTCTATTTATACTTGAAGTTTGTCAAAAGATTAATAGTAAGTCAAAATCATTATTTTAGGCTAGTTGGAGGGGGGTGGCCGGTTGGGGGGAACAAGGAGGACAAATAGGGTGGCTAGGGGGCAAGGGGGACAACTAGGGCGGCTTAGCCCAAAAGCAAAAAGTTAAGTAAGCTTTTTGTTGGGTAATGATGAATAAGTAAGTATTATGTTTAATATCTAAAGGACATGAGGGGGGAGAGGGCGGCACTAAGCATAAAATGAGATTAGATGTGTAGTTTTACTACAAAAGTGTATATGTTGTATGTATTGGGTGTTAAAAATATGCATTGGTTATTGTTTTGGTAATTAACAAAAGTTATACGTATTCAAACGTAAGTTGTAAAGAAATTACTTTAGGTGTCAGAAAATATTTTTGGAACTTTGGTAATAATTTTGGAAGTATAAAAATATGATAAAAATAATCGTTGAAAGAATTGGGTATGTTGGGTGTTAAATATTGAATAACAATAACGTTTGTTGAATTCCAAAACCGTAAGTAGTTAAAGAATAGAAATTTGTTTTATAGAGCATGAGCAAGATACTGGAATATTTTGGACTTAATATAGTCTAAATTCATAGCGTTCAAGAGGGTTGTTCCTAATTTTTTTATTCTTTTAACCAAATAGTTATTCATAAAAAGTGTTATTGTAAGAATTTCAAAGTGGTAAATTGGAGTTTGAAAATAAATGTTGACGTGGAAAATTACGGGTTGCTACAGAAAGTCTTCATGGCAAACATCCTGTCAACTCATCCTGTTACAAGTCTCGCCCATACAAGACTTGTAACATACGAGTTCACATACATTTCCATAATAAAAGTAAGTCCAAAGTTCTTGAGGAAAGTCCATAAGGCAAAGATAATGTCAAACCATTTAGTTACATGTCCCGCCCATACAAGACTTGTTACCTGTGTTTTCACAAACCATTGCATAGAAGATTGTACATTTTATAGTCAAGCAAATATGGTTAACAAGTTCACATTAAAAGCACCATGTATATAATAATTCAAGAATGCTCCGTCGACAGGGGAGACTTTATTTTGTTGCTCCGAAGACAGGGGAGACTTTGCATTACTCAGAGGGAGGCTTTGTAATGCTGCTGCATTCACATAGGGAGACTTTATATTGCTCCGTTCACATAGGGAGACTTTGTATTGCACCGTTCACATAGGGAGACTTTATATTTAGTGCGTACAACATATTAAGTTCAAAACAAGTCATATGTTTATAATTAGGTTCAAGAGTTAAAGTCAAGTTCAAAAGTTCGAGTCAAGTTCAAGAGTTCAAAACAAGTTATAAGGTCAAAACAAGTCAAAAGAGTTCAAAATAAGTTAAAGGGTTCAAACCAAGTCATGCAAGTTCAAAATAGTCCAAGGGTTCAAAATCAAGTCAAAGGGTTCGAATAATAGTGTTCATAAAATCATAATCAATTTAGTTCAAGTATAAATCATGCATTCCACCCCAAAATATAGTGAAAAATAGTAAAATAGGGGTTGTGATTACTCACCAGTAACGAAGTAGTGATGGTGATCGGAATATAAGTATGACGAGAAAACCGCGAAAACCACTAAGGACCTATATAGAAAATATAACACATCTTAGGCTCGGGGAAATATTAAGTAGCACTTTTACTCAGGTTTTATTTGGTATCTTATATTTATTTAGCCATAATATAAGTTTGTTGTAAGGTTTATAACAAGTCATGGGTCAAAAATGGTGTTTATATGTGCCTATACAAGTTTGAATACAAAGCTTATTGGATTTTGGTAAAAATACCGTACTAAACGGGCCGCCATTTCTAAACCGTAAAGGATAAAATTATGAAATTTATGTGGTTGGAAAGGTATGACTCTTTACTATATGAAAATAAAGGCCTCACTTAACTGAGAACTTTAGAACATGGGTGAAATTACCAATTTACGCATGTGTCTCTATGTAGTTACTTCCAGCATCCAATTAAGTTTAGAAAAATGAGCATATCTTTTTATCTACAGGTCTAATGGACACATGGCCTGTGGGAAAAGTTTTCTACAGGTATTAGCCCCAACTTTTATGTTTTTACTAATCTAGGGTTCTTTGCAACATTCTAGTGTAAATAGCCTATCAAATCTGACATGCAATCCTGGACCAGTTTTAGTGTGGATTTTCTCCAAAAATCACCGAGATGAATTAAGATGTAAGGTTTTTGGGGAAATGATCCTAAGACCTGAGGCTAACTCCCAATATTTTTAATTTAGCTTAAAACCTACTGAGGACAAAATGGTGAATCAATTTTTTTGCATAAAATCTGGGACAGGTTATGGACCAATCAAAATTGCTACTTTATGTATAATTATTGTGTCTAATACCCATGCATGACCAAGATCAATCATCCCTACCCTTTTATTAGTCCAAGAACTCAAAAATTCCAAGAGCTAAAAGTTTATTTTGTAGATCTAAAATCAATTTTTATAACAAAACAATATGAAGAAATCATTAAAAATAGATCAAACCCATTTATATCAATCCCTCTCTTGCATCTAATAACCAAATCAAGCCTAACCACCTATCCAAATCCTATATTCCTATGAAATCTTGAATAAATATCTTTCAAATCATACATGCAAGAGTGGTTTTTCTAATCCTTTAAAACTCTAAGAAAAATGATTGAAAAATCATAAAAAAAAGAAGGAAATGAAGTTGAAAATGTTAGGAAAACTTACCAAGACTAAAACCAAACAAATGATGCAAGATTTAGGGCTTGAAAAACTTGATGAATAGTGGTGTTTGTGTGCTGATTTTCGGCAGCAAGCAAGGAGGAGGGAAGGAGATGGGTAGTTTTATGTTTGATGAGATTTGCATCTAAGAACTAATGATGAATTTCACATTGAAAATGAAAATGAGGAGTGTTGGAGTATTAAAGGGAGGGGGCTAGTTTTTGGGGGTTCCAAGGGTGTATTTTATTTTATTATTTTGTAAAAATACATTATATACATGTTTTGTACAAGTATCATAAGTCACGGAGTGAGTTTGAAGGCCAACATGGCTAAACCGGTAACGTTTTATGCATAGTTTGTGAAAATAAATGTCATAAAGATACTATATTCATAAAAATGTTAAATTTAACTTAAAATGACCTAATTTGATATTTCATATATTTCCCGAGCCTTTCGGAGTGTTATAACGTCTTTAAAGCTTAAACCGTGAGCCGAAAACGCGTAAAACGTAAAAAGTGCAAACTTTACGTAATAATGGAAAAATAACAATATGACTTTTAAAATATGTATGAAGTGAAATAAAAATGTCTAAAACATGTAGACTGAGCACAGGCTAGGGTCGATTCCATTTAATTGTTTATTTAATGACGTACGCGAGCTAATCTAACAAGTTCCTCGTAACTGACAATTTTCGTGAAGTTGCATATAATAAGTGAAAGAAAGTGGTTAAATAATGACCCAGAAAATACGAATTGTTAGAGTCGCGTATTTGGAAAAAGCAGAGGATGATACACAATTCCATCAGATAGTGGAGTTTTTAAATGCTTCCCACATAAGGTATTCTTTAACATTAAATCCCACTATCTATGTCTCCCAAATCAAAGAGTTTTGGCAGACTGGTACTGGCAGAACATTTGACAATGGAGACAAACAGTTAAATGCAACAGTGGATGGAAAATCCATCACTCTTACTGAATCATCACTCAGGAGGCATGTCCACTTGAATGATGACAATGGTATTAGTGCTATGTCAAACACTGAAATTTTTGAAACTCTAACTAGAATGGGGTATAACATCCAATCACAATCTTTAACTTTTCAAAAAGGTTATTTTGCCCCACAATGGAGGTTTTTGATACACACAATCCTTCACTGTCTCAGTCCTAAGAAAACCTCATGGGAACAGTTCAGTAGCAATATTGCAACTGCTCTCATCTGCTTAGCTACTGACAGAACTTTCAATTTTTCAAAACTCATCTTTGAAGGAATGGTTAAAAATGTTGATAGCAAATCAAAGTTTTTGATGTATCCCAGGTTCATCTAAACTATTTTGAACATGAGGAAACATCAACTTCTTTCTTACAAAAATGTTTATCCAACACCCAAACTTACCCAAAAACTTTTCAGTAATATAAGGATGGCCTCAAAAGGGTATAGTGGGGAAGAAGTTCCATTATTTGATTCAATGCTACAGGTACAGGATGAAGGATCAACAAGCCCAGTTGACTCCGAACACACACCCACAAGCTCAGAACAATCAGCCTCACAACCAACATCATCACCTGATAGGTATTCATCCCGAGAAGGCTCTGTTGTTCCTCAGCACAGAGACCCTACCCCTCCCCATGTAGTAGATGAGGCTGACTTTGTCAGTATAGGAAGGGCTGCTTCTACTGTCTCAGGCTTAGAAGCTGGGCAGGACAGAAGTAACATAAATAAGAACCAACCTATGGCAACACCAACAGTACCAAGTTCCTTTGAACCTAATACTATTGGTTGAATCCCAAGCCAAGTGGAAATACTGGGTGGCTCAGAGGATCACCAAGTGGTGGAATCTGAGTCTTTGCTCCATGATGCACCTCTCCCTGAAGGTTACACATCAGGAAGTGCTGAGGGCAGTAAGACACTAAAAGAATTGACGGATTTGAGTACAAAATTGTCTGAGAAGGTCACTACTTTGGAAGCTGAGCTCACTACCCATAAGAAGGTGTTTGGGAAGGTATATACTAAACTGGTTTTGAAGGTCAAGAAGCTAGAGCAGAAGGTAAAGACACTTCAAAAAAATAAGTCAGCTCAAATGGTGGAATCAACTGAATCATCTTCTTCAAGTTCCTAAGATGATCAGGGAGGAGATAAAGGTGAGGAATCATCCAAACAGGGGAGGACGATTGCTCAACTAGATGAAGATCCTTATGTTACTTTGGTCCAAGAAGAATCTGGCAATCAGGGGAGGCCAGATGCGCAGCATGAAGAAGGTACTGCCAGTCAAGTGGAAGGTACTGGTGGTATATCACAAGGTACTGCTAGTGGTTCTCAAGGTACTACTGGTGCAGTATATACTAGAAGGCCCAAGAGTGCAAGATTAGACAAGGGTAAGAGAATAATGATAGAAGAAGAGTCTTCTTAGAAAACAACCAAGAAGAGCCAAGCTCAGATTGCTCTTGATGAAGAAGAGTTAGCAAGGGCAGCTGAAGAAGAAAGATTAGCAAAATTCATGGTTGAACACAAGTTTTAGACTGAAGAAGAAGAAAGAGCTGCTCAGGTTCTTGCTGATAGTGAGTTAGCTGCAAAGTTACAAGAAGAAGAGAGGTCACGGTTTACAAGATAAGAACAAGAACAAGCCATTGATGACCTATTGCAGTAGATCAGAAAGAGCCAAAGTAAGAAGAAAGCTGCTCAGAAGAAGCCCCCTACCAGAAAAGAACAGTTAAGTTATATGAAGACTTATCTGAAGCATCAAGATACCTGGAAAGAACATCATTTCAAGGGAAGATCCTTTGAAGAAATTGAAAGAATTTACATTGATACTCGTAGGAGAATGCAGATGTTTCTGAGAGGTGATCTAGAAGCAAGTGAAGGAAGAGGAGAGAAAAGAGCAGCAGACCAATTGGAATCAGGAGAATCCAAGAAACAAAGAACTAAGGAAGAATCAGTTCAAGAAGAATCAATAGAAGAAGAAAAGGTGGAAGAAAAATTAACTGATGAACAGATCCATGGCATGGTGGTGGTAGTTCCAGAAGCTCTTAATATTGATCCTATTCAAGCCAAACATCCCATCATTGATTGGGAAGTTTATACAGAAGGAATGATCAAGGGATGGAAAATCATTAGTGTAGGAGGAAAATTGGAAGTCTATAAGTTCTTTGAAGACATGATCAAAGCTTTTGACAGAGATGACTTGGATAAGCTTTGGAACTTAGTTCAAGAGAGATTCAAGACCACAGATCCTACAGATGATAAGGATAAAGAGCTATGGGTAGAGCTAAAGAGATTGTATGAACCAGACTCAGGTGAAGCAATATGGTGATCTAAAGTTCAACACTTAACTACCACATGGAGATTATTTGATAACTGTGGAGTTCACAGAGTTTCTAATAAAGCAGGAGTGGAGATTTATATGTTCGTTGAAAAAGATTATCCACTGAGAGCAGAAGTACTTATGATTATGCTTGCATCAAGACTTAAAGTTGAAGAAGATTCAGAGATGGCAAGGGAGTTGATAAGGAAGATATTTCAACTATCAGAAGAGATGAAAGCCGAAGACTAAGGTTGACTATGTAGTGTTTGGAAGAGTCCTCAGAATCCTCATTTAATTCAGAGAAACTTGATGATTTAGGGTAAATCACAAGTTAAGGGGAGGATTGTTGGGAATTAAATGTTCAAGATTTAGTACTGCTGGAAGAATACACTAACAGTACAAACTGATAGTGTATAACTGAAGACTGCTAAAGAATAACTAACAGTACAAACTGTCAAGTTAGTAACGCTAGTATATAACAGAAGGTACTGCTGAATGAAAAGATTCTAGAAGGACGTGTCTAGGATAAGTACGGTATAGATTATATGTATATCACAATTTGTAAGAAATATACGGGTAGATACTTATCTTGTAAAGGACTCCTTATGTCTATAAAAGGAGGTCCTAGGTTAGATGTTTATGTACAAGTCATATAAGTTTTTGTTAAGATTCAAGGTCTTTGTAACCCTAGTGATATTGAGATCACTCGTATTATTCCTGAATAATATTGAATCGTTTGAAGTTAATCTCTGTGTTCATTACTCATATTGCATTACTTTTACATCAAACAAAATCTTCTAAGTATTGTTAAGTAGATTCCGCACACTTAACAATATAACCTCAAAGTATCCTAAACACATTATAAAGGAGTTACATCCTTAGTGTTTGATCCTCTCAGATTCGAGAGTCATGATGACGACAATTCGTTTCATGCTTTTGACATCATGTCTTGACTTTACTCTGCTTTGATAGTAAAGTTGTCCACGTTCTGGCCAGTGGTGAATCCCAAGCAGTGCATCTCTGTTGTAAGGGACTACCTTGTCGACGAATATCGAAGCTGTAGTTTCTTCTATTGCAGGGTGGTCGAATCTTGCAGCAGGTATCTGGTAGGTCAAGGAGGTTGCATATTTTCGTTCAGTCTGATCCCCGTGTTGAAGATATTCCAAGTCAGTGTTGAAGAAGAATCTGAAGGGAATTCTGGGATTCTCGGGTTTTCCCAGCATCGGTAAAGGCTTGGTCTAATCAGTGAAGTATAGTCTATGCTTCCCGGAGGTGTGATAGACATTGAACTCAGGGTTAAGCCAGTCGATATCATTAGACATTGCTCGTGCAATGTTCTCTAAGTGATATTCCAGTTCGGCTGTGCTTCCGGATATTTCTTTGATCCGTCTTAATTCCTTCTTCGTCATCTTTTTAATACCAAACTCTTTCTTGAGTGTTTTGGTGAATTTAACTGTTCCTCCTAGTAGAGGTTCTTCATCTTCAGGCAGCGGAGGTTGAGCGTTTATCATTTCATCAAACTACTCGTATTCAGCAGTGTTGTCATTGTTAAGCCAGGTGACAACTTTTGCCTTTTTTCCTTTACTGCTTTTGCTTTTGCTTTTGTGTTTACTTCTTTTGGGGGTTGATAAGGGACCAGGTCTTGAGTCAGGCTGTTCCTGGAGGTCGTCACCAGTGTAGACAAAGTGATCGTCTACTTTTGGTGCTGACCCGGATGCCTTTGGTTTGTTTTGAGTAGTTGTTGTGGTTGAGGGTTTTTCGTGTAACACCCCAACCCGGCAAGGGTAGAAGTATCACACTAATGGCTTCATATCAGATCAAACAAAGCATACATTTAATAATAATATAAAGATTCTCAAAGGTTACAAATGAAATACTGAATACACAAGGATACAAAGGAAACAAAAGCTAAATACTAAGTCTGCAATGCAATCCTTCTAATAACTTCTACTTCAGAATAACTATCAAGGTCTTCTAAGTCCAAAAGTCTCTTCACTCTTACCAAGCTTCCAACTAAAACCTGCCGCGGGAAAAGAAACGCGGCTGAGCTTTAAAAGCCCAGTGAACAGATATATAATAAACGGAAACGAAAGCAAATGGAAATAAACGAATATAGTATAATGTATAAGGTACAAGAGTAAAGGTTTAGGACAGTCATCCACCACGAGCCCAAACAAATCAAATATCATATCATATCATATCTTCATAATCATATAGAGGGGAGACCTCTCAGATAATCAGATAATATGAGGGGTGTCCTCATTCTTCAAATGGAGTAGCTAGCTCCCGAACTTTGTGAAGACGTGGATTGCACCCATCATCATTCACCGAACCATATCAAATCAAAATGTCCACAATCACGGACTCGAACCTAGGATGCATCCATTCGCCCCCCGAACAAATCATATTGGCCATATCAAATCATATCATAGTGAGCTCATATCAAATCAAAATGGGGACGTGTGTAACCAAATCACTAGGGCAACACGCTAGTCATGCCATTTGTGCATCAATGACACGGCCATGTTACCTTCATGGCTAGGAAACGAACTTGGCTCGGGTATCAAACTGGGGTCAAAGGTCAATATCAAAGCAAAGGTCCACATGGTCATGGTCCAAATATCAAAGTTCATATCAGAAGGTTCATATCAAAGTTCATATAAGAAGGTTCATATCAAAGGGTTCATATGCCAAAGGTTCAAATCCCAAGGTTCATAGCAAAGGTCAAAGTCAAATCATAATAAGGGTTCAAGAGACCGAAGGCACCTTATTAAAAAGGGCAGAATATCTGTACCTTATCGAAGCACACAAATCAAAGAAAATAATTGAACGGAACAGGGGATCACTCCTTCTTCAATGTATCTACATGAATATCATCATATATTACTTGTATGTTCTTATAATGTCGTAACTGATTACAATGCTCCATACTTCATGACAATTTATTGTATAGTTATCGATAATCATTATTTACTTAAGTTAGTAGTTCTTTAAGCATGGTCGGAGTTATTACTCAATTTCTACATCTGCTACTATAAAGGCCGTTTTTACGGTTATAGTCGATTTGTATATTATAACCATTGAAGTCCATATCATGAATAGACGTGGTAATTATCCAACACAAGTTATAGCTTAAATCAATAAAACATACATATTAATATTTCAATATCATACTTGTTCATATCTGTTTGTATATAATACAATAAGAAACAAGTAGAGATACTTTATAAAAAAAAGTATAATATAACAAGTATAATATAACATGCTTACACACAATTCTCAACTCAAAACATTAACATTGTTTTCAGTACGCAGGACCATGCTTAATCATTATCTTATTTTCTTTTTAAACTCGATGGCATGTGCAGACGCCCAATGACCCAGTTTTAATATGCATAAACGACCCATGCTTAGCCTCCCAATGCCCAACCATTTTACGATCAAGAGACCCCAGCATGAACAGTCCTAGTCGATCAACCATGGGACTCAACACAGCCTAACCTAGCCACACTACTCGACACACAAACACTCTATACGATCCCATAAAATCATGACCTTGAACCCTCGCGAGACCAAACCAAACCAACACACTCTCGATATTATAATGTCGAGACACCACAAATCAACAAACACACAACAGACCCTATTCGACCAACTTTAAACCAATGTAACGACTCACGTTTACGAGCAAATTCACCAATAAAATAAAGTACAATCGACACACATGGAACCACACCCGACACCAAAACACTTGCGACACCATCAATATCCGATCGACCATGCATACAAGACCCAATATACGAGAGAACCACCAGCGAGACAAAAATAACATCACACACACACTACTTATTTAATACATCATTTCCACCTCTGTTTTACAGCACATGCTCGACATCATAAACACATATTCATACGTTTCTCAGTATAAGGCTTACTTCCTCATACCATGCATGCAAATTTTGAATATTTAGTGATTACAACCACGTGTAACATTATTCTATGATTTCTAATTCTTTCATGACTTCTATACGTACATTAATTTATCACACGCAGGTTTGAACGATTCGATTTGTAACTCAAATATATTAACAAAACATGTTAAAAATCTTTTTAATGTTTCCAAGCTTTATTAATCGTTAATAAGTTTTACTCCGCAACCTGCTCGTCCTTCTTTAATGATCAAACATGCCTATATAGTCATACATATTAAACCGTTGCAATGATTTTTAATTAAAGGTTTAACGATGGTACCTTGGCCGAATCAAGGAGGATCAAAGGAAGGAACCGTGCCACCCTAATCACGAAGACAGTTGACTACCAAGGTTGGTTTGTTAATCACGATTGAATAGACACAACACTTACAGAAATTAACCCACGCTAGTTTTCTTTTCTTTTTTTTTCCTTTTTTTTTTTTTTTTTTTGAGAGAGATGGAGTAAAACAGGGTATTATATAATGAATGGAATGGATTATGACAAGGCGTGTATATGAAAATATAAAAAAAAGGAAAGTCGTGTGGGGTTGGAGAGAATTAAAGAAGGCCGTATAAATTGGTATAAAGGTCAAAGATATCATTTGATTTGATCTGATCATTAGAAACGTACCAACCAATATGAAATGTATTATTTATTTATTTTATTTATTTATTATTATTTTTTTTTAGGAGATAGGATGAGGTCAAAATTGTGTGATAAGTATATTTAGAATGTATATAGTGTGCCGAATTAGTATATACATAGGTTATAGGAGTTCTTCATTTTATAATTTAGTGCATCGCATAAGTATATAACTTGGTCAAAAAGTTCAAAACTTTAGGAAATATACATATCGAAAGTTCAAATGTCCTTCAAAATTTTCAGGTCGTTAGAATTCTAAGGTGGAATTTAATTATAACGTAATGTTTTAAATGACATGTAGTTAATTCCATGCTTAGGTTAAAATATAACGTTCTTGTGTAATTAATTATACGTTCTTATAAATAAAAAAAATTTTGAGGGGCAAAAATGGAAATTTCAAATGAATGAAAATTTAGGGTTTTACAACTCTTCCCCTCTTAAAAGAAGATTTTCGTCCTCGAAAATTGAAGTCGTAAAGTTAAACGAAGTCGTAGCGAGTCGCAAAAGATCGTCGCGAATATTCTCATACCCGAGGAGGTTATTTCAAAAAGATCTACAGACTAAAATAGTTTCTCATGACTCGAATCAAAACGAAATGGGTTCAAATTCCTCAGAAGGAGACAAAGTAATTTGATTTGATCAAAAGGTCCATGCAACATAAATGGACGATAGGTGAATCTTCAGGATCTCATATGGAATACAAACAAGAGTTCAAATCAAATTGACTGGGTCAACAAAAGAGCTTTTAAGAATTTAAGATCTATAGCTGAGGTCAACAGAATGCAAAACGAGGTTCCAACACATTCAGATATCAAATGAACGAAAATAGAGTCCACGAATATGTAGAATGAACCTAAAGTCTCACTAATCACGGATAATCCAACGGAAAGCAAATTCTAAACTTCTTAGGTACTCCCCAAGATATCCTATGCCCACAACAAGTGCACGTTATATGATGTAAGTATTATCACGTTGGCCAGACGTCATAATACTGGCATCATATAAATATGCCCTCATGATGGTCATACTTTATCTCAAGTCATAATCAAAACCACCTATCTTAATCCACCTAGTACTCCTACAGTCTCAAGGTCAACAAAATCGAATGCCATAGTCAAGGGGAAAAACAAAAATTATTCGCAAGAGTATCAAAATCTCAGATTGCCTAGCAAAAGTGAGGCACGCCGTCACAAGCATCATATCTTCCACAATTCGCCAAGATCTCTCAAAACAAGGCCATCACCGAACATACGAGAAATAAACACGAACTGAAGTGCTTCTAGGGAACTTAAATCATAAGAGGATCTAATCACTATATAACGAAACTTAAGAGGGTCAACGGAAATGAAAATTAGCCATCAAAATCTTCGGCCTTCATAGAATCAATTCTTCCAAACATAAAGGGTCTGTTTCAAAAATCCGCTCATTCAACACATCCAATCTCTTCAAGTCCGGTTAATCTGTCTTCGTCTGTCCATCAATCGGGAAGTGAAACCAAAATCGGAAACTTGTGTCTGGTTCGTTGAGCCTCCTGCATTTCTTCTTGGAATGTGATGGAATAATGTGGATTTCTGGCACGATCTTTAAATCTCTTCATCATCCAGTCTGCTTCCGCTCTCAATTCATCTTAGTACAACCAAGGTGAATAGGGAAGTTTGACTGCATGTCTTCATCAGCTCCAGGTTCGCCGTCTTGACTAGTTTTTCTTCTTCTGCATCCCAACACTTCTGCTTATAAAGAATGTCTTCACTCTTCAGGGTAGCCGCCATTGTTGTCAACTCCAGGTCAGGCAGTGAAGTAATTCTTCTGACATGTCTCTAGTTGTCCTAATGTATACGAAAAACTTTATGTGCAGCATGGGAGTATAACCGAGTCTCTCTCTGAAATATCCCAAAATTGTTCCGCCCGAAGGTATGGAAACTACTTTCTATTTTAGCTTTTCAAAAACTCCATTCTCAACCAAACTAAGTTGTTTCTCTCTGTTCACGAAGTTTCTCAATGGTATCTTCCAGAATTCTTCTGCAAAGTTCAAAAGGTTTTTAGTTCTCCATTCTGTTATTGGTCTTGACCACATGGTGATAGTTTTCAAAACTTGCGGGATTTAAAAGAGATATCCTCGATTAAGAACATCGTTGTCTCTACAAATATCAATCTACCAAAATGCACAAATGATCGACGAATTTCCTAGCAAAGTGCAAAGATGATTTTCATGCTCTTCCTCGTCTCCGAACGTACTCTTAAGTCATACAATGACCATTTGCCCAAGTACTCACGAGAAAACATCATTTATCAAATTCACAAAACAGTCAGAGCTTTAGCTAATACTATTAGCATCACAAACCGTCATAGCAGTTGTTTACGAATACGGAAGGCGATTCCAAGAATAAAATCAATTCATCAAAAGGAAACTTCACGCTCTGAAATTAAACAAACACATAATCGTTTCAGGGTGGAGGAATATTGGCTCCTAACAGTGTTACGGTTCAGCTTCCTGTAATCAATACTTGTCTCCAGTCACCATCCTTCTTTATTGCGAACGAGGCTAAAACACGTCCAGAAAATACACTTAAGTAAACTCACTTCCTGGTCTTCGGTTGCGGCTCTTCCCGGTTGCTCAAATCGGTTTATATGATCCCGGACACATCTGAAAGACACCTTCGCTTAGTGACTAAAAAAAATCTCTCGGTATCAAGTCAAATCCTTCTTCACGCTCCGATGGAAAAATATGTGGTTCCGCCACCAATCATATTCAGAAAACTCAGGGTGCCAAATAACTCTCAAGATACGATTCATTCATTGATGTACGAAATAGGTCCTAGGAAAACTTCATAACCACGAAATTAACACACGAGTCTCCAGAGTAATAGTGCTAGCAGAGGGTTTAACAATCGGTAATCATGGTAGGGAGTTCAAAATGGTTCCAAACGCCAAAGGTGAGACATAGGGGGATAGTTGTCAATATTTTGAATGCTCAAACAACCAATTCCTTACAGAAATAAAATTGAAGTTAACTATCCGAGGAAGAAAGATTAGCATAGCAAAACTTATCGTTCAAAAGTGAGAGGAAACATTCTTATGCTCGTGGTTAAACACCACAAAACTTCTCGTAGGGACAGAGATGGGTGAAACGAAATCAAATAGAGTAAGAAGATTCATAGATGCTTATCAAAAGCAAGAGACAAATAACAAAACATATCAAGTACTTCGTCGTCATGAAGGTTCTCAGAGTGCCCGAAGAGGCGTCAAAAGATTAACGAAAGGATCAGAGGTCAGAGTCAAAATCTGAAGATGAGGATTAACAGTGTCAGGCAATTTTTATGAAATTTTCAACGCCTTCAAGATTTAATCAGGTTCAAATCTTAGGTGGTGCAAAGCATAAGCCTTCACTTTCCAAAAGTGATATTAACAGGATCTAACCAAAAGCAAGGCACGAATCAGAGTGATGCGGAAGCAATGATATTTAAGCAAATGCCTTATAGTCTACCCATTCCTCACTGGTCAAAACCTACGTTCCTATAGGGAAATCTTAAAGCAAATTTTCAAAGGTTGCCCTACGAGCGCCTATAGGGAAAACTTAGTGGTCCTAACTTACACAGGCCAAGGGTAAATGTATTACGAATCGCAGCCTGTCGCTTTGATACCATAATTGTAACACCCCAACTCGACAAGGGTAGAAGTATCACACTAATGGCTTCATATCAGATCAAACAAAGCATACATTCAATAATAATACAAAGATTCTCAAAGGTTACAAATGAAATACTGAATACACAAGGATACAAAGGAAACAAAAGCTAAATACTAAGTCTGCAATGCAATCCTTCTAATAACTTCTACTTCAGAATAACTATCAAGGTCTTCTAAGTCCAAAAGTCTCTTCACTCTTACCAAGCTTCCAACTAAAACCTGCCACGGGAAAAGAAACGCGGCTGAGCTTTAAAAGCCCAGTGAACAGATATATAATAAACGGAAACGAAAGCAAATGGAAATAAACGAATATAGTATAATGTATAAGGTACAAGAGTAAAGGTTTAGGACAGTCATCCACCACGAGCCCAAACAAATCAAATATCATATCATATCATATCTTCATAATCATATAGAGGGGAGACCTCTTAGATAATCAGATAATATGAGGGGTGTCCTCATTCTTCAAATGGAGTAGCTAGCTCCCGAACTTTGTGAAGACGTGGATTGCACCCATCATCATTCACCGAACCATATCAAATCAAAATGTCCACAATCACGGACTCGAACCTAGGATGCATCCATTCGCCCCCCGAACAAATCATATTGGCCATATCAAATCATATCATAGTGAGCTCATATCAAATCAAAATGGGGACGGTGTAACCAAATCACTAGGGCAACACGCTAGTCATGCCATTGGTGCATCAATGACACGGCCATGTTACCTTCATGGCTAGGAAACGAACTTGGCTCGGGTATCAAACTGGGGTCAAAGGTCAATATCAAAGCAAAGGTCCACATGATCATGGTCCAAATATCAAAGTTCATATCAGAAGGTTCATATCAAAGTTCATATAAGAAGGTTCATATCAAAGGGTTCATATGCCAAAGGTTCAAATCCCAAGGTTCATAGCAAAGGTCAAAGTCAAATCATAATAAGGGTTCAAGAGACCGAAGGCACCTTATTAAAAAGGGCAGAATATCTGTACCTTATCGAAGCACACAAATCAAAGCAAATAATTGAACGGAACAGGGGATCACTCCTTCTTCAATGTATCTACATGAATATCATCATATATTACTTGTATGTTCTTATAATGTCGTAACTGATTACGATGCTCCATACTTCATGACAATTTATTGTATAGTTATCGATAATCATTATTTACTTAAGTTAGTAGTTCTTTAAGCATGGTCGGAGTTATTACTCAATTTCTACATCTGCTACTATAAAGGCCGTTTTTACGGTTATAGTCGATTTGTATATTATAACCATTGAAGTCCATATCATGAATAGACGTGGTAATTATTCAACACAAGTTATAGCTTAAATCAATAAAATATACATATTAATATTTCAATATCATACTTGTTCATATCTGTTTGTATATAATACAATAAGAAACAAGTAGAGATACTTTATAAAAAAAAGTATAATATAACAAGTATAATATAACATGCTTACACACAATTCTCAACTCAAAACATTAACATTGTTTTCAGTACGCAGGACCATGCTTAATCATTATCTTATTTTCTTTTTAAACTCGATGGCATGTGCAGACGCCCAATGACCCAGTTTTAATATGCATAAACGACCCATGCTTAGCCTCCCAATGCCCAACCATTTTACGATCAAGAGACCCCAGCATGAACAGTCCTAGTCGATCAACCATGGGACTCAACACAGCCTAACCTAGCCACACTACTCGACACACAAACACTCTATACGATCCCATAAAATCATGACCTTGAACCCTCGCGAGACCAAACCAAACCAACACACTCTCGATATTATAATGTCGAGACACCACAAATCAACAAACACACAACAGACCCTATTCGACCAACTTTAAACCAATGTAACGACTCACGTTTACGAGCAAATTCACCAATAAAATAAAGTACAATCGACACACATGGAACCACACCCGACACCAAAACACTTGCGACACCATCAATATCCGATCGACCATGCATACAAGACCCAATATACGAGAGAACCACCAGCGAGACAAAAATCACATCACACACACACTACTTATTTAATACATCATTTCCACCTCTGTTTTACAGCACATGCTCGACATTATAAACACATATTCATACGTTTCTCAGTATAAGGCTTACTTCCTCATACCATGCATGCAAATTTTGAATATTTAGTGATTACAACCACGTGTAACATTATTCTATGATTTCTAATTCTTTCATGACTTCTATACGTACATTAATTTATCACACGCAGGTTTGAACGATTCGATTTGTAACTCAAATATATTAACAAAACATGTTAAAAATCTTTTTAATGTTTCCAAGCTTTATTAATCGTTAATAAGTTTTACTCCGCAACCTGCTCGTCCTTCTTTAATGATCAAACATGCCTATATAGTCATACATATTAAACCGTTGCAATGATTTTTAATTAAAGGTTTAACGATGGTACCTTGGCCGAATCAAGGAGGATCAAAGGAAGGAACCGTGCCACCCTAATCACGAAGACAGTTGACTACCAAGGTTGGTTTGTTAATCACGATCGAATAGACGCAACACTTACAGAAATTAACCCACGCTAGTTTTCTTTTCTTTTTTTTTCTTTTTTTTTTTTTTTTTTTTGAGAGAGATGGAGTAAAACAGGGTATTATATAATGAATGGAATGGATTATGACAAGGCGTGTATATGAAAATATAAAAAAAAGGAAAGTCGTGTGGGGTTGGAGAGAATTAAAGAAGGCCGTATAAATTGGTATAAAGGTCAAAGATATCATTTGATTTGATCTGATCATTAGAAACGTACCAACCAATATGAAATGTATTATTTATTTATTTTATTTATTTATTTTTATTTTTTTTTAGGAGATAGGATGAGGTCAAAATTGTGTGATAAGTATATTTAGAATGTATATAGTGTGCCGAATTAGTATATACATAGGTTATAGGAGTTCTTCATTTTATAATTTAGTGCATCGCATAAGTATATAACTTGGTCAAAAAGTTCAAAACTTTAGGAAATATACATATCGAAAGTTCAAATGTCCTTCAAAATTTTCAGGTCGTTAGAATTCTAAGGTGGAATTTAATTATAACGTAATGTTTTAAATGACATGTAGTTAATTCCATGCTTAGGTTAAAATATAACGTTCTTGTGTAATTAATTATACGTTCTTATAAATAAAAAAAATTTTGAGGGGCAAAAATGGAAATTTCAAATGAATGAAAATTTAGGGTTTTACAACTCTTCCCCTCTTAAAAGAAGATTTTCGTCCTCGAAAATTGAAGTCGTAAAGTTAAACGAAGTCGTAGCGAGTCGCAAAAGATCGTCGCGAATATTCTCATACCCGAGGAGGTTCTTTCAAAAAGATCTACAGACTAAAATAGTTTCTCATGACTCGAATCAAAACGAAATGGGTTCAAATTCCTCAGAAGGAGACAAAGTAATTTGATTTGATCAAAAGGTCCATGCAACATAAATGGACGATAGGTGAATCTTCAGGATCTCATATGGAATACAAACAAGAGTTCAAATCAAATTGACTGGGTCAACAAAAGAGCTTTTAAGAATTTAAGATCTATAGCTGAGGTCAACAGAATGCAAAACGAGGTTCCAAACATTCAGATATCAAATGAACGAAAATAGAGTCCACGAATATGTAGAATGAACCTAAAGTCTCACTAATCACGGATAATCCAACGGGATTCAAATTCTAAACTTCTTAGGTACTCCCCAAGATATCCTATGCCCACAACAAGTGCACGTTATATGATGTAAGTATTATCACGTTGGCCAGACGTCATAATACTGGCATCATATAAATATGCCCTCATGATGGTCATACTTTATCTCAAGTCATAATCAAAACCACCTATCTTAATCCACCTAGTACTCCTACAGTCTCAAGGTCAACAAAATCGAATGCCATAGTCAAGGGGAAAAACAAAAATTATTCGCAAGAGTATCAAAATCTCAGATTGCCTAGCAAAAGTGAGGCACGCCGTCACAAGCATCATATCTTCCACAATTCGCCAAGATCTCTCAAAACAAGGCCATCACCGAACATACGAGAAATAAACACGAACTGAAGTGCTTCTAGGGAACTTAAATCATAAGAGGATCTAATCACTATATAACGAAACTTAAGAGGGTCAACGGAAATGAAAATTAGCCATCAAAATCTTCGGCCTTCATAGAATCAATTCTTCCAAACATAAAGGGTCTGTTTCAAAAATCCGCTCATTCAACACATCCAATCTCTTCAAGTCCGGTTAATCTGTCTTCGTCTGTCCATCAATCGGGAAGTGAAACCAAAATCGGAAACTTGTGTCTGGTTCGTTGAGCCTCCTGCATTTCTTCTTGGAATGTGATGGAATAATGTGGATTTCTGGCACGATCTTTAAATCTCTTCATCATCCAGTCTGCTTCCGCTCTCAATTCATCTTAGTACAACCAAGGTGAATAGGGAAGTTTGACTGCATGTCTTCATCAGCTCCAGGTTCGCCGTCTTGACTAGTTTTTCTTCTTCTGCATCCCAACACTTCTGCTTATAAAGAATGTCTTCACTCTTCAGGGTAGCCGCCATTGTTGTCAACTCCAGGTCAGGCAGTGAAGTAATTCTTCTGACATGTCTCTAGTTGTCCTAATGTATACGAAAAACTTTATGTGCAGCATGGGAGTATAACCGAGTCTCTCTCTGAAATATCCCAAAATTGTTCCGCCCGAAGGTATGGAAACTACTTTCTATTTTAGCTTTTCAAAAACTCCATTCTCAACCAAACTAAGTTGTTTCTCTCTGTTCACGAAGTTTCTCAATGGTATCTTCCAGAATTTCTTCTGCAAAGTTCAAAAGGTTTTAGTTCTCCATTCTGTTATTGGTCTTGACCACATGGTGATAGTTTTCAAAACTTGCGGGATTTAAAAGAGATATCCTCGATTAAGAACATCGTTGTCTCTACAAATATCAATCTACCAAAATGCACAAATGATCGACGAATTTCCTAGCAAAGTGCAAAGATGATTTTCATGCTCTTCCTCGTCTCCGAACGTACTCTTAAGTCATACAATGACCATTTGCCCAAGTACTCACGAGAAAACATCATTTATCAAATTCACAAAACAGTCAGAGCTTTAGCTAATACTATTAGCATCACAAACCGTCATAGCAGTTGTTTACGAATACGGAAGGCGATTCCAAGAATAAAATCAATTCATCAAAAGGAAACTTCACGCTCTGAAATTAAACAAACACATAATCGTTTCAGGGTGGAGGAATATTGGCTCCTAACAGTGTTACGGTTCAGCTTCCTGTAATCAATACTTGTCTCCAGTCACCATCCTTCTTTATTGCGAACGAGGCTAAAACACGTCCAGAAAATACACTTAAGTAAACTCACTTCCTGGTCTTCGGTTGCGGCTCTTCCCGGTTGCTCAAATCGGTTTATATGATCCCGGACACATCTGAAAGACACCTTCGCTTAGTGAATAAAAAAAATCTCTCGGTATCAAGTCAAATCCTTCTTCACGCTCCGATGGAAAAATATGTGGTTCCGCCACCAATCATATTCAGAAAACTCAGGGTGCCAAATAACTCTCAAGATACGATTCATTCATTGATGTACGAAATAGGTCCTAGGAAAACTTCATAACCACGAAATTAACACACGAGTCTCCAGAGTAATAGTGCTAGCAGAGGGTTTAACAATCGGTAATCATGGTAGGGAGTTCAAAATGGTTCCAAACGCCAAAGGTGAGACATAGGGGGATAGTTGTCAATATTTTGAATGCTCAAACAACCAATTCCTTACAGAAATAAAATTGAAGTTAACTATCCGAGGAAGAAAGATTAGCATAGCAAAACTTATCGTTCAAAAGTGAGAGGAAACATTCTTATGCTCGTGGTTAAACACCACAAAACTTCTCGTAGGGACAGAGATGGGTGAAACGAAATCAAATAGAGTAAGAAGATTCATAGATGCTTATCAAAAGCAAGAGACAAATAACAAAACATATCAAGTACTTCGTCGTCATGAAGGTTCTCAGAGTGCCCGAAGAGGCGTCAAAAGATTAACGAAAGGATCAGAGGTCAGAGTCAAAATCTGAAGATGAGGATTAACAGTGTCAGGCAATTTTTATGAAATTTTCAACGCCTTCAAGATTTAATCAGGTTCAAATCTTAGGTGGTGCAAAGCATAAGCCTTCACTTTCCAAAAGTGATATTAACAGGATCTAACCAAAAGCAAGGCACGAATCAGAGTGATGCGGAAGCAATGATATTTAAGCAAATGCCTTATAGTCTACCCATTCCTCACTGGTCAAAACCTACGTTCCTATAGGGAAATCTTAAAGCAAATTTTCAAAGGTTGCCCTACGAGCGCCTATAGGGAAAACTTAGTGGTCCTAACTTACACAGGCCAAGGGTAAATGTATTACGAATCGCAGCCTGTCGCTTTGATACCATAATTGTAACACCCCAACTCGACAAGGGTAGAAGTATCACACTAATGGCTTCATATCAGATCAAACAAAGCATACATTCAATAATAATACAAAGATTCTCAAAGGTTACAAATGAAATACTGAATACACAAGGATACAAAGGAAACAAAAGCTAAATACTAAGTCTGCAATGCAATCCTTCTAATAACTTCTACTTCAGAATAACTATCAAGGTCTTCTAAGTCCAAAAGTCTCTTCACTCTTACCAAGCTTCCAACTAAAACCTGCCACGGGAAAAGAAACGCGGCTGAGCTTTAAAAGCCCAGTGAACAGATATATAATAAACGGAAACGAAAGCAAATGGAAATAAACGAATATAGTATAATGTATAAGGTACAAGAGTAAAGGTTTAGGACAGTCATCCACCACGAGCCCAAACAAATCAAATATCATATCATATCATATCTTCATAATCATATAGAGGGGAGACCTCTTAGATAATCAGATAATATGAGGGGTGTCCTCATTCTTCAAATGGAGTAGCTAGCTCCCGAACTTTGTGAAGACGTGGATTGCACCCATCATCATTCACCGAACCATATCAAATCAAAATGTCCACAATCACGGACTCGAACCTAGGATGCATCCATTCGCCCCCCGAACAAATCATATTGGCCATATCAAATCATATCATAGTGAGCTCATATCAAATCAAAATGGGGACGGTGTAACCAAATCACTAGGGCAACACGCTAGTCATGCCATTGGTGCATCAATGACACGGCCATGTTACCTTCATGGCTAGGAAACGAACTTGGCTCGGGTATCAAACTGGGGTCAAAGGTCAATATCAAAGCAAAGGTCCACATGATCATGGTCCAAATATCAAAGTTCATATCAGAAGGTTCATATCAAAGTTCATATAAGAAGGTTCATATCAAAGGGTTCATATGCCAAAGGTTCAAATCCCAAGGTTCATAGCAAAGGTCAAAGTCAAATCATAATAAGGGTTCAAGAGACCGAAGGCACCTTATTAAAAAGGGCAGAATATCTGTACCTTATCGAAGCACACAAATCAAAGCAAATAATTGAACGGAACAGGGGATCACTCCTTCTTCAATGTATCTACATGAATATCATCATATATTACTTGTATGTTCTTATAATGTCGTAACTGATTACGATGCTCCATACTTCATGACAATTTATTGTATAGTTATCGATAATCATTATTTACTTAAGTTAGTAGTTCTTTAAGCATGGTCGGAGTTATTACTCAATTTCTACATCTGCTACTATAAAGGCCGTTTTTACGGTTATAGTCGATTTGTATATTATAACCATTGAAGTCCATATCATGAATAGACGTGGTAATTATCCAACACAAGTTATAGCTTAAATCAATAAAATATACATATTAATATTTCAATATCATACTTGTTCATATCTGTTTGTATATAATACAATAAGAAACAAGTAGAGATACTTTATAAAAAAAAGTATAATATAACAAGTATAATATAACATGCTTACACACAATTCTCAACTCAAAACATTAACATTGTTTTCAGTACGCAGGACCATGCTTAATCATTATCTTATTTTCTTTTTAAACTCGATGGCATGTGCAGACGCCCAATGACCCAGTTTTAATATGCATAAACGACCCATGCTTAGCCTCCCAATGCCCAACCATTTTACGATCAAGAGACCCCAGCATGAACAGTCCTAGTCGATCAACCATGGGACTCAAACACAGCCTAACCTAGCCACACTACTCGACACACAAACACTCTATACGATCCCATAAAATCATGACCTTGAACCCTCGCGAGACCAAACCAAACCAACACACTCTCGATATTATAATGTCGAGACACCACAAATCAACAAACACACAACAGACCCTATTCGACCAACTTTAAACCAATGTAACGACTCACGTTTACGAGCAAATTCACCAATAAAATAAAGTACAATCGACACACATGGAACCACACCCGACACCAAAACACTTGCGACACCATCAATATCCGATCGACCATGCATACAAGACCCAATATACGAGAGAACCACCAGCGAGACAAAAATCACATCACACACACACTACTTATTTAATACATCATTTCCACCTCTGTTTTACAGCACATGCTCGACATTATAAACACATATTCATACGTTTCTCAGTATAAGGCTTACTTCCTCATACCATGCATGCAAATTTTGAATATTTAGTGATTACAACCACGTGTAACATTATTCTATGATTTCTAATTCTTTCATGACTTCTATACGTACATTAATTTATCACACGCAGGTTTGAACGATTCGATTTGTAACTCAAATATATTAACAAAACATGTTAAAAATCTTTTTAATGTTTCCAAGCTTTATTAATCGTTAATAAGTTTTACTCCGCAACCTGCTCGTCCTTCTTTAATGATCAAACATGCCTATATAGTCATACATATTAAACCGTTGCAATGATTTTTAATTAAAGGTTTAACGATGGTACCTTGGCCGAATCAAGGAGGATCAAAGGAAGGAACCGTGCCACCCTAATCACGAAGACAGTTGACTACCAAGGTTGGTTTGTTAATCACGATCGAATAGACGCAACACTTACAGAAATTAACCCACGCTAGTTTTCTTTTCTTTTTTTTTCTTTTTTTTTTCTTTTTTTTTTTGAGAGAGATGGAGTAAAACAGGGTATTATATAATGAATGGAATGGATTATGACAAGGCGTGTATATGAAAATATAAAAAAAAGGAAAGTCGTGTGGGGTTGGAGAGAATTAAAGAAGGCCGTATAAATTGGTATAAAGGTCAAAGATATCATTTGATTTGATCTGATCATTAGAAACGTACCAACCAATATGAAATGTATTATTTATTTATTTATTTATTATTTTTTTTTTAGGAGATAGGATGAGGTCAAAATTGTGTGATAAGTATATTTAGAATGTATATAGTGTGCCGAATTAGTATATACATAGGTTATAGGAGTTCTTCATTTTATAATTTAGTGCATCGCGGAAGTATATAACTTGGTCAAAAAGTTCAAAACTTTAGGAAATATACATATCGAAAGTTCAAATGTCCTTCAAAATTTTTAGGTCGTTAGAATTCTAAGGTGGAATTTAATTATAACGTAATGTTTTAAATGACATGTAGTTAATTCCATGCTTAGGTTAAAATATAACGTTCTTGTGTAATTAATTACACGTTCTTATAAATAAAAAAAATTTTGAGGGGCAAAAATGGAAATTTCAAATGAATGAAAATTTAGGGTTTTACATTTCGGGTTCCTGATGTGCGGATGAAGCACCACCGGTTGACATGAATTTCTTTAACTGTGAGTTAGGATTGGGGTCTTCATCTTCCCTTGGCCTTTTGTAAGTTTCAGCATCCTCATTGCATGCTGTCTTTCCAAGATTTAGCGAGATAGGGGTGAAGATATCAGTTTCTTTAGGAGTGAGGGTTGTCTTTGTAGATAATCGATCAAAGATATGAAGCTGCAGTTCCTCAAGTATGATGTTCTCTGCCGGAGTCGGGATCGTGTGAAGTGTGAGAGGAGTTGCAGAGATCACCTCATTAACAATTTTCCTAATTATTGGTTTGAGCTGACTTCTTAACGGCTTCAGATATTCTTTGAAGTCCTTGAAGACAATGTCTGATAAGTTCTTTTCGAGGAATGTATCTGTGTAATGCATGATGATTCTATCCATATCTTCTTGGAAATCTTTGGATAGGTACTCGTCGACACGTTGTTTTGTGTTTTGAAGTTCCTCTAATTTATCAGCTAAGTCGTTGCCCATGTTGGTTAAAGTGTCAATTTGGTCTTGGAGCTTCTTTTCCTTCTTCACTCGAGCCCTTTTCACGACTTTCTTGACTATTGTTGTTGCTTCTAAGATCATTGTGTTTATCGGTTTCTTGATTGGCTTGTGTGTTGATGTTGTTTGTGTTGGTGGTGGTGATGAGTGAGTTGATGATTGAGGAATTGAAGCATCTTTGTTGACGTTGTCGTCCTGATCTTTTTTTGATCCTGGAGGTGAAACTGGAGGGGAACGGGAGGTGTATCTTTGGGAATTCGAAGAGATGCTGGAGGTGAAGTTGGAGGTGTCTGTATGTAGTCGTCAGTATGAAACTGTTCATCTTCTTCTACATTCTTGACTACCTCTTCTTCCTGTTGTTCTTTCAACCACTTTTCTTCATCTTCTTTGGCTTTCCCTTCCAATGTAACTTCAATTGCAGCTTGCTTAAGATCTTCCTCGGTAATCACTAAGTTTTCCTCCATGTTCGTGTCTTGATCATCAGCATGCTCAGAAACGTGTTCGGTCATAATAGTGTTCCCTTCCTCATCCCTTTGCTCTTCGTTACCGGGTTGATTAACCGGATCTGAAGTTGGAGCAGTAATAGTGTTCCCTTCTGCGTCCTTCTCTTCTTCGTTACCGGGTTGATTAACCGGATCTGAAGGAGGAACAATAACTGTGTACCCAACCCCACCGAGTTGCTTAACTGGATCAGGTTGGGTTGTACTGCTTGTTCCTTTTTCCTCATTTGGTTGAAGAACCGGACTTGGAGGTGGTTTCGGGAAATCTCTGCTTATCTTAGTTATCTTGATTAATTCATCAAGTTCTTTCTCCTTTTCAGTGCGGGTTTCGAAGGCAACGTTCTTTAGCTTTCTTTTGTCCATCAACGTTGTCATATCAGCTTCTTCCTCTTCATCATCACCAAGATCTTTGTTGATCTCCCTGATCAGCAAGGTCTTTGTTCTTTCTTCATCATTTTTTAATGAATCCAAGCTCAAATTCTTGGCCAATTCAGTTTCAGGGTCATCTCTTGGTGCATCTTCTCTGTGAACCACAGCTTCCTCATCAGACTCAGTGTCAGATTCTGAGTTATCAGAGGGTTCTGGAGATGTTTTTGGTGTAGGTTCATCCTTGAGAAGAGTCACTGGAACTTTTCTTCTTCTGACTTTGGACGGTGCTGACTTCTTTTGTTTTGTTGAACTTGTAGTGCTCCCAAAGCTTTAAGTCTTAGCTTGTCTCTGACTTCGTGTTTTGACTTGAGATGGTTCAGTGTCTTCCTCAGTGAAACCGACTTTTCCTTTGATGAAAGTTGCATCGTATCGATGATAACTTGCAGTTTGTTTGATCTGTTCGTCAAGGAAAAAGTTAGGCCTTTTTCATTTTTTTCGTGTGTTGGTGGCCAGTGTCTTCACCAAGTCAATTTTGCGATCATCAATATATATGTGAATCTTTTCCTTTGCATCATGAAGAAGACTCATAAACTCTAGATGACTTTCACACAAATGTGTAATGATTAGCTTGGTGAAGCGAACGAATAGAATCTTGGTCATGTTCTGTTTGGACTGAAGCTGGTAAACCATGTCTTCCATTATTGGTTGAGCGAAGTCAATCTTCATCATGTTGACAATGCCCCAGAAGATTTGAAGGTGTTGTAGGCGGGGATGCTCATGTCCGCTTTGTCTCCCATAAACAGAGTGCACGATGATCAGATAGAAGGTTCTCTAAGGTTGTGGTAGAACCTTCACATCTAACTTGGAGTGTTTAGTCAATGGTGTATCGGCTTGAACATCATACCCTAAGTCAATGAGAGAGTCTAAGACTTCAGCTTCACGGGGTATCTGAGCATAAGCTTGTTTTGGTCGCGGCAAATGAAGTACAGTGCGTAGCAGCTCGACATCAATAGTGTACTCTTGTTTGTCCAAAGTCATAGTGAAAGAGTTGTCGTCTAGATTGACCCTTGTTGTGTGCTAGAACTGATGAAGATAGAAAGCTGGAACCAAAGCAGATTTGGTAAGCATGTCCTTGCAAGGGTGAACAAGAAGAATATCTTTGACAATTCGGCATGATTCTTCAGGAATTCAGAGATTGTTGAAGTCAACCCTTGCATTGTTCTTGCTGATGACTACCTTGTATTCTTCAGGGACTATGTCTTCCAGATTGAGTCTGTGAAGTGGTTGTACATGAGAAATTACATCATTTTCAGCCATTGTATTAGATTCTTGATTCAAAGCATGGATTTAATGATTGATTTTCATTCGTTGATGATGGTAGGTGAAAGTAATAAGTGTTTGCAGGTGATTTTCATTGGTTGATGATGGTAGGTGAAAGTAATAAGTGTTTGCAGGTGAAATTAATGTGGTGATTTTTTGTTTTTGTTAAAATTTTTTATCTTTCAAACTTGACACAACTAGTCCCTTAACTCCAAATTTTGCACAGTTAGTCCTTTTTCTCACATAATTTGACTAACATTCTTTTGGCAAGAAACAATTTTAACACTCCTCCTCGACTTAGGATAGAAACAAAAATATTTTGAGATCAAGGACGGTGTTATAAGGATATTTTTACCAACACATTTTACAAACAACATCGTTTTGGAAATATGCAAGTACAAATTTTAAACATAATTTTAAAATTTGAATTTCATACTCCCCCTCAACACTTGTTCAAAAAAATGGTGAATTTGTTTAATTGAACACAGTGTTGATGGACATTTCGTACTTGCACCTTTTTTTTTTTTTTTTTTTTTTTGATAAAAGAAGAAAAATTAAAATCTTTTTGTGTTTTTGGATAAAATATTTAGAAAATGTTGTTAGTGTTTGACTTTTTCAAGTTTGTTTGAGAAAGTTTTCCAGATCTTCTGGAGTCAAACAACGCATACCAATTTGGTGAACTAATTCCACAAATCTTGAATGAGGCAAGGCTTTGGTGAATAAGTCTGCCAACTGTTATTCCGTACCCACAAAATATAATTCAATTGTACCCTTTTCAACATGCTCCTTGATGAAATAATATCTGAGAGCGATATGCTTTGATTTTGAATGTTGAACCGTGTTGCAGGAGATCGCAATTGCATTCTTGGAGTCACAGTACATCGGGATCTTATCAAATACGTATACATAGTCCATCAGTTGTGATCTCATCCAAATGACTTGAGCACAACATGTTGACATGGCAACATATTCTGCTTCTGTTGAGGACAATGAAGTACAATCCTGTTTCTTTGACTGCCAAGATACAAGCTTGTCTCCGAGAAACTGAACAACACCAGAACTACTTTTTCTTGTATCTAAACAACCTGGCATGATCAGCATCTAAAAAGGTCTATTGATAAAAGATCTTCAGATCCAGGATCCCCAAATGACATGGTTCCTTGATGAATTATCGAGAGGATTCTTGTTAGCCTTTTAGAAAGGATGTCTTTCAGGTTAGGTTTGATGATTGGAGATCCAGAAGAACTTTAGTTCACCATATGACATGTCAAGTTTTGTATCAGTTAATGTTGCAAAACGCGTTTTGGTATTTTTTCTTTGTTGATCCATAAATAAATTGGTCATCGACGTGAATTTTGAAAGTTCAAAATGGGCATCGCCTGTTTTCTTTGAATCAAACAATTTGGATTAAACCTGATGATATTGGATCAAGTGAATTTGTATAATAATGAGACATTTGTTTCGTACATTAATGCAGCTTTTCGTTTTGTGCTTGTTTTAAGGCACGCGTAAATTGGTGCCTTTCTTTGAATCTGGGTATATCATGATTCTTAGAGAGAGTTTGCGATCGACTGTACCAACTTCTTGGTTGTATGAGACACATGACACTTCTTCCCTGAGTTGACCATTCAGAAATGCAGTTATCACGTCCATTTGATAAACGATGATGTTCTTGTGGGCAACATATACCAGAAACATTCGAACAGCTTCAAGTCTAGCCACTGGTGCAATGGATTCTTCAATATCAATTTCTTCTTCTTAGCTGCAGCCTTTGGCAACCAGACGTAATTTGTTACAAATCACTGTTCCATCAGCATCAAGTTTGTTCTTCCAAATCCATTTAAGTCCGACGACATAGTCTCCATCTGGTCTTTCAACCAATTCCTAAACTTTAAAATGTTTGAATCGATCAAGTTCTTCTTGCATTTATTCAATCCAATTATCATAAGTCATTTATTCTTTAATGTTCTTTGGTTCAGCTTAACTGACAGTAAATGCATAAACACAATGTTCAGCGTCTATGTGAAGTCGTTGTCTTGTCATTACTGGATTTGAAGGTGTAGCATATTCATAAACACATAATACTCGTGTGGATTGATTCTTGGCCAATTGCTTTAGAGATAGAAAGAGAGATTGGGAGCCGTTTAGTCAGAGAAAGTAAAAGAGATTAGATTAAGAGAATGAAAAGGTCCAACCCTTCCCTTGAGTGGGAAGGGCTTTATATAGGCGTACATAGGATGCCCTGTGTGGGCTGTGGAGTGAGCTGACAGTGGGTAAAGACCCGACCCACTCCACGAATACTATAATAACTAAACTAATAATAATAATACTAATAATCCTACGATCTATTTAATGCTAACAGATACTCGGGGTGACCGAGTCTTCATATGAATATTTATATTCCTAACAGAAGGATTGCCAATCACTAAGGGATGACTTTTTATCCATTTATGTGTTGAAGGGCGATGTTGAGAAAAGGTGTGCATATTTGACGGATCCAAGTTGCGGGTTGACGACTCTGCAATATCAGGAATAGTTGGAGCCAGTGCAAATGGATTGAAAAAGGCGTTTCCGTCATAATCTACAGGTGCGGGTACTTGTTGTTCTTGTTGATCTTCAACTACATCATTGGTGTTGGAAGTTGTTTGTTCTTCTGTTGTTGGAGAATTGAATGGAGGTGCATTATTTGCAACAGTAGTTGTTGTTTGTTCAGGTGTACCAGGTATTGGAATTTTATCAGGTTGTGCAGTCGAAACATTTGATACATCTGGAGCACGCCGTTTGGGTTTCTCATTGAACAGAGGAGCAAACAAGGTTTCCAATTGTTGACGAGTGAATACTGGTTATGGTGCAGCTAATGATTCAGGGAAGTTTAGACGGTTGGTTGTGGGTCCTAAGCTGTTATGCTCAGAAGCCATGTCTGTAAGTTCATCAAAATTAGCATGAATGGTTTCCATGATTTCTCTAGCGCGACGGTTCCAAATGCGAAAGCCTTTTGAATTTTCACAGTATCCAATAAACACACCGATGTCTGCTTTTGCTTTGAGTTTGCCAAGGTCATCACGATCATTATTTGGATAGCAAAGGGCACCAAATACATGAAAGTGTTTGATATTCGGTTTTCGATTATGGACAAGCTAATAGGGTGTTTTTGATTGCGTGGTTTTGTAACCTTACAACAGGTTTTACCTCTCGAGGGATCTCAAGAGGCTTACAACCCCACCAGGCAGTGTACCTGACCGATGTAGTATAGTGTAGTGGTAAGTACGGGGGATTGATCGTTCTCCACAGGGAATAGTGTTCGTTAGGTGTGAAAGGCTACTCTAATTAGGTCTAAAGGTTGAGGAAGATTCTTTTTAAGTTTTTATATTTTTTTATGAAAGCAAGTAAAATCTCGGTTTTGAAGGAGTGGGCGGAATTAGTTGCTAGTCAACTAACCCAAATTACTACGAATGCAATAAAATAAAATAACTGAAAATAAAAATGTGGTGAGAAACTTATGTGTAGAGAAATGTGTTTACTTAGATTTCCTTACTCCCTAACTATCTTTTACCGGTTAATTAGTGTGTATTAGTCGCGTGGATGACGGGTGTATTCCTTAATACCATTCGTGGGGTGGCGTACTTACTTCCCCAACTCTACAAGCTCCTACTTCACTCCTATGTCGAGCCGGCTAGGAAGCTCCTAACATGGGATCACTAGAATTCGCTTGTGCATTAAATACAACCATAAAAACCTTTAGTACGCATTTGGTTCATGTTTCTTAAGACGTTCAAGCAAGTTACCGAATAGGAAGTTAGCCAGTTTTCTTAAGCCTAACATAGATAAACAATCATCCAATACAACTAATAACACACTAACAACCAATAATCAATAGCTAGGTTTCATTAGATCTAAGCAAACACAAGATAAATTTAGCCTAACATGTTAAACAAAAGACAAGAATAAGATAGAATCAAACAACACATAGACATATTGAATGATTAATTGATAACTTATCTTTCAATGAAACATGGAAGATCTCAAGGCAAAAAGCCCTGAAAAAGTAGCTAAAATCGTCTTAGGGTTTTCTCCCAAAATTCCACACACTAAGCTCTCCTTAATGACAAAAAATTAGAAAACTATATATAGATTTTTGGATCTGACGGCGTCACCTTATGGAGTGTGACGCCGTCACCTCGCCGCTTTTAGGGTTCCCGGATGACCTTCTTGACGCCGTCCCTCTTTAGCTCTTCCAAAATCCATTCTGGCTTATCAAGGCTTGACGCCGTCGAACCATGAACGTGACGCCGTCCCCTTATGATTTAAGCCGTGACGCCCTCGATCAAGTTAAAGCGTGACGCCGTCAGAATTCACATGCTATTTTCACTGGCCCGTCATGAGTAAATTTCACGTCCAACTTTTCTTGCCAAGGCATGACGCCGTCCAGAGTAAAGTCTGACGCCGTCAAGAGTAACTTTTAGCCGATTTTTGAGACTTTGCCGTTTTCTTCACTTTAATGCTCCAAAAACGTCCAAAATGCCTCCTTTTCCAGATTTCTCCTCAAAAGTACCTAAAATGACAAAAGGAACGATTTAGGGCAATATTTGATCAAATAAATACGATTTAAGGCTTAAATGACCCCTTAAAAGCGGTACACTTTTCGCTTCATCAAGCTAATAGGGTGTTTTGTTGTGGCGTTTGGTAATCATAGAACGGTTTTGAGTGTAACATGCAGTCGAGACGGCTTCCGCCCATAAGTAATCAGGTAATTGCGCATTAATAAGCATCGTTCTTGCAGCCTCTACTAACATTCTGTTTCGTCTTTCAACTACTCCATTTTGTTCTGTACTTCTTGCAATAGATGTTTGATGTTCAATTCCGTTGTCTATTCTAACTTTTCTGACCGTATTTCGAAGCTGAACTTGAATTTTTGTGAGAAAGGTGATTATCATGTTAGGAGCTTGATCTTTACTTCGAAGAAAATAAACCCAAGTCCATCTGGAGAAATCATCAACTATTACTAAAATGTAGCGTTTGCCATTAATCGTCTGCACGCGCATCAGACCACAAAGATCCATGTGAAGAAGATGAAGTATGTGATCGGTACTGTGTTCAGCTTTTTGAGGAAAGTGTTCACGAGTGCTTTTCCCTTGTTCACATGCGGGACATAAGTGATCCTTGGAGTCACAAAATCTTGGAAGACAGTCAACTAGTTTGTGTCGTGCAAGTTCAGTCAAGGTTTTGAAGTTTAAATGAGATAGATGTTTATGCCATAACCATGATTTTGTCGAAGTTGCTTTGGAGAGCAAACATATTGGAGAGGAAGCAATCATATCAGACTTGGAGATTGTGTAAAGACTAGTTCCACGAGTGCCTGACATGAGATCATTTCCTTGTAAATCACGAACGAAACATGTTTTCTCCCTGAAAGCGACTTCCAAATCCCCATCACAAAATTGATCGACTGAGAAAAGGTTGCGACCAAGGCCTTCGACGTAATATACACGACTAATTTCGATGTTACCATTTAGATAATCTCCATAACCCATGATAGCTGCAAAATGGTCGTTCCCGAATCTGGCAGTACCAATGAACATTGAAACAAAATTAACAAGCAGTTTAAGGCTCCCAGTCATATGTCGGGTGCATCCGCTATCAACAATCCATAGAACGATTTGGATTACCTGCATCACATGAAGACGACGAAGATGGAATAGTGGTAAAATTGGAACCCTTACTAGGAATGTGTTGGAAACGCAAAAGTGATGATCATAAATGTAATCAAAGAGAGATCTCAATGATCGTCCCTTAGGAGGAGATTGTTGGGAACCCTTAAAGTGACGATCATTATCGAGTCAATGAGTCGTGTAATATGGTCATGTGATAACTTGTTAGAATAGTAATAATATAGTCTATATATTAGTAGAAGTATGCCGTCTAGTTTAGTCTTAGTATTTACGTTAATGTCGAATTAGTGAGATAGGTAAACACGACACACTTCCTTATGTCCATGTCATGTAAGACTATATAAGGATGTAACCTCTCATTTGAGAGGTATTGGTTGAACATGTAATAGAGAAATTCTCTCTGAAAGAAAAAAATTAATAATAATAATAATAAAAAAAAACCAACACCATAAATTTTCTGTGACATGTGGGTTATGATTGTCCCTTAGGGAGATATTGTTGGGAACGCTTAAAAGTGATGATCATAAATGTAATCAAAGAGAGATCTCAATGATCGTCCCTTAGGGGGAGAAATGTGATTAAAATGTGATCGTTATGATATCTCGAAGAGCTCGACTTAGAATTAACCAACGAATTGACGAGAAAAACAAATGACAGTAATCGAAAAGACTTGTCCTAGACGGGTAATAATTTCAAGCTGGTCTAACCAGTGATATAAACGTATCTCGAATAGGACTTGTCCAAGTAGAATGTACCGTCTCGAGAGATTCTCTTTGAACTTGACCAGGACGGGTATTAATTTCAAGCTAGTCTAACTAATGATGTAAGCGTGTCTCGAATCGGTCTTGTTCACTGAAAATCGTTCAATTCAAATGTGCGAACTCTTCCCAAGATGTGTTAATTTATTTCAAGAAGTCATAAGCACATGTGAAGGGGGAGTATTTCTGTAAAAAGCAAAACTCTCAAAGTGTTAACAAAATATGTTTTATAATCATAAACACTTTGAGAGATTTTACAAAAAGGTTTTATGGCATGTGATCAACGAGCCATCCTAGGATAATCATGGAGTAATAAGGTGATTAAGGTTAGGTTTATGTCATATGATCTGCCAGAGCCGAAGGCATCTACCCAGGGACAATACCCATAGTTAGTATTAGAAGTCCTTAGGGATGATTGAAAAAAGGAGTAAAGAAATGAAAGGAGAAAAAGGGGTTGAAGAGTTAAAAAGAAAAGGTAAGAAAAAGGGTGAAAAGAAATAGCCCTTCAAATGATCAACTTAGGGCAGAAACCGGGTTCAATTCATATGCTACTGTGTGTCACTAAGATGACACCGGTATTGAAGACAAGACGTCATAAACCCAGTGACACGCTGCACTCAACCTCCTAGCCACTCAAGTATCTCTTAAAAGGTACTTGTTTCATTTCTCACGGAGAACCTTGCATAATCTATCGACCTCTCACTCTGAGATGTGTTAGTATTAAAAAGGAGGCACTCTGCTCCATGCCTCCGACGACTAAAACCAAAACGCACTTAATTGAGTCTAGAGCCACTAGATTCATCAAAAGATCTTTTAGGATACACTTTCCAAAACATGCACTTGTGTTCGCAAAAAAGAACACAAGTTGCAAGAATCTTTTATGAGATCTACGGATCTTGCCACAAATATCATGATGGTGGCTCCTATGTTTCAAACGGTCTATAGTCCTGGAGTGATACTTCGGTATACTTCAGCGGCTCACCTGAATTGTTGGTATACTTCGGTATACCTTCGTAAGCCTTCTTGAGGGTATCCAATTCAGGAACAGCCTTTGTAAGGATTAGAGATATTTTTCACACTATGCTGTTAATTCTCTTAAAGTCCGAACCTGTAAATGCTGGAAATCCCGCTAAGGAGATTCCTTTCATGAATCGAGTCCTGAAGATGTGGGTCTCTACTTGGATTTTACCCATAGTAGTGATAACTGTCCCTAACGGGATTTGGACGGCTGATGTGCCCGATCAAGGTGAATGGAATCAAGACATTCATCAGTAAAACAATCGTAGTTGTCAATCCTCTAAGAAAAGTCCACCATGATAGATTGGTGATTATTACTAACCTTTACGATGCAGCTACCGATGATTGTTCCTTGGAGGAGAGACCGTTACCAACATCATGATCATCAACATCCTTCCATTACCACAGGCTCATACCAACATCATTACGAAAGATGAAGTTATGTAAAGTTCAAAGAAAGTTCTCATCAAAGATCAAAGTAAAGTAAAGTTCAAAACGATTCTACATCAAAGCCAAAGAATCAGCAAAGTTAATAGATAAAGATCAAGGTAAAAGTGAGAACGAAACATAAGTGAAGCACAAAGTTCAAAAGAAAATATGAGCATGTTGGAAAAGACGTAAAGACACCATTAATGAAGACATTGATGAAAGGCAAGTAAATATCACAACTGACCACATGAACAAGAACGAAGAACAAAGATCACGAAGCATGATTGGAACAAAGGATCTAGCAAAGCTATTACACAAACACTCAAAGTTCAAGACATCAAGTATCAAAAAAGAACATCCACTCTCAAGAGTGGATGTTCTTTGATTTTTCGGATATTTAAAAGAAGATCATCTTCTAAAATGGATCTACGAGGACCTTCTATTTAACTTTCGGTTATAAGAATCAAATTTGGTGAAACCTAAAGAGATAAAATTAGATCGATTTTTTTTTCCTTTTTTCGTTTTTCTTTTTGGTTTAGGATAGGCTGTGAGTTGTAGAGTGATTGTGAGGTGTGTATATGAGGTAAACGTGAGACATGAGACGAGGAGATGGGACAGTGGGTGTTTGTTCTTTGATTCTAAGGTAAACGTGAGGAGTGAATTGGATAGGATATAGAATTTATAGTTTGAAATAGCTCGTGTACTCCTTTTAACTGTTTTGAATCTGTTGTTATGGTTAGATGTTGGTTTTGGATTTGGGATGTCGTATTTCTGCTGTTCTTCTTCTCTTATCTTATCTCTTTTGTTTGATTTTTGACTTTTGATACTTGGAAAGTCGATACAAAATGGGCAGAGTTATGTTTCCTGCTCGGAAAGAATAAGTGATACTAGGAACCGTTCCGTACTCGGAAACACTATTCTTACTCGGAAGCCAAACACTACTCGGACAGAATTTTGTTTCCTAAAGGTAAAAAAAAAAAAAAAATTGATACCCGGAACGTCCGTACTCGAAAACAATAATTTGAATACTTACTCGGAAAATCCTTACTTGGTAACCCCAGACTTTCATACTCGGAAAATAAGGGTTTTCATACTCGGAAAATAAGGGTTTTACTTACTCGGAAAAAACTCAGTTTTACAAACTTTTGAATCGATCAAAATCAATAAAAAAAAACCCCTTTTTAATCCAAACTCTTTGCCAAATCTCAGTCAAAAGTACTAGATCTACTATAAAAATTCGAACCTTAACATTTTGAAAGCAAAATAAGCTTTGGATAAGCTCAAAATAAGCTGTTTTGGACAATAGCTTTAATCTCGACTGTTTGGACTGAAAACTTGTATTTGGACAAAATAAATTTTATGCTTGGACCAAAATAGGCAGAAATAAAGCATGTAAAAAGAAGAAAATAAGCTACGGTTTGGCAGAAATAAGCATTAAATAAGCAAAGATGATAAAGACTAGATTTTTCAACACAAAACATTCTTAAATTATCTTCTAGCTCTTGATACCAATTGTTGGTCACCCTTCTATGATATCATTTCACACGTATAAGGTTTAGAAAGAGAAAGTGATACATTTTAGAGAGAGAAAGGATAACTAGGTGTTTTATTGATAATAATGAAAAGGATAAGCTACACACAAAGCATCACCCTCCTAGTGAAGTCTAGGAGGGTATATATAGGCCAACTTACACATGACTTTACATAATTGACGGTTTCAGTCCAAGTGTTTGTGCCTTACAATATAACAATTGTAATACCAAATATGTTGTTACATTTTTGTGTTAGGAGCATTCCTAACAATCTTCCCCCAATGTGGCAACATATGGAATTACTTACAACATTTCCTACTATTGGGAACACGTTTTGTATTAATTCAAGTATTGGTCAATGTATAGGTCAAGGTTGCTAAGTATTAAGGGCTTTAGGTTAGATAACAACTCACGGCTCCATTAGAAGCCTATGGGCCATGAGTGTTAGTTAGTTTTCTAGAAGGAATCAAGGCAAGTGTTGCCCTAACACTTTGCCTATAAATACCAAGCTTATGTATTCATTTTACTTGTTGGTTTATTTCACTATTGTACCAAACTTATGCTAGTCTATCGAATGTAATGAATCAACCTTTCTCTTCATCTATTTCTCTCATTCTCTAGTGTTATACGATTCATATTACTTGTTATAGGTGATCTATATCTTGTGTTGCATCATATATAGGACCTAACAAGTGGTATCATTCGCTAGAAGATAGTTGGATTGTGTGTTTTTTAGTAGATTCGTAGCTAATTTACATAATACGTTTGGTTTTGTAGCTTTTACGTGACTAATAATCTCATTTCTCTCACTTTTCTTCACACTTGTAAAGTGTTAAGATCCTTATAGTGATTAGAAATCAGATTTGAAGTTGAAAGTTTAGATCTTGTTCGAAATTCTTTAGTTTTATACTCGATTTCATTAGTTGCACTTTATCGAAATTCACCAAATTTTGTTTAAAACGTTAAAGCTTGAAACTTTCCTATTATTTAAGTGTTTTTAAACGTTTTGAACCAAAGAACGCCAGTTAAAACATCGTTTTTGAGTCGTAAAAAGTGTTTTGTTTGATCTGGCATTCTATCGGAATTGGTGAAAAGAGGGTTTATCGGAATTCGTTTTGAGGGTTTGTCGAAATTGCTCATTAGGGTTTATCGGAATTGCTCAGAAAGGGTTTATCGGATTTGCAGACTTAAGGGTGTATCGGAATTGGTGCTCAGTAGATTCCTCGCTTGTATAAGCTTGTGAAAATACTTCGACTTTGAGGCAAATCTCCTATCTTGTATAAGGTAGTGAGAAAACTATCGGAATTGCAATTTAGATACGTTATCGAAATTGCCAAGTTCTATCGCAATTCAGATAAGTTATCGGAATTGTAAATTTCTATCGCAATTGCACAATCCATCGTAATTCCCAGATTCATCAAAATTCACTTGTCCATCGGAATTCAGCCATTTTGTTGGAATTGGATAAATCCATCAGAATTGTAAAATTTCATTGGAATTCAGTGAACTCATCGCAATTCAGTCACCTCATCGTAATTCAGCAACCTCATCGCAATTGGAAACTGTGAACAGTGTTTCATTGGAATTGATTGTGAACACTGATTTGTCAGAATTGAACAAGAAAAACATCTAAATTCACACTTAACCAAAACCAAACTTTATAACTCATAACACACATCTCAATTGTCTACAAGATCCACAAGAACACAAGAATGTCTCAACCACCGAACTACAACTATTTCTACAATCAACAACAGAAGTATCATAAACAACAACAATATCCTCAACACCCACAATATCCTCAACAACAACTCTTCAAGCAACAACATCGGTTTTTCCCTCAACAACAAGTCCTTCAACAACAACCATATCAACAACAACCAATGCAGTCTTACCCACTTCCACCAAAACAACCTCACTGGTTTGACCAGATGTGTGAAGCAATTAGTAGTCAACAATCAAGACACGAGGCTGGATCCTTAGACACACCTCCTATGCTCACTCCAGGTAACTACGTGCAATGGGCAAGACGATTTCTACGATTCATTGAACTCAAGAAACCGCATGGAAAGTACTTGAAAAAGGTAATTATTAAAGGACCATTTCCAGTACCTACCACAACGGTTCCTAGCGATCCAAATGTCATTCCTTCAAGAGAAGCAACTGTGACTCCTGTTCCTGATGCTCAGCTTACAGCAGAACAAGTACTTCAAAAAGAAGCCAATGAACTTGAAATGTCCTACATCCTTCAAGGAATTCCTAATCCTATCTTCAGAAGTATTGATGCACAGAAGACTGCTAAGGACATGTGGGAACATGTTCATCTTCTCATGGAAGGAACTGAGTTGAACAAAGAAGATATGGAATCTAAACTCTATCTGGAATACACCATGTTTATGATTGAAGCTGGAGAATCCTTAGAGTCTTATTACCATAGGTTCACTAACGTTATAAATGACTTGGACAGGCACAACATCATTCTACCCAGGATTGTAGTTAATACTAAGTTCCTAAGTTGTCTTGGACCAGACTGGCAGAAGTATGTTACTTCTGTACGTCAAGCAAAGAATCTACACAACACCTCATATGGGTTGCTGTATAATTACTTGAAACATCACCAATCAGAGGTTGACAAAGATAGAGCTGCTCGTGGAGGTTATTCACCGTTAACAACTCCATAATCACTAGCTTTGATAGCTCAGTCTTATTTTTCTCCACAATTAAATCAGGGTTTTGTCCAACCACAACATCATTCTGCTTATCCCTCACAAACTTCATCAAGTCAACTCGTTCCATACGTAGCATCACCGCAACAAGCTGATAATGTTAAATTGCGTAGCCGGGCGACTTTACAACCAAAAATCCTATCTTGAAAATGATCAACTGGTTCCATATGAAAACACCGATACTATGCTTTACTCCAATGCCAACAGTGATGAAGACGATGCTTTCAATTCATTTAACGAAGGATTTGTTGTGATTGCTTGATCTTTCAGCAAGTTTTCCAACAAATCCAACGACCTTCTTCGTACTTCATCCAACACTGGTAATCAGGCAGTTGTCCACGATGGAAGAGTTGAGATTCTGAACAGAGCTTATGGAAGAAATGGTTCGGGTAGTTACATTGGAAACTCAGGATTTGGGCAGAGGTTTAATTCAGTAGGAACAACACAGTTACTACACAGAGAAGGGCAGAGACTGTTGATACAGGGAATTCAGGGATTGCAAACACTATGGTGAAATGTTACAACTGTGGAGGGAAAGGTCATTTGGCCAGTGCTTGCCCCAAACCAAGGACCAGAGGTAGTGCATACCACAAGGAAGCACTACTTCTCGCTCTTAAAGATGAAGCTGGAGGCACCCTTACTGAGAAGAAGCACAACTTCATGGCTAATGCATAATCTGACGATGATATGGAAGATCTAGAAGCCAATGCAGCCGTGATGTTGATGGCCAATATGCAAGAGATGCACATAGGTGAAACAGGCCCGGTATATGATACAGATGGCTTGTCTCAGGTACCTGATTCTACATGTCTCATAGATGACATAGTATCACCCTCTACATCTGCATCAGCTGAAGAACATGTTGGTCAAGATGACTCATTCTTATCTCTTCAAGTTGATGACCAAATAAACACAGTAGTTACATTTGATGAAGATCAAATTAACCCAGTTGTTACATTTGATGATCCTTTTGATGATGATAATAATGATCAACTTGAACAAGATGATCTTTTGCTTAGTCCAGATTCAGAGCTCATGACCTTGCTCTTGACCACCCAAACCCAGTTAGACTCACAGAAATCCCAAATTGATAAATGCAATGAGATAAATAGAAATTTAAAAGCAAAAGTTGCATTGTTGACTAAGGATCTTGAGTGCTATAAACTTCAACTTTCAAACTATGAAACAAAAGAAAAACGGGAAAAAAAGTTTTGAAGTTGCATTCCAACAATCTTATGTGAAAGAACAAGAGTTAGAACATCAGATACGAGAATTAACTGTTTCAAAAAATGACTTGATTTCACAAAAGGAACAAGAAAGATTAGATTTTCAAAAACAAGTTGACAACCTACACTCTGAACTTTTAAAAACAAAAACAGAGTTGTCAACTTGTCAAGATAATTTTTCAGAACACAAACAACCATCAAGGAAACGGGTTGATTCCTATCTTGAGGAAATCTTTGAGTTGGAATGTAAACTTAAAGAGTTTCAAAAAGTCGTGTATAAAAATGGTGAGTCAGTAACAACCATTCAGAAATTTACTCTAAAGCAAAATCCCCAAGGATATGGCTTTGCTATTGGGGATAACAAACCAAGTTTTTTACATAAAGTACTCAAGGAAAATCCGAAGTTATATAGTGCAGAACATCTGTTTGATGACTCTTTCATGCGTGTTGTTGTTTACAATCGTGAAGAAGAAATGGAACAGGACAAATAGAGTCGATCTAAAATGAGCAATGTCAAATTTAATAAACCATATGATTACTCTAAAGTACCTCATATTAGCGACACCTTTGTTCCACAACAAGATAAAACAGAACAGTCATGTTTTTCAATGCAAATATATGAAACTTCTAAGGTTGGTCCTGTGAACACAGTGGCACAAGTCAATGGTCCTTTACGTAATTCAAGTGTAATTGCACCATTGCCAAAACAATGTCTTGTCCTTAGATATTTTAATACTTCTATGGAAGACATAAATTTTTTGGAAAAAGCAATTGAACGGAATTCAGAAATAAAAGTCTCTACTTTTCTTTCTCCCTATGATTAAGAAAAGAGAGAGGTTTCTCAAAAACAATTTTTGCCATACGTTCAACACCTGCGTCTTTGTGCTACACATTGGGAACAGGAACTTCAATCAGAGGTAGCATCCATGATGAACATTTTCGAAGCAACGGAAAAAACGATCTCAAAACAAAAATGTAAAAACAAAGCTTTGCAAAAATAAGCAGATCGACTCTTGGAGAATGTTCTATGTTCTGATGTTATATCTGTGTTCATGAATTCCATTTATGTGTCTTGTAATGAAATGATTGTTGATGCTCATTCTGTTGATACTGAGATGTTGAGACTTGAGATTGATAATTTGAAAAAAGAAAATGAGAGACTTCGCAGAGTCAATGATGATGTGGAAAACAAACTTTCAAAAGAAAATTTTCAACTCAATCAAAAGTTGCAATGGTTTTAGACTCAGAGTCTAGACTTTAAGTTAAAATTACAAAGTTAAAAAGAATCATTGACCTTTCAAAACAGTCATGCTTCGAAAATTCAGAATGTTGAAAACGAAAATGCTGTTTTAAAACATCAAAATTTTGAATATGAAAAGGATATTGATGAAGTTTGCCAAAACAGGAATGACACTGTTCGCTTAAACCGAGAATTGGATTCCAAAATTCAACAACAAAATCACATCATCATTGAGTTGAAATAGAAAATCAAATTACTTAAAAAAGGGAAATCTGTTCACAAGAATGTGATTGCACCAGGCATGTATAAAGTAGACGAAACACCTAAGAAAGCATCTCTTCAGACCACTAATGTGCATTCGTCGACTTCCACAGGACTAGACACCCCTCCTAGCATTAGCAGATCCAAGACTAAAAAGAACAAAAAGAAGACTAGTATCTGGCAAAGTAAGAGCGGCACACCTAAAGACCAAGAAGTAGAAGACCACATTAGGAATCTGAATAAAAAGCATGTTGTGTTTGATGTAGAATCAAACTTTAAAATGTGTAATTCTAATCATGATGTAACAAATGCTAAGACTATGAATGTTATGAATGATGTTTATGTTGATGCTTCTTATGTGTTTTGTCGTTCAAGTATATTGTCTGGTAATCATAAAAACTGTGTTGCAAAGACTCTTTTGTCTCGTAATAAAAAACGTACATATGGCATTTCCTCTAGGCCCACTACTGCTGCTAAGTCAATATTAGGAAAACCACCAAATGTAGTTTCTAAGACTGCCATTGACAAAACCATAGTTGCTACTAAAACAATCCAATCACCTAGTGCATTTACTAAGAAGAAAGCAGAATCTAGTTGGACATGGCAACGTTGGCTACAGAGGAAACCTAGTTTTACTTGGTTACCTAAAATGTTTAATAACTGTTCTACTAATCCAACGGGCTCTACCGTTACCGTCTCTCCATCTGCATTGTCTTTTTGTGATGCAGGTGATTCAAATTGTACTTTGGATTGTTGATAGCGGATGTTCCCGACACATGACAGGCAACCTAAAACTTCTAGTAAACTTTGTAGCAAAGTTCATAGGAACTGTCAGAGTCGGGAATGACCACTTTGCCGCTATAATGTGCTATGGGGACTATGTCAACGGAAACATCGAGATTAGTCTTGTATACTACGTTGAAGACCTTGGACATAACCTTTTTTCAGTAGGGCAATTTTGTGATGGTGATTTGAAAGTTGCATTTAGGGAGAAAACCTGCTTCGTTCGTGATGTACAAGGAAACGACCTCATGACAGGAAAACGCGGAACGAGTCTCTACACCATTTCCATGTCAGACATGACCAATTCTTCTCCAATTTGTTTACTCTCCAAAGCACACTCTACAAAATCATGGCTATGGCATAAACGTTTGTCTCATTTGAATTTCATGACAATGACAGATCTTGCTCGTCATAAATTAGTCGACGGTCTTCCAAGATTTCGGTATGCTAAAGATCACCTTTGTCCAGCATGTGAACAAGGGAAGAGTAGTCGTGCTCATTTTCCTCCTAAAACAGAGCACAGCACGGATCATGTTCTTCAACTTTTCCATATGGATCTATGTGGCCCAATGCGTGTTCAACCAATCAACGGGAAGCGCTACATATTGGTAATCGTTGATGATTTTTCTAGATGGACGTGGGTCTACTTTCTACGTACCAAAGATCAAGCTCCTTCGATGATCATCACCTTTCTCACCAAAATTTAGGTTCAGCTCCGCAATACAGTTAGAAAAGTCAGAACAAATAACGGAACCGAATTTAAGAATCACACTCTTCGTGAGTATTTTGAGAAAGTAGAGATTGAGCACCAAACATCCATTACACGCAGCCCAGAACAGAATGGAGTTGTCGAAAGACGCAATAGGACTTTAGTGGAAGCTGCAAGGATGCTGTTGATAAATGCTTAATTACCCGATTACCTCTGGGCTGAAGCTGTCTCAACCGCTTGCTACACTCAAAACCGTTGTATGATTAACAAAAGGCACCACAAAACCCCATATGAACTTGTTCACAAATGTAAACCGAACATAAATTACTTTCATGTATTTGGGGCCCTCTGTTACCCAAATAATGATCGTGATGACCTTGAAAAACTGAAAGCCAAAGCTGATATTGGAATCTTTGTTGGATACTGTGAGAATTCAAAAGGATTTCGTATCTGGAACCGTCGAACTAAGGAAATTTAAGAGACAATACACGCTCATTTTGATGAACTCGCCGATATGGCTTTTGAGCAAAACAGCTTAGGACCCGCTACTAACCTACTGAACTTCCCTGATCAATCAGCTGCACCACTCTCTCTCAACCGCAAGGATTTGGAAGACTTGTTTACTTCGCTGTTCGATGATTCTCTTGTTAGTCGTGCTTCAGATGTATCCTCCAGTTCCACTGCACAACCTATCCAAATTCCAGTACCTGATACACCAGCTACTACAACAACAGCAGCTGCAGATGCACCTCCAACAGAAACACCATCAACAGTAGAACAAACAGCTTCTAAAACTGAGACTTCAGATGAAGATCCCCTCCTATCTCAAGAAGTATCCACACATGCAAATTATGATGGACATGCATTTTTCAATCCATTTGCTTCGGCTCTAACCGTTCCAGATATTGTTGAGTCGTCAACGAGCAACTTGGATCCATAAAAAATGCACAACAATTTTCAACACTACCCTTCTACCCACAAATGGACCAGAGATCACCCTTTAGTGAACGTGATTGATAATCCAGACAATCTGTGGAAAACTAGAAGGGGGGTTGAATAGTTTTACCGGTTTTTAAGTTCTTTTAGTTCTTTTAAAACCTATTAAAAACTTTACTATTAGAAACCTTTGATTCGAGTCTTATGTGCAATCAATCAACACCAATATGAACTACACACTAAACTAACTAATTATAAGTAATGAAAGTAAATAGAAGAGATGGAAAGATCGAACCGGGACAAAAGGATTTATAGTGGTTCAGCTACGAAGCTCTTCTTTGCCCTACTCCACTCCCCGAGTACCACACTCGAGAGTTTCAAGCACTATGTCAACAACCTCCCTTTAGGCGGAGAAAACCGTACACGTCGCTTAACTTGTTTTCCGACACTAAGCTAGATGTCGAGTGCTAATCTTAGCTAGCACCAATCTACCACGATCCAGTTAATCCTTTACTCCTTCACAAAAGACTCGATCTACCCGATTTACCTATGATCCACTTGATCAATCACACAAGCCCAATGGCTTCAAAAGATCTCCAAGATCTCGACACGATCGCAATGATCAACTCTCTCTTGACTCACTCTAACCTATCTACTTTTGATCAACTTTGATCAATCACACAAGCCCAATGGCTTCAAGAGATAATCAATATCTCTATAAGATCACAATGATCTTCACTCACTCTCTCACAAAAGAAAAATAATCTTAGGATACAACAAGTGTGTAACAAATGTTACAACTTCCCTAACTAAAACTACAACTCTTGTATCTTCTTGGATAGCTTGAGTTCTTCTCTTGCTATTGAAGAGGAATGACAACACTTTGTATCTACTTGGATACTTTGTGTTCTTCTCTTGCTATTGAAGAGGAATGAAGAGGATCACTTGAATGGGTGATTGGATCACTCTTGAACAAAATAAAACCTAACTAAATGATAAAGAAGAAAAGATGTAAAAAGAGTATCAAACTCATAAAGTTTAGTGTGAAAAAGGATGCCCAAAATCTGTGAAGTGGGCTGGTATTTATAGGCGGAAAAAATCTGGTCGTTATAAAGGGGCGGCTCCACTAAATCACACACGGATCCACTAAATTTAGTGGAACCGTGGAGCCGTGACAGACAAAAACGCTCCTCTTTTTGTTTTTTCTGGTGAAAACTTATTTGGGGAAATTTGGAGCTGATTTTGGGGGGAAAAATAGCTGTTATGTATTTTAAACATATTTTTCCATTAAAACATTTCTTAATTATTCAAAAATGATTTGTAAAGTATATTTTTGAAAGAAATGTTTTGTCACATAAAAATGTGAAGTCTTAAGCACAAATTCACTTCTTTGATCATTAGTCAAGATGTAAATTTGTTCTAGAGTGATTTGTGTAGAAACGGGATCTTCTGATTAAAAACTTGTTTACGTTGATTTTAACGTAACGTGTTTTCACATTTTATCATCCTCAAAACGTGAAGTTATCGAAAAATAGAAATAACATTTTTATAACATTATTTGCATCAACAATCTCCCCCTTTTTGATGATGACAAAACATAAACTCATTTTAGGTTAAAATTAGTTTTAACAAGTTTTTTATGAGTTTACTCCCATTTCTCCCCCTTTTTTTTGAAGCAAAAAGGTTGCTAAGGCTCCCCCTTGATGTATACTCCCCCTCGTTTGGAGGACACAAAGGAATCGAGTAATGATTCGTGCTACAATACAAGGTTAGATAACAAGTATACAAAATCTAACATGTAGCACTCATGAAAAATATCCAACCACAAAAATGACTAAGTAGCCAAGCCCCCAAAAAGAAAACAGCCATATAAAAGAAAACATCCATTCATAAAAAAAAAAGTGTCATAAATATGTATGACTACATAATAAGCAAAAAAATGGACAACAAGAAGCATAAATCCCTAATGAATAGAGGAAAGCTTCATTTCCAAGAGGGGTCCTAAAGGTTTATTGTTGAAAAACTAAACAAGAACATGTTTAGTTTTGTGGGCTAGGAGGTGGAGGAGGTGGTGTCAAAAGATGTTCCACATAGGAGAACATGAAGTGAATTTCATCTCTCAAGTAGAAGATGAGGTTACGGTTGTGGAGGCAACATAGGCAATTAGCACTATGTAGATCAAAGGGATGAGGTTGGATGGGTTGAGCCATGATAGGGGAAGGAGGTGGTGGTGAGTTCGTTTGTGATGGAGTTGGCATGGCATAGTCCAATGGAGTTATGGGTGAGAGTGTGTAGTCCATTGAGGATGGCATGGTGTTCAAGGAAGGAGATGATGAAGATGTTGTGTTGGTAGAGGATGTTTTGGAAGGTGCATTAGGCGGAGATGGTGAGTTGGGAGTGGCTTGGGAAGGTAGTGTGGTTACTTCATCATCTTTTGTAAGATCCACAAAGAGAGGTTTTGAGTGTGGTCTTATGGTGATCCTAGGTTTCTTTGAGATGTGAGTGGTGGATCCTTGTGTGGAGGACATGGTTATGTGTGATGTGAGGTTGAATTTGAAGTGCAAGATAAGCTTGCAAAGGTGAAGCCTTATATAGGTAAGATGGGTGAATTTTGAATTAAAGTGGATGGGAGTGTCCTATGGTGTTGCAAGGGAATCTTAGGGTGTATGTGATGTTGCAAAATTTGCAGGTTTGAGGTTAGGGTTGCAGGGATTTAGGAGGAACAGTGAAAATCCGTCAAACAGGTACACGGTACCTCTAAATACCGCACGGTACCATTAAATTTAACGGTACCGTGGCCTATTTAACGTTACCGTGACACTGGAGTCACGAATTTTCCTGTTCAGGCTAGTTCAGGGCAGCTAGGGGGATGTTTTCTAGGGGAACTAGTTCCTGGAAATGATAGTGCCTCAAATCACTAAAGATTTATTTGCCTAATATGTCCCATATTAAGCTACCTCTAGCATATAAAGATCATCTTGTAATTTGCCAAGATAATCATAAGCATGCAAGCATAATTGACAAAATAAGCTATCATCCAAATATCACATAAGATATTCATGCAAGGTGATAGATTAAGTAGTTAGCATGCAATAGTATTAATCTATTATAGATAAATCCTAATAGTAACACTAATCTCCTCCTAACTACTTATGACTTGAGCTGTCTCCTGTTTTTATCACACTCTCGTCTTGAGCATGCATCTCATTCTCATGATTTGGATCATCAAAGGGTGCATAGTGGGTGGAGGATTCAGAAATGAGAATGGATGAGTCAAATGACTCATTTAGGGGTTTCATGATGGGATTGAAAAGTGAGTATTGAGGACCACGAAGGTAAGGGTGATGGTTTATGAGGTGGTGATAAAGACGAGTTAGGAACATCCCATAAGGTATCAATTTATTTTCTTACCCTTGAGATGTACAATTCGCTTAGCGAAGAAGTAGGCTAGTGTGTATGGTTGTTGGGTTAGGAGACAATAAATCATATGAGCACAACACGCCGGAAGTTGCTCACGATTTCCTGTTAGACTTAGAACATTTTCTCGCAGGATGACTACCCAAAAAAGTAGTTCATGACGAACCTCATCCAGACGAATTTTGGTTGGATTTGGGTAAGAGTAGTACTTATGAATACGAATGAGTTTGGTAAGTTCGGTTGGTGAGGGTATAAATGAACAATATGGACTATCCTCTTCACCATAGTTAAAGAGGGACTCAAGACACCAATCTTCAGTATAGGCACATTGCCCATGATTGGGAATTTGGAGAATTTGAGCAAATTGCTCAAGAGTTAGGACAATTTTGAAATTTCGGACCCAAAACCAAAATGACAAAGATTGATCCTCGTTACGTACGAGTTTAACTTGTCGAAAGAATTCTAACAGAAAACGAGGACAAATGTGCTCGTTTATGTGAAGCAAAAAATCGAATCCTATAGGTGTTGATATCCCGATGATAAACCATGGATGGATCAACGACACGGCCTTCATGAAACCGACGGGTCTCAAGATTGATATATGCACGAATGTGGTTACCGGGTGTTGTGGGTTCACGAGAGATTTCGGGTGTGTAGGTATCGGTTAGAAGAAGATCAAAATCATACTCATGAGACATTTTTGTTTCCTATAAGAAATTTTTTAGGAAAGCTAGAATTGAGAGTAGTTGCATTAGAGACTCATGCCTAGTGTGTGCCTATATGCAAACTATGTGGAGGTGCGGTAGTCTCGACTCCTAGAATTAAAAATAATGAGATTACCCAAAGACTCCTAATTTTACTTTTGCTCAAGTAAATACGTCGAAAAGTACATATTGATTATGTAATTCGATCAATATTGGTGAGATCATGTATGCATGAGAAAAAGTTTTTAGTTTGCATCAACGATGCACGAAAAATGTTTTATGATCCTAGTTTCGTGAAATTTTTCGAAAATAATAGAATTGGGGTGTTTGGTGACTTCAATGTTTAGGCACCAAAGATTTTGAAAATTTTTAGTGTTGATGACTTCTAATTGAAATTTTCCTAGACATGATTCCACTAAAAAAAATTAATGAAAATGTGTGGTTTCATTGGGTTTATGAAAATCCTATGTAAATGTTGAAAAACCCCAATTCAATTTTCATGTATGAACAAACCCTAGACTCAATGATTAAGGAAAATTAGAAAAAGATAACTTACAATTATTGTTGAAAAAGTGAAGGTGGTTGATAATCTTGAAAATCAATCTCTTGAGTATGATCTTGGAAAGGTGTAATTGAGTTTTGGGTTGTGAGGTTTGGTTTTGACAGCAATTGCAGAGGTTGGGAAGGTTTGGGATGTATAATGTGGGAAAGGAGGACTGAAATACGGGATGTATCAGATGCACAGTTCCACGGTACCGTTAAATTTAACGGTGTCGTGCCACTTTAGTGGAGCCATGATCTGATGGGACGAAATTTCGTCCCATTTTGATTTTTGACAAATAAGTCTCGCTGTTTTAGTGAGACTTTATGACACGAGGAAAGAATTTATACCTAATAAATTCTTTTTACTAGGGGAACCTATTCTAGATGAAAGAAGATGACTTCAAAGAGTCATGAGACGAGATGCACGAGATGACTTCAATATTTCCAGAGAAATATATAAATAGTCATGAGTTTTATGGAATATGTTCCATCATTCCTAGACCTAGACGAAGGTAGTTAAAAGACTCTCGTTTGAGAGGTTTGGTTAGGATGTCGGCAATATTGTCTTGAGAGGGAACTTTCTCGATAGAAATGTTTCCTTTCTGAACGTTATTGTGAAGGAAGTGATGACGGATTTCGATGTGTTTAGTACGGGAGTGTTGAATGCGGTTTTTGCTCAAGTCAATAGCACCTTTATTATCACACATAATGGGGACGTCATCTAAATGGATGTCATAGTCATTAAGAGCTTGTTTCATCCATAGTGCTTGTTGACATGCCTTTCCGGCGCTTACGTAGTCGGCTTCAGTCGTGGAGATAGCAAGAGCCGTTTGTTTCTTGGAGAACCAAGAAGTTAGACAACAACCCATGAAGGTACAAACGTCACTCGTGATTTTTTGATCCACATAATCTCCGGCATGATCAGAGTCGACGTAGACAACAGTTTCTACACCGGTCCCCTTGGGATAGAATAATCCCAACTGTATAGTGCCTTTAATGTATCGAAAGATACGCTTAACCGCTTCAAGGTGAGAGGTTTTGGGATCCTCTTGGAAGCGAGCACAAAGGCAGACACTAAACATGATGTCGGGCCTACTCGCTGTGAGGTATAGTAAACTTCCTATCATATCTTTATACTTAGTGCTATCCACGGACTCACCTTCTTCATCTTTCATGAGTTTTATTTCCATGTACATGGGAGTTTTCATGGGCTTGGACTCTTCTAAACTAAAATTCTTAAGCATTTCCTTACTATACTTAGATTGATTAAAGAAGATACCATCTTCCATTTACTTTATTTGTAAACCAAGGAAGAAATTTAATTCGCCCATCATGCTCATCTCAAACTCATCACGCATGATCTTAGAGAAATCATCACACAGTTCTAGACAAGTTGAGCCAAATATGATGTCATCGACATATATTTAAACAATGATGAGATGTAAATTACGTTTCTTTGTGAATAGTGTGTTATCTACCACTCCCATGGTATATTCATGCTCGATCAAGAATGCCTTTAGTCTATCGTACCAAGCTTTAGGAGCTTGTTTGATACCATAAAGTGCTTTCTTAAGTTTATAAACATGATTCGGTTTCTTGAGTTTATAAACATAAAGTGCTTTCTTGAGTTTATACCTCCTCGTTAATATAACCATTTAGGAATGCACTTTTCACATCCATTTGGTATAACTTAAAGTCTAAGGCACAAGCATAGGAAAGGAGTATTCTAATATACTCTAATCTCGCTACGGGTGCATAAGTTTCATCGTAATCTATTCCTTCTTGTTGGTTATAGCCTTGCGCTACTAACCTTGCCTTATTCCTAGTTATGACGCCATTTTTGTCGAGTTTATTCCTAAACACCCACTTAGTTCCTATAATGGTTTGATTCTTAGGTGGAGGTACTAAATCCCAAACTTGGTTTGCGGTGAATTGATTAAGTTCCTCTTGCATGGCAACTACCCAGCTTTCATCCTTAATCGCTTCACCGACATTCTTAGGTTCTACGGTTGATATAAAACAAAAGAAACTACTTTTTTTTTAGCTTTTGACCTAAGGGTTCTTTGGTTTAGGTTTCCTATGACATTTTCAATAGGATGGTTCTTGGATTCCATAATGTTGACAACTTCGTCAACTTCAACTATCTCATCCTCAATGTCATCTTCTAAGGGTTTCTTGCCATTAACCTTAATGGCTTCATCCTCATCTAAGTCATCATCCACCTAGGGTGATGGCTTAGTTGGTGGAGGACTTTCATCGAATGTCACGTTGAGTGACTCTTTGACTTTCATTGTTTCTTTGTTTAAGACTACATAGGCTTTACTATTTTGGGAGTAACCTAGGAAAACACCTTCGTAAGACTTTGGGTCAAACTTGGTGAGGTAGTCTTTAGTGTTTAGTATGAAGCACTTGCTTCCAAACACTCTAAAGTAATCAAGAGTAGGTTTTCTACCTTTCATGATTTCATATGGAGTTTTTCCTAAGATAGGTCTAATTAGAATCCTATTTAGAATGTAAGTTGAGGTGTCCACCGCATTAGACCAAAACTTTTGCGGAATTGATTGTTCATTCAACATCGTTCTACTCATCTCTTGTAGAGTACGATTTTTCCGCTCAACTACTCCATTTGATTGTGGAGTGCGTGGAGCCGAGAAATTGTGAGTAATACCATTAGCATCACAATATACTCCAAATTGCACTTCATTATCAAATTCCCGACCATGATCCGTCCTAATAGAAACTATTGTACAACCTAATTGATTTTGGACTTTCCTATTAAAGATTTCAAATTCCTCAAAAGCTTGTGTCTTATTCTTAAGAAATCTATTCTAAGTGTACCTAGAGTAGTCATCAACTATCACTAGGGTGTAGTAATTTCCTCCGTAGCTCCGTACGGCGGATGGACCGAATTAGTCCATGTGAAGGAGTTCTAGGCATCTAGAGGTTGAGACCATATTCTTATCTTTGTGACTAGAATGAGCTTGTTTTCCAACTTTACAAGCATCACAAAAGTGTTTATCAAACTAAATCTTAGGTAAGTTTCTAACTAGTTCCTTAGATGCCAATGATTGTATCAAGCTCATATTGGCGTGACCTAATCTCCTATGCCATAGAGTGGAATTATCATCTATGGTTGCTAAGCATATCTTATCCTGAGGCTTATTTCCTATTTTCATAACAAATAAGCCATTCCTCCTAACTCCTTTGCCTATGGTTTTACCATTCTTAATTATCTCACTACCCTCTTCGGAGAATATAACTCTACACTTATTGTCTACCATTTGACTAATACTAAGCAAGTTAAATCCTAAGTTATCTACGTCCTCAAGATTTCTAATAGCGAGGGAGTTTTGAGTAATCATACCTTTGCCTATGATGTTGCCCTTAAGTTTACTACCGAAAGTGACATTACCTCCGTTGTATGCCTTGTATGATGAGAATAGACTACGGGCAATCAATCAACACCTATATGAACCACACACTAAACTAACTAATTATAAGTAATGAAAGTAAAGAGAAGAGTTGGAAAGATCAAACCCGGACAAAAGGATTTATAGTGGTTCGGCTACGAAGCTCTTCTTCGCCTTACTCCACTCCCCGAGTACCACACTCGAGAGTTTCAAGCACTATGTCAACAACCTCCCTTTAGGCGGAGAAAACCGTACACGTCAGTTAACTTGTTTTCTGACACTAAGCTAGATGTCGAGTGCTAATCTTAGCTAGCACCAATCTACCATGATCCACTTGATCCTTTACTCCTTCACACAAGACTCGATCTACTCGATCTACCTATGATCCACTTGATCAATCACACAAGCCCAATGGCTTCAAGATATCTCCAAGATCTCGACACGATCGCAATGATTAACTCTCTCTTGACTCACTCTAACCTATCTACCTTTGATCAACTTTGATCAATCACACAAGCCCAATGTCTTCAAGAGATAATCAATATCTCTATAAGATCACAATGATCTTCACTCACTCTCTCACAAAAGAAAAATAATCTTGATGTATACTTAGGATACAACAAGTGTGTAACAAATGTTACAACTTCCCTAACTAAAACTACAACTCTTGTATCTTCTTGGATACCTTGAGTTCTTCTCTTGCTATTGAAGAGGAATGAAAACACTTTGTATCTACTTGGATACTTTGTGTTCTTCTCTTGCTATTGAAGAGGAATGAAGAGGATCACTTGAATGGATGATTGGATCACTCTTGAAAAAAAGAAAACCGAACTAAATGATCAAGAAGAAAAGATGTAAACAGAGTATCGAACTCAGAAAGTTTTGTGTGAAAAAGGATGCCCAAAATCTGTGAAGTGGGCTGGTATTTATAGGTAGAAAAAATATGGCCGTTATAAAGGGACGGCTCCACTAAATTTAGTGGAACCGTGGAGCCGTGTCAGACAAAAACACTCTTCTTTTTGTCTTTTCTGGTGAAAACTTATTTGGGGATGTTTGGAGCTGATTTTTTTTGGGGAGGGGGGGGGGGAATAACTGTTATATATTTTAAACATATTTTTCCATTAAAACATTTCTTAATTATTCAAAAATGATTTGTAAAGTATATTTTTGAAAGAAATGTTTTGTCACATAAAAATGTGAAGTCTTAAGCACAAATTCACTTCTTTGATCATTAGTCAAGTTGTAAATTTGTTCTAGAGTGATTTGTGTAGAAATGGGATCTTCTGATTAAAAACTTGTTTACGTTAATTTTAACGTAACATGTTTTCACATTTTGTCATCCTCAAAACGTAAAGTTATCGAAAGATAGAAATAACGTTTTAAGAACATTATTTGCATCAACACAATCCAGTCTTGACACGGAAAAGACTCCACACATATGGTGAAACTTGCATTTATATACTAACTGTTTGTGAAGCAAAACCAAAGACTATTAAAGAAGCCTTAACTTACGACAATTGGATTGAGTCAATGCAACAAGAACTTGATCAATTCAAACGTCTTGAAGTTTGGGAAATGGTAGAAAGACCTGATGGAGTCTATGTTCTCGGACTAAAATGGATCTGGAAGAACAAGCTGGATGCTGATGGCACAGTTATTCGTAACAAATCTTGTCTGGTTACTAAAGGTTTCAGTCAAGAAGAAGGTATCGACTTTGAAGAATCTTTCACACCAGTGGCTAGACTTGAAGCTATTTGCATGTTTCTGGCGTATGCTGCCTACAAGAACATCACCGTTTACCAAATGGACGTGAAGACTGCATTCCTAAATGGATAACTCTGTGAAGAAGTGTACGTCACACAACCAGAGGGCTTTATCGATCCAGAACATCCAAACCATGTGTACAGGCTCAAGAAAGCCCTCTATGGCCTTTAACAAGCCCCGAGGGCATGGTACGATAAACTGTCTGCATTCCTAATTGCTAATCATTTCACCAAAGGATCTGTAGATTATACATTGTTTATACAAAAACACGGGGAGGACATCTTAATTGTTCATATTTATGTTGATGATATCATTTTTGGTTCAACACATAAAAAGTACTCAAATGCTTTTGCTAAACTAATGAAACAAAACTTTGAGATGTCCATGATGGGTGAACTTACGTTCTTCTTAGGACTGCAAGTTCATCAACCCCCCCGTGGTATTTTTCTAAACCAGTCCAAATATGCTCTAGAAATTTTAAAGAAACATGGCATGACAAGTTGTGACACATATAATACTTCAATGTCTGCATCATCTCCAAAGCTGGATTCTGATTTACATGGTACACAAATTGACCCTACCAAATACCCAAGTATGATTGGGTCACTCACGTATCAAACAGCCAGAAAACCAGATATTGTATTTGCAACATATCTTTGCTCCCGCTATCAGTCTCGACCTACAGAAAGACACCTCTCTGAGGTTAAACGAATCCTTTGATACATAAAGGGAACCATTCATTTGGGGATCTGGTATCCGAAGGATTCTGGCTTTGAACTAATTGCTTTTTCAGATGCTGATCATGCAGGATGCTTAGATACACGTAAAAGTACGTCTGGAGGAGTGCAGTTCCTTGGAGACAAACTTGTCTCTTGGCAGTCAAAGAAGCAAGATTGTATATCCTTATCGTCAACCGAATCTGAATATGTAGCCATGTCAGCATGTTGTGCTCAAGTCATCTGGATGAGATCACAACTGATGGACTATGGTTACATCTTCAACAAGATTCCAATGTACTGCGATTCCAATAGTGTCATTGCCATTTCATGCAACACCTTTCAGCATTCGAAGTCCAAACACAATGCACTTCGATACCATTTCATCAATGAGCATGTGGAACAGGGTACTATTGAACTTTATTTTATGGGTACAGAATACCAACTGGCAGACTTATTCACCAAAGCCTTGCCCCATGCAAGATTTGTGGAATTAGTTCACCAGATTGGTATAAGGTGTTTGACTGCAGAGGATTTAAACAACTTTCTTCAAACAATTAAGAAAGTTAAACACCAAAACTATCTTTGTAAATATTTTATCAAAATATCTTTATTAAAAAAAATGCAAGTACAAAATTTCCATCAAACACGTTTTTCATTTCAAAACATTATCAATTCCTTTTGAAAAAGTGTTGACGGAGAGAAATAAATTCAAATTTTAAAATTTTCATTAAAAATTTGTACTTGCATATTTTCTTAAAAAATGTTTCTTTATAAAATGTTGGTAATTATCATCTGTGGGATATCCTCCTTAATCTTAAAATGTTTTCAAGATACTCATAAGTCAAGGGGGAGTATTAAAATTGTTTTGGTAAAAAACATGTCAAGTCTAATGTATAAGTTGTGAGTTAGGAATTAGATTGTAAAACAATATGGTTAAGGGACTTAAAGTGACAAGGATTGGAAACTTAAAAATTTTAATAAAAGAATTCAAAAAGAATTAACTGCATTTCAAGTGCAGTTAATATCTTTTCACCAACCAATATTTACTCCTCACCAAACCAATCAATGATTCAAATTCGATCAAGAAATCCGGTCAAGATTCTTTAAATCTGTGAGTGCATACGCAATGTTTATATGATTTTAAGAGATGGTTTCAAGGATTTTAAGTTCCAACGGTTAAAACTTTCAAAATCGAGTCTTATAGATTTAGGGTTTATGTCGATTCGGGTTTATATGATTGAGTGTGTTTAAGATGAAATTGAATGGTGGGTTTTGGTCAGAATCGTGTCCTAAACATGTTAAAAGTCCTTAATTGAACCCAGAAACACGAATTTATCATTGTTCAAGAATTAGGGTTTATAAGGTCGAAATTGGGGAAATTGATTTAAGTGTGTTGTGGCCTAATTAAAGTTTTGAGATATTGTTTACCTATGTCTGATTACATGATTTAGCCATTAAATCGAACCCAGAAACACATTTGAAGTAATTTCGATGATTAGTAGAGCTGGCATAACAGGTCCGACATGACACGACACGACACGAACACGATAAGACACGAACCTGTTAAGGCCAAACACGAACACGACACGATAACTAATCGTGTCAATTTTTCCAAACACGAACACGACATGAAATTTAACAGGTTACACGATAAGAAACCTGGTAAGAGACCTGTTAACAAAAATCATAAATTTAAACCAGCGAACCTGTTAAGGAACCTACTAAGAAACCTGCTAAGGAACATGTTAAAGACACGAAACCTGTTAAGACACAATAAGAAACCTGGTAAGAGACCTGTTAACAGGTCTTAACAGGTCTCATCGTGTCTTAACAGGTTCCTTAACAGGTTTCTTAGAAGGTTTCATTTAGTACATATGTATATTCGTGTCTTATCGTGTCTTAACAGGTCCGGACCTGTTAAGACACGCATTTCATTCATGTCTTAACAGATCTGGACCTGTTAAGACACGAAACATGTTAAGGCCAAACACGAACCCTGTTAAGACCAGGTCGTGTCGTGTCGTGTTAACAGGTTCGTGTCAGAAATTGCCAGCTCTAATGATTAGGGTTTTAGATGAACTCGAACAAGTTCAATCTTTTGATTTTATGGTTAAAAAGTGTTAAGATATAGACCAAAGAACTCAGGAACATCATATGAAACTATTCGAATCAATTAAACAAACTTATAACAAGTTTTTGTGAATTCTGATAATTTATTGAATAGGGTTTGTCGGAATTGTGAACTATTGTGTTTTAATTTGATAAAAAGGGTTTAATGAGCAAAGTATAACATGTGAATTGATTTAATTGGACAGAAAAACCAGAATTCGACAAAGAACCAAGAAAATTGTATGTCTACACTAGTTGTCGCAATTTCTTGTATAAGAATTTGTCGAAATTGCAAAATCCGTCAAAATTGGATAAGTTTTGTCGGAATTGTAAAATCTATCAAAATTTGATAAAGTTGTCGCAATTGCTCAAAACTTGTCGAAATTCAAAATTTTCATCGCAATTGGTCAAATTTATCGTAATTTCAGATTTCCATCGCAATTGGACATAACTTATCACAATTTAGGTTTTTTCCATCGGAATTGGTCAAATGCCATCGAAATTCAAAAGTCATCGAAATTGGACCATAAATCTGTCAGAATCTGTAAAAGTGTCGGAATTGGTCAAAATTGTCATCTGTCGCAATATAGTTGTCGAAATTCACATAAGGTACAAGTTGTCGAAATTGTTCCTAGGACAAAAACAGGAAATCAACTGTAACTAATAAAGTGCTATACTTAAACTTGTAAAATCAAATTAAGCAACTAAAAGGTCACATGAATGATAACAATATCAACCATTTGCTAACTTTCATGTATACTGCGAATCTGGTTTTGAATGATGTTTCAGATATCTGAAATGGCTGCACAACAACAACCACTCCCAATGCTCACAAAGGCTGACATTCTTCCACAAGATTACGACATTGAAATTGGCAAGAACTATGCAAGGGTGGAATTTCACAAGGTTAAGTGTGCAGAACTAACATGTCAGATAACTATAGAGGTTCTTAAGCTACACAAGTTCCGGAGTATGCTGGATAAGTCGGCTAGTGTTCCTGAATTCTACATTCATCAAATGTGGAACATTATACAGCTTGACTTGAGAGAAGAATATTTCACATGCAAACTGGACCGAAAGGAAGTAACTGTTGATAAAGACTACCTCCGCAAGGCTTTGCTATTACCAGAAGCTCCTGAACCTGCCAAAGAATTCTATCCTACAACTACTGAAGAAGAGGTTCAACTTTGTTATAGAGATAGGCTATGATGTACAACCAGACAAACCTTTGATAAAAATCTCAAGGGTTGAAGCCAAGCTCATCCCACAACCCTGGAGAACGATATACTACATCTTGGCCCGATCTGTCTCTGGAAGGGAAAGTGGTCACGAGAACCCCCGTCTGTCTCATCTTCAAATCTTCTGGGGAATAGTTAATGAGAAACAGATTGACTTTGCTCAACTTATTTGGGATGATATGGTCTACCAAATTCAAAAACCATTAACCAAAATCCCATTTTTTCATTACACCAAGCTTCTCATCTGTCATCTAATTGATGACAACAAAGACATCTCTCAGCGTCTTGAAGACCATGAAATGCATTTATTCAAAATGGACAAGACCATCAGTTCAGTCTATATCCCTAAAGGCAGCATACGTAAACAAGGGATAAGACTACCTGAGGCTCTTCTGACTGATAAGGTCAAGAAAACAAAGGCTTACAAAAGCTATGACCAAGCATACAATGAGGGACACATTGGCTTTTGCAAGTATGATGATGAGCCTGCACTAGCTAGGACTCGATCGAAAGAAAGTAGCATATCAGGCAGTACTTCTAGTGTATCCAAGAAAATCAAACCATCTACTCCCAAAATCATTAAAAGGAGAGTTCCGGTTAAGATAGCTAAGCCCGAACCAGAGGAAGAAAAGATTTTGGAGCAAGAGGAATCTGATTCTGAAACGGAGACCTACAACTAATAAAGAAGAAATAGCTACACAGATTGCGCTAGAAGAGAGCCGTAAGTCCTACAAAGCTGAACAGAAAAGGAGGAAGCAGATGAGGCTAGAAGAATAAATGAGAATGGAAGAAGGTTTGGCCAGAGATTTTGGGGTAGACCAGACCTATGATGATCCAGTTAATCAACCCGGTGGGTCTTGAGTTGTTAAAGAAGTTGCTACACATCATACTGATCCGGTTAATCAACCCGGTAGGTCTGAGGTTGTAAAAGACGTTACTCCACCTCTTTCTGATCCGGTAAATCAACCCGGTAGGTCTGAGGGTGAAAAAGAAGCTACTCCACCTCAGTCAGATCCGGATAATAGACCCGGTAATGATGTGGAAAAGAAGGAAGATGAACAGATGAAAGACTTCGATATGGATGAAGAGGAAGAAATAGAAAAATTGTTAACTGATGAGGAAGAGATCAATAAAGCTGTTGAAGAAGTGGAATTGGAAATGAAGAGGAAAGGAGAAGAAAGATTGGCTGAAAGGGAAGCCGACACATACATTCAAACACCACCAATCACTCATCCACATTCTCCACCAGTTGCTCAGGATACACCCCCAGTGCCTCAGCATGCATCTCCATCCAAGGTTCAACCACCTCCAGAATCATCCACACACATGTCACCACCATCAACAAAAGCAACAACAACAAAAGAAAAACATTCAAAAGAAGCAAGAAGACAAGGAAGATAACTAGGCTAAGAAGGGATGATGTAATCTCCCAGGCGTCCGAAAGGGTGAAAAAGGCAGCAAAGCTAGCACGTGTCAAGAAAGAAAACCAGCTATGTGACCAAGTCGACACCTTAACCAATGTGGTCACTGGCCTTATCAGAAAAGTAAACGAGCTACAAGAAACCAAGGCTCGTATCGATGAGTTCCTGTCCAACGATATTCAAGAACAGATGCTCACAGCAATCAAGGGCAATACTAAAGGGTACGTGAAAAAGTACTTGCCCAAGATTGCATCCCAAAAGGTAGAAGAGTATCTCGATCCCAACATCGAAGACATAGTCAAGAACATTGTGGCCACGGTTCCACTTGTCTTTACATCCCAACCGACAGAGCCTAAAGAACCAACTCTTGAAGAACTCTAACTCAAACTCCTAGATAGACTCATAAGCATCACATCACCAACTCCAGAAGAAATAGCTATCACTGAGGCTATAAAATCCAATATTGAGAAGGAGTCGTGCAAAACTGAGGCCGACAAGGGAAAACGTCCAAGAGAGGACGAAGACCCAGTTTCAAGCACCCAAGCCAAGAAAAAAAAGAGGGTCGGTGGATCTGGTTCACAATTTAAAGAACCAGTCGGTCCCTCAGCAACAACAGCCAGTCAACCATCCAAGGCTTCAGGATCAAGAACTAAAGAAATGGAGCATCAGTAAGAGCACACTACAACTGAGGAATTTGGATTTCAACAACACTACGATCAACCAAATTCACCTCCTAAGACCAAAGCTACATCATCTAAATCTGGCAAGAAGACTTCCAAAAGACCAACGGTTGTCTCCTGGCAAGATGAAGATACGACACAGGGAAATGAATGGTTCGATTAGCTTGCAAGTGCTCAACCTTAAGCAGACGAAGATTCTATGATCGAAGGTAGCACGCTTGAGTTCACACAAAGGCTCAAACATGAACAACGTATCAAGAAGATAAATAAAGGAGAACTTCGTTGCATCAAGAACGATGCCTTCAATTTGCTTAAAGATAGGTCACCCAGTGCAGCTGAGCTAGAATATCATCAGGAGAACATTGCCCGAGCAATGTCTAGTGAGTTCAGCTAGACCAATCTAGATGTGATTATGGTTGGTAGCACTTCTAAAACCAACCAACCACACATTATGGATTGGATGAAGCCGTTGCCAGTGATTAGAGTCTTCGATCAACCTGTTGTTCCTTATCAGTTCTTCTTCAACAATGATCTTGAATTACTCGTACACGGTATCAAATGTCAACTAAAATACGCAACCTCCATAACTTTGATCCCTGCAGCAAGCTACACACAACCAGCCATCGAGGAAACTGCTACTAGGCATTTATCATTGGTTAGAGAAGAGGAAGACATGGTACAAGAGTAAACTCACAAAGAAATCTTCTACTCCAGTGATGAGTGACCTTAGGATTCTTGCTGTAGTCAGTCTAGAAGGAGAAAAGAGATATGACTACACCTTCTTAACTAAAATCAAGGTTAGAAGATAAGATCAGTAGATCTACACGTTCTCTAAAGCAGATTTCTCAGATTTAAACATCAATGAACTTGAAGACATGTATCTTATTAAGGTTCAAGGAAAGATGCAACATTTTTCTACTGATCTGAATTACGCATTCAGCACTTCCATACTACGCTTCATCAGAAGAAAGATCATACAAGAACGAGTAGAAGATCTCCAGCTTGGGGTCGAGAGCTACCAGAGGAAGATGAATCTAATCGCACCAGTTTTATCTCCTCATCGGATCAACAATGAGCCCCAGTACACCATGAAGAAAGAACCGAGTTTCGGGTTTGTTTACAAGACCGATCTTACGATCAACTGCTTCATGGGGTACAAGGAAGTTTACAAGTTCTGCGACCACACGCTAAAGAAAGTTCGTGATGGGTTGGTGATACGGGTTCGAGATCGAGAGTTGTACAAGACAAGCAGGTGGACAGCTTCTCAATTAAGAGAAGTTCGTCAGCTCATTCGGAAGATCGAGAGAAGGTTGTTTCACAGAGATCAGATGAGGAGGCTTGAGAGCTATGTTGGAGGAAGGCCATCATTCCCGATCAGGAATTTCCAAAGACCTGATCCAGTCTACACCGTCTTAAGAAGTACGGAATGATGTAAGAGTTGAATACATTCTTTGATTGATATAAATTTCTTGTATGATTGTTTACTATGGCTTGTGCACAGATAACAGTGCACAACTCATACATGAAAAGAAAGGACCATGAGGTACGCTTCAGTGCCTCAATCCTAAACTAAGGAGCGAAAGCATCTTACTTTTGAGTAGAATTAACTAGAATTTTCTAAGTTTTTCAAAATTCTGCTCAAAAGAACAAGTACGCCCTTGTTAAGAGGGAGTACATGAAACGAAAATCTTTGTTCAAACCAAGAAAGTTCTTGTTGATATTTCTTCCCATAAACCTCAAAAAGCATATTTTAATCAAAAGTTTTCAAAAACAACATGAATATGCTATTTTTGAGGGGAGAAAAAGTATGTGATTAAAATATGGTAAATAAAAGTAGAAATCTCGTATGAGCTCGACTCAGATTGTACCCTCAAATTGACGAAAATCATAAGTCATTAATTGAAAAGACTTGTCCAGGACGGGTAATAATTTCAAGCTGGTTGATCCGGTGATGTAAAGGTGTCTCGCAAAGGACTTGTCTGAGTAGACTGTACCGATTTACAGATATTCTTCTTTGAATGTGACTGGGACGGGTAATAATTTCAAGCTAGTTTAACTAGTGATGTAAACGTGTCTCGCAAAGGTCATATTCACTGAAAATCAATCAATTCTAAAAAGTGTTGACTCTACCCGACATGTGCAAATTTACTTTAAACACTTATGAGCACATATTAAGGGGAGTATTTCAGAAAAATGCAAAACTCTCAAAGTGTAAACAATATAAGTTTTACACTCATAAACACTTTGAGAGATTTTTCAAATGATTGGTTTTATGGCAAACATAGGATAGTCATGGAGATATAAGGTGACTAAGGTTAGGAAACCGTCCTATGATCCGCAAGAGCCGGGGGAGGGGGTCTACCCAAGGACAATACCAATAGTTTAGAACTAGAAAGTCCTAAGTATGATGAAAAAATGAGTAAAGAAATGAAAGGAGAAAGAAGGGGTTGAAGAATGAAAAAGAAAAGTAAAGAAAAGGGTGAAAAGAAATAGCCCTCCATATGTTCAACCTTAGGGCAGAAACCGGGTTCAACTCATATGCTACTGGTTGTTACTAAGGTGACACCGGTATTGAAGATTAAGCCGTCATGGACCCAGTGACGCACTGCACTAAACCTTCTAAACCACTCAGGTGTATCTCAAAAGACACTTGTTTCAAGATCATCAACTACTGCCACTTTTTCAAAATAAATTGTAAGTCATTTGACTATAATTTTCTTTAATCTTGAGTCTAGGGTTTGTTCATACATGAAAATTGAATTGGGGTTTTTCAATTTTGATTTAGACTTTAGGAAATTAGGACTAGGATTAGACAATATATAACAATCATGATTCCCTTAACATAGGATTTGCATAAACCCACTTAAATCACATATTTTGGTCCAAACTTTGTTTTTATAACTAGATTAAGCATGGTTAAGAGGAATCATGTCTAGGGTACTTGAAACTGCGATTAGAAGTCGTTAATACTCAAATTCTTCAAACTTAAAACTCTTGGCACCAAAACCTTGAAGTCGCCAAACACCCCAATTCCATTGTTTTCGAAAAATTTCACGAAACTAGGATCATGAAACATTTTTCATGCATTGTTGATACAAATTAAAAACGTTTTCTCGTGCATACATGATCTCACGAATATTGATCGAATTACATAACTAATATGTATTTATAGACATATTCGTTTGAGCAAAAGTGAAGTTAGGAGCGTTTAGGTAATCTCATTGTTTTTAGTTCTAGAGTCGAGATTACCGCACCTCCACATGGTTTCCATATAGGCACACACTAGGCACGTGTCTTTAAAACAAATATTCTCAATTTTAATCTTTAATAAATTTTTCATAGGTAACAAGAGGTATCACATGTTTGATTACGATCATGAATTGACAGCCGAGTACATTCCCAAACCATCACTTGAACCAAACACTCCATCTTGTCACATACAAAGTTTTCGTAATCTTGAGTCTCGTCTCTTTCATGAAGGATGAATTGTTGAGTCCTCTTTTCTCAACCATGATCACATCAAAACCATGTTTCAAGAAATTGGATTCGATTGCTTGTTTCATATTAATGACCTAATCTATCCTCGATTTATCCTTGAGTTCTATAGACAAGTTAAGCTAGTTCTATAGACAAGTTAAGCTCGTACATAACGAGGATCAAACTTTGTCTCTTCAATTCTCGATACAAAACCAAGAAATCTCACTTACTCTTGACCAAATTGCTCATATTCTTGAACTTCCGAACCATGGACAATGTGGCTACACGGAAGGATGGTCTCTCAAAACCCTCACTAGTCACCGATATGAGTATGGTCCATACAATACCCTCATTCCCACTCCATGTGAGATTAAAGAACGCATTTGTCTTCCTCAAAAAGTTCATGGTCTTCTTAAAAAAATGGTCAAGTTGAGTTTCGTGAGTCTCATGTTTATGACTTAGATCCACTAAAAATCTATGTTGATGAAGTTCATCCAAATCTACGTAGATGGATAGAAGTCATTCGTGAAAATTTCTTTTGTCTTCCTCACAACCATGAGCACCTCCCGGCATTTTGTACTCATATGTTGTATTGTCTTGTCACCGAACAACCCTAAAATCTTGCCTACTTTGTGGCAAAGAGAATTGTCAATGTCAAGGGCCGACTAAATAAGGCGATACCCTATGGCATGTTATTAACTTGTTTATACCATTTTGTCATGAACTCGTTTTCTCACCTCCAAAACAATCAATATCTTCTTGTCAATCCCACCATGGCTCCTCTAACTCAAAACACCTATACCTCTCTCTATTAGGAATGTAAATCATCTCAAAGGAACCATGATGATAGCTCGGTATCTTGCTATGATGTCTCGTCTAGTGATGATGAATGAGGGTGCGCTCAAGCCAATAGAACTATTCTCATCTTAATAGAATAGGATTTTCTATCTTATAGTAGGATTTATATATAATGAATTATATTAAGGCTTAGTACTCCTAACTATCTTGCATGCTTGACCTATATTCTATCACCTTGCATGATTCTAAATTATGTGATTCTTGGATGATAGCTTATTTTTGTCCTTTTTTTATTGCATGCTTATAGCTTATGTTAGATAGTTGCATGATAATCTTTAATTGTATAAGAGTAGCTAAATATGGGATATATTTGGCAATTTAATATTTAGTGGTTCGAGGCACTAACATTTCAAATCCCACAACTCTTGCCTATTTAAAGCCTCACCATTGCAAGCATCTCTTGCATCTCATCTTCAACCTCCGATTACTCACTCACCATGTCTTCCACACAAGGATCAGCAACCCACATCTCCAAGAAACCTAGAATCACCATTAGACCACCATCCAAACCTCTTTTTGTTGATCTAACCAAAGATGATGAAGTCACAACACCACCTTCCCAAAGCACTCCTAACTCACCATCTCCACCAAATGCTCCTTCCAAAACATCATCTACTAGAAAAAAATCTTCATCATCTCCCTCTTTGAACACCATGCCATCCTCCATGGATCACCCACTCTCACCTATTACCCCATTGGTTTATGTCATGCCAACTCCATCACCAACATACTCACCACCACCTCCATCTCCAATCATGGGCCAACCTATCCAACCTCATCTGGTTGATATACATAGTGCAAATTGCCTATGTTGTCTTCACAACCGCAACCTCATCTTCTCTTTGAGAGATAAGCTACACTTCATGTTCTCCTATGCTGAACATCTCTTGACACCCCCACCACCTCCAATCATGTCACCCTCTCCACCTCCTACTAGCCCATTTAACTAAACATGTTGATGTTTAGTTTCCAAAAATAAACATTTAGGACCCCTTTTGGAATTGAAGCAAATCTTAGGGCCTCTTGTCACTAAAGATTTACATGTGCTTCTTGTAGTTTATTTTTATTTTTATGTTTATGTGGTAGTCATACTTTATGTATGACATTTCTCTCTATGAATATATGGGCTTATTGTGTGGTTATTTTATCTTTTATGGTTTTTGGCTTCTTAGCCCTTTTCTTAGTTTTTGGTTGGACATTTGTCTTGGTTGCAACAAGTTAGATATTGTATGTGTGTCATCTAACTTTGTTTTGTAGCAAGAACCATTGCTTGATTCCTTGGTGTCCTCCAAACGAGGAGGAGTATACATCAAGGGGGAGCCTTTGCGATCTTTTTGCTTTGACAAAAAGGGGGAGAAATAGGATATAAACTCATGCTAAAAACTTGTTAAAATTAATCTTTAACTTAAAATGAGTTTATGTTTTTTCATCATCAAAAAGGGGAAGATTGTTGATGCAAATAATGTTCTAAAAACGTTATTTATATCTTTCGATAAATCCACATTTTGATGATAACAAAATGTGAAAACAATTTACGTCAAAATTAACGTAAACAAGTTTTTAGTCGAAATATCCCGTTTCTAAGTAAATCACTCTAGGTATAAACAAACAAAGTTACAACCTGGCAAATGATCAAAGAAGTGAATTTGTGTTTCAAACTTCACATTTTTAATATGTCAAAACATTTTTTTCAAAAATATACTTTAAAAATTATTTTTCAACTATAAAGAAATGTTTTATTGGAAAAATAAGTTTAAAAATCATAACAGCTATTTCCCCCCCCCCCCAAAAAAATCAGCTCCAAACTTCACCAAATAAACTTTCACCACTAAAAACAAAAATTGAAGCGTCCTTGTCTGGCACGGTACCACCAAATTTAGTGGTACCATGTGGTATTTAGTGGTATCGTGACCCTATAACGGGAAAAATTCTTCTGCCTATAAATACCAGCCCTCTTCACAGTTTTTGGGCATCCTTTTTCACACACAACTTTCTGAGTTTAAAACTCTTATCACATCTTCTCTCCTTTGATCATTTAGTTTAGTTTTTCTTTTGTTTAAAGAGTGATCCTATCATCCAACCAAGTGATAACCTTCATTCCTCTACTAGTGCAAGAGAAGAACATAAAGTATCAAGAAGATACAAAGTGTTGTATTCGTAGTTTAGTGCACTTGTAACACTTGTTACATACTTGTTGTATCCTAGAATACACCAAGTTGAATTTTCTTTTGTGTAGTTTATGAGAGTAGATCATTGTGATCTTGTTGAGATCTTAGAGATCTCTTGTAGCTTGTGTGCTTGAGTGTTGATCAAGTGGATCAAGGGTAGATCGGGTAGATCGTGTCAAGTGTGTTGATTGTGTGATTTTGTAAGGATCATGTGGATCGTGGTAAATTTGTACTAGCTATGATCATGTGGATCGTGGAAAAAAGGATAAGCGACGTTGTATGGTTTTCTCCGTCTGAAGGGAGCTTTGTTGACATAGTGCTTAGAACTCTCGAGTTTGGTACTCGGGGAGTGGAGTAGGGCGAAGAAGAGCTTCTTGACCGAACCACTATAAATCTCGCTGTCTCGGTTTGATCTTTCCTTCTCATTTCTTCATACTTATTGTTTATAATAGATAGTGTAGCTTAGTGTTCATATTGCTGTTGATTGATTTCACAAAAAAATCGAATCAAATTTTTTCACAAATTAAGTTTTATAACTAATTAAAAACCGGTAAAACTATTCAATCCCCCCCCCTTCTAGTTTTCCATAAGTTTTTTCGCAAAGAAGTCGAAAAAAGTACAAAGAACATCCACTCTCTTCCCCCACGATGTCTTAGCAGAATCAAAAGCATACACACTATGTTTCCGATGGAAACGGAGGCAGTGTAACCCCGTATGTCCAATTAATCGAATAAGTGTGAAGTACCATAAATCTCTGTTAAGCTTAAAAATATCCCATGAGAATCAATTGCAGATAACATCTCTACTCTTTTATACTCCTCTCAGCTAACACTTTACCTACCCCATTATCATTCTGACGGCTCTTTGTAGTGACTACTGATGGAGAAAACCCACTATGACGAACTTGAGACTGAAGTAAAATAACCTGAACTTGTGACTTAAATTTGAACTAATGTGTGACTAAGAGCGATGTAGAGAGTTCGTGCACCTTCGAATCCCTAAGTACTCTATACTCTTCAACCAACCAACCATCAAGTATAAGACGTACATCACCTCTTGACTATCCACAACTTCGTGTGACACTGAGCACTACAACGTAACTCCTTAAAGTGATAGTTATTTTGTGGTAATAGAAAGGAAGAATCACAAAAATAAGTAGATATCCAAGTCTTCGTCAATGTAAAGGTTAAAGGCTCAAACAAGGATCTCGAAGAATCATGCATCCAACCAACCCCTATATCTTGAGATACTAAGTACACGCGCCCGTGAAATTCCACTTCAACCTCAAATAAATAATAATGGATAAACCTCGTAGTCCCAAATAATCACATAACCATATCCAGTCACAACTTATATCTGGTATAAAAATGATAGAACCCTACAATTATCATCTGTGTTAACCAAAACACACATATATGCGCCTACCACATAAACTTCTGACCATCTGACCTTTATCTCCTTCAAACGATCAATATAACTTATCTCCATCATCGAGACTCATCTCGTCTCAATCATCACTCAAAGACCAACACAAACGAATATCACACACCTAACAGAATATCTAACGAACCTAAATCATTTCATTTTCAGCTCAAATTGAATCAAGAATGCATGTTAATGACTTCAAGATCCAATGGTGGGCCTTGGGTAGGTTTAATGATTTGTTGTACTCGTTTTAATTTTGATCTTAGAGCGAACCAAAGAAGAGAGAGTAACATAATTGTTATTTTTCTTTTCTTACAAGAGTCGTATAATTAATTATGACGTATAAGCTTCATAAAAAATTGATTCGATGATGATTTTCTTCTTACGTTAGATTGACCTTGAAGTCTTTATGTATCTATGAATAATACAAAAGAATGAAAACTAAGATCTTATACTTATTTACTTTTAACTCCGAGTCTTGGTTTAGAGGATGGGATGAATTAGATGTCGTAGATCGTTGTTGTTAACGTGAGAATCATTTGATTTTGTTTTCGTTACTTCATACGAGTCTTGATGTTTAAAGATGAGGTGGTTGTTTCTTGGTCAAGATCTGTGATGTAAAGTCTCTTGTGGTATCTTTGGACGAATATTGAACTGAAAAAGAGATATTCTGAGATCCTGAATTTGTTGTTTCATTTTGTTGGTTATTTTTTGTTTAATGGTTCTGTTCTTCCTTTTTTCTATTTGTTATGTTGACAGTTTTGGACCAAGGAGGATTGTGTAAATCTAAGGTCAAATGGTTCAAACTCAGACTGAGTCAACTCGAAGTGAGCCAACTCAGACTGAGTCAAACACATAGTCAGAAACGATGCTTATTCATAAAGTCCATACTCTGAGACTCCATAGGTTTCCTTACTAGGAAATTTTGTGAAAATTTGCACATAGTCCGAGTATCAAGAATTCACATACTCAGAAACTTGTAACCCTTCCGTACTCGGAAATATGCAAAATATCTATACTCGGAAAACTTCAATTCCATACTTAGAAAAATGCATATAAACCCATATCAGAAAAAGAGGGTTTTAACATACTCGGAAATCTTCAAAATAACACACAGAAAACGCTGTTTTTCCAGTTTTTCTGACCAGTTGACGTTTTGACCATAAACCCAGAAAATGAGACCAACAGAAGAAACCAGATCTATTAAAACCAGAAAGATAATAATAAACAGTGCGACACTCGTTATAACAGTTTAAAAGTTACGTTTTTGACAAGATTAGACCACAAAAATCAACCAATATGGTAACCTGGCTCTGATGCCACTTGTTGGATCTATTGTTTTGGGTTGATTATGTGCTTCGGGAGGTCGGGGATTATGGAAGTAAAGGTTAGCCATTTTAGAGAGAGAAAGGATAACTAGGTGTTTTATTGATAATAATGAAAAGGATAAGTTACACACAAAGCATCATCCTCCTAGTGAAGTCTAAGAGGGTATATATAGGCCAACATACATATGACTTTACATAATTGACGGTTTCAATCCATGTGTTTGTGCCTTACAATATAACAATTGTAATACCGAATATGCTGTCACATTTTCGTGTTAGGAGCATTCTTAACAGAATGGGTTTCGTTACAGGAGAGTCACACATGTTTCTAGATTTAGGTAACCACTTAAAACTAGGTGAATACTGTAACAATTTTTGCCATATCCAACTGCTTTGGGCTTTTGTCTTAGTGAATGCACTAGGTAAATCCTTTTTCTTAGGACTTGTGTTTTTGGCTATGGGATCACTTAACGCAAATTCAGAAACTACTTTTGGCTCTTTTCCTAACGCAGACTTAGAAGCTATAGTGGGCCTAGAAAGAATGCCATTAGTATGTTTTCTAGTGCGTAATAACAGAGAATTAGCAACACAACGATCATGAGTACCAAGCATCATACTTTTATGACAGAAGATACAAGAAGCATTGACATTTGAAATGTTCAACGACATAGCATTCGCTACATTGATATTAAAATTACAAGTTTTAAGTTCGAATCTAAATCTTGTGCAACATGCATTTTATTCAAAGTCCTATGGTGATATTCTACTTTATATTCTTCTAGAGGTCCACTCGTACGTTTTCAAATCCTATTCTTCTGTCTTGTGCTCTTAAGCTTTGATCTGCTAACGCTAGTAGTGGCTCCTAGTCTTGTAGAAGTAGAAGCATTCAAATTAGTGGTCTGACTTGGTTAATATCTTTTTTCCTAGATGATGTTTTGATGTTGTACATTCCTGGTGCGATTACTTTTGTGTTTCCTGATTTCCCTTAGTTAAGTGTATATATTTTCTCTTCTAACTCACTAATGATGAGGTTTTGATCTTGTAGTTCTGCTTTGAGTTCTCTATTCAAACGAACGATGTCATTTCGATTTTGTCGACATTCATCATTTTCTTTCAATAGTTTAGAATGTGTCTTTTTCAAAGAATCATAAATCGTTTTATACTCATCTTTTAATTGCTCAATTTCTTTTTCATATTTGAAAACTCGACATTTTAAAACCGCATTTTCATCATCAAGATTCTCAACTTTGGATGTTTGATGGTTTTGAAAAGACATGTTTTCTTTTTGACGTTGTAATTCGAGTTCAAAAGTAAGACTTTGAGCCTAACACCATTGAAGTTTCTTTTGAAGTTGAGAAATCCCGAGTGAAAGTTTTGTTTGAACATCATCATTATGAGTCATGATTTTCTCATTTTCTGCTTTTAAAATCTCAATCTCGTGTCTAAACGTATCATTTTCCACATTGTGGTCGGTTATGAGCATGGAATTGCATGAAAAATAAACAGAGTTCATAAATATAGATATAATATGAGAACTTAGAACATCTTCCAAGAGTCAATCTACTTCGTTTTGAAGAGTTTTGTTTTGACGTTTTTGTTTTGAATTCAAGTTTTCTGTTGCTTTGAAAATTTTCATCATGGATGAAACTTTGTTTTGTAGTTCCCGTTCATAGTGTGTTGCACAAAGACGCAAATGTCTAACATGAGGTAAAAATTTCGTTTGAAAATTTTGTCTTTGTTCTTTTGTGTAAGAAGATTGAAAAGTAGAAATTTTTATGTCAGAATTACGTTCAATTGCTTGTTCCAAAAGTTTGATATCTTTCATAAACGTATCAAAATACCGAAGTACGAGACATCGTTTAGGTAATGGTTGAATTTCACCAGAAGATGGTAAGGGCCATTTATTTGTAACACTGGTTTGATGGGACCAACATCAGAAGTTAATGCATGAATTTCTGAAATATACCAAGGTTGTTCTGTTTTTTCACTTTGAGAAACAAAAGTTTCATGGATTGATGATAATTTGGAATAATCAAATGGTTTAACCATATCCTTTTTGCTCATTTTCAATCGACTCTCGTCTTCTTGTTCCCATTCTTCCTAACAATTATATACATTAACACGCTTAACAGTATCATCAAACAATTGTTCTGCACTATACAACTTTAGATTTTATTTGAGAGCTATGTGTAGAAAACGTGGTTTATTGGCACGAAGAGCAAAGCCTTTTGAACCATTTGGATTTGATTTAAAAGTGAACTTTTGTATGGTTGTGACCGACTCACCAGTTTTGTAAACAATGTTTTGAAATTCTTTTATTTGTCTTTCTAACTCAACGATTTCATCAATGTGAGAATCAATTCGTTTCCGTGGCTTTTGTTTGTATTCAAAAAAAGTTGCTTGACAAACCGACATCTCCAAACTAGTTTTTGAAAGTTCAATTGTAAGATGTTCGACTTGTTGTTTTAACTCAAGCTTTTCTTGTTCTAATTTAGAAATTTGATTGTTATTGGAAACTATTAATTCTCGCATTTGATGTTGTAATTCTTGTTCTTTAACATAAGAATTTTGAAATGCCACTTCAAAACTTTTTTCTCATGTCGCTTGTGTTTCAAAGTTTTTATGTTGAGTTTTACAGCTCTCAAGTTCCGTAGTTAATGATGCAATATTAGATTTTAAGTTACCATTTATTTCATTGCATTTTTAAACTTGGGATTAGGTGGTCATGAGTAAGGTGATAAGTTCTGGATCTGGACCGGGCGAAGTTTCAATTTGTTCAAGTTGATCATTGTTACATTCATCAATTTGATCATCAAAGGTAACAACTGGGTTAATTTGATCATCATCATCAAATGTAACAAGTGGGTTAATTTGATCATCATCATCAAATGTAACGACCGTGTTAATTTTATCATCGTCTCAAAGAGGTAACAATGGATCATTTTGAGTAACTTGCTCCATGTCGAGTGCAGATGCAGACGGAGATGCTATTTCATGTATGAGACATATGTTTCCATTAGGTACCTGAGACAAGCCATCAATGTCATAAACTGGGCCTGTATCACTCATGTGAAGTTCCTGCATGTTAGCCATTAACATCACAGCAGCATTAGCTTACAGATCTTCCATTTCATCATCTGAATTAGCAGAGGCCATGAAGCTTTGTTTGTTGTCGGTGAGAGTTCCTCCTGCTTCATCCTTGAGTGCTAGAAGTAATGCTTGCTTATGAAAGTCACTGCCTTTCATCTTTGGTTTAGGACATGCATTAGCCAAATGACCCTTAGCATTACAGTTGTAACATCTGATCCCTACATTCCCAGTTTGTGCATTCCTATTTTCAACAATTTCAACCATTCTCTGAGGAGTACCAACATTGTTCCTACTTCCACTAGCAGCATTAGACGTTTGGCCATTTCCTGAATTTCCTGCATAATCACCGTTTCCTATTTGACGTCCATAAGATCGATTTGGCACCTCAACTAGTCCCCCTTGAACAACAGCTTGATTCCTTGGATTAGATGACTTGCGGAGACGATTGTTGGATTTGTTTGCAAATTTGTTGAAAGCTCGATCAATGAAGGCAAATCCTTGATTCAATGCATTAAATGCTTCCTCATCTTCATCATGTGCTTGTGCATAGAACATGCTGTCTTGTTTTTCATATGAAACAAGTTAATTGTCGGTTGATTGTTGTGAAGAATCATATGGAACGATCTGAGTGGAAGGTGATTGTTAAGGATATGTAAAGTGATGTTGTTGTTGACCAAATGCATGATTCGACACTGGTTAAGGAGCTTGATAAGATTGAGCCATAAGAGCAAATGAATTTGACTGTGGAGGAGGTGTTGAAGGTTGATACATTCCACAGAGAGCTCGATCTTTGTAAACTTCAGATTGATGATGCTTCAGATAATCAAACAACAATCCATACTTCGCATTATGAAGATTTTTGGCTTGACAAAAAAATGTGACATATTTCTGCCAATCTTGACCTAAACAATTTAGAAATTTGGTGTTGATAGCAATTTTAGGAAAGATGATATTGTGTCGGTCCAAGTCATTGATGATGTTTGTGAAGCGATGATAGTATGACTCTAATGACTCCCCTTATTCAATCATGAAAGTTTCATATTCGAGATAAAGCTGAGATTCTGATCCGTCTGAAAATGTATATATAAATATAAACAGTCTCAGAACGAATACTCGTGTGTAGTGTGAAACCAGGCAAGTGATCACCCGGATCGTTTCCCAACGAGATGTGAATGGGCAACTGCGAAAAGCTTTGGATTAGAGTGATTGATGATTTAGATTTGCTTTTGATTTTTCTTTTTAACAATTCTAAATAACAAATTAAAACAGATATGCACAATAAAATTAAACGCGAATTAATTAACCTAAAAACGCGCAACGAAAAATCTAAAATGGGACTAAAAAGTAAAATTTATGAAATTAAAAACCTAAAAATGTAAAATTACTTAAAACTTATTTTAAAACTTAAATTATATTTTTTTATACTTTTTATCTAATTATTATTAATTATTTATTATTTAATTACTAATTAAACTAATTTAAATTTATAAAAAATACTAAATGAACAAAGAAAATTCTAAAAATTTTTCTAAAAATATTATAAGATGAGAAAAAGCTAAGAAAATTATAAAAATGAAAATTACTTAATTAAAATTTAAAAAGATAAATTCTATTAAATAGAAGCTATCACTATATTTCTATTTTTTATTTTTCTTAAGGTCTAAAAATAAGATTATATTTTTCCTAGATTAAAAATGACAAAAGAAAATTATGAAAATTAAAATTATATTTTTCTGATTATTATTCTATTTATTATGATTTTATTACTAATAGAAACTAATAAAAAAGATTAAAAATATTAAATGACTTAGGAAAAATCTGAAAAATTCAGGATAAGTCAAAAATTTTATTTAAAATATAGGAAAAATAAAAGTAGAAGTTTAATAAGCCTGGAGAGCTGATTTGGGCAGATAAGCAATAAGCAAATAAGCCAAAAATAAGCTAATAAGCACAAAAGTTATCCAAATGCTCAGAACTGGCTTAAACAACTTAAATAAGCACAAATCAACTTAATATGACCAGATAAGCACTAAGGATCAGCAGATAAGCACATGCACAGTACACTACTCTTATGCAGAAAATTTAGAAATATGGCAGACTTGCAGAGCAAATTAAGCAGACTAAATAAGCTGATAAGTTGAATTTTAAGGGGGCAAAAGTTAGCTTATACTACTGGGTACACAAAAACATGAAAAGCCCCATCACAAACACACCAATTGAGATCCAATTTGACCCCAGATCAGGTACTCAGAACTAGGCTTGAACCTGGTTTTTGACTTTTGCAGTAAAACACACAAATTGACTTTGGTGAATTTTTATCCTATTTTAATGACTGAGAATGATGTAATAAGGTAAACTAAGATGAGATTAAGCTATCTTAACAAGTTTTGATCAACTGTGATGAATTTCACAAGTTAAAAATCCAACAGTGATCAACTTATGTGAGATTAAAAGTGATTTTGACTTTTTTCTGAATAAGGACTAGTTTTTATTGTTATTCTGAGTTAATATGAACTAGAGTGATATGTGACAACAACAAATAACAACAAAATCACTCAACAATACAACTGGATCAGTAAGATCCAAACAACCCTTAAACAACTGATTTTCAAAGCAACTAAAGATTTGAACCACAATACTGATTTCAGATTCTTTCTTATGATTATAACAGACAAATTAAACATGAAAATTCAGTGATAGTAGCAAGAAACACAGAAATGGACAAATTGCTATATTAACTGTTATGATGAGATTTTAGCAACTATCAAAATCAAAGAACAAGCAACTGATTTTAAGCTTTATATTACTTAACAATTACCACAGAGACATAAGAACACCAAAATTCAAGCAATAAACAACTGATTTTGTAAAATGCAATATTGAAGAGATTATGCTTACAAAATGCACTCCAGCTAAAAACCAAGAACAAGGATCCAAGAACACTCCTATGGGTTCTCCACAGAACCACTAACCCATTGCCATCCAGAATGAGCAATGCTCCAAGCTTGATTCATGATGAACACTGATTTTTAATTTAACTCTATTTTTTTTTATTTTTGTGAATTTTTTACTTTGCACTCTAAATTGATTGATAAGTTTCTAAAAGCTTAGAAAAGCTTCATAGGGAGCTTATATGAGCTTATTGAGTCTGTAACATCAACTATGAACAACATAAAGTAACTTGAGACTTTTGAACTTGAAAATTGCAATAATTGAATTCGTACATAAAACTTGAAATTGATTATTGAAAAGGTTTCACAATACACTTAGAACACTTAAGACAATGCTTAAAAGCTTGAACATAAACTAAGAAATGGAAATTAACTTAAACGACATATTTAACTAAAATTAAACTAGATATATCTCCACACTGCATCAATCTTCTTCTTTATATACTTTTGAGACTCCCCACTTGATTCTGAACATATCCCATCAATAAACTTGACCATTGGATGAGTCAAATTGATCTTAGCCGTTTAAACTAACTTTGGCGCCAAAAGTGGATATAGTGGATTGAGCAGGTTATTGCATTTAATGCGTTTTGGGGAGGTGGAGAAGAAGCATTCAATGCACTTTGTATTGTTAGGTAGCGTGTAGGAGGAGGGGGAGTGGTTTTGCAGAGATACTATGGGTGAGGTTGTTTTGGCGGGTTTGTGAGGTTGAAGATAGTTTGACCGAAGTCAAACTGGTATTTAAATACCAGGGTTGGGTCGGGTTGTGTTATTTAAAGATTGGGCTTGGGCTGGTTGTGTTGTGGACTGGGTTGGTTAATAAGGGTTGGGTAGTTGGGTTTAATTTTAGATTAGGGTCCGGTTGGTTTGTACAAATCACAAGGACCAAAATTGTAATTCCTGAAAATTGGAGGGCCAACCTGTAAATTCACAATAAATATCACAAGGACCAATTATGCCATATATGATTAGTTCAAAGGTTTATTTTTGATAATTCTCCATTTTTAAAACCTTAAGGACCATTTTTGACATTTTTCAAAGTTGAGGGACTAAATTTGTAATTTTATGAAACTTTGCACCAAAGGACTTATTATGTAATTTTATGATTCTTAAAAGACCTTTGATGACTTTTCCTGTTTTTAGAATAACCAGGGACTAGTTTTGACAACTTTTGAAAGTTGAGGGACTGAAACTGCCAATTATGCAAACTTTGTTCGTTTTTTATCTGTTTTTAAACATTTTGCATCTGAAACATATAAAACACAATTCTGGGATAATTTCAGTATTATGATGCATTTCTGAGTGTTTTTGGATGTTTTGGCAGCTCAGATTAGGTAAAAATGATGAGTATTTAGACACTCATCAATCCCCCACACTAAAATATTGCTAGTCCCTAGCAATCTTTTATGAAGTTTTAATGGATTTTTCTCTTTACCAAAAGCCATTACTTCTGGAGTAGCCAAATGTTTTAGTTCAAGTAAGAACTATGGTACACTGATAACCATATGATTTTGAGTAAATCACCAGCTGTAAACGGGTTTGATTTGTCTTTACCAAAAGCCGTTTGCTTCTGGACTAGCCAATGTTTTAGTATGTGATACTTTGGTACAATGATAACCAAATGATTTTGAGCAAATCATCAGCTGTCAACGGTTTTGATTTGTCTTTACCAAAAGCCGTTTGCTTCTGGACTAGCCAACTCTTAGATAAATTACAACTATTATCTTTGGTGAGCTGATTACCAATATGGTTTTTCACTGCCTTTACCACAAGCCATAACCTTGCGGGCTAGCCAACTCTTCACTTTTAAAGATATGGTGAGTCGAATACCATACAATTTTTGGCAAATTGCAAGTCATAAACGGATTTGATATATCTTTACCAAGAGCCGTTTGCTCTCGGATTAGCCAATCCTTATGTGGGTTAGACATGGCGGACTGATAACCATTTATTGAGTTCTAAGTGAAAAAATTTTAAAATTTTGGCTAAAAATGGGGGTACTAGATGGTACATTTGATCAAATTCGCTAGAATTCCCCCCCACACTTAGAACTGAATATTGCCCTCAATATTCAAAGTACCGGAGGTTAAACCAACACTTAGAACGTGAAAGGGAAATACTAATAGCCATTATTTTTATACATACACTTTTTTTTTTTTTAGAACATATACATATATACAATATGTGGGGCATCTCCCCCACACTAGGTGGTAGAACAGAGAAAGAAAACAGAGACATGGGTGAGAACCCATGTTGTGGGCTAATGTTTTTGATCACCGAGTCACTAGCTTGACTCGATCCCTGCATTCATTGGTTCATGGGGAAAGTTTGAAAATCCGGGACAACCATGGGTGGTATGTCCTCTCCAAAGTAGTGTTTTAAACGATGACCATTCACTTTGAAATTAGGCCCGTCAGCTTGAGATAACTCAACGGTACCATATGGATAAACCTTTGTGATAGTGAATGGACCAGACCAACGGGATTTGAGTTTGCCTGAGAAGATCTTTAATCTTGAATTAAAAAGAATGACTCGATCACCAACGTTAAAAACGCCGTTCTTGATTTTAGAGTCATGAATCTTCTTTGTCTTTTCTTTATAGATCAAAGAGTTCTCGTAGGCTTGATCACGCAGTTCATTTAATTCATTCATTTGAACTTTACGGTGATCACCCGCAGTTTGGAGGTCAAAGTTAGCAGTTTCAAGGCCCAGTAGGCTTTGTGCTCTAATTCGATCGGAAGATGACATGCCTTTCCGTACACAAGTTTGTAAGGCGTACACCCGATGGGTGTTTTGTAAGCTGTACGGAAGGCCCATAGTGCATCATCCAATTTATCCGACCAGGATGCACGATTTTCTCCTACAGTCCTTTCCAGTATCCCGTTGAACTTCTTTTATATTGGTGGGTGATACGCAGTAGAAAGACGGTGAGTTACACCATACTTTTGCATGACTTTATCAAATTTGTCATTGCAAAAATGCGTACCACGATCACTGATTATAGCACGTGGAGTTCCAAAACGGGCAAACAGAGCTTTCAGGAATTTTACAACCACTCGGGCATCATTAGTGGGTAAAGCTTTTGCTTCAACCCATTTTGACAAATAGTCAACAGCCACGAGAATGTATTTATTTCCTCGAGATGATGGAAATGGCCCCATAAAGTCAATGCCCCAGACATCAAAGATTTCACAAACTTGAATAGCATTTTGTGGCATTTCATTTCGTTGTGAAATATTTCCGTGACGCTGACAAGCTTCACAAGTTTTGATGAGATCTTGGGCATCTTTATAGATTGTGGGCCAATAAAACCCGGAATCAAACACCTTTTTGGCGGTGTAGTTAGGACTATGATGGCCCCCAGTGGGTCCAGCATGGCAAGCTTTGAGAATGTCAATAGCTTCCTGTCCATAAACACACCGTCGGATGACTTGATCCACACAGATTTTGAATAAGTAGGGGTCGTCCCAGAAGTAATGTTTAACATCCTTGAAGAATTTATTCTTCTGTTGGGTCGACATCCCCTTCACTATGAAGTTACCCGCATGGTAATTTGCGAAGTCAGCAAACCATGGGGTAGTAGAATCTCCACGAAAAGCAACCACATTGAGTGTCTCGAGAGGAAATGTTTCATTTATTTCCTTTTTCTCAAAAACATCTTGGTGTGGGTTCTCTAATCGGGACAGATGATCAGCAGCTAGGTTCTCAGCTCCCTTTTTATCACGTATTGTGATATCAAATTCTTGCAGGAGGAGAACCCAACGGAGCAATCTCGGCTTTGCATCTTGTTTTGCAAAGAGATATTTGAGAGCCGAGTGATCCGTATACACTACACATTTTGTCAAGATTAAATATGGCCGAAACTTCTCAAAGGCATACACCACAGCCAACAATTCTTTTTCTGTAGTGGTGTAATGAGTTTGAGCTTCAGTCATGGTTTTACTTGCGTAGTGGATAGGCTGAAAGTGTTTAGCTTTTCGTTGCCCCAGGACTGCACCGATAGCAAAATCGCTTGCATCGCACATGAGCTCAAAGGGAAAATCCCAGTCGGGGGCAACTAGAATGGGTGCTTCAGTAAGCTTTTTCTTTAATGTTTCAAAAGCTTCGATGCACTCGGGTGAGAAGATAAAAGGAGCATCCTTTTCAAGAAGATGAGTCATAGGCCGGGCTATTTTAGAAAAATCTTGTATGAATCTACGATAGAAACCGGCATGACCCAAAAAACTCCTAATACCTTTGACGGTAGTGGGATGAGGTAATTTACCAATGACATCAACTTTAGATCTGTCAACCTCAATCCCGTTCTTAGATATCTTATGGCCGAGGACAATGCCCTCTCTGACCATAAAGTGACTCTTCTCCCAATTTAGACAAAGATTGGTGTCTTCACACCGTTTCAACATGTTTTCTAAATGGGAGAGACATGTTTCGAATGAATCCCCAATGACCGAGAAGTCATCCATAAAGACCTCCATCGTTTTCCCGATCATGTCGGAAAATATGGACATCATGCACCTTTGGAATGTGCCTGGAGCATTACATAAGCCGAAAGGCATACGTTTATAAGCAAAGGTTCCATAAGGGCATGTAAAGGTGGTCTTTTCTTGATCTTGTGGATCAATGGGGATTTGAAAGTAACCCGAGAAACCATCAAGGAAACAATAGTACTCGTTTCCCGCTAATCTCTCAAGCATCTGGTCCATGAAGGGCAGAGGAAAATGGTCTTTACGGGTGGCATCATTTAACTTACGATAGTCAATGCAAACACGCCACCCAGTAACCAATCGAGTTGGAATCAACTCATTCTCCTCATTTGTGACAACAGTTATGCCACCCTTTTTTGGAACACAGTGAATGGGACTAACCCAAGGACTATCAGAGATGGGGTAAATCAATCCTGCATCAAGAAGTTTGAGAACCTCTTGTTTGATAACATCATGGATTTTGGGATTTACCCTTCGCGGGTGTTGGACTGCTGGTTTAAAGTCATCCTCCATTAATATCTTGTGAGTACAAAATTCAGGGTCGATACCCTTTATGTCGGAGAGTTTCCAAGCAATGGCTTGCTTGTGTGACTTCAAGACCTTTATTAGAGCAGTCTTTTCCTCATCACTTAAGTCTTTAGCAATAATGACGGGTAATTTATCATCACCCTCCAAAAATGCGTACTCAAGATGAGGTGGTAAGTCTTTGAGTTCGACCTCAGGAAATTCATCGTTTTTCTCAACCGATTTGATTTCCTCATTATGAAGTTTAACGGGAGGGAGTGGAGGAGAATTGTCTTGATTTAACAATGTCTCAAGAAGAAGAATATCTCCCTCCAGATCAATCTCAGCGTCATCAATTCCTTCCAGAAATGAATCACACTCGAGAAAAGCCTCGATCTCTTCCAAATTGAAATTACTTCCCTCAAACGGAGTGAGAGAAGGGGAAGAGTCGGAAATGATAGGTAGAGAAGATGTGGTGGTATCCCCACTCACAGAATTATGAGAATAACCAAGAAACTCTTGAGAGTACTCCTCTGAAACAATATCAATGACATCGATTCGGTTAACCGATTCAGATTCATAATTTGGGGAGTACTTAGAAGTTTGATCGAGGTTAAAGGTAACAGCTTCATTATCCACACGTAATGTGATTTCGTGCTCAAATACATCAATGAGAGCACGGCCAGTTTTTAGGAATCCTCTCCCAAGAATGAGAGGAACCCTAGGATCAGCATCGAAATCGACAACCACAAAGTCAGCTGGAAAATGGAACTTTCCTACTTTCACAAATACATCCTCCGCAATGCCGCGAGGGTGAGATGTGGAACGATCTGCAAGCTCAAGAGTCATGCAGGTAGTAGTGAGTTCAGGAAGAGAAAGTTTCTCCCAGACTGAATAAGGCATCAGGTTAATGCTTGCACCAAGATCGGCCAAGGCATAGCATTCAACCATTCCTGGAAAGACACAAGGTAGTAAAAATCTTCCAGGATCTCCAAGCTTCACAGGAAGTTTTTTCAAGATAACTGCTGAGCAATTCTCATTTAATGGAGTCTTTGCCATTTCAAACAATTTTTCCTTGTTGCTTAACAAGTGTTTGATTGTGGATGCAAACTTGGGCATCAGAATGATAGCATCCGCAAAGCTTATGTCAAAATGTAATTCCTGGAAAATTTTGAAAATTTTTTCCATTTGTTGACTAGCTTTTTCGCGGAGCTTTTGCTCATGTAAACGTGATGGGTAAGGAATAGAAGGTTCGGATTTAGGATTTTCAACAGGGATTTCATGCGATTCAAAAACAACTCCTGGTTTGGGTTTTGGTTTCGGGACAACTTGAGGTTGGACGTTGTCGGCACCTCTGTTATTAATAGGAAGTTCCTTGTCCTTAGTTACCTTAGGCTCACTTTCCACTACCTTGGGGAGAGGAGAAGAAGTGGTAGTAGGAATAGTGGGTCCATCATAAGCTTTACCACTGCGTGTGGTGACAGCTTTGAGTTCACCCTTTGGGTTTGGAATGGTATTACCAGGGAGACCTCCCGAGGTAGAAGGTGGATTGATGTGGTTCATGAGACTGGCAAGCATATTCTTAACCTCGCTGTGAGAGTGATTAATCTTGTTTGAAAGCTCATTCTTTAGCTCGTTTCCTTGCTTGTATATTGAAGATTGAAATTCATTCCTCAATCCAGAGATCTGATTTTGTATTCCCTTCATTTTGGTCTCATTAAACTTGATGTAGTTATCAAGTTCATTCGGGAGAGGTCCTTGATGATTAGGAGCCGAATACCCTTGATTACCCCTCTGGGGTGGGTATTGATTGTTTGGGGCATGAAATTGATTTTGCATGTTTTGCCCTCTTTGTTGATTAGGATTAATCCTATTTGGATTGTTGGGAGGAGGAAATCCGGGTGGTCCAAATTGATTGCTAGCCCGGTGGTTTGGGTCCACTTGAGGACGGTGCTGATTACCTCCTTGATTGGATGTTCCGGCTATAGCATTAACATCAAATGTATTGCCATCGGTGGCAGTACAATTATAGTAAGCGTGAGGACCACCACAAGTAACACAAACTTCTATCTTTTTTACTTCAGCAATGTGAGAAGTTTGCGGAGCGGACTCTTTCTTTTGTGTGGAAAAAACCAAAGCTTGAATAACCTTCGTGAGTTCAGCAAGCTGAGTATCAGTACTGGACTGACTCACGGGAGATGAAGTGGAAGGACCAACACTAGCCTGGGAATTATATGTCCTGTTTCGTGTAGTGCGGACCTTAGACTTATTTTCAATGAGTGCAATGGCTTCCTTAGTGGATTTGCTCAGAAAATTACCTCCAGCTGAGGCATTGAGAGAATCTTGGTCAGATGGGTTTAACCCACTGTAGAAAGTGTCCATCTGCATCAAATCGGTGAAACCGTGATGAGGACATTTGCGGAGCAATTCTTTGAAACGATCCCATGCTTCTCCAAATGGTTCATCAAACCTTTGAGTGAATTTCATGATTTCATTTTTAAGATGCGTGGTTTTAGAAGGAGGAAAGAATTCATTTACGAATTTTTGAACTAAATCTTCCCATGTTCTAATTGATCGAGGGGGTTGTTTGTCAAGCCAAATCGGGCTGCCCCATCTATAGAAACGGGAAAAGAAGAAGTTTGATTGATTCTGGGACATTTTACATTGATGGTGGATGTGATTTTATTGAACCATCGAACGTGATCTTGAGGATCGTCCCTCTCAAAACCATAGAATTGACGCGATGTTACAAGGTTTATCAACCCAGTTTTAAGCTCAAAATTCTCAGCCACGATGGCTGGAACAATAATGGCATCTCCATAACCCTCGGTGGGAGCTTGGAGAAGCTCATTCATAGGACGGTCTTCTGCCATGATGACAGGGGTTTGGGGATCAGTCCGTAACTCGGGTACGACTGATGGAGCAGAACGTCTACGACGTCTTCGAGGTATATTTCCAAGCTCACGGAGAGGGCTTGATGACCTAGAAGAACGAGTGCGCATGCACTTAGCAAAATTTTTCAATTAAAATCAAGATCGAGAGAAAACACAAGTGAACTTAAACCAATAATCAACAAGCGTACGGTAGCTCTCTAAAAGATAAACGCACAGAGTGGCGGAGAAGCAGAGGTGGGCAATTAAATGCTCCTTAAAAACCCGCTTCTTTCAGTCCGACAATTTAATGTCAGACTATCCTTAAACCTCCGTTATAGTTTGTTTATCAATCAAAGGTGAGCCGATATTCGCAAGTGATACAAAGGCAAGTTTTTATCTTAGGTTTGGGAACTTATTATGGCCGTACCCCCAGTTAGGTAGTACTCAGTCTTGGTTCTCGATGGTTAATTTTTATTATTTGTTATTTAGTAAAGAAAACGGAAAATGTTTTTGGGTTTTTAATTTTTTATGTGATAATAATAATAATAATATATATAGAAAAGAAAAGAAAAAATATTTTTGGTATTTTATATTGTTTTTGGGAAATAGGAACTTCTTGGAAGAAGGATCTCGAATCACTAATCGCTAAAACTTACACAACTGTCGCAGCACACCTCCCCGGCAGCGGCGCCAAAATTTGATCCGTCTGAAAACGTATATATAAATATAAACAGTCTCAGAACGAATACTCGTGTGTAGTGTGAAACCAGGCAAGTGATCACCCGGATCGTTTCCCAACGAGATGTGAATGGGCAACTGTGAAAAGCTTTGGATTAGAGTGATTGATGATTTAGATTTGCTTTTGATTTTTCTTTTTAACAATTCTAAATAACAAATTAAAACAGATATGCACAATAAAATTAAACGCGAATTAATTAACCTAAAAACGCGCAACGAAAAATCTAAAATGGGACTAAAAAGTAAAATTTATGAAATTAAAAACCTAAAAATGTAAAATTACTTAAAACTTATTTTAAAACTTAAATTATATTTTTTTATACTTTTTATCTAATTATTATTAATTATTTATTATTTAATTACTAATTAAACTAATTTAAATTTATAAAAAATACTAAATGAACAAAGAAAATTCTAAAACTTTTTCTAAAAATATTATAAGATGAGAAAAAGCTAAGAAAATTATAAAAATGAAAATTACTTAATTAAAATTTAAAAAGATAAATTCTATTAAATAGAAGCTATCACTATATTTCTATTTTTTGTTTTTCTTAAGGTCTAAAAATAAGATTATATTTTTCCTAGATTAAAAATGACAAAAGAAAATTAAGAAAATTAAAATTATATTTTTCTGATTATTATTCTATTTATTATGATTTTATTACTAATAGAAACTAATAAAAAAGATTAAAAATATTAAATGACTTAGGAAAAATCTGAAAAATTCAGGATAAGTCAAAATTTTTATTTAAAATATAGGAAAAATAAAAGTAGAAGTTTAATAAGCCTGGAGAGCTGATTTGGGCAGATAAGCAATAAGCAAATAAGCCAAAAATAAGCTAATAAGCACAAAAGTTATCCAAATGCTCAGAACTGGCTTAAACAACTTAAATAAGCACAAATCAACTTAATATGACCAGATAAGCACTAAGGATCAGCAGATAAGCACATGCACAGTACACTACTCTTATGCAGAAAATTTAGAAATATGGCAGACTTGCAGAGCAAATTAAGCAGACTAAATAAGCTGATAAGTTGAATTTTAAGGGGGCAAAAGTTAGCTTATACTACTGGGTACACAAAAACATGAAAAGCCCCATCACAAACACACCAATTGAGATCCAATTTGACCCCAGATCAGGTACTCAGAACTAGGCTTGAACCTGGTTTTTGACTTTTGCAGTAAAACACACAAATTGACTTTGGTGAATTTTTATCCTATTTTAATGACTGAGAATGATGTAATAAGGTAAACTAAGATGAGATTAAGCTATCTTAACAAGTTTTGATCAACTGTGATGAATTTCACAAGTTAAAAATCCAACAGTGATCAACTTATGTGAGATTAAAAGTGATTTTGACTTTTTTCTGAATAAGGACTAGTTTTTATTGTTATTCTGAGTTAATATGAACTAGAGTGATATGTGACAACAACAAATAACAACAAAATCACTCAACAATACAACTGGATCAGTAAGATCCAAACAACCCTTAAACAACTGATTTTCAAAGCAACTCAAAGATTTGAACCACAATACTGATTTCAGATTCTTTCTTATGATTATAACAGACAAATTAAACATGAAAATTCAGTGATAGTAGCAAGAAACACAGAAATGGACAAATTGCTATATTAACTGTTATGATGAGATTTTAGCAACTATCAAAATCAAAGAACAAGCAACTGATTTTAAGCTTTATATTACTTAACAATTACCACAGAGACATAAGAACACCAAAATTCAAGCAATAAACAACTGATTTTGTAAAATGAAATATTGAAGAGATTATGCTTACAAAATGCACTCCAGCTAAAAACCAAGAACAAGGATCCAAGAACACTCCTATGGGTTCTCCACAGAACCACTAACCCATTGCCATCCAGAATGAGCAATGCTCCAAGCTTGATTCATGATGAACACTGATTTTTAATTTAACTCTATTTTTTTGTATTTTTGTGAATTTTTTACTTTGCACTCTAAATTGATTGATAAGTTTCTAAAAGCTTAGAAAAGCTTCATAGGGAGCTTATATGAGCTTATTGAGTCTATAACATCAACTATGAACAACATAAAGTAACTTGAGACTTTTGAACTTGAAAATTGCAATAATTGAATTCGTACATAAAACTTGAAATTGATTATTGAAAAGGTTTCACAATACACTTAGAACACTTAAGACAATGCTTAAAAGCTTGAACATAAACTAAGAAATGGAAATTAACTTAAACGACATATTTAACTAAAATTAAACTAGATATATCTCCACACTGCATCAATCTTCTTCTTTATATACTTTTGAGACTCCCCACTTGATTATGAACATATCCCATCAATAAACTTGACCATTGGATGAGTCAAATTGATCTTAGCCGTTTAAACTAACTTTGGCGCCAAAAGTGGATATAGTGGATTGAGCAGGTTATTGCATTTAATGCGTTTTGGGGAGGTGGAGAAGAAGCATTCAATGCACTTTGTATTGTTAGGTAGCGTGTAGGAGGAGGGGGAGTGGTTTTGCAGAGATACTATGGGTGAGGTTGTTTTGGCGGGTTTGTGAGGTTGAAGATAGTTTGACCGAAGTCAAACTGGTATTTAAATACCAGGGTTGGGTCGGGTTGTGTTATTTAAAGATTGGGCTTGGGCTGGTTGTGTTGTGGACTGGGTTGGTTAATAAGGGTTGGGTAGTTGGGTTTAATTTTAGATTAGGGTCCGGTTGGTTTGTACAAATCACAAGGACCAAAATTGTAATTCCTGAAAATTGGAGGGCCAACCTGTAAATTCACAATAAATATCACAAGGACCAATTATGCCATATATGATTAGTTCAAAGGTTTATTTTTGATAATTCTCCATTTTTAAAACCTTAAGGACCATTTTTGACATTTTTCAAAGTTGAGGGACTAAATTTGTAATTTTATGAAACTTTGCACCAAAGGACTTATTATGTAATTTTATGATTCTTAAAAGACCTTTGATGACTTTTCCTGTTTTTAGAATAACCAGGGACTAGTTTTGACAACTTTTGAAAGTTGAGGGACTGAAACTGCCAATTATGCAAACTTTGTTCGTTTTTTATCTATTTTTAAACATTTTGCATCTGAAACATATAAAACACAATTCTGGGATAATTTCAGTATTATGATGCATTTCTGAGTGTTTTTGGATGTTTTGGCAGCTCAGATTATGTAAAAATGATGAGTATTTAGACACTCATCAGATTCCATGTCTTCTTGATTGAGTTACGTGCCTTCCATCAAAAGATGTACATGTTCCCACATATCCTTAGCAGTCTTCTGAGCATTAATGCTACGGTAAATTGGATTAGGTATTCCCAGAAGAATATACTCCAGTGCAAGTTCATTAGCTTCAAGGTGTAGGATTTGTTCTGGTGTAAGTTGATTCTATGGTAGAGTTGTCACAGTCTCAGGTCTTGGAAGAACAGCAGTGGCATCACCCGCAACCGTTATAGTTGGCATTTGAAAGGGTCCTTTAAGGATAACTTGTTTCAGGTGCTTGCCATGAGGTTTCCAGAGTTCCATGAACCTTAAGAATTTGCTTGCCCATTGAACATAATTACCAGGTGTAAGCATTGGAGGTCGTTCTAGTGAACCTGCTTCATGGATAGATTGTTGACTGCTGATAGCTTCACACATTCGATCAAACCAATGTGGTTGTTTTGGTGGAAGAGGCATTGGATACATCAGGAATTGTTGTGTTGGTAATGGTGGTTGTTGATGGTATTGTTGTTGTTGGAAGAATTGTGGATTTTGTGGAGGAGGGAATGGTTGTCCTTGTTGATGAGGGTAAAAATGGAATTGATTGAAATAAGGATATGGTGGTTGAGACATTGTTACACTTGTGTAATGTATGGATCTTGTAGATGGCTAAGAAGTGAGATGAGTTGTTGAAAAATTAAGTCCTTGTTCGAAAGTGTTTGGATTCCCTTGTTCGAAGGTTTCTTGAATTGCTTGTTCAAAAGTTTCTGAAATTGCTTGTTCAAAAATAGTATGAAGTCCTTGTTCGAAACTTGTCAACTTTGTTCGAAAGTTTTAACTTTCAAAGTAGACTTTCTAATTTATACAAATTAGAAAGATTCCCAAGTGTCGAAGTGTTTTTCTTACTTATACAAGGAAGAGAAACACTGAGAAATCCAAAAATCCTGATGATACTAGCTGGAGTGCTTGTTCGAAAGATTAGGGTTTAAGGAGCTAGTTCGAAACTTCAGGGTTTTTGCTAGTTCGAAAGTTGGACTGGTTTTTACAAAACACTTAAAGACAATCAAAAACTGTTTTTTGATGCAATTTTCTTGTACAACTAACCTTAGAAACACAAAAACTTTAATAAAGTTGCAAACTTGAAGGTTTTTAATCAAATTGAGGCTAGTTCGAAACTTTGTAGAACAAAACAAGTACGATTTAAAACTATACTTTTAAGCGAACAAGTTTGAAACTTTCATGTTCTAAGAGGTTTATGTTGATCCAAAATACATAATCTTACTGAGCTTGTTAGAAACTTTGAAGAATGTCAAAGAGTATGCGGAATCTACTCTTGAACACTTAGAAGAATATCAATGTAACAGTAAACGATGAAACAGTAAACTATATTGAACACAATATCACCAAAATGCTTCAATATTATTAGCTCAATAATACGAGTACTCTATTTAGTACTAGGGTTTATAACTTTGAAGCTATATCAAAAACATATGTCTAAAATATCTAAACCTAGGACCTCCTTTTATAGACTAAGGAGTCCTTTACAAGATAACTACAAATCTTCTAGAATATACAAATAAGTCTAAACATATAGAATATACACAGAATATCTTCTAAACTTATCACATTACACGTCTTTATCCCATAGCAGTAAATATCTTCATCAGCAATCTTTAGCAATACAAAGCTAGTCTGGCAGTACTAACTTTTACTCTAGCTGTGCAAACTTGATTAGTAATGTTGGTTGTAATCTTCAGCAGTTTCATCTTTGGCTTGACAGTACTAACTTAGCTTGGCAGTACTAAGTGTGTAGACTTGTAATTCCCAACAATCCTCCCTTAAACTTGTGATTTACCTCCAAATCATCAAGTTTCTTGAATTACATCTTTGACCTAGAGAGGATTCTTCCAAACACTTCATCTTCTCTTCAGTCTACATTAAGATCTTTCTTAGCAATTTCCTTGCCATCTCAGTCTCTTCTTCCAATCCTAGATTGTTGGCTTGAAACTTCCATAGTGTATCACATTCATCTAGATCAAATAACCTCTTCAATTCAACCCATATCATTCTTTCTTTGTTGTCTGTTGGTTCTGCTGAGCTGAATTTTTCTTTGACCAAACTCCATAGCTTCACCAGATCTTCTCTGTCAAATGTCTTGAGAATATCATCAAATTGTTGATATATCTCAGTGTGATCTTCAACCCTGATGATCTTCCAACTCTTTATCCTCCCATCTTCTTGAACTTCCCAATAAATAATAAGATACTTAGCCTGTAGGGCTTCCACATTCATTCCTTCTTCAGGAATAACAATCATCATTTGTTGAAGTTGTTCTTCAGTCAATTCTTCTTCTTCTTCTTGTTCTTCAGCTGAGGGTAGATCTTCACTGATTTTTTTCTTCTTAGAAGATTCTGATTCCAAAGAAATTCTAGCTCCTTTTCTTCTCTGTTCTTCTTCTTCTATATCCATAGGGATAAAAGCTTGAACTTTCTTGTAGGCCTTTCTATATAGATCTACAATCTCTTCATATGGTCTGCCTTTTAGTTGACTAATAGTCCAATGATCTTGATTTTTCAGATATTCCTTCATATACTTCATCATCTTTGCTTGAGTTGGAGGTTTGTTCTTTCTAGTAGCAGCTTTCTTTGCACTCTGAATCTTTCTAATAACTTCAAGCAGATCATTCAGGGCATTTTCTCTTTCTTCTACATTGATGGTTGCCCTATCTTCTTCATAAATCTTCTGAGCTAACAACTCATCTGCTTCTTCTTGTGCTGATCTTTCTGCATCTTTACTTTCAACAATTTCTTTTGCAAGCCTTTGGTCTTCAAAAAACTGTGCAATCTTCTGTTCTTCCACCAATCTAGCTTGTTCTTCATCATGAACCCTTTGAGCAATTTTTGCATCAAAAATTATCTGAGCTTGAACTCTCTCTTTGAGCTTCTTTGGTTGCTCAGACTCTATCATGATTCTCTTTCCCTTATCTGCAGCTTTAGCAGTACTAACTGATGCGTCAGCAGTACTGATAGATACACCAGCAGTACTAACATGTTCTTGAGCAGTAGGAGCAGTATCAACACCTGTTTCACCCATACCAGTATCAAGCCTCTCCTGAATGTCTGTATCTTCTTCTACCAGTGTGATGTTTGGATCTTCATTTATTTCAACAATTTTCCTCCCCTCTTTGGAAGGATCCTCCAAATCATCATCTGAATCTTCTTTTGAACAGTCAGACTCTACAATGTTTGCCCTCCTTTTTGCTTTATTGGCCTTGAGTTTTTGCTGCAACTTCTTCACTTTCTGAATCAACTTGGTATAAGCAGCACCATAAAGTTTCTTTGTCTCTTTTAATTCTTTCTCCAAGCCAGTGACCCTTGCTGTCAGTCTTGTACAAATTTCCATCAATTCTTTGGGTGCCAGACTGCCCTCATCACTTCCAAGTGTGTTAACTCTTAGGAGAGGTGAATCATGGGGCATGTCCCCTATTATATCTTGGTGGCTGGGGTTTCCATCATCTGAATCAAGCTCATGAGAACTTGACTCATTAGATGTTGCCATGGGTTGGGTCTTATAAATGTTACCACTAGCCTGCCCAGCTTCTAAGCCAGAGACAATAGTGGTAGGCCTAACCATTCTGTCAGAGAAAGCCTCATCTTCTACATTAGGATAAGTAGGAGATCTGGGCTGAGGAACCACAGATTCCTTTCTGATTCTCCTCCTACATGTTTGAATGATTTGTGGTTGCGAGGAAGATGGAGCACTGATGGGTGTGTGATGGGACTCAACTGGGAGAGTTGATCCTTTACCCTGAATGTTTTGCACAACCGTTTCTGGAAAAAGTGGTACTTCTATCCCCTTATAGCCATTAGAAGCTATCCTCATATTACTAAAAAGTTTTTTAGTAAGGCAAGGAGTTGGATAAACAGTTTTCTTAGATAGAAGCAAATTTTTGTGTTTGTTCAAAAACATTTGAATAAACTTTGGATACATTAAAAACTTGCATTTGCTATCCAAGTTTTTCATCATACCATCGAAAATCAGTTTTGAAAAGTTAAAAGTCCTGTTTGTTGCTAAACAAATAAGAGCAGTTGCAATATTACTCCTGAATTGCTCCCATGAAGTTTTCTTTGGACTTAAACAATGTAAAATGGTATGTATGAGAAATCTCCATTGAGGGGCAAATTGTCTTTTTTGAAAAGTTAGTTTATTAGAAGTGGACACATACCCCATCATGGAAAGAGTTTCAAAAATTTCAGTGTTAGGCAAAGTACTAATACCATGATCATTTGCTAGTTTAAGATGTCTCCTAACAGATGACACAGTAATAGTGAAAGTTTTGCCATCAACTATTGCAATTATTTGTTTTTCTCCATTATCAAGTGTATTAGCAGTAGCAGTCTGCCAACACTTATTGATTTGAGAACTATAGATAGTAGGATTTGCTAGAAGTGAATACCTGATGTGACTAGTACTGAGAAAATCCAGTATCTGATGAAACCATTGACTACCCTCTGTTTTCTCCAAGAATGCGACCATATTATGCATATCACAAAATTCCATATTAGCCATTAAGATTGAGAAAAGAATAATTAGAGTGTTGGGATATGATTGATGTTGGGAGAATTTGAGAATGGTAAAGCCAATTGAGGTCTTATAGAGTACACTTAGGGTTTTGATGGAACCGACTTGAATAAATCTTTTCTTTTGAATGAAGAAATCTTAGAAAATAAAGAAAGTATGTAAATTATCCAAATTAGTAACCCTATAAGCATGGTAAATACCTAAAATATCTGAACGACTATATTTAAAAAATGGTTACTGCCAAACAGCACTAACGGTTACCCAACAGTACTAAATTTAGCCTAGCAGTACAAACTTTTGCATAGCAGTACTAAATTTTTGCAAAAACTTTCTCTCAGCAGTATTAACTCAATTTCTTTTAAAACAAAACTGCACTCAAACTTTTTGAAGGGATTAAGTATAAAGGAAGACACTCAATCATTTTCGGTTGCATTTAACCTCTGGTTGTGTGAGAACCAATGTTTTCAGTATAAATACTACCTGTAATCAGATAAACTCATTAAAAGAGATTTCTTGATAGGGTTTCCAGCTCGTCGCATGTATTACCTCTAACACAAATGCATTAGATTCACTTTTGCTCGCAGTTCTCTAAAGCAGATGTCCTCAGACTAACACACTATACTTAGTATAGAATGGTAAATAGTAAGTTAGATCAATTACTATCTGACTAACTAAAACCATCAATTAATGTTCAAAATACCACCTGATAAACATAGGTTGATTTCAGGAAAGAGATTTTAAAGAACCTCCCAACTCAGGTGTAAAACCCTTGTCGTGATCCCCAAATCCTCTCTATCATGAATCAGTTTCACCAGCTTTTAGCAATAGCATTGCAAACATTCCACCACTTTTGCTTCTCACACAGCATCAATACGAATCATACTGCTTGCTTATCCTGCAAATGTTAGTCTAATACCAAGAAAACACAATCCAGAGTATTTCCTATTTAACAGTATCAAGTTTCACTGACAGTTTTAACTTAGCATTACTAATTTGCACTCGCAGTATTAACTCAGCAGTCTAGCAGTATTAACATCTAACAATACTAATCCTTTACAAAACTTCACAAAGACACAAAGAGATTAAAACTTTATGGATTTAGCATTCCAATACTTGCAACCAAGTACTGAAACCTTCCAACATCAAAACCTTTTGTAAGTAAATCTGCAAAATTGTTATCTGTGTGTATTTTAACAACTTGAATTAACTTTTTGTCATTGCATTCTCTTATAAAATGATGTCTAATCTCTATGTGTTTTGTTTTAGAGTGTAAAATAGGATTTCTAATAATACATATAGTACTGTGATCGTCAATGAAAATCATGGTGTGCATAAAATTATACCCACAGTCTAGCATTTGATTCTGAATCCAGAGTACTTGTCCATAGCAACTAGCAGCAGCCACATATTCAGCTGCAGTTGTAGAATTGGCAACCACAGTTTGCTTCTTACACTGCTATGAAATCTATCTGCATCCTAAGAACTAACAACCACCTGTTGTTGACTTCCTATCTAAAATTGCACCAGCATAATCACTATCACTATATGCCACCAGATCAAATGGAGATTCTCTAGGATACCAAAGACCTAATTTGGGTTGGCCTTTTAGATACCTAAAGATCCTTTTCACAGCATGTAAGTGGGAAACCTTAGGTGTAACTTGAAACCTTGCACATGCACATACTGCAAACATAATGTCTGGTCTAGATGATGCAAGATACATCAATGATCCAATCATTGACCTATAGAGATGAACATCAACATCATCACCATCTAAGACTTTGAGCAAAGGTTTGTCTGGATCCATTGAGGTGCTAGCTGTCTTGACATCAGTATACCCAAATTTCTTAAAGATATCAGCTAAATATTTATCCTGACAGATAAATATACCATCTTGCTTTTGCTTGACTTGTAGCCCTAAGAAGAAATTTAGTTCTCCTATGGAACTCATTTGAAACTAGTCAGGCATCAGTTTCATACCAGGCTCTTGGGGCATGATGCAAACCATAGAGAGCTTTCACCACCTTCTAGACTTTGTCTGGATAGTCAGGATCTTCAAACCTTGGTGGTTGAGTAACATAAACCTCTTCATCAATTGTACCGTAAAGGAAAGCACTCTTCACATCCATCTGATACACCCTGAATACCATAAAAGAAGCATAAGCTAAAAACAGCCTTATAGCCTAAATTCTTGCTACAGGGGCATAAAATTCATCATAGTCTATGCCTTCTTCTTGAGTAAAACCATGTGCAACCAGGCTTGCTTTATTTCTAATGACAATTCCTCTCTCATCCTTCTTTTTCCTGAAAACCTATTTTGTACCAATTGCCCACTTACCCTTAGGCAAATCTACTAGAACCCAAACTTTTTGAAGCTTAAACTGTAAAAGCTCCTCTTGCATTGTTTCAACCTAGGATGGGTCACTTAGAGCTTTGGCAATTTTCTTGGGTTCTTCCTGAGATAGGAAACAAGAAAATAAACAAGTATGAAGGTCTTCATGAGTTTTCCCTTCATAAATAGCACTTATAAAACCTTGTTCATTTGTATCCTTTGTCATTGTCATTCTTCTTGTCTTTACACCAGACTGTACATCACCAATCACAAGATCAAGTGAATGATCTTTGTGAATTCTTGTATTTGGAGTTGTAGGAGCTAGATAAGTGTTAGGCATGTTGTTCAGATCCACTTCATCATCAGAGAAATCAGCAGCAGTAGTAACTATTGGGCTAGTAGTATTATCATTTGGCTCAGCAATACTAATATCTGGCCCAGCAGTACTAACATGTTCAGTAGTATTCCTATTCAGAATCACAAGAAGGTTGTGGTTCATCATTGCTATCATTCTTTGAAAATGTATCAAACATTGAACCATCCTTCCACAGTGGCATAAACATGTAGTCTTGACAAGATCCTGTCTCCATGCTGGATTGACCTGCATCAAAACTATCTTCTGTACCTACAAAATCATTAGAGTTTGTACATGCAACAATTGGCACATAATTCATTGATTCTGTTAGCACATCAATATCAAACAGCCACTTAGGAGCTTCTCCTGCAACACTAGGCTAATTCTCCAAGAACTCTACATGCAAATTTTCTTCTACTTTCCTGGTTCTAATGTTGTATACCCTAAAATCCTTGCTATTCATAGAGTACCCAACAAAGAATCCATCATCAGACTTTCCATTAAACTTGCCTAGATGATCTAAGGTATTCAGAATTGTAACATGACATCCAAATGGTCTCATGAAGCTTAGAGCAGGTGTTCTACCTCTAAAGAGTTCATAAAGTGTCTTGTTGTGAGATTTGACTACTAATACCCTATTCTGAACATAGCAAGCAGTATTAACTGCTTCAGCCCAAAATGTAGTAGGTAACTTAGAGTCTGCCAACATAGTTTTAGCTGCCTCAGTGAGTATCCTATTCCTCCTTTCAGCAACACCATTCTGCTGAGGAGTTCTAGCTACACTAAATGCCCTCTTAATACCTTTTAGATCACAAAACTCATTCATAACTCTATTCTTAAATTATGTTCCATTATCACACCTAATTACCTTTACTTCCTTATCAACTAGGTTTTCTATCTCAGTAATAAAACTCTTAAGAATGCTACTGGTCTCATCCTTAGTTGCTAAAAAGAAAACCCAAGTAAACCTGCTATAATCATTAGTGACAACAAGACATTATTTCCTATTCATTAAACTACTCACAGAAGTAGGACCAAACAAGTTCATATGCAACATGAATAATGGCTGAGTAATAGAGTTTTGAGTCTTGGACTTACAAGAAACTTTGTGTTGCTTTCCCTTAAGACAAGCCATACAAGTTTGGTCATTTTCAAAATGTTTTAAAGGTAAACCTCTTACAAGATTATCCTTAACAAGTGTATTAATATTTTTAAAATTAACATGACCAAGCCTCCTATGCCATAGCATTGATTCATCCAATGTGGCCTTTGCAACAAGACAAGTTAAACTCTCTTTAAGAACAATGTTCTTCATATCAACATTGTACATGTTGTTCTTTCTAGGAACTTTAAGTAATACATGACTCTCATCAGTCAACTAAAAGTCAGGAGACAGAACAAAACATTCAGTTTCAGTAAAAAGAACATTTGTGAGACACTAAATAGGTTAAACTTTAACTATTGAACAAAGTACACATCTTCAAAATCAAGCTTACCAGTCCTGATTGTACCTTTACTAGTAATTCTTCTTCCTCTGGCTCATCCCCCAAAGGCAACATATCTTCCATCAAATGCAATGAAATCTGTGAGATAAGACATGTTTCCTGTCATGTTCCTGGAGCATCCACTGTCAAATGTTCCTGGATCATCCACTGTCAAAATATCCCGGATCTTCTTCTTCCTTTTGTGGATGTTCCTGCACATAAAATAAAGGAAATTAGTTTTCTTTAGGGACCCAAGCCATTTCTGACTTGGATCTGCCTCGTGCATCAATATAGTTATATTTCTTCATAATAATTGATGCACTATTGGGTTTGGTAGGTCTCCAAGCCCAACATGATAAGGCCTTAACAACATTGCCCCCATTTTCCCTAACAGCATTTACTGGCCTAGCAGTACTAACTACTGGCCTAGCAGTACTAACTTCTGCCCTAGCAGTATTAACTTTTTGGCCAAATTTTGTAACACCTTCAATTTCGTGATACGCAGCGGAATTCAAACTGGGTGTTACTCGACGGCACAACAGTTATAACAATAGAAAACGAACTCTAATGGAGTCGTTTTTAAAAGATTTATCATTCGAATTATATAAATATCAGAGTTTACAAAATGAGGTCCCAGATGGTTCCATGTTTACAAAATACATCAAATGAGTTTTCGAATGATAATAAAATTTATAGCCCTCTTGAATATGCGTGCTCCTCCGTGCCAGCCTCGTTCATTATGGACCTGAGATAAACATGCTAAAGTGTCAACACAAAGGTTGGTGAGTTCATAGAGTTTGTAGAAGTAATGTGAAAACCTTGTAAAAATCATCGTGACAAGTATAGGTAAATACTAAATGTAGATTTCTAGGATTCCAAGTGTGTGACTATTGTACTAACTACAATATCACATGTAGGTAGCGTTTACATTGCTCTTAGTTCTAGACATCGAAACCTTAAGTTTCTGTTTCTGACTGGTTCACAATTTGTACCAAGTCTGTTGGTTTGTTATTATACCAATTCTATTAGTTCCGAGATTACACCAAGTCCATTAGCTCACATAGCTTGGACCATGTCCATGAAATCATCCCATTTTGGTACGTTTTTAAATATAGTGTGTTTGGTTACCTACCCGGCTTAGCAATAACATCTTTAAATATTGAGCGTTTGGTTACCTAACCAGCTTAACACAAACGTCTTCAAGTATCGTGCGTTTGGTTACCTACCCGGCTTAACACAAACATCTTCAATTATAGTGCGTTTGGTTACCTACCCGGCTTAACACAAACATCTTCAAGTATAGGTTACGTTGTTATACACCCAAAGCGTAGAAAATCGTTGCTTTTGCACTATTCTTATGAAAACCAAAATGTAAATCTTGTACCAATAGAATTTGGAATAATCATTGCAATCATAGCCTAGTAGATAATATGTTGTTGTACCTAGTGTTCTCAAATGTTTGTTTGGGTTTGTTTGCTCTAACTGAGTCAACTTAATGGATACATTAATCCTGATAGATCTAACCGTAATATTCGTGTTCACTACGCATAGTGCTTAATGGTCCGTGATATAGAAACTTTAAATATGGAAATAATGTTATCTAATATAAATAAACATTCAATTCAGATAAACATATAGTTGCAAATAATCGTGATTGAAATTAAAATTAGTTGAGCATGTATCTCCCCCAAAGATAGTACAAAATAATTGTAAATAGGGGCCATGAACTCACCACAGAGTACATGATGTTAAGGATATAATGAAATCGCTGGATAAGCCGGGAGAATCTCTACGAGCAACCTAGAAATTTGATATCGTGTCTTAGGTTCTAAAACAATGAAGTGAATATTTAAACATGCCATATATAATTTGTATATCTCGTACTATTGTTCAGGCTATCATAATTCAGAGGTCATGCAGTAAACGTTCGAGGAGCTAGGACACTTTAATTCGTAAATCCAGCAACTCGTCGATCCGTTTACCCAAATGAAACCCCTCACATGAAGCTCCCTACTAACATTGTATTTATATGAAAAATATATTTTGCTTACTTGATTATATGACATATTAAGAGTTTATAAATACAATAAATAAACTAACAAAGTTTATAAGTATTTAAAGTATATAAATACTTACCTTAATATAGAATGCTTGATTATTATAGAAAAAGGGAATATAAGCGGAGCTTCGACGTAGAATTTGTATTCTTCAAAAACCCGAGGCTACTTGAAGATTATAGCAACGCCTTCTTGGAAACCCGAAGCTCTTTGAAGATAATAACAAAGTCTTTTTGGAGACTTGAAGTTATTTGAAGATTATAATGACTCTTTCTTGAAAACTCGGAGAAAATAAGATCAAATGCTAGCTTTTCTCAAGAACACATAAACTTTCTTACAAAATATAAGTGAAGTGCCTTTGGTTTTAGGTCTTTTTGGATATAAGAAGGTGTTGTGAAAGAAATAATGAAAGCTTAGGCTTGGTATTTATAGGAAAGATTTAGGAGTTAACTATATATTAGGTTAATATTTAACCATGGTTAAGTTTACACTTGTAATGATCTTAGGAATCAATGGTTAAGATCAAGCCAACAAGCCTTTGGTTCCTCCCTTGATAAGCTTTCATGAGAAGCATGATATGTTTCTTGCATTATCTTGCTTTTACGGAGTCAGTTTTGTCCCGGTAATTGCTAACTTTAAGTATTTAAATCACGGAACGTAAAACCGGGTATCGTAAAAATACGAAACTTGTAGGAATGATTAAACTTTTCAATATACTCATTATTGTCTTATAAAAATGAGTGATAAGTTTAATGGGTCGCGAAAACACTGATAACGCTGGAAACGTAGGTTTAAAACGTGTTAAACGTAAAATGTACGAAAGTTGCGTAAAACTGATAAAAGTAATATGTAACTTTTCTAATATGATTATAATGAACTTAAAAGACTTAAGATGTCTAGGCTAGGCTTAGTCTAGTGTCGGTTGGTGCTAAATGTCCTTTAGACGTAAAACCGTAAGTGTTAAAAATCAATGAATGATTTACATAATCAAGGAATGATTTTTGGTCAAAGGAGGAGGGAAAATATGTTGACTTTTCCAAAAATGTGAAAGCTTCTAAACGTCTTAGAAAATGTGGTGCAGGTATAGGCTAAGGTTGCGGATAAGTAAAAGTGCTTAAAACGCAATTTCTGTTTCGTAAGACACATGGTCTATTTGGTAACATTTTAACTTTAAATCAAAAATTCTCTAATTGATTGTGAGTGTTCTAAACATTAATCTGATGCGAGGAAAATTGGCGCAGTTGGTTTTCGTTATGCGCAGGATGTTTAAACGATGTTTAAACCAAACGTATAAATTCTTAATAACTTTTGCGAAAATGATCCGATGAGCGTCAAACTTTTATTTTGTCATGGAAATAATTTATCTTACGAGAATATGAAATAAAAATTTTGGGAATGAATAGTGAAAATGAATAGTGAAATGAATAGTAAAAATTTTGGGAATAAAAATTAACCTGAAAATGCGAATTATTACAGTCTCCACTCCTTAAGGGAATTCCGTCCCGGAATTCAGTGTGTGTTATTTATTAATGTGATAGTATGTTCGTATAGAATAAAATGTCTAAAAGTCACATAATCGTCTGGAGGATGGAAGGCACGGAGAGCGAAAGGCTATAAAACATTTTTGTGGAAAAGCAGTTATAGTTTAGTTCTCAATTAGACCTGTTTCTCTATAACTATAGCTTTGATACCAATCTGTAACACCCTCAATTTCATGATATGCAGCGGAATTCAAACTGGGTGTTACTCGATGGCACAACAGTTATAACAATAGAAAACGAACTCTAATGGAGTCGTTTTTAAAAGATTTATCATTCGAATTATATAAATATCAGAGTTTACAAAATGAGGTCCAATATGGTTCCATGTTTACAAAATACATCAAATGAGTTTTCGAATGATAATAAAATTTATAGCCCTCTTGAATATCCGTGCTACTCCTTACCAGCCTCGTTCATTATAGACCTGAGATAAACATGCTAAAGTGTCAACACAAAGGTTGGTGAGTTCATAGAGTTTGTAGAAGTAATGTGAAAACCTTGTAAAAATCATCGTGACAAGTATAGGTAAATACTAAATGTAGATTTCTAGGATTCCAAGTGTGTGACTATTGTACTAACTACAATATCACATGTAGGTAGCGTTTACATTGCTCTTAGTTCTTGACATCGAAACCTTAAGTTTCTGTTTCTGACTGGTTCACAATTTGTACCAAGTCTGTTGGTTTGTTATTATACCAATTCTATTAGTTCCGAGATTACACCAAGTCCATTAGCTCACATAGCTTGGACCATGTCCATGAAATCATCCCATTTTGGTACGTTTTTAAATATAGTGTGTTTGGTTACCTACCCGGCTTAACACAAACATCTTTAAATATAGAGCGTTTGGTTACCTAACCAGCTTAACACAAACGTCTTCAAGTATAGTGCGTTTGGTTACCTACCCGGCTTAACACAAACATCTTCAATTATAGTGCGTTTGGTTACCTACCCAGCTTAACACAAACGTCTTCAAGTATAGGTTACGTTGTTATACACCCAAAGCGTAGAAAATCGTTGTTTTTGCACTATTCTTATGAAAACCAAAATGTAAATCTTGTACCAATAGAATTTGGAATAATCGTTGCAATCATAGCCTAGTAGATAATATGTTGTTGTACCTAGTGTTCTCAAATATTTGTTTGGGTTTGTTTTCTCTAACTACGTCAACTTAATGGATATATTAAACCTGATAGATCTAACCATAATATTCGTGTTCACTACGCATAGTGCTTAATGGTCCGTTATATATAGAAACTTTAAATATGGAAATAATGTTATCTAACATAAATAAACATTCAGTTCAGATAAACATATAGTTGCAAATAATCGTGATTGAAATTAAAAGTAGTTGAGCATGTATCTCCCCTAAAGAAAGTACAAAATATTTGAAAATAGGGGCCACGAACTCACCTCAGAGTACATGATGTTAAGGATACAATGAAATCGCTGGATATGCCGGGAGAATCTCTACGAGCAACCTAGAAATATGATATCGTGTCTTAGGTTCTAAAACAACTAAGTGAATATTTAAACATGCCATATATAGTTTATATATCTCGTACTACTGTTCAGGCCATCATAACTCAGAGGTCATGCAGTAAACGTTCGAGGAGCTAGGACACTTTAATTCGTAAATCCATCAACTCGTCGATCCGTTTACCCAAATGAAACCCCTCACATGAAGCTCCCTACTAACATAGTATTTATATGAAACATATATTTTGCTTACTTGATTATATGACATATTAAGAGTTTATAAATACAATGAATAAACTAACAAAGTTTATAAGTATTTAAAGTATATAAATACTTACCTTAATATAGAATGCTTGAGTATTATAGAAAAAGGGAATATAACCAGAACTTCGACGTAGAATTTGTATTCTTCAAAAACCCGAGGCTACTTGAAGATTATAACAATGCCTTCTTGGAAACCCGAAGCTATTTGAAGATAATAATAAACTATTTCTGGAGACTTGAAGTTATTTGAAGATTATAACGACTCTTTCTTGAAAACTCGGAGAAAATAAGATCAAATGCTAGCTTTTCTCAAGAACACATAAACTTTCTTACAAAATATAAGAGAAGTGCCTTTGGTTTTAGGTCTTTAAGGTTATAAGAAGGTGTGGTGCAAGAAATAATGAAGGCTTAGGCTTGGTATTTATAGGATAGATTTAGGAGTTAACTATATATTAGGTTAATATTTAACCATGGTTAAGTTTACACTTGTAATGATCTTAGGAATCAATGGTTAAGATCAAGCCAACAAGCCTTTGATTCCTTCCTTGATAAGCTTCATGAAGCTTTCATGAGAAGTTTGATATGTTTCTTGCATTATCTTGCTTTTACGGAGTCAGTTTTGTCTTGGTAATTGCTAACTTTAAGTATTTAATTCACGAAATGTAAAACCGGGTATCGTAAAAATACGAAACTTGTAGGAATGATTAAACTTGTCAATATACTCATTATTATCTTATAAAAATGAGTGATAAGTTTAATGGGTCGCGAAAACGCTGATAACGCTGGAAACGTAGGTTTAAAACGTGTTAAACGTAAAACGTACGAAAGTTGCGTAAAACTGATAAAAGTGATATGTAACTTTTCTAATGTGATTATAATGAACTTAAAAGACTTAAGATGTCTAGGCTAGGCTTAGTCTAGTGTCGGTTGGTGCTAAATGTCCTTTAGACGTAAAACCGTAAGTGTTAAAAATCAATGAATGATTTACATAATCAAGGAATGATTTTTGGTCAACGGAGGAGGGAAAATATGTTGACTTTTCCAAAAATGTGAAATCTTCTAAACGTCTTAGAAAATGTGGTGCAGGTATAGGCTAAGGTTGCGGATAAGTAAAAGTGCTTAAAACGCAATTTCTGTTTTGTAAGACACATGGTCTATTTGGTAACATTTTAACTTTAAATCAAAAATTCTCTAATCGATTGTGAGTGTTCTAAACATTAATCTGATGCAAGGAAAATTGGCGCAGTTGGTTTTCGTTATGCGCAGGATATTTAAACGATGTTTAAACCAAACGTATAAATTCTTAATAACTTTTGCGAAAATGATCCGATGAGCATCAAACTTTTATTTTATCATGGAAATAATTTATCTTACGAGAATATGAAATAAAAATTTTGGGAATGAATAGTGAAAATGAATAGTAAAAATGAGTAGTGAAATGAATAGTAAAAATTTCGGGAATAGAAATTAACCTAAAAATGCGAATTGTTACAAATTTACTAGTAGTTATTGTTGTTTTGTTTTGAAAAGGCCTTTTAACAGTTTGTTGTGCTAGTTTAGAATAACATGACATTGGTCTAGCACTATAAACTGTTGATTTGGGGTGAGCAGTATTAACAGGTCTAGCAGTATTAAGTGGTTTATGGCCAGACTTTATTAAAACAGCTCTTGGAGCCATGTTTCTGTGAACACTAGGGTGAGTTTGTTTAGGAAAATAATTGTGATTCACCCTTTTGTAAGTGTTCCCAGATGCCCTTCTATTCCCAGATACCATCCTTTCCCTTTGATGGTAATTGCAAGCCTGCAAATGGTCAAAACTACCACAAACAAAACAGGCTTTATTGTACATTACAAATTCACTTCCTTGTTGTTGGGACTTCTGATTATTCCAATTTCTCTGATTTCCCCTAGGACTATGTGACCTGTACAGCTCTGCATACTTAACTGTTTTCCTAGCTGGTTTCTCTTGTTGTTTAGGTTTAACAGTTTCTACCTTAGCAACAGCAAGAAAGACAGTTTTCTTCTCTATCTTATCATCTGACACCAATTTCTCAACTAATGGGGTAGCAAATGATTCACTAACCTCTTTAAAACTCTCTTCACTATCACTTTTACATTCAGTCTCAGCCTTTTTGAGCTCCTCTACACTAGTATTTAACAAATAAAGTTTTGGGGTTGGAAATAACCCAGTATGAGGAGGTGTAACAGCCTTATATCCTATACCTGTCTTAAATTTATCAGTAAGCTGACACTGAACAATCCTATCTATACTTTTAGATGACCTACATATCTCTCTATATTTACTTCAATGCTGTCTTTTTCCAACTTAATCTTTTCCAATTCACTTTTAAGCTCATTTATTTCTAAATCTTTGAATGACATATCTATTTTCAAAATAGCAATGTCCTCAGTAAATATAGTTTCATTCTTTTGGTAGAATACAAGTTGTTCTTCTACAACAGCTAATCCTCTCTTATAATTTGCCAAATTAAATTCAGATTGGTTAAGCTCTATTCTTAAGTCATCATAATGCTTTTTAAGAGTTTCATAGCTTTTTAAAGCTACACAAGATTTTGAATAAGTATTGTTTGTATATACCTCAGAGTCAGAAAGTGACATTAGTGCCATGTTGGTAGGAGCTTCCTCTTCAGCCATAAAGCTCCAGTCAAATCCAAGCCCATCAATGGCCACCATAGCTTTTGAAGAAGTCTCTTCCTCACTTACAGCCTTCCTGGTGCTTTCTTGATTCCTAGAGCCTCTGATGTCTTGATTTCTGCTCCTGTTGTCCTGGTTCCTAGGCCCTCTGCACTCTCTTGCAAAGTGTCCCAACTTATGACAGTTGTAACACTCTACCTTTGACTTGTCATACCCATCAGTATCACTTCCATTGATAGTGATCTTATTTCCAGTCTTCTAGAAAAACCTCTTGGCCCTCATGCTTAGCAAGGCTAACTGCCACTTCAAATCCATCTCCCCCAAAACATCTTCATGGATTTATATAAGGTCTTCATGAACAAGCTGAGACCCATTAGCTTGAATGGCCAAAAATGCATAGACAGTATCATCACTTAAAATAGCGATACTAGTTTGTGAACTAGCAGTACTAACTTTAGGGTTAGCAGTACAAACTCCATAGGCAATATTAACCTCCTCAGTACTGCTTGTTCTTAGAGATGACACAAAAGCCATATTCTGAGAGTTTGAGCTTGAGCTTGCAGGTCTTTTCACCTCTTGTTCTACAATCTTGAAGTTGTTGTAGAGATCATCAAAGCTCATAGTGTCTAGATCAGGCTTGTTTCTCCAGACCACAACATGAGTATTCCACTCAGCAGGCAGACTTCTCAAAAACTTTAAATTGAGATCTTATTGTGAAATATCTAAACCCAAGACAGCCAGTTGGCTAACAATCTTTTGAAGCCTGTTGAAGATAGAATTAAGAGATTCAGTGCTTTGAGCACTAAAATTCTCATACATCTGCTTCAGAAGAGTCTTCTGATTCTTCTTGGTTGCTTCATTACCACCAAACCTTGTTGTTATAGCCTCAAACAAGGTCTTAGCATCCTTGTACTTGCTAAAAGTCAACAGTTGTTCATTGGGGAGAGCCATCAGCAGCACACTTCTAGCCTTTACATCATTCTTCTTCTGAAGCTTCTCTTCTGGAGTAACAGGACTTGATATAGTTTGAGTTGCAGCACCACCTTCACTTGTACCATCTTTGATTGTAGGTTTGAATGAGTTACCATTCTCTATGATATCCCATAGAGCATAGTCCTTCACTTGAAAGTATTGCTCAATTCTGAGCCTCCACATCTCATATTCACCCTACTTAAGAATAGGCAGTTAAGCAGTGGTAGTGGTTTGAGTTGTTTCAAGATCCATTGCTTCAATGAAAGTAGAGAGTTCTTCTGGTATGTTTCTTCTAGATCAAAGTTTCAGAACCTAAGCTCTGATACCACTTATTGATCCCAAATACATAATCTTACTGAGCTTGTTACAAACTTTGAAGAATGTCAAAGAGTATGAGGAATCTACTCTTGAACACTTAAAAGAATATCAATGTAACAGTAAACGATGAAACAATAAATTGTATTGAACACAATATCACCAAAACGCTTCAATATTATTAGCTCAATAATACGAGTACTCTACATGTACGATATGTATGCATACTTATATGTACGACAATTATAGTAACCAACGAGAATAAGTGAGTATAATGGATCCAATAATAAGACACAAATCTCATTAAATATGTCAGCAACAAACCACAAATGAGGCATCAGCTTGGCAGGCAGGCACGTGGTGGTCATAGGGTTAAGTTTTTGTAAATGTAGTTATAGTCTAGGTTTTAAAATCACCCAGTTCTCTATAACTAAGGCTCTGATACCAATCTGTAACACCCCCAGAATCGGGTCCAGCAGAAGCATACATGTCTCTGGGGTGCTACTAAATTGGTATCACAACACATGTACAAAGAACGGTTTTTACCTCATTCATTTAGAATAAAATTGTTTAACAAAAGTGTTAAATTTACATTGTTAAAAGTAGTGCGGAAATAGGCCCTTAGAACAATTAACACGGTCCCCAAATGAATATCAGAGTCTTTTATGACCATGTCATGCCCTGCCAAAAGCCTTCAGTAGCGTGCTATTGCTTAATACCTGAAAATACATGCTAAAGTGTCAACACGAGGTTGGTGGGTTCATAGAGTTTAGTGTAAAATGTAAAGCATTTGAATAATGACTTCCCAACAAAGGCATTGTAAATCCACACAGTCCCAAGTCCCGCCCATACAAGACTTGCGACCTGTGTGTTCACAACCCACTGCCAAATAAGATTTGGTTTGAGTGAACAAAAGTAATATGTGGACCATGATTTAAAATACATTTAGATCGATCAGCACATTCGGTTACGTGACCAATTCATTCGGTTATGTGACCAGTTCATTCTGTCATGTGACCCGTTCATTCTGTCATGTGACCCGTTCATTCAGTCATATTACCCGTACATTCGGTTATGTGACCCATTCATTATGTCATGTATGTACATAGTGTTGGTGCCGGTTCATTTGGTTAAGCAGGCATAATTGTTTAAAGTGCTTGGGTCCTTGGGTAAAAAGAATTTAAGTGTAATACAAGTGAATATACTATACATTCGAATGAATAACAAATTCATTAGTGGAGCAAATAATGGATTGACTAAACAAGTGGCATAATCCAGTAAATCAAGTATACATTTAGATGAAAACGAGCATGTATTCTCCCCCAAAACATAATCCAAAACGTATAAAGGTAGGGGATATGGAACTCACCTGATGTGATAGCTATGATGACAAAAGTGGATACATTGAAATGAGGCACGATCTCTAACCGCAACCTAATATGAATGATAGGATCTAATGTAAGCAATGAAATGATGCTACACACGCAAATACGTATGTTATCGATACCACTCATGAAATTCGAAAATAACGTTTATCGTTGAAAATACATTTTTAACGTCTCGTTAAGTTATAAACCACTTTTCGTGTAAATACGTTGCAACGATACCCTACGATCGTCGTTTGGTGCTCTATCGGTGAATATTGTGTTTTCGTCGTAAAAATTACTCCCTCCGTCCCTAAATAAGTGTCCACTATTGACTTTTAAAGTCTTTCTTTTTTAACTTTGACCTTAAATTATTCTATTTATGTTATGTAATGCTTGATGCAAAATATATGCATGGATTGAGTTTTAAATGTATTTTCATTGGTATAATTTTAATCAAGTATTACATAACACAAATGAAATAATTTAAAGTCAAATTTGTAAGAAAATGACTTTAAAAGTCAATAGTTGACATTTATTTAAGGACGGAGGGAGTAACATTTTTCATTACTTGAAAACATGACGAAATGGCCTCGCAAAACTAGCCATAAAAGGGTGTACGTTTAAGTGTTAGTGAATAAACTCGACATCTTTAGAAACCTTATAACATTATTTTGAAGTCTTATTGTTTAACTTTTGATCAAACGCATCTCGATGGGTAAGAAATATGGCTTTCATTATTGTTACTTGAAAAATATTGTTTTTAACACTTAGAATATTTTCTATTAGTGCTGTTAAAATTAAATACGATTCGTCGGGTTTCAAACGCGTGTATTTCAACCGTTACACGCCCGTTTTCTATGCTCTTTATATCCACGGTTTCGTATAATCATGAACTAACACATTTTCAGTAGGTCGGCTCTCCTAGATCACGTCTAATGCCTCATTTTGTCCTTTGAATCTCGGGAAACAGCACACAAATTTTCAGAAATTAGTTTTTCGTCGCCAAACTTAGAAAAATCATATCTCCTTCGTCGTAAGTCGGTTTTTACTCATTCAAGTGCCCACGGTTTCGTTTTTGAAAGTATTTTCTGAATATGAAGGCCAAAATAGTTCAATGTTTACTGAGATTTCCAGATTTCAAATTTTTGGACAGTAGCTTTTCTATATGTTGTGAAAATCACTTTTATGGTTCAAGACTTGTTCAAAATTTAATCAAACCACTTCCAATCAACACCACAACTAATCTAATCCTACGATACACATTATTAGGGTGTCATGGATTCCTAGTCTTCACCAAAAATGGTGGATCTCATGAGGATTCTACTAAAAACCTTTAGATCTATGTTTATAGTGAAAGATTAAGCTTTGAGTGGTATGTAACATGTATATCTTTGCATGATTAGTTGCTAGAACAACAAAATATATCAAATAAGAGTATGAAAGATTAGAAAATTTTACTCGTAACTTACTTGATGATTTGATGATTTTTGAAAGTAAATGTGTATGTATTCTTAGGACTTTTATTTCAAAACCCTAACAAGGAGTGTAAATGAGACTTGATTGTAACTTGATCTTCAAAAATTTATGAATTCTTGTTGAGTTCTTGTTCTTGGCTGAGCATGAATGAGAGAAAAAGAGAGAATACTTGATCTATTTTGCTAGTTCTATGTGTATGTTTTGATGTATATATTATAGTTTGGATGAATAATTGGACAAAGGTACTAGTAATAATGAAGAGTTAGTATAAAATTTCAAATGTGTAAGTAGCTTGTAAGAGTGTGTAAGTAGTTTGTAAGAGTTTAGGTGGATTATGTTAGATATTATTAGTTTTAGGGGATACCGGGTACCGAGTTAGCTAGAAATGAAGTTTAACGGTAACAAATAAAATATGACGACGTTGTAAAAATTATGAAATTACATTCCTGATAAGAATCGGGTGTTAAAATAATTGTCGTGTTGAAATATCGCGAACCACGTCGGTTATAACCGTTTAACGAGAAATATAACAAACGATTTAAAAACACCGGGTAAATAAATAATGAAAGTTCTATATCATTATAATGAGTTTAAAAATGTATTATGATCATTTTTGGGAGTGTCGGGTGTTTTATTCGTAGTAATGACTGAGTGGTACATTTATAAAATAATTAAACATACGTTAATGAAAATCACACAAACTCGTGCATGACCTAATGTGAGATGATGGTACTGATGATGTGTAGACTACTCTAGTCTATATGATTGCCTTTAATGATGATGCATGAATACGCAGCTAAACCTTACTGGTTACGCGCATTTGAATACCTGTAAACCTAGTTTACGTAATGATGAATGATAACCATGAATAGTGATTTCCCTCCGGAAATGAATAGTGTTTCATGAATAGTAAATTTTTTTGAAAACTTCTCAAAGTCTCAAACTGACTTCAGAAATGATGAATAGTGATTGGTGAATATTAACCCGTGAATAGTAACTTGCCGATGTTTGGAAAATGACCCAAAACTACGGGTTGTCACAGTCTCCACCCGTTAAAGGAATTCAGTCCCTAAATTCAGTTAATGTTGGTCTCCGGGGTGGATTTGGTGAAAGGATGTGGATATTTGAGTCGCATTGCGGCGTTAAAAGATAAGACATTCATTAGATAGGAATTCGTAATAATACATGAAACTCATACGATTGAGCTTAAAGTGAAACGCAAAAGAACTACAACACTAGAGAGTTTGGGTTTCTGTTTATTTTTAAGGCAGGAGTTCTCTTCTTAACCATTGGCATTGTTGTTGTTGTCCTGACGAGCTTCGCATTTTAACGAGCTCTTCCTCCATTCTGGTTTCTCAGCTCTGGACATTCACTCTTGAAGTCTTTGTAAGTGCATTTACGACCATTAGTACCATTTGCTGCTTGTCCTGCAGCTTCTGCTTTCTCTACCCTAGAAGCGGCTTCAGCAGCAGCGGCTACGGCTGCTCTTTCGGCTACTAGTGCTCCTCAACACTGTCGGCAACGAGCTTCCTGATCTCAGCTGGTGTCATCATTGAAGTGGTTTTCTTTGGTGGCATGATTCTTCAAAATAAGAAAAGAAGAGTGAGACGTAATAAGGACGGTTCCGAAAAGTAGATGCCCTAAAGTGGCTCGCCATAAAATGAAAGCTTGAGGTTGTGTTACGGTTAGCGGCCATGCTTCTAGGCGGTGGTTCACGAGGTGATACGGGTGTGAATGTTCTTGCAACGATTGAATACACACATATGAATTTTTGAAGCCTTTTAGAAATCGAGTAGAGAATCAACCTGGACATAATTCTACTATAACTATTCCCAATATTGAAAAATTCATCTCTGAGTCAGACATAGGTGGTCAGGCTATGTCCCACTGTCCCGGGTCGAATATAGATGACCAGTCTATATTCCACAGAGGTTCAATGAATTTTGAAATACTCAGCTCAATTATACTAATATTATGTCCTTCACATTTAAAGGACGTTTCAAAAGACTAAGGCAAGCGACCAAACTCGAGGTCGAATGATGAAACTACGCAAGGAAAAGGCGTAACGCTGAGACGTGTACGATATGTATGCATACTTATATGTAAGACAATTATAGTAACCAACGAGAATAAGTGAGTATAATGGATCCAATAATAAGACACAAATCTCATTAAATATGTCAGCAACAAACCACAAATGAGGCATCAGCTTGGCAGGCAGGCACGTGGTTGTCATAGGGTTAAGTTTTTGTAAATGTAGTTATAGTCTAGGTTTTAAAATAACCCAGTTCTCTATAACCAAGGCTCTGATACCAATCTGTAACACCCCCAGAATCAGGTCCAGCGAAAGCATACATGTCGCTGGGGTGCTACTAAATTGGTATCACAACACATGTACAAAAAACGGTTTTTACCTCATTCATTTAGAAATAAAATTGTTTAACAAAAGTGTTAAATTTACATTGTTAAAAGTAGTGCGGAAATAGGCCCTTAGAACAATTAAAACGGTCCCCAAATGAATATCAGAGTCTTCTATGACCATGTCATGCCCTGCCAAAAGCCTTCAGTAGCGTGCTATTGCTTAATACCTGAAAATACATGCTAAAGTGTCAACACGAGGTTGGTGAGTTCATAGAGTTTAGTGTAAAATGTAAAGCATTTGAATAATGACTTCCCAGCAAAGGCATTGTAAATCCACACAGTCCCAAGTTCCCGCCCATACAAGACTTGCGACCTGTGTGTTCACAACCCACTGCCAAATAAGATTTGGTTTGAGTGAACAAAAGTAATATGTGGACCATGATTTAAAATACATTTAGATCGATCAGCACATTCGGTTACGTGACCAATTCATTCGGTTATGTGACCAGTTCATTCTGTCATGTGACCCGTTCATTCTGTCATGTGACCCGTTCATTCAGTCATATTACCCGTACATTCGGTTATGTGACCCATTCATTATGTCATGTATGTACATAGTGTTGGTGCCGGTTCATTTGGTTAAGCAGGCATAATTGTTTAAAGTGCTTGGGTCCTTGGGTAAAAAGAATTTAAGTGTAATACAAGTGAATATACTATACATTCGAATGAATAACAAATTCATTAGTGGAGCAAATAATGGATTGACTAAACAAGTGGCATAATCCAGTAAATCAAGTATACATTTAGATGAAAACGAGCATGTATTCTCCCCCAAAACATAATCCAAAACGTATAAAGGTAGGGGATATGGAACTCACCTGATGTGATAGCTATGATGACAAAAGTGGATACATTGAAATGAGGCACGATCTCTAACCGCAACCTAATATGAATGATAGGATCTAATGTAAGCAATGAAATGATGCTACACACGCAAATACGTATGTTATCGATACCACTCTTGAAATTCGAAAATAACGTTTATCGTTGAAAATACATTTTTGACGTCTCGTTAAGTTATAAACCACTTTTCGTGTAAATACGTTGCAACGTTACCCTACGATCGTCGTTTGGTGCTCTATCGGTGAATATTGTGTTTTCGTCATAAAAATTAACATTTTTCATTACTTGAAAACATGACCTAATGGCCTCGCAAAATTAGCCATAAAAGGGTGTACGTTAAGTGTTAGTGAATAAACTCGACATCTTTAGAAACCTTATAACATTATTTTGAAGTCTTATTATTTAACTTTTGATCAAACGCGTCTCGATGGGTAAGAAATATGGCTTTTATTATTGTTACTTGAAAAATATTGTTTTTAACACTTAGAACATTTTCTATTAGTGCTGTCAAAATTAAATACGGTTCGTCGGGTTTCAAACGCGTGTATTTCGGCCGTTACAAGCCCATTTTCTATGTTATTTATATCCACGGTTTCGTATAATCATGAACTAACACATTTTTAGTAGGTTGGCTCTCCTAGATCACTTCTAATGCCTCGTTTTGTCCTTTGAATCTCGGCAAACAGCACACAAGTTTTCAGAAATTAGTTTTTCGACGCCAAACTTAGAAAAATCATATCTCCTTCGTCGTAAGTCGGTTTTTACTCATTCAAGGGCCCACGGTTTCGCTTTTGAAATTATTTTTTGAATATGAAGGCCAAAATAGTTCAATGTTTACTGAGATTTCCAGATTTCAAGTTTTTTGACAGTAGCTTTTCTATAAGTTGTAAAAATCACTTTTATGGTTCAAGACTTGTTCAAAACTTAATCAAACCACTTCCAATCAAAACCACAACTAATCTAATCCTACCATACACCTTCTTAGGGTTTCATGGATTCCTATTCTTCACCAAAAATGGTGGATCTCATGAGGATTCTACTAAAAACCTTTAGATCTATGTTTATAGTGAAAGATTAAGCTTTGAGTGGTATGTAACATGTATATCTTTGCGTGATTAGTTGCTAGAACAACAAAATATATCAAATGAGAGTATGAAAGATTAGAAAAGTTTACTCGTAACTTACTTGATGATTTGATGATTTTTGGAAGTAAATGTGTATGTATTCTTAGGACTTTTATTTCAAAACCCTAACAAGGAGTGTAAATGAGACTTGATTGTAACTTGATCTTCAAAAATTTATGAATTCTTGTTGAGTTCTTGTTCTTGGCTGAGCATGAATGAGAGAAAAAGAGAGAATACTTGATCTATTTTGCTAGTTCTATGTGTATGTTTTGATGTATATATTATAGTTTGGATGAATAATTGGACAAAGGTACTAGTAATAATGAAGAGTTAGTATAAAATGTCAAATGTGTAAGTAGCTTGTAAGAGTGTGTAAGTAGCTTGTAAGAGTGTGTAAGTAGTTTGTAAGAGTTTAGGTGGATTATGTTAGATATTATTAGTTTTAGGGGATACCGGGTACCGAGTTAGCTAGAAATGAAGTTTAACGGTAACAAATAAAATATGACGACGTTGTAAAAATTATGAAATTACATTCCTGATAAGAATCGGGTGTTAAAATAATTGTCGTGTTGAAATATCGCGAACCACGTCGGTTATAACCGTTTAACGAGAAATATAGCAAACGATTTAAAAACACCGGGTAAATAAATAATGAAAGTTCTATATCATTATAATGAGTTTAAAAATGTATTATGATCATTTTTGGGAGTGTCGGGTGTTTTATTCGTAGTAATGACTGAGTGGTACATTTATAAAATAATTAAACATACGTTAATGAAAATCACACAAACCCGTGCATGACCTAATGTGAGATGATGGTACTGATGATGTGTAGACTACTCTAGTCTATATGATTGCCTTTAATGATGATGCATGAATACGCAGCTAAACCTTACTGGTTACGCGCATTTGAATACCTGTAAACCTAGTTTACGTAATGATGAATGATAACCATGAATAGTGATTTCCCTCCGGAAATGAATAGTGTTTCATAAATAGTAAATTTTTTTGAAAACTTCTCAAAGTCTCAAACTGACTTCAGAAATGATGAATTGTGAAATGATGAATAGTGATTGGTGAATAGTAACCCATGAATAGTAACTTGTCGATGTTTGGAAAATGACCCGAAACTACGGGTTGTCACAATATAGAATATACACAGAATATCTTTTAAACTTATCACATTACACGTCTTTATCCCATAGCAGTATCAATCTTCATCAGCAATCTTCGGCAGTACAAAGTTATTCTGGCAGTACTAACTTTTACTCTAGGGTGTCATGGATTCCTAGTCTTCACCAAAAATGGTGGATCTCATGAGGATTCTACTAAAAACCTTTAGATCTATGTTTATAGTGAAAGATTAAGCTTTGAGTGGTATGTAACATGTATATCTTTGCGTGATTAGTTGCTAGAACAACAAAATATATCAAATGAGAGTATGAAAGATTAGAAAAGTTTACTCGTAACTTACTTGATGATTTGATGATTTTTGGAAGTAAATGTGTATGTATTCTTAGGACTTTTATTTCAAAACCCTAACAAGGAGTGTAAATGAGACTTGATTGTAACTTGATCTTCAAAAATTTATGAATTCTTGTTGAGTTCTTGTTCTTGGCTGAGCATGAATGAGAGAAAAAGAGAGAATACTTGATCTATTTTGCTAGTTCTATGTGTATGTTTTGATGTATATATTATAGTTTGGATGAATAATTGGACAAAGGTACTAGTAATAATGAAGAGTTAGTATAAAATGTCAAATGTGTAAGTAGCTTGTAAGAGTGTGTAAGTAGCTTGTAAGAGTGTGTAAGTAGTTTGTAAGAGTTTAAGTGGATTATGTTAGATATTATTAGTTTTAGGGGATACCGGTACCGAGTTAGCTAGAAATAAGTTTAACGGTAACAAATAAAATATGACGACGTTGTAAAAATTATGAAATTACATTCCTGATAAGAATCGGGTGTTAAAATAATTGTCGTGTTGAAATATCGCGAACCACGTCGGTTATAACCGTTTAACGAGAAATATAGCAAACGATTTAAAAACACCGGGTAAATAAATAATGAAATGTTCTATATCATTATAATGAGTTTAAAAATGTATTATGATCATTTTTGGGAGTGTCGGGTGTTTTATTCGTAGTAATGACTGAGTGGTACATTTATAAAATAATTAAACATACGTTAATGAAAATCACACAAACCCGTGCATGACCTAATGTGAGATGATGGTACTGATGATGTGTAGACTACTCTAGTCTATATGATTGCCTTTAATGATGATGCATGAATACGCAGCTAAACCTTACTGGTTACGCGCATTTGAATACCTGTAAACCTAGTTTACGTAATGATGAATGATAACCATGAATAGTGATTTCCCTCCGGAAATGAATAGTGTTTCATAAATAGTAAATTTTTTTGAAAACTTCTCAAAGTCTCAAACTGACTTCAGAAATGATGAATTGTGAAATGATGAATAGTGATTGGTGAATAGTAACCCATGAATAGTAACTTGTCGATGTTTGGAAAATGACCCGAAACTATGGGTTGTCACAATATAGAATATACACAGAATATCTTTTAAACTTATCACATTACACGTCTTTATCCCATAGCAGTATCAATCTTCATCAGCAATCTTCGGCAGTACAAAGTTATTCTGGCAGTACTAACTTTTACTCTAGGGTGTCATGGATTCCTAGTCTTCACCAAAAATGGTGGATCTCATGAGGATTCTACTAAAAACCTTTAGATCTATGTTTATAGCGAAAGATTAAGCTTTGAGTGGTATGTAACATGTATATCTTTGCATGATTAGTTGCTAGAACAACAAAATATATCAAATAAGAGTATGAAAGATTAGAAAATTTTACTCGTAACTTACTTGATGATTTGATGATTTTTGGAAGTAAATGTGTATGTATTCTTAGGATTTTTATTTCAAAACCCTAACAAGGAGTGTAAATGAGACTTGATTGTAACTTGATCTTCAAAAATTTATGATTTCTTGTTGAGTTCTTGTTCTTGGCCGAGCATGAATGAGAGAAAAAGAGAGAATACTTGATCTATTTTGCTAGTTCTATGTGTATGTTTTGATGTATATATTATAGTTTGGATGAATAATTGGACAAAGGTACTAGTAATAATGAAGAGTTAGTATAAAATGTCAAATGTGTAAGTAGCTTGTAAGAGTGTGTAAGTAGCTTGTAAGAGTTTAGGTGGATTATGTTAGATATTATCAGTTTTAGGGGATACCGGGTACCGAGTTAGCTAGAAATGAAGTTTAACGGTAACAAATAAAATATGACGACGTTGTAAAAATTATGAAATTACATTCCTGATAAGAATCGGGTGTTAAAATAATTGTCGTGTTGAAATATCGCGAACCACGTCGGTTATAAGCGTTTAACGAGAAATGTAGCAAACGATTTAAAAACACCAGGTAAATAAATAATGAAAGTTCTATATCATTATAATGAGTTTAAAAATGTATTATGATCATTGTCAGGAGTTTCGGGTGTTTTATTCGTAGTAATGACTGAGTGGTACGTTTATAAAATAATTAAACATACGTTAATGAAAATCTCACAAACCCGTGCATGACCTAATGTGAGATGATGGTACTGATGATGTGTAGACTACTCTAGTCTATATGATTGCCCTTAATGATGATGCATGAATACACAGCTAAACCTTACTGGTTACGCGTATATGAATACCTGTAAACCTAGTTTACGTAATGATGAATAATAACCATGAATAGTGATTTCCCTCCGAAAATGAATAGTGTTTCGTAAATAGTAAATTTTTTTGAAAACTTCTCAAAGTCTCAAACTGACTTCAGAAATGATGAATTGTGAAATGATGAATAGTGATTTGTGAATAGTAACCCATGAATAGTAACTTGTCGATGTTTGGAAAATGACCCGAAACTACGGGTTGTCACAATATAGAATATACACAGAATATCTTTTAAACTTATCACATTACACGTCTTTATCCCATAGCAGTATCAATCTTCATCAGCAATCTTCGGCAGTACAAAGTTATTCTGGCAGTACTAACTTTTACTCTAGCGGTACAAACTTGATTAGTATTGTTGGTTGTAATCTTCAGTTGTTTCATCTTTGGCTTGACAGTACTAACTTAGCTTAGCAGTACTAAGTGTGTAGACTTGTAATTCCCAACAGTTTATGACACTAGTTTGTAATCAAAAGAGTGATAAAAACCAAGAAACAAACAAGAAAACTCAAAAACTAAAAAAATAACGAGAGAAAAGAAAAAGTTTTAGTTCGAAAATCAACTAAAGCTACTTCAAACCTTCTTCTAGCGATTGATACCACTTATTAGGTCACCATAATAGATATAACACAAGAATATAAGTGATAGAGATGAGAGAAAGAGATAATGTATAGGTCAATTATTTCATAAGAAAGTGTAGCAAAGGTTCCTTAGCATATATGAATAACCAACAAATAGAAATGTGTGTTTACATGTGTATTTATAGGAGAGGAGGCTAGGGCAAGATCCCTAGCTCCTTCCTTTCATAAGAAATGGGCTTTACATAGGCCCATGGGCTTACTTCATAAGCCTTGTAATAATAATAAACATATAAGCCTTATAACTAAGTACCCTATTACAAAACTTAATGACCGACACTTGATATTACTAAAGCGTATTGATCCGTGTGTAGTATATATAAATATAATATCGGATACCCGTGATACTTGGGGATTAACAAGCTAAGCCTTTAGGAAAAAGGCCAACGTGCAAAACCCGTGAATACGGTGTGAGATACCGGATAAGTGATTACCCGGGTCGTGTCCCAGTGAGGTGTGAATCGAGGATTTCGTTTTTGATTCGGAATTAAAATGCTTGATGATTGGATTTTTGATTTTTGAGTTTTTAACTTCTACTAAAGATATGGAAAACAAAATTACAAAGAAAAATAAAGCACAACTTAATAAAACTAAAAACGCGAGTCGGGAATTTCTGAACACGAGCCTACAACTAGAATCTATTAAAAACTAATCCTACACGAGCAAATTTATTTTTCCTAGGATCTAAATGACAAAAGAAAATTTTGGGAAAAGTTTTATATTTTTTTTGACTTTTTAATTATTTATTACGAATTAAAATCTATTTAAACTAAATTAAATTATAAAAAATACTAAACTATAAAGGGAAAATCTGGAAATTCTTACAAAAGTGCTTAATGATAAGCAGTACGTAGGAAAATTAAAATAGAGCACCCAACTTATTCGGATAAGCTGTAACAGGCTTAAAAGATGTAATAAGCTAAAAAGGACAACAATGGTTATATATTAAATTGTGTAAGATTTAACCGAAAAAGACCCAAGGGCGGATGGTTTGTGTGTGGTGTGTTTAAACGAGAGGTCAGGGGTTCGAACCCCTTTTTGCAAAATTTATTTTTATTTTCTTTTTGGATTTTTCTTTTATACAACACAATAAGCACAGACAAAAAGCAACTTTTAATAAAGCTACTTATTATAAAATTGACCAAAAAGCTCAGAATAAGCTTTTGGATTCAGGTCAGTAGGCTTTTCAAGCCAAAACAAGCAAAGGCATAAAAAGGAAAGTAAAAAGCTATTCTAATAAGCTAAGGAAAAAATGAAATAAGCTGAGAACTATCAAATAAGCTGAGATTTCAACAAGTGAAGTAAAATTAAGCTATAAGTTAAGCAGATAAGCTCAAGAAGCTCAATAAGCTTAGAAAAGCTTATCAAAGGCAAAACAGCCCAGAAGGGCAACTTTTGGGCTTTTTAATAAGCCCTCAAAAGCTAGCAATTCTAAAATTTACCTACCAAAGATCAAATAGAACCAAAAAGCAGATTATGGGAAGCTTAATTTCAGCTTATAAATAAGCTGAGAAATGGGCTTGTGGAACAGAAGTCTGCTGATGCACTAGTGCACAGGGAAAAACACCACTTATCAAGCAATGAAAAAGCCCTTAAATAAAATTCTTAAAAATCTAAAAAAAATGGAAAAAGTTAGACCAGCAGCTAAAGTTCAACTATGCTGAATTTTAGCTTATTAGGACTTATTACTGGCAAACTAAGAATGCACAAGTGAGGGCTGAAAACAAAAAAAAACTAAAAAAAAATAGTCTGCTGATCTTGTTCTGTGATAGCAGTTGGGGTAATTTTGAAACAAACGTCTACACTACCAACTCTAACATGACCAATGTGTTGAACTGACTTGAGCACAAAAACACTTTCAATAAGCCTCTTAACAGCTTCTTCCTATATCTAGCTTTTAGGACCAAGATTATACCTTAAGTGTTCATTGTTCCACTCAAAACATCAAAATCAACACAAACAGATTAAAAACCCCTACTAACAGCTTATACAAGCTAATCTAAGCTGGATTAAACTTTCCACAACTGCACATGAACAGTGTAGAATGGTTTTGACCCGTTTTGACTTTTTGACCCAAACAGTCCTTTTTGGGTCTGTCTTGAATTTTAAAACCAAAAGAAGTCTGATTAAGCTAAGATTTCTGAAGGACAATGTCTCAGCAACTCAATTAACACCTAACAAACAACTTTTTAGCAGAAAAATAAGCTCAAATTAAGCTAGACTATAGTCAACTGTTTTTAAGCTTTTTGTTGGATTTCAAGAAAAATGGATATTTAACCTAATCTACCTACTAAACTAACATCACAGAGCATAACTAAGAACTATTAAGCTACAAATAAGCAAATAAGCTCAAAAATAAGCTGATGAACAGTATTTATGCAGAATTTGAGAAATTAGAACACGATTGTAAAACCTTTAACCCTAGCTGAACAAGGGTTCCAACTGAATGGCAGCTACAAGCTCCTAGCTTATCAGAGATAAGCTAGGTAATGTCCATCTTGCCCCTCCATTGCGGGCAACTTCCATTAAGCTTTCCAATGTCTAGTGCAAAGGTGATTATGAGATACTATGATTCTGAGTTGGATCTTTTTGAGTTTTCTTATCACTTTTAAGAGCTTGTCAGAGCTTATTCAAAGATTTGAAACATGAAATAAGCACAAACAAGATTTTGCTAAAAAAAACTTATATTTCTATTAAGACTGAAAATGGTACACTTGAAATTCTGAATGAGAAAATTAGATTAAACTTAAAAACATGGATTACAATATTAAAACTAAATTACATAAATTAAAGCATGCCTCCAAAGGCTTACAATTGACTTCTATTTATACTAGCAACTAAACTAGGGGTCTTCTCTCCTTTTGTGCTTGTTCTGTGAGAGAAAACAGCTTTGGAACTCATTTGTGCTTCTTGGGATTAAATCCCACTCGTTGGATAGAAAAGGAATTATCTCAGCCCTCTAATTGATTTTGGCACCCATTTGAAGTGGTGGATTGATGACCTGGAGGAGGGGGAGAAGGTACAAGGAGGTGGGTTAGCAGAGTTGGGAAGGGAGAAATGTTGGGGAATTGGTGAAAATTGTGGGGAAGTGGTGAAAGTGATGGTGATGGCTGTACTGTTATAGGAAGGAGGGAAAGAAGACAAGGAGAAAGGTTTGACTTTGTTGACCTTGGGTTTAGCTAAAAAGAAAACAACCGGGCTTGAGTTTTATTTCTTTTTTTTTGGGCTTTGGTGGGTTAATGTGGCTGGTGGGTTAAGGATTTGGTAATTTAAAGGATAGGAAATGGATTGGTTAAGTTCAAGGACCACTTATGTAAAATATGAAATTCCCAAGGACCAAGGCTGCCAAAAACTAAAAATAATTTCCAAGGACCATTTGTGTCATTTTGATATTTTTTGGAGGTTGACTTTGACTTTGACCTTGACTTTGTCTTCACTTGATCAAATGCACAATAGTTGTCGAGTCGATCCAAAAATGCCCGTTTTCGCTCTGTTTTCGATCCTTTGTACCTGAAACACATAAAAACACAAACCAAGGATATCTGCAGTAATATTTGGGTATTTTTGGTCATTTTTGTGTCTTTAATGTGTGTAAAATGATGAGTATTTACACACTCATCAATCCCCCACACTAAACTATTGCTAGTCCCTAGCAATCCGATCATATAAAGTAATGAAAGGATCAAAAGAATACCAAGTATACCCCGTTTCGACTTTTTATTCAATGCGGGAAATTTAAACTTAGAACAAAATATATAACATGCTTGATTTCCAAAAATGGTATCATGGAACGGGATTCACACAAAATGGGTGTCTCCAGGGAATTGAAATCGTCATCCTCTTTTTATACTCCCAACTAAGCTTAAACTCATTGTGCAAATGCTTTTGTAAAATGATAACACTACTTATACTAATAATCTATGAAAGCCGAGACTTAACTTTTCACTCCCATATTTATTAAAGTTAGGTGACTGTGCTTGATTTTCAAAATTTTGATCACAAAAATCGACGTTTTTATAAGATATTGACTAATACTAGTTGAAAGATAGATTTAAAATTCACAACAAGCAAGTTTCAAAAAAATTGCATTTTTGCAATATCATTCCATTTTCTTTTATTTTTTTCTTTTCATTTTTTATTTTTTATTTTTTTATTTATTTTTACTTGTGCAACATAAACTAACGGAGTTTCACGGGAACCAAGACCTTACACCTTCCGGAGTAAAGGATCCAAGGGCCGTTACAACGGAGATTTCCAAGACTCTAAACATTCCTGAAATGAGGATCCAAGGGTGTTAGACTAAGACCTCACACATTCCTGAATTAGAGGTCCAAGGACCGGTGTAAGAGGGTAGCCAAGACCTAAACGCCTTCCAGAAATAAGGATCCAAGGGCCGATCTTCAACCGTAGCTTTTTTTAGCACATACATTTATTACTTAACTTTTGCAACTTTCAAGCAACGTCTCACTTTCATTTTGCATTATTATGACATATGCTTGTTCCGAAGTTTAAATAAAGCTTTGAACTAGTATTTTTCAAAATCGTATAGAAAAATGATTTTGTGTGTTCAAATGTTTGAAAATAAGCACTTATTAAGTCAGATTAGGAACTTATGGGAGAAAAAGCCATAGATTACTTATATAAGCTCTAAAGAGAACCAACTACTCTATGCTTAGCATTTTCATTTGCACAAATCATAAAACCTTAGTCTAAACGTTAAGGGAGCAGCCAGATCAATACTCTGGCAGAGTCGGGATTACCCTTGTTCTAACCTAATCAAGACTAGACACTTTTTTCTTTCTTTTTGGTGCAAAGCACTTCTTTTTCATGCAATTTCTTATTTAAAAACAACAAAAATTTAAAAAGTTTGGCCAAAACGGGGGTACTAGGGCACTAGAAGGTACACATGTGACAAAATTCGAGAGAATTCCCCCCCCCCCACACTTAGAATTGAATATTGCCCTCAATATTCAAAGTACCTGCTATTATGCCGACACTTAGAACGTAAAAAGGTAATACTAATAGCCAAGTGTGGAACAGAAATCTCTCTTTTCCACAAACAGGGTTAATAAGATATCCCTAGATAAACGTTAGCAAAAAGATCGGATATTGGGCGGCTGGATTGAAAACAGGCGCATCAATCATCACGATCTCAGAGAAACCTGAAAACAAGAGCAAACAACACACAAACAAAGCACTGCAGAGGAATCCCCCCACACTTAGTTGTTAGAAAATAGAAAGAAGTCAGAAACATGGGTTGTCACCCATGAAATGCTAATGTTTTTGTTAACCGAGTCACTAGCTTGACTTGACCTCGAATTCATTGGTCCATGGGGAAAGTTTGGAGATCCGGGACAACCATGGATGGTATGTCCCATCCAAAATAATGCTTCAACCTATGACCGTTCACCTTGAAGTTTGGTCCGTCGTTTTGAGATAACTCGACGGTACCATAAGGAAAAACTTTGGCAACGGTGAATGGTCCAGTCCAACGGGTTTTAAGCTTACCCGAGAATATCTTCAATCTAGAGTTAAAAAGAAGGACTCGATCACCAACGTTAAAAACGCGGTTCTTGATTTTGGAGTCATGGATCTTCTTTGTCTTTTCTTTGTAGATCAAAGAGTTCTCGTAGGCTTGATCACGAAGTTCATTTAATTCATTGAGTTGAACTTTGTGGTGATCACCCGCAGACTTTAGGTCGAAGTTTGCATGCTTTAAGGCCCAATAAGCTTTGTGCTCGAGCTCGATTGGTAGATGGCACGCCTTTCCGAACACGAGCTTGTAAGGAGTACACCTAATGGGTGTTTTATAAGCTGTACGGAAGGCCCAAAGTGCATCATCTAATTTATCCGACCAAGATGCACGGTTTTCACCTACGGTCCTTTCCAAGATTCTTTATAGACCACGGTTTGAAACTTCCACTTGTCCACTTGTTTGTGGGTGATACACGGTAGAAAGATGGTGAGTAATACCGTACTTAAGCATGACCTTTGCAAATTGGTCATTGCAAAAGTGCATACCGCGATCACTAATGATAGCACGGGGAGTTCCATACCGAGAAAAGAGAGATTTCAAAAATTTACAAACTACTCGGGCGTCGTTGGTGGGGAGCGCTTTCGCTTCGACCCATTTAGACAAATAATCGACGGCCACGAGTATATACTTATTCCCTCATAAAGACGGGAACGGCCCCATAAAGTCAATGCCCTAAACGTCAAAGATTTCACAAACTTGAACGACGTTTTGTGGCATTTCATATTTTTGAGAGATCTTCCCGTGACGTTGACAAGAGTCACAAGATTTGACTAAGTCATGGGCATCACGGTAGATTGTGGGCCAATAGAAACCGGAATCAAACACCTTTTTGGCGGTGTACTTGGCACCATGATGTCCCCCCGTGGGTCCATTGTGGCAAGCCTTAAGAATTTCAACGGCTTCTTGGCCGTGAACACACCGCCGGATGACTTGATCCGCACACACTTTAAACAAGTAGGGTTTGTCCCAAAAGTAATGCTTCACATCTTTAAAGAATTTGTTCTTTTGTTGGGACGACATCCCTTTCACAACAAAGTTACCCGCATGGTAATTTTCAAAATTGGCAAACCATGGGGTACTAGAATCACCACGAAAAGATACCACGTTAAGTGTCTCAAGAGGAAATATTTCATTTATTTCCTTTTTCTCGAGCACACTTTGGTGAGGATTCTCTAATCGGGACAAATGATCAGCAGCAAGGTTCTCGGCTCCTTTTTTATCACGGATGATGATATCAAATTCTTGGAGGAGGAGAACCCATCGGAGTAATCTCGGCTTTGCATCTTGTTTTGCAAAGAGATATTTGAGAGCCGAGTGATCCGTATACACTATGCTTTTTGACAAGATTAAGTATGGCCGAAACTTTTCGAAAGCATACACCACGGCTAATAATTCTTTTTCCGTAGTGGTGTAATGAGCTTGAGCTTCGGTCATAGTTTTGCTAGCATAGTGTATAGGTTGAAAATTTTTTGTTTTTCGTTGCCCCAAGACCGCACCTATGGCAAAATCACTTGCATCACACATAAGTTCAAAAGGTAGGTCCCAATCGGGGGCAACCAAGATTGGTGCTTCAGTAAGCTTTTTCTTTAGAGTTTGAAAAGCTTCAATGCACTCTTGTGAGAAAATGAACGGAGTTTCCTTTTCAAGGAGACGAGTCATCGGCCGGGCGATTTTGGAAAAATCTTGAATGAATCTACGATAGAAACCGGCGTGACCAAGGAAACTCCGAATACCCTTGACGGTAGCGATAACATCAACTTTAGCCTTATCGACCTCAATCCCACTCTTAGAAATCTTATGGCCGAGGACAATGCCCTCTTTGACCATGAAATGACTTTTCTCCCAATTTAGACAAAGATTAGTGTCCAAATGGGAGAGACATGTCTTGAAGGAATCCCTAAAGACCGAGAAATCATCCATAAAGACCTCCATAGTTTTCTCGATCATGTCGTGAAATATGGCCATCATACACCTTTGGAACGTGCCTGGAGCATTACATAAGCCAAAAGGCATGCGTCGGTAGGCAAACGTTCCATAAGGGCACGTGAAAGTGGTCTTTTCTTGATCTTGCGGGTCAATGGGAATTTGGAAGTAACCCGAGAAACCGTCGAGAAAACAATAGTACTCGTTTCCCGCTAGTCTTTCGAGCATTTGGTCCATGAAGGGTAAAGGAAAGTGGTCTTTACGGGTGGTGTCATTTAACTTTCGGTAGTCAATGCATAAACGCCATCCAGTCACCAATCGAGTAGGAATCAACTCGTTTTCATCATTTGTAACAATGGTAATGCCACCCTTTTTGGGCACACAATGCACGGGGCTCACCCAAGGACTATCCGAGATAGGGTAAATCAAGCCGGCATCAAGGAGTTTAAGAACTTCCTTTTTGATAACCTCATGAATTTTAGGATTAACCCTTCTTTGATGTTGAACCGCTGGTTTAAAGTCATCTTCCATTAAAATTTTGTGTGTACAAAATTTCGGGTTAACACCCTTAATGTCGGAAAGTTTCCAAGCGATGGCTCGCTTGTGTGACTTTAAAACCTTTATGAGAGAGGTTTTCTCCTCATCATTTAAATCTTTAGCAATTATGACGGGTAATTTATCGGTACCCTCCAAAAATGCATATTCAAGATGAGGTGGTAAGTCCTTAAGTTCGACCTCCGGAGGATCATCAGAATTTTCAACAGATTTGATTTCCTCATTATGAAGTTCTTTCGGAGGGAGAGATGATGGATCATCATTAAGCAACTTCTCAATGAGAAGAATGTCTCCCTCCGGGTCAAATACACCATCATCAATTCCAGATGGAATTGAATCACAAGACAAACAAGCCACAATCTCTTCCAAGATGAAGTCACCTCCCTCAAACGGAGTGAGAGAGGGGGAAGAGAGAGCAACGGTATGGTCTAAAGAAGTGGGATTGCCACTTAGTACTTCATGAAAATATTCCTCGCATGTAGCATCAATGATATCAATTTGGTTAATTGACTCGCTATCATGCTTGAGAGGATATTTTGAAGTACTCTCAATATTTATGACCAACTTTTCATCACCGACTCTAAGAGTCATTTCACCTTCGTAGACATCGATTAATGCACGAGCCGTTTTCAAGAATGGTCTTCCCAAGATAAGGGGGACACGAGGATCGGCATCAAAATCGACCACTACAAAGTCGGCAGGAAAATGGAACTTGCCCACCTTCACGAAGACATCTTCGGCAATTCCTTGCGGAATAGTAACCGTTAGGTTTGCAAGTTCGAGAGTCATTCGTGTAGAAGTAAGTTCCGGGAGAGAAAGCTTTGCCCATACGGAAAGAGGCATTAGATTGATGCTTGCGCCAAGATCGGCCAAGGCTAAGCATTCATCAAGCTTTTGGAAGTCACAAGGAATGAGAAATTTGCCGGGGTCTCCTAGTTTTTCGGGTAACTTTTTAAGAATTACCGCCGAACAATTCTCATTCAATGGAGTTTTTGTTAATTCAAGCAACTTTTCCTTATTGCTAAGGAGACTCTTGAATGTAGAAGCAAACTTTGGCATGTAGAGAAGAGCATCCGCAAAACTAATATCGAAGTGTAACTTTTGAAAGATTTCAAGAAACTTCATCATTTGACTATTAGTTTTGTCACGGAGCTTTTGTTCATTATGCCTCGAAGGATATGGAATTGAAGGCTTAGGATTGCTCTTCGGAACATCGGGTTCCAGAATTGGAGATTGGACGACCGGAGGTTGGACGTGTACGGTACTTTGTGAGCTTGAAGAGTGCACTTTGTCCTTTGTCACCTCGGTCTCTCGTTCTACTTCCTTCACCGGAGAAGAAGTAGGAATCGAGGGTCCATCATATGCCTTACCACTACGAGTGGTAATAGCTTTCAACTCACCCTTCGGGTTGGGAATGGTATTTCCCGGAAGAGTTCCCGAAGTTGAAGCTTGATTCATTTGATTCATGAGACTAGCAAACATGTTCTCAATTTTACTTTGAGATTGATCAATCTTTTGATTTGTATTCTTAAGTTCATTTTTAAGCTCATGACCTTGTTTCGAAATTGAAGTTTGAAAATCATTCTTCAAGGTGGTGATTTGATTTTGCATTGACCTCATGTTTGCCTCATTTGACTTGATGTAATTAGCAAGTTCGTTTGAGGAAGCAATTGGGGCTTGGTAATTCGAAGCTTGAAAGCCTTGATTGAAATTACCACCTTGATTTGGGTATTGATTGATCGGGGCTTGAAATTGATTTTAAACATTTTGCCCTCTCGGTTGGTTTTGATTGAATCTATTTGGATTGTTGGGTTGAGAAAATCCGGGTGGTCCATTTTGATTGCTAGCACGATAATTCGGGTCAACTTGAGGACGGTATTGATTACCTCCTTGATTGAAAGTCCCGACTACCGCATTAACTTCACATCGACTACCATCGGTGGGAGTACAATTGTAGTATGCATGAGGACCACCACAAGTGACACAAGTTTCTTCCACCGCTTTGACTTGAGTGGGTGAAGAAGTTTGTGGGGAAGATTGTTTCTTTTGCTTGGAAAGAACCAAAGCTTGAATAGCCTCCGTGAGCTTGTCAATCTTAGCATCGGTGCTAGAAGAACTCACGGGAGATGAAGTATAAGGTGAAGCATTCACTTGGGAAACAACTTGCTTGCTTCGTGAAGTGCGAACATTAGACTTATTCTCAATGATGGCTAAAGCATCTTTAGTAGTCCGATACAAGAGATTACCACCGGCGGCGGCATTTAGAGAGTCTTGATCGGAGTGGTTCAAACCATTATAGAAGGTATCGAGTTGATGTAACTCGGAGAAACCATGGTGAGGACATTTGTGAAGTAATTCTTTAAAACGGTCCCACGCTTCACTAAAGGATTCATCAAATTTTTGAGTGAACTTGGTGATTTCATTTTTAAGGCTTGTGGTTTTGGATGGAGGAAAGAATTCATTCACAAATTTCGACACCAAATCTTCCCATGTTTCAATAGAACGAGGGGGTTGTTTTTCTAGCCAAATTTGGGCCGTCCCCTCGAGAGAAAAAGGAAAAAGAAGCAATTTGATTGCCTCTTGAGGAACATTTCGGTATTTGATGGTAGAGGTGATCTTGTTAAACCATCGAATGTGGGAATGAGGATCGTCCCTCTCAAATCCGAAATATTGACTCGCAGTTACTAAGGATAGCAACCCGGTCTTAAGCTCAAAGCTATCGGCAACGATTGCCAGAACAACGATAGCATCTCCGTTACCCTCAGTGGGTGCTTGGAGAAGCTCCGACATGGTGCGTTCATCCGCCATTGTGACAATGGGAGGAACGGGAATAGCAAGAATCTCGGGTTCGGCTATTTGGGTGGAATGCCTACGATTACGTCTCCAATTACGTCTTCTCGAAGTATGTACGAGTTCACGTAAAGGACTTGTTGACGGAGAAGAACGAGTGCGCATGCACTAAAACCAATTCAATTAAAACGAGACCGAAGCAAAACACAAGTGAACTTAAACCAATAATCAACAAGCGTACGGTAGCTCTTCAAAAGATAAACGCACAAAGGAGCGGAAGAGAAGAATGGATCTCTTTTCGAGGCGAAGTTCGTTGGATCGCCTCTCCTTATACCCCTCTTATAGTTTGTTTATCAATTAAAGGTGAGCCGATATTCAGAAGTGATACAAAGGCAAGTTTTAATCTTTTGTTTGGGAACTTAATATGATAATACTCCAAGTTGAGAAATATTATATTGAGATTGCTTTTATCTTTTATTTTAACACAAGAAAATGGAAAATGTTTTTGTATTTTTGTTTTTTTTATATGATAATATATATACAAAAGAAAAGAAAAATATTTTTGTTTTTTATAATTTTATGAAAGCGATAACTTCAAGAAGAAGTATCTCAAGTCACTAGGATCTAAATGACAAAAGAAAATTTTGGGAAAAGATTTATATTTTTTTTTTTTGACTTTTAAATTATTTATTACGAATTAAAATCTATTTAAACTAAATTAAATTATAAAAAATACTAAACTATAAAGTGAAAATCTGGAAATTTTTACAAAAGTGCTTAATGATAAGTAGTACGTAGGAAAATTAAAATGGAGCACCCAGCTTATTCGGATAAGCTGTAACAGGCTTAAAAGATGTAATAAGCTAAAAAGGACAACAATGGTTATATATTAAATCGTGTAAGATTTAACCGAAAAAGACCCAAGGGCGGATGGTTTGTTTGTGGTGTGTTTAAACGAGAGGTCAGGGGTTCGAACCCCTTTTTGCACAAATTTATTTTTATTTTCTTTTTGGATTTTTCTTTTATACAACACAATAAGCACAGACAAAAAGCAACTTTTAATAAAGCTACTTATTATAAAATTGACCAAAAAGCTCAGAATAAGCTTTTGGATTCAGGTCAGTAGGCTTTTCAAGCCAAAACAAGCAAAGGCATAAAAAGGAAAGTAAAAAGCTATTCTAATAAGCTAAGGAAAAAATGAAATAAGCTGAGAACTATCAAATAAGCTGAGATTTCAACAAGTGAAGTAAAATTAAGCTATCAGTTAAGCAGATAAGCTCAAGAAGCTCAATAAGCTTAGAAAAGCTTATCAAAGGCAAAACAGCCCAGAAGGGCAACTTTTGGGCTTTTTAATAAGCCCTCAAAAGCTAGCAATTCTAAAATTTACCTACCAAAGATCAAATAGAACCAAAAAGCAGATTATGGGAAGCTTAATTTCAGCTTATAAATAAGCTGAGAAATGGGCTTGTGGAACAGAAGTCTGCTGATGCACTAGTGCACAGGGAAAAACACCACTTATCAAGCAATGAAAAAGCCCTTAAATAAAATTCTTAAAAATCTAAAAAAAATGGAGAAAGTTAGACCAGCAGATAAAGTTCAACTATGCTGAATTTTAGCTTATTAGGACTTATTACTGGCAAACTAAGAATGCACAAGTGAGGGCTGAAAACAAAAAAAAACTAAAAAAAAAATAGTCTGCTGATCTTGTTCTGTGATAGCAGTTAGGGTAATTTTGAAACAAACGTCTACACTACCAACTCTAACATGACCAATGTGTTGAACTGACTTGAGCACAAAAACACTTTCAATAAGCCTCTTAACAGCTTCTTCCTATATCTAGCTTTTAGGACCAAGATTATACCTTAAGTGTTCACTGTTCCACTCAAAACATCAAAATCAACACAAACAGATTAAAAACCCCTACTAACAGCTTATACAAGCTAATCTAAGCTGGATTAAACTTTTCACAACTGCACATGAACAGTGTAGAATGGTTTTGACCCGTTTTGACTTTTTGACCCAAACAGTCCTTTTTGGGTCTGTCTTGAATTTTAAAACCAAAAGAAGTCTGATTAAGCTAAGATTTCTGAAGGACAATGTCTCAGCAACTCAATTAACACCTAACAAACAACTTTTTAGCAGAAAAATAAGCTCAAATTAAGCTAGACTATAGTCAACTGTTTTTAAGCTTTTTGTTGGATTTCAAGAAAAATGGATATTTAACCTAATCTACCTACTAAACTAACATCACAGAGCATAACTAAGAACTATTAAGCTACAAATAAGCAAATAAGCTCAAAAATAAGCTGATGAACAGTATTTATGCAGAATTTGAGAAATTAGAACACGATTGTAAAACCTTTAACCCTAGCTGAACAAGGGTTCCAACTGAATGGCAGCTACAAGCTCCTAGCTTATCAGAGATAAGCTAGGTAATGTCCATCTTGCCCCTCCATTGCGGGCAACTTCCATTAAGCTTTCCAATGTCTAGTGCAAAGGTGATTATGAGATACTATGATTCTGAGTTGGATCTTTTTGAGTTTTCTTATCACTTTTAAGAGCTTGTCAGAGCTTATTCAAAGATTTGAAACATGAAATAAGCACAAACAAGATTTTGCTAAAAAAAACTTATATTTCTATTAAGACTGAAAATGGTACACTTGAAATTCTGAATGAGAAAATTAGATTAAACTTAAAAACATGGATTACAATATTAAAACTAAATTACATAAATTAAAGCATGCCTCCAAAGGCTTACAATTGACTTCTATTTATACTAGCAACTAAACTAGGGGTCTTCTCTCCTTTTGTGCTTGTTCTGTGAGAGAAAACAGCTTTGGAACTCATTTGTGCTTCTTGGGATTAAATCCCACTCGTTGGATAGAAAAGGAATTATCTCAGCCCTCTAATTGATTTTGGCACCCATTTGAAGTGGTGGATTGATGACCTGGAGGAGGGGGAGAAGGTACAAGGAGGTGGGTTAGCAGAGTTGGGAAGGGAGAAATGTTGGGGAATTGGTGAAAATTGTGGGGAAGTGGTGAAAGTGATGGTGATGGCTGTACTGTTATAGGAAGGAGGGAAAGAAGACAAGGAGAAAGGTTTGACTTTGTTGACCTTGGGTTTAGCTAAAAAGAAAACAGCCGGGCTTGAGTTTTATTTCTTTTTTTTTGGGCTTTGGTGGGTTAATGTGGCTGGTGGGTTAAGGATTTGGTAATTTAAAGGATAGGGAATGGATTGGTTAAGTTCAAGGACCACTTATGTAAAATATGAAATTCCCAAGGACCAAGGCTGCCAAAAACTAAAAATAATTTCCAAGGACCATTTGTGTCATTTTGATATTTTTTGGAGGTTGACTTTGACTTTGACCTTGACTTTGTCTTCACTTGATCAAATGCACAATAGTTGTCGAGTCGATCCAAAAATGCCCGTTTTCGCTCTGTTTTCGATCCTTTGCACCTGAAACACATAAAAACACAAACCAAGGATATCTGCAGTAATATTTGGGTATTTTTGGTCATTTTTGTGTCTTTAATGGGTGTAAAATGATGAGTATTTACACACTCATCACGTATTCCCAACACCTTTAGTCGTGAATCATGCTTAGGTGAGGGAAAGAGCATTCATTGGTGTCTTGGCCATGGATATGGTCATGTATCGATGGTCTTTGTTTCCTTCGTCGTAGTATGTTAGTAACGACACTATACCCTAGCCTTATAATTTGTTCACCCAATATTGCCTTCAAAGATTTTTTTGACCTTAGCTCTAGTGGTGGAGATATATGTAATCGCCAAGCCTATGATAGAATACATGCTATGACTGTGCGTTGAGTGATTACCCAGAAATTGACACTTAGATTAGGGAGAGTATGAGTGTTTATTTCCCATTTTGTGAGGTGTTCGGCTTTGGAAATTCTAGCATAGTAAATTTTTCATCTCATATTTCCCAAGTAACTTGGGGGATATCTTTTTAGAAATGATTCTAATAAGGTCTACTTGAGGGCAAGTAGAGTTTAAGTGCGGGATATTTGATGAGATCAAGTAATCCTGATATTTTAGTGTCAATTTCTCCTAATATGCTCATTATTTGTATCGTTTTATATGGATATATTCTTTGATTTCTTTATATTTCGTTTCCAGGTTATAAATGAGCATAGGAGCTAAAGAGACGCGGAATTGGAAAAGTACTTACGATGATACACACCTTAGTATGCTGAAGAAGTTACAACGTAGATCCACTCTCCATTTACGCCATAGCTATGGATTTATACACGAAGACCAAGTCAACACAAATCAAGAAGATTACAGCGTAACTACCACAGAGATTAAGCCGTAATATTTTAGAAGACTTTGAAGAATTTCGTGACTATGAAGGTTACGCCATAACCAATGCAAGAGGTTACGGCATAAAAATTACATATAATGGGGTTGAAGAGATTACGGCGTAACCATCAAGAAGTTTACGCCGTAATTGATAAATGTGAAGGTTACAGCATAACTTGGTAATTAGTTACGCTGTAATATTACTACATTTGAAGTTTGGAGCTCAAATTATATTTGATAACACATTTATGTGTCGATTTCCATCAAAGGAATGAAGGAACACAAGGACCTAAGTTGCTAATGTGAAAGGAGAGAAAAGCTGATGAAGTTGTGCCATAGCCTTAACTTCAGTTATGCCATAACTTAAGCTACGCCATAGCCTTAACTTCAGTTACGCCATAACTTCAATTACGCCGTAACCATAAAATTAGGTTACGCCGTAACCTTTTCGAACCCTATAAATAGAGGTCGAATTCTACACTATTGGGCATCTCTTTTCCTCCTTTTTTAAGGGGCGATTAGGGCACCATCTCAGTGTATTTTCCAGCAGTAATCAACCACTTTCCAAGGGAGAATTCACTTGAAATCATCATCAACATTAGTTCTACATCAAGTAATTTGTATCAAACAATATATTCACTTCAATTCATGTTTTATTCATCATTTTTTGTATAAGTTACTGTATGTTTGGCTAAGCACCTTTGGTGCTAGGCTAGTTATGATTCCTTTATTGTTTTGATTATGTTTTCGTGCTTTTATTATTGCATCTAGTGTTTGCATGCTTAGTTTTTCGTAAGATCCTCTAGCTTCGGTAGTTTTGAAGGACAGGTTTACTTATTATACTAGGAGAATTGACCATAGGACCCTAAAGTAGTAGGTTGCGAGGGTTGGTAAGAATTGACCATAGGACTACCAATTCCTTGTATGTGAATTGACCAAAGGATCACCTTCCGTTGTTGGATGAACTTAAGGAGTTAGATGTGTGGTCTAAGATCTGAGAGGTCGGATCACACGTAGAATGAATCTAGCATGTAGCGGAACTTAATGACTTGAGCTAGCCTACCTGCAAGCTCTGATAATCACTTAGGATCAGACCTATGATATCTGAGTAGGATTCTAGGGATATAGGCTAGACGAATTGACCAAAGGAGTCTAGCGAACTTATGCCCCACTTGAAGCAATAGGAAGCTTAATTAGATAACATAATCATTGCATGATAGGATGAATAACTAGGCTAGTACATTTTCTCCCTACTGCATTCAACTTAATTTAATTTTCGCATTTCATTTCTTTTTATTAGTTTAATTAATCAAACTTAAAAATCCCTTTTAAAATGTGACATAGACTTAATTTAGAATCCACACTCATAGCTCTTGGGATGACCTCGGCTTTACCGAATACTACACTACACACGGCCGGGTACACTGCCCGTTAGTGCATAAGGTAGACCATAGGTAAACGAGAAAATATAAATTTAAAACCTGGTCAGAAAACCTGCATCAACAATATTGAAGAAGTTGCACGAGCTTTTTCAGAGAACATTAGTTGGGATGTTTCAAGACCTCCACATGAACCTGATACTTTCAAATACCGCGACTACTCTCAACCACTACCACTCATCAGTTATGCTCACAATCCTAAGGTACCAAAAACATATTTTTTCAACCATGATTCAGAATACTTTAAGTATGGTGACAAAAATCCTGAAAAGAGGTATGCCACATCACTTGCCAAGTTTCCAGATGTCGTCTACGCACAAGAAGGACTTGAATAACAAATCGGCAACATGTTCAGCACTTCAATTGCAGATTATAATTATGAAGCAGTCTTAGGAATCTTTCATTGGCCAGAGATGATAAAATGGTTCTACAAATGGAAACTGACATTTACCTCCAAACATAAGGTATACTACAAGAAAATTATTCTTTCCATCATAAGTGATGAAACTAAATCAAGGTACGGGTATAATTTTCTGAAAAAGATTACGATAAGGAGAGATGACAACAATGAGTACACTTTCTCCAAAGCAGATTACAAGAGATTGAATCTAAATGATATTGAAGATATGTATCTACTTAAGATTCAAGGAAAACTCATGCAACTCCTTGGAAGCCTTCAATATGACATCATCAACTCAGTACTTATCTACATCAGAAACATTGTGATTAGTTATGTAACACCCCAACCCGACAAGGGTCAAAATGCCACATTATGGTGTCCATCAGAACATAAAAACGCTAGCGGAAGACTTATAAACATAATGATTACAAAGGTATTCTAAGATAACAATAAAATACTAACTCTAAACCTGATGAGTCCCAAAACTGAAATACAAATCCAAACTAAATCTAACTGAAGCTAAATCCAATTCTAATCCAAAAGCAAAAGGCATCTATCAATAGGGTAGTCCACTAAGAGCTCCTATGCACTCTTCACTCAATCCCAGCTTCCAAACTAAAACCTGCCGCAGGAAAAGAAATGCGGCTGAGCTTAAAAAGTCCAGTGAACAGATATATATAACAAACGAATAATCAAAACATATATAAGTATAAGGAAAAGGAAACATAAGCTCCTGCTGAAACGAATATCATCTGTCAAAGAATGAGAGATCAAAGATCAACTGAACAAATATCATAAGTCAAATGACTCAAATGAAGTGAGAGATCAAGAGACACTACGGATTCGATAATCATAAAGAATCAAACGAATCATGTAAGAATGCCCATGAGCTCAAAACAAATATCTAAACATGATACATGAATAGACCACATAACCACATATACATATCCGTCAAATCATAAGTGCACCAGGAGGGGAGACCTCTCAAGTACCAAATGGAGTTGCTAACTCCCAGAAGTGAGGGGGTGCAAGGCACGCACAACCCAATCACTAACAAAATGAAACAAAGTACCTAGGATGCATCCATACTCCCCCTACAAAACAAATCATATATACACCTGTACTAGACAAGTATATACACATATAATGGCCAAGTGTACACATATCATAATCATATCAAATAGGGACGCCGTGAACTAATCACACCACCACAGATAGTGTCATGCCATTGGTGCCATCAATGAAATGGCCATGGTACCTCCATGGTAGTTAAATAGCTTGGGCAACAGAACAGAACAAATCATATCATATCATATCAAGTCATCATATCATATCCAAACAGAACGTATCAAACTGAACTGAATCATATCATAGCAAATGGATAGGAACAAATATCATAGCAAACGAATAGAAAATGGATATCAAATCAAAGGATCATATCAAAGGAATCATATCAACGAATCATATCAAATGGATCATAACATAGCAAATGAATCAAAGTCAAGGATCGAAAAGTCATGAGAAACCTATACTAAGAAAAGGTAGAATATATGTACCTCAAACCGCAATTGAAACCATATCAGAAAACACAAGGGTCGGAAGTTACTCCTTCTTCAGCGAATCTACACGAATTAATGATCGTCTTATTATTTAAAAAACCCTTTTATAAGTTATTACTGATTTAATACTTATTGTTGTTCAGATTGACATATTAGGGTTTCCTGCTATTTATAGCAACTTTCCAAATTTAGTAACTTTCCATATTCAGTAACTTTCCCGAATTAGTAACTTTCCAAATTAAGTGAGTTTCCTGTAATTAGTAAGTTAGGGTTACATTCATAATTAATCAAACTTAGGGTTTATAGGTACTTCTAAATCATATATATCACTTAATTAGGATATATTAGTAAATCTGGATCACATCCTTATGATTTTTCATGCCTGCCAATTAAGCTCCAAAAGTTCTAAAATAATTATATGTGATTCCCATATTAGCTTTGCATCTTCACAAATTTTTATAGATTTTATTTCAAAGTACAATTACTGTTTCAAAAATCATCTTTCCAGACCTACCCAGAAATTAACTGCAGATACACACAGAAAGTTTGCCTTTAATTAACCCATCGAGACACTTCAGAAAAATCCACAAAAATTCCAGGAAGTCACACATAACTTAAATATCACCCCTGAAAAAGGAGAGCTCTTAATTCCTTAGAGTTTGAAAACTAAAAATCAAAAACATAGACTGATTTTCTGACATCGAAAATATAGTTGACACTTATTAACATAAAAATCAAAAACATACCCAAATCAACTCCAAATCACTCCAACCCAATTGGAGAACTTAATTAGGATATTAAACTCAGTTTACAAGCAAAGGTCCAGTATTATACGCTTATAAAACTCAAGCTATAGTGTTCACATATTCAGCCTTCAAAACTGTTCCGTTCAAAAACCCATTTAAGACCATTATATCATATGCTACTCACACCAAACGCACCCGAGACCTTTATATTTCCCACAACCTGTATTTTAACATTACCTTAACATATATACACATTCATTTTAACATCACACCATCATAAAAGCACATGAAATCATAACAAACCCTAAACCCTTTTTATTTCTGATTTGCACACATGATTACCTATGTAAGTTTAGACCCAATTGACACACCAAAACAACGCACACGACATGATAAATTCAGCCCCTATTATACCCATACTAAAGATAGAAGAGACAACCAAAATCCACACACCTTAATTTCCTTTAACCCCGATTTGTATACATGTTTTCAGACCTGGTTTTAGACACCCTCGACACAACATCCCCACTACACTTCAAAGATTAACAAGGCACATTAACATGCAAAAACCCACATGAAATCACCACTACATCAGACCCCTCGTTCAAGCTTGTACACGCCTGGGGTTTCTATTTCTTTAGTGTCGTTTAATGTGTCATTAAAGGTTGATATTGGGGCTCGTTTAAGCTTAGTCCTAGGTCGACATAGGGATGGAAATAGAGACACCAAAAGCAACCACATAGCATGGCACAAACCAGATATGAATGATGTATAACACAACATATTCGAATGCCCCTAAAACAGAAACAAGTCGACATACATATATTTCATAGATTCATTCTTTCTTGTTACGATATATGTGTTATTCGTTTTACAAAAAGATGAGACAACCACTTAGTGTTTAGACCGGATTAGTCGCATGATATATGTTATATATAGATCAGATGTTGCAAGTGTCGTGTGAAAGATAAACGAAAAGAATACGAGGGTACCTATGAGGCTGATATAACGAGATCAGAAGAAGCAACCACTCATACCCTTCGAACCCTAACAGCACATATGATCACACCCTTTCTTCAACCTTTGTCGTACCTCTTGTTTCTTGGAGAAAAATGAAAGCTACCGTCACTTTTTTTCTAGGGTTCGTGTGAGGTGAAAATGGAATATTCAGTTTGTTAAAATGAGAAGCAAGTGAGGGAATAATAATGGGAGGAGTGGCCGAGTATAGGAGGAGATAAGGAAGACTAATTCTTTTCAAAACATTCAAATATTATTATCATGTCTCTAATGTAATGTTGTGTACAACAAAATATATAGTTGGCCCCTTTGTAATTAGATAGACGTGTGATAATACTTATGTGACAAAGATTTGGGCCGAATTTCATATAACTTAGGATTAGTTATTTCATGTCTTGTACTTTAATTCATAATATGTGGTTTAAATCTTAGGTTATATTCGTATCGGATGCTCAACTGACGTTTTGTATATTAGGTCGTTATAAGATCAAGGGTCGAAGATGCTCATTTAGGTGTTGAAAGGTACCAGAAACACCTTAATCTCATCAAACCAGATTTCAAAACTCCAGGCATTTGTGAAAGTAAACCGTACAGCTTCATCAACACACCATTTAGATTGGTATATTTTAGATCCGGGGGAAACAGGTTCATGGGATATGATGACATTCACAAGTTCAGCGATGAAACATTGATAAAAGTAAAACTTGAGCTAGAACACATTCTTCAATACTATAGAGAACGCCATGAGCAAGGTTGGTTACGACATATGAAGTGGAGAAGAAATGATGAAAAGCAGGCAGTAAAGTTCTTGGACCGAATCGACTTCAAAATCAAACACCGTGTGCAAATGCGAAGGTTGGAAGGGTATGTTGATGGAAGAGCAAGGGAGCCAAATATTCTCACATTTCGTCGTCCCGAATGAGTGTTGAAGTAGAATCAAGATAGTTTAGTTAGCTTTGTTGGTCTAGCTAGAACATTTGAACAATGTGTGTAATAACTCTAACTCTCTACATTCATTATTATATACCATATGATTTTGTTTTCTAAAAACCTTGAGTAGAATTATCTCATGAAATTTCAAACGTATTTTTCAAATACATTTCAAAATTCTGCTTAAGCAGACTATCTCTTGAATAGATTTCATTATTCGAGGGGGAGTGTTTTGCTTAAAGAAAACCAATTTGTGTAATAAAACTGTGGCTTATGCATACATTTCAGTGCATAACCTAATTTTCAAAGAAAGGACAATGTTGTACGCTTCAGTGCAATAATCCTCATATAAGGAGCGAAGGCATCTTACGTTTGAATGAAACAAAATCTTTGTTCAAAACAAATGTTCTTGAAATCTATTTCTTCCAAAATGATTTTTACCTCAATAAGCAAATTTTAATAAAATGTTTTTCAAAAACAACATCGATATGCTATTTTTGAGGGGGAGAAATATGATTAAAATGTGATTCTTATGATATCTCAATGAGCTCGACTCAGATATCACCCACGAATTGACGAAATTAAAATGTCAGTAATCGAAAGGACTTGTCCTGGATGTGTAATAACTTTAAGCTGGTCTAACCAGTGATGTAAGCGTGTCTCGAATAGGACTTGTCTAAGTAGAGTGTATCGTTTTGAGAGATTTTCTTTAGATTTGACCGGGACGGGTAGCTAATCTATCTAGTGATGTAAGCGTCTCTCGAATCGGTCTTGTCCACTGAAAATCAATCAATTCAAAAGTGCGAACTCTACCCAACATGTTTAAAATTATCTTAAAACTCATAAGCACATGTGAAGGGGAGTATTTTTGAAACACAAAACTCTCAAAGTCTTAACAAAATGTGTTTGATATTCATAAACACTTTGAGATATTTTCACAAAAGGTTTTAGGGCAACTTAATCGACAGTGAACCAACCTAGGATAATCATGGAGTAATAAGGTGATTAAGGTTAGGTTTATATACTATGATCCGCCAGAGCCGGTGGGATCTACCCAGGGACAACATCAATAGTTTAGTACCAGAAGTCCTTAGGTAAGATTGAAAAAAGGAGTAAAAGTGATGAAAGGAGAAAGAAGGGGTTGAAGAATTAAAAAGAAAAGTTAATGAAATGGTGAAAAGAAATAGCCCTCCATAAAACTTAGGGCAGAAACCGGGTCAATACATCTGCTACTGGTTATCACAAAGATGATACTGGTATTGAAGATAAGACATCATGGACCCAGTGACTCATCGCACAACCCCTCCTAGCCACTCAAGTTCCTCTCAAAAGGATCTTGTTTCATTTCTCACGGAGACTAACGCATAATCTATCGACCTATCACTTCGAGATGTGTTGGTACTGAAAAGGTGGCAGTCTTCTCCAGCCACCGCTTACTAAAACCAAAATGCACTTATCGAGTCTAGAGCCACGAGATTCATCAAAAGATCTCTTAGGATACACTTCCAATATCATACACTTGTGTTCGCCAAGTTATATAAGAGTCATTTATGAGATCTTCAAATCTTGCCACATATATCATAGTGGTTGTTACTATGTTCCAAACGGTCTACAGTCATGGAGTGATACTTTGGTATACTTCAGCGGCTCACCTGAATTGTTGGTATACTACGGTATATCTTCATAAGCCTTCTTGAGGGTATCCAATTCAGGAACAGCCTTTGAAGGATTACAGATGTGTTTTCACACTATGTTGTTAATACTCTCGACGTCCAAACTTTTAAGTGCTGAAAATCCCGCTAAGGAGATTCCTTTCACGAATCGAGTCCTGAAGATGTGGGTCTATACTTGGATTTTATCCATAGTATTGATAACTGTCCTTAATTGGATTCGCATGGCTGATGTGCCCGACCAAGGTGAATGGAATCAAGACATTCATCAGTAAAACAATCCTAGTGGTCTGTTCTCTAAGAAAAGTCCACCGTGATCGATTGGTGATTATTACTAACCTTTACCATGCAGCTACTGATGAATAATCTTTGGAGGAGAGACCGTTACCATCATAATTCATCAACTCACACTCAAGATCCACATGCTCATACCAACAAAGATAAAGTTCTCACCAAAGATCAAAGCAAAGTTTAGTTATGAAAGATTCTACGTCAAAGCCAAAGAATCTACAAAGTTGTAAAGACAAAGATCAAAGTTTAGAAATGAGAACCATACAAGTATGAAGATTCAAAGTCAAAAGAAGTATGAGCATGTTGGAAAAGATGTAAAGACAGCAGAGTTAAAGACGTTGATGAAAGTAAGGCGAAACCAACATACGATCGCAAGAACAAGAACAGAGAACAAAGATTCAAGAACGTCATAAGTAAAGAAGTCAAAGAAAGTTAAAGACATCAAACGACCTATGATTACCAACCCTTAGGGGGAGATTGTTAGGAACACGTTATAATTATGAAGTGTCGGTCATTATATTTGTAATAGGTCGTTAAGTATATTTGGTTTATAATTATTTGTGCATAGTACATGTTGTCAGAGTTGTCATACGGAACAAGTTGATGACTGGGTGTTGGTGAAGCATAAGCAAAGTTGCGGTATTGCTGATAAAAAGCATGGTTTGACTTGGGATAAGGAGTAGGGTATGCATGTACCATTAGTTCCACTGGATCAACAATTGGTGGTGGAAGAAAACCGTGTGTGCCATGTGCAGCTTTGTCTTTCATGACCTCAGTCTGATGATGTTTTAGCTAATCATATAGCAATCCATACTTCACACCATGAAGATCCTTGACTTGATGAACAAAATTCACGTATTTGTGCCAGTCGGGTCCTAAGGAGTTCAGAAACTTTGTGTTAATATCAATAGTAGGCAGATGAATCATGTTTCTTTCCAATTCATTTACAACGTTTGTGAAATGATGGTAGTATGATTCAAGTGATTCCTCTGGTTCAATGGTAAACACATCAAAGTTATGATACATTTTTTACTCAATGTTAACTTTGTTAAGTTCAATGCCTTCCATCAAGAGATGCATATGTTCCCACATGGCTCTAGCCATTGTCTGATAATCAAAACTTCTGTAGATTGGGTTTGGAATTCCTAGAAGGATCTATTGCATAGCAATTTCATATGCTTCAAGGTGAAGTAGTTAATCTGGAATTAACTGGCTTATGGGAACAACGGTAACAGTTTTTGGACTTGGGGGAACAGCTGTGAGATCTCCAAAACAATTTCAGTTGGCATCCGAAAGGGTCTTTCTAGTATCACTTGCTTAAGATACTTGCCATGAGGTTTCTTTAGTTCCATGTACCTTAGAAATTTTTTGGCCATTGCACATAGTTTCCTGGTGTAAGCATTGGAGGTCGAGTATCTGAACCGGCTTCACGAATAGATTGTTGACTAGAGACAGCTTCACACATCTGAGCAAACCAATGTTGTTGTTGTGGGAATTGTTGTGTCAGGAATGTTTGTTGATGAGGTTGCTGTTATTTTCAGAATAACGACTGATGAAGTATATAGTCCCTTACTCAGAGGATGTATACACTAGAAGTTCTTATTTCCTAACTCGGAAAGTGTATTCAGAAATTATGTTAACAAACTTAGAAATCTCTTACTCGGAGAGTGAGAAATTCCTTACTCGGAGACCAAAAATTTAGGAAGTATATAGCGTCTTACTCGGAAGGATAATAAGAGCGAAGTTTTGATTTCCTAACTCGGAAAGAGTATTCAGAACTTAGAATAAATCGTTATTCGGAGACAAAGTTCTTAACTCGGAAATCTTCAAGTGTAAGTAGGAGATCTTCAAAGCTAAGTAGGATAAATTTATCCTAAGTCGGAGAAATTCAAACCTAAGTCGGAGAATACCGTTTCTTAACTTTAAAAATCACAAAAATCACCACAAAACACGGTTTTAATCCAAGTTTTTTTTACCAAATCTAACCTAAAACAACCTAAGAAACTATAAAGTAACAAACTTTAACAGATTAAAAATGTTTTATGATTCGTAAAAAGTGCTTACTCGGAGAACGTTTTTAAAAACTATTAAATCGATTTGAAACTTTATAAAAACACAACCTAAGCTATCATTGGCGATTGATACCACTTATTAGGTCACCATTCAATAACATAACAACCTTAATCTTAGAGAGAGAAAGTAAGAGAGAGAGTGAGTGGAAGGAACTTATGATATGATAATGAAAGTGTATTTCTTAAAGAACCAACACCCTCTCTATAATAACCTAGATCGTCATTTCTAAAACCCGAGGCTATCTTGAAACTTAATCAAATGTAACCTAAATAAAATGAGTTACAACTCAAGAATTAGAAATACTAAAATCTATAACATAAGTCTTGAATATAAATCAACACATACATTATATGTTATGTCCTATACTACATGCTAAAAGTGGAGTTCCAAAAATATATAGAAAGAAAAGTCGACAAGTGCATGGTAACAAAAAATGTATATCACACGCCTGAAAGGTTATGCCTAGAACTGATTTTTTTTCTTTTTAAATTATACACAACATAAACCTTAGATAAGTTCTAGATCCTTTGACAATTTGAAAGTGAATTGGTCTAATCTCTTATCCCATGTTTTTGACCTCATAGTTAGCTACAATTCCTTATCACATTCTGATACTTATATACCGATCTTATCATACCTCAAACACACATAAAAACCTTAATCCAAAAAAAATTCCAGTCGACTGCCTAGTGCAAGGGAAGTGGTTCAAGGAAGGATTAAAGGGCATAACAAGGTTGTGGTGATCGTGGGTCATTAGGTTTGAGAGGGAATTTTGGTTGATCGAGTTAGATTTCTGTTATTGGACGCTTTTTAGTTCTTGTGTGGTCCTTGTTTCTTGTTCAGTCGACACTAAGGTACCATCTTCTTTATCTTTGTTTTCTCGACATATATATATATACATGTAATGTTAAGAAAATGGTAACCTAAAATGAGCGTAGGTTGATCTAATATATATACGAATGGAAGGTCCTTTTGATCACATTAAATGGTAATGTATAATGCATGAAATACTGGACACATATATGCCAACCAAAGGTTTTAAAACTCCTATTAGAATCAGCCCATAAAAACCTGGATACATGTTATACAAAATAATGAATTATAGAACACATAAAATGATGAATTATTTAGGTCGATATTAGGTCTATTTGTGCCTTCGAATCAGTGTGTAAAAGGTTTATTGAACCTGGTTTTAAAACATGTATTTTGATCTCAAGAATATAAGGTAGAAACCTGGGGAAACACTAGCACTTGAATGTTGGGTATATATATATATATATATATTGATATATGCAGATTTTATGGCTTTTCGAATCAACTTTTATTGAGCTATGAGCTGGTAATTAATCACTTGTTAGACCACTTTGATCCACTCTAAACTGGAACACATAAATATATGTCAATGTTGGGTTAAATCTGCTTGTGAATCAATGTGTAAAAAGCGTAGGAATCTGGTCTGGAAACACTTGTGCGATCACTAAAAGAACCACATGAAATCTAGTATTTTAGTCGCATAAAATGTTGGAATATGTAACTCATGATATGATGAACTTATATATGTCAACCTACGATTTTAAAAAGCTTTGCGAATCAGGATATAAAGGAATCTTGAACCTGAAATTTGGACTTGTGTTCGATCTCAAATAGATGTTATGAAACCTGGAAAATTAGCATACGAGATAATGGAATAAATGGTACATATATGTGTGTAGAGGTTTGGATTATAAGACTTTTGGGAATCAGATTTCATGCATGCAAATTGAACCTATATCATACGTATTAAATGATGAGGATTGCATGTGTGAGTAGAAATTAAAAAGTCAAGTTGGGCTGTTTGAATCTATTAATTTTATGGGTCGAAGAGGTGGTAGTTACTTGTGTGTTCTAGTGAGTTAGTAATGTCAAAAGGGATTGGTTTAAGTGTGTGTGTGTAGGTAAAACGTAAGGGCTGGAAATGATGTTGTGTTGTGTCGAATGTATTTATTTTGGGAGTATATTTGAGTTTGTGTGTTTGTGTATTGAAAACTTGGTTATATGTGGGTTAGAAGGGATCAAATGGGGTTAATGCAAAAAGGGGTTTCGAGTAGTTTTTAAGGTCAAGTTGCATTTTTATATAAACGAAGTAAAATGATGGTGCATGGGTGTTTTTAATTGAGGTGCATGAAATCTATGAATTCAGATTTGGTCACAATTATATAATTTACATTTTGACCCTGAACTTTGATAAATGACATTTTAAACCCCAAATTATTATGAGTCATTTTATTAATCCCTAAACTATAATGTTGAACATAATAAGTCCTTTAAGTTACATAATTATTATCTATAACCTTAAAAGTCACTAAATCGGGAAACATACTAAATATGGAAACCTTCTAAAAATAGAAAGTTGCTAAAAAAATAAAGTTACTAAAAATGGGAAGTTTCTAAAAATAGAAAGAAACCATAAATGTGAAACTTAAATAACTATAAGCAATAAACTTGTAAAATGAGCTTATAAGTAATACGTGATCATTAATTTGTATAGGTTCGGTGAAGAAGGAGTAATTCCTCTTTCGGTGTGCTTTCTTATTTTGTTGGTTGCTTTGCATAAGGTACAGATATTCTACCCTTTCTCAGTAAGGGTATCTTTTCTCATGACTCTTGATCCTTGACTTGATTCATTTGCTTTGATATTATATGATCCTTTGCTATGATCCCTTTAATAAGAGCCTTGCTATGATCCTTTGCTATGATCCCTTTGTTATGAGCTTTGCTATGATTCCAATTATGTGATCCTTTGTTATGATTCAGTTGATATGAGCCATTGCTACGATTCCCTTTGATATGACTCTATGACATGATATGATTTGTTCTATTTAGTGCCCGAGCTAACTAGCCATGGAGGTACCATGGCCATGTTATTGAGGCACCAATGGCATGACACTTTCTGTAGAGGTGTGATTGATCCATGGCGTCCCCATTTGATATGATATGATATGTTTTGTGATCACTTGGCCATTATGATATATGTGTATATCTGTCTAGTACAGGGTACATATATGATTTGTTTTATGGGGGGCGTATGGATGCATCCTAGGTATATGTGATTTGATATGATTTTTTATGATTATGATATGATTTGATGACTGGCTTGTGTGTGCCCTACACCCCACTCACTATTTGGTACTTAGAGGCCTCCCTTCTCTGTACACTTATGCTTTGATATGATATGTATATGTGATTATGTGGTCTATTCGAGTGTCTCGTTTAGACAGGCTCGTGGCTATCCTATGTGTTTCTTTGGTCTATTCGAGTGTCTCGTTTAGACGCATTTGTTGTCGTTCTTATTTGACTCTTTAATTCGTTATGATTATCTGACTCATGATATCTATGCTTTTGATTCGGATGATTCGTATTCATTTGATTATGCTTATTACCTATTTCTGCTTTGCGTTTATATATATAATATATATATATATATAATATATATATATATATATATATATATATATATATATAAAATATATATATATATCTGTTCACTGGGCTTTTTAAGCTCAGCCGCGTTTCTTTTCCATGCGGCAGGTAATAAGCGGGATGCTGGGCAAGAGTGATGAGAGTAGGAGTTAGAAGACCTACCTTTTTTAGATTTCCCATTGTCTTGGATATGATTTAGACTTGTTTTGGATGTTTTATTTCATTTTTGTTTCATTGTTATTCGTTTAGACTTATTGGGAGCTTGTAATTTGGAAGTCATGATGTTCTTGACTTTACTTTATTTATTAAGTCTTCCGCTTGCATTTATTTTGTATGTTCTGATAGACACCATAATGTGGCATCTTAACCAAGGTCGGGTTAGGGTGTTACAATTACGGTATCAGAGCCAGGCTGTGAATTGTAGCTCATAAGTTATGGCCTGTGAAAATCTGGACCCTTAGGTTTCGCCCTGTAGGACTTAGGTTTTGACCGGTGAGGATTGGGTAGACATTAGGTTTTGCTTTGACACGATCTTTCCTTCATATTTTGCTCCTTAACTTCGTTTTGTCCTCCCTAATTTGTTTATGACCTTTCAGATGGTGAACACTCGTCATAATGAAGATTTCAGTGCCAACCCAGCATTTGCAATCGTAGTTCAGCGGACTGTAGAAGCACTGATTCCGGGCCTTACCGAACAAATCGTGACTGAGATCTGTCATAATACGGCCAGTGGTAGTGGTAGCGGTGGTTCTGGTGCAGGTGCTCCGCCAGTGACCATTCATACATGGTTGGAGAGGTTTTGTAAACAAAAGCCTCGTTCTTTCAGTTCTGCAAATGCTCCGGTGGATGCATAAAATTGGATTGCTTATATGGAAAAGATATTCGAGGTCTTGGGCTGTGATGATATGTTTAAAGCTAGACTGGCTAGCTATAAGTTTGAGGGCGATGCCCTCAATTGGTGGAAAGCTTATAAACAGGCGAAAGGGGGAGATGACTTTGTGGCTGCTCTGTCATGGAACGATTTTCGTGACACTTTCTATCTTCAGTATTTTCCGAGATCAGAGAAAGAGAAGTTTGAGAGGGAGTACCATTCTATTTACTAGTTTGGGAGGGAGATGAGCACATAGTTCATGAAGAGGTTTCTCCGTCTGGCAGGATTCTTAGGAGCCAAGGCGGGAACCCAAGAGGAGCAGGAAAATAAGTTCAAGTGGGCTCTTCGAAACGATCTTCTAGATGGGACAGTGAATATCCATTTTGAGGATGTACACAGGTGGCGAATGCGGTTCATAATATTGAGATTATGCAAGAGAGAGCTAGACAGGGTGTGAAGAGGTATAGGGATGGTGATCGTGTATGACCAGTTCAAGGGAACAACTAGCGGGGAAATGATTCTAGGGGTAATGAGCAGCGGGGTTATGATAGAAGGGTAAATGACAGGTATGGCTACAACAATCAGAGGTCGGGACGCGACCAACAGTATCGTGATCAGCAACATCGGGACCAGCAACACCGGGGTCAGCAGAGCAACCGCACTTCGTCTTCATCTGGTCATAGGGATTATGTTCCTCCTCCTCCTTGCAGCACTTGTGGGAAGTTACATTCTGGGAGGTGTCATCGGGCTTCTGGTGCTTGTTTTATTTGCGGACAGATGGGACACATGGCTAGGGATTATCCTAAGGCTGGTAGTAACAACAACAGGGGAAATGATCGTCAGCCAGCTACCAAGGGTCGGGTATACTGCTTGACCAGAGATCTGGCGGCTAGTGCCTCAGGTATCGTTACGGGCACTCTTTATTTATATGATCGTTCAGTATTTATTTTATTTGATACGGGTGCTACACATTCGATGGTTTCCCTTTCATTTGCCAAATATCTTAATATGACTACAACACCATTAAATTACGCCTTATCTATTTCGAACCCTATGAAGAATCATGTGATTATAGATCACAAATTTTTGAACTGTCCTCTACGTTTTGCCGATAAAATCCGCTCTGCCAATTTGCTTCCTTTGGACATGTATGATTTTGATATTATTCTGGGCATGGACTGGTTGTCCGAGCATCAGGCGACCATCGACTGTCATGCTAGACGAATTATATTTGGTGATCTAAATGCTCCTGAATTTGTTTACCAGGGTTCCCAACCTGGTAAGTCTGTTAAGATTATTTCAGCTATGAAAGCTCGTTCATTACTTTCACATGGTTGTGAAGGATTCTTGGCTTCAATAAAAGACACTTCGTTGGATGGTCCTAGCATCGAGAGCCATCCAGTAGTCTGTGATTTTCCTGATGTGTTTCATGATGAACTTCCGGGTATGCCTCCTGCTCGAGAAGTTGAATTTAGCATTGATTTGATTCCGGGTGCTGAACCCATTTCCGAAGCTCCATATCATATGACCCCAATTGAATTGAAAGAATTGAAGGAAAAACTTCATGAACTATTAGAGCGTGGTTTCATTCGTCCTAGTCTATCTTCGTGTGGTGCTCCAGTTCTATTTGTGAAGAAGAAAGACGGGAGTATGAGGTTATGTATCGATTACCGTGAACTGAACCGTATCACTGTCAAAAACCGTTATCTGCTTCCTCGTATTGACGATTTATTTGATCAGCTTCAAGGAGATAAATTCTTTTCTAAAATTGATCTGAGATCCGGATATCACCAGCTGCGTGTGAAGGAACAGGATGTTCCTAAGACCGCATTCCGTACTCGTTATGGTCATTACGAATTCTTAGTTATGCCATTTGGTGTGACAAATGCTCCAGCTGTCTTCATGGATTTGATGAACCGAGTATTCCATGAGTATCTTGATAAATTTGTCATTGTGTTTATCGATGACATTCTGATTTATTCTAAGACGAAGAAAGAACATGAGGAACATCTTCGTATCGTGTTGGAAATCCTGCGTCAGAAGAAGTTGTATGCAAAATTTTCTAAATGTGAATTCTGGTTGGAGCAAGTGGCATTTTTGGGTCATGTTGTATCGGCTGATGGGATTAAGATGGATCCGGCTAAGGTTGAGGCGTTCACCAAGTGGCCAAGACCTACGAATGTGACAGAAGTTAGGAGTTTCTTGGGGCTTGCTGGCTACTACCAGAGATTTGTGGAGGGATTCTCACGTTTAGCCTTGCCATTGACGAAACTGATGCGAAAAGGTGAGAAGTTTGTTTGGACTGATGAAAGGGAGAAAAGTTTTGAGGAGTTGAAGAAGAGACTGGTTTCTGCGCCTATTCTTACTCTTTCGCCAGGTACCGATGGTTTTCAGATTTACAGTGATGCTTCAAAGAAAGGTCTAGGATGTGTTCTTATGCAGCATGGGAAGGTTATTTCCTACGCATCTAGAAAGTTGAAACCGTATGAAGAGAATTATCCGACTCACGACTTGGAATTGGCAGCTGTAGTTTTTGCACTCAAAATTTGGAGACATTACTTATATGGTGAGAATTGTGACATTTTCACTGATCACAAAAGCCTGAAGTAAATCTTCATCCAGAAGGAGTTAAATATGAGGCAGAGGCGGTGGTTAGAACTTTTGAAGGACTATGATGCTAACATTCAGTACCATCCGGGTAAGGCGAATGTAGTAGCAGATGCTCTTAGTAGGAAGTCGGGGATGATTGCCAGTCTTGAGATCGAGCCTAGGATACTCAATGACTTAGAACTCATGGAGGTTTATGTTAGGAATATGACTATTCAGCTGAAGACTCGGTCACCCCGAGTACTTATTAGCATATCATAGCTCGTAGGATTATCAGTAATATTATTAGTAGATTAGTTATTAATTAGTATTGTGGAGTGGGTCGGGTCTTTACCCTCTGTCAGCTCTCTCCACAGCCCGCTAGGGGCATATTATGTAGTAAGTATAAATACCCCTTCCCTTGCAAGGGAAGGGTTGGAACTCTCATTTACATTAATCTAATACACATAGTGTTTCTCTCACTAGAAGTTCCCATCTCTCTCTCTCTCTAGTTTCTTATCTATTCGATCCATATCAAGGCCTCAAACAAGTGTTTCTTGCATTGTGAATACCCTACAATTGGTATCAAGAGCCATGGTTAGGTCCATGAGAGTTGGTATTCACGGATTTGCTTAGCTTTTGGGGTTTTTTTAGTTCGAATAGAAAAGTAACAAAAATTTCATTTTGTGCCTTGTTTAGTGATTAGAAGTTGTTATACCTTGTACTTTCTAGCTTAGGAACAGTATAAGAGTAGTATTTGGTGCTTGAATTCACAGATTTAAGACTTGTGTGGTGATTTTGGGTGATTCGTGGGTGTTTATTTAAGTGTTCTTCGCTGCGGTTTGTGTGCTTTGGACAAGTTCTTGGATGCGGTTTGTGTCATTTCGAAGACGCGGTTTGTCTTATTACTAGTTTAGACAAAAGGACAAAAAGCATTGAAAGCTACGTGTTTGGCAGTTTGTGTCTACGCGGTTTGTCTCTGAGGTGTGTATGCGGTTTGTGTCTACGCGGTTTGTCTCTGCGGCGTGTATGCGGTTTGTCTAGACTATTTGTCTGTGCTGTTTGTCCACGCGGTTTGTCTCTGCAGCGTGTATGCGGTTTGTGTCTACGCGGTTTGTCTCTGAGGCGTGTATGCGGTTTGTGTCTACGCGGTTTATCTCTGCGGTGTGTATGCGGTTTGTCTAGACTGATTGTCTGTGCTGTTTATCCACGCGGTTTGTCTTTGCGGCGTGTATGCGGTTTGTGTCTACGCGGTTTGTCTCTGCGGTGTGTATGCGGTTTGTCTTGATTGTTTGTCTGTGCTGTTTGTCCACGCGGTTTGTCTCTGAGGCGTGTATGCGGTTTGTGTCTTGGTGATTTTAGAAATTCCCGCGAAAGATTCGATTTCTCGGTTAAATCACAAGATCTGTAAAATCCCGTAGTTACTATGGCTACCACATCAAGCACATCATCAGAAGATATTCAAGCAGCAGGATCTGACACTCGTCCACCTATGCTAGATAGGACGGATTATGAGTCTTGGGCACAACGGATAAGACTTTACTGCTTGGGAAAAGATAATGGAGTTAACATTCTTAAGTCAATTGACAAAGGACCATATCAGATGGGTACCACCAGAGATGTTGTTACAACTGGTGAAGATGGGACTGTAACTTTGGGCATCGACAGACCTAGAAACTACAATGATCTTAATGAAGAAGAAAAGAAGAGGTATGATGCTGACATTAGAGCTTCAAACATTGTCATTCAAGGTCTACCAAAGGATGTATACAAGCTCATCAATTTCAACACTGAAGCCAAATCTGTGTGGGACAACGTTAAAATGTTGTTGGCAGGGTCAGAACTCACAAAGGAAGATCGTGAGTCACAGCTGTATGATGAGTTCGAGCATTTCAAAATGAACCCAGGAGAGAATATCACAGACTACTATGTGAGATTTCATAAGTTGGTGAATGATATGAGGATGATCAGAATGACTATGCCCAATATCCAACTAAACTCAAAGTTTGTGAACAACATGACTCCTGAATGGGACAGATTTGTTACTGCTGTCAAACTCAACAAAGGTTTAAGGGATACCAACTATGAACAGCTGTATGCCTATCTGCAACAACATGAGAAGCATGCTGTCTACGATCGGGTGCTGAGAGAAAAGTTAAATCCTTCAACTACAAATGATCCACTGGCGTTCATAACAAATGTTCTACCAACAACCCAATCATCATCCAACCCAAGCTATCATCAACTTCACTCACCAGTACCTGCTATGAGTTCTCAACTTGACTCAGGCTACTCTCAGACCGACAAAATGATTGACAACCTCACCAATCAAGTTTCATTACTGGTTCAACAGTTTCAAGCATCACTCCCTCAGACCAAAAATCAGTTAAGGAATTCATCCAACCCACGCAATCTAGCAATGGTGGAGGATGGGAAAATTGTGGTTCAGAATGTGCAAGGGAGAGCTGGAAGAAACATGGGTCGAGGTTATGTGCAGAATAGAGCAGGGAATGCCAATCAGGGACAAGGGAAACAGATCAAGTGTTATAATTGTGGGGGGCTTGGACACATTGCTAGAAACTGCAATCAACCTAAACGTCCTCAGAACTCAGATTACTTCAAAGACAAGATGCTGTTAATGCAAGCTAAAGAGAATGGAGCTGTATTGGATAAGGAAGAGTTATTGTTCTTGGCAGGAGATGGGGGAAATACTTTTGATGAAGATGTGGATGAGCAACCAGTTCAGGATCTAGCACTTAATGATCCTAACATCTTCAAGGCAGATGACTGTGATGCATTTGACTCTGATGTAGATGATGAACCTACAGCTCAAACAATCTTCATGGCTAACTTGTCTTCCCTGGTCTCATCTCCCCGTCAAGCTGGTCCTTCTAATGCATCCGTGATATCTGAGGTACTAAAAATTTATGACACATATAATATAGTCGAGGGACAAAAGAATCCTAAAGAAGTACATCAGGCAGATGTTTCTGACACAAGTAATGTTGACATGGAAAATAGCAATATTATTTCATATGAACAGTATTTGAATCACAACAACTCGCCTGATGTACCAAATGGTGAATCTTTTGTCAATAATGATGTTTGTGTTATAAGTAATGTATGTGCCTTAGATAATGCGTGTAATATAGATAATGCATGTGAGTGCCATGAGAACAAATTGCCTGTCCCTGATGATAACTTGATCACTAGACTAAGCATTTATAAAGAACAAGTGGCTATGTATGAACAGCGTGCTAAATTTGAGCTTAATGAACGTGAGCAGAAATTAGAAGGTCAAATGAGTACACTTATTAAAGAGTCTAGAGTAAGAGAAGAAACATTAAAATTAGAGTTGAGTTCTTTGAAAAGTCAGCTAGAACAGTCTGTCAAACAGAAACAGGAAGTACAAAAGTGTATAACTACACTTAAGCTAGAATTCAAAGAAAAAGAAACAACACTTTTAAATGATTTCTCTAGACTCAAGACGTTAAAAAATAAGCTTGAAGATAAGTTGTACACACAAGACCAAACCAGACAGACTGCCCAAATGATGTATAAGCACAGAAAGTTAAGTGACAAGCATAGTGAAAGCAAAGTAGGTAGATCTAAATTAGCTATTCATGAGATTGCTAAGATAGCCCAACCTGCATTAAATGATTCCAATGTGATGTTTATGCCTAATCATGACCCGCCTGAGCTTATCTACACTAAAGAGGAGGAGGAGATGAGTGAGAGAACAAAGGAAAGAATGAATGAGAAAATGAGGGATCCCGAGTGCATAGCCAGACGAATAATAATCAAGCCCCATGACTATAGTGAGGAAAATCGTCTGACTGTGTTTGTTCCTCAAAAGAAGTTAACACCTGAACAGATATTCTGGAAACAAGATAATGAAAAACTTAAGGAAGAAAAACTTAAGGCCAACACCCCTCTCATTAGAAAAGTTGCGTCCATAACGGTGTATCCTCCCAATACACCTAGGAATTTGGTGCCTTTGTCTCTTCCCACTGAATGCAAAACCTTTATTAGCTTATATGTGCTTTGGCAACTGTTTGCTGATTTTGATAAAACATGTAAGAAGAGAATCACACCAACCGGCATTACTGAGGGGGAAAGGTGTTTTGAACATGCAAAAAGGTGTTACTTAACTGAGGTCATGCCATTCTTTAAACTACTAAAAGAACACTTTGAAGGGCTGCAAACTGCCCTCAACACAGAAATAAAAGAAATGAAAGTAGTGTTTAAAGACATGGAAAATGAGGTGAATGAATATGCAATAGAACTTAAGAGTCTTGAGATTGAAAGAAAAAACATACACATTACTAATGACAACTTGATTGCTAAATGTATTGCACAAGATGTATTTTACACTGCTACTGATTCTGCATTGTCTGCTTGTCAATTTAATGAGTATGCTATTGCGTTAAATGTCACCCAGAATCGTGTTGTTGAGCTTGAGGGGGAGAATTTAAAATTGCTTGAAAAAATTCAAAATGATGACCATGATAATATGGTTAAACGTTTTTCAAAATTAGAAGTTGATTATCTTAATTTGCAATTGAAACATCAACATTTAAATGAAAAACATAAAATATCAAATGACAAGACATCCTTGGATGCTCCTGAATTTGATACTTATTTTTGAATTAAGCAAACGAGATGAGAAAATTCAAGCTCACACGAACACGATTCGACTGCTGAGGGCCCAAATTGCCCAATTGAAATCCAACAAGTGTGAAGTGTATGGCACCAATAAACCTTCGTCTTCAGATTCTCAGAATTTTCAATATCAAAACACCATAAATAAGTTACATTATGAAAATGAGTGTTATCGAGAAGAAAATTCAAAGGTCAAACAACATTTCAAAGAGTTATATGATTCTATTAAAGTTACAAGAAGCAATCACAATGATCAAATAACCTCTTTGACAAATGAAATTGAGAATCTTAAGGCTCGGGTGAAAGGTAAAATGCCATGCACCACTTGTAATTGTGATGCACCAAAGGCTACTGCTAGTAAAAAGTATGATGTTGATGTTGGGCGTATTCCATTTAACATTAGAAATAATAGCTTTGCCCATCAAACATATCTAGATCAGCTTAGAAAGGGCCTTGACACACTTCGTGAGGTAGTTGAAGAGGATAGGACTGAAAAGCCACTTGATAAGGCAGTTGTCTATGCCTGCAAACTCACGAAAAGGATTCAGGAAAACTTAGAATATGCCATAGGCTCAGTTCCTAAGTTTAACAGCCATAGAGATAGATTTGTTGCATCATCATCCACTGTTAAGAACAAGCATGTAGCCTTTGATCTACCACCTAAAACATCAGAACCCAACACATCATTATCAGGAAGGCATGTGACAGAAAAACAAACTAATGTTCCCTTCGATGCTTCTACAGGAGTAAAAAGTGACACCCAAGCTAGCGGGTCAAGGTCTAGAGGAAATGCAAGAAAGATAGGACTACGCCAGCTAAGAATGATCACTTGAAGAAAGTAGAAGCCCAACCTAGGAACAATAAGTTTGCAATGAGTAGGATGAATCGTGTTGATTCTAGTATCAAAAGTACTGTAATTAATTCGAATTCTAATGCTATCTGTAAAACATGCGACAATTGTTTAATTTATGCTAATCATGATGAGTGTGTTGTGTCTTTCTTGATGTCTTCTGCTTCACCCCATGTTAAGAATGTTAGGATAACTGAAACATGCAAGAAAGTTTGGAAAGCAACAGGAAAAACATTTGCTAGCGTAGGCTATCAATGGAGACCCACTAGAAGGAAATTCAATTTAGGAAAACAGTGCACATTACCTAAAATGAATAAGCATAAAATTGTGAAAGTTAAGGAATGGAGACCCACTGAAGGAAATTCAATTTAGGAAAACAGTGCTCATTACCTAAAATGAATAAGCATAAAATTGTGAAGGTTAAGGAATGGAGACCAACTGGTAGAATATTGCCTTTAGGGTCACAATGCCTTCCACATAGGTCTTGTCCTGCCTCTAGTACTGTCTCCACTGTAAAGACAGTAGCATCTGCGAACTCTGTGGTTCCAGAATATTTGTGTGCTGACCAAACGGACCCCAATTGCATGTGGGGATCCACATTTTTCAGTTATCCATTGTTGTCTGGTTTCAAATGCAGGTCGTACAAATCGTCCTGTGGTATTTGGACTCAGGCTGCTCAAAACATATGACTGGGGATCGCTTGCGGCTCAAGAACTTCGTGAAAAAGTTTATCGGGACAGTTAGATTCGGGAACGACCACTTTGGTGCTATTATGGGTTATGGAGATTATGTGTTTGGTGACAGTGTAATCTCAAGGGTATATTATGTGGAAGGATTAGGGCACAATCTGTTTTTGTGGGTCAATTTTGTGATTCAAATCTGGAAGTGGCTTTCAGAAAACATACATGTTTCGTCAGAGAATTGGATGGTATAGATTTCCTCAAGGGCAGTCGGGGCACCAATCTATACACCATATCGATTGAAGAAATGTTGAAGTCCTCTCCCATATGCTTGCTTTCTAAAGCCTCTAAAACAAAATCATGGCTGTGGCATCGTCGTTTGAACCACTTGAACTTCGGTACCATAAATAATCTTTCCCGTAAAGATCTTGTTAGAGGAATGCCCAGACTAAAATATGAGAAAGATCATCTCTGCTCTGCATGTCAACTGGGCAAAAGCAAGAAACAAACCCACAAGCCTAAAACCATTAACACCAACTTGGAAGTTCTTCATACCCTCCACATGGATTGTGCGGTCCAATGAGAATACAAACCATAAATGGAAAGAAGTACGTTCTGGTGATAGTAGATGATTATTCTCGGTTCACATGGGTAAAGTTTTTGAGAACCAAGGATGAAACTCCAGAGGTTATCATTAAACTGATAAAACAGCTACAAGTAAGGCTCGATAAAACTGTCAGAATCATCCGCACTGATAATGGTACTGAGTTTGTTAACCAACAACTCCGCAATTTCTATGAAAGTATTGGCATCACGCACCAGAAAAGTATCCCTCGCACTCCTCAACAGAACGGTGTTGTCGAACGAAGGAACCGTACTCTGGTGGAAGCCACAAGAACCATGCTTATATTTTCAAAGGCACCGATGTTTCTCTGGGCAGAGGCTATAGCAACAGCTTGTTTTACCCAAAACCGATCTTTAATTCATCCTGTTCATGAAAAGACTCCCTACGAGTTAATTCATAACAAGAAACCAGATCTTTCCTTTCTCCGTGTGTTTGGCGCACTTTGCTATCCTACTAATGATAGTCAAGACTTGGGAAAGTTAAGGGCTAAAGCAGACGTAGGTATTTTTGTTGGATATGCACCAGACAGTAAAGGGTATAGAATCTATAATAAGAGAACCCGTAAAATCATGGAAACCATTCATGTCACGTTCGATGAGCTGAGTGAGCAACTTGCTTCAGGACAAATTAGTTCTGGATCCGATCTTAAACTTTTGACACCTGGACCCATTAGTTCAGGACTTGTACAGAATTCCACGCCTGCGGATTCTTTTGTACCACCTACATGTGAGGAGTTGAAGAAGTTATTTGATCCTATGTTTGATGAATACTTTGAGCCATCGAATGAAACCATCCCAAGTGAACCAGCGGTACTTCCTATGGCAGAGGCTCAAGCTCCGCAAGGCACAGAAAACCCAACAGCTTCAGTTTCAGTCAGTCTCAATGCTCCAGCTGCCAGTCAATCGCCTTCATCATCAAATACTCAATCCTCTCCAGTACTACAAGAATCTGCAGATAACCATTCTTTGGAAGTTAATCCTTTTGCTCCTACTGATGAGGTTCCTTTTGAAAACATATTTGCTCCTGAACATTCATTAGACACACCCTCTCTTGAAGAACATAGCACTGCTACATCGGTTCAAAACCCTCAACCTCACGACCATCTCAGAAAATGGACCAGTGATCATCCAATCGACAACATCATAGGCAATCCCTCACGTCCAGTATCCACACGTAATCAACTAGCCACTGATGCACTATGGTGCTTTTTCAATTCTGTACTGTCCAAATTCGAACCAAAAGATGCCAAAGAAGCAATGACTAAAGATTGCTGGTTCCAGGCTATGCAGGATGAAATCCATGAATTTGATCGACTTGAAGTATGGGAATTAGTGCCTCCTCCAGAACTTGCAATGATCATTGCTTTAAAATGGATCTTCAAAGTGAAACTTGATGAGCATGGTGATGTGTTAAAGAACAAGGCACGGCTAGTTGCAAAAGGGTTCAGACAAGAAGAGGGAATTGATTTTGAAGAATCGTTTGCTCCGGTTGCTAGAATTGAAGCCATAAGAATCTTCCTTGCAAATGCTGCTAGTCGGAATATGATAGTCTACCAGATAGATGTCAAAATGGCTTTCTTGAATGGAGACTTAAAGGAAGAAGTTTATGTGAGCCAACCCGAAGGATTCGTGGATGCTGAACATCCTACTCATGTTTACCGCTTGAAGAAGGCTCTTTATGGGTTGAAGCAGGCGCCAAGGGCATGGTACTGATACATTGTCCAAGTTCCTTCTTGTGAACGGGTTCTCCAAGGGTGTTGTTGATCCCACACTATTCACCAGGAAGTCCAGAAAACATCTACTACTTGTTCAGATTTATGTAGATGATATCATCTTTGCTTCAACAGATCCTAGTGAATGTGATAGTTTTTCAAAGGAGATGAATTCCAAGTTCCAAATGTCCATGATGGGACAAATGTCATTCTTCTTAGGATTACAAGTTTCTCAAAGTCCCGGAGGCATATTCATTAATCAATCCAAATATGCCAACGAGATCTTGAAAAAGTTTGGATTCTATTCAAGTGAACCTGTTGACACTCCCATGGTTGATAGAACAAAGCTGGATGAAGATCCTTCAGGGATTCCAGTGGATATAACAAAGTATCGAAGCATGATTGGATCTTTGATGTACATCACGGCTAGCATACCAGATCTTCTGTTTGCTGTATGTATGTGTGCTCGGTATCAATCCAGGCCAACCAAGAAGCATGTTGAAGCAGTGAAAAGGATCTTCCGATATCTTCAAGGCACAGTTCATATGGGTCTCTGGTATCCTAAGGACACAGCAATGGAGTTAACGGCTTATGCGGATGCTGATCATGCGGGATGTCAAGACACTCGTCGCAGTACTTCAGGAGGAGCTCAGTTTTTAGGGGAAAAGTTGGTTAGTTGGTCTTCTAAGAAGCAGATGAGTACTTCCATATCATCTACTGAAGCTGAGTACATTGCCATGTCTGCTTGCTGTGCACAAATCCTTTGGATGCGATCACAACTTTCGGACTATGGATTCTCATACAACAAAATTCCCCTATATTGTGACAACAAAAGCGCCATTGCTCTTTGTTGTAACAATGTTCAGCACTCCAGGTCAAAACACATCGACATCAGGCATCACTTCATCAGGGAACAGGTGGAAAAAGGAATTGTGGAACTATACTTCGTGAGGACAGAGTTTCAGTTAGCTGACATCTTCACCAAGGCCCTCCCAAGAGAAAGGTTTCAGTTTATTCTCCCACGCCTTGGCATGAAGAGCATGACACCTGAAACCCTCAAGTGTCTTCAGGAAGAAAAGGAGGAGTAAAGGATTGTCTTCTTATATCCTTGTACATAGTTGTATATATCTTAAATCAAAAAGAAAATACAAAAATATAAAACCTATAAAAATCGAAAAATCAGAAAATACCAAAAATAGTCCTACCTAGGCATGTCTTCTGTTTATCGATAACATTTACGGATCTAGAAATGTCATTCAACAATGACACGGATCTTTAAATGAAGCTCGAGCAGAAGTTATACTAATCAGTTAAAACATGTCTTAATGGCTTGCAGTTACTTCATACTGCAACCCGTGATATACACTGGGAAAGCACGTCGCCAAAAGGACGGCTGTTCCTCCAACTGGGTGATGTTCACCTGGGCATGGATTACTTTATATCCATGTTTCACCGACTTGATGTACGTTTCAGTGCATCACTTCGTATATAAGAAGAGAAGTCTTCTTTTCATCAGACTCTTTATCCTGTTTGATTCTTCAAGAGAGTCTTGATGTTACACAAGGTGGTAAATTGAATTAAAATTTTCACAAATACTCGTCGCTTAATTGAATGACTACAGCTCTTTTAATAGAAAATGGGTCATTAATTAAGGGGGAGAGTACTTGTTCAAGTTTCTGACACCTTGCCAAATTTGTGCAACATCAGCAGTGACACTCTCTCGTGGTATAAGGGGGAGCATAGTATGCTCCTAAATCAGAATACATTTAAACCTGACCACATTTTCTCCCAAATTTTCTAAACTTATTTAAATCAATTGGGATCACAAATCTCAAATAGTTTGAAATTTTTGATCGGGGGAGAGAATGTGATTTAAATATGAAATTCTGATAAAATGTGATGATTTGGAAGTAAATGTAAGCTCTCCCGTATGTGCTAAACCATTTTGTATATTAAGGCACATATTGAGGGGGAGCAAAATGTTTTGGATGAGGAAGTAAACTCTCCCATAAGTGCTCAGTTGTACGTCTATGCACTTATTGAGGGGGAGCAAAGGATTTGGCATCTCATGAGACCGTGACTCAGAATCAACCAATGAATTGACGAAACTTGAACTGTCATCAATCGAAAGGATTCGTCTTGGCCGGGTAATAATTTCAAGCTGGTCTAACCAGTGATGTAAGCGTGTCTCGAAAAAGATGAATCTGAGTAGAGTGTACCATTTCGAGAAACTTTCTGTGGACTTGACCAGGCCGGGTAATAATTTCAAGCTAGTCTAACTAGTGATGTAAGCGTGTCTCGAATCGGTCATGTTCACTGAAAGTGGATCAATTCAAAAAGTGTGAGCTCTACCTAACATGTGCAAATTTATAAAACTATCACTCGAGCACATGTTGAGGGGGAGGATTTGAAAAATATAAAACTCTCAAGTGTTTGCAAAAATGTGTTTCAGAATCATGAACACTTTGAGAGATTTTTCAAAGATTTGGTTTGGCAATCGTGGATGAATACTAAAGACCGGCCATTTTAATTAACGCATGGAGTTATAAGGATGGTTAGGTTAGGTTCAAGGTCCCACGATCCCGCCAGTGCCGGAGGGATCTACCCAGGGACAATCCACTAGTTAGTATAGAAGTCCTTAGGTATGATTAAAAAGGAGAAATGTGTATAAGGGAAGAGTGCCGACTGAGATGGAGCTAACACTAGAATAAACCCAACAAGGTGTTAGTTATGAAGTCTCGGTAAGCACTGAAGGGGTTGAAGAATGAAAAAGAATTGTAAAGATAAAGGGTGAAAAGAAATAGCCCTCCTTACAACTTAGGCAGAAACCGGGTCAATTCATATGCTGTCAGAATCACTTAGCTGATTGCTGGCATTGAAGACAAAGTATCATGGACCCAGTGATACGCTGCACAACCCTCCCTAGCCACTCAAGGTCCCTCAAAGGACTCTTGTATCAATTTTCATGGAGTACAATACATTTCTATCGTCTCTCTCACTTCGAGTTAGATGATATTGAAAAGGTGGCAGTTCTCTCCAGCCTCCGCTCACTAAATCAAAACGCACTATCGAGTCTAGAGCCACGAGATGCATAATAAGATCTCATAGGAACACGGATTATTTCTACACTGGTTGTTCATCATTAAGGACAACAGTTGTAAACTTATGAGTCCTACGCAGATCTTAGCAATCTGCCAGAACATTCATGAGAGACTTTACAAATGTAATTCTCAATGATTGAATGGAAATTCCTGCCAGGGTCATCATCAAGCATCCTTGAAAGCAGGTCACTTCGGTAATTCCTCGTGGATTACGCTTAGTGGTCGCGGCGGTTTCAAACGATCTACAGTCGTGGAGTGATCTCCAGCGACTCACCTAATCGTTGAAATGCTACGGCATAGTCTTAAAAAGCCCTCTGTGGGTTTTCGATTAGGAACGGTCTTGGTAAGGATTAGAGAGAGTTTTCACACTATACTGTTAACAATCTCGAAGTCCGAACCTGTAAGTACCGGTCGATTTGTTGCTAACAGTCGTATGCAGGAACTTCTGGCGATTGTAGCTGAGGAATGCTGTAGCTGGTTGCTGTTGTAGCTAGTTGCAGAAAAGATGCCAATCCAGTACCACATGTTCACACTACATCATCACTATAATTCAACAAAGTCATGATCAACCAAAAGACCTTCAACACAGCTTCTGCTAACTCTGATGCTGAAGATCATGACCCTGATTAGTGTGAGCATGTCAGCTCAAAGTATATTTCATCACATGGAGGCCTACTACTGAAAGATGACTTGGAGACTCAAGTGGGATGATACTTTCAAAGATTACTCAAAGTTCACCCAAGACAAAAGAGAAGTCATCTGAAGATCACGGATGTTTGCACAACGATCTATGAAATAGAAGAATCAATGGTTACGAGCTATGAAGTCAAGATCCAAGGAAGAAGTGCTGAAATTCAGAACATTACTTCTGGGGTGACCTCCCTTAGGGGGAGATTGTTAGGAATATGAATATTCAGCTGAAGACTCGATCACCCCGAGTACTTATTAGCACATCATAGCTCGTAGGATTATCAGTAATATTATTAGTAGATTAGTTATTAATTAGTATTGTGGAGTGGGTCGGGTCTTTACCCTCTGTCAGCTCTCTCCACAGCCCGCTAGGGGCATATTATGTAGTGATGCGGTGCGATGTGTCGTTGCGGTTTAGCAGTATTAATGCCTACTCAAGTTTTAAATTTATATTTAGCCGACTTATCAATAACATACACACTTAACGAGCAGTGTACCCGGTCAGTATGAATATAATGGTAAGTAGAGTGTCGATCACTAAGAGTGGAACGTATTATCTCGTTATTCTAATCAGTATTTTAATATATTAAGTTAGCTATACAACCTAATCTAACGCAAGGGGGTTCAGCCTGAGAGACTGGCACGATTTGGTTGCAATTAAATAATAAACTAAACCAATAGGCACGAATCAGCGAATAGCACACACGTACACAGATAAATACTCGAGACAATAAGAAGATCTGTCCTGATAGATAAGTAGTTTGTCACTTGTTTTATTGCTTGTTTTATATGAAGTGTATAGTTCGATGCAACGCACCAAGATTAAGTCCTTTCTCGTTGGTTCTAATCTTATCGGCGAGTAAACCCTTAATGATTACTTATGACTATCCTATTTATCTTTCTTCCTACTTTTCTACAGACGATAGAATGCATAGGCGATCTAATAAATAGGCGAGGGCAGAGGCATGGCGACCCGATCAACGCTCAGCTAGACACAGAGGTTATCAATGCACTAATAAAAGTCACCAAAGACATCAACATATAAACTTTAATTAATGAGAAAGCAGTTTTAAGGGAGTGCAATCTTTCCGTTGTCACATTACACAAGCCACTAATCTTGATGAATTAAAGTTTACTAACACAATAAAACAAAACTACTTAATGAATTAAACACATGCAGCACCTTCTTACAGCTCTTGTATCTTCGTTTGGGTGTGTCTTGTGCTGCCTATTTGTCTGAATTCGGCCTTAGGTATTTCTGGTCTTCGTACTTGTTCGACTAAAGGCTCTTGAAATTCGTCTGGTCTTGGGGTATTTATAGTTTCTGTCTGAGGGTAAGATGCGGCGCATCTAGTAAGTAGATGCGGCGCATTGACTTAACTTCGCGTGGGGTCCAAGATTAATATATTCAGGAATATTCGTACACCGCCAGAAGATGCGGCGTAACTCCATAAATAGATGCGGCGCATGTCCTCTTGTATCTTGGATCGTATCTGGTGAAATCTGGATAGTGATGTGCCGTATGTAATAAGTGAGATGCGGCGCATCTGGAGCAGATTTGTCTTGATCTTGTACATTTCAGTAGACTCTTAACTTCTTGCATGTTTTGCTCCATAATTAGTCCAAAATCGCCAAGTTTCACCAAATGCTTTTTTTTACCTGAGAATTACAAAAGTAAACGATTAAGTATCAATCCTCATACATAATATAATAAAACAAGTCAAATAATTAAAATAAATGATAGTAATAAAATGTACTTATTTGAGTTCATCAAATATCCCCCCACTTGAACTTTACTTGTCCCCAAGTAAACCTTATAATTAATCTTATGAAAATGTATCCTAAAAGATATTAGGATTTATTTTTATATTTAAGCATGTATTCATTTTTGTCATAATCACACAACCAAACACTTAACGAATTAGAAGTAAAATAAAATAATTTGATAAAAGCAAATCTAATCGTTTAACTGTCCAGTCGCGACGAATATTCTATCATAAGCTTGGCAAGTATACACATCTCCCCCACTAAAGCCAAGGAATAACAAGTCTAAAGCGGTAAAAAGGGTTTTTAGGCTTAAGGGTTAATTATTCTCCTTAATCTCTATCGATCTCAAATTCCAGAAAAGGCGACAAAATCACAAATACATGATCGAATCCACGAACACGATACTTGCAATTGCTCAAATCCTTAACTCGAATAGGCTAAAGATAGGTCCAAACTTTACCAATAATAATATATCAAAAAGGGCGACAAAATCATAAATACATAGCCGAATCCACGACTACGATACTTAAGATTGCTCAAATCCCTAATCTCAATAAATCAAAGGTTTGGTTGGATAAAGAATAATACAGGGTATGGATAATATTTTGGGATATAAATTGGTGTAAAATGAAAAATAAACAAAACAAATAAATTAAAATCCTAAGTGTGGTTAATCACTATCCCAACCATCCCATGAATAAGACTCATATCATTGAATAACTCACGCTTTAACACTTGAAACACACGCTTTTAGGTAGACACGAATTATACTCAACAAGATCTTAATCAAAGAATAAACCTTAGTCGGCGTTCCCATAACTGCCAACTCCCATTCAATCCATAGATATAATATACAACAAATAGTGGTGATATCGATCACTTAATACAAAACTTTACATAAGTTGGTTAAAACAAACATCCAACTCTTCTTTTTTCTTTTTCTTTTCTTATTTTTTCGATTTATTTTTTTTTTTTTAAACTACTAACATAAACATAGATGTGTAAAATTTCACCACATCACTATAATGATAATTCTGGATAATTTTTCATACTATTCATGACTTCAGAAATAATGGTAATAGTGAAAGTAGTAAACACACGAAAAATAAACTCAAAGATATACAATATTTACTTTCACTCCAATTGCATTGTGCAATTTCCCGACCTAACCATAGATAATGAATTATGCACGCGAACACAGGTAATGTAAGGAAACACACTTTGCCTAAAGCAATTAACCAACCACGGATTTTAATCTACAGGGTAGGCTAAGGTGTAAGGGTGTAACGAAACATTTTAACAAAGGTGTAAGAAATGAAAGGAATGGCTCTGAGTGTTTTTCTAGGGGTATCTTACTCTAAAAATGAGAGTAACAAAAGGGTTTATACGGGGGTTAACTAACCAGTGTAGTTAGCTAATAACACATAACATATAAAGGCTATTTGGGTGTAATCCTAGAAATTTACCAATTTAGACAAGTCATTCCAATTATATAAATAATACTTATTATGGTGGTCTCGAATAGTATACAAGCCAAGTTCTAAAGTTTACAAGTCACCGGCACACTCATAGATTTGTGAGTTTTGAAAAATCACAATTTTTGAAAATAACGTCATGTGTGCAGCTATGCAACTTAGACTTTAAACAAAAACATGCTAAAAATTTTTAAGTTTTGATATATTAAGCGCATTTTAAGCATAATTTGAAAAGTTTAGGACAAGTAAGTGTTAAGTGTTCTAATTCTCCAATCACCCCACTTAAGTTAAACAACGTCCTCGTTGTTTGTATAAAAGGTTAAAAACTGGAAAATAAAAGAAATAGAACAGAAAAACTCCCCTGAGATTTGCTCGGTATGATCCTCCATTTGTATAAGAGCAAAAATCATCTTTCTTGTGGATTAGAACGTTTAAGCTTCATAATAGATGTATCCACAGGAAATGCAGGAATCTATAATACCACCAAGGCTTTAAAACACACCTAAGTTAAGAAAGGTTCAAACTTGCATAATACATTAGTAGTTAGTTAAAATAAAACATAAAAATTAAAAATGAAAATCATCAGGTCAGTCGATGCGCTGTATCTTATGGAAGAAGATACGCCGTATCGAGCCTGGAATAATTACAGAATAAAAACAAAATAAAGGATAGGATGCGTCGCATCTGTTGTACCAGATGCGGCGCATGTGTTCACCACCCAGACTGCTATCAGTCTGTTGTAATATGGCTCATTCCATGGTTCATCTCTCACGTCCTCTCGTACTCTCATGCTGAACTTAATGCCAGTCTTTGTCAAGCATATTAAGAAATATAAACTGAAACATCAAATGCATAAATGAGAATATCGATTAGTACAATCCAAAAAGAATAATAATAATGTGCATGGAACAATGTCAATAAACACGTGGAATCAAGAGATCAAGGGTCAGTGTGGTCGTATGGGTGGGTCCCTGAGGTGCTGGCATCATCAGTCCTAGGCCGGACTCTGCGGGTGTACGCAAGTGTCACTCCAGAAACATGAGTACCATCTGGACGAGTGTGGGTAATACCCTGCTGCTCCAACAGTCGGCTCATACTCGTAACCAGCCACTCTGAGTCCCTCCTCATACCATCAACAATGCCTCTCAAGGCTCTCAGCTCCCCCTCGACTGCCTCGACTCTCTGACTCACCGTGCGTACAGGGACTGGTGGGGGTACTGGTGCCTGCGGCTCCTCCTGATGGGCTGGAGCAGCAGCCGGAGCTCCCGGAGGACCTCCCTGCTCCGCCTCTGGCCCTGCAGCTCTAGCGGGCCCCAATGCAACCCAAACGTAATCTCCCATAGCCAACTGGCAGATCCCAAGTCTAACCAGATAATCCCTGTCAATAACCGGGAGATGGGTCACCACAACCTCCAGCCCTGCTGGAATCTCCACTCCAATCACTCCAAAATGGCGGGCCAGCTGAGAAACAAAATGCCCGCCGGTCATATGACTCCTCCGATCTCTCCCTGCAGCAGACCGGTGGAGGTAGTGTGCTAAAAAGTGGGGGATGTTCACTGACAATCCCTCATCCATGCTCCTCAAGAGGAAGAGGTCCAGAGTGGTCACCTTCTCAGGTGACTGACCCCTCCCAGCAATGGTCAGTGCTATCAAACGGTGGCACAGCCTCCTCATGGGCTCCCTGATCAAAGTGTAAGAGGGGGTAGAAGTAAGGATGTCACCCCCCGAAGAAATCTTGTCCCAGTAATCACCGAATAGTGCCCTGTCAGGGACCGCTCTCAAACTATCATCCCAATATCTGGCAAACCCATCTGACTCAAGCTCCTCAACCGTATGCAAACCCATGGCCAAAATGAACTGTCTCATAGACATCTGCCTCGGCACGCCACCCAGTCTAAACACAAGGGTGTCAGCAATATCCAACCCAGTATCCGTCTCTCTGTAGTAGACCGTACTGAAAAACTCCATCATGAGCTCCCTCACCAAGGGCTCGTCAATCCTTAACAATCTCTCCCAAGCAGAAGATCTGAATACCACCTCCTCATCATCACCAGTAACTACCATCTCCATCCTACGTCGTAAACTCTCAGCAGCATGTCCTTCCCCAATCAATCCCACATCGGCAAAATCCAAAACCTGTAACCTGAATATTCTCTTAAAGTAAATCGACTCAAGTCTCCGTAAGTAATCCTCCAAAGTGCCAGGGGTTAGTCCCATATTCTCGAAGCGTAACCACTGATGTCTTTGTGCAACTTCTGGTAATGCCATCTGAAATAAATTTTCAAAGTTAGTAAACAGTCTGCAAATCAGGTAGATACGGCGCATTTGATTTAATCAGTGCGGCGTATCTGCACAAAGTATAAGGGATGCGGAGCAAGAGATGATATACGGCGTATTAGGATGCGTCGTTGATGCGTGCGATGTGTCGTTGCGGTTTAGCAGTATTAATGCCTACTCAACTTTTAAATTTATATTTAGCCGACTTATCAATAACACACACACTTAACGAGCAGTGTACCCGGTCAGTATGAATATAATGGTAAGTAGAGTGTCGATCACTAAGAGTGGAACGTATTATCTAGTTATTCTAATCAGTATTTTAATATATTAAGTTAGCTATACAACCTAATCTAACGCAAGGGGGTTCAGCCTGAGAGACTGGCACGATTTGGTTGCAATTAAATAATAAACTAAACCAATAGGCACGAATCAGCGAATAGCACACACGTACACAGATAAATACTCGAGACAATAAGAAGGCTGTCCTGATAGATAAGTAGTTTGTCACTTGTTTTATTGCTAGTTTTATATGAAGTGTATAGTTCGATGCAACGCACCGAGATTAAGTCCTTTCTCGTTGGTTCTAATCTTATCGGCGAGTAAACCCTTAATGATTACTTATGACTATCCTATTTATCTTTCTTCCTACTTTTCTACAGACGATAGAATGCATAGGCGATCTAATAAATAGGCGAGGGCAGAGGCATGGCGACCCGATCAACGCTCAGCTAGACACAGAGGTTATCAATGCACTAATAAAAGTCACCAAAGACATCAACATATAAACTTTAATTAATGAGAAAGCAGTTTTAAGGGAGTGCAATCTTTCCGTTGTCACATTACACAAGCCACCAATCTTGATGAATTAAAGTTTACTAACACAATAAAACAAAACTACTTAATGAATTAAACACATGCAACACCTTCTTACAGCTCTTGTATCTTCGTTTGGGGTGTGTCTTGTGCTGCCTATTCGACTAAATTCGTCCTAGGTTTCTCTGGTCTTCGGATTTAATATGTCACCGACTAAAAAGCTACGGAATTCGTCTAGTCTTGGGGTATTTATAGTTTCTGTCTGAGGGTAAGATGCGGCGCATCTAGTAAGTAGATGCGGCGCATTGACTTAACTTCGCGTGGGGTCCAAGATTATAATATTCAGGAATATTCGTACACCGCCAGAAGATGCGGCGTAACTCCATTCTAGGATGCGGCGCATGTCCTCTTGTATCTTGGATCGTATCTGGTGAAATATTGATAGTGATGCGGCGCATGTCATAAGTGAGATGCGGCGCATCTGGAGCAGAACAGTCTTGATCTTGTACATTTCGGTAGACTCTTAACTTCTTGCATGTTTTGCTCCATAATTAGTCCAAAATCGCCAAGTTTCACCAAATGCTTGTTTTTACCTGAGAATTACAAAAGTAAACGATTAAGTATCAATCCTCATACATAATATAATAAAACAAGTCAAATAAATAGGATAAATGATAGTAATAAAATGTACTTATTTGAGTTCATCAAATATCCCCCCACTTGAACTTTACTTGTCCCCAAGTAAACCTTAGAATTAATCTTATGAAAATGTATCCTAAAAGATGTTAGGATTTATTTTTATATTTAAGCATGTATTCGTTTTTGTCATAATCACACAACAAAAAAAAATAATTTAAACATCCAACTCAAAATAGAATATATCTTCATAAAGTCAACGTTGAAGTTCCATCGTTTCCTTCATAAGCAGGCAAGTAACAAGTCTACAAGCCGGAATAAGCGAAGTTTAGCAAGGGTTTTTAGGCTTAAGGGTTAATTATTCTTAATCTCTATCGATCTCAAATTCCAGAAAAGGCGACAAAATCACAAATACATGATCGAATCCACGAACACGATACTTGCAATTGCTCAAATCCTTAACTCGAATAGGCTAAAGATAGGTCCAAACTTCACCAATAATAATATATCAAAAAGGGCGACAAAATCATAAATACATAGCCGAATCCACGACTACGATACTTAAGATTGCTCAAATCCCTAATCTCAATAAATCAAAGGTTTGGTTGGATAAAGAATAATAAAGGGTATGGATAATTTTTGGGATATAAATTGGTGTAAAACGAAAAATAAACAAAACAAATAAATTAAAATCCTAAGTGTGGTTAATCACTATCCCAACCATCCCATGAATAAGACTCATATCATTGAATAACTCACGCTTTAACACTTGAAACACACGCTTTAGGTAGACACGAATTATACTCAACAAGATCTTAATCAAAGAATAAACCTTAGTTGGCGTTCCCATAACTGCCAACTCCCATTCAATCCATAGATATAATATACAACAACTAGTGGTGATATCGACCACTTAATACAAAACTTTACATCGTTGGTTAAAACAAACATCCAACTTTCTTCTTTTTCTTTTTCTTTTCTCATTTTTTCCATTTTTTTTTTTTTTTTTTTTTAAGGAACATAAACATAGATGTGTAAAATTTCACCACATCACCAAAACAATAATTCTGGATAATTTTTCCATACTTTTCATGACTTCAGAAATAACGGTAATAGTGAAAATAGTAAACACACGAAAAATAAACTCAAAGATATACAATATTTACTTTCACTCCAATTGCATTGTGCAATTTCCCGACCTAACCATAGATAATGAATTACGCACGCGAACACAGGTAATGTAAGGAAACACACTTTGCCTAAAGCAATTAACCAACCACGGATTTTAATCTACAGGGTAGGCTAAGGTGTAAGGTGTAACGAAACATTTTAACAAAGGTGTAAGAAACGAAAGGAATGGCTCTGAGGGTTTTTCTAGGGGTATCTTACTCTAAAAATGAGAGTAACAAAAGGGTTTATACGGGGGTTAACTAACCAGTGTAGTTAGTTAATATCACATAACATATAATAGGCTATTTGGGTGTAATCCTAGAAATTTACCAATTTAGACAAGTCATTCCAATTATATAAATAATACTTATTATGGTGGTCTCGAATAGTATACAAGCCAAGTTCTAAAGTTTACAAGTCACCGGCACACTCATAGATTTGTGAGTTTTGAAAAATCACAATTTTTTAAAAATAACGTCATGTGTGCAGCTATGCAACTTAGACTTTAAACAAAAACATGCTAAAAAATATTTAAATTTTTATATATTAAGCACATTTTAAGCATATTTTGAAAAGTTTAGGACAAGTAAGTGTTAAGTGTTCTAATTCTCTAATCCCCCCACTTAAGTTAAACAACGTCCTCGTTGTTTGTATCAAAGGTTAAAAAAAATGGAAAATAAAATAATTAGAACAGAAAAACTCCCCTGAGATTTGCTTGGTATGATCCTCCATTTGTATAAGGGCAAAAATCATCTTTCTTGTAGATTAGAACGTTTAAGCTTCATAATAGATGTATCCACAGGAAATGCAGGAATCTATAATACCACCAAGGCTTTAAAACACACCTAAGTTAAGAAAGGTTCAAACTTGCATAATACATTAGTAGTTAGGTAAAAATAAAACATAAAAATAAAAATGAAAATCATCACGTCAGTCGATGCGCCGTATCTTATGGAAGAAGATACGCCGTATCGAGCCTGGAATAAATACGGATCAGAATAGAAGATGCGTCGGATCCTTAACCAGGGATGCGCCGCAATAAAATAAACTGATAAAAAGTTTTAAAGTCGAAAATAAAAAAAATACAGAAAAACAAAATAAGATATGACCTGTGCAGGAGATGCGTCGCATCTCAGGAGTGAGATGCGCCGTATCCTCTGCGGCCTGACTGACTCGACACAAAAATAGAATAATAAAAAGATAAATCCGGGTTGTCTCCCGGTAAGCACTTGTCTTTATTCCAGAGTCTTCAAGTTAGACTCACGTTCAGCTCATTACTTAGTCCTTGTCACGGTCCATCCTTCTTCCTTCATCCGAAAGATGTTCCCGTATAGCTCTGCGACGTTTTCCTCCGTTCGACTTAATCTAGTATAACTCTTGGTCGTCGTCGCAACATACTCTTCCTCTGGTCCCAAAGAATATTTGATGATTTTAAATTTTTCAGAAATAATCATGGGTGGCTCATTATAAGGGATCCCAAGTAGTTGACACTTTCTTTTGGTGAATTCTTCCTCGTCTTCATCAACAAACTTAAAATAAGGATCCTTAATCAAATAGTCATCTAGTTCATCAATTAATGACTTATTGTTATCATCATCTTGAATTGCCTCCCACTCTCTTTCTAATTCCCATTGTAGCCGTCGGCTAAGCTTCGTGTAATCATCAAATTGTTCATGCACCCATTCCCAGAAAGTAGTATTTGATGTCCCTTTAAGTCCTTTCAAGTATTCAATCCTACCCTTTTCTTGCAAAGCCTCCGCTTTTTGTGGGCAGTCTTCAACATTATCGTACCACTCATAATCTTCAAAGGTTACATCGTTTCCAACCCGTTTCATCCCAATTATACTTCCCCCATTACAGGTTCCATCACTCTTTTGGTTGCTCTTGCTCAGGTGATAAAGATTCAGGGGAAATCTTGTTTGTACTGTCATCCTCGGGTGTCTCTCCGATTTGAAAGGTCGACTTTCCGCCTCTAGTTGTAATCCCTTTCAAGTCTTGTTTTACCAAAAGAACCCTATTAAGCACCGTTGACAATTGGTGCACTTCAATTGCCAATCCATAAATCATATTGTTTTGTTCCTTTAGTAAAAGCTCATGACTGCCTTTGAACTCATTAATAAAGTTTCTTGCTTCATGATGTTCTTTTTCATTGGCTTGAGCGATTTTTAGTGCAAACTCTTCCATGGTAAGATCTCTTTGGGGTCTTCCGAACAAGTTGGGGAAAATATCGAACATTGTTCCTGAAAATTAAAGAGAGGTAGATTTCAAAGTAAAAGTTTCCAGGTATAAGGGTCAGAGTATTTTCCGTTCGGATATAAGAAAAATAAAAGTTGTTGATATCTGCAGACGATGCGCCGTATCCAAAAAGTTGGATACGCCGTATCTTATAATCGTTAAAATTAAATCAGACTTTTATTCAGAAAATAGATACGCCGCTTAGAAATTTGAATGCGCCGTATCTGTTTTAATAATCAAAAATCGATATTTATTTAAAATTAAATGCGTCGTATTAACAAAAGTTAATGCGCCGTATTTTCGTTACGTTTCAAAATATAAGATTTTTGATTCAGAAGATACGCCGTATCGACAGAGATCGATGCGCCGTATCTGTTTAATAATTCGAAAACTGTTTTTAATTAAAATAATAGATACGCCGTATCTGCTAAAGCAGATGCGTCGTATGGCGTTAACGTTTAGAAAAAATTTTATCAAAAACAGATACGCCGTATCATGGGGAAAAGATGCGTCGTATCGAATTAATTAAACGCTTTGTATTTTATAAAAATTAAACGCAATACACCGTATCTGAGAAATCAGATGCGCCGTATCGTTCGATTTAGCTCAGTACAACGATAGCAGAATACAAAAAATACGAAAAATTAAAAACAAATAAAACACACGAAAATAAACAAAATAAAAGCAAACAAATAACACACAAAAACAGAAAATATGCAAAATAGTACAATGAATGCAAATTAATCTAATACACAACAAAATTAGCGGTTAGATTAAAAATTAAAAACCTAATTAAAATACTAATCAAACTAGCAGATAATAACAATTCACTCCCCGACAACGGCGCCAAAAACTTGATGCGGTCGATGTGTCGTTGCGGTTTAGCAGTATTAATGCCTACTCAAGTTTTAAATTTATATTTAGCCGACTTATCAATAACACACACACTTAACGAGCAGTGTACCCGGTCAGTATGAATATAATGGTAAGTAGAGTATCGATCACTAAGAGTGGAACGTATTATCTAGTTATTCTAATCAGTATTTTAATATATTAAGTTAGCTATACAACCTAATCTAACGCAAGGGGGTTCAGCCTGAGAGACTGGCACGATTTGGTTGCAATTAAATAATAAACTAAACCAATAGGCACGAATCAGCGAATAGCACACACGTACACAGATAAATACTCGAGACAATAAGAAGGTTGTCCTGATAGATAAGTAGTTTGTCACTTGTTTTATTGCTAGTTTTATATGAAGTGTATAGTTCGATGCAACGCACCGAGATTAAGTCCTTTCTCGTTGGTTCTAATCTTATCGGCGAGTAAACCCTTAATGATTACTTATGACTATCCTATTTATCTTTCTTCCTACTTTTCTACAGACGATAGAATGCATAGGCGATCTAATAAATAGGCGAGGGCAGAGGCATGGCGACCCGATCAACGCTCAGCTAGACACAGAGGTTATCAATGCACTAATAAAAGTCACCAAAGACATCAACATATAAACTTTAATTAATGAGAAAGCAGTTTTAAGGGAGTGCAATCTTTCCGTTGTCACATTACACAAGCCACCAATCTTGATGAATTAAAGTTTACTAACACAATAAAACAAAACTACTTAATGAATTAAACACATGCAGCACCTTCTTACAGCTCTTGTATCTTCGTTTGGGGTGTGTCTTATGCTGCCTATTCGACTAAATTCGTCCTAGGTTTCTCTGGTCTTCGGATATAATATGTCACCGACTAAAAAAGCTACGGAATTCGTCTGGTCTTGGGGTATTTATAGTTTCTGTCTGAGGGTAAGATGCGGCGCATCTAGTAAGTAGATGCGGCGCATTGACTTAACTTCGCGTGGGGTCCAAGATTATAATATTCAGGAATATTCGTACACCGCCAGAAGATGCGGCGTAACTCCATTCTAGGATGCGGCGCATGTCCTCTTGTATCTTGGATCGTATCTGGTGAAATATTGATAGTGATGCGGCGCATGTCATAAGTGAGATGCGGCGCATCTGGAGCAGAACAGTCTTGATCTTGTACATTTCGGTAGACTCTTAACTTCTTGCATATTTTGCTCCATAATTATTCCAAAATCGCCAAGTTTCACCAAATGCTTGTTTTTACCTGAGAATTACAAAAGTAAACGATTAAGTATCAATCCTCATACATAATATAATAAAACAAGTCAAATAATTAGGATAAATGATAGTAATAAAATGTACTTATTTGAGTTTATCAGTCGTATCTAGATTAAGTAATACGGCGTATCTAGAATTTTATTAATTTGGAAATAGGTCGATACGCCGCATCAATTAACCTAGATGCGCCGCATCTAAAAGTATATCAGTATAAAATAAAGGGGATCAGGCAGGCTTTTCAAGAATCCGTATCCGTGACGTAAACTCCCACTTAATATCACAGTGGCATTTACCCTTTATAACAGTTCTAAAAGCTCAATACACCACTACTAATCCATTTTCCCACTAAATATTCACAATCGAATTCAAAATCCAAATTTTTGTTCAAATCAAATTATGCCAGAAATTCGATGATATATGCAAGTTAAATACGGTGGAGATCATCTAACACAAGTCCTAATCATATCTCTATATCATATGCCCTAATCGAATTAATCACATAAACCCTAATTTTCATATTAAACAAGATTAAATCGAAATAGAACAATTACCTTAATTTTATGATTAGGTGAAGGATTATAGATCGGATTAGAGGATGGATTCGAGATAAATGTTCGGATTTAGAGTATAATTTCACTGTGTGTAAGTTCTTAACTGTGTGAGTTTTTGTGGTAAAAATTTTAGATCCGGCGCATTCCCGTCGTATTTATAGGGCAAAACGATGCGTCGTATTGAAAATTGGGATGCGCCGTATCTATTTAATCTCGTTGACTAGTCAATGAGTCCTAGTTGGTCAGAGATACGGCGCTTGGGATATTTAGATCCGCCGTATCGCTATGTTAGTGAACGAAATTTAAATGAGGAACGTACCTTGGCCTCCGCAACACAATTCTTTATACATCAAATTAGGGTAAAACGGTCACACCATATGATATAAATGAATTCAAAATAAGAGCAATAGGCATAAACGTTTTATTAATAAATGTAATCTTATTGTTTAGTGGATAGGGATTTATTCCGAGGTTAGGAACAAATACCGTTTTTAAGCATACAAAATTAAGATTACAATTTTAATCAGATGTATTATATGGATAATAAAATTGAGATTATATTGTAGAGAACTTCCCTTTGGGTTGGTTGAATAATCGAAGAAGTTACCTGGAATTATATTTCAAGAATTTAAGACGTTTAATGTTACCAGTATTGAGTTTTCTTCCACTCTCGTTGTCTTACGTTTGATCACTCCAGCTAGCTTCTCTCGATTTGGTTCAGAATGTAATCTTTCATGGTGATGCTTGAGTCATCCTTTATCCTGAAAATAAACAACTTGCACACGAGAGTAGCGGACCGATCAAAGTAAATATCAAAAATCAACTATATTTATCAAATTATATTCGTCGTATTAACAAAGGTTAATGCGTCGTATTTTCGTTACGTTTCAAAATATAAGATTTTTGATTCAGAAGATACGCCGTATCGACAGAAATCGATGCGTCGTATCTGTTTAATTAATCGAAAACTGTTTTTAATTAAAATAATAGATACGCCGTATCTGCTAAAGCAGATGCGTCGTATGGCGTTAACGTTTAGAAAAAAAATTTATCAAAAACAGATACGCCGTATCTTGGGGAAAAGATGCGTCGTATCGAATTAATTAAACGCGTTGTATTTTATAAAAAATTAAACGCAATACGCCGTATCTGAGAGATCAGATGCGCCGTATCGTTCGATTTAGCTCAGTACAACGATAGCAGAATACAAAAAAAATACGAGAAAAAAAATTAAAACAAAATAAAAACACAAACGAAAATAAACACAAAGAAAACAAATAGCACACAAAAACAGAAAATATGCAAAATAATATAATGAATGCAAATTAACCTAATACACAACACAGAATTAGCGGTTAGATAAAAATTAAAAAGAAAAACCTAATTAAAATACTAATCAAATTAACAGATAATAACAATTCACTCCCCGGCAGCGGCGCCAAAAACTTGATGCGGTGCGATGTGTCGTTGCGGTTTAGCAGTATTAATGCCTACTCAAGTTTTAAATTCATATTTAGCCGACTTATCAATAACACACACACTTAACGAGCAGTGTACCCGGTCAATATGAATATAATGGTAAGTAGAGTGTCGATCACTAAGAGTGGAACGTATTATCTCGTTATTCTAATCAGTATTTTAATATATTAAGTTAGCTATACAACCTAATCTAACGCAAGGGGGTTCAGCCTGAGAGACTGGCACGATTTGGTTGCAATTAAATAATAAACTAAACCAATAGGCACGAATCAGCGAATAGCACACACGTACACAAATAAATACTCGAGACAATAAGAAGATCTGTCCTGATAGATAAGTAGTTTGTCACTTGTTTTATTGCTAGTTTTATATGAAGTGTATAGTTCGATGCAACGCACCGAGATTAAGTCCTTTCTCGTTGGTTCTAATCTTATCGGCGAGTAAACCCTTAATGATTACTTATGACTATCCTATTTATCTTTCTTCCTACTTTTCTACAGACGATAGAATGCATAGGCGATCTAATAAATAGGCGAGGGCAGAGGCATGGCGACCCGATCAACGCTCAGCTAGACACAGAGGTTATCAATGCACTAATAAAAGTCACCAAAGACATCAACATATAAACTTTAATTAATGAGAAAGCAGTTTTAAGGGAGTGCAATCTTTCCGTTGTCACATTACACAAGCCACCAATCTTGATGAATTAAAGTTTACTAACACAATAAAACAAAACTACTTAATGAATTAAACACATGCAGCACCTTCTTACAGCTCTTGTATCTTCGTTTGGGTGTGTCTTGTGCTGCCTATTCGTCTGAATTCGGCCTTAGGTATTTCTGGTCTTCGTACTTGTTCGACTAAAGGCTCTTGAAATTCGTCTGGTCTTGGGGTATTTATAGTTTCTGTCTGAGGGTAAGATGCGGCGCATCTAGTAAGTAGATGCGGCGCATCTAGTAAGTAGATGCGGCGCATTGACTTAACTTCGCGTGGGGTCCAAGATTAATATATTCAGGAATATTCGTACACCGCCAGAAGATGCGGCGTAACTCCATAAATAGATGCGGCGCATGTCCTCTTGTATCTTGGATCGTATCTGGTGAAATCTGGATAGTGATGCGCCGTATGTAATAAGTGAGATGCGGCGCATCTGGAGCAGATTTGTCTTGATCTTGTACATTTCAGTAGACTCTTAACTTCTTGCATGTTTTGCTCCATAATTAGTTCAAAATCGCCAAGTTTCACCAAATGCTTGTTTTTACCTGAGAATTACAAAAGTAAACGATTAAGTATCAATCCTCATACATAATATAATAAAACAAGTCAAATAATTAGGATAAATGATAGTAATAAAATGTACTTATTTGAGTTCATCATGTAGTAAGTATAAATACCCCTTCCCTTGCAAGGGAAGGGTTGGAACTCTCATTTACATTAATCTAATACACATAGTGTTTCTCTCACTAGAAGTTCCCATCTCTCTCTCTCTAGTTTCTTATCTATTCGATCCATATCAAGGCCTCAAACAAGTGTTTCTTGCATTGTGAATACCCTACAGTTTAGTTGTGTATTCGTGGGTATGATGGTTACTGGGCTGGTCTGAAGGTGGAATCTAATCTTATGTTGCGAATTAAAGAAGCTCAAAAAGACGATGGTGAGTTATGGTCTATCGTTCAGAATGTGGAAGAAGGAAAGCAGACGGAGTTTCGTGTTGACGAAGATGGGATTGTATGGTATGGTGATCGGTTTTGTATTCCTAATGATCCTTCTATTCGTGAAGTTGTGTTATCTGAGGCACACAGTTCTCCTTTCACTATTCATCTGGGTTCTACAAAGATGTATAGAGATTTGAAGCAGCATTTCTGGTGGAACGGCATGAAGCAAGACGTGACGATGTTTGTGGACAAGTGTATGACCTGTTAGCAGGTTAAGATCGAGCATCAGCATGCTAGTGGTCTTCTACAACCTCTAGAGATTCCTACTTGGAAGTGGGAACAGATTTCCATGGATTTTGTTACAGGTTTACCTCGCACACAGAAGAAGCATGACGCCATTTGGGTTGTTGTTGATCGTCTGACTAAATCCGCTCATTTTCTGACAATTCGGAAGGACTATTCGGGTAGTAAGTTGGCACAAATCTTTCAGCAGGAGATTGTTCGGTTGCATGGCACTCTGATAGCTATTGTATCTGATAGAGATCCGCGTTTCACTTCACGTTTCTAGAAAGGTTTGCACAAGGCTTGGGGTACTCGGCTTAAGTTTAGTACAGCATTTCATCCGCAGACCGATGGCCAGTCGAAACGCACTATTTAGACCTTGGAGGATATGTTGAGATCTTGTGCTCTTGAATGGTCGGGACATTGGGATGATTATCTGTGTTTGGTTGAGTTTGCCTACAACAACAGTTGGCATGCCAGTATTAAAGGGGCTCCTTTCGAGTTGTTGTACGGGAAAAAGTGTAGGGCTCCTATCTGTTGGAATGAGGTTGGTAAATGGCTCATTGAAGGTCCCGAGTTGATTGAGGTAACTAATGAGAAGGTCGCCGTTGCTAAGGAGAAACTCAGGGAGGCTAGAGCTCAACAGAAAAGTTATGCTAACCGTCATCGACGTGCTTTGGAATTTAGTCCTGGTGATCATGTTTTTCTTAAGGTTTCTTCATTTCGTGGTGTTAAGCGTTTTGGTATTAAAGGGAAACTTAGTCTGCGCTTCATCGGTCCGTTTGAGATTTTAGACCGAGTTGGTGAAGTTTCTTACCGTTTGGCACTTCCTCCGCAACTTGCTCATGTGCATAATGTGTTCCATGTATCTCTTCTGAGGGGATACAATTATCACCCGCTCCATGTGGTTACTTATCCTTTAGATCAGATTTGAGAAAATTTGTCGTATATTGAGGAGCCTGAGGCTATTTTGGAGCGTTAGGATCGGGTCATGAGAAACAAAACTATTCCGTTCGTTAAGATTCTTTGGAGGAATCACCCCGAGAACGAGGCTTCTTGGGAAACCGAAGAATCAATGCGAGCTAGCTATCCACATTTCTTTTCGTGATTCGGTACGTATTCGTTTGATTTTCTTACGTCAAATTTCGAGGACGAAAATTTTCTTTTAGTGGAGAAGAATTATAATAACCTAGATCGTCGTTTCTAAAACCCGAGGCTATCTTGAAACTTAATCAAATGTAACCTAAATAAAATGAGTTACAACTCAAGAATTAGAAATACTAAAATCTATAACATAAGTCTTGAATATAAATCAACACATACATTATATGTTATCTCCTATACTACATGCTAAAAGTGGAGTTCCAAAAATATATAAAAAGAAAAGTCGACAAGTGCATGGTAACACAAAATGTATATCACACGCCTGAAAGGTTATGCTTAGAACTGATTTTTTTTTTCTTTTTAAATTATACACAACATAAACCTTAGATAAGTTCTAGATCCTTTGACAATTTGAAAGTGAATTGGTCTCATCTCTTATCCCATGTTTTCGGTCTCATAGTCAGCTACAATTCCTTATCACATTCTGATACTTATATACCGATCTTATCATACCTCAAACACACATAAAAACCCTAATCCAAAAAAAAATTCCAGTCGACTGCCTAGTGCAAGGGAAGTGGTTCAAGGAAGGATTAAAGGGCATAACAAGGTTGTCTTAATCGTGGGTCATTAGGTTCGAGAGGGACTTTGGGTTGATCGGGTTAGATTTCTGTTATTGGTCGCTTTTTGGTTCTTGTGCGGTCCTTATTTCTTGTTCAGTCGACACTAAGGTACCACCTTCTTTATCTTTGTTTTCTCGACATATATATATATATATATATATATATATATATATATATATATATATATATATATATATATACATGTAATGTTAAGAAAATGGTAACCTAAAACGAGCTTAGGTTGATCTAATATATATACGAATGGAAGGTCCTTTTGATCACATTAAATGGTAATGTATAATGCATGAAATACTGGACACATATATGTCAACCAAAGGTTTTAAAACTCCTATTCGAATCAGCCCATAAAAACCTGGATACATGTTATACAAAATAATGAATTATAGAACACATAAAATGATGAATTATTTAGGTTGATATTATGTCTATTTGTGCCTTCGAATCAGTGTGTAAAAGGTTTATTGAACCTGGTTTTAAAACATGTATTTTGATCTCAAGAATATAAGGTAGAAACCTGGGGAAAAACTAGCACTTGAATGATGGGTATATATATATATATCTATATATGAAGATTTTATGGCTTTTCGAATCAAATTTTATTGAGCTATGAGCTGGTAATTAATCACTTTTTATACCACTTTGATCCACTCTAAACTGGAACACATAAATATATGTCAATGTCGGGTTAAATCTGCTTGTGAATCAATGTGTAAAAGGCGTAGGAATCTGGTCTGGAAACACTTGTGTGATCACTATAAGAACAACATGAAATCTGGTATTTTAGTCGCATAAAATGTTGGAATATGTAACTCATGATATGACGAACTTATATATGTCAACCTAGGATTTTAATAAGCTTTGCGAATTAGGATATAAAGGAATCTTGAACCTGAAATTTGGACTTGTGTTCGATCTCAAATAGATGTTATGAAACATGGAAAATTAGCATACGAGATAATGGAATAAATGGTACATATATGTGTGTAGAGGTTTGGATTATAAGACTTCTGGGAATCAGATTTCATGCATGCAAATTAAACCTATATCATACGTATTAAATGATGAGGATTGCATGTGTGAGTATAAATTAATAAGTCGAGTAGGGCTGTTTGAATCTATTAATTTTATGGGTCGAAGAGTTGGTAGTTACATGTGTGTTTGAGTGAGTTAGTAATGTCAAAAGGGACTGGTTTAAGTGTGTGTGTAGGTAAAACGTAAGGGCTGGAAATGATGTTGTGTTGTGTCGAATGTATTTATTTTGGGTGTATATTAGAGTGTGTGTGTTTGTGTATTGAAAACTTGGTTACATGTGGGTTAGAAGGGATCAAATGGGGTTAATGCAAAAAGGGGTTTCGAGTAGTTTTTAAGGTCGAGTTGCATTTTTATATAAACGAATTAAAATAATGGTGCAATGGTGTGTTTAATTGAGGTGCATGAAATCTATGAATTCAGATTTGGTCACAATTATATAATTTACATTTTGACCCTGAACTTTGATAAATGACATTTTAAACCCCAAATTATTATAAGTCGTTTTATTAAACCCTAAACTATAATGTTGAACATAATAAGTCCTTTAAGTCACATAATTATTATCTATAACCTTAAAAGTCACTAAATCGAGAAACTTACTAAATATGGAAACCTTCTAAAAATAGAAAGTTGCTAAAAATAGAAAGTTACTAAAAATGGGAAGTTTCTAAAAATAGAAAGAAACCGTAAATGTGAAACTTAAATAACTATAAGCAATAAACTTGTAAAATGAGCTTATAAGTAATACGTGATCATTAATTTGTATAGGTTTGGTGAAGAAGGAGTGATTCCTGTTTCGGTGTGCTTTCTTATTTTGTTGGTTGCTTTGCATAAGGTACAGATATTCTACCCTTTCTCAGTAAGGGTGTCTTTTCTCATGACTCTTGATCCTTGACTTGATTCGTTTGCTTTGATATTATATGATCCTTTGTTATGATCCCTTTGATAAGAGCTTTGATATGATCCTTTGTTATGATCCCTTTGCTATTAGCTTTGCTATGATTCCAATTATGTGATCCTTTGTTATGATTCAGTTGATATGAGCCATTGCTATGATTCCCTTTGATATGATTCTATGACATGATATGATTTGTTCTGTTCAGTGTCCGAGCTAACTAGCCATGGAGGTACCACGGCCATATCATTGAGGCACGAATGGCATGACACTTTCTGTGGAGGTGTGATTGATCCACGGCGTCCCCATTTGATATGATATGATATGTTATGTGATCACTTGGCCATTATGATATATGTGTATATCTGTCCAGTACAGGGTTCATATATGATTTGTTTTTTTGTTTTTTTTTGGGGGGGGGGGGGGGCGTATGGATGCATCCTAGGTATGTGTGATTTGATATGATTTGTTATGATTATGATATGATTTGGTGACTGGCTTGTGTGTGCCCTACACCCCACTCACTATTTGGTACTTAGAGGTCTCCCCTCTCCGTACACTTATGCTTTGATATGATATGTATATGTGATTATGTGGTCTATTCGAGTGTCTCGTTTAGACAGGCTCGTGGCTATCCTATGTGTTTCTTTGGTCTATTCGAGTGTCTCGTTTAGACACGTTCGTTGCCGTTCTTATTTGACTCTTTGATTCGTTATGATTATCTGACTCATGATATCTATGCTTTTGATTCGGATGATTCGTATTCGTTTGATATCTATGGTTTTGATTCGTATGCTTTTGATATCTATGGTTTTTGATTGTATGTAAGCCTAAAGAATAAAGATAAAAAAAAAAAAAAAGATGTGGCCTTGAATCCTAACATGAGGGCCTAAAAAAAACTAAAATGAGCTCAACCCCTAAAATAATGTTCCTTGTCTAAAACGATTGCTTTAGTAAAATGATGGAATTAATATTTAATAGTCTTTAGGCCTAAAGAATATACGTGACGACTTTATACATTGCGACATCTTATAAAATTGGAGGCCTCAAAAATTCGGGAGGCCTAAAGCGATTGCTCTAGTAGCTTTACCGTTGAGCCACCACTGATTTTTGTCACACACATAAAAGAATGGTTCCGAAACTCGTCTCCATGGGCTACTTGTACCAATCTGTACTACCTTTTTAGAGACTTGTATCAGTGAGATATGTATTATTGTCAATTCTCAATCTTGATCAACCTGTAATCACATTTTATTTTATTTTTTGGTAAAGGGGTTTACCCCGGTAAAATATATTAATTACAAAGAAAGATTCAGTACAATGGTATGTGACTGATGTACCACATAAACCTCAAGCAAACGCTTCAACAACCACTAAGCAGTTGATGACATGACACTCAACGAATTAAATGATACAAAATACAGACAATAACACCAGTAGGGAAAAACCACCTAAAAGAACATAAATCCCCAAGCCTATCCAGTAGCACCTGTAATCACATTGACACAAACTTAAGATATCGAACTTTAAATAGGAACACTACTTCATACACACTTGTCACAAGGCCACCAATACATGGTATAATCTATACTACATTATAAAGCATTTGGTACTTCCTATAAAAGGAAGTATTAAAATTTTAAAACAAAAAAGCATTACTTCCTTCGTCCCTAAATAAGTGTCCACTATTGACTTTTAAAATCTTCTTTTTTAAACTTTGACCTCAAATTATTTTATTTGTGTTATGTAATACTTGATGCAAAATATATGAATGAATTGAGTTTTAAATGTATTTTTATTGGTATAATTTTCACTAATTATTACATAACACAAATGAAATAATTTAAGGTCAAAGTTTTAAAATAAAGACTTTAAAAGTCAATAGTGGACATTTATTTAGGGACGGAGGGAGTACTATAAAAGAAAAATTAGAAAATTAATGTAAAATTCGAAAATTTAAGTCTCAATTAAATTATATAATAACTCCTTCCAATAATAATATATTTTAAAAGAATTATTTATAAGAAAAGCTTACTAAATTTATAACCATTAATTTAATGCTAAAATTTGAAAAATAAAAGTGTTAACTATTTACACTATTAATAATTTAAACGTTTTACTTTTTAAAAACATATATCTACTACGTAATAAAGTATTAAGGACATGTTAAATAAGGAATGTTTAAAATGAAAAACGTTTGCTCGTCATAAAAATAGTCATCGGGTAACAGCCGTCGCGTTGCACGAGTACCCTTCTAGTAATGAATAATAACAACATAACAACACAGCACTTATATATAACCATATGATGCTCTACATGTTATCCAATAATGAAGCAAACCAAAATGAATTCCTCTTTAAAAGAATAGCCGACTGAAAATGTAAATTGCTTTACGCAAGACGTAAGTCGACATGACATTGCTTTTGAAGATGTTTAGATAAGAATATAATATTCATGCTTCGATTGAGTATTGACTCTTCTCACTTCCTTTCTTTGTATTTTTGTTAGCTAAATCTAGATGTGGCATTTTTATATTTTTATACAAGTCCGCATAGGAGTTAGTTTTTTGTTAGTTATGTTGTTGTCAACTTTGAAACACATATTGTGGTGTACGTAACTGTTTTCCCGTTTGTTTGTTAAAAAATTGTTATAATAAATGTATGGCTGGGTCTGATATCTTAAATCAAAGTTATGTATATATATTATAGGGTTAATACATACAAAAATTACTATAGTTTGCCAAAAATTTGAAAAAATTTACTAAAGTATTTTTTGGTTGAATTAGGTTACTCATGTTTACGGGTTTGTTAAATATGTTACTGAACTTTATAAACGTTGACATTTGTTAGATTTTAAGTACAAAACGGTCATTGTCGTTAGTCGGGCGTCACGGAATTAGTCACTAGACCACTATTTCAGTTAATTTGACCGTTTTTCTTACGTTTTCGTTAGTTTTCTTATGTTTTCATACGTTTTCGCCTATTTTCTTAACTTTTCACACATTAAGCGACCTTTGTCGAAATTAATTTTTTTAGAAAAATTAATTTTTTTGAAATTAATTTTTTTTTCGAAATTAATTTTTTTTCCGAAATTAATTTTTTTAGAAAAAATAATTTTTTTTCGAAATTAATTTTTTTTTCGAAAATATTTTTTTTTTCAAAATTAATATTTTTATAGTAAAATTATTTTTTTTTCGAAATTAATTTTTTTAGAAAAAACTTAATTTCGAAAAAAAATTAATTTTGAAAAAAAGATTAATTTCGAAAAAAATATTAATTTAGAAAAAAAATTAATTTCGAAAAAAAGTTATTTTTTCTAAAAAAAATAGGCAAACTATAGTGGTCTAGGGACTATTTCCGTGACCAAAAACGGTCAAACTAACCGAAATAGTGGTCTATGTACTAATTTCGTGACGCCCGACTAACGACAATGACCGTTTTGTACTTAAAATCTAACAAATGTCAACGTTTTCAAAGTTCAGTAACATATTTAACAAACCCGTAAATATGAGTAACCTAATTCAACAAAAAAAAAACTTTAGTAAGTTTTTCAAATTTTTGGCAAACCATAGTAACTTCTGTATGTGTCGGCGTATATGGCCGACTGGCCCTAGCCGAACGACCATACAGGCCGTTCGGATTAATGAATAATTCCAGAACAAGTCAGAACTCAGAACATGTGATTCCGAAAGGATCTATCCGATCGGACTCTCATGTCCGAACGATCTCCATATCCGAACGACCCGTCTAAGTCGTTCGGACCAACGGTCACCTCCAGATCAGGAAGTCAACTTATATATTAATAGTATGTGGCAGAACTGCAGCAACTATTTCAGGTCAGGAAAAAGGCCCCAAACCGAGTAAGTTTCAGGTTACGCCCAAAGAGGTCGTCAGTACATTTGGACACATCCGATGGAGACAAAAAAGGGACTACTATATAAAGGAGCAGTCTCTACAGTAATGGTAACTCACTTTTTACACACAGTACTTAACCTACAAAACACACTTATTATCTTACCGTCATATACTTACTCTCACGCCGGAGTTTGGTCCTAGGGTCACACCCGGGGCGAGACTAACGCGTTTACTTTCTTAGCAGCTATCCGAAGGACTTGACGGACTCAAGGCCGAAGGATATTTTGAAGAATCACCTCACCTACAGAAAAATACTTAAACATTGGCGCCATCCGTGGGACCGACATTCAATCTACCAAAGCTTCAGAATGTCAGGTTCCGAACGTCTGGAAGGGTCGGGCGGAAAGGATCCCGAAACACCCTCCTTCCGTCTACCACCCTTCGGAAACGGGGACGCCGAGTCTTCCGCAATCACCCAAGAACAGCTACAAGGATACATCTCTGCTCTGAAGTCGATGGTCCAGGAACACAATAGACAAAGTGCTATGCATCCGATACGTCTAGACTGGGGTGAAGATGAAGCTCCGAAAGGACCCGAGATGCCGAAAGAAAAGAAAGGAATCGTTACCGGAGACAAAGTACCAGATGCAGACTTGAGCAAACCTTTCAAGGAAGTTAGGAAAGCACCTTTCACTCGGAGGATTATCGAATTCTCTTCACCGGAACACAAAATGCCTTCACATATCAAGTTATATGACGGGTCGACAGACCCTCAGGATCACCTCAATCGGTTTACCGGGGCGGCAGGCCACGGGGAGTGGCCCATGCCCGTCTGGTGTAGGATGTTCCAACAAACCCTGGATGGAAGGGCGAGAGGGTGGTTCGATCGCCTTCCTCCGAGTAGCATAGACGAATGGGCAGACTTGAGGGCTCAGTTCGAAACTCGTTTCTCTCTGCACAAAGCATGTACTAAAGACCCAACGGAGATAACGAAGATCGTGAGGAAAGCTAATGAGACCTTACTAGAGTTCAAGGAAAGATGGACTACAGAAACGGGGTTCATACAGGGAGCCCCGGAAATTATGAGGATTTCCTCCTTTATGGATGGGAGTAAATGTCCGGAACTGGCCAAAAGATTCGCTGATAAAATTCCCCGAACTGTTGAAGAAATGATGATCCGAGTGGATGATTTTGTGAGAGCGGAGGCCGCATTCGCTAATACCGAGCTACCGCGAGGAGAAAGCCATGACCAGTACCGGAAGAGGCCGGCGGGACCTTTCCGGAAGGATGATAGAGGATATAGGGGATCGGGGAATGATAATAGGAACGAGGGACGGTCCGGGTACCATCCCAAGGATCGGCAGAACCAGTATCGGTATCGGGATCGTCCGGCGCCGTACCTTCCGGCGCGAAATGAATACCAGAATCGTGATGCTCCCCGTTTGACGCTTGACTCGCTCATAAAACGGCCGAAAGAAATCCTAGCCACCGAGCAGCAGTTACAGTTACCTCCTCCGAGACCGATGAGAGACCCACCCAAGAGAGAACATCAGGACAGATACTGTGATTACCACGAGGAAAGGGGACATTATACGAACGACTGTTTTCAATTGAAAAGGCAGTTAGAGTTAGCTCTAGAATCGGGAAAGTTGAACCACTTAGTCAAAGATGTTCGTCAAAAAGGGAAAGGAACACCAAAGAAGGATCTCCCGGCCAAGGACAAAATAATCAACATGGTCAGTGCAAGGACACAGCAGAAGAAGCGCAAGTCGAGAGAGCACGAGGAAAAATGGATGAATGTCCCCATCACCTTTCCTCCCATACCGGCCGGAGACGTATCCGACGAGCCGCTTATCGTCGAAGCCATGATGGAAGGGTACTTGGTAAGAAGAGTGTTCGTGGACGAGGGAGCTTCAGTGGAAGTCATGTTCGAACATTGCTTTGATAATTTGAGTCCGGAAATAAAGGCTCGACTAAAGCAGACTCAGACAGATCTGCTGGGTTTCGCGGGACAGGTGACAAAACCGTTGGGAAAAATAGAACTGGACGTGTCATTCGGAGAAGGGGGGTTATACAGAAGAACAACCATGAAGTTCACCGTCATACGGGCACCTTCGCCGTATAACGTGATCCTGGGAAGGACTGGACTAAGATTGCTGAGAGCCATTCCATCCACCATTCATGCCATGATGAAGTTTCCAACCCCAAGGGGAATAGCTACTTTGAAAGCTCGGCAGATGGTTATCTCGGAATGCCGAAGGCTAGAGGAGTCTCAGAAGGTTTCTTGTGAACAAAATGAGGGGCCGGCAGAAAAGGAAGTTGAAACGAGCGAACCAGAAGAAGTCATGGTAAATCCCGCTTACCCCGAACAGTTGGTAACTATCGGAGGCAGCTTATCGTCCGACTGCAAGAAGAAGCTCAAATCTCTCCTCAAGAAAAACATGGACGTTTTCGCTTGGACACCGGCAGACATGACCGGAGTGCCGAGACGCATTATTGAGCACACACTAAATGCTAACCCCTCGGTGGAACCGGTATGCCAGAAACGCAGAGTGCTAGCTCCCGATCGAAGCTTGGCCGTAACGAAGGAAGTGGAAGAGTGGGTAAAGGCAGGAATAGTCCGACCGGTCAAATACCCCACATGGATCTCTAATCCCGTTCTTGTCAAAAAATGTGACGGAAGCTGGCGCATGTGCATCGATTTCAAGAACATCAACTCAGCCTGCCCAAAGGACTACTATCCTCTGCCGGAAATTGATCTGAAGATAGAAGCGGTTATGGGATTCAAATATAAATGCTTTCTGGATGCGTACAAGGGATACCATCAAGTCCAAATGTCAAAAGAAGATGAGGAGAAAACAGCCTTTTATACGGATCAGGGGACGTACTGCTACACCAAGATGCCCTTCGGATTAAAGAATGCCGGGGCAACATATCAGCGCATGGTAGACACGGCCTTCCGATCGCAGATAGGACGGAATTTAGAGGCAGAGCCAAGAACCGATTGGCAATTTAGAGGCAGATGGTTATCTCGGAATGCCGAAGGAGGAATTTAGAGGCCGAGCCAAGAACCGATTTAAAGAGCAAGGAGGAGAACGAAATGCTGGCCAACATTGCCGAGACGTTTGACAACTTGAGAAGAATCAACATGAAACTGAATCCCAAAAAATGTTCATTCGGAATGGAGGAAGGGAAATTCCTGGGATATATGGTAACGTCCGAAGGAATCAGAGCTAATCCGAAGAAAACAAAAGTTTTAATGGACATGCAGTCTCCCCGGACGTTGAGAGAAATGCAGAGCCTAAGTGGCAAGCTGGCAGCTTTGAATCGGTTCTTGGCTCGGTCAGCCGAAAGATCATTACCATTTTTTGAAACTTTAAAGAACATAACCAAAGAAAACAAGGAGCAGTACCGATGGACAGAGGACGCGGAGAACGCCTTTCAAGAAATGAAGAAGCTGATAGCGGATCTCCCATCTCTAATAACACCCATGCCCAAGGAAACACTCTACGTATACCTGGCGGCGGCTCAGGAGGCTGTTAGTGCGGTTCTTTTAACCGAAAGGAAAGGAAAACAACATCCGGTGCATTATGTGAGCCGGACACTCAGTGAAGCCGAAAGGAACTATGCTCCGATAGAGAAACTAGCATTATCCCTACTACACATGTCGAGAAGGTTGAGAAGATATTTCGAGGCACACCCGATCAAGGTGATTACCGATCAACCTATCAAACAGATACTTAACAAGGCCGAAGCCTCCGGAAAGCTGGCTAAATATTCCTTAGAGCTGGGAGCATATAACATCACCTACGAGCCTCGGAGTGCAATCAAGGGTCAAGTGTTAGCGGACTTTCTCTCAGAAACCCCCATTGGGGAAAGTCCGGAGCGATATTTCAGCCAGCCGGCCACGAAGGTTGAAAAAGACAAAGTGGGGAAGTGGTTGCTATATACCGATGGAGCTTCCAATAGTAAGGGTTCCGGTGCGGGATTGGTTCTGATAAGTCCGGACGGTGTGGAATACACTTATGCCCTCCGGCTTGATTTTGAAAGCACGAACAATGAAGCAGAATACGAAGCATTGCTGGCGGGGCTCCGGATAGCCGAAGGGATGTGCGTAAAGTGTATTGATGTGCGAGTGGACTCCAAGCTTGTGTCGAACCAAATAAATGGGGATTACGTAGCAAGCAACGAAAGCATGATCAAATATCTGGCCAAGGCAAAAGGATGTATAGCAAAGTTTCAGCACTTCTCCATCCGGAACATTCCCAGAGGACAGAACCAAAAGGCCGACGTGCTAAGCAAGCTGGCTACAGTAGCATTTGATCACCTGACGAAGGAAGTATTAGTAGAAGTGCTAAGAGAAAGATCCACCGAAGGGAAAGAAGTTAACGACATAGTAGCCAAGGAGGGAGACAATTGGATGGCTCCCATCATTCGATGCCTCGAAGAGGGAGTATGGCCGGAAGACCCAAACGACGCTCGGGCATTGAGAATGAAGATCAGCCAATATGCAATGGAGGATGGGATACTATATAAGAAGGGCTACTTGGTTCCCATGTTGCGATGCGTTGGTCCGTTACAGGCGAATTATGTGATCCGGGAGATACACATGGGGGCATGCGGAATGCATCTGAAACCAAGATCCGTTGTGGCAAAGGCAATGCGGCAAGGGTATTACTGGCCAACTATGCACCGGGATGCTCGTAATGAGATTCAGAAGTGCGACTCATGTCAAATTCATGCTCCAGTTCCAAAGCTCCCAAAGACAACACTCACACCAATCATGGCTCCCTGGCCATTCTATCAATGGGGTATAGACATCCTTGGTCCGTTACCAGAATCAGCCGGTAGAATAAAGTTCATCATAGTGGCTATCGACTACTTCACCAAGTGGATAGAAGCCAAACCGCTGGCAAAGGTGACAGGAAAGGACGTGATAAAGTTTGTATGGGACAACGTAGTTTGCCGCTTCGGCTTACCGAGCGTAATCGTAACGGATAATGGAAAGCAGTTGGTAGATAACCCTTTCAAGCAATGGTGTGAGAAGTTGAACATCCGGCAAATAAACACCGCCGTGGCGCATCCACAGGCGAATGGCCTCGTGGAAAGAGCAAACAAAAGTTTACTGGAGGTAATTAAGACGAGGTTGGGTCGAACGAGAGCCGGATGGGTAGATGAGCTGCCAAACGTTTTATGGGCTTGCCGAACATCGCTAAAACAAAGCAATGGAGAAACGCCTTTCAGCCTAACGTACGGCAGCGAGGCAATGATACCGGCTGAGATTGGCATGCCAACTCACCGGACGATGGTCATACGAGAGGGTATAGACGAAGATGATACGCGCCGGATCGAAGAACTGAACGAAAGGGAGATGCGTTTAAATTTAGACCTATTGCAAGAGAGAAGAGAAGAAGCAGCAATAAGGGAAGCACGATACAAAAAAAAGATGGAACAGTACTACAATAAGAAAGTCCGTCCGTATCTTTCAGACCGGGAGATTTCGTCTACCGAAAAAATGAAGCAAGCCGAGCAGAAGACCAGGGCAAGCTAGGTCCAAAATGGGAAGGACCCTACCGGGTCACCGAAGCATATCAATGTGGTTCCTACAAGTTGAAAACTATGGAAGAGGAAGAAGTACCTAGGAAATGGCATGCAATCAACCTAAGGAAATGCTTTCTTTAGAAACAAAAATGTAAGGCTATGAGCCATTGTAAACAAATTCATTATGAAATGTTATATATTCTCCTCCGGGTTGAAGAGGAGAAAATTTTCCACATATTATTGTAAGCAAAGGCAAGGCAATCGTGCGGCTCCGGCGAGGATTAGCTACCCTCATCCGGCCCGCACAGCCATAATCTAGCCGAGGCGTATCCACCCCTAACGGCAAAATAATAAAGAATATGCTGAGGCGTATTCGCCCTAACGGCAAAAATAAAAACGATAAAGAACATGCCGAGGCGTATCCGCCCCTAACGGCAATATAAAGTCCTTAGCATAAAAAGGCACATGCCGAGGCGTATCCGCCCCTAACGGCAATATAAAGTCCTTAGCATAAAAAGGCACATGCCGAGGCGTATCCGCCCGTAACGGCAATATAAAGTCCTTGGCATAAAAAGGCACGTGCCGAGGCGCCGAGGCGTATCCGCCCCTAACGGCAATATAAAGTCCTTAGTGTCAAAAGGCACATGTCGAAGCGTATCCGCCCCTAACGGCAACATAAGGTTGAAATAAAAAAGGAGTATACCGAAACATAAGCACCCCTAACGGTAATATTTAAACTTCGGAACAACAGGGAGGAATTGAATACATTCAATAAACAATACAACAAGCAAAAACAAAAAAAATATATACGGAAAAGCATACATAATAAAACCAGACTTAGCAAAAATGAGCAAATCATCATTAGCAAAAGGGCCGGAATTGTAGCCTTCCGGCCATGACGAAATACAACTAGAAAATCTTAATAGAGGATGTTTATTACAAGATAACAATAAAAGGCAGCCACAGACGGCGCACCAACAGACATTGCGGTACAAGGTTAGATAAAAGCTTCACAAGGTCCGGAACAACCTTTATCCATAGTCAAAATGGAGGCAGTCCGGACCCACAAAGGAACAAACTTAAGATGCAGCATTCCCCTCGGTACTCCCATCGGCATTCTTTTCGGCATTCTCTTCAGCATGCTCAATATTCTCTTCGGCAGATTTTGAAATATTAACCAAGCGACCTTGAACCATCACAAACCCTTCAGGCACAGACCCTTCGGCCACTCCACTCCCACTACCAACACCAACGTTTGCATTCTCGAATGTAACATTCTTATCAGCAGACTCGTCGGCAGTTGAAGGGTTGGTTGGTTCGGTAGGAGCAGGATCCGGATAGAGCTCCAGGATCTCGGCCATCGGCCTGTAGCAAGCGCCACTAACCTTTCGGATGTATGGGTATTCAGTGGTGAAAAGTTGGTCAAACAAAGCCCTATATTTTGTCTCGGCATCCAAATCTAAGCCCTTAAAATCAGCTAGAATCTCGGCGGCTTGTTCCGGATTGCGGTCATAAGATATCCCACCTATAAACCCAGCATCAGACGAAAGGTTGAATGGGATAGCCAAGGATTGCTTGTACTCATGGCTGCCAAGAAGACGGCGGACCATTTCCGGAAGGAATTCCTTAATCACTCGGATACGTTCCATATCAGTGGTACCCACCCGGACCGCCAAATCCTCCCTTTCTTTTCTCAATTCTTGGTTATCTTTTCGCTCGTCAGCCAACTGTTCCTTGGTTCTATTTAGCTCGGCTTCCAAAGACTTAAGCAACTCTCCCTGCCCCTCTTTCTCTCTCACCAGCTCAGAAACCCGTCCGGTTAGACTTTGGATGGTTGCCTGACAGTCAGCATTCTCAGACCTCAACTTCTCTAACTCCGTCGGATCCTGCCCGGCACACTTTTCATGGACAGCTGTAAGAGCGTTATACTGATCAAGTAAAGTCTCAAACCGAAGAAGGATATCCGCTTGTGCAACAGAGCTCTTTCCGAGCAACATCCAGGCACGGCTACAAGCATCGTCATCACTCAAATTCATCAAGTATTATTCCTCCCGGGGAGTCGCCAAATGTGCCATCATCTCCCGGCAGACGGAGGACCCAGTCAGGCGGGCATCCGTCTTAACGGACCAGTTGGGCGCGAAAATCTCCCCGGAACTAGACTCATCATCACCCATCTCACCCATTTCATCCAAACCTTCCATGTTCTCTATCCTTTTCCCTCGACCGTGAGAAACAAGGGGACTCCCTACAAAAGAAACAGAGATAAAAAAAAAAAAAAAAAAAAAAAAAAAAGAGAGAAAATAAGAAGAAGGGTGCACTACTCACCATCTTGACCGGACGTAAATTGACTACTCGCCCCTTCCTCTTTCTCAGGATCCTTAGCAGACGAATCCGGAGGGAAGGAGCGGAGCGGGTGCCGGAACGTGACCAGAAGAATCCAAGTCAATGAAGGATACATCGGCAGCAGGCTTGTTCTTCTTAACTGGGCGAGAAGAAAGGCTCCCACCGGAAGGACGTTTACCAGTACCACTCCCTCCGGCTCCTTTGCCTTTCGTTTTCTCCGCTAGGCGGGCAACAGCTTCATCCTTCTTTCGCTTCGCTTCCAAAACCTTTTCATGAGGTACCTCTACGGCCTTCATCGTAGGAGTTTTCTCCGGAATATCAGCATTGGACCGGGCAGGCTCAACCACATGTAACGGTAGAGTTTGTCCCACTCGGAGCTTATCCCCCTTAACCATACTAGCCCCCTTTCGGCACTCCGGCTTGCGTAGATACTCGGACATTGTTAAAGCTGCAAACAAACAAGTCAAGAATATATACATCACTCAAAGAAAAAAAAATAAATAATAATAATAATAATAGAGACGGCAACATAAAAAACAAGAAGAGGAGGGCTATACCCTCTCCTTCGGCATCCCTAAGCGCCGCCCGGAAACCGGGATACTCCCAATGAGATGACAATCCAAGTGCATAATGAAAACCCCTAGGAATTTGAATGAGGTCAATCACATGCTCAGCAAGCCTGTCGGCATCCGCCAATGAAAACTCATTCCTCGGAAAGGGGTCGGAAATATCTGAATGATGATGTCGCCACGGCATGGCGAAAGGAATAGCTCTTCTATCTATCAAAAAGAACTTCTTCTTCCACCCTTTCAATCCGGTTAAAATCTCATTAAAACAAACCCTTTTTTCCTTCCCTCCCCTCTTCTCGAATGAAAACCACTCACCCTGTTTACTCAATTTGTAAAACGCTCAGAAAAGGGGAGTCGTCGGGGCGATGTGTAAACTCCTACAATATACTTCAAATAGTGTGGCCCGGTGCAAACCTAGCGGAACCATCTGGGAAATATGCACTTGCCAATGCCTGATAACGTCCAACAAAAATTCCGAGAAAGGTACAGTGATACCGCCTTCGGCGAAATCCTCTAGGTACAATCCTATAGCGTCGGGGGGTAACTGATCTATCGTCATATCAGGCGGTGGAAGTCTCGGATGAAGATCTTCCGGAATATGATAATCCATTAGCAGCATGGTCAGATCCGTTTCATCCATCTTGCTGGTATACTTTCGCATGTCGAACTTTGGAATAAAACTTTCAACTTCCGGAAAGTCACCTTCCCGGGAGGAAACAGACCGGTGGGACATTGCTTAACCGAAGGATGTAGAGTATAGCCGAACAACAAACGATAATAAGACAAGAATAGCGAGGAACGTACCTTTAACTTGGACGAACGACGAAACGAACAAATGAAAAACGGGAGAAAAAGACGAACGAATAATGTGTCAGAGGTAAGAAATTAATTACGGTGGTTGAAATGAAGTAAATGCGACTATTTATAGGCAACAAAGAGAGGGTGCGAAACGTCGCGTCGTGTCAGACGCTAACGTGGCACCTTATTGTCCACACGATGACACACATCCCACGTGTCATGATCTCAAAAATACGGTAAAAATGGCGGCGCTCAATTAAACGAACACATTAATGACTTTTGGCGTTTTGCACATGAGCAGCGGTAAAGAAGCCCCGTCCGGCTGAACACATCGGTAAGCCGGAAGGAGAAAAACTAAAAGTATCACACTATCGCCACGCGATACCCTGATACTGGGGGGGGGACATGTCGGCGTATATGGCCGACTGGCCCTAGCCGAACAACCATACAGGCCGTTCGGATTAATGAATAATTCCAGAACAAGTCAGAACTCAGAACATGTGATTCCGAAAGGATCTATCCGATCGGACTCTCATGTCCGAACGATCTCCATATCCGAACGACCCGTCTAAGTCGTTCGGACCAACGGTCACCTCCAGATCAGGAAGTCAACTTATATATTAATAGTATGTGGCAGAACTGCAGCAACTATGTCAGGTCAGGAAAAAGGCCCCAAACAGAGTAAGTTCCAGGTTACGCCCAAAGCGGTCGTCAGTACATTTGGACACATCCGATGGAGACAAAAAAGGGACTACTATATAAAGGAGCAGTCTCTACAGTAATGGTAACTCACTTTTTACACACAGTACTTAACCTACAAAACACACTTATTATCTTACCGTCATATACTTACTCTCACGCCGGAGTTTGGTCCTGGGGTCACACCCGGGGCGAGACTAACGCGTTTACTTTCTTAGCAGCTATCCGAAGGACTTGACGGACTCAAGGCCGAAGGATATTTTGAAGAATCACCTCACCTGCAGAAAAATACTTAAACAGTATGTATTAACCCTATATTATATACTAGTTACTTCTAAACTTCAAGTTGGACTTCCAAGGAACATATCGATCTTTCTTTCACCAACATTTTATGTAAAACATGTTTTGGTGGAAAACTATGGGTCTATTTCCTTGTCTCCACTTTGAAATCTCCCTACCTATCACACCTTATAATTAAGAAAGATTAAAAATTGAGAAAGAATGTAAAAACTAATTAAATTGTTGAGGTGAGTTATTTTTAGAGATTATAAAAAAATATAAAATTAAAAGACCCTTGCCACTCATTTTTAACTAAAATAAAACACTCACTTCCAACCCTTACCACCCTTCCTTTTTAATAAAAATTCACTTTCACACTTATTTTTCGAAAATAATATATTTCAAAAACCGATAATCGTTAGATGCAACAAATTACACTTTCATATAATTTCGACAAATTATTATTATTATTATTATTATTATTATTATTATTATTATTATTATTATTATTATTATTATTATTATTATTATTATTTTATTTATTTATTTTTTCCTTTTTTTTGGGGGGGGGGGGGGGGCCCCCCCCCCCCCAAGGTTCGGTACAAGAATTAACATTAATTTGTAAGTTCGTATACTTAACATGTCGTTGTAAAATTGTTTTAGGTATTTGTGTAGAATTACAAATGATTCACCATTTTTTGCACTTAAATTATAAATTCTTAACTTTCCAATCATATATCACATATAATTTTGAACTTTCAAATCATTACCGTTTATTTATAGAAGTTGCATAAAATATATGATTATTATTATTTTTTACATTCAAACTCGCTTGATATATCACATGTGATATAACACTAATTTGTAGATTCGAAGACAGAACATACTGTCGTAAAATGGACAGAAGTATTATTTTTCGATGCAAAAAATGGTGAATCTGTAAGAGTTTTATACAAATACTTATGCTCATTTTACGACATCATGTTAAGTGTTTGAATTTACATAATAGTGTAATATCCAATGTGATATATCAAACGAGTTTGAATAACGATTTTTTTCGATATTTACCAACTTCTATAAATATGCCGTGTTGATTTAAAGATTCAAATATTATATGTGATATATGGTTGAAAAGCTAAAGATGTGTATTTTTCAATGCAAAAAATGATGAATCTTTTGAAGTTCTATACAAATACTTATGCTCATTTTACAACGGTATCTTGAGTGTCCAGGCTTACAGATTAATGATATATCACATGTGATACATCAAACAAGTTTGACTTTAAAAAAAATATTTTATTTTTTTCCAACTTCTATAAATAAACTGTATTAATTTGAAAATTCAAAAATCATGTGTAATATATGGTTGGAAAACTAAAGATGTATATTTTCCAATGCCAAAAAGGAATAATCATTTGATGTTTTACACAAATGTTATGCCTAATTTACGGCAGCATGTTGAGTGTTCGAATTTATATATTAGTGTTATATCAAAAACGATAAATCATATGTAGTTCTACACAAATATTTATGCTCATTTTATGACAACATATTGAGTGTTTGAACTTACAGTTTAGTGTTATATCACATGTGATATATCAAGCAAAAAAAAAAAAAAAAAAAAAAAAAAAAAAAAAAAAAAAAAAAAATGTTTGTCGAAAGTATATGAAAGAGCCACTCTATTGAAATATAATTAAATGCTCGTCTCGATGGTGTAATTTATGCAGGTTAACAATTTACGATACTTTAAATATGTTTTTTTTTTTTTTTTTTTTTTTTTTTTTTTTTTTTTTTTTTTTAATAAAAAGAGGGTTGAAGTGGGGTTTCATTTGAAATATCAATTAATATTCTTTCTTTTCTTTTCTTTTATAAAATGAGTGACTGAAATTTGTCTTTCAATATGTAAAAAAAGTATTAGTCTCTAATTGAACTTTTCTCTAATTTTTCTATTTAATCATTACAAATAGCAAATGAAAATAGATTAAACAACTCATTTATACTTGTTTCTGTTATATGTATTTATAATTTTTAATGTTAAAAAAAATAAAAAATAAATAAATACCAAACTGAACCTACTCCATACCTCATTTATTAAACCAGACACTTTTTCACGATATTACGAAAACGAACTAACGCACGTTCTTACCTATCATGTGCGTGCGCCGCCCTTTAAAACCACTCAAAACCTGACACATGTAATACATGCGCACTTTAATAGCATGCGCGTATGGGATTTGGGGCTTCGAGCTTTTTAACTTCTATTTTTTTAAAAGGATGGCAAAGATATGAATGTTAACATGCAATCCAGGTGTGTTTGAAAATGATGAAAATGACGGCTGATTTTGAAGAACAAGTGATGATGTGTTTATGGATATGATAAGAGAACTAAAAGCCATTAATGAATGTGGGTTTAGTGAATGAAGAGAAGTTGGGTCATTAACGAGTTAATTACATAAATGGTCACTGTGGTTTGACCTTTTTTTCACTTTCAGTCACTGAACTTTTTTTTTGACTGGTTCAGTCACTGTGGTTTGCATATATTACCGGTCCAGTCCAATTTCGAATAAAATGACCAAAAAGCCCTTGTCATCTTCTTTTTCAAATGAGTAATTACATAAATGGTCACTATGGTTTGTCTATTTTTTCACAGTTAGTCCTTTAGACTAACGGCCGTTAGTCCTTTATACGTTTTCGTCCGTATTTACACATTTTCATCTGTATTTACACGTTTTCGTCCGTTTTTACACATTTTTGTCCGTATTTACATGTTTTCGTCCTTATTTACACATTTTCATCCGTTTTTACACGTTTTCATCCGTTTTTACACGTTTTCATCCGCATTTACACATTTTCATCCGTATTTACACGTTTTCGTCTGTATTTACACGTTTTCGTCCGTTTTTACACGTTTTCGTCCGTATTTACACGTTTTCGTTTGTATTTACACGTTTTCGTCCATTTTTACACGTTTTTGTCCGTTTTTACATGTTTTCGTCCGTTTTTACACGTTTTCATCCGTATTTACACCTTTTCATCTGTTTTTTCAACATTTTGTTCATTTTTGCATGTTTTTACACATTTTCGTCCGTTTTTACACGGTTATATATATATAATATGGTTATATATTATATATTTTATATATATATATAATACAATGTATATAATACTATAATATACGAAAACTTAATATACGAGAAAGTTAAAACGGACGAAAACGTGTTAAAAATACGAAAGAAAACATGTAAAAAAGGACGAAAACTGTAAAACGTGTAAAAAACGGACGAAAACATGTAAAAACACGAACTGTAAAACGACGAAAACGTGTAAAAACGGACGAAAACGTGTAAATACGACGAAAACTGTAAAAACGGACGAAAACGTTTAAAACGGATGAAAACGTGTAAAAAACTGACAAAAAGTGTAAAAAACGGACGAAAAACGATGAGGAAACGTGTAAAAATGGACGAAAACGTGTATAAAACAGGATGAAAACGTGTAAAACGGACGAAAACGTTAAATACGGACGAAAACATGTAAATAACGACAAACGTTTGTAAATACAGACGAAAACGTGTAAAAACGGACGAAAACGTGTAAATACGGATGAAAACGTTTGTAAAAACGGACGAAAACGTGTAAAAAAAAGGAGGAAACGTGTAAAAACGGACGAAAACATGTAAATACGGACGAAAACGTGTAAATACGGACGGAAACTTGTAAAAACGGACGAAAACGTGTAAATACAGATGAAAACGTGTAAATACGGACGAAAGCGTATAAAGGACTAACGGCCGTTAGTCTAAAGGACTAACTGTGAAAAAATAGACAAACCATAGTGACCATTTATGTAATTACTCATTTGAAAAAAAAGATGACAAGGGCTTTTTGGTCATTTTATTCGAAATTGGACTGGATCCGTAATATATGCAAACCACAGTGACTAAATCAGTAAAAAAAAAAGTTGAGTGATTGAAAGTGAAAAAAAAATTCAAATCACATTGACCATTCATGTAATTAACTCTTTTATATATTTTAATTGTGAAAAAGGGTAGGCAGGCGACTCTATGTAGTTAAGGTGATGGGTTTGTTTACAAAGCTTTGACTATGTCTTGTACAATATTGGAATATTTAGTAAAAAAAGAAAAAACTAAGCACACTCGAAATTAAAGCGTACCCAAAATTAATAAAAATATAGTGCGCCTCATTTTTGTCTTTTGTCTATTTTTTTTGGTATATTTAGGAAAAAAAGTATCAGGCGCACCTGACATTATACTGCGCGTTCTTATGTGTAAGTGTGCCTATGTTTTTTTTTTTTTTTTTTTTTTTTGATTGGACACGTGTTCAATATCTAATGGAAGCGCACAAAGCAAACGCGCTGAAGGTCCATTTTGGTAAAATATAAATGCGCGGTCCGTTTTCGAAATATAGACCCATAAAGGGTTCATTTAAGTAAGTTTCTCTAAAAAAAGATGTTCGAAACCTAACAAAAAATAAAAGTCTTTATAGAACGCTTTCTCGTGTAGTTGATATAGGGGCAATTTCATATCTTTACTCCTTTTAATTGGAAATTTCATATTTACCCAAACATGCACTAAAAACATTATACATTATACATTATACATTAAATACTTTCACTTTGGTTATATATGAAATTAATCATGAAAGTAGGGTGATATAATCTAACAATTTCCTGAGTATTATTCAAGAACCTTTTGTTTCCTTCATCTTATTAAGATCTTGTACAAGTGTATGACTAGCTAGCCATAAGTGATGTGTTGCATGAAATTTCGTAGGAAATTTCCTCATTCTTCATCAATAAGTTATAACAAACGGAAGCGTATAATATCGATCCACACTTGACATGATAGATACGTGTTCTTATAGTAAGCATATAATGCCATCATTAGGTGTCTTGTTTGAGGATCTGGATTTTGGATTGCGACACTTTGGTTATTCTTCTTTTAAGTTATCGTAAATTATAATTTCTTCTTCTTTCTAGTTTTTATCGAATAATTTTTTCTAAATTTTTCAGTTCAAAAAGAAAGAAAACTAAATATGCTGAGAATATTTCCTGAAATCACTGTTAACTTTCACATTTTTCTTATATGAGTCATCGAACTATTGAATATTTGAATGTCTCATATTTTCCTTGTCATTGGGATGTCGATGATCCAAGTGGGACAAATGAGAAAGTTGTACGTGGCTATCTTATGAATATATTTTCCCAACTGATTAGTTTCACGGGAAATTTGCGCGTTTCCCCAACTCAATATGACATTTATTTTCAACTTAACTCAATTTTATGACATATTTATAAAACTAAGTCAATTTCGTAAACTACCTATATATATATTGCTCTTTCATAATGCAGTTTGCGTTAGGAATGTTAGTTCTTCCTGACGATTTACACATTTTTCCTGTTTTTTTTGACAAAATTCTTCCTCAACCAAATATTCTTGAAAGTAGTTAAGAAAACTGCTCGTTAAATTCTCGACATTTCGACATCAATTTTGTTCAATTCTAAAATTTTCTGGCAGGTGCAGTATTACCATTCTCAACACGCCTGTAAGATCAAGTAAGATTGCGATTGTATATGGTTCATTGCGAAATCATGTTTTTTTATTCAAACGCTTGTCCATCTGTATACCCTATTTGACTTTCTATCTCAACAAGTGTCATATTAATTACGAGCGAAGTTATTAATCAATAGGTAAAACGAGGTACTAAACTTTATTCATTCAAAATTTATCCCTAATTTATTTAAAAGTAAATTACACTGTTCGTTCCTGTGGTTTGGGTTAAATCTCCATTCTCGTCCATAATTTTTTTTTCTTGTAAAATTGATCCTTATCTTGAAACTATGTAACACCATTGATCCTTATCGCTAACGTCCGTTAAATTCTTTCGTTAAATCTACCCACGTGCTAACCACGCGAGGGTATTTCCGTCCACCCACAATTCTCTATTTTTTGAAAAAAAAAAATTCAGAATATTTTTTCCCTAAATTTTTCTTTCGATTTTTTTTTTTTTTATTTTTTATTGAAAATTTTTTATTCGAAATTTTGTTTTGCATTTTTTTTTCAATATATATATATATATATATATATATATATATATATATATATATATATATATATATATATATATATATATATAGGGGGACTTTCTTACGAGAATCATTTTATCTGCGAGAACTGAGAGAACCACAAAAAACATACATGCACGCCTTTTAAAATAAAATAAAAATACATGCAAATCATCAATAATCGTAAGTATCCACCTATGTTCTTCAATATCATCATGAACTCATCCTCTTTTTTTCACAAAACCTTACACAAGGCCGCAATATTGTCGTTGACGCCTTATAAGAACATACATGCACACTTTCCAAGAAAAATGTTGTATTTCCAATTTCTTATCAAATTCTTTAGATCAACTATGTTTTTTTAAAAACATATATGTTGTTTTGAACATAAAGTGCAAAAATACAATATTGAAGGCGTGCATGTATGTTTTGGTGGTTCTCTCAGATAAAATGGTTCCCGCAAGAAGTCTCACTATATATATATACATATATATATATATATTTTAACAATGAATATTTTTTTTACAACTAAAATTTTGTTTTCAATTTTTTTTCGCAAAATTTGCTTTTTTTTACAATGAAATGTTTTTTTTTTACAAAAAAGTTGTTTTTTTTCAAAATGAATTTTTTTTTTTTTTTTCAAAAGAGATCAAACTTGCTCTGTAAACATTAAAACTATTGGGATGATCAACTTAGACAAAAGACCACGGTTATTTGGAAATAGACCAAGGACAACCATTTAACTGAAGGAATATGATTACTGGCATAATAACTTCCAACACCAAAACCTCATAAATAGATAAGAAGATTACTTTCATAAAAAATCTAAGTACTTTCACTTTTCGTCACGTTTGAATCATTGTACAGCTTTTATCGCTTAAAGTCACTGAAAGATCACTTATGCCGTCTTTTGATCATGATAAGTAACAACATGAAAAACTAAATCTGGTAATAAACCTCGGATTTCATCATAAATGTCAACAAATGACTCATTCACCAACCGTTAAAGTACAGTTATTCAGAGTCTAGCAACACGTGACATACTAAAACATGCATAACATTTGCTGATCATACTCAATCCAGCAAATCAGAAACTGCAGTCTTCTTAAAAGCATCAACTTGACCAACTGTCCGACATGCTTTATTTGGGAATATGTTATCAGCTTTCATACGCTCTCTAAACCCGTATGCAGGAGCCTTAGCATTTATATATGTTTGTAAAGGGAATGATACTGCCTTAACCTTGAGACATAACCGTCTTGTCTCATCCTATGAAACATCTTCTCAGCATTATGTATATCTCCCCTTTTTGCATATTGGTCCAAAATAATCATATAAGTATTGAACAAAGGTTTTATCCGGTTTTGTTCCGAGGCCCTCCGCAATATCGAGTCAGCCTTTTCAATCTCGCCTGCTTCAACATACAATTTGACTAACGCATCCCAAGTCATAGGGCCGATTTGGCAACCACTTTCCGCCATTTGTTTCACAAGATCCTTTCCCTTTGATAACATCTTATTATTTGCATAAACTTTCAACATTGAAGCATAATGCTTTGACGACATTGTTTCACTCTCTTTGAATTAGTACAACACTGCCTCTGCTTCTTCTAATATTCTTTAGCTTTCCCAAGATCGTACAGTCAATGCACTCTTCTAGACGTGATTTGACTTGCATACTCCCAAACTCTTTGACTCTCGGCACTTCAATGGTCGCTAAAGTGAAAGCAAAGCTGAGCAAACCCAACTTTTTGCTTTAGGGCATTCCTTCCATTCTTGCATAAAACCGCTTTAAGCTTTATCTTTTAGACTCCAAATATATAGTGACCTAGCCAAAACAGCTGTTGTCAAACATATCAATCATCAGATGTATGTACCAAATCAATCACAATGTCAAGATATCATGAACACATTTACATCCAGCATATTTTATGCAACATAAAATAAATAAATAAAATATTTATTATATTAGGAAGAAAACTGCACAAGGCAAGAGACTTTGGTAAATTACTATTTCAGGTAACCGACTTTTTTTGGCCTGGAAAAACCTTCAAATTCAAAAGCTTCATATCAAGTTAACCTTCAACCTAACAAGGTAACGTTCTTAGGCTCTTTATCGCAATTTTCGGCAAGTTTAAGAAAAATGCTGCAAAAAAAAAAAAAGTTACCTGAACTAAAATTTGAGAAAAGTTAAGACACCATTTTGTAACAGAAGAAACCCCAAACTTTCAAAGACATCAATTCAAGTAAATTTTCAACCTTGAGACCTGACAAGATGTAACACTTAACTAAAGTAACTGACCCATCAGCACCAATTCTACGCCACGTTAAAACAAAATGATACCATGGTTACTCTAAAAGTTGATAGTTACAGCGAATGTTGATAGGGAATTACACCTTTTCATTATCGTTGTTAATATTTGTTTTACTAAAAGCAGGAATGAAAGAATTATATATACACTATACTTGTCACCTTATCTTGGAATCTGGTTCCATGTCCTCCGCCTTCATAGTCTCAAAATTTGCTCCATCCCTCCACGTCATTACTCTGACCTTTGATGTCTATCAACATTCTGTATGTAAAATGTGATGGTTCACGTTTTCTTGCTCCATTAACAACAACACATCAGTTATCTTTTTCTTATTGGTTCTTTGTATAAAGAAGCAATTGGTTGCAAGCAAATGTTGTGATCGGAATTTCAAGTCTTTCATTTATTGAAGACTTGCTCGCTTTTGTTGTATGGACTACTTGAACACAGTTGGCTAGGAGGGTTCGATAGATAAGCTCGCCTTTAAATGACTCAGGGATCTTTTCAATGTAATTTTCAGCATGCTGTAGACCACGTACTTTGGCAATTAAATCAATACGAGAAGAATAATCTTTTTCATTGAATTCTAATTGCTTTCGTGATTCCAACCACTCAGACAGCTGCAAAATGAAGATTATATGTAAATAACCATATGAAAACCTCCTCATCAAAAGGAACAGTCTAATGACTAACATAAGCTTTTCTAATGCAAGAATTGATAAGACAAAATAGAGGTGGCAAACTTTGATCTGTAGCTTAAAAATGGGTCCGCTTAGGTCGTGTTATTATCGAAAACAACACAAATAGAATAAATTAGCTACAAGGGGAACGGTCTACAAAGTTTGAAAATTGCCTAATATGTACTTCAGTTGAGCACAATCTTTAGATCATTTTTTGTAAAAGATTTACATATTTATCGTAATTATTCTATTTTTGAGATTTGTAAACAATAACAGTGGCTAACATTATTATTTTCTTACAATCCTAGCAGATTACGTGTACCCGCTTGGGCTTCTTTGAAAAGGTCAATTTTAGCACAAATGCACTCAATTTGGGCTTCTTTTGTTAACCCATGGGTTAGTGAAACAACATATCTGAAAAGATCCAAATAGGCTAGAACTAAAGTTAAGAGAAAAAGGATTTTAAAACTTTACAGATCAAATATGTCAGTTCGGTTGATGCATTAACATTTTCTTGTACTTAATCTTTAAAACTGAAGAATAATAACAGTTTTAAATACGATTGTAAAAACATTAAATATAAATTAAATCTAATTTTTTGGAACAACAGGATGTAGGAAGGTTGTACGCATTTAACACTTTTGACCACATTACTGCCCCCCATTGTAAGTAATTTAATACTTTTGAAGCCTAAAAAAAATTACTACTAACAATTACCTAATATTAACATTATACTCTCTATTATGGAATTCAAAGGAAAGCATGTCAACTCGCCCACACTTGTATGACCAATATTTTTAACCTTACCCAACCCGATTATGCCCCAAAAATCCAATATTTCCACCTCTACATTATATATTTAGTTCAAAAAGGTAAAGTAAAATGTATATTCTTTTAAGAAACGAATTCAAAGAACCTGCAAAGCTTTGTCAAACATCCTACGCCTCCTAAGTTCAAGCAGGGCCACAGATATGTCTGATCTGCTTGTGGTTTCTCCTTTTTCAAGCCACTTATCAAGCATCTTGTGAACCGGAATCCTTGGTGAATCCATAATAACCTTAAACAATACTGAAAAAGCCCTTCTTTGTTGACTTGTTTTTTTATCTGATACTTCAGTCTCATTTTTGGGTACAGCGTCTTCCTCTTCGGAAAGCTCAGGCTCAGATATCAAATCATCATCAATTTCATCTACAGCATCCTTTTCTTGAGATACATCAATGCTAGAAGCTTCAAGCTCAGAAAAACCATCCTCAAAGTCATCATCTTCCTCTCCACTGCTTTTAGTGCCAGCGAGTGACGAATAGCGATAGTTTGATAACAATGGGGAATGAGTACCAGACGAGTAATTCTTTAGTAATCGGACCCCATGTGCAGACTCGTTAAATTTAGTTTCAACCACATGGATAGAACCCGGTATTCTGTGTTCAGCACAGGAAGCACGAAAGGTGATCACTGACAGAGTTTGTGACCTGAATGGTATATTGGAAATAAAAAGTAACAGAGAAACAAATGAGATACACAAATCGAATAAACATATGATGTAATTCATATATCATATCAACAAGTAATTTGTGACATGCACACAACTTGAGAATATTATGGGAAAAGAGATGCATCGATAAATTAAAGATGCAACAAGAAAGCCACTATCTAAAACCAGTTTTAAGAAGCTTATCTTGGCACCGTATTTTAAAGGTAGCAATCTTAAACCATTCACAATTATGACTATGCAGTTTTTCTCTCTGATAAGTTAAGCTAAAATGTTTAGCCATAAAGGGAACAGGTCCAGTGGGTAGAAAGTCATTTGAAGTGTATTCAATTTCATAAAACCTTGTTAAAGAAATAGTGAAATTATTACTGTAACAAATACAGTTAAGGCACATATATGTAATGCAAGAAAGACAAGGGACTAAGGGAGTGTATATCATTTTTATATTTGGATGTTTCTAATCCAACAATGGATCAGTTTTTGTTTCCAATTCTAAGGTGTCTGTGGAAAACTAGAAGAAGGGGAGGGGGGTGTTGAATAGTTTTACCGATTTTTAATTAGTTTTAAAAATTTACTTGTGAAAAACTTTGATTTGATTCTTTTATGAAATCAATCAACACCAATATGAACACTAAACAATACTATCTAATATAAACAATAAATATAGAGAAATGAGATGGAAAGATCAAACCGGGACAAAGAGATTTATAGTGGTTTGGTCACGAAGCTCTTCTTCGCCCTACTCCACTCCCCGAGTACCAAACTCGAGAGTTCTAAGCACTATGTCAACAAAGCTCCCTTCAGGCGGAGAAAACCGTACAACGTCGCTTATCCTTATTTCCGACACTAAGCTAAATGTCGAGTACTAATCTTAGCTAGTACCAATCTACCACGATCCACACGATCCTTACTAAATCACACAATCAACACACTTGACTCGATCTACCCGATCTACCCTTGATCCACTTGATCAACACACAAGCCCACAAGCAACAAGAGATCTCTAAGATCTCGACAAGATCACAATGATCTACTCTCACAAACTACACAAAAGAAAATCAACTTGGTGTATGCTAGGATACAACAAGTATGTAACAAGTGCACTAATTATAGCTACAACACTTTGTATCTTCTTTGATACTTTGTGTTCTTCTCTTGCACTAGTAGAGGAATGAAGGTGATCACTTGGTTGGATGATTGGATCACTCTTTAAACAAAAGAAAACTAAACTAAATGATCAAAGGAGAGAAGATGTGATAAGAGTTTTGAACTCAGAAAGTTGTGTGTGAAAAAGGATGCCCAAAAACTGTGAAGAGGGCTGGTATTTATAGGCAGAAGAAATTTGCCCGTTATAGGGTCACGGTACCACTAAATACCACACGGTACCACTAAATTTAGTGGTACCGTGTCAGACAAGGACGCTTCAATTTTTGTTTTTAGTGGTGAAAGTTTATTTGGGGAAGTTTGGAGCTGATTTTGAAGGAAAAATAGCTGTTATGATTTTTAAACTTATTTTTCCAATAAAACATTTCTTTATAATTCAAAAATAACTTCTAAGGTATATTCTTGAAAAAATGTTTTGTCACATTAAAAATGTGAAGTTAGAAACACAAATTCACTTCTTTGATCATTTGTCAAGTTGTAAATTTGTTTGTTCATACCTGGAGTGACATACGTAGAAACGGGATATTTCGACTAAAAACTTGTTTACGTTAATTTTGACGTAAAGTGTTTTCACATTTTGTTATCATCAAAACGTGGAGTTATCGAAAGATATAAATAACGTTTTTAGAACATTATTTGCATCAACAGTGTCAATTTTGTTGCTTTTCAAAAACTATGCTCAATAACTTAATAACTTTTTCATCATATGACTCATATATCATGATAATACCTATGTTTGGAATATGTCCTTTGTGTTGTTCGATCGCGAACAAAGCATTCTACCTCCATTCATTATAATATGCATCTTCAAATGTAACATTATATAAACTTAGCAAGTCAATATTACTGCCATCAAATAGCCATTATTACTAGCAATCCTTCAACCTCCAAAATACTGTCTAGTGTCTCCCTATGAATTGTCTAAACATCTATAGAAATATTATTAGGCCCAAAGCTACCCACTTTTTAGTGACTCCTTCACCTCCAACACTCTGATTCTGCGTCCAAATATTACTTACTATCATCAAATAGTTATGAATCTCAAAGCATTCATCTCATTATTTTCACTGAACAACTTCTCAAAAAACCCCTCATTCTTAATGTCAACAACTCTGACCCAAAACCTATCATTTCCATCTTCATATACTACATTTGACTTGCATCCTCAAATTTCATTTCTATTTAATCTGGTAATTCTAACTAAAGTTAAAAATGAAAATGCGATCAAACGAAGAGACAACTAAAGCTTGATAACCATCTTTCCTATGTCCTTAATGGATAATGGATAATGATAATGATTAAAAAAAAAAAAAAAAAAAAAGAAAAAAAGAAAAAGCTGTAGGATAGACGAGAAACACAGTATTAGGTCCCCAAATCATATAAAGCTAACATATCCCGTAACATCAGTTGTATTATACCAAACAAGTATTTTTTAAATAGGTTCTTAGCATCTTTTCAAAGAGTTATCTCAAAAAACCACTACCTATGTTCAAACAGAAAGCGGCAAGTCCCTCAACTTTTCTTGTGATAGATCAAGTCCTCTAAGTTAGTTAGGTGGGTCAAAACATGCATAAGACCCGAGTGGTTAAATCCTCGTGCTTTGTTTGATTCATCGATTGAGTCCCGAATATCCATCAATTTTGTATATGTTTGATCCATCAGAAAAAAGCCCTAGTTACGCATGGTTTTCTTCAAAGATAACCCTCTTTCAATTTCATATCAACTTTCACTTAAGAAAGTTACTCATAGGTCATAACCATAAACACCGTTGACAGAAATGTCAAAGGCATCATAATTAGTGCCAATTAATTTCACTACATCATACAAACTCCAAATTAAACATTAACTAACCAAATTAAACTTGATAACAACTGTAATAACAAGCTCATCAAACTTTCCCAATTAACACAGCATATATGTATCAATAAACCAAGATACTGATGGGTTATTAATAAAAATGAAAACCCATTAAAACCCTTAAACCAATTCACCTAAAGGTACTAATTCACAAAGTTTATAAATTTGGGATATAATGTGTATTTAGGAGGTTACCTGAAAGCAAGGGTGGATGATCGTCTAATCGCCCACATAATGAATTTCAGTATTTGGAGACAAGTGAAATGCAAAGCTAAAATCCCCTTTTGCTGTTAAACCCTAAATATTAGAGTAAAATACACATGATTAGCTCCTTAGTTTTTTCTATAAGGTAAAGAATGGTCCTTTGTTTTAGCAAAAATGCAAAACAAACAATCAGAAACTTTTCAGCCACTTTTTAATATTCATATGTGGTATTGAGATTTAGATGAAATTAGGGGTGTCTATTATCGACACGATATGAAGCAGGAACTAAAATCGACACAAAAATAAACATGTTTCGTTAAAAGTAATCGGGTTTTGGTTAAAAACAGGTCAACCCGTTTAATACACGGGTGAGATTGAGGTGGGATGATATATGTCAACTTATCAACTCGTCTAACTATATAAACCTTTAAAAATAAGAACATAAATATTAAAAGTTGAAAATTACTTAAAATTGAAAATTATGAGCGGAAGTTTCAAATATGTAGTTAATCTCTAAATATATATAACTGGATTTTGAATTTTATTCAGCGAAAATTACTACAGTACCCATTTTGATGGGAACTTTTCTTGCAGTGCCCCAACTTTTTACAATATTAAAAAATACCCATACATCTCGCGTAATTATGTACATGTGCATACGCGTGATGTAGTGTCAAGATTTTAGTGGTTAAAAAAATAAAAAAATAAAAAAATAACATCACGCGTAAAATTATACGTGGGACGCCAGATGCATTAAAAAAATCGTTTATATTTATTTCTAAATCATCACGCGGACGCTAGATGCAATGGAAACTTGAGACCCATTCTCAATTGTTTATAGATGCTTTAGTTACTGCATGAAATATGACTGGCGCATACTTGTATATTAGTGGGACGCTACATACTAAGAAAAACAAGCCCTAACCCTAATTTGCTTTAAATAAACATTACAAAGAACCCTAAGTGCATACTTGTATGCGTAAATGCATACTTGTATAAGTAAATAAACATTACAAAAAAAAAAAAAAAGTATTGATATACCATAATTGTTACTACTAATAAGGAGGATTAATATATCATAAAAGTTTTATTCAACTACAAAGAAAAAAAGACGAAGTTGACGTAAATAAACATTACATAGACAATATTAAACGTAAACGTAGGTAATAAATATGTAAAGGTTCAGCCAATAAAAACTGTATCCTTGTCGAAAACCTCAACAATGTTCCTCAATGTAATGTTAAGACCAAAGGGTGTTGATTTTGGGGTAAACACCGAAACATTACGAAGTACCAACACAGCTCCGACTTTAATAGAGTTTGTTAATACAAATATCATCCTAAAAAGGTTATTTATATTTTACGATCTTTGCTTAGTTTTGTTAATGACAAATTACAAAGTTTATCTTTAAGCAAAGCATAAATAAGATTAAGTCTTTTACATTTATAGTGATAAGCATTTTACAAACACATTTTCACATCACAAGTTTTCTAGAAATGACATATACAAGTTTACATGTTTATTTCTTAAAATGGAAACTTTATTAGTTAAATATTAGGATGACATCATGGCATGCATCATCTACACAATCTTGGTAAGATTTTGTGATATTTTGTTTAGATCTTCAAGCCAAAGAGTTGACATTTGAAGATATGGAAATATATGGCAAGATTTGGAAAGATTTGGAGATCTCTTAGCTGGCCTGACACGGCGGTACCAAAGTGGTACACGGATGGATCCTTTTTGAGGGATTCGCCGGATCCGTGGACTGTTCATCAGCCTTGCCTATAAATAACAAGCTGATCATTTGGCCAATTTATCATTCATACAGCTTAAAATACATACTCATTCATTTGCATATCACTAACCCTTAGCTTACTAACATTTTATAGATTCTTCCTTTTGTAGCAAATAAGATCTCAACATATAAGGAGTAACAGTGTGTTATCTTCCTTCTAACATAAAGTCTGTGTGTTCTTGTATTAGTCACACATCATAGTTAGTATCATTCATACAGTAGTATTTGGTTAGTGTTTTAGTCCTTAAAAGACATAGAGTGATAGGGAGTGGTTGAACCCTTGTAAAGAACCAACGGGAGTGGTTGTACCCTTGTGAAAGAACCAACGGGAGTGGTTGTACCCTTGTAAAGAACTCGGTGTTTAGCTTAGTACCAGAAAAAGATTAAGCGACGTGTAAAGGTTTTCTCCGCCTAGAAGGGAGCTTGTTTCTTAGTGAAGATAAACTCTCGAGTTAGAGGCTCGAGGAGTGGAGTAGAACAAGGAAGATAGTCCTTGTAGCCGAACCACTATAAACGACGGTGTTGTGTGGTTTGATCTTTCTTATCTTTACTTACTTACTTATATTGCTTGTTTGTGTGCATTATAGTTTACTTTACATTGAAATCACAATACGTAACAAAGCGAATTAATTTTAAACGGTAAAAATTATTCAACCCCCCTTCTAGTTTTCCACAATTGGTACCAGAGCGGTGTTACTCAAGATTTTCAAAATATATTGTATTTTAAAAACTTGAAACGATCATGGATTTTGAAAACTTTAAAGAATTGCAATCTATGCAAAGACCACCACTATTTGAACCAAATTGTTTCATATATTAGAAAAATCGCTTTGAGACATATGTGAAGTCAAAGGACATAGATCTGTGGTATATTATTGTAGAAGGTGATTACAAACCCATAAGTAGTGATATTTCAGGTGGTCGGGATATAGCTAACTCTTTTATTCGTCACAGTGATGAACAAAAGAAATTGATTGCCAAAAATAATGAAGCCAAAATGATGCTTTACAATGCTTTACCTAAAAAGGAATATGAAAGAGTTTTCATGTGTAAAACGGCTAAAGATATTTGGCAATCACTAATCATCACTCATCAAGGGAACTCACAAGTCAAAGATAACAAAATTGATCTTCTTGTTCAACAATATGAACAATTTGTTATCTCTGAAGATGAGACCATTGATAGTGCTTTTTCTAGGTTTAATACTATCATTACATCACTTAAAGCACTTGATGAATCTTTTTCCAGTAAGAATTTTGTCAGGAAATTTCTAAGAGCACTCCACCCGAAGTGGAGAGCAAAGGTGACAGCTATTGAAGAATCTAAGGATCTTTCAAGTATGACACTGGATGAGCTCATAGGAAACCTCAAAGTTCACGAAATGGTGATGGAAAAAGACTCTGAAATAGTTAAAGGCAAAAAGGAGAAAATGAAGTCCATTGCCTTGAAAGCTAGAGAAGAGTCAAGTGATGAAGAGTCTTGTCCTAGTAGTGATGATGAAGAATATGCCATGGCGGTTAGAGATTTCAAGAAATTATTTAGGAGACGAGGAAAGTTCGTCAGACCACTTCGTGAAGAAAAGAAATCCTCTTGAAAAGGTCGTGATGATAGAAAGGTAGATAGGAAGTGTTGTAGGTGTGGTGATTATAGTCACTTGATAGGAGAATGTCCAAAGCTTCCAAAGGACAAGTCTCAAAGAGCCTTCGTCAGTGGAGCTTGGAGTGATAGTGAAGGAGATGATGACGAGCCTAAGAAAGACGAAGTTGCTCTCATGGCTCACGACACAAAAGAGGTACATTCTGACTCATCATACTCCTCTATAGATGATGAAACCTTAGAAGTATAATATAAAAAACTATGTGAAATTACCCTTAAAATCATAAACAAAAACAAATTCTTAAAAACCAAAACAACACTTTTAGAAAACGAAGTTCATTGGTTAAAAGAAAAGGAGATAAGAATTAAAAAGGGTAAAAGTGTTAAAGAAACATGTGTGTCATGTCAGGAGCTTAAGTTAGAACTAGAAACACTTAAGTCAACACAGGAAGAACTTATCAAGCAAAACTCTAAGTTTAGAAAGTTTGATAAAAACATAAGTTGTGCAGATGAAATAATGAAAATACAAAAACTACCTAATGATAAAACCGGATTAGGTTTTATGAAACTAGGAAGCTTAGGTGAGTTCGAGAAACAAACAGTGAAAGAAAAGGAAACTGTTCCAACTAAGTCTGAAGCTGACGGATCCGCCAGTTGTGCCAAAAGGATCCGCCAGTACAGAAAGTAAACAAAAGATTCTTAAAACTGACCGTACTGAATTCGTTAGAGTCACTAGAAAACCTAGTACTAGTACAACTGATAATAAACAAAAACCATCAGTGTCTATAGGAAAAGATCAAGTTAGAAATGAGTATAGAGTCAAAACGGTTCAACAGGCACCAAAAACTAGTTTTCCCAAACACCCATTTCCAAAGAGTAACTTTAACTCGCAACATCATTATCAAAGAAATTGGAACCAAAACATGTCTAGAAACTTTCTAGGTCCCAACTTCATGCCATGGAACATGTGTCCACCATTTTTATACATGAATCATGATAATGTTATGTTTAACCCAAACGGACCCATGAAATATTGGGGACCAAACGCTTGAGTCTTTCTTGAACTTAGGTGTGCTTAAAGGTTGAACTTGAACCTGATGAATGGATCAAAGATAATGGGTGCTCAAGGCACATGACGGGAAACAGAAGCCTTTTCTCAGACTACCAGGTGTACGACGGAGGTAATGTCACATTCGGTAGCAAGCTTAAAAGTAAAATCATTGAAAAAGGTATGATTTCTCATGACTCCCTCACTATTGATGATGTTGCTCATGTAGATAACTTAGGATTTAACTTGCTTAGTATTAGCCAATTATGCCGCAAAAAGTATAACGTCCTTTTCAGTGAAAATGGAAGTAAAATACTTAAGGATGGCATAACTGTAGGAAAAGGTGTCTTGAAGAATAACGTTTACGTTATGAAACTCGACAAAACACCTAAAGACAAGCTTTGTCTTACCTCCCTGGACGAAAACTCAACTCTATGGCATCGACGCTTAGGTCATGCTAATATGAGATTAATTCAAATCCTTATCTTCTAAGGAACTCGTTAGGAACCTGCCCAAGTTGAAATATGACCAACAATTTTGCGATGCTTGCAAAATAGGAAAACAAGTTCATAATAGCCATAAGGCTAAAAACATGGTGTCAACATCTAGGTGTCTAGAATTATTACATATGGATTTGTTTGGTCCATCCGCTATACAAAGTTACGGGGGAAACTTCTATACTTTGGTTATAGTAGATGATTATTCTAGGTATACATGGACTAAGTTTCTAAAAACTAAAAACGAAGCGTTTGATAAATTTGAAATCTTAAGTAAGAAAATTCAAAATCAAACAGGAAGTAACATAGTATCAATTAGAACTGACCATGGCCGTGAATTCGATAACGAATTCCAATTCGGAGCCTTTTGTGATGCCAATTGTTGGAGAATGCTCGTGTCATAATAACTAATTATATGGCTAGATATATGTGAGCCTATGGGGTCACACACTTATACACAGAGACACCATTTTATAGATTGTATTTATCGTATTTACAATATATAAACGACTACGTAACTCGGGATCAATAATGGGCTACTAATAACTAAGCTAGTACTTAGTTTATTGGATTGGACCAACAAATGGGCAAGCCCATTTAGGGCCCCCATGGCAAGCCTAGGTGAGAAAGGAACAAGGGAGAAAGATCAAGGGGCAAAGTGTAACTTTGATCATGATAAGTTCAAATGAGATTTGGTCTTTGATTATGACTTATCACATTAAAGACTTACCAACTTTCTCTCCTCCTTCCTCTCCCTAATGACCACGAAATTAATCACACCCATATTAGGGTTTGTGGTTTTTTTATCCCATCTAACCTTATTCTAGTGTAGTTCAAGGCTAGATCGCGTGTTACGTGTTCAAGACTAGCATCGGGTGGTGATCAAGGATGTGTAGTGTGGACATATCATAGAGGTGATCTATTTTGATCACTTGGGTTTCATATTGTGTTCGACATAGGGCTTTTGTTGGTGACTCCCGGATCACGCTACAAAGGTATAAATTATGTGTTCCTTATTTGATTGATCATATGGCACTATGGATCCTGTTATGGTGATGTTTATCCGCTGCGTTAATTTATTTTATATGTTATATATGTCATACATCACCTTTAGTGGTATCACGAGCCATCATATGTTGTCATATGATCATCTTGTATGCGTAAAAATGGCTAAAAACGTTGTTTTTTAATGGATTTAAAAGTGTGATTTTAAAACAGCCCCTAGGGCTTGAATATTCTGAATATGTCGACTTTATTAAGGTCTTAAGATCTGGACTTTTTGATCCTATGGCCATTTGTTATGCATACGTTGTTTGTTTACTTGATCGGTACCCGTAAAATGGCCTAAAAACGCGTTTTTTGGAAGATTTTTAACCCGATTTCAAATCAGCCCATGAGGCTTATTTTTCTGTGGTAAAATGGTGTTAAGAAGGTCCTAACATCAGTGGGGTTTGATTCTTTGGCCATTTGTCACGCGTACCATTCGGGGTTTTAATTCTTGTTAATTATTTCTTCGATTCGTTGGCTAACAATTTATTTCTTGTTATTTATTTTGTTATCCATGGCAAATACATGCATGTTTGTCCATGGAGTTAGCCAACACCATGTAATAATCTTTATTTGAATGTATTATTATGTGTTCATATGCAAAGCCGATGAAAACCTAGACCACTTGTGCGTTGTGATTGTGATTGTTGGTTGCATTTTTTGTTTTGGGGTTTTGCCATTGTTTCGGCACTTTTGTAATGTATTTCAATTTTGGTTTTGCCAATTTTTGGGCATTTTACAGTAGATAAAAAGTAGATTAGTTGTATTTTACTTTATATGTATTGTAAACAAGAGCTTGGAAGCAAAAGGCGAAAGATTGAAGAGTTGTTGACTGAAAGTTGCTGCTGGACACCTGTTGGGAAAACGTGATTACCTGCTGATTGGTAAGGTATTTTTTTCTAAAATTTTTGGTGCAGGTCCACAAGACATAGGGCTACAACTTTGTCAACTGGGCCGAATCATGAGGAGGTGATCTTCCTGGGCATTTGAGCCTTGCAAAACAGAAAAACTGGGCTGACAGAAACTGAAGTTCATGTGCATTATGGGCTTTTTACTTGCTCATGATTGTCTTGGAGCAAGTGGGAGCCCTCCATGTGGTTGTGATTTATGTCCCTAGTTGACTCTTGGTTCTTGTGATGGCTCACAAGACCAAGCATAGGATTTTCATCGGTTGAGGCTTTGCATATTGTGGTTGAATGTTTGGTTGGTTGTTTTTATGTATGTTGTGACTACATGTAAAACGAAAAATGTTTTCTTAAAACTTGAAACTAAACATAAACCATTTTGAACTAAGTCTTATGATTTAGTTTAACTAAGTTTAAATATGATTTGAAACTTAAAAATCATTGTTTTCTAAATAACACTTAAACTAGTTAAGATTGTTTATTTATTGATTTATTGTATTGTCCATACTTAATAATCCACTTAGGATATATATTAGTCTTGAAAATGGACAACTTGACACACATAAATTAAAACAATGATTAGACTTAAGTTAAGAAAAGTTTTTAACTTGTGCTACGAAGAATGAATGCATGCTTCTTTCGTACACGTTTTTGATTCACATCAAAACTATTTACCCGTCAAAATTTAAGTCATGCCGTCCAATTATGAGAACACTTGCAATTACCTTTTAGCATCTGGTCAGACCTAGGTTGAATTGTAACCCAAGGTGACTATTTTCCATGGTCAGACCTAGGATTATTCTCACAGTTTTCAAATTGGATGACTTAATCGAGTAGTGTGGTCAGACCCTTACCCGAGGCAAAGATGGGACTAAACATGCCAGCTTGACACTAGTTGCTTGTTCACTAGTGCCATGAGTCCCATAAGGATCTAAGAGTTGTACATGTAATACAATTGGTGATCGTCGCCTACCTATTGAATCCACCATTTCTAGTAGATCAACTGCATTAATGGTCGAACCTCAATGAGGATCTTAGCCTTTTCGTAAATTAATTGTTTTAAATTATAAACATGGGGTAGTTAATTTATAAAAGGATAATTATCGAAAATACTAAAATTGAACTTTGTAAATTCAATTAATGCAACGCATACCGTAAACAAGAGTTTGTTCTTTTCTTGTTAAAAGGACGAACTAAGTCGATCTTTCCTTGTAAGAAAGAGACTTATTCCTATCCTTTTTCTTTATGAGGAAAAGCCATAATAGGAATATTTGAATTTTCCTAATTCTAATCAAACTCAAGAAAAACCTACTCTAGAAATCGTGATGTCTTGTAAAAGTCAAAACGGTTAAGTATGGTTACACATCTTATTCCTTCAACGTTGTTTTATAACCCTTGTTTCGGTTTTGAAACATTGAAGAAATATAAGATATTTGGACAACCAAGAACACGTGCACTTGACTTGACCTCTTTGGTCAGACCTTAGGGCCATTTCAACCCATGGCGAATTTTGCTCATTGGTCAGACCTTTGGCGATATTTGCATGTTCTTGCTTGGTCAACCTATTTCGTACTAGCTACCAAACTAAAATGAGTTTAAATAATTAGAAGACGGAAGTATCAATAAACCGCAATGTGGTAAAGGCAATTACTAGCATGATTACCTAGCAGTTTGCCTTAACCCAATATGCCTACTAAGGTCCTACATACCCTTGTGGTAAAGTAGACCAATTATGGAGGAAATGCATGCCTATTTTCAAGTTAAAATAGCAATGATGGCTAGCCCATCATCTATATGTTAGAACTTGATGCACTTTCTTGAATACCTAAGTACATGTTTACTAGTCAAAGTGACTCACATTAGCAATAATGTGTAGATATTCAAAGAAAGATGGAAAGTATCCAATCACTACTCACTCTCCACTAGTGACGTAACACATTGTAATGTTGTCTAATCCAGTGGGAGCTACGTGATTATATTACTGGTGACGTAACACATGTAATGTTGTCTAATCCAGTGGGAGCTGTAAGCTTTATTACTTGCAAGTTGCCCATCTTATTTCCAGATTGTCTTGAAATAATACACTACTTTCCACGTGTTAAGCATCATAGTTTATATAAGAACCATTGCATAAGTTTTATATGATAACTTGTCGCGTTCCTGATGTTGCTTCCTGAAATGTTATCTATAAAATTGTTATGCATGATTCATTATTCAAACGATAAAGTTCTACATATCTATATTTTGATTTTTGACTAAAAATCATATGTTATCTTATACATTGTCATATTGCTCATACAAACAAACGAGCGTAGTGTTGTTTGCATGCTCTCACGATGTTGTGCCATGCACAAGTGGGAGAAATCTTAATGGTGTGCAAGGTACAACATATAACAATATGACTAATAGTTTTTCTTGACTGAAAGGTAAGAAACCAAAATTCTACTAGGACTTCTACACATAAAATGTAGGTTGCCCTAATTAGAACAAATATCAAGATAACATGAAAAGCTACTTCAACATATTCACTGAATTGTTTAGTAAATATGATTATGTCTTCTTGTAATGTCATAATCATGAAGTATGAAATTAACTTGAAATTACTATTGAGGCCAAGTGTCGGCGCTCGTAATTACTTTAGTTGAATATGTTTAGGTCTCTTGTAAAGACACAAACATCAATTCAGTTAATTGTTGAAAGACAAATAACGTAAAGTAAGACGTTGATTTGTTATGTCTTCTTGTTAAGACATGTACACTTACGACGTATAACATTAAATGTTTATGTTTTCTAGTCAAAACATGCACATGAAGTAAAGTATGCAGTAGGATAAAATTACTATTGATGCCATCTGGTTTGACTTGGTTGGCAGATATGTAAGCCAAAAGGTATAAGTTCATCTAATGAGTTGTGTGATAGTCTCACAACATCAGTCCTCATGGAATACCACAACTTTATGGTATGTCCATCATGGAAAATCAAACACTATTGATATTGTTTGATCTTTGATGACTTAAACTGTTTTACCTCCAAAGCTATCAAGGTTAGAAATTGGGTGTGCCATGTGTACACTCAATATGATTCCAACCCAGAAGGAATTTAAGACACCATTGTATTATGGCATGGGATGAATCCCATTATGTCTTAATTGAAGTTCTTAATTTGTTAACTACTTAAGAGTAAATAATTAACAAACTAGAGTCAAGAACTAACGGTGTATTTTGGATGTCCCACTTGAAAACAATTTATTGTTACTCAAGATGCTTAGTATCTAGAGATTAGTCTCTACATACAAAAGCAAGTGGGAGTACCTTTAGACCTTGAAGTTGTTCAAGAACTAAATACACAACCTTCTGAGTACACTTGCTAATGTCATACTAAGGTTGAACATGGATATGTTAAACTATAGATTGATATCTCTCATTCATAAATCCACAAGGATACCTCTTGCATCTGAATGATATAGTTTTTATATCAATGCTGAGGGACATAAGTTAGAGGATCATAGTGAACCTGCTAACTACTGAGATGCATTATCAGATATTGTATCTGATGAGTAGCTCAAAACTATGAATGTTAAGATGCAGTCCTTGAAAGACAATCACTCGTGGAGTTTGATTGATCTCTTACTAATCAGTTAGACTGTGAGGTTAAGAATGAGTTTCTTGATGAGAAGACTCAAAAGGACAAACTTGTACACACATTTAATGCACGTGTAGTAAATGGAGTTTACTCGTACTCAATAAATTGACTATGATTAAATCTTCCTAGCTACAAACATTAAATGTATAAAGACGATTAATTGTCATACCTGATTTCATGTATATGAAATATGACAATAGGATATCAAAACACTTTTCTTGTTGATTACCTTTGCGAGGACGATGAGTAATCAAAAGGGTTTATGAATCCATGTAATCTTTATTAAGTATACAAGATAAAAGAATCCATGTGTGGATTAGATCATGCATCTAGGAGCAGAGATCTTGTGTTAATCATAAAATCATTAACTTGATTTTGATTAATAAGATTACTCCTAAGTACACTGAGAGCAAGTTGGAGCATTTTATTTATTTTCTTAAATCTCATATGTCATTGACATATTAGAAACAATATTCCACCTAAGCTAGACTTTAATCCTTAGCTTGGAATGAAGTTTCTCTTGAGGGATTTATAAAATAAAACATATAACCTTGTTATATATATGTTTATTAGAATAAACATAAGCGGTTATTAAGTTTAAACACAATATGACACGTTATTGAGGGGAGTCTCAATGATCAATCTTACTTGATGAGATTGAACACATGATTGAAAATCTTAAGTTTGACTGAAGGATTCATCATGTAAGTCATATTAAGTATTGGACTATATAATTATCATTTGCATGAATGCAAGATGAGTTGATAACAACCAATATCTAAGTGAAAGTCGTTAGATAATTGTTAAACGAACATTATATTGGACCTACATAGGACCAAAGATATGTTCAAACATTTACGGATATATGAGGAACTCTGTTTTGTTTGCATATGCTGATGCTTATTTAACTAAGATGATACTCAACCCTAGTCGTGGTAGGATGTCATCATGAATGATGAAATTGCTGACTAGATGTGCTCGACTGAGAGCATTAATGCGTTATACATTAAAAGAATAAGAATACTTTATAGTTTGAGAAACTATTCAGATGACTGTCTAAAGTAGGTGTCTTGCTAGCTTCAAACACCCTATGGAATGTATTGTTGCAAGACTCGTCTTGTACTTGATTGCACACATACAAAGGACAATCATCATTCAAACCTTTCATGAATTTTGAAAGAAGTATTCTCAAAGTTTACTCAGATGACTACTTGTTGCCTTGTACAACATGATTCGATCATGGTGGGAACATCGGATTCCGACCTATGAGTAGTCTTATGCATATCTGTTTTTAGTATTTGGATAATGGAACTGTAAGCAGTCGTATTATACAATGAATTGATATACCGGGTATGATCGTCTTCATTTATACTACTGTGTTCTATATTTGCATGTTTAATCCATGAATTATTTATTTATTCTAAAATTATCCATTGTCGGTTGACGATACGGGAGTATCATCAAATTAAGGCAAATGTGAGCGTGTTGGTGATTCATTTGCCAAACTCACATGTTGTTCATTGTGATGAACATTGGATTGACCCAACCTACGAGAATTCACTACATGGATCGTCGTCAATAGTGAATCTCGCAAGAGGTTATGTCTCTTATCCTCAGACTTGAGATGCAAGCAGGTCTTGCATGTGTGGAATTTCATTCCTTGATATGGTTAAACGCTATCCTGAATAAGGTAGTTATAAAGGCCATTTTCAGGAGTGATATGAAGCATGTGAATGACACGTGTAGTCAAAATGGGATTTGTTCCTCCACTTGCTTTGGAGTTAGATACTATTGGGCCCCTCGATGAATTGAACAGATGATTGTATGGCCGTACCCAAATGAGATTAAGATGAATCTTAATTCACTTGGTAATCTAGTTCAATATCTATATCGAGAAACATAATAGTTGAACTATTAGAATGACTTTTGATCCATGTCTAATATTCAACAAGGTATCTGCAACAAAAAGATAGATGACATATAAACCATCTGAAATGAGACGTTTAAGAAACTGCCCTCACATATTTCTAGGGGCTTTGGCGTGTTGCTAGACGCTAACCATTGCTTGTATAATTACTCGATTATTATGACGTCGCAAGTGGGAGCTGTTGGAGAATGCTCGTGTCATAATAACTAATTATATGGCTAGATATATGTGAGCCTATGGGGTCACACACTTATACACAGAGACACCATTTTATAGATTGTATTTATCGTATTTACAATATATAAACGACTACGTAACTCGGGATCAATAATGGGCTACTAATAACTAAGCTAGTACTTAGTTTATTGGATTGGACCAACAAATGGGCAAGCCCATTTAGGGCCCCCATGGCAAGCCTAGGTGAGAAAGGAACAAGGGAGAAAGATCAAGGGGCAAAGTGTAACTTTGATCATGATAAGTTCAAATGAGATTTGGTCTTTGATTATGACTTATCACATTAAAGACTTACCAACTTTCTCTCCTCCTTCCTCTCCCTAATGACCACGAAATTAATCACACCCATATTAGGGTTTGTGGTTTTTTATCCCATCTAACCTTATTCTAGTGTAGTTCAAGGCTAGATCGCGTGTTACGTGTTCAAGACTAGCATCGGGTGGTGATCAAGGACGTGTAGTGTGGACATATCATAGAGGTGATCTATTTTGATCACTTGGGTTTCATATTGTGTTCGACATAGGGCTTTTGTTGGTGACTCCCGGATCACGCTACAAAGGTATAAATTATGTGTTCCTTATTTGATTGATCATATGGCACTATGGATCCTGTTATGGTGATGTTTATCCGCTGCGTTAATTTATTTTATATGTTATATATGTCACACATCACCTATACCAATGGCATAACTCATAATTTCTCGGCTCCTCGAACCCCTCAATCTAACGGTGTGGTAGAACGCAAAAATAGAGCCATTCAAGAAATGAGTAGAACCATGTTAAACGAACAAAACATATCTAAAAAGTTTTGGTGCCACGCTGTAGATACATCTACATATATTCTAAATCGAGTTCTAATTAGACCATTCTTGAGAAAGACTCCATATGAGTTATATAGAGGCAAAAAGCCTACTTTAGGGTATTTTAGAGTGTTTGGAAGCAAGTGCTTCATTTTAAACACAAAGGACTATCTCACCAAATTCGACCCAAAGTCGTATGAAGGTGTATTTCTAGGATATTCACAAACTAGTAAAGCATACATAGTTTTGAACAAGGAAACCTCAAGAGTCGAGGAATCATTGAATGTAACATTCGATGAAAGTCCACCTCCCTCTAAGACATCACCTTTGGTAGATGATGACTTAGTTGAAAACCAAATGGTTGATAATCAGGAAAACGTTGAAAATGATAAAGAAGATGAACCAGTAAAAAGAAATTTAGTCAACATCAAAGAAGCAAAAAGTCATCCATTAGAAAACGTCATAGGAAAACTCAACGAACGAACATTAAGGTCTAAAGCCCAAAATGAAAGTAATTTCTTTTGTTTTGTTTCAACTATAGAACCTAAAAATGTTAATGAAGCAATAAAAGATGAATCTTGGGTCATTGCGATGCAAAAAGAATTAAATCAATTTGTTAGGAATGACGTTTGGACATTTCCACAACCTAAAAATCAAACCATAATAGGTACTAAATGGGTTTTTAGAAATAAAATGGATGAAAATGGCATTGTGTCTAGAAACAAAGCTAGGTTAGTAGCCCAAGGCTATAATCAACAAGAGGGTATAGATTATGATGAGACTTTTGCTCCCGTAGCTAGACTTGAGTCTATTAGGATATTACTTGCATATGCATGTGCATATGACTTTAAGTTATTTCAAATGGATGTCAAAAGTGCATTTCTAAATGGTTTCATAAATGAAGAGGTATATGTGGCACAACCTCCCGGCTTTGCCAATTTTGAAAAACCTAATCATGTCTACAAACTTAAGAAAGCATTATACGGACTTAAGCAAGCACCAAAAGACTGGTATGATCGACTTAAGACCTTCCTAGTTGACCATAAGTACACCATGGGCCTAGTAGACAACACTCTCTTTACCAAGAAAAAGGGATCACATATTATCATCGTCCAGATATATATGGATGACATTATATTCGGCTCAACTTGTCAAGAATTATGCGACGATTTCTCAAAAATCATGCATGACGAGTTTGAAATGAGTATGATGGGGGAACTAAACTTTTTCTTAGGTCTCCAAATAAAACAATTAGAAGATGGGATATTCTTCAACCAATCAAAGTATATCAAGGATATGCTTAAGAAGTTTGGTCTTGAAGATTCTAAACCCATGAAAACACCAATGTCTTCCGAAACCAAACTCACCAAGGATGATGAAAGTGAATCCGTAGATAGCACTAAATATAGATGCACGATTGGTAGTTTACTCTACCTAACGGCTAGTAGACCAGACATTATGTTTAGTGTTTGCCTATGTGCACACTTTCAAGAAGATCCCAAAACATCCCATCTTGAATCCGTTAAACGGATATTTAGATACATTAAAGGCACTACACATTTAGGATTATGGTATCCCAAAGGGACAGGTGTAGAAACCATAGTGTATGCCGACTCAGACCATGCCGGTGACTATGTTGATAGGAAAAGTACAAGCGGTATTTGTACTTTTGTAGGACATTGTATCACCTCATGGTTTGCTAAGAAACAAACAGCCCTCGCCATCTCAACAACCGAAGCCGAGTACGTGTCAGCAGGAAAAGCTTGCCAACAAGCACTGTGGATGAAACAAGCTCTCGTCGACTACGGAATTGTACTCAACGACATCCCCATTCTTTGTGACAACAAAGGAGCTATCGATCTTAGCAAAAACCCAGTCCAACACGCTAGAACCAAACACATAGAAATACGTCATCACTTCCTTCGTGACAATGTTCAGAAGGGAAACATCTCAATTGAGAAAGTTTCCTCAGAGGACAAAATTGCCGATATCCTCACAAAACCTCTCAAGAGAGAACCATTCAACTATCTTAGACTTGGTTTAGGATTAATGGAACCTAGTGAGTAGAATTAACGTTAGCTCAAACCTTAGATTAACCAAAACATGGCAACAGGCAAAACCATGTTCTGATCCTGCGAATCCAAACGACAACAAGGGCGGAACCCTTGTTTGGGATCCGCCGGATCCGTCACATGGAGATCAGGTTTTTATATTAAATAATCTCCTGTACTATTCATCATTCACTCCAAACCATATCACCCACTGGAAATACGACCCACTATTCACCACATTCACAAATTAGGCTATCTTCCACAACCAAATTGTGCTCAAATCATCACTGTAAGTATCCTTAACATGATTACACTCCTGATCTGCGTCTAGGATTTCTATTTCATGCACAAAACCAAAACTTGGGGTTATGCATAATTTTTGAAAAATCATGAAGCATACTTTCTAAATTGCATAACAAATCATGTTTTTCATAGTTGGAAATTGCATCTTGTAGTACATTGTCATCATTCATAAAAAACCCCATGAGAAATTTTTTTTGCTAAAATCTTATCACGACTAGGAAAAACGGTTTTTGGACATTGTTCATACAAATACAAAAAAGTTATGTTTTAAGCATCACTTGCATAATGTCTCTTGAATGCTAAAGGGAATACATAATTAATATGTATTTTTGGGTACATTCAATCATAGCTACATTGAAGTAGGAGCGTTTGGGTTATCTCTTGTTTTATCATAAAACTTGCATAAAAATAATTTTCATGCATCAAAATGAGTCGAGATAACTGTACCTCCACATTGTCCCCATGTAGGACACACTAGACATATATATATATACTTTTGATAATTTTAACTAAACTATATATTTTTCGTGTCTAGGATAACTATGCCTCCCGCAACCAATTACGATCACAAAAAGACTCTCAATTACCTTCCCAAACATCACAAAACCAAGGGTCTAACCGATGCCCAAGTCAACATCTTTAAGGCACTAGAAAAACATTACGTTCATGAGGGTAGGATAGTAGACCCCTCATTCTATGAAGACACCAATCTCCGCAAGCAACTAGCCGCAATTCATTTTGATGGTCTCCTAGATATTGATGAGCCTCTAGTACCTAGGTTCATTCTTGATTTTTATGCCACCATAGGTCTTAGTTCAAGTGACAATGGTCTTATGAGTATTCACTTTAGTGTCAATGGAACCTTGTTTAATATTCCCCTAGATCAATTTGGTGAGGTCTTAGGAGTTCCTAATCGAGGAACATGTGTATACTCGGATAAGTGGTCATTATCCATCTTAGAATCCAACTTTGCTAGAACGGCACCATATGCCACTCCTTTAACCAACAAAGAAACAATTAGGGAACATCTCTTCTATCCTAGGAACAACCCCACTAGGATGTATCGAGGTAAAGAAGTTGCTAGAGATCCATTTGCTATGGAGCTAAATGAACTCAAGCCCGAGTTTAGGAAGTTGGAAGAAGTTTTGAGAGCTAATGTCATTAGCACGGTAGGAAACCGAGATCACATCAATGCTTGTCTATGTTACATGATGTATAGTGTGTCCACCCGTTAACCTTTCAACCTTGCATATTATATCGCCAAACGAATGGCCGATATTCCGATTCAAGGTAACATGGCAATTCCTTATGGAATGCTCTTAACTCGTCTCTATAGAGCTTTTGCACCCATTCCTAGAAATGCCCTAGGTTTTGTCCCCGATTATGATGAAATCCAACACACCTTCGTTCCCTTGAGCGACTTTAGGGTAGCGGTTGACAAGGGCAAACGTCCTCGCGCTCAAACATCATCATCATCATCATCATCATCAATGAGTGACGATGACGGATTGCCAAACTCTAGGATTCCTCCACCGGAATATTTGCATCAACTTCCACCAATTGCTAATGAGTCATCGGAGTTCAAGCAAACCAAGGGGATGATGAAGAACTTGGGGCGTTAGATAATGAAACTTCACAAGAGGCACAAGAAGTTGAGTAAGAAGTTCAAGTAGAATGAGTGTTTGGGTCTAGATATTATTTGACAATTATGTGTTAACCATGTATGGTTCTTAACTTACTGCGGTAGTACTTGTCTTGAATATGTTCTAACTGATATTTGCAGGTCAATAACACTTCGTGTTATCAATTTTCCGTGTTTAAGCCCTTGTTTAGCTTAACTCCATATATGGTAGATTATGATGATCGGATTTATTTATATGCAAACGTGTGTTTAAGCCCTTTTTAGGGATCCGTCAAATCCGTGGAAACATCTTATCATCAGAATTTCCACTATCTCCTTGCATTTACTGCAAATCCTTCTCATATCACTCAACTCCATTTCAATGGATTGACCTTAGGATGTGACAAGCTTAATTTTTTGTTCCAAATCATTAGAAACCAACATTCTCCTTTAGATTCACATCCAATCCAAACACACAGACTCACAAACCTTCTGCCTATAAATTAGTGCTTTAGGATCATCACTAAACTCACACAACAACCATTTTCTCTCCTGTACATCTTAGCTATCATACTTAACCATGACTAAGTCAAACACCTCTTCCACCTCTAGACCTCCAAAATGAACAGCCCACATTAGTGTTAAACCATGTTGTTTCATCAACTTAGCAAACTCATCATCAGAGGAATCATCTCCTCTAAATATCTCATCACCCATTGCAAGTGAGAATTTCCTCACACTCTCCACTCCAACACCATCCAATGTTGTTATCCATACACCACCACCAGAGGCGTCTCTGAAGATTTACGTGCCCTGTTCGAACCGTTAAAAAATATGCCCCTTAGACTCCTTAGGCTTTAAGCGAATGTTTAATACCTATTTAATTGGGCCCAAGTTTAATTATAAGATTGGTATTTAATTGGGCCCAAGTTTAAATGTTTAATACCTATTTAAAAAAATACATATAATATATATATATATATATATATATATATATATATATATATATATATAATATATATATATATATATATATATATATATATATATGATTTTTCTTTTAAAAATGTGCCCCGCATAAAACGGGCCCTGGCCGGTTGGCCTCCCCGGCCCACCCAAGAGCCGCTTCTGACCACCACCAACCATTACTCCGATAGCCACTACTCCACCACCGGCTCCATCACAGCATGTTAAATCACCATCACCCCCAAAATCACCCAAACTACAAACAATGGAGCTATTTAGGACTCCACCTTCATCACCACATCCATACCTTGATGACTTGGAAGACCTTCCACCAAGGTCAACCAATCCTCCACCCATGACCTTTGAAGATCAACAACCAATGCTTTTTCATCCGGTTTACCCGGATATCCATGGTCCTCTATACCATGATGTACCACCACCTCAACCTCAAACACAACCTTTATCACCCACATCCACACTAGTTGCCATTGATGAGGCAATGTGGATCAATCTACCACAAACCCAAGAAGAGATTAGTGAGGAACTCACCCGCCTCTACTCTCTCTCTAATATGGTTAGATCTCACCTTGATGAAGCAATGGATCTCCAAACCATCTTGATGAACTCCATCCCCACTCCACCATCATCAAACGAACAACAACAACAACCATCCAACAACAACAACCAACCGCCACCACCACCACCACCACAAAACCTTGAGACTACTCTTCCTCCCGGTTTTTCGAGTCATGATTGCTCACATTGTGAGAGAACGACTCACTTGGCCCAAAGGACCAACATTTTGGTCCATGAGCTCCAAAATGAGATGAGGTTCATCTTAAACCATGTTCTCGAGCGTCTCAATGCAATCTCTCATCCTCCTCAATAGGAGCCTTGTTAGTTTCCTCTTATAGGAACTTTTTAGGATGATGTTGTAGTATTTGACTTTTTAGAATTTATCTTTATTGTTGTAATGTAACATCATTTTTGTGACTTTTTTCACATATTTTCAATGGATGATTGTTATGTGTTTATGCTTGTGGGTGATCAACATTAAGCATAATATTTCATTTTAGAATACTAACATCATTGTGTGGTTGTTTTAAACTCCACATATTGCATTGATCAAATGTACATTAGGTACAAAAATTTGATTAGACACTTAAATTTTGACTTTCTAGAAGTCAAATGGGTTGACCTTTCTTGGTTGACTATTGCATATGCATATTGCTTCTTGATTGAAGTAACTAACTTTTCTTTTGTAGCTTTTCTCAACCTTGATTCATATACGTTGGTACCCTAGCAACGGGGAGTATAGATCGATGGGGAGTATATCATATACTAACTCATCATTTTTAGCATTTCTCATCCTTGAAACATATACGTTGGTACTCTAGCAATGAGGAGTATACATCAAGGAGGAGCAAATCATAGTCTAACCGTTTGTTTTGTAGGAGCATTCATCATATCATACTCTTGAAATGTATACGTTGGTACTCTAGTAATGGGGAGTATACATCAAAGAGGAGCATAGCATATTCTAACAATTTATTTTGTAGGTTCATACATCATATCCTTGTTACTCCATTTAGGGGGAGTATAAATCAAGAGGGAGCTTTAAAGTTCTCAAAATCGCATTCCGCTACGCATATCTTCTTTTTGTTTCGACAAAAAGGGGGAGATAGGATTAAGTTTGCATCAACTGTGAAACATCACAGTACATACATTTTAGCTCAAAATAGATTTTAAAACTTGCATAAACTAACTTAATCTATATTTTTAAAAGACTCATCCCTTATTTAAGCTCTCTACTTAAAAATACACTTTATGTTTTGTCATCAACAAAAAGGGGGAGATTGTTAATACAAATATCGTCCTAAAAACGTTATTTATATTTTACGATCTTTGCTTAGTTTTGTTAATGATAAATTACAAAGTTTATCTTTAAGCAAAGCATAAATAAGATTAAGTCTTTTATATTTATAGTGATAAGCATTTTACAAACACATTTTCACATCACAAGTTTTCTAGAAATGACATATACAAGTTTACATGTTTATTTCTTAAAATGGAAACTTTATTAGTTAAATATTAGGATGACATCATGGCATGCATCATCTACACAATCTTGGTAAGATTTTGTGATATTTTGTTTAGATCTTCAAGCCAAAGAGTTGACATTTGAAGATATGGAAAGATATGGCAAGATTTGGAAAGATTTGGAGATCTCTTAGCTGGCCTGACACGGTGGTACCAAAGTGGTACATGGACGGATCCTTTTTGAGGGATCCGCCGGATCCGTGGACTGTTCATCAGCCTTGCCTATAAATAGCAAGCTGATCATTTGGCCAATTTATCACTCATACAGCTTAAAATACATACTCATTCATTTGCATATCACTAACCCTTAGCTTACTAACATTTTATAGATTCTTCCTTTTGTAGCAAAGAAGATCTCAACATATAAGGAGTAACAGTGTGTTATCTTCCTTCTAACATAGAGTCTGTGTGTTCTTGTATTAGTCACACATCATAGTTAGTATCATTCATACAGTAGTATTTGGTTAGTGTTTTAGTCCTTAAAAGACATAGAGTGATCGGGAGTGGTTGAACCCTTGTAAAGAACCAACGGGAGTGGTTGTAACCTTGTGAAAGAACCAACGGGAGTGGTTGTACCCTTGTAAAGAACTCGGTGTTTAGCTTAGTACTGGAAAAAGATTAAGCGACGTGTAAAGGTTTTCTACGCCTAGAAGGGAGCTTGTTTCTTAGTGAAGATAAACTCCCGAGTTAGAGGCTCGAGGAGTGGAGTAGGACAAGAAAGAGAGTCCTTGTAGCCGAACCACTATAAACGACTGTATTGTGTGGTTTGATCTTTCTTATCTTTACTTACTTACTTATATTGCTTGTTTGTGTGCATTATAGTTTAATTTACTTTGAAATCACAATACGTAACAAAGCGAATTAATTTTAAACGGTAAAAACTATTCAACCCCCCTTCTAGTTTTCCACAGAGTTTTTGTAACCCGATTCTTCTGTAAGGACTTTGTGATGAATTGTACCAGAGAATGTCCCCGTTGGATCTTTTAGTGTCACTGTTAGCTCACCAAGTGCGGTAGGAGTACAAGTCTTGATTACAGCTACGACAAGTTCAAGTTTCCCTTTTACAATACAGTTTTTTATATTGCTAAGACAACCAGTTACGATGATACCTTCGCTATTACGCAGCTTATTAATTGCGCATAGCCATGGCCCATGCGTAAAATGATCATCTTCAACGACATCTTCATTTATCTTCCTTACATACTCTTGTGTTGGCACAACACAATATTCAGGGCCACCCTCCCTAATGTCCGCATTTTTGCGGAGAATAGCCGCTTGAAGAATACCAGCCGAACTGGGTATTAACCTATCCGGGGTGTTTAAAGAGGTTGAAGAAGCCCCAACATTATATTGGTATCATTTCGTGTATCCGGTTTTGTTTTGTTGGGACATTTTCTGAATTGTTAAATATTTGTAGAGAGTAGATATGTTGATAATGCGGATATGTGTTTAGAGAAATCGAATTGTGAATGTGTTTTTATAGTTAAATCTGTGTCATATCACGCGTAAAGAAATACACATACACGCAATTGTCATTGAGTAGTCAAATCATTGTCATAGAGTTGTCAAATCGGTGTCATAGAGTTGTCTAATCTGTGTCATATCTCGCGTAAAAAATTACACGTACCCGGAATTGTCATGGAGTTGTCACATCATTGTCATAGAGTTGTCACATCATTGTATTAATATATAAAGCAGAATGTATATTGGAAAATTCATTACTGGACACATAAATAAAAAACGTAGAACATAAAACACAAACAAATAGCATTAAAAAAAAAAAAAAAAAAAAAAAAAAAAACAAACTAGTACAGTTGTAGAAACTAGAAAAGACATACATTGATAACGTTAAAGACAGAAACTAAACCATATAGGTATTGTTTGGTTGATCAAGAAGAATTAGTGATTCTTTGTATGGGCCAATGAAAAATGAACCATCATTTGCTTCAATACCCATGTTTTGAAACTCCTGAGATGTTCGCTCGTACACTTGTAGTGAGTGATCCATTTGTTGGTTGCTCTTAGCTTGAACAATTGGTGTTGCATCCTTGGTAAATCCAATTAATTTTACCTCATTGTCAATTGGGAATGGGATGGTGAATAGCACTGGACACGATGATACAACACCACCATCAAATTCTAATTCCCATGCAAACAAAACTTTGTACTCTTCTGCAAGGAAACTACCTGAAACTACTAGAGAGTTTCGTAGCTGAGATATATAGAATGGTGGCTGAACCATGAATCTTATCAATTCAGGTATGTCTTGCGCTTGAAATTGGTGAGTAACTGATCTGTGTGTAGTATATATAAATATAATATCGGATACCCGTGATACTTGGGGATTAACAAGCTAACCCTTTAGGAAAAAGGCCAACGTGCAAAACTCGTGAATACGGTGTGAGATACCGGATAAGTGATTACCCGGGTCGTGTCCCAGCGAGGTGTGAATCGAGGATTTCGTTATTGGTTCAGAATTAAAATGCTTGATGATTGGATTTTTGATTTTTTTGGTGTTTTTAACTTCTAATTAGGATGAGAAAAACAAATTTACAAAGAAAATTAAGGCACAAGTTAATTAAATTAAAAACGCGAATCGGGAAATCTAAACACGAGCCTAAAACTAAATCTATGGAAATCTAACCTTACAAGTGCCAAATTATTTTTCCTAAGATCTAAATGACAAAAGAAAATTTTGGGAAAAAGATTTGCATTTTTCTGATTTTTTAATTATTTATTTTTGAATTAAAAACAGTTTAAAACTAATTAAATTATAGAAAATACTAAACTGTAAAATAAAAATCTGTATTTTTTTACAAAAGTGCTTAAAGATAAGCAGAATGTAAGAAAAATAAGATGGACTTAACAGCTTAATCGGATAAGCTGTTAATAAGCAAAAAGGGCTTATAAGCTAAAAGGAAAAAAGAGGGTTAAATAAAAAGGTTGCATGGTTTAACTGAAAAAGTCCCTAGGGCGTGTGGTGTGAGTGGTGGTGTGTTGTGTCTGTGTAAAGCCTGAGGTCCTAGGTTCGAATCCTGGCCTCAGCTTTTTGTTGAGTTTATTATTTTTTTTATTTTTCTTTTTGGAAACTGATTTAATAAGTGAAATAAGCAAAGTGAAAACTGCCAAACTTTTTTGAAATCCAATAATAAGCTCAGAACAGCTTATTTGTTGGATCAGTATGCAAAAGAGAATGAGCTAAGGATAAAAGCTAATGGGCAGTTAAAGCTAATTTCTATGGGCTAAATTAAAACTAAATAAGTTATAAGGCTAAGAATAAAATGAACACAACGACTGAATGAGCCATAGGACCGGAACAATAAGCTCTTAAATAAGCAATAAGTACCTAATGAGCATAACATAAGCCAAAAAAGTCTGCTGATGTCTGATATGGACAGGGCAAAAATGGGGGTTTTTAAGCTAGTCAAAAGCTACCAAAAGCTATTCAAAAAAATCTAAAAAGAAAAGGAACACTTAGACAAGCAGCCCAACATTATCTATGCCAAATTTCAGATCAATACAGCTTATTTTGAACAAATGAGAGATCAAGGAAAAGGGCTGATTTAGACAAAAACTGATTATGCAGCAGTTGATTTGTGCAGACTTGTGTTTTTTATCAAAATGGCTTCAAACCTTGGTGAATTGAAACCAACTCTTCACCATCAACTACATGCACTACATCAAACTTGAAAAAGCCAAAATCAAGCACAAAATCTGCTTATCTCTGAGATAAGCAGATTTGAGCAGTTAAAAGTCTAAAAACTTGGACAATTACTCAAACTTGAAAAACCTTTCAAATAAGCTCACAACTAACTACCAACAGCTTATTTTACCAATATTATGGATGATCAAACTTCACAAATTGACAGATGAACAATAATTAACCAGTTTTACCCATTTTGGGTCTTAACCCAAACACTACTTATAAGGACTGTTTTGCAATTTTCCACAGAATAAGACCAAAATGAGCTAGGTTTCTGAAACACTAATGTCTAATAAGCTAATTAGATCCCTAATGAACAATATTCAGTAAGTAATAAGCACTAGAATAAGCCAAGCTTATATTGACTGTTTTGACCTTTTTTAAGGATTTCAAGCAAAAACAGAAACTAGCTTATATTACCTAATGATTAACACTAAAGTAACAATATAAAGAGCAAAGAAGCTGATTAAGCAAATAAGCACAAAAATAAGCTATGCTACAGTAAAAGTAAAGAAAATACAAAAAATTTAAAATTTCTTACTTGAGACCCTAGCTAAACAAGGGTACTAAGTAAATGGCAGCTACAAGCTCTAGCTCGTTTTACAACAAGCTAGTAAAACTCCATCTTGCCCAATCCATTTCAGGCAACTTCCAAATGCTTTCCTGTCTCATGCAAAGGTTGACTTTCATTGACTTTTCTAGAAATCTTTGATTGTGACCGAGTATGTTGGATCGATATACTCTGACCAAACTAACTTGTAGCTTGTCTTCGGTTTAACAACCTTGAATAAATTCAAAACTGTTAATGGTGAAACACTGATATACTTTGCTAAGTATGCGGAATCTACTTCAACAAAGCTAAGAAGAATTAATAAACAACTTTGAATATTATTAAAACCTTGAACCTGCTCTTTTACACAGATTCACTAAACAAACTCTAATCACTAATATCGTACTTCTCTAATACTCTAAATTAAGCTTCTAATAATCGTATCTCTAATGCCAACCTAGGGGTCCTTTTATAGGCACAAGGAAAACCCTAGTCGGTTTACAATTGTTGAACGACAAATTCTATATGGATCACTAAGTAGTTTTGAATACCTAGTAGATGGTTAGGATAAATCCAAACCAATCTAAGTGAGAAACCCTAAGTGATTGTTAATGTTAATGCGGAATCTTAACAAGAACAATTAAGAACACAAGCAGGGATATCACTAACTTCGTATATTGATATTCACTATTATCAATTCGTACAACTCACACACATATTCTTGGCCTATGCATCATATATGGGATTCAAGGTGTATCAGATGGATGTCAAAAGTGCTTTCCTTTATGGCACTATTGATGAAGATGTGTATGTACATCAACCTCCTGGCTTTGAGGATCCTGCTAACCCCAATCAAGTGTATAAGGTTATTAAAGCTCTATATGGTCTTCATCAGGCTCCTAGAGCTTGGTATGAAACTCTTTCACAGTTTCTTGAAGAACATGGATACATCAGGGGTGTAATTGACAAGACACTGTTTATCAAGAGAGATCAGAAGGATATTATTCTTGTCCAAATCTATGTGGATGATATCATTTTTGGATCCACAAGAAAGTCTTGGTATGATGAACCCCTAGTTTGAATTAAGGGGAGGTTTGGCCTAAGGGGAGGTCAATCTGTGAAGTATGTAAAGTATGAATACTTACCAGCATTTACTAACTTCGTATATTGATATTCACTATTATCAATTCGTACAACTCACACACATTCACTAACAAACTTTAGGAATCCTTTTATAACACAAGGAAACCCTAGACGACACAGAAGATATACACAAATCTTCTATAAAGATACATACACGCATTGTATCTTTTCCTAATATAACTCTAACAAACTTTCCTATCTTCACGACCAGACCAGACTTAATAAGTCAACCAGACTTAACATGTACTACCAGACTTAACTTTACATAACCAGACCTAAATCACAAACAGACCTAACTTAGTAAACTACCAGACCTAAGTAGTAAACTACCAGACCTAAGTAGTCTGCTCTTGATATGCATCATAATTCCCAACAATCCTCCCCTAACTTGATCTTCATGCTTCATGAACTTCAAGTTCTTCTGATTTAGCCTTCTGAGGATTGAATCTTGAACATTTTGAAATGTATTTAGGTCTTGTTCCTTACTAGCAGCTTGAATCTTGATAAGCTCTTCTGATATGGTCTTTGCAGCAACAATGACTATATGTACATCAATTCATATTAAGTTTCATATCTATTCTCATCACTTCCAAGTGTGTTAACACCTGTGAGAGGTGAATCATTGAAATTTAATGGATTTGATGTCTCTTTACCAATAGCCATAACTACTGGAGTAGCCAAATGTTTTGGTGTGTAAGACCATGGTACACTGATAACCATATGATTTTAAGCAAATCATCAGCTTATCAACGGATTTGTTAAGTCTTTACCAAAAGCCGTTTGCTTCTGGACTAGTCAATTCTTTGATGGAAAAGCACCTCATCATGGTGAATTGATTACCATTTATGGTTTTCCACAGCCTTTACCACAAGCCATAACCTTGTGGGCTAGCCAACTCTTCACTTATCTTAGATATGGTGAGTTGAATACCATACAATTTTTGGCAAATTGTCAGCCATAAACGGATTTGAGCAATCTTTACCTGTTAGCCGTTTGCTCAGGATTAGCCAGTCCTTGTGTTGATGAGACAAGGTGGACTGATAACCTTTTGATGTGTTAGTGCAAAGCACCTCCACCAAGTGAGAAGTTCCAATAATCTCACTCAATAACTTGTGAAAATATACTTAAACCAGCATTGCCTATAAAAGAAATAAAAGATATAGATAAAACAAACCAAAATTTTTTTTTTTTATCATTAACAAAACTAAAATCAAAACTACAAAACTTAAAAATAACCTAAATGCTGGTAAGTATTTATATTTTACATACTTCACAGTTTGACCTCCCCTTAACTCAAACTAGGGGTTCATCATACCAAGACTTTCTTGTGGATCCAAAAATGATATCATCCACATAAATTTGGACAAGAATAATATCCTTCTGATCTCTCTTGATAAATAATGTCTTGTCAATTACACCCCTGATGTATCCATGTTCTTCAAGAAACTGTGAAAGAGTTTCATACCAAGCTCTAGGAGCCTGATGAAGACCATATAGAGCTTTAATAACCTTATACACTTGATTGGGGTTAGCAGGATCCTCAAAGCCAGGAGGTTGATGTACATACACATCTTCATCAATAGTGCCATAAAGGAAAGCACTTTTGACATCCATCTGATACACCTTGAATCCCATATATGATGCATAGGCCAAGAATAACCTGATAGCTTCAATCCTTGCTACAGGAGCAAAAACCTCATCATAATCTATGCCCTCCTCCTGTTTGTATCCTTGAGCTACCAACCTTGCTTTGTTCCTTACAACTACTCCTCTTTCATCCCTTTTATTCCTGAAGACCCATTTAGTACCAATAACTTTAGCTCCATTAGGTAGGTCTACAAGAACCCATACTTTCTGTAGCTTGAACTGCAACAACTCTTCTTGCATGGCTTCTACCCAACTTTCCTCCCCTAAAGCTTCAGAAACTGTAGTGGGTTCACTTTGAGAAAGAAAGCAAGCAAATAAGCAATGTTGCTGGTCCTTATGGTTGACCCTTTGTTGTTGCTTGATCAGGCTAATGAGTGCAAGAGAAGCAGACTGATGTTGCACTCTACTTCTTGTTTGAACAGCAGACTTGGGGTTACCAATTATTTGGCTTTTGGGATGAATGGTGTGAATCCTGAGAGTGGGAGTTGGACTTACTTCCACTTCAGTAGGTAAATTGTTGAAATCAGTAACAATACCTCCATCATCATGAAAATCATTAAGATAGTTCTTGTTACCAGTCATGTGCCCAGAGCATCCACTGTCAAGTATTCCTCTATCTTCCATATAGCAAAGTGGATGATCCTGCACAAAAAGAAGAGAAATTAGTTTCTCTTAGGAACCCAGGCCTGAGTAGGCTTGGGTCCGCCTTGTGGATCAATATGCTTGAATTTCTTAATTGAACCTGATCCACTGTTGTTTTGGGATTTATACATGGATTTATTTTTGTTTGAATCCAAGACATACATGCTGAGGTCTTAACAGCAGAACCCCCATTTCCCTTTAAAGGTTTTGCTGTTTGCTTTCCAACTTGTCTTCTCACAGGTGAATGAGCTTTGTAAAAATTATTTCTTTTAAAATTTTCATTCACCTGAGGTTTTTGAAAAGATTGCTTGGGTCTTACAAAACCAGTGTTCACATTGGGTCTCACAGAGTTGACATAACCAGTATTCACTTTAGGCCTCATAAAATTAACATTTTGCCTATTCACATTAAAGTTTCTGTAGCCAGACCCAAAATTTGGTCTACCAGAACTAACAAAAGAGTTAGGTCTGGTAGTGTTATTTAGTAGAACAGGTCTGGGGACAAACTGGTTAGCATGATTAACTCTACTAGCATTGTTCCAAACTGGTTTATTTAACCCTTGAACCTTATTAACATTCATTCTCTTTTGCTCAGCCTCTCTTTTCATTCTCTTTTCATGGAAGTCACAATCTCTTATTAAATGACTCAAACTTCCACACACAAAGCATCTTTTAGGAGCATAAGTGTAACTACTCCTACTTTCTCTGTGAACACTATTGCTTCTAGGTGACTCATTCAATTTAACAGATTCCCTAGGAGTTTTTATGTGATTGACACAACTAGGTTTAACTGTCTCAGCCTTTTGTTCAGTCACTAAAGGTTTAGTAACAACAGGTTCACACTTCTTAACACTCTTAGGTTCAGGATTCTCTTTTTCCTCATTGTTTGACTCAGACTTAGAGTGATCAGAGGAACTATCAATAGATCCTTCAGAGTCATTGGATTGACAAGAAGAATATCTACTGGATTTGTCCTCTGAGGTAGTTGGTTCAGGCACTTGAGGACCTTTCTTACCATACACAAAGAGTGAATCATCAACTCTTCTTTTTCAAGAGGAGTATAGTCATCACTCAAAGGTGGTGGTACTCCTTTAAAGTCACCAGTCTTAACAAACCTATTATACAAAGGCTTACCAGCATAGTCCTCTTCTTTAGTCTTAAATATATCCCTATTCTCATTTTCCTCATATCCTAAGCCACATTTGTTATTTGACTTAATTTGAGAATCCCAACACTTAAACAGGTTTTTATTTGAATTGTTCCATTGATCTACCCTTTTTCTCAGCTCATCCCTCTCCTTCTGAATTTTAAGCCCTAATTGTCTATACCTTTTAAGCTTCTCATCTTGTTCATATATCTTATTAGCTTGAAAGTATAGTTTTTCATTTAAAGCAGCATGTTGATTTTGAAGGGTGACCTTTTGTGCCTCTAAAGTTTTTACAGCATTTTTATGTGCTAATAAATTTACTTCAAGATCACCTATTTGTTCTTGCTGCTCATCACACAAAGCTTTAACATGATTATATGAGTCAGTACATAATTTAGAGCATAATGATACCTCATTACCAATGGCCATGAGAGCATGATCAGACTCCTCATTTACTCTTGGATGCTCACCCCAATTGACTCCTCCAGCTTCCATTGTCAGCAGGCTCATCTGATTCTTTTCCATCTTCCCATCTTCAACTCTTTTCTCATCAGCAGCCTTCTTCTCTGGACAATCTCTTGAAAAATGCCCATGCTTGTGACAGTTGTAGCATTCAACAGTCCTTTTTGTGTATCCCACTGGTGATTTGTTGTTGAAGTTGATAGTCCTACCATATTGCTTCTGAAATCGTTTGACCCTTAAAGCAACCATGGCAATGTGCCATTTTATATCCATCTCCTCAACTTCAGCATCATTAATTTGTTCAAGGTCTTCACTAATAAAGCTTTCATCTTCCGTTTGATTGGCAAAGAAAGAATGTATCACCTCATCAGTAAAACTTGAAGCAGACCTTTCACTTGAAGGAGTTTCATAGTTACCAGACCTAACACCAGACCTAACCTTGTAAGTACTGCTTTTGTTTTGAGACACAAAAGCAACATTTGATGAACTGGTTGAACCCTGAGTGTTGTTACTGATGTCCCTTTCAAACATCCTGAGATTATTGTATAGGTCATCAGGTGTCATAGAATCTACTTCCTCCTTAATCCTCATTGCCACAGATACATTGCCCCATTCTGATGGTAAAGATCTAAGGAATTTGTGATTTGCATCCTCATTCGAGACTGCTGCACCATGAACTTCCAATTGTGTTAACAGATGTTGAAATCTGTCATAGCCCTTCTCCAAACCTTCAGTCTTTGAAACACTAAATGTTTCAAATTGCTGTTTAAGAACAGCCTTTTGCATCTTTTTGGAGTTAGCATTACCTCCAAATCGTTTCTTGATAGCTTCCCACATCTCCTTAGCATCAAGAATGCCATGAAACCTTTGTAGATGCTCCTTAGGAATAGCCATAAGAAGCAAGGTTCTGGCCTTCTTTTCCTTCTCCACAGCCCTAATTTCCTCAGCAGATACTGGGGGCATTATTCTGAGTTGCCCATCATTCCCTTGTGAAATTCTTTTCTTAGAATTTCCCTTTTGAATCACCTTCCATACATCACTATCAATGTATTCCAGATAATGTTCCATCTCCATGGCCCATATATCATACTCTTCTCTCTTCAGAAGTGGAAGTTTTATGTTTGAGATTGTGGTTGTGGAAGGGATGGGTTGTTGTTGTGTTTGGGAGTTACTGGTTTCGGTTTTTCCTTCATCTTCATGGTTTGATTGCTCATCCTCACTGTTATGGATTGAGAAAGTTTCAGGCTTATCGAGTTCAGACATTGTGAAGGGTGATTTGAGTGAGAAATAGGTTTTAGTGTTCTACGAATTCAGAGTCTCTCCCTTGCTCTGATACCACTTGTTGGTCCACAAATTGTATATGGATCACTAAGTAGTTTTGAATACCTAGTAGATGGTTAGGATAAATCCAAACCAATCTAAGTGAGAAACCCTAAGTGATTGTTAATGTTAATGCGGAATCTTAACAAGAACAATTAAGAACACAAACAGGGATATCACTAACTTCGTATATTGATATTCACTATTATCAATTCGTACAACTCACACACATTCACTAACAAACTTTAGGAATCCTTTTATAACACAAGGAAACCCTAGACGACACAGAAGATATACACAAATCTTCTATAAAGATACATACACGCATTGTATCTTTTCCTAATATAACTCTAACAAACTTTCCTATCTTCACGACCAGACCAGACTTAATAAGTCAACCAGACTTAACATGTACTACCAGACTTAACTTTACATAACCAGACCTAAATCACAAACAGACCTAACTTAGTAAACTACCAGACCTAAGTAGTAAACTACCAGACCTAAGTAGTCTGCTCTTGATATGCATCATAATTCCCAACAGTTTACAATACTTGAACGACAAGCAATTCTAAATCTAATTTAATAATAACTCTAAGAACATTCTAGAATTACACATTAATCCTTAAACGTATTTGCATAACAGTCCTTTAACTTTTGCAGTACTTTGACTTTTATCAACGAGCAGCAGTACTTTGACTTGTATCTTTCAGCAGTACTTTGACTTCCAGCAGTACTTTGATTTTATAGCCCAACAATCCTCCCCTAACTTGAATTCCACTTGCTTGATTTCAAGTTCCTTTGTAATCTCTGAATATCAATAAACTTTATCTTCAAGGAAAGGTTGTAATTTTGAAGTCTGTCTCGTTGTTGTTTTGTTATCATCAATGTAATCAGTATCTGCAATCTTTATCAGCAACAATCCTTTTCAGCAACTCATCTTTTCAGCAACTCAGCATCATATTGGCAATAGGTACATCAGATCTTAAAAGTTTCATACTATTCTCATGACTTCTAGGTGTGTTAACTCCTGTGAGAGGTGAATCATTGAAAACTTAATGGATTTTGATGTCTCTTTACCAAAGCCATTAACTTTGGAGTAGCTAATGTTTAGATTTAAGAACCATGGTACATTGATAACCATATGATTTTTAGCAAATCATCAGCTATCAACGGATTTGAGTAGTCTTTACCAAATAGCCGTTTGCTTTTGGACTAGCTAGTTCTTTTAGTACAATCACTACCATGGTGAACTAATTACCATACAATGGTTTTCCACAGCCTTTACTACAAGCCATTATCTTGTAGGCTAGCCAACTCTTCACTAACATAGATATGGTGAGTTGAAAACCATACAATTTTTAGTAAATTGTCAACTAAAAACGGATTTGATAATCACATCAGAGCCGTACCCTCATGATGAGTCAAACTCTTTCTTGTTTATTAAACATGGTGAGTTGATTACCATTTGTTGTGTAGTACAAGTACTAACACCATGTTGTTGCTTTCAAAACCATTTGTTGCTGTTTAATCTTTGTGCTTCAAAATGTTTTTGCACCTTTTTTTTTAAAATCACTTATTTTTTTAAATAAAAGACTTTACTGGTTTCATGCTGCAAGCAGTACTTTGAGAAAGTACTGTTTGACTAGCAGTACTTTAAATAAAGCACTTATTTTTCAAAAGATTTATATTATAAATACCATACCAGTAATTATGCATCAATCTTCAGCTTCAGTCGTCCACTTGATGAACAATTTTATAACCATCAATGCTACTTCATTTTCTTGTTCCACTTCCATGCCATGCTCAAGCATTCTGATCATCAGATCTCTTGTGAGTGGATATCTTTGTTCTGCTAGCATATGAATCATAGTACCATCCTCTAACTCCAAAACGTGTATTCCAACTGATTCAAAGAATCTCCATCTGTTAATCTCCCAATTTTCTTGATTTTCCCACAAAGTACTATCCTTTGTTTCCTTTGTTTCCCAGATGGTTGTAAGATCTCCTACCAAAACCAAACCCACTCCTTGTGGTGGAATATGTTTAAAATAAGTCTGCACTTGTAGATATAACTGAAGCAGATCTTCTCTATCTATCAGATGTAGTATATCCCATAACGAATTGAATACTCTAAAGCTTCCATCTTGTCTATGAAATATCAAATAGTCCCCTTCTTGTGATTCTACAACTGAGAATGTAGAAATCTTGGACTTCTTGTCTGCAACATCTTCTGATTTTGGATGCTCAAAATCAACAACTCTCAAATAATTTCTTAGCTCATCAGCTGTGTCTATTCTTAATTCAATAGAATCCTTGAGCTTCTTTGATGACTTTTCATCAGTTGTTGTTCTCTTCCTCTTTGAGCTCCTTGTAACAACTCTTTCCTTTCTGCTATCTTCAAGCTCCTTATCTTCAAAAGAAATAATGCTTGCAAGATCTTTTTCTATAGCTTCCCTGACAGCATCATACAGATCCTTCATCTCTGTATGTGTCAATTTCATCAAACTTGTATATCCTCTTCCTTTGAGATAAGCCATCATAGAATTTCTTTCTTGAGCTTTACTTTGTGGCCTTCTAGGTTTGATAACTTTCCTTGACTCTTCAACATCTATCTCAGCCTGTAATTTCCTTGCAGCTTCCTCATTTTTAGCATCCTGAATAGCTCTTAGTTCTTTCAAGGTAAGCTTCTTCTCTTAGTTTCTACCATGATCCTTTTACCTTTGTCTTTTGGATCTAACTCCTGGGTAGGTTGAGAAGAAGTATGAGGTTGTTGTTCAACATCAACAATACTTATGCCTCTTGGTCTAGACATATTCAACATGATATCAGCAATGGTCTCATCATCACTTTCAGTATGTTTTCAAACTTCTTCTTCCTGTTGAACTAGATTGGAAGGGCCAACTTCCTTTTGAACTTGACTTGAAGGTCCAACATCTTCCTCAAAATCCAAAGTCCTTGGTGTAATAGTTCCTTGATGAACAGTACCTTGAAGAGCAGTACTTTCAACATCAGTACCTTCCAAATCCAATTCCTCAGTATCACCACTTTTTACTTCAACAGTAGCATCTTCAATGTTTATTTGCTCTGTTTCATCACTTTTCCTCTCAACAGTATCTTCATGAGGAATTTCTTCAAGTGGTGTATCATCATAAAGCCCAGTATCTTGATTGAACTCAGTATCTTCATTGAACTCAGTATCTTCATTCAAATTCTCTAAATTCCTCCCCAATTGGAATGAAGAATGCTTCTTAGACCTTCTTGTCTTTGACTGAGAAGCCTTCTTAGGTTTCTGACCACTCCTCCTCTGAGACTTTACCCATAACCTGTGTTGCTTTACTAATGGCCAAACAAACCTCTTTAATCGTCTGAATTTTCTTGCCAAATCCAATATCTGATCAGCTTGATCATCAGTAACCTTCTTGAGCCTCCTTAATTCCCTTGAAAGTTCATAATTGGTCAAGACATCCTCAACCACTTCCTCATCTTCCTCAGATGTTTGATGCCTATCTTGAAGTGAATGCTCCTGAGCAGCACTTTGTGAAGACGAAACAGTATGACGAGAAGCAGTATGTTGAGAAGCACTCTCTTCTCTTGAAGCTGGTTGCTCTCTAATGGCTGATGCAGAGGATTCCTCTTGCTCTTGTTCAGGCTCTAGCTCTGCATCCCTAACTGCTTGTGCAACTTCCAATATATGAGCTGTCAAAGGTGTATTTCTTCCAGAGAACTTGATACTCTTCTTAGCAATGAATGTAAACACCTTTGGTGGAAGTGTGACAGTAGGTAGAAAACTTTGTGGTTTAGAAATCCCCTCAAGTTGTTTGTTTAAGAAAACCTGAATAAACCTTGGGTACATCAAGAATGGTGAACCATTGGTGATGTGTGAGAGCATTCCATCAAGAATCATCCTTGAAAAGTTGAAAGGGCGATTTGTAACTAAGCCCACCAATGCAGAAGCAATGTTCTGACCAAACCAATATCCCTGAGTGTATCCCAAATCTCTTGTCTTGCAAAACGAATAGCACTCCCTTCATCATTAAATTGTAAATCTTCCCTAATTGAAGATTCAGTAACCCTAATTGCTTGACCAGCAACCTTAGCACGAATAAAAGGAACACCATCTTGTTCATCATACTTTGCAGTAGACCAAAACTGTTGAATCCATGGTCCAATGACATCAGGGTTTACTAAAATAGCATAATTGATTGATGACCCAGTCAAGAAGTCAATTATCGCATGAAAATCAACATTCTTTGCCGTTTTATCCAAGTTCGCGACCATGTTATGCTTAGAACAGAAATCACGATTAGCCATTGAGTGTGAAGAGTGGTAAACGAAGGTAATTAGCGATTAGAATCGTAGATACCGAATGAATAAATGGTTGGATAAGAATAAAGTGAAGAGTGAAAATCGGTATAATGGGATAGGATAAATATGGGTAAGATTTAAAGAATCAAAGCCTAATCAATAGTGTTACCGTTGTATTTGGCTTTTTACCCCCTCCCAAATGAATTAAATAACCGTAGCCCCACAGTTTTGACCGTTGGAACAGTACTTCCACGTAAGCAGTACGTCTACCTAACCAGTACTCTTCAAAGCAGTACGTTGAAGCAGTACTTTGCAGAACCAGTACGTTGTATAGAAAACCAGTACTTTCCATCTTCTTATCCACAACCTTCTAACTAATAACTATGTTGCCTCCCCTTAAATACAACATAGGTACTAAAACTAAAAATCCAATACTGTTATTAAGAACTGAAAGAAAGTATACTAACTAATACTAAAGCCTCCCCTCAAATGTAGCCTAGTAGTTAATCATCCCAATGCTCACAACTAAGTGGTTGAACCTTGAAACATCAAATCCCTTTGTGAGTAGATCAGCTACATTGTCATCTGTGTGAACCTTGACCACATTTATAAGCCTGTGCTCATAACAATCTCGAATGAAGTGATGCCTAATCTGAATATGCTTGGTCTTGGAGTGATAAACTGGATTCTTCACAATACAGATGGTACTCTCATTATCAATGTTGATAGGAGTGTTTTTGAAGTTGAATCCATAATCCAAGAGTTGATTCTGCATCCACAAAACTTGTCCACAACAACTTGCAGCAGCAACATATTCTGCTTCAGTAGAGGAGGTTGCTGCAATTGTTTGCTTTTTACATTGCCATGAGACTAATCTTCTTCCAAGATATTGACATCCTCCAGTGGTTGATCTTCTATCATAGTTATCTCCTGCATAATCACTATCTGAAAAAGCTTCCAAGTGAAAAGGTGACTCCTTAGGATACCATAATCCTAACTTTGGTTGATGCTTGAGATATCGAAAAATCCTCTTGACTGCATGCATATGAGAAACCTTGGGTGTAACCTGATATCTTGCACATAAGCATACAGCAAACATGATGTCAGGTCTTGATGCAGTCAAGTACATAAGACAACCAATCATTGATCTGTAAAGCTTGACATCCACAACTTGTCCATCTTCATCTTTGCCTAATGGTTTATTGTTATCAATGGGTGTGGTGGCAGGCCTGAGATTTGGAAGGTCAAATCTTTTAAGTATGTCTGCAACATACTTTTCTTGATTAAGGAACATTCCATCTCTTGTTTGTCTAACTTGAAGCCCCAAAAAGAAAGTTAATTCTCCCATAGAACTCATTTGAAACTCCCGCTGCATAAGTTCTTCAAATTCTTTCACCATAGACTTCTTTGTGGCTCCAAAGATAATATCATCCACATAGACTTGGACTAACATAATGTCTTTCTTATCCCTTTTGATAAACAAAGTCTTATCAATTGCTCCTCTTCGGTAACCATGTTGTAATAGAAAATTAGAGAGTCTCTCATACCAAGCTCTGGGAGCTTGATGAAGGCCATACAGTGCCTTGATCACCTTGTAGACTTTGTTTGGATGTGCAGGATCTTCAAAACCAGGAGGTTGTTTAACATAAACTTCCTCAGAAATTGTGCCATAAAGGAAGGCACTTTTCACATCCATTTGGTAGACAGGAAATCCCATGTATGATGCAAAGGCAAGAAATAACCTTATTTCCTCTATTCTTGCAACAGGAGCAAAAACTTCATCATAGTCTACTCCTTCTTCTTGGTGATATCCTTGTGCAACCAATCTAGCTTTATTTTTGATAACATTCCCTCTTTCATCTCTTTTGATTCTGAAAACCCATCTTGTACCAATGACTCTCTTGCCATCTGGTAGATCACATAATACCCAGACTTCTTGAAGTTTGAATTGTAGAAGCTCTTCCTGCATAGCTTCAACCCAACTTTCATCATTTAAAGCTTGAGCTACCTTTTTGGGTTCATCTTGAGATAGAAAACAAGCAAACAGGCATGTTTGTTGATCCTTGTGATTCATCCTATTTTGTTTGTAAACAAAGCTAAGTAAAGCAGTATGTTGCTTAGAGAGACCTTTAACTTTGTTTCTTGTAACCACTCCTGAAGAGGGTGATCCAATAATATTGCTTTGAGGATGAGCTTTATGAACTCTCAATGTAGGAGTTGGTGGAACTGGAAGATCAGATTCCAAATTAGTATAATCAGGTTCTTCATTTGGAGTTGAGAAAATACCTTCCTGATTGAGCTCATCATCAATGTCTTCTAATCCAGGAATGTTAGCATTATCCAAATCATCATCATCAACATTGGAATCATCATTATTGTTCCAATTTGATGGTTCTATCTCACCAGAAGTACTGTCAAAAGGATCATTAGTACTTTGATCAAAAGTACTGTGAGCAGTATCTTGGAATTTACCCTGTTTCTTTGCAGCATCATAAGCCCTCCTTTGTTCATCTTCATAGGATTTTGCTATAGTTTCTTGAAAAAGCATCCTATTAAGTTCATCTTGTATGGCTTGATCTTCATCAGATACTGTATCAGTTGGTTGAGCAATACTTTGTTCCTTATGAATAACTTCAGGTTCTGTATCAGGAACATCTTCTGGTCTAACATTGACTCCATGAACAATGTACTGAGAATCATCTTCTTTGTGATTAGCTTGATTTTTTTCTCTAACAGGCACATAATTCATAGATGGAGTGAACTTGAGATCAAGATTAAACATCCAATCAGGACCTTTTCCTCTCTGAGATTCTTTATCTTCCAAAAATTCAACATGAAGACAATCTTGAACCTTTTTGGTACTCCTGTTATATACTCTAAAACCTTTTCTATTTGTACAATAACCCAATAGATAACCTTTATCTGACTTACCATCAAATTTTCCCAGAGAATAAATGGTATTTAGAATAGTCAGAGAACAGTCAAAAGGTTTTAGAAATCGAATGTTTGGTTTCTTTCCCATGAGCAGCTCATATGGTGTCTTCATCTGAGGTTTAGTAACTGATACTCTATTTAAAACATAGCAAGCAGTACTTATAGCTTCAGCCCAAAAGAGAATAGGTAATTGGGAATCTGCAAGCATTGTTCTAGCTGCTTCTATCAATGTCCTGTTCTTTCTTTCTGCAACACCATTCTGCTTTGGTGTTCTAGCAATGCTAAATTCTCTCTTGATCCCTTTCTTGGCACAGAATTCATTCATATGCTTGTTCTTGAATTCTGTCCCATTATCACATCTAATACCTCTTACTTTGAGTCTTAATTGATTTTCAAGGGCTACTATCAGGTCATGGATAGCATCAAAGGTTTCATCTTTGAATCCCAAGAAAAAGACCCAACTAAATCTGCTACAATCATCTGTCACAACCAAGCAGTACTTCTTCTTGTTTAAACTTTCTACTGAAACTGGTCCAAATAGATCCATGTGTAGCAACTCCAAAGATTCTCTAATAACTCTTTCCTCAAGCTTCTTACATGAAGCTTTATGTTGTTTACCCTTCTTGCAAGCCAAACATGAATGATCAGTCTTGAATGTTTTGGAAGGTAAACCTCTAACTAAATTGCCTTTCACCAGCTTGTTGATGTTCTTGAAATTAACATGACCTAGTCTTCTGTGCCATAGATGTGCTTCTTCCAATGATGCCTTGGCTACTAAACATGTTGCTCTCCCAGCAGAATTGAGACTCTTTAAGTCTAAATTGTGCACATCATTGGTTCTTGGTACTTTCAATGTTACCAAGTGATCATCAACAAACTTGAACTCAGGAGAGAGAATGAGACATTCTGTATCAGTGAACAGAATAGGGTACTTCTTGTCACAAATCTGAGAAACTGACAAAAGATTGAACTTGAGTTCCTTCACATATCTAACATTCTCAAAATCAATACATCCAGCCTTGATGGTTCCTTTGCCAGTGATTCTCCCTCCATCAGGATCATTACCAAATGCAACTCTTCCTCCATAATATGCCTTAAAATCTGACAGGATCTCCTTGTCCCCTGTCATACTGCCAGAGCAACCACTATCAACAATAATATGATCTTTAAGCTCCTCCTCTGGGTTGCCCTGCACAGGAAAAGAAAAGGGTTAGTTTCTTTTAGGAACCCAAGCCATTACTGACTTGTGTTCCCCTTGTGGAGTGACATACTTGAATTCCTTCAGTATGTAATCTCCACTGGTTTTGAAGGCATGGTCAATGATTATTTGCTTTGGTCCCATGTCCTGTGTTGTATTATCAACAACACTCCTTGTTTCACCCTTATCTGTTGAAAGTACTGCTTGTCCCCCATCAGTACTTTCTTTCTTAACCCAATTTCGTTTGACTTTAGGTTTCTCTGATCTAGGTACTCTGCTTGAGGTGTAAGACCTTTTAGATTTATATGAATGGAATCTCTTAGGTCTTCTATGTGAAAAAGTGTTAGCAGTACCATGATTGGGTGAAAACTTAGAAGTACTTTTAGAAGGTACTTCTTGAGACGTACCAGGTTGTGAAGGTACTGGTGGTTTGGAAAAAGGTCTTTTCGGGTGAGGGTACCTATATTCTTTAGAGAAATTACTATGGTTAACCCTATTTGAGTGATTCCAAACTGGTTTAGTCTCCCTTGGCTTATGGTTGGCAGGTCTATTCTTTGGGAACTGACTTAAATATTCTGAGTAAAAGTCACAGTGCTTAATTGATGCGTGGTTTTGCAACCTTACAACAGGTTTTACCTCTCGAGGGATCTCAAGAGGCTTACAACCCCACCAGGCAGTGTACCTGACCGATGTAGTATAGTGTAGTGGTAAGTACGGGGGGATTGATCATTCTCCACAGGGAATAGTGTTCGTTAGGTATGAAAAACTACTCTAATAGGTCTAAGGGTGAGAGAAGATTCTTTTTATGTTTTTTTTTTTTTTTTATAATTTTATGAAAGCAAGTAAAATCTCGGGTTTGAAAGAGTGGGCGGAATTAGTTGCTAGTCAACTAACCCAAGTTACTACAAATGCAAATAAAATAAAATAACTGAAAATGAAAAGGTGGTAAAACTTATGTGGAGAGAAATGTGTTTACTTAGATTTCCTTACTCCCTAACTATCTTTTACCGGTTGATTAGTGTGTATTAATTGCGTGGATGACGGGTGTATTCCTTAATACCAATCGTGGGGTGGCGTACGTACTTCCCCAACTCTATAAGCTCCTACTTCACTCCTATGTCGAGCCGGCTAGGAAGCTCCTAACATGGGATCACTAGAATTCGCTTGTGCATTAAATACAACCATAAAAACCTTAGTACGCATTGGTTCATGTTACTTAAGACGTTCAAGCAAGTTACCGAATAGGAAGTTAGCCAGTTTTCTTAAGCCTAACATAGATAAACAATCATCCAATACAACTAATAACACACTAATAACCAATAATCAATAGCTAGGTTTCATTAGATCTAAGCAAACACAAGATAAATCTAGCCTAGCATGTTAAACAAAATACAAGAACAAGACAGAATCAAACAACACATAGACATATTGAATGATTAATTGATAACTTATCTTCAATGTAACATGGAAGATCTCAAGGCAAAAAGCCTTGAAAAAGCTGCTAAAATCGTCTTAGGGTTCTTACACACAAAGTTCCTCAATAAGTTCCACACTAATGACAAAAAATTGCAAAACTATATATAGACTTTCAGATCTGACGGCGTCACGTTATGGAGTGTGACGCCGTCACCTCGCCGCTTTTAGGGTTCCCGGATGGCCTTCTTGACGCCGTCCCTCTTTAGCTCTCCAAAATCCGTTCTGGCTTATCAAGGCTTGACGCCGTCAGACTTAGGGGTGACGCCGTCCCTCTTTAAATTAAGCCGTGACGACCTTGATCACATTAAAGCGTGACGCCGTCAGAATTCCATGCAAATTTCTCTGGCTTATCATGAGTAATTTTCACATCCACCACTTTTGCCAAGCCATGACGCCGTCCAGAACAAATCCTGACGCCGTCAAAGGTAATTTCCAGCACAATTTTGAGACTTTGTCGTTTTCTTCACTTTTATGCTCCAAAAACGTCCAAAATGCCTCCTTTTCCAGATTTCTCCTCAAAAGTACCTAAAATGACAAAAGGAACGATTTAGGGCAATATTTGATCAAATAAATACGATTTAGGGCTTAAATGACCCCTTAAAAGCGGTACACTTTTCGCTTCATCAAATACCCTTACACTTGAGATTTGCTTGTCCTCAAGCAAATGCGCTTTTATTCTAATAAAAATACAAGTTAGGGGTCATTTAATGCTAACATAAAAGTAATTGCAACAAATAGTCGTTCCACTTTAATCATAATAAGCACGGAGATTATAAACTAGCACCTCACAAGTAGTGTTTAGATACTCACATCTCTCAAGTGTCATCAAAATAAATCTCATAAATGAAAACGGATAATATCTCTCACTACCTGTCATAGCAAATAGATTACCATAGGCTTGGGAAAGGATCGAAAACCTCCTCCACTAGGCGTAAGCACCTAAGATAAACTATCAAAGAGGGCTTTTAAATGGGTTATAACGTTAGGTGTAGGGATATGATAAACACGGTTTTGTTGGATAAGCGATATTTTACTGGTGGCGAGTTAAAGATCTTGATTAATTACATGTACTATACAATGTTGCTAAGCCAAGACTCGACTCAATCTAAGCTAATGAAAGAAAATAACAAAAACATAAAGTAAACATAAAATGAAACGGGATGGTAGTCCGTATGTTTTTTTTCTACTTTTCTTTTTTTCTCTTTTTTTTTTTTTTTTTTTTTTTTTTTTTTTTTTTGCATACACTTTTGCCCTACCATCCAAATTAATACATCACAGGGGCGTTGCATTCCCCTTACACTTGAACTTTTACATAACTTTACAAATAACTATTCTAATGACTCGAATTAAGATAATTAAAACACTTGGAGTACTTTTAAAATATTTAGCACATATGGGGGTAATAAATGATGTTCTTCCCCATTACTTCATTACACTAGTACTTTACCCATGAGTCCCAATCGTCCCAAAACAATATGTACAAGGATATGACTCGACTTAGCAACCATGTAATCAATTAGATAATTAACTTGGGTTTAAACAAATGTTGTCACAATAATGCACTAAAAATGAGTGCATACAAGGTAGGCTAAGGCGATTTGGGTGTACATTTAAGTGGGGTGTAACAAATTCTTCCTTTAAGTAAAATGCTTAAAGGTCGAAACGAAAAGATAGGCTCTGAGGGGTGTACTAGGGTATCGTGTACTAAAAATGAGTACAACGCAAAGGGTGTGGGAGAATTACTTGACCAATGTAGCCAACGTAATTATAACAAAAACACAGGTGTAAAACAATGGGTTAATCCTAATGCCTCTTATCATGTAGTAAATCTAACTACACGAATGTAGTCTCACTTGTGGCCTCGGAATGGTCCTAACACAAGTTCTAGAATCTAAGTGCTACCGGTACACACATCATAGCATAAATGCTTTTCCTACCAATTCTAGGGGCGAACCTCACATATTTGGGGTGGAAAATTTTTTAGTGGTACGGTTTTTGTGCTAGTCATATAACTCCTATCCGTGAGACGCTCATTAAGATCAAAGTTTCACTCCTATATGTTGTAAAAAATTTTAAATTTGGCACTAAAATTACCCTAACAGGTATTTCTCTCAGTTTTATTACACATCTACTATTGAACAAACAAAAATCAAGCGTAATAGCATTCTCTAATCGTACTTTTACCCCCCCTTACACTTAAGATGAACATTGTCCCCAATGTTCAAATAACAAATGTAAAAGTAAAAAAGTAAAAGAATGAAATCAAATACTCCCCTGATTCGCTTGGTGGATAATGAAGTAACACGGTTAGATCTTCTTCCAAGGTAATGTTGAAGCTCCATGACTAATGCATCGCCATAAGCTTGATCCAACAAACATTTCCTTGTCCAAAATAACCTGTTAAACCTGAGAAAACAAACACGAAAACCTGCATAACATCGGCGGGATAAAATCTATATATAAGGATATAATGCTTGTGGAATGATAATTTTGCAGATTCCTGGAGATTATAAGTTAGAGATTTAATAAAAACTTTTTATGAAAACAAAACTTTCAAAAATTTTCAGAAAATTAAATCTGACGCCGTCAGGTTGTAAAGCCTGACGCCGTCAGAAATGATCTGACAGAATTCTCATGTTAAGTGTCCGGAAAATTTTTGGAAAAACCTATGCCTTACTTCCTGGAATTCCTGCAAAACATCATTATGACTCGATACAAGCATTTGACTCAAACAAATACTAATATGTATGTTAATTTATTATTATTATGATTCATGTTTATTTGTGTTCTAATAAACCGATTTAGATTTCCCTTACACTTAACTTTTGCAAAATACCTTTATATGTAGTTAAGACGAAGTTAAAAACAAGATAAAGCATTTTCACAAATTAGTTTTTAACATGAATCAATAATAATAAAATTTAAACATACATACGGAAACAAATAAAATCAAACAAACAATTAAATAAACACACAAAGCAAATAAAGCTTGGGTTGCCTCCCAAGAAGCGCTTTTCTTTATTAACGAGTCTTGTAGCTAGACTCAAAGTCACGTACATTACGTGATTTCTTCATCAAAGCTTGGGTTGCCTCCCAAGAAGCGCTTCCTCATTGATCATTTCATTACCATTCTCTTGATAATGCTTGACTCGTTGTATATTCACAGTGAATTCTCTATCTTCGTCGTCAATCAACACAACGGCTCCGGTTTTAGAGGAGCTCCTTACGGTAAAAGGTCCATACCATCTAGATTTAAGTTTTCCAGGAAATAGTCTTAAGCGAGAATTATATAGTAAGACCTTGTCTCCTTCTGAAAACTCCTTTGGTCTCTTAATCCGTTGGTCATGCCATCTTTTTGCCCTTTCTTTGTATGTAATGAAAGATTCATAAGCCTCTAATCTCAATTCATCGAGCTCTTGGAGCTGTAAGAATCTATTTGTTCCCGCAACCGTATAATCCAAATTACAAGCCTTAAGTGCCCAATACGCCTTGTGTTCCAGTTCTACTGGAAGGTGGCATGCCTTGCCATATACCATACGGAACGGGGTTGTCCCGATTGGTGTCTTATAAGCGGTTCAAAATGCCCACAAAGCTTCATCGAGCTTAAAAGACCAATCTTTTCTGTTTTGATTGACCGTTTTCTCTAGTATTCTCTTTATGGCTCTATTAGTGTTTTCGACTTAACCATTGGTTTGAGGATGGTAAGCGGTGGAGAATCGGTGAGAGACTCCATATCTTTTCATAACTTTCTCCATTTGCGAATTGCAAAAATGGGTTCCCCTGTCGCTAATAAGAGCCTTCGGAATTCCGAACCTAGCGAATAATTTTTTTAAGAAATGAACGACTACCCTAGCGTCGTTAGTCCTAAGGGCTTGCGCTTCCACCCATTTCGAAACATAGTCAATTGCCACTAAGATGTATTCATTCCCTCCTGAAGATGGGAAGGGTCCCATGAAATCAATTCCCCAAACATCGAAAACCTCACAAACTTGTATATAGTTCTGTGGGGCTTCATCCCTCCTAGAGATATTCCCAGCTCTTTGACACGCGTCACAAGTCTGTATCATTCCCTTCACATCACGAAATATTGTAGGCCAATAGAATCCTGCGTCGAAGACCTTTCGTGCAGTAGTGTTCATTCCGTGATGTCCTCCCGATGGACCTGCATGACACTCTTTCATAATTCTGACAGCCTCTTTTTCTGAAACACAACGCCTGATTACCTGATCCGGACATCTTCGGAATAAGAAGGGTTCATCCCAAAAGTAGTACTTTAATTGATTGAAGAACCTCTTTTTTTCATGCCTGCTCATATGCTCAGGAATGACTCTACTTGCCAGGTAGTTAGCATAATCTGCATACCAAGGTTCAGAATCATTTATTGACATGAGCTGCTCTTCAGGAAATGATTCCCGAATCTCACTCTTGTCAGATTCAGCGAGGCTGGGGTTTTCGAGACGAGAGAGGTGATCAGCCACAAGATTCTCTGCTCCTTTCTTATCACGAATCTCAACATCGAACTCTTGCAATAGTAAGATCCAACGAAGTAACCGTGGTTTAGCATCCAGTTTATTAAAAAGATATCGAATAGCTGAATGGTCTGTAAAAACAACCGTTTTGGAAAGGACAAGATATTGGCGAAACTTATCAAAAGCAAATACCACGGCTAGTAATTCCTTTTCAGTGGTAGTGTAGTTTTCTTGAGCAGGATTCATGGTTTTGCTAGCGTAGTATATTGGCTGAAAGTGTTTGTTAAGCCTTTGGCCTAATACTGCTCCAACAGCATAATCGCTAGCATCGCACATGATTTCAAAGGGTAACTCCCAGTTAGGGGTGACCATAATTGGAGCTTGGTTAAGTTCCTGCTTCAATCGATCGAATGCATCCTTGCACTCTTGAGAGAAGTCGAACGGGGCATCCTTCATAAGCAACTGAGTCATTGGTTTAGCTACCTTTGAGAAATCTTTAATGAATCTCCTATAGAAGCCAGCATGACCCAAAAAGCTACGGATTGCCTTGACAGTTGTTGGATAGGGAAGTTTGGATATAGCTTCAATTTTTGCCCGGTCTACTTCAATTCCACTTCCTGAAATTTTGTGCCCTAGCACAATCCCTTCTTTTACCATAAAGTGGCACTTTTCCCAGTTTAGTACCAAATTAGTCTCCTCACAACGTTTGAGCATTTTCTCAAGGTTAGCAAGACAGCGATCGAAAGAGTTTCCAAAGACCGAAAAATCATCCATGAAGACCTCCATGCTGTCTTCCATTAACTCATGGAAGATTGCCGTCATGCAGCGCTGGAAAGTGGCGGGGGCGTTACATAGTCCAAAGGGCATTCGCTTGTAAGCGAAGGTGCCATAAGGGCATGTGAACGTAGTCTTTTCTTGGTCCTCAGGAGCGATAGGAATTTGGAAATACCCTGAGAACCCATCTAGGAAGCAGTAGTACTCATGCCCTGCTAACCTTTCCAACATTTGGTCGATAAATGGGAGAGGGAAATGATCCTTTCGGGTTGCATCATTCAACTTCCTATAATCGATGCACACACGCCATCCAGTTACCATTCGTTGAGGCACTAACTCATCCTTATCGTTCTTCACCACCGTCATTCCTCCCTTTTTTGGTACAACCTGTACAGGACTTACCCATGGACTGTCAGAAATTGGGTAAATTAGCCCTGCATCTAGGAGCTTAATGACTTCCTTTTTTATGACTTCCTTAATGTTGGGGTTTACTCGCCTTTGAGGTTGCACGGAGGGTTTATAATCCTCCTCCATGAGGATTTTATGCGTGCAAAAGGTAGAGTCAATCCCCTTGATGTCGGCTACACTCCATGCTATAACTCCTTTATATTTTTTTAAAACTCCTAAGAGTTTATCCTTTTGTTCACTTTTCAAGGAAGAGCTTATGATTACCGGAAGTTGATCTTCCCCTTGGAGGAAAGCATATTCAAGGTTGTTTGGGAGTTCCTTGAGTTCTACCGCAGGTGGCTCGATGATGGAGGGTTTAAGTTTGTTCTCGGGTTTACGAAGCTCAAGCTGTTCGATTTCTTGTCTGGGATAGAAGGAGACTGCGTTTACATCCAGAGTCTTTTCCTCCTCTAAGATGGGTAAGAAAGCTTCATCTCGCAACCACCCAGCTTCCACCTGTTCATCTATACAATTGTCAATCTCGTCAGATAGTTCATTGATTTCTCGATGAAATACAGCTGATTATCTGTTTCGAGAGAAAGATTCATTGTGTCCTTGATGTCGAAGGTTAAGCTATCGGCTCCTACTCGTAAGGTTAGTTTGCCGTCATGAACATCAATAACAGCACGAGCAGTTGCAAGGAATGGCCTACCTAGAATGACGGGCACTAGGTCATCTTCTTCCATCTCTAAGATGACGAAGTCAACTGGAAATTTGAACTTCCCTACCTTAACCAGCACATTCTCGCATATTCCTAAGGGGTATTTGACTGATCTATCAGCTAGTTAGATGTTCATACGGGTGGGTTTCAATCCAGAGTACCCTAATTTGAGGAACATGGAATGCGGCATAAGATTGATACTTGCTCCTAAGTCGGCCAAAGCATTCTTGACTGAAAGAGATCCTATTGAGCAGGGCAAGGTGAAACTACCTGGATCGTCCACCTTCTTTGGCAGCCCTCGTTGAGTCACCACAGAACATTCTTCTCCTAAGGTTACAAGTCCCTCGAGCCCTTTTCTGTTGGTTAGCAACTTCTTGAAGTATGTACTATATTTGGGCATATGGTAACATGCATCAAGAAGGGGTATGGTGACGACCGAATTCCTCAATATGACAAGAATCTTTTATTATCATTTTCGACCTTTTGATTCTTGAGACGGGACGGGTATGGGACTTTAATGGGCTGTTTGGTTGGAGTAGGTGGAGAGGGAGTTACCGGAGAGGTTTGTTCGGGATTCTCATCGTTCACATTATCTTCCTCCTCATGAGGGGTGTTGGGTTCCATGATGTTAGATTGTTGAGCTGGGTAAGGTGGATCCTTAGTAGTTGTTCCAGCACGAGTGGTGATGGCGAGTAAGGGATCTCTTTGAGGTTCACCAAGGCCGTCGAGAGTGGCGTTGAGTTCTGCGAATATGGCCCTTATGTCATTTTGTTGGCTATTGATAAGGTTGTCGAGACCATTTAGTTGCAAATTCTTTTCAAACGTGAAATGCCCAAGATCATCCTCAAAAGTGCTCCTAACCTTATAGTCAGGATATTCTCCTCCTCCCTCTTCTCTCACAAGATTTCCCCAAGGGGTGAAATCATTGTTTTGGTAGAAAGTTAAGAGCGAAGGATCATCGAAGATGTCGTGGCTTGATAAGCATGCTTGTTCGGTGGTGGTATCATCCCCGCATTCCTCCACTTCATGCGGGCCACCACATTGGTCACAGATCAAGTATGGGTTTGACAACCGTTTAGTTGGTTGTGACTTGTCTAAATAAGAGACTTGATCATTCATTTTACTCAACCGGCTAGCAAAAGGAGGCTCTTTCATGATCTTGGAAATGCTCATGATCGAATCGGGTTCATCCCAGGTATCGTCTTGATCATTTGCGTATTCCTCAATTCTATTCCATCCTTCCTCAGCGCTTAGGTTGGCTATTTTTCCTTTTACCGAATTATTAATGCCAAATTGGTCGCCTTTTAGGGACACTATCATAAAAGATTTGGACAAGAAGCCAGAGTTCAATGCCATGATGAGGGACTTGTCTAATCAGATCTTTGAATCTGATCCAGGATTCGTGAATGGGTTCAGCTGGTCCAATATGGAAGCGGAAGATTTCGTCTCTTAACGTTGAAGTTCTTCCTAATGGAAAGAATTTCTCATAGAATTTTGAGGCAAGCTGTTCCCATGTGAAAATAGATTCGGAGGGAAGTTGGTTATACCAGTCTCCGGCTTTTTCATGAAGGGTGAAGGGAAAGAATCGCAGCCGGGAGGTATCTCTAGTGGCTCCGTCCGTATGGAGGGTATCCACTATTTTCAGGAAGTCCTTGATGTGTTGGATTGGATCTTCAGTTTTCAATCCGTGAAACTTGCATACACTTTGGACCAGCCAAATATCGGTTGCACGCAAGACCCCATCCGTGCGTTCATTTGGAAAAACGATAGCATTGGAAAAAGCCACGTGGGTGGGAGAAGAGTAGTCCTTGAGGCATTTAGGAATTGGGTTTTCGGGAATCTCCATATCGTGATTGGGTTGAGGGCTAGGAGGTGTAGAATGATGATTGGATTCTTCCTCGGAGAGGGCATCATCAAAGTTGATGGCAAAGCCAGATGGTTCAGGTGTTGCAAAGAGTCGCCTTAATCTTCGTATTTCCCTATCAGGTTCTGCGTAGGGTGAAATAAGGTCGCTTAGTGAACTACGACTCCTGGTGACTCTGAGATTGGAGAAATCTTCGTTTACCATGATGGCCAAGGAAGATTTGAGCAATGGACGGAGCAGAAAAAGATAGACTAAAGAAAATCTAGAAAGATAAAATAAAATAAAAATCTCACTAGAAAGGAATCTAGTGAGTAGACCTATAAAATAAAAATTCAACCTAAACAATAACTATTCCCCGGCAATGGCGCCAAAAACTTGATGCGTGGTTTTGCAACCTTACAACAGGTTTTACCTCTCGAGGGATCTCAAGAGGCTTACAACCCCACCAGGCAGTGTACCTGACCGATGTAGTATAGTGTAGTGGTAAGTACGGGGGATTGATCGTTCTCCACAGGGAATAGTGTTCGTTAGGTATGAAAAACTACTCTAATAGGTCTAAGGGTGAGAGAAGATTCTTTTTATGTTTTTATAATTTTATGAAAGCAAGTAAAATCTCGGGTTTGAAAGAGTGGGCGGAATTAGTTGCTAGTCAACTAACCCAAATTACTACAAATGCAAATAAAATAAAATAACAGAAAATGAAAATGTGGTGAAACTTATGTGGAGAGAAATGTGTTTACTTAGATTTCCTTACTCCCTAACTATCTTTTACCGGTTAATTAGTGTGCATTAATCGCGTGGATGACGGGTGTATTCCTTAATACCAATCGTGGGGTGGCGTACGTACTTCCCCAACTCTACAAGCTCCTACTTCACTCCTATGTCGAGCCGGCTAGGAAGCTCCTAACATGGGATCACTAGAATTCACTTGTGCATTAAATACAACCATAAAAACCTTAGTACGCATTGGTTCATGTTTCTTAAGACGTTCAAGCAAGTTACCGAATAGGAAGTTAGCCAGTTTTCTTAAGCCTAACATAGATGAACAATCATCCAATACAACTAATAACACACTAATAACCAATAATCAATAGCTAGGTTTCATTAGATCTAAGCAAACACAAGATAAATCTAGCCTAGCATGTTAAACAAAAGACAAGAACAAGATAGAATCAAACAACACATAGACATATTGAATGATTAATTGATAACTTATCTTCAATGTAACATGGAAGATCTCAAGGCAAAAAGCCTTGAAAAAGCTGCTAAAATCGTCTTAGGGTTCTTACACACAAAGTTCCTCAATAAGTTCCACACTAATGACAAAAAATTGCAAAACTATATATAGACTTTCAGATCTGACGGCGTCACGTTATGGAGTGTGACGCCGTCACCTCGCCGCTTTTAGGGTTCCCGGATGGCCTTCTTGACGCCGTCCCTCTTTAGCTCTCCAAAATCCGTTCTGGCTTATCAAGGCTTGACGCCGTCAGACTTAGGGGTGACGCCGTCCCTCTTTAAATTAAGCCGTGACGACCTTGATCACATTAAAGCGTGACGCCGTCAGAATTCCATGCAAATTTCTCTGGCTTATCATGAGTAATTTTCACATCCACCACTTTTGCCAAGCCATGACGCCGTCCAGAACAAATCCTGACGCCGTCAAAGGTAATTTCCAGCACAATTTTGAGACTTTGTCGTTTTCTTCACTTTTATGCTCCAAAAACGTCCAAAATGCCTCCTTTTCCAGATTTCTCCTCAAAAGTACCTAAAATGACAAAAGGAACGATTTAGGGCAATATTTGATCAAATAAATACGATTTAGGGCTTAAATGACCCCTTAAAAGCGGTACACTTTTCGCTTCATCAACTATCAGATCATGGATAGCATCAAAGGTCTCATCTTTGAATCCCAAGAAAAAGACCCAACTAAATTTGCTACAATCATCTGTCACAACCAAGCAGTACTTCTTTTTGTTTAAACTTTCTACTGAAACTGGTCCAAACAGATCCATGTGTAGCAACTCCAAAGGTTCTCTAATAACTCTTTCCTCAAGCTTCTTACATGAAGCTTTATGTTGTTTACCCTTCTTGCAAGCTAAACATGAATGATCAGTCTAGAATGTTTTGGAAGGTAAACCTCTAACTAAATTGCCTTTCACCAGCTTGTTGATGTTCTTAAAATTAACATGACCTAGTCTTCTGTGCCATAGATGTGCTTCTTCCAATGATGCCTTGGCTACTAAACATGTTGCTCTTCCAGCAGAATTGAGACTCTTTAAGTCTAAACTGTACACATCATTGGTTCTTGGTACTTTCAATGTTACCAAGTGATCATCAACAAACTTAAACTCAGGAGAGAGAATAAGACATTCTGTATCAGTGAACAGAATTGGGTACTTCTTGTCACAAATCTGAGATACTGACAAAAGATTGAACTTGAGCTCCTTCACATATCGAACATTCTCAAAATCAATACATCCAGCCTTGATGGTTCCTTTGCCAGTGATTCTTCCTCCATCAGAATCATTACCAAATGCAACTCTTCCTCCATAATATGCCTTAAAATCTGACAGGATCTCCTTGTCCCCTGTCATACTTCCAGAGCAACCACTATCAACAATAATATGATCTTTAAGCTCCTCCTCTGGGTTGCCCTGCACAAGAAAAGAAAGGGTTAGTTTCTTTTAGGAACTCAAGCCATTACTGACTTGTGTTCCCCTTATGGAGTGACATACTTGAATTCCTTCAGTATGTAATCTCCACTGGTTTTGAAGGCATGGTCAATGATTATTTGCTTTGGTCCCATGTCCTGTGTTGTATAATCAACAACACTCCCTGTTTCACCCTTATCTGATGAAAGTACTGCTTGTGCCCCATCAGTACTTTCTTTCTTAACCCAATTTCATTTGACTTTAGGTTTCTCTGTTCTAGGTACTCTGCTTGAGGTGTAAGACCTTTTATATGAAGTGAATCTCTTAGGTTTGCTATGTGAAAGAGTGTTAGCAGTACCATGATTGGGTGAAAACTTAGAAGTACTTTTAGAGGGTACTGCTTGAGAAACCTTAGACTTATCAGTACTTAGGGGTACTGATGGTTTGGAGAAAGGTCTTTTCTGGTGAGGGTACTTATAGGCTTTAGAGAAATTACTATGGTTAACCCTATTTGAGTGATTCCAAACTGGTCTAGTCTCTCTTGGCGTATTGTTGGTAGGTCTATTCTTTGGGAACTGACTTAAATATTCTGAGTGTAAGTCACAGTGCTTAATTAAATGATCAGGACTAAAGCATACATAACATAATTTTCGCTCCATATTCCCAAATCCTCTTCTATGATTAAAAGGTTTCCTATAGTGAGCAGTATTTTGAAAAGTTTCTCTTGGAGGTACTGCTGAATGTCTATCAGTACTTTGAAAAGATTTTGGAGGTACTGCTTGTTTTTGAAAGGCTGTAGGAAACTTTTGATCATTACCCCTTTGAAAATCATCCTTGGGTTTCTCAGAACTAGATTGACCAGTAAGCTTCTTCCTAAACTCTAGGTTGTCTACACCATAACGAGAAACATCTGTCCTAAGTGGTTGAAACCTACCAGTGGGTGGAGGAACTGAGTGGTACCCCTTATCTTTCTTAAACTCAGGAGGTGTTTCACTAATTGGTTCCTCATTCCTAGATGTGTTTTCTTCTGAGCTAGTAAGTTCATCTTCACTAGGTGAGATCTCTTCCCTATCACTAGGTGGAGTTTCTTCCTTATCACTAGGTGGGGTCTCATCTGAACTACTATCCTCACCATAACCTAGTCCAGCTCTACTGTTTATTCTTCTTTGTTTTTCAACAAATTGAACATGTGATAGACCAGCCTGTTTAATACTAAGTTTTTCTAACAAAGCATCTCTTTCCTTAGTAATCTTTTCTAATTTAGACACCTTACATCCTAACTTCCATTTACTTAATTTTAATTGATAGTCTTGTTGCTCATATTTTTCTGCCCAAGCCATTTCATTATTTTCATGTGTTAATATTTTGGCTTCCATTGACTCTAAAGTTAATTGATAACCAGCTACTTCAGACCTAGCTGTTCTACAATTATCTCTTTCAGTCACATAGTCTTTAAGCAACTTTTGATACACATCATTACACTTAGAGCATACCTCAGAGACATTGGATGAACTTGGTGAAGTAGCTACCATAGCAATCTGAACAGGTTCATCTTCATCCTCCATGCTCCAGTCAAAGCTTCCAAGACCATCTCTTGATTCCAAAGCAGCATATCCTGGTTCCTCATCAAAAGCTGTGCTCCAATCAAAATCTTCCATTGCAACCATATAATAGGTTACAGGCTCATCATCAAATTCACTGCTACAGTCAATCTCAGCTAGATTTTCTTGAGCCACCAAAGCTTTTGGTTGTGATTCAGTAATAGGAACCTCTTTTCTTTCAACCTTGGGTTGTTCAATCATTCTGTTTGCTTGATATTTTGCAAACTTGCATTCCCTTGCAAAGTGTCCAAGCTTTTGATAATTGAAACATTCAATCTTGGATTTGTCAAAAGTGATACCCTGTTTGGCTTTGAAATCAATTCCCCTTCCTGTCTTGTTCATGAACTTCTTGATCCTTGCAGTGATCATGGCAACTTGCCATCTTATATCAATCTCCTCTAAAGCATCTTCTTCAATCTGCAACAAGTCTTCTTGATAGGTAACAGGTAGAGTGGCTTGTTGAGCAAAGAAGGAACATACAACATCATCAGAGTTGGTGTTGTTTGTTGGTGATGGGTTGGGGATAGTAGTGGTTGTGCAAACATGTTGTGTATCCCCAACAGTACTTTGAGAAGGATAAGCAGTACTTTTAGTGGAAGTACTGCTTCTGTTTTCAGAAGACACAAAAGCTATGTTGTGAGTTTTCTGAGAACTATGACCATTCATCTCTTGCTCGTACACCTTCAAATTGTTGTAGAGATCATCAAAGTCCATAGATTCCAATCCAGGTTATCCTCTAATCATGGTAGCAACCACATGCCAGACAGATGGCAAACTCCTTAAGAACTTCAAATTTGCATCTTCAACGGTTACCTCTGCTCCATACAACTCTAGCATACTAAGTAAATTTAGGAATCTGTCATAGGCAGCATCAAGACCTTCTCTTTCACCAACAGTGAAAGTTTCAAACTGCTGTTTCAATAAGTTTCTATGCATCTTCTTGGAAGCATCATTACCTCCAAATCTTGTCTTGATCGCAGCCCACAATTGCTTTGCATCCTTAGCATCATGAAATTTTAGCAGGTGACCATCAGGAATAGCAGACAACAGTATGTTGAGAGCCTTATCTTGATTTCTCTTTGTAGCTGCTGGCAAGGTTGGTTGAGGTGGTTTAGGTTGTCCTTCAACTGCTACAGGTTCTTCAAGAACAACATTACCATTGACAATTGCATCCCATAGAGCATGGTCTGTAATAGCAAGGTACTGCCTCATCTTCATGCTCCAGAGATCATATTCTCCCTTCTTGATAATAGGAATTCTGAGTGAGTTGATGGATGGGATTGGTGCAACTTATGTCGTCATCGTTTAGGGTTTGTTGTTAAATCGGTTTTAAGGGTTTCTTCTTAATCAGAGTCTCCACACAAGCTCTGATACCACTTGTTGGATCGATATACTCTGACCAAACTAACTTGTAGCTTGTCTTCGGTTTAACAACCTTGAATAAATTCAAAACTGTTAATGGTGAAACACTGATATACTTTGCTAAGTATGCGGAATCTACTTCAACAAAGCTAAGAAGAATTAATAAACAACTTTGAATATTATTAAAACCTTGAACCTGCTCTTTTACACAGATTCACTAAACAAACTCTAATCACTAATATCGTACTTCTCTAATACTCTAAATTAAGCTTCTAATAATCGTATCTCTAATGCCAACCTAGGGGTCCTTTTATAGGCACAAGGAAAACCCTAGTCGGTTTACAATACTTGAACGACAAGCAATTCTAAATCTAATTTAATAATAACTCTAAGAACATTCTAGAATTACACATTAATCCTTAAACGTATTTGCATAACAGTCCTTTAACTTTTGCAGTACTTTGACTTTTATCAACGAGCAGCAGTACTTTGACTTGTATCTTTCAGCAGTACTTTGACTTCCAACAGTACTTTGATTTTATAGCCCAACAGAGTAAACTAGAATAAACTCACAGTAAGCTATAATGAGCTTATATGAGCTTATATAAACAACTAAGAGCTTTTTCAAACAACAAAACACCTAATTCGATTTAACAATGAGTATAAAAAACTTGAACTTTCATTAACTGAGGAAATGAGTACAATGTGAAATAATTAAAGACAATTGAGCTTGAAATACACTTGAATTGATAATTAAAACTTAAGTTTCTACTGATTAAATATAAAAACTACAATTCGACTTAAAACTAAAAACTACTTAACTAACTGCCAACATTGGCTTACAAATGGTCTATTTATACTAAGAAATTAGGGTTTCTCTTGCTTCTGAGCTTCTTCTCTTCAATTCTTGGCCATTGGATCCTCTTGAAATAATCACAACCCTCTATCCTGGTTTTGGCGGGAAATCTGGTTAGTGGGATGCGTTGACCTTTTGAGTGGGGGAAAAGATGGTGGCTATGGCAGTGGAGGGGACAAGAATGTTGGGGAGACATGGGGGGGGGGAAGTTGTTTGGTGTTGGTTTTTCTGGGGAAGGAGAAAAGGTGAGGTGATGGTGTACGGTGAAGGAGGGAAAGGAGAAAGGGTTGACTATTTTGACCTGGGTTGTTTAGCTAAAAAGAACAGACCGGGTGTGGGCTTTGTGGGATTGGGCTAAGGATTAGATGTGGGCTTGGTGGGTTTGGTTATGGTTTAGTGATTGGGATTGGGTTTATGTTTTATTTATGGGATGGGTTTAATGGTTTAGGATTAGGCTAAAGTTTAGGGACCATATGTGTCATTTCTGAAAATTACGGGACCATTTATGCAACATTCTGAAAATATGTCCAAGGACCAATATTGACCCTTTTGATATTTCTGAGGGCTGACTTTGACAATTTGAGCATAATCCCGGTCCAAACTCGTAATTTCCTTTCCCGGCTTCAGCTTTTCACGATTTTCCAATCCTGTGCTCGATTTTGTCTGTTTTCGCCCTGTTTTCGATCCTTTTGTACCTGAAACACATAAAAACACAAACCAAGGATATTTGTAATAATATATGGTGTATTTGGCCATTTTCAGTATTTTTATGGTCTAAAATGGGCATAAAATAATGAGTATTTACACACTCATCAATCCCCCACACTAAGCTATTTCTAGTCCCTAGCAATCCTATCATGTGAAGTAATGAAAGGATCAAAAGAATACCCCGTTTTGACTTTTTATTAGATGCGAGAAATTTAAACTAGAACATAAATAAATAACATGCTTGATTTTCAAAAATGGTATCATGGAACGGGATTCACACAAAATGGGTGTCTCCAGGGAATTGAAATCGTCATCCTCTTTTTATACTCCCAACTAAGCTTAAACTCAATGTGCAAAATGTTTTTGTAAAATGCTAACACTACTTATACTAATAATCTATGTAAGCCGAGACTTAACTTTTCACTCCCACATTTTTTTAAGTTAGGTGACTGTGCTCATTTTCAAAATTTTGACCGCAAAAATCGACATTTATTATGATTGTTATTCGTTTAAGTCAAATACTAATTTACCGAGAACCTTGAAAATCTAAGGATCAAAAGGGCCTTTTCCATGTAGCGGCTTTCTTCTCGGCACATCCCAAACCAGTTGGTTTTAGGTGACCAGGCTTTTGACACCCCACAGAGAATAGTACCGAAATCAACGGAATTTCGATTTCAAAGATTTAGGATATTCCCACTAAGCTAGTATTAAATACTTAAATAAATAACAACAAACGATCATTTAGAGATTAGAGACTCAAAGACGAGATCACTCCATGTAACGGCTTTCTTCTCGGCACATCCCAAACCAGTTGGTTTTAGGTGACCAGGCTTTTGACACCTCACAGAGAATAATACCGGAGCTTTCGAGGCCTTTGAAATCAACAATCTACTAAATTACCGTTTAACTTTTATACAAAATTGACGAATCCAAGTTCAACTTCCGATTTAAATTTAAAAGAAAGCAATTTCTACATTTATTAACATATATATCTTTATTTTTGCAACATCAAAATTTATTGCATTTTGCAATATCATTCCATTTTTTTTTACCTGTGCAACATAAACTAACGGAGTTTCACGGGAACCAAGACCTAAACGCCTTTCGGAATAAAGGATCCAAGGGTCGATTTCGAACCGTAGCTTAGGACTTATATGCTTTCTCAAAAATTAAAATAAAAAGTTGAACTCGGGCTCTATATCAAAATTGTATAAAAATTTGTTTTGCATAACAACATGATTTTAACGTTCAAACGTTTGAAAACTGCACGTATTTAAGCAGATTAGGAGCTTCTGGGAGGAAAAGCCATAGATTACTTGTATAAGCTCTAAAGAAAACCAACTATTCTACGCTTAGCATTTTCATTTGCACAAATCGTAAAACCTTAGTCTAATTGTTAAGGAAGCAGCCAGATCAACACTCTAGCAGAGTCGGTATTCCCTTTGTTCTAACCTAATCAAGACTAAACACTACTTTTTTATTGCAATTTCTTATCTAAAAACGACAAAAATTTTAAAATTTTGGTCAAAAACGGGGGTACTAGGGACTAGAAGGTACATATGTGACAAAATTCGAGAGAATTCCCCCCCACACTTAGAATTGAATATTGCCCTCAATATTCAAAGTACCGGCTATTATGCCGACACTTAGAACGTAAAAAGGTAATACTAATAGCCAAGTGTGGAACAGAAATCTCCATTTTTCACAAAAAAGGTTGAAAAGATATCCCTAGATAATCGTTAGCAAAAGGATAGGATATTGGGCGGCTGGATTGAAAACAGGCGCGTCAATCAACACTATCCAAGGGAAACCTGAAAATCAGAGCAAACAACACAAAAGCTAAGCACAGTGGGACTCCCCCACACTTAGTTGTTAGAAAGTAGAAAGAAGTCAGAAACATAGGCGTTTACCCATGCAATGCTAATGTTTTTGTTAACCGAGTCACTAGCTTAACTCGACCCCGAATTCATTGGTCCATGGGGAAAGTTTGGAGATCCGGGACAACCATGGATGGTATGTCCCCTCCAAAGTAATGCTTCAACCTATGACCGTTCAACTTGAAGTTTGGTCCGTCGATTTGAGATAACTCGACGGTGCCATAAGGAAAAACTTTGGCAACGGTGAATGGTCCATTCCAACGGGTTTTAAGCTTACCCGAGAATATCTTTAATCTAGAGTTAAAAAAAAGGACTCGATCACCAACGTTAAAAACGCGGTTCTTGATTTTGGAGTCATGGATCTTCTTTGTCTTTTCTTTGTAGATCAAAGAGTTCTCGTAGGCTTGATCACGAAGTTCATTTAATTCATTGAGTTGAACTTTGCGGTGATCACCCGCGGACTTTAGGTCGAAGTTTGCATGCTTCAAGGCCAAATAAGCTTTGTGCTCGAGCTTGATCGGTAGATGGCACGCCTTTCCGTACACAAGCTTGTAAGGAGTACACCCGATGGGTATTTTATAAGCTGTACGGAAGGCCCAAAGTGCATCATCTAGTTTATCCGACCAAGATGCACGGTTTTCACCTACGGTCCTTTCCAAAATTCTTTTTAAACCACGGTTTGAAACTTCCACTTGTTTGTGGGTGATGAAGCGAAAAGTGTACCGCTTTTAAGGGGTCATTTAAGCCCGAAATCGTATTTATTTGATCAAATATTGCCCTAAATCGTTCCTTTTGTCATTTTAGGTACTTTTGAGGAGAAATCTGGAAAAGGAGGCATTTTGGACGTTTTTGGAGCATTAAAGTGAAGAAAACGGCAAAGTCTCAAGAATCGGCTAAAAATTACTCTTGACGGCGTCACAATTAACATGGGACGGCGTCATGCCTTGGCAAGAAAAGTTGGATGTGAAATTTACTCATGACGGGCCAGTGAGTTTGCATGAGAATTCTGACGGCGTCACGCTTTAACTAAATCAAGGGCGTCACGGCTTAAATCATAAGGGGACGGCGTCACGTTCAGGATCCGACGGCGTCAAGCCTTGATAAGCCAGAATGGATTTTTGAAGAGCTAAAGAGGGACGGCGTCAAGATGGTCATCCGGGAACCCTAAAAGCGGCGAGGTGACGGCGTCACAATCCATAAGGTGACGCCGTCAGATGTCAAAGTCTATATATAGTTTTCTAATTTTTTGTCATTATGAGAGAGCTTAGTGTGTGGAATTTTGGGATAAAACCCTAAGACGATTTTAGCTACTTTTTCAGGGCTTCTTGCCTTGAGATCTTCCATGTTTCATTGAAAGATAAGTTATCAATTAATCATTCAATATGTCTATGTGTTGTTTGATTCTATCTTATGCTTGTCTTTTGTTTAACATGTTAGGCTAAATTTATCTTGTGTTTGCTTAGATCTAATGAAACCTAGCTATTGATTATTGGTTGTTAGTGTGTTGTTAGTTGTATTGGATGATTGTTTATCTATGTTAGGCTTAAGAAAACTGGCTAACTTCCTATTCGGTAACTTGCTTGAACGTCTTAAGAAACATGAACCAAACGCGTACTAAAGGTTTTTATGGTTGTATTTAATGCACAAGTGAATTCTAGTGATCCCATGTTAGGAGCTTCCTAGCCGGCTCGACATAGGAGTGAAGTAGGAGCTTGTAGAGTTTGGGGAAGTAAGTACGCCACCCCACGAATGGTATTAAGGAATACACCCGTCATCCACGCGACTAATACACACTAATTAACCGGTAAAAGATAGTTAGGGAGTAAGGAAATCTAAGTAAACACATTTCTCTACACATAAGTTTCTCACCACTTTTCATTTTTGTTATTTTATTTTATTTGCATTTGTAGTAATTTGGGTTAGTTGACTAGCAACTAATTCCGCCCACTCCTTCAAAACCCGAGATTTTACTTGCTTTCATAAAATTATAAAAACATAAAAAGAATCTTCCTCAACCCTTAGACCTAATTAGAGTAGCCTTTCACACCTAACGAACACTATTCCCTGTGGAGAACGATCAATCCCCCGTACTTACCACTACACTATACTACATCGGTCAGGTACACTGCCTGGTGGGGTTGTAAGCCTCTTGAGATCCCTCGAGAGGTAAAACCTGTTGTAAGGTTGCAAAACCCACGCATCAAGTTTTTGGCGCCGTTGCCGGGGAATAGTTATTGTTTAGGTTGAATTTTTATTTCTATTAGGTCTACTCACTAGATTCCTTTCTAGTGAGATTTTTATTTTATTTTTCTAGGTTTTCTTTAGTCTATCTATTTTCTTCGTGTCTTTGTTCGTAACCATTACCGTCCGACATCATGGAAGATGGTAATATCCTTAACCCACACAACCCACCACCACAACAACCACCACCACCTCCTAGAGCCCGTACTTTAGGAGAGTATTCCCGTCCTAGCCACCACGGCTATCGAAACACCATTGAGCTCACTCAAGTAGCCAATATCACACCCTTGCGATCCGACACCATCCGGTTGGTGCAAAGCGGATGCGCATTCCATGGACTTCGTTCTGAAGATCCTAATCAACATCTCAAGGACTTTCTTAAAATCGTTGATTCTATAGACCTTGATGTTGCCACTCGAGAGACGACCCGATTGCGTCTCTTCCAATTCTCTCTGCGGGACCAAGCTAGTCAGTGGCTAGAACGTCAACCCGCAGGATCCATCACCTCTTGGGACGGTCTCACCACTCGTTTCCTTGCTCAGTTTTTCCCACCGGGGAGAACTACCAAGCTAAGGAAGGATATCTTGATGTTTGAACAACGTCGAGGCGAAACTCTCTACGAGGCATGGACTCGATTCAAGGACTTACTCCGAAAGGTCCCTCACCATGGCATGGATCCTTGGCTACAAATCCAAATCTTCTATGATGGTGTCGATCATCAAACTAGAAGAGCCATAGATTACGCCGCCAATGGGAGATTGAGCAGGCTCAGTGTCGATAAGTGCTGGGAAGTCATTGAGGACTTAGCACAGTACGAAGAAGAAGAATGGGATGACTCAACATTCTCGGAAGGAGGGATTTTAAATTGCATAAATGCAACCCAAGAACAGCTGTTCGCAAACATAAAAAGGCAGGTTGAGAGCTTAATGAAAGCTGAGATACCTACGGCTGATAAAAATCCCGATGAGTGCGTGAACACAATTGGTAAACATACGTTTCGCCAATTCTCACGACAAGATGAGTTTGAAGGGATAATGTTAACTTTCGTGAACAACCAAGGGAGACGTATCAAGGAATTAGAAACTCACTTGAAAAACACCCAAGATATGTTCATGGAGCTAGCAGAAAAATTCATCTCGAGAATAAAAGAGAAAATTAGGGAAGAAGCCTCACACAAAAAGATCGAGAAGATCTTTGAACTCCCGGTCCCTAATGAACCATACAACGAATGGGATGATAAAACCCTCCTCCCCGAGCCTTCACTGTCAAAACCCTCTTATTTATTTAGATCCTCTCGCGAGAAAAACTCTCATGATCGCAGCATTTTCGTGGGGAGCATGGTTGTCACGCTCCCTAACTTTTATGAAGCTAGGAAACGGTCTTTTGGCTTTAAGCCAGGTGTGAGAAGAACTCAATTAAAGCGCACCATCATTTTGAAAACCCCCTGGGAAAGTTCCTCTCACTCCCTGAATACTCGCCTTGATGGAAATTGGGACCCGAATAAGACGTCAACCGACCCTTTTCAACATTTTACTACACCCCGTGACAGTAACAAAACATTTGACCCAGGAGGAACTTGTTAACGAGACTAGCTATTAGGATTATTGACCCTGACTAGCTGCTCTCTTAAAGTACGAGGGGCTCATTTGTAAACTGGCACAAAGTAGCAAAATACGCTAATCTGACGGCGTCAGAATTTGCACTTGACGCCGTCACCCCGTCTGCACAGCAATAATAACTTTAATTCCATCACTTTCATCACAAACCCCACAAACCATATCCTCTCCAACCCCACCTCCGATTTTCCCAGGACAAATTCGCCAATTCCCGCTTCCAATCTTCACGTGGTAAGTCATTTTTACTCATTCTTTTCGCTTCAATTACTCATAGGATTTGTAAATTTCGAAAATCCCCAACTTGTGAAACCCTAGGATTGATTCATGCTTAGAACTCATAATGTGTTTTAATTAGTGTTATTTAACAAAGACTAAAGCATTTGATGATTGGCAATCAATTGGGTCTATTCACTAATAGGGAGGCCACGAATTTGAACCATAACCTGTGATCCAATCACCCATTTTTCTGCAAAAAGTGGTGTGTGGTTATTGAGCCTGAAGTTTGAATATTGATTTTTCCCTCGTAATTATGGATTTGAACACTGATCAAATCTGACGGCGTCACCTATAAAAGCGTGACGGCGTCAGACCTGTCTGATGCGCCACCAAGTCTTTTAATTCACATATTAACACTTGTATTCCTCCTGCTTTGTTCCAGATAATGAGTAAGCGTCAAAGACCCAGCCGAGGAAGTTCTTCCCGATCTCAACAAGAAAACTTTGGGGATACGGTCCTCAGTTGGGGTATCTTTGACAACGATGCTGCTACAAGCAAATACGCACAATTGCTACTACACAAGGTCGAGAATGGAGCAGTGGTTGACTGGGGCTTTCTGAGGAGAGTAGGTCTTGAGCAGACTTTTCTCCAAAGTTTTCAGACAGATGGGTTTACCGGCCCCCAGTGGGAAAGACTGTTTAAGATTCAGGAGCCGGTATATGAGGAGTTGGTACGGGAGTTCTTTGCCACCTTTCATTTTGACATGGCTGAAGCGAGGACCGATGTGGGCGGTACCACGATCTATTTCAGGCTGGGGGGTGAGCTAAGGACGTGTTCTGTTACTGAGTTTGGGTGGAGACTGGGGTTATATGATCAGCATGATACCATTCAGGCAGGGTTCATGCAGAGGTTGTTGCATGGGGAGTCGATGAAGAATGATTTTAGATGCTCTATTTTCTGGCAGACTATTGGGGATGGGGTGTATACCTCGACCACTGTAGCATCCTAAATCAGGGATCCTAGGGTTCGGTTGACTCATCGTTGCCTCACCTACAGCTTGACAGGGCGTCACAGCTCTCACCACCGTGTCACAGCTTCTGATCTCTTCTACCTGTACACCATCTACTCTAATGATGTTTACTGCAACATCCCGTTTTGGGTTGCTAGCTTTATGCATGGTGGAGTTGGGGAGCGGGAAGGTGACAGGATTTATGGTGGGATGTTCATCACCCGACTGGCTCAGTCTTATGGAGTCCTCAGGCCCGAGGTCATGAGGTATTTGAGTGGTGATAAATGCAGGACGGTGAAGGAGAGGTCCCTGAAGCAGATGGAGGTGATCATGGAGATGCATGACGGGTCCTTTATGTGGTATCACCCGGTTGGAGCTGAGGATGATGGTGATGAGGATGACGATGAGGAGGAGGAGCCCCAGCAGCAGCAGCATGATGGGTATGAGGCCGGTACAGCTGATTACTACCGGCATATGAGCAGGGGGGACTGGCAGGCTCACCAGGGGACCTGGATGGGCCAGGTTGATGCTTGGAGGACCAGGGCGGACGAGAGGTTCGACTGGATGTATGATCACACGGTTCGTCAGATGCAGCATCTATCCACACGTGATCAGATAGACCCGCATCTGCAGATTGACCCTTTCCCGGGTCGTGAGCAGGATTACCCTCCATACGGGTACTACGGGCATCTTCCTCCTGGCTATGACTATCGCCAAGGACCCCTCCCCAGTGATGTTGTGATTTGATGTTTTGATGTTTGAACAATTTGATATTTGGTTGTATGTGTTGAAACAATATGGTCTGTAATAATTTAGGGAAGGCATCTGTTTGCCTTAAAACATTTGTTACATTGATTTTTCTTTTATCGCATGCTAGCCTCATTGGATTGTTACTTTATTTGCTTTGTGTGTTTATTTGTTTGTTTGTTTGTTTTTATTTGTTTCCGTATGTGTGTTTAATTTTTATTCTTATTGATTCATGTTCAAAACTAATTTGTGAAAATGCTTTATGTTGTTTTTAACTTCGTCTTAACTACATATAAAGGTATTTTGCAAAAGATAAGTGTAAGGGAAATCTAAATTGGTTTATTAGAACACATATGAACATGAATCGTAATAATAATAAATTAACATACATATCCGTATTTGTTTGAGTCAAATGCTTGTATCGAGTCATAATGATGTTTTGCAGGATTTCCAGGAAGTAAGGTAAAGGTTTTTCCAGAAATTTTCCGGAAACTTAAAATGAGAATTTTTGTCAGGTCATTTCTGACGGCGTCAGGGGTTATAACCTGACGGCGTCAGATTTAATTTTCAGAAATTTTTGAAATTTTTGTTTTTAAAAAGTTTTTATTAAAATCTCCAACTTATAATCTCCAGGAATCTGCAAAATTATCATTCCACAAGCATTATATCCTTATATATAGATTTTATCCCGCCGATGTTATGCAGGTTTTCGTGTTTGTTTTCTCAGGTTCAACAGGTTATTTTGGACAAGGAAATGTTTTGAATCAAGCTTATGGCGATGCATTAGTCATGGAGCTTCAACATTCTCTTTGGAGGAAGATTTAACCGTGTAAATTCATTATCCAACGAGCGAATCAGGGGAGTATTTGATTTCATTCTTTTACTTTATTCTTTTACATCTTGTTATTTGAACATTGGGGACAATGTTCATCTTAAGTGTAAGGGGAGGGTAAAAGTACGATTTTGAGAATACAATTGCGCTTGATTTTTGTTTGTTTGATGGTAGATGTGTAATAAAACTGAGAGAAATACTTGTTAAGGTAATTTTAGTGCCAAATTTAAAATTTTTTACAACATATAGGAGTGAAACTTTGATCCTAATGAGCGTCTCACGGATAGGAGTTATATGACTAGCACAAAAACCGTACCACTAAAAAAAAAAATTTTCCACCCCAAATATGTGAGGTTCACCCCTAGAATTGGTAGGAAAAGCATTTATGCTATGATGTGTGTACCGGTAGCACTTAGATTCTAGAACTTGCGTTAGGACCATTCCGAGGCCACAAGTGAGACTACATTCGTGTAGTTAGATTTACTACATGATAAGAGGCATTAGGATTAACCCATTGTTTTACACCTGTGTTTTTGTTATAATTACATTGGCTACATTGGTCAAGTAATTCTCCCACACCCTTTGCGTTGTACTCATTTTTAGTACACGATACCCCTAGTACACCCCTCAGAGCCTATCTTTTCGTTTCGACCTTTAAGCATTTTACTTGAAGGAAGAATTTGTTTACACCCCACTTAAATGTACACCCAAATCGCCTTAGCCTACCTTGTATGCACTCATTTTTTGTGCATTATTGTTACAACATTTGTTTAAACCCAAGTTAATTATCTAATTGATTACATGGTTGCTAAGTCGAGTCATATCCTTGTACATATTGTTTTGGGACGATTGGGACTCATGGGTAAAGTACTAGTGTAATGGAGTAATGGGGAAGAACATCATTTATTACCCCCATATGTGCTAAATGTTTTAAAAGTACTCCAAGTTTTTCAATTATCTTAATTCGAGTCATTAGATTAGTATTTGTAAAGTTATGTAAAAGTTCAAGTGTAAGGGGATGCAACGCCCCTATGATGTATTATTTTGGATGGTAGGGTAAAAGTGTATGCAAAAAAAAAAAAAAAAAAAAAAAAAAAAAAAAAAAAAAAAAAAATCGAAAAAATCGAGAAAAATACAAAAAAAAATGAGAAAAAGAAAAATAGAAAAAACATACGGACTACCATCCCGTTTTATTTTATGTTTATTTTATGTTTATGTTATTTTGTTTCTAGCTTAAGATCGAGTCTAGTCTTGGCTTAGCAACATTGTATAGTACATGTAATTGATCAAGATCTTTAACTCGCCACCAGTAAAATATCCCGTATCCAACAAAACCGTGTTTTCCTTTTCCCTACACCTAACGTTATAACCCATTTAAAAGCCCTCTTTGATAGTTTATCTTAGGTGCTTACGCCTAGTGGAGGAGGTTTTCGATCCTTTCCCAAGCCTATGGTAATCTATTTGCTATGACAGGTAGTGAGAGATATTTTCCGTTTTCATTTATGAGATTTATTTTGATGACACTTGAGAGATGTGAGTATCTAAACACTACTTGTGAGGTGCTAGTATATAATCTCCGTGCTTATTATGATTGAAGTGGAACGATTATTTGTTGTAATTACTTTTATGTTTGCATTAAATGACCCCTAACTTGTATTTTGATTAGAATAAAAGCGCATTTGCTTGAGGACAAGCAAATCTCAAGTGTAAGGGTATTTGATGAAGCGAAAAGTGTACCGCTTTTAAGGGGTCATTTAAGCCCGAAATCGTATTTATTTGATCAAATATTGCCCTAAATCGTTCCTTTTGTCATTTTAGGTACTTTTGAGGAGAAATCTGGAAAAGGAGGCATTTTGGACGTTTTTGGAGCATTAAAGTGAAGAAAACGGCAAAGTCTCAAGAATCGGCTAAAAATTACTCTTGACGGCGTCACAATTAACATGGGACGGCGTCATGCCTTGGCAAGAAAAGTTGGATGTGAAATTTACTCATGACGGGCCAGTGAGTTTGCATGAGAATTCTGACGGCGTCACGCTTTAACTAAATCAAGGGCGTCACGGCTTAAATCATAAGGGGACGGCGTCACGTTCAGGATCCGACGGCGTCAAGCCTTGATAAGCCAGAATGGATTTTTGAAGAGCTAAAGAGGGACGGCGTCAAGATGGTCATCCGGGAACCCTAAAAGCGGCGAGGTGACGGCGTCACAATCCATAAGGTGACGCCGTCAGATGTCAAAGTCTATATATAGTTTTCTAATTTTTTGTCATTATGAGAGAGCTTAGTGTGTGGAATTTTGGGATAAAACCCTAAGACGATTTTAGCTACTTTTTCAGGGCTTCTTGCCTTGAGATCTTCCATGTTTCATTGAAAGATAAGTTATCAATTAATCATTCAATATGTCTATGTGTTGTTTGATTCTATCTTATGCTTGTCTTTTGTTTAACATGTTAGGCTAAATTTATCTTGTGTTTGCTTAGATCTAATGAAACCTAGCTATTGATTATTGGTTGTTAGTGTGTTGTTAGTTGTATTGGATGATTGTTTATCTATGTTAGGCTTAAGAAAACTGGCTAACTTCCTATTCGGTAACTTGCTTGAACGTCTTAAGAAACATGAACCAAACGCGTACTAAAGGTTTTTATGGTTGTATTTAATGCACAAGTGAATTCTAGTGATCCCATGTTAGGAGCTTCCTAGCCGGCTCGACATAGGAGTGAAGTAGGAGCTTGTAGAGTTTGGGGAAGTAAGTACGCCACCCCACGAATGGTATTAAGGAATACACCCGTCATCCACGCGACTAATACACACTAATTAACCGGTAAAAGATAGTTAGGGAGTAAGGAAATCTAAGTAAACACATTTCTCTACACATAAGTTTCTCACCACTTTTCATTTTTGTTATTTTATTTTATTTGCATTTGTAGTAATTTGGGTTAGTTGACTAGCAACTAATTCCGCCCACTCCTTCAAAACCCGAGATTTTACTTGCTTTCATAAAATTATAAAAACATAAAAAGAATCTTCCTCAACCCTTAGACCTAATTAGAGTAGCCTTTCACACCTAACGAACACTATTCCCTGTGGAGAACGATCAATCCCCCGTACTTACCACTACACTATACTACATCGGTCAGGTACACTGCCTGGTGGGGTTGTAAGCCTCTTGAGATCCCTCGAGAGGTAAAACCTGTTGTAAGGTTGCAAAACCCACGCATCAAGTTTTTGGCGCCGTTGCCGGGGAATAGTTATTGTTTAGGTTGAATTTTTATTTCTATTAGGTCTACTCACTAGATTCCTTTCTAGTGAGATTTTTATTTTATTTTTCTAGGTTTTCTTTAGTCTATCTATTTTCTTCGTGTCTTTGTTCGTAACCATTACCGTCCGACATCATGGAAGATGGTAATATCCTTAACCCACACAACCCACCACCACAACAACCACCACCACCTCCTAGAGCCCGTGAACACACCGCCGGTGACTTGATCCGCACATACTTTAAACAAGTAGGGGTCGTCCCAAAATTAATGCTTCACATCTTTGAAGAATTTGTTCTTTTGTTGGGACGACATCCCTTTCACAACAAAGTTACCCACATGGTAATTTGCAAAATCGGCAAACCATGGGGTACTAGAATCACCACGAGAAGATACCACGTTAAGTGTCTCGAGAGGAAATGTTTCATTTATTTCCTTTTTCTTGAGCACACTTTGGTGAGGATTCTCTAATCGGGACAAATGATCAGCAGCAAGGTTCTCGGCTCCTTTTTTATCACGGATGGTGATATCAAATTCTTGTAGGAGGAGAACCCAACGGAGCAATCTCGGCTTTGCATCTTGTTTTGCAAAGAGATATTTGAGAGCCGAGTGGTCCGTATACACTATGCTTTTAGACAAGATTAAGTATGGCCGAAACTTTTCGAAAGCATACACCACGGCTAATAATTCTTTTTCCGTCGTGGTGTAATGTGCTTGAGCTTCGGTCATAGTTTTGCTAGCATAGTGTATAGGCTGAAAATGTTTTGCTTTTCGTTGCCCTAAGACCGCACCTATGGCAAAATCACTTGCATCACACATAAGTTCAAAAGGTAGGTCACAATCGGGGGCAACCAAGATTGGTGCTTCAGTAAGCTTTTTCTTAAGAGTTTGAAAAGCTTCAATGCACTCTTGTGAGAAAATGAACGGAGTTTCCTTTTCAAGGAGACGAGTCATCGGCCGGGCGATTTTGGAGAAATCTTGAATGAATCTACGATAGAAACCGGCGTGACCAAGGAAACTCCGAATACCCTTGACGGTAGTGGGATGAGGTAGCTTAGCGATAACATCAACTTTAGCCTTATCGACCTCAATCCCACTCTTAGAAATCTTATGGCCGAGGACAATGCCCTCTTTGACCATGAAATGACTTTTCTCCCAATTTAGACAAAGATTAGTGTCTTCACAACGTTGAAGCATTTTGTCCAAATGGGAGAGACATGTGGTGAAAGAATCCCCAAAGACCGAGAAATCATCCATAAAGACCTCCATAGTTTTCTCGATCATGTCGTGAAAAATGGCCAACATACACCTTTGGAACGTGCCCGGAGCATTACATAAGCCAAAAGGCACGCGTCGGTAGGCAAACGTTCCATAAGGGCACGTGAAAGTGGTCTTTTCTTGATCTTGCGGGTCAATGGGAATTTGGAAGTAACCCGAGAAACCGTCGAGAAAACAATAGTATTCGTTTCCCGCTAGTCTTTCGAGCATTTGGTCCATGAATGGTAAAGGGAAATGGTCTTTACGGGTGGCGTCATTTAACTTTCGGTAGTCAATGCAAACACGCCATCCCGTTACCAATCGAGTTGGAATCAACTCGTTTTCATCATTTGTGACAACGGTAATGCCTCCCTTTTTAGGCACACAATGCACTGGGCTCACCTAAGGACTATCCGAGATAGGGTAAATCAAGCCGGCATCAAGGAGTTTAAGAACTTCCTTTTTGATAACCTCATGAATTTTACGATTAACCCTTCTTTGATGTTGAACCGCTGGTTTAAAGTCATCTTCCATTAAAATCTTGTGTGTACAAAATTCCGGGTTAACACCCTTAATGTCGGAAAGTTTCCAAGCGATGGCTCGCTTGTGTGACTTTAAAACCTTTATGAGAGCGGTTTTCTCCTCATCATTTAAATCTTTAGCAATTATGACGGGTAATTTATCGGTACCCTCCAAAAATGCGTATTCGAGATGAGGCGGTAAGTCCTTAAGTTCGACCTCTGGAGGATCATCAGAATTTTCAACAGATTTGATTTCCTCATTATGAAGTTCTATCGGAGGGAGGGATGATGGATCTTCATTAAGTAACTTCTCAATTAGAAGAATGTCTCCCTCCATGTCAAATACACCATCATCAAATGGAGTTGAATCACAAGACAACCAAGCTTCAATCTCTTCCAAGATGAAGTCACCTCCCTCAAACGGAGTGAGAGAGGGGGAAGAGAGAGCAACGGTATGGTCTAAAGAAATGGGATTGCCACTTAGTGCTTCATGAAAATATTCCTCGCATGTAGCATCAATGATATCAATTTGGTTAATTGACTCGCTATCATGCTTGAGAGGATATTTTGAAGTACTCTCAATATTTAAGACCAACTTTTCATCAATGACTCTAAGAGTCATTTCACCTTCGTAGACATCGATTAATGCACGAGCCGTTTTCAAGAATGGTCTTCCCAAAATAAGGGGGACACGGGGATCGGCATCAAAATCGACTACTACGAAGTCGGCAGGAAAATGGAACTTGCCAACCTTCACGAAGACATCTTCGGCAATACCTTTTGGAACAGTAACCGTTCGGTTTGCAAGTTCGAGAGTCATTCGTGTAGAAGTAAGTTCCGGGCGAGAAAGCTTTGTCCATACGGAAAGAGGCATTAGATTGATGCTTGCGCCGAGATCGGCCAAGGCTAAGCATTCATCAAGCTTTTGGAAGTCACAAGGAATGAGAAATTTGCCGGGGTCTCCTAGTTTTTCGGGTAACTTCTTAAGAATCACCGCCGAACAATTCTCATTCAATGGAGTTTTTTCCAATTCCAACAATTTTTCCTTATTGCTAAGGAGACTCTTGAATGTTGAAGCAAACTTTGGCATGTAGAGAAGAGCATCCGCAAAACTAATATCGAAGTGTATCTTTTGAAAGATTTCAAGAAACTTCATCATTTGACTATTAGTTTTTTCACGGAGCTTTTGTTCATTAAGCCTCGAAGGATAAGGAATCGAAGGCTTAGGCTTTGTCTTCGGACCATCGGGTTCCGGAATTGGAGATTGGACGACCGAAGGTTGGACGTTTGCGGTACTTTGTGGGCTAGTAATTTGCACTTTGTCCTTTGTCACCTTGGTTTCTCGTTCCACTTCCTTCACCGGAGAAGGAGTAGGAATCGAGGGTCCATTAATTGTCTTACCACTACGAGTGGTAATAGCTTTCAACTCACCCTTTGGGTTTGGAATGGTATTTCCTGGGAGGGTTCCCGAAGTTGAAGGTTGATTCAATTGGCACATGAGACTAGCAAACATGTTCTCAATTTTACTTTGAGATTGATCAATCTTTTGATTTGTATTCTTAAGTTCATTTTTAAGTTCATGACCTTGCTTCGAAATTGAAGTTTGAAAATCATTTTTCAAGGTGGTGATTTGATTTTGCATTGACCTCATATTTGCTTCATTTGACTTGATGTAATTAGCAAGTTCGTTTGAAGGAGCAATTGGGGCTTGGTAATTCGAAGCTTGAAAGCCTTGATTGAAATTACCACCTTGATTTGGGTATTGATTGATCGGGGCTTGAAATTGATTTTGAACATTTTGCCCTCTCGATTGGTTTTGATTGAATCTATTTGGATTGTTGGGTTGAGAAAATCCGGGTGATCCATTTTGATTGCTAACACGATAGTTCGGGTCAACTTGAGGACGGTATTGATTACCTCCTTGGTTGTAAGACCCGACTACCGCATTAACTTCACATCGACTACCATCGGTGGCAGTACAATTGTAGTATGCATGAGGGCCACCACAAGTGACACAAGTTTCTTCCACCTCCTTGACTTGAGTGGGTGAAGAAGTTTGTGGGGAAGATTGTTTCTTTTGATTGGAAAGAACCAAAGCTTGAATAGCCTCCGTGAGTTTGTGAATCCTAGCATCGGTGCTAGAAGAATTCACGGGAGATGAAGTAGAAGGTGAAGCATTCACTTGAGAAACAAATTGCTTGCTTCGTGAAGTACGAACCTTAGACTTATTTTCAATGATGGCTAAAGCATCTTTAGTCGTCCGATACAAGAGATTACCACCGGCGACGGCATTTAGAGAGTCTTGATCGGAATGGTTCAAACCATTATAGAAGGTATCGAGTTGATGTAACTCGGAGAAACCATGGTGAGGACATTTACGAAGTAATTCTTTAAAACGGTCCCACGCTTCACTAAAGGATTCATCAAATTTTTGAGTGAATTTGGTGATTTCATTTTTAAGGCTTGTGGTTTTTGATGGAGGAAAGAATTCATTCACAAATTTCGACACCAAATCTTCCCATTTTTCAATAGAACGAGGGGATTGTTTTTCAAGTCAGGTCCGGGCTGCCCCCTCGGGAGAGAAAGGAAAGAGAAGCAATTTGATTGCTTCTTGAGGAACATTCCTACATTTGATGGTAGATGAAATTTTGTTGAACCATCGAATGTGGGAATGAGGGTCATCCCTCTCGAAACCGTAATATTGATTTGACATTACTAAGGATAGTAACGCCGGTTTAAGTTCGAAATTATCGGCAACGATCGGGGGAACAACAATAGCATCTCCATAACCCTCGATGGGTGCTTGGAGAAGCTCACACATGGTACGTTCCTCCGCCATTGTGACAATGGGAGGATCGGGAATAGCACGAATCTCGGGTTCGGCTATTGAGGCGGAATGCCTACGATTACGTCTCCGATTACGTCTTCCCGTAGTATGTACGAGTTCACGTAAAGGACTTGTTGACGGAGAAGAACGAGTGCGCATGCACTAACAAAAACAACTCAATTAAAACAAGACCGAGGCAAAACACAAGTGAACTTAAACCTTAAATCAAACAAACGTACGGTAGCTCTTTGAAAGAAAAACGCACAGGGTGGCGGAGGAGCAAAGGTGGGCAATAAATGCTCCTTAAAAACCTGCTCCTTTCGGTTCGTCAATTTAATGACAAACCTCCTGAAACCTCCTTTAGAGTTTGTTAATCAATCAAAGGTGAGCCGAATTCGCAAGCGACATAAAGGCAAGTTTTATATCTTTTGTTTGGGAACTTAATATGATAATACTCCAAGTTGAGGAATATTATATTGAGATTGCTTTTATCTTTTATTTTAACACAATAAAACGACGAATGTTTTTTGGGTTTTTTTTGTTTTTATATGATAATATATATACAAAAGAAGAAGAAAAATATTTTTGTATTTTATGGGGTTTATGGAAAACGGGAACTTCACAAGGAAGGATCTCAAGTCACTAATCGTTAAAACCTTTAACAATATTGTCGCAACACAACCTCCCCGGCAGCGACGCCAAAATTTGATCCGTGTGTAGTATATATAAGTATAATATCGGATACCCGTGATACTTGGGGATTAACAAGCTAACCCTTTAGGAAAAAGGCCAACGTGCAAAACCCGTGAATACGGTGTGAGATACTGGATAAGTGATTACCTGGGTCGTGTCCCAGCGAGGTGTGAATCGAGGATTTCGTTATTGGTTCAGAATTAAAATGCTTGATGATTGGATTTTTGATTTTTTTGGTGTTTTTAACTTCTAATTAGGATGAGAAAAACAAATTTACAAAGAAAATTAAGGCACAAGTTAATTAAATTAAAAACGCGAATCGGGAAATCTAAACACGAGCCTAAAACTAAATCTATGGAAATCTAACCCTACAAGTGCCAAATTATTTTTCCTAAGATCTAAATGACAAAAGAAAATTTTGGGAAAAAGATTTGCATTTTTCTGATTTTTTAATTATTTATTTTGAATTAAAAACAGTTTAAAACTAATTAAATTATAGAAAATACTAAACTGTAAATAAAAATCTGAAATTTTTTACAAAAGTGCTTAAAGATAAGCAGAATGTAAGAAAAATAAGATGGACTTAACAGCTTAATCGGATAAGCTGTTAATAAGCAAAAAGGGCTTATAAGCTAAAAGGAAAAAAGAGGGTTAAATAAAAAGGTTGCTTGGTTTAACTGAAAAAGTCCCTAGGGCGTGTGGTGTGAGTGGTGGTGTGTTGTGTCTGTGTGAAGCCTGAGGTCCCAGGTTCGAATCCTGGCCTCAGCTTGTTGTTGAGTTTATTTTTTTTTCTTTTTGAAAACTGATTTAATAAGTGAAATAAGCAAAGTGAAAACTGCCAAACTTTTTTGAAATCCAATAATAAGCTCAGAACAGCTTATTTGTTGGATCAGTATGCAAAAGAGAATGAGCTAAGGATAAAAGCTAATGGGCAGTTAAAGCTAATTTCTATGGGCTAAATTAAAACTAAATAAGCTATAAGACTAAGAATAAAATGAACACAACAACTGAATGAGCCATAGGACAGGAACAATAAGCTCTTAAATAAGCAATAAGCACCTAATGAGCACAACATAAGCCAAAAAAGTCTGCTGATGTCTGATATGGACAAGGCTAAAATGGGGGTTTTTAAGCTAGTCAAAAGCTACCAAAAGCTATTCAAAAAAATCTAAAAAAAATAGGAACACTTAGATAAGCAGCCCAACATTATCTATGCCAAATTTTAGATCAATACATCTTATTTGGAACAAATGAGAGATCAAGGAAAATGGCTGATTTAGACAAAAACTGATTATGCAGCAGTTGATTTGTGCAGACTTGTGTTTTTTTTATCAAAATGGCTTCAAACCTTGGTGAATTGAAACCAACTCTTCACCATCAACTACATGCACTACATCAAACTTGAAAAAGCCAAAATCAAGCACAAAATCTGCTTATCTATGAGATAAGCAGATTTGAGCAGTTAAAAGTCTAAAAACTTGGACAATTACTCAAACTTGAAAAACCTTTCAAATAAGCTCACAACTAACTACCAACAGCTTATTTTACCAATATTATGTATGATCAAACCTCACAAATTGACAGATGAACAGTAATTAACCAGTTTTACCCATTTTGGGTCTTAACCCAAACTCTACTTATAAGGACTGTTTTGCAATTTTGCACAGAATAAGACCAAAATGAGCTAGGTTTCTGAAACACTAATGTCTAATAAGCTAATTAGATCCCTAATGAACAATATTCAATAAGTAATAAGTACTAGAATAAGCTAAGCTTATATTGATTGTTTTGACCTTTTTAAAGGATTTCAAGCAAAAACAGAAACTAGCTTATATTACTTAATGATTAACACTAAAGTAACAAAGATTTGAAATTTCTAATATAAAGAACAAAGAGGTTGATTAAGCAAATAAGCACAAAAATAAGCTATGCTACAGTAAAAGTAAAGAAAATACAAAAAATTTGAAATTTCTTACTTGAGACCCTAGCTAAACAAGGGTACCAAGTAAATGGTAGCTACAAGCTCTAGCTTGTTTTACAACAAGCTAGTAAAAGTCCACCTTGCCCAATCCATTTCAGGCAACTTCCAAATGCTTTCCTGTCTCATGCAAAAGTTGACTTTCATTGACTTTTCTAGAAATCTTTGATTGTGACTGAGTAAACTAGAATAAACTCACAGTAAGCTATAATGAGCTTATATGAGCTTATATAAACAACTAAGAGCTTTTTCAAACAACAAAACACCTAATTCGATTTAACAATGAGCTTAAAAAACTTGAACTTTCATTAACTGAGGAAATGAGTACAATGTGAAATAATTAAAGACAATTGAGCTTGAAATACACTTGAATTGATAATTAAAACTTAAGTTTCTACTGATTAAATATAAAAACTACAATTCGACTTAAAACTAAAAACTACTTAACTAACTGCCAACATTGGCTTACAAATGGTCTATTTATACTAAGAAATTAGGGTTTCTCTTGCTTCTGAGCTTCTTCTCTTCAATTCTTGGCCATTGGATCCTCTTGAAATAATCACAACCCTCCATCCTGTTTTTGGCGGGAAATCTGGTTAGTGGGATGCGTTGACCTTTTGAGTGGGGGAAAAGATGGTGGCTATGGCAGTGGAGGGGACAAGAATGTTGGGGGGACATGGGGGGGGGGAAGTTGTCTGGTGTTGGTTTTTCTGGGGAAGGAGAAAAGGTGAGGTGATGGTGTACGGTGAAGGAGGGAAAGGAAAAAGGGTTGACTATTTTGACCTGGGTTGTTTAGCTAAAAAGAACAGATCGGGTGTGGGCTTTGTGGGATTGGGTTAAGGATTAGATGTAGGCTTGGTGGGTTTGGTTATGGTTTAGTGATTGGGATTGGGTTTATGTTTTATTTATGGGATGGGTTTAATGGTTTAGGATTAGGCTAAAGTTTAGGGACCATATGTGTCATTTCTGAAAATTACGGGACCATTTATGCAACATTCTGAAAATATGTCCATGGACCAATATTGACCCTTTTGATATTTCTAAGGGTTGACTTTGACAATTTGAGCATAATCCCGGTCCAAACTCGTAATTTCCTTTCCCGGCTTCAGCTTTTCACGATTTTCCAATCCTGTGCTCGATTTTGTCTGTTTTCGCCCTGTTTTCGATCCTTTTGTACCTGAAACACATAAAAACACAAACCAAGGATATTTGCAATAATATATGGTGTATTTGGCCATTTTTAGTATTTTTATGGTCTAAAATGGGCATAAAATGATGAGTATTTACACACTCATCAGTAACCAAATCAAAAGAAACAATCATGTACGAAACACCATCATTATGAACAAAATTTTCAGAACCAACCCAGAAAATTTTACCACCCACTACTGCTTGACCAGACCGTTTAATTCTAATTGATTCACGGGGCAAACGGTCATTTGAAAGATAGTTCCAACATCTGGAACTCAATGTATAAACTGACACATACTATGGTCATTGACCGTAATACGGGTAATTAATCTTTAAAAGGGTAGGGTCTAAGGTGTCGGGATGGACACCGAAACCGATGACCATTTTTGGTGAATCAGGTTGATTCAAAAAGTAGGGACGAATATTCCTACAGATCTTTTTATCGATGGGTTCCAAAGAACAACCATCATATTTGAACCATACGAAAAGCACCAGACACCTTCAGAAGTAGCAATTGGCTTAAGAGTTGGAAGATTCAAAGTTGTATCTAGATTCATAAAGGCTAAATTTTCATTTACCAAAAACATAAAACCAACATTACCTTGCATATATGTTAAATTGAAACAACACATATCTGTTTCTGAAAAACCGTAACTACGGATGAAGTTTGGTAAGTCTATGGAAGACTTCCATTTCTTTGACACAGTACGAAACTGTAGTAAAGACTTAGCTGGTAGTTTCTTCATGATATCAACTTGAAGGTCGAATGGTATGTTGTCCGACATTTTTTGAAAATGTAAAGGAATGTATTAGTAAATGATTTTTAGTAAGCAATTTCGGTGTAAAAGATTGTGTGTAATTAGCGTAAAAATACCAGACTTAAATAGAATATATCTCGCGTAAAAAATTACACGTACACGGAATTGTCATAGAGTAGTCACATCAGTATATGTATATATAAGGAAAGATGTATATCAAAACATAGCGTATACACAGAAAATCAGATATACATAGCAATGACTTCAGATATACATAAATTCAAATGTATATTACATTTTGATGATACTGAACGAGGTGTGGTTATGTATACTAATATCACGTACTCATGGTTAGTTGATTATGTGCGTTCTAAATTCAAGTTGGATCCCAATATTCAGCTGAATTTTAAATTTTCTCACCCTTCATTTGACGTTCGAATGGATATTACTGATGATGATGAGGTAACTTTTTTACTGATTTCACTTATTCGAATGCAGGAATGCCACATCTGTATGTGGTTAAAGCGAAAGAATTTGAAGAAACTACATGTTTTAGGTCAACCCAAGAAAACCAAACGTTTTACAATTTTTTTGAAACAACAACAACTAACCAAAACATCGCGTCCTCTGCTTTTCAAGAAAACTCATGTAATTTCAATAATAATAAGTCTTTTTTTGATGATGGGCCATCTAAAATTTTTGAATCAAATGATTATGAAAATGATGGGTCCGGATATAAAGATGAGGCTTATTTCACATAACCAGGATCATCGTTTGCATTTGGGGCAGATGAAGATGTAGAAGTTGAAGAAAATGATGGTTTTTTTGGAGTTGGTGTTAACCCAAAACCTATTCACCATGATTGGAAGAACATTTTTTCATTAACTCCTGGCGTTCCTGAAACACCTCTTTACCAGTCCAAAGCAATAAGTTCAAACCAATACATTAGTGATTCTAATTTTTTTGTCGGAAAGTTTTTTGAGTCAAGAGAAAAAATAGACGTTGCAATTAGGTTGAAATGTTTAGTAGAAGGTTACCAGTTTTTAGTACGAAAGTCAGAACCAGACAGGTTTGATTGTAAATGCTTTCATTATACAGAACGCAAATGGAGAATTAACTCTAAACGCATTCAAGGTACAGATGTGTTTGTAGTTACATGTGTGAAAGATATTCACACGTGTCCCAAAACTCAAACATATCCTAACCATCGAAATGCAAATAAATAAATTATTGGTCACATTTTTAGTGATAAGTTAAAAGATAGTAGACGAGATTTAAAACCAAAAGATATGCAAAAAGACATGTTGGCGCAATATAAAACAAGTATATCTTACCAACAAGCATGGAGAGGAAAGGATTATGTGTTACAAATGATAAGGGGTTCACCGAAAGAATCGTTTGAAATGTTACCGTACTATTGTCACAATCTACAAAAAAAAAACCCAGGCACAATGACACGTATCAAGACAAACGAAAAAAGGGTTTTCGAGATGTTATTCGTTGCCATTGGTGTTTCAGTAAGTTATACTCATTTTTTTGAAATAAATAAATGTGATATGTTATTGTACATTTAGTTATTAAAATCTGTTTACAAATGGCATTTTTCAGATTCGAACTTTCGTACAAAATCTTCGCCCTCTGCTTGTAGTCGACGGGGCACATTTGAAGGGTCTATACAAAGGTACAAACTTGTTAGCTGTAGGCATGGATGGAAACAACCAAATTGTGCCCATTGCTTGCGGTATATGTAGAGGGGAGACTAGTGATTGTTGGTCCTGGTGGTTTTCAGTACTTAAAGAATGCATAGCCGATAGCGAGGATTTGGTTATCATATCTGATAGGCATCCTGCTATCGCGTTAGCAGTATGCAATGAATACCCGTTGGCGTTTCATGGTATATGTTGTCGTCATCTAATGATGAACCTTTCTTTGAAAAATAAAAAAACCAAGGGGCTATATTGGAGCATATGCAAAGCGTATACACCTGAGGAATTTGGTAGTAAGATGGAAATACTGAAGGCTATTCAGCCTGAGGCGTACAACAAGCTAGTTGAAGCGGATGTGCGAAGATGGTCCAGAGCATATTCCCCACGCACTCGTTACAATTATTGTACATCTAACAGCGTTGAGTCTGTTAATGCTTGTACTGTCAAATCAAGGAAGCTGCCAATCACAATGTTGACCGAGCAATATCGAAAAATGGTTCAAGATTGGTATTTTAAACGGCGAGAAGTTGCTGGTATTTATCTTCCAAAAGAAAATATATATTTTTTAAATGATTTTCTCTAATATAAAGTCACTGTTTTTTGTGTATGTGTTTATGTAGCGAAAATGAAGTACGAAATAACAGATTGGGCTGCCCATAAGGTGGAAAAGAGAAAAATCAAAAGCGCATCTTGGAATGTATACGGGATTAACCAAGATCGGTTCCAGGTTTACGATGGCCGATACTAGGTTATTGCTGTTACTAGGTTCTTAGGTCTAACAGATTGTGTGGAATACGTACAAGATTGGTTTAAAAAACCGAAATACCAAGCGACATACGCAGAGCCGGTTAATTTTGTTGGAGACTTTCACGAATGGGAGTATCCAACGCATATACAACCCATCACTCCTCCGCGAATGGACAACCCACAAGCCGGTCGGCCAAAAAATACTGACCGTATACCATCTCAGGGTGAGGAACCACGAGTACAACATTGCAGTAGGTGTGGTCAAGCGGGCCATAAATCTTATCAATGCAATAACCCGGTCATCCCTGATCCACTGTCAAAAAAAAAAAAACAAAAAACAATACCCAAAAAAAAAAATAAAACAGTGAACGAGCAACATGAAAGTCCCCCTACGTTCGACGCATACCGAAGTGAAACACATCATCACAACTTTCCTACTTATTACACACACCCATCCCAAGTATTTGAACATAACACATACAAACTGCAACCATATGAACAAGGTGAGGCAAGTCATGAACAAAATGCTCATTATAACCCGTCTCAAGGCTATGAACTATACGACTCCCAACCATACGCCTCTCAACATCTAAATGATCAAAACACTCAGGAATCTAATAATAGTTGGTTTAATTTCTTCGGTTTTTAACAAGTTTGTTCTATTTTGTTATGTATTTTCCTGTAATTGTAGTTAATTATATCTATTATACATTTATGGCGCGACCCGCCCGAAATTTTGTTTCTACCCGTTTGAGCCTGGGTTTGGGTTAGGCATTGGGTTGCTCTTGGGTCATCTAACTGTTGCCCTTCACTCACATGCTCTTCTTTTTCTTGAGATCCGGGATGATTAATTCTGGTATCTTTACCCGACGGTTATTTTGCGTTTTCCGATCCGACTTTGTGGGTTATTTTGTAACTACAGTGCTTTGTGAGGGGAGCTACAGTGGTATGAATAGTGTGTTTATTAATTTTTTAAGTTTGTGGTTGTTTTTAGGCCATTTTTTTTGCCACAGTCATTAGGTCGCTTATATCCACACTTTTGAATCTGATTTAGATGTTCGGCTTTTTTTCCCGATAAAAAAAAAAAAAAAACGAGTGGTTTCATCGTGTGTGAAGGATCTATTCAGGCACTGATTGTAGCTTCTGTTTTTTTTTATTGTTGTTGTTGTTTCTGTTGTTTAGGCCCTATCGCTTTTGCTTTCATAGTATTTATTGTGGTTTTATGATTGTGTATTTTGTTTAGGGTTTTATGCGATATATTGTTGCCTGTTTTGGATGTAAATAACTATTTCTGTGTAAGTAAGCATGTTTTACCTTTTATAGTGATCTGTAGGTTATTTTGGCCTTCTTTTGGTGACATTGGCTGCATACGTTTGTTGATGATTCTTTAAAAACATTGTTGTTTGGCATACTGATTACTTATAAAGTTTTTGCAATTGTTTTTTGGTTATCTATTTTTTGATGGCTCTTCCATCTCTGCGTTGATGTTTTTAGGTGTGAAACCAAATGCTAGATTGAAACCAATTGCTTCACGTCTTGCCCAAAATATGAGAAAGCTACTTTTGCGAAACCCAATAATCAATGACGAGGTGACTATAGATGATTGTGGCAACTCCCCGTTGCAAAGTCAAACTAAACATAATGTCATACCTTCCTTGACGTTGACTGTTGCTGTTTGTGAATATTAGTTTCTTTTATATAGTTGGTAGAACTTGTAGTATTATTTTTTTATGCAATATAGAGTTTATGTTTATGCTTTTGTCTTTTCAATTCTGGCCAGATGATATTTGGCTAGCAAATATGCGCCTAATAGCCCCGCAAGTTCCACTGAAGCATTGTTCTGATGCAACCGGCGTAGATGTGCCACCGACAAACAACTTATTTGGCAGCCATCGACTAAAACGATCTAATGTGAATATCCATATTGGTTAGTGATTGCTTACTTCTGTTGACTGTGTTCACAGGGTCCTAATTTTAAATCTTTTCCTGATGGCAAAAGCAAACATCCATGTTTGCGTATCTGTTAAAAAAATGCAGCCACACCTGTGTGTAAACGCGCTAGAGGGGAGCATATGTGCCAACGGATGCGGCTCCCATTTCGGCACATTCTCTTAATGGTACTGCTCTACCAGCAAGTTCATTGCCTTGTCCAGCTGCAGATGTAGATCATCCCGTTAGTGTTGATTTTCAAGGTTGATAAAATTAGTCTTTTATCCTTTATAGTTTCTGCACCAATTACTTTATTAGGTGTTGCTTTGTGTTTTCAATTGCTTGCAGCTAATATTTCGGCATAAAATGCGTGCCTAACAGCCCCGCAACTTCGGCTGAAAGATCATTGTGGTGCAACTGCCAATACAGCAAGGCTTGGTGTTTCCGAAGGTTACTTTCTTTTCTATAGTTGTTACAATTTTCTATGCTATTTTTTTTATGCAATGTAGAATTTATCTTTATCTTTTTTGTGTTTTCAATTCTCAGCAGCTGATATTTCGGTACGACAGACACGTCTAACAGCCCACCAATTTTTCCTGGAACGTCATTGTGTTGCAACCGACTTACATATGCCGCTGAGCAACACTTTCTTCAGTAGCCATCGACTGAAACGGTCTAATATGAATATCCAGATTGGTTAGTGGTTGTTTACTTCTGTTTATTCTATTCAGAGTCGAATGTGGCCCTTATTTTGTATAATCCTCTTGATAATGCTGCTTTAGCAGTAACTTTATTGGGCCATCCAACTGTAGGTACAAATTATGACATTAGTCTTGCTTTTGAAGGTTGATTAAATGAGCCTTTTGTGGTTTATACCTTTACCTTTATGTCGATGATTTCATTGGCAGCTGTTGAAATGTGACTATGATGTACGTGGTCAAACCATTTCCTTCGCTCAGGTGATACAACGGTCATTGGCTGGCTTATTCATAGGAAATTTATAATCAAAAGTATAATACAGTGCCTTAAAGTGTGCTGGACGAAGACTTTCTGATGTTTGTGCACTATTTTACTGCAGAATTTTTTTAAATGCTTGCATCAACCAAACGCCTATATTCAAAATCACTCCGAATAAGAAAGGTCATGACTTATGTCAGCTCTTATTGTTGTCGCAGTTTCTTCATGGCCGGGATAACAATTCACCAGACAGGTATTAACGACACACCCGCCTCAAGCATTAAGGCAATTCTTACAACTGCTAAAGGTCATTATTAATACTTTGTGCCTTTTACCATTATTTCCATTCAAAATGTTTTATCCCTGCATTTCTATGCATTTTAGGGGCCGAAATTTAGCAGTTACCTCAAACAGATGTTTACTGATGCCTTTATTTTCTTGGCAGCCCAGGCATATCAAGTACAGAAAGTCACTTTCTATTCACGGCTCTTGACTAGATTTCTGTGGCAGAAGAAACATGTGCCTCGAATCCAACTAATGTAAAGTTGGAGATACAAATACACTGGCTTTGCAGAATCTGCCTTCACCAGGTCTTCATGCGTACCTTTATACAACAGCACGCATAAGCGTGTGGATACTAACACCCATCGTTGTTTGAAACTCAGGTGACAATTCTAAGTATGTTGAAAATCAAACAGCTTTGCACAATCTGGCTTCACCAGGTCTTCATGCGTACCTTTACACAACAGCACGCATAAGCGTGTGGATACTAACACCCATCGTTGTTTGAAACTCAGGTGACAATTCTAAGTATGTTGAAAATCAAACAATTGATCAAACAAGTGTTAGCGAGGCACCCATCTCACCTATTAAGCCATGCTAAAGGTCAATACTAATAGTTTACGGTTTCTTGCCTTTATTTTATTCGCATTGCAGGCATACCGAATGAAAAAAAGTGGCTTTGTATGCATGCCTTTTCACCAGATTCCTCTGCAAGCAGAAACAACTACCTCCAATCCAGCTAACGCAGAGTTAGAGATCCAAATGACCTGACTTTGCAGGCTTTGCCTCTACCAAATCTTCATACGTACCTCAATTCAACAGTATGCATAAGCGTGTGGGTTTTGTAGTTGATTAATACAGTTGATGCCCAAAAGGTAATCTAAAACTTTGTATATATAATATATATATATATATCTTATGACAATATACATCTGTTTTTTGAGCAGTTACCTCTTCACGTAGGTTCGATCTATTTGAGTAAAAAATAAATGAAAGTATTTTTTATTTATGTATGGCAAAGGCAACCGATATAAATTTTCCATTCAAAGATGGTATAAGAGATCACAAAAAACCTAAAATGTTTGCTAGAAAAACAAATCGTTACCATGACAGTAACAAAGAATGTATGATATTTTTGTTTTTCCCAATACTAATAGTTAGTATTCTGTTGCGATTATAATTATCCTATTTTTTTGGCGTTCTCATAATTACACTTCTATAAAAGATTATACTGAATAGCACAATACAATTGCTGGAAAAAAACTGCGCAACCAAAGAGAATGCTGTCATGACTGGTTTGAGGCAAATCACTTCCTTGCAGTATCCTGTCCCGTTTCCCAGTTTTTGTTTGTTATTGGATGATACTGTTGATTTGTAGCTTCTATATATCTGTATTTACGAATATGCAAAAAACAAAGCAAGTTTTAAAAGTATAAGGCACAAGCTTTTGCCCCTGACAGATAAAGAAAAAACAATTAATCTTTGGGCACCCTTGAGGTGCAAAATTTGTTTTTTATCACACGCCTTAGGTTTTTTGTTATCTCTTCTACCATCTTTGAATGCAAAAAAATTATCGCATGCCTTTACTGCAGCACTCATCACCGATAGAATAAAACTCTTAACAGTTAGTGCGAAACCAAAAAAATCAGTGTCACAGGTGATTTTGGAATTTCGCTGTATACTATTCATCATGTTATCTGCATTAAATATATGGGTATGCACGAAGAAACAAACATTTCCTTTTAGAATAACGAGGTATGCATCCTGTTGATTATTTTACTTTTTTATGCAATATCATTGTAATTTACTCTTTTTAATCAAATAGGAGGTATGCTACTATGGTTTGTAAATATGTTTAGAAGCTAATAACGATTTCCCATTGTAGATATGTAATTATACCCGTTTCACCCATTAGTTTTTTTTTTTTTTTTTGGTATTTCCTGCACCTATTCTTTAAAAGTCTATTTTCTCAAATCAACAAATAAAGGAGTTTTGTTGTTGGTATAGATTGATTCGTCTTAATATTTCGCCTGTAGGTTTTTCTCACTTTTGCTGATTATCTGCTTTGAGACTTGCCGGTTTATTCCTGCTATAGCCTCATTTGTTAACGTTGTTTATTTGTCGCTGGTATTCGTTAATTTAGGTTTTAAATAATTATTTTGTTTGGCTGATAGAATCTATGCCCATCATTTGCAGCTTGTCATTTTAACATGCACGTGCCAAAAAAGAAAAGGACATCCAGAAGCTCCAGCCACGGTAGAAAGTGCAATCACAATACAAGAATATACAAGTTACACCAGCTCTGTATCAAAGGACAATAAGAGTATTAAAAAAAGGATTTCCTAAAGATCTAAAACCACAATCCCTTTTGCAGACCTCCGCTCTCTACCGTAGGTGCCAAATAAGCTGTTCATGTTCTCAGTGCAGTAAAGATTACAAATGCAATATAAACCTATCTGTCAGGCATTCAAATATACTTATAAATGAATGAAACCAGTTGCAGCAGCAAACAACAACAATAAGTTTGACTGCATGACTTGAAGAGAGGTGCACAAGACAGAAGACCATCGCCAGCATAAGTTTAATTCATTTTGCCTCCTCTTTCAGTAACGATGTTGTCCACATTCTATTAGCTTGGCAAATAATGATGTATAAAGTAGACCCACTATAGCACATTAAAACCGTAGAAGTCAGTAATGTTTGCTAACATTTTCTTTATGTAACTTTTCCTTATGTAAATAAAAATCCATTCATTTATTTGGTTGGTTTAAAATCATTTGTTTCTTTAAACTTTGGAGCTTCACCCAGAAACAAAAACGTATGAACACTGCTGCTGCACAAAACACAGGAAACCACTAACACTGCTGCCGCACAAAACACAGGAAAGCCTACTAATGCAGGTCATATGATGAACACACCTGGGCACAACAGAACATCTAAAAATGTAGTTTATAGATACTCCAGACATAAATTGATCTTCGTTACGCTATCAACCAATGATATAATTTGGATTATTTCCTAAAATTTAAATTCCAATTATACAACAAAAGTATGCAACATATTACATCTCAGAATTTCCGGCTTCAAGACTGACTCTTAATATAAAATCAATGAACAATGAAACGTCTAGAAAAGAAAATGACATGAACATAAGCGTATGAACCAAACAAAGAATGCTAACTTAGTCGACACCAACAGTTAAACACATCATCAAATCGATGAACCAGCTATCGCATAACATCTAATACAAACACATCTGTGTATATTAATAACGAGAATATAAAATTCACCTACACCAAAACCATCCCAGACTTGGCAACTCTTAAAAAAATATTCTTAACATCAACAAAACTCAGCTCTGCCAACAAACTAATTAGCCTACCATTATCCTTAAACAACACACATCTTATGCTTTGCATACCTGTTGCCTGATTGTACTAAAAAAATGCAGCAACAAACCATTACCTATTAACACATCTGTAGTTCACCTTAATACCAAAATACCGCTATCTTCTAAACAGCAAGAAAATCATCAAATGATACATTGCAACAACCATAAATACAAAACTTGATTAAATCCAAAGCAACAAAGACCTAAACACCAGCCAATATTTCTTGCAGACAATCACATACTATCTAATTCACACAAAATCTGTCTACAAGAAGCAACACTTTCTTTTGCTCCTTTCATTTATACTTCAGCAACATCTTTACATTCATTAGCCAACAAATCTTTAACAAAATGAAAATCAGATATGACAGTAACAACAACTACTCAGTGACAAAAGTTCATAACATAGTAAACAAATTACGTAATAAAACACAAACTTAGATTATAGATACCTGTTCATCATTACAATCCAGTTCCATATACAAAAAACTAATAACCAAACCATATTAAAACCCACCAAAACAGCCTGTGCAGCCACAAGCTATTCATAAACATCCATAATATCCATATGCTCCTGATTCTCCCTCAGACCATCACGAACTTCAATCTGCAAACCCATAAACACCTCCAACCTCTTACGATCCCTCACTTGCTTTTGACGGAGACACTCATAGGTGTCACCACCTGCCTCTTCCACATCGTGATCTAATGACAACACTTCTTCCATTCGCTGTTGGCGCTTTGCAATCTTTGCTTCTAACTGATCGCACTTTTCACGAACCCAACAGGGATGCTTCTTCTTCCATGTGTTCCTGCATAAAAAGAAACTTAAATCCTTGATGCAACTTTTGTGATCCAGAAACATCTTTCAGTTCATTGATTAGAGGAGTGTTTTCAGCCATTGAATAGATTTTTTTGTTAGGTAGATGCTTCGGGTTTTAAAAACTTATTAACAATTACTCTATATATAATTAGTGATACACTCTTTCTAATATATTTTGGGTCTAATACAACCGGTTTAATCATTACAAAACTTAAATGAGGCATTGATTCTACCAGCAATGGTTTAGTTTCCCATGCAGAAATATGGAGTTTAGGTTCTAGAACAGTGATGCGTGGTTTTGCAACCTTACAACAGGTTTTACCTCTCGAGGGATCTCAAGAGGCTTACAACCCCACCAGGCAGTGTACCTGACCGATGTAGTATAGTGTAGTGGTAAGTACGGGGGATTGATCGTTCTCCACAGGGAATAGTGTTCGTTAGGTATGAAAAACTACTCTAATAGGTCTAAGGGTGAGAGAAGATTCTTTTTATGTTTTTAAAATTTTATGAAAGCAAGTAAAATCTCGGGTTTGAAAGAGTGGGCGGAATTAGTTGCTAGTCAACTAACCCAAATAACTACGAATGCAAATAAAATAAAATAACTGAAAATGAAAAGGTGGTAAAACTTATGTGGAGAGAAATGTGTTTACTTAGATTTCCTTACTCCCTAACTATCTTTTACCGGTTGATTAGTGTGTATTAATTGCGTGGATGACGGGTGTATTCCTTAATACCATTCGTGGGGTGGCGTACGTACTTCCCCAACTCTACAAGCTCCTACTTCACTCCTATGTCGAGCCGGCTAGGAAGCTCCTAACATGGGATCACTAGAATTCGCTTGTGCATTAAATACAACCATAAAAACCTTAGTACGCATTGGTTCATTGTAACACCCCAACCCGGCAAGGGTAAAGATGTCACACTAATGGTTTCACATCAGATCAAAACAAAGCTTACATTTCAAGTAATACAGAAAATCTCAAAGGTTACAAATGAAATTCAGAAATTTACATGGTTACAACGGAAACAAAACTAAACACTAAGTCTGCTAAAGCAACTCCTTCTACTGGTCTCTACTTCAGAACACTATCAAAGTCTTCTAAGTCCAAAAGTCTCTTCACTCATACCCAAACCCGTCGTCCTGCTTATTACCTGCCGCACACGAAAAGAAAACGTGCGGCTGAGCTTAAAAAGCTCAGTGAACAGATACATATACAAAGCAAAGAATAACGAAACAGAAATATAATATGGGCAATGGGAATGTCATAAGGTATAAAAGAAATAAATGGATAATAAGAGAAGAGTAGGATAGTCATCTACCACGAGCCCAGAAACAGATCATATCATATCGTAACCATAATCTTCATAATCATATAGAGGGGAGACCTCTCAGATAATCAGATAATATGAGGGGTGTCCTCATTCTTCAAATGGAGTAGCTAGCTCCCAGATATATGTGAAAGGCGTGTATTGCACACAGCACCAGTCACCAGACAAGTCATATCATATCAGATTAAATCCACTAAACAGATCAGATCTAGGATTGCAATCCATACGCCCCCCAGAAACATATATAATCCATAATCAAAGTAATGCGCATATCATAATCAGAATGGGGACGGTGTGAGGAATCACTCACCCACACATGAGTCATGCCAGTGGTGCATCACAGACACGGCCAGGTTACCTTCCTGGCTAGGTAACAGAAAAGTGGCTCGGGTATCAAACTAAGAGTCAAGGTCAAAGGTCAAAGGTTCATATCATAATCAGGGTGTCATATCAGAAGGTTCAATATCAGAAGTTCATAATCAGACCAGTCAAAGTATCAGAAGGTCAAATATAGAAGGTCAATATCCAAAAAGGGTCAATGTATCCGATGGTCAAATCTTCAAAAGGTTCAATATCAAAAGTACTTTTCAAAAGGTTTTCTCTTAAGGTTCATTTAAAAACAATCATTCAAAAATAGTTTTCATAAATGGTCTTTCAATTAGTTTTCATAAAACGAACTTCAAAATAGTTTTCTTAAAGTCAATATATCATGCTTGAAAAACCCTTTCAAAATACTTTACTTAAAACATTTCCATCTCATATCAAAAAGGTCTTCATATCATAGGTTCAAAATCAGAGATCAAAGGTCGAAGCAAAGGTGTCATAGCAAGGGATCGTAACAGAGTATCAAATCAGAGAATTTAACAGATCAGAAAGGATCATAGGAAACCTTACAGAGGAGGTCAGAATATCTGTACCTTATACCGCAATTGAAATCACAACAGAAAATATCAAAGTCGGAAGCAAACTCCATCTTCAGCGAATCTACACGAATTCATGACTAACTTATCAAAAGCTTATTTAATTCAGATTACTTATTTAGTCGGCTTTCCAGTTTTAGTAACTTTCCATATTCAGTAACTTTCTATTTTTAGCAGGTTTCTATTTTTAGAAAGTTTCCATAATTAGCATGTTTCCATATTAAGTAAGCTTTAACACGACTTCCCAATTTAGTGACTTTTAGGGTTATAAATGATAATTAATAAACTTTAAGACTTAATATAATCAATATTATAGTTTAGGGTTTAATATGACAACTTATCATAGTTTAAGGTTTAAAGTGTAAATTACCCAAGTTAAAGGTTTATTTACGTCAAATGATTAAGCTTAGGGTTTATATTGTAAATTTATTCCATAAATGACAATTTAGGCTAGCCGATTTAATGGACACTTTACCGTATTTCCAATAAGTCAAGCTTGACACGAAACACACACGGGGTCGCACCCACTTATACACTCCTAGGTACGCACACCATTTATTACCTCACGACTCCAAAATAACATACACTCCCCATAAACCTAGTCGAGACACCTCTTTTACATTTCACACATGCACATGCAACCTATCTTAACTCATACTTATATGTGAACACAACATATGTATATGTTCATGAAAAAAAAAAAAACACCACCAATCGACCCCACAGCTCCCTATATTCGAATGCAGTATTACAAACTAAAACACAAACAATACAAGAAATAGATGGGGCATGGGGGTCCGCAAAACCATGCACACATTCAATACTTAAAATCCAAATCCCATTCTTTTGACTCAACAAGATTATCGACTGTGAAGGAAACCACAATCGATCTATATCACCAAAACATCACGCTCAGCCACTCTTTCAACCTTCAAACTCAATGAGACAGCATACATGGATAACAAGAAACGACCATGACATACAAACCCAACATAGCCTACTCTCTACTCTTTATCGGTTCTTAACACACACTCTTGTACCTAGTTTAAACGACATACGAACACATGCAGGCAGTCCATATTGCACGCACGTATCACACACAAACACAATACAATTGAGTCGACGAATACACCACCACACACACCACACTACCCGCCTGATAACAGCCCCACATGCTCGATATCCCCATGATACACGCACACACATATATAACGAGCTAAGTAGTCGCCGAAGATCCCACAAAATCAAACCATTATCCATATAAACACACATGCCCGTTCCACATTAATTCTTTATTTTTAATTCCAGGTTGAAGTTGTATAAAAGAGACCGAGATTAAAACTTAATAACCAGATTGTAGGCGTATAACCAAGCAGATTCGAATGTCCCCAAAACCAAAACAAGTCGACGTATAACTTCATGATTTCATGTGGTGTGTTTATATATATATATATATATATATATATATATGTTTCTTTAGCATGTTTCATTTCTGATCTACATATGACGCATATATATGTCGAAAAGATTTCAAAACAGAATGATATATGGTACCTTCGAGGCTGAATAACACAAGACCACGGAGTACAAAAGGAACCGCGAATCGAAACACCATAACCACAAGAGTACCCTGATCGAACCAAACTTTAACCTCCCTTCGAACCCAAAGCCATCCACACGATCTGACCGAGGCTGGTACGCCACCAACCGCTCGTCCACCTTGTCCCACTCCTCGTACTTCTTTTCTTGTGGAACAAAAAAAAAAAAAAAAAAGGGCAGCCGCCTAATATAGGTTCTTAGGGTTTATGAGTATATAAAGAATGTGTATATTCGGCTGGACATAATGAAGAAGTGGAGGAGAAAATATAGGTCGAAAAAGATGGGAATGGGAGATCAGTTTGCCTCTCAATTTAGCAATAGTTTGACATTTCCATCTTTACATGTGGTGTACTAATCTTTTATTCTTTTTGGACCCAATGTGATCGAGTATGATATGTAGTATAGTTCGAATATTATTTACTTACGTTGTAGTTTTAAACATTTGAGATTTTTATCATATCTTTTTTTTTTTTTTTTTTTTTTTTTTTTTTTTTACTCAAGTTGTGCTCGGGTTTAAAGGTTCAATTCATTAATGGATTTTAGGAGCCATGTTTGAGGTTATTTAAAATTTTTCATTTCTATTATATAGTTTAGGTGTCCTTGAAAAAAATTAAAATTTGAGGGGTAATTTAGGGATTTCAACTGAATGGAAAAATGAGGGTTTTACAACCATAAAAACCTTAGTACGCATTGGTTCATGTTTCTTAAGACGTTCAAGCAAGTTACCGAATAGGAAGTTAGCCAGTTTTCTTAAGCCTAACATAGATGAACAATCATCCCATACAACTAATAACACACTAATAACCAATAATCAATAGCTAGGTTTCATTAGATCTAAGCAAACACAAGATAAATCTAGCCTAGCATGTTAAACAAAAGACAAGAACAAGATAGAATCAAACAACACATAGACATATTGAATGATTAATTGATAACTTATCTTCAATGTAACATGGAAGATCTCAAGGCAAAAAGCCTTGAAAAAGCTGCTAAAATCGTCTTAGGGTTTTTCACACACAAAGTTCCACACTAATGACAAAAAATTGCAAAACTATATATAGAGATTAAGGGCTGACGGCGTCACGTTGTAGATTCTGACGCCGTCACCTCGCCGCTTTTAGGGTTCCCGGATGGCCTTCCTGACGCCGTCCCTCTTTAGACCTCCAAAATCCGTTCTGGCTTATCAAGGCTTGACGCCGTCAGAAATAAGCTTGACGCCGTCCCTCTTTAAATTAAGCCGTGACGACCTTGATCACTTCAAAGGGTGACGCCGTCAGATTTTTCATGCAAAATTCTCTGGCTTATCATGAGTAATTTTCATATCCACCTTTTTCTTGCCAAGCCATGACGCCGTCCAGGGCAATCCCTGACGCCGTCAAAGGTACTTTTTAGCTGATTTTGAGACTTTGTCATTTTCTTCACTTTTATGCTCCAAAAACGTCCAAAATGCTTCCTTTTCCAGATTTCTTCTCCAAAGTACCTAAAATGACAAAAGGAACGATTTAGGGCAATATTTGATCAAATAAATACGATTTAGGGCTTAAATGACCCCCTAAAAGCGGTACACTTTTCGCTTCATCAAATACCCTTACACTTGAGATTTGCTTGTCCTCAAGCAAATGCGCTTTTATTCTAATCAAAATACAAGTTAGGGGTCATTTAACACTAATATAAAAGTAATTACAATAAATAGTCGTTCCACTTTAATCATAATAAGCACGGAGATTACACACTAGCACCTCACAAGTAGTGTTTAGATACTCACATCTCTCAAGTGTCATCAAAATAAATCTCATAAATGAAAACGGATAATATCTCTCACTACCTGTCATAGCAAATAGATTACCATAGGCTTGGGAAAGGATCAAAAACCTCCTCCACTAGGCGTAAGCACCTAAGATAAACTATCAAAGAGGGCTTTTAAATGGGTTATAACGTTAGGTGTAGGGATATGATAAACACGGTTTTGTTGGATAAGGGATATTTTACTGGTGGCGAGTTAAAGATCTTGGTTAATTACATGTACTATACAATGTTGCTAAGCCAAGACTAGACTCAATCTTAAGCTAAAAACAAAATAACAAAAACATAAAATAAGCATAAAATGAAACGGGATGGTAGTCCGTATGTTTTTTTCTATTTTTCTTTTTCTCATTTTTTTTGTATTTTTCTTGATTTTTTCGATTTTTTTTTTCATACACTTTTGCCCTACCATCCAAAATAATACATCGTAGGGGCGTTGCATTCCCCTTACACTTGAACTTTTACATAACTTTACAATTACTATTCTATCGACTCGAATTAAGATAATTGAAAAACTTGGAGTACTTTTAAAATATTTAGCACATATGGGGGTAATAAATGATGTTCTTCCCCATTACTCCATTACACTAGTACTTTACCCATGAGTCCCAATCGTCCCAAAACAATATGTACAAGGATATGACTCGACTTAGCAACCATGTAATCAATTAGATAATTAACTTGGGTTTAAACAAATGTTGTCACAATAATGCACTAAAGATGAGTGCATACAAGGTGGGCTAAGGCGATTTGGGTGTACATTTAAGTGGGGTGTAACAAATTCTTCCTTTAAGTAAAATGCTTAAAGGTCAAAACGAAAAGATAGGCTCTGAGGGGTGTACTAGGGGTATCGTGTACTAAAAATGAGTACAACGCAAAGGGTGTGGGAGAATTACTTGACCAATGTAGCCAAAGTAATTATAACAAAAACACAGGTGTAAAACAATGGGTTAATCCTAATGCCTCTTATTATGTAGTAAATCTAACTACACGAATGTAGTCTCACTTGTGGCCTTGGAATGTTCCTAACGCAAGTTCTAGAATCTAAGTGCTACCGGTACACACATCATAGCATAAATGCTTTTCCTACCAATTCTAGGGGCGAACCTCACATATTTGGGGTGGAAAATTTTTTAGTGGTACGGTTTTTGTGCTAGTCATATAACTCCTATCCGTGAGACGCTCATTAAGACCAAAGTTTCACTCCTATATGTTGTAAAAAAATTTAAATTTGGCACTAAAATTGCCCTAACAGGTATTTATCTCAGTTTTATTACACATCTACCATCAAACAAACAAAAATCAAGTGCAATTGCATTCTCTAATCGTACTTTTACCCCCCCTTACACTTAAGATGAACATTGTCCCCAATGTTCAAATAACAAGATGTAAAAGCATAAAGTAAAAGAATGAAATCAAATACTCCCCTGATTCGCTCGGTGGATAGAGAAATAACATGGTTAGATCTTCTTCCAAAGTAATGTTGAAGCTCCATGACTAATGCATCGCCATAAGCTTGATCCAACAAACATTTCCTTGTCCAAAATAACCTGTTAAACCTGAGAAAACAAACACGAAAACCTGCATAACATCGGCGGGATAAACTCTATATATAAGGATATAATGCTTGTGGAATGATAATTTTGCAGATTCCTGGAGATTATAAGTTAGAGATTTAATAAAAACTTTTTATGAAAACAAAACTTTCAAAAATTTTCAGAAAATTAAACCTGACGCCGTCAGGTTTTAAAGCCTGACGCCGTCAGAAATGATCTGCCAGAATTCTCATGTTACGTTTCCGGAAAAATTTTGGAAAAAACTATACCTTACTTCCTGGAAATCCTGCAAAACATCATTATGACTCGATACAAGCATTTGACTCAAACAAATACTAATATGTATGTTCATTTAATATTATTACGATACATGTTCATTTGTGTTCTAATAAACCGATTTGGATTTCCCTTACACTTAACTTTTGCAAAATACCTTTATATGTAGTTAAGACGAAGTTAAAAACAAAATAAAGCATTTTCACCATTAGTTTTTGAACATGAATCAATAATAATAAAATTTAAACATACATACGGAAACAAATAAAATCAAACTAACAAATAAATAAACACACAAAGCAATTAAAGCTTGGGTTGCCTCCCAAGAAGCGCTTTTCTTTATTAACGAGTCTTGTAGCTAGACTCAAAGTCCTTCTACCCTATGTAAGTGAGTTCGTCATCGAGGACGTCTTTAGGGTTAAGCTTGGATTGAAGTTTCCTATTGGTATGCTTAGTACAATATATCTTTTCAAACTTCTCTCCATCCGGGTCATACAATGTCATCTTTATATGCCATGACCCATCTCCATCTTTGGGTGGTTTGTCCCAATCCCACTTATGATCATCATCCTCATGAGTCCACTTATTCATTCCTAGGTTAATTGGCAAAACTCCTAGGAAATCAATCATCTTCCTAAAAACTAGAGGGTCTTCAAATGGATCCAATTCGGTGTCCCTAGCCAAGAGTTGTTCTACCGTATGTGTTCGGTTAACAAAGTCCTCTTCTAGGTAAAATGGGCATTGGGGTCCAATGAAGTCTCTATTTATCCAAGGTCCATATCTAGATGGTCTCCTATTTAATTCTAACCAATGGGGTGTTGGTTCATCACTAGTATCATAGGCATGTTTCTTCACATCATAGACTGACGAAGTATCTCCTTCCCCTACCGCTATCTTAGATTCCTTACAATCAATCATAGTACTAGCGGTCGCTAAAAATCCTCTACCTATTAACAAGGGGCATGTAGGGTCGCTAACCATATCAAGGACGTAGAAATCGGCTAAAATGGTTAGTTTTCCAATGTGTACTAACACGTCCTTAACTACTCCAACCGGGTAAGCAACACTTCCATCCGCTAAGCCTATTATCACCTCGGTTTCTTCAAGTTTTCCAAGTTTTAGAGAGGTGTAGAGAGGTAACGGAAGTAGGTTAAGGCTTGATCCAAGATCGGCTAATGTGTCATAAGCCTCCGAATTACCGATCTTGCAAGGTAGAACAAATAAGCCCGGATCATCTAACTTCTTAGGTAGCTTGTTTTGAACAAAGGCGGTCCCTTTTTCGCCTAACTTGAGCTTCTTCTCATCCAACACTTCAATAATCGGACTTTCAAGGTGGAGCTCCTTGAATTCTTCGTCAAGGTTTTGAGTGGGAGGTGTTTCAACTACAACTTGGGTTTGTTTGAAACACGTGCTCATGGAATTGACCGAATAATATTGTGGACAAGAACTAGGAGACGTAACCGATGAAACGGCGTTGACGTTTAGTTTCGGGTTCTTGACCGTGTTGCTAGGGAGTGCTCCCATTTCTCGGTCATTGAGGGCTTTCAACAAGGTGTCAATCTTATTGGTCATCTCGCTTTGTTTTTGTTTGAAATCGGCTTCAAACTTGGCTAAACGAGCTTCTTGAGATGCCATAAATTGAGACATCAATCCTTCAAAGTTATCGGTACTACCATTGCCGGAAGGATTGTTGTTGAAAGTACGGTTCGAGTTGGAACCGCTTGATTGGAAACGATTAGGTGGGTTGGAAGAATTGGTTTGTTGTGCGTTTTGGTTTTGTTTCCACCTAAGGTTCGGGTGATTTTTCCATGAGGGGTTGTATGTATCACTTAGGGGTTTGGCTCGGGTTTGAAAGTGTACCACTTGTCTCCCGCTCCGTCGGTACGCGAGGATGCGTAGTCCGCAAAAGCTTGTTCGGGGAGTTCCATGCAATCACGAGTGTCGTGGGGACCACTACATAATTCACATGAAGAAGTGATTTTGTTCACTTGGCTTGAAGGTTTAGGAGCCTCGTAGGATTTCATAAGAAACTTGACTTGGTCTTCAAGTTCTATGATCCTACGGTCGGAAGTGCTTGAATTATTCGAAGGCAAAGATATTGCCTTGACCGTTTTATTCAAATCACGGGGATCACTCCAACTTTCGTTGTCATAAAGAGCAAGATCTTCTAGGAGAGCCCATGATTGTTCCGCACTTAGATCACGTAGCTTACCACCGGCCGATTGGTCAATGGTTTGCCTCGTGGAGAGATTGATATGGTCATAGAAGATTCGGACTTGGAGCCAAAGTTCTATGCCATGGTGAGGGACTTTTTGGAGTAAGTCCTTGAATCGAGTCCATGCCTCGTAGAGGGTTTCACCTTGACGTTGTTGGAACATCAAGATATCATTCCTTAGCTTGGTAGTTCTTCCCGATGGAAAAAACTGAGCAAGGAAACGAGTGGTGAGATCATCCCAAGAGGTGATGGATCCTGCGGGTAGACGCTCTAGCCATTGACTAGCTTGGTCCCGCAGAGAGAATTGAAAGAGACGCAGTCGGGTCGTCTCTCGAGTGGCAACATCAAGGTCTATGGAATCAACAATTTTGAGAAAGTCCTTGAGATGTTGATTTGGATCTTCGGAACGAAGTCCATGGAATGCGCATCCGCTTTGCACCAACCGGATGGTGTCGGATCGCAAGGGAGTGACATTGGCTCCTTGAGTGAGCTCAATGGTGTTTCGATAGCCATGGTGGCTAGGACGGGAGTACTCTCCTAAAGTACGGGCTCTAGGAGGTGGTGGTGGTTGTTGTGGTGGTGGGATGTTGGGATCGAGGATATTACCATCTTCCATGATGTCGAATGGTAATGGTTACGAACAAAGAAACGAAGAAAATAGATAGACTAAAGAAAACCTAGAAAAATAAAATAAAAATCTCACTAGAAAGGAATCTAGTGAGTAGACCTATAAAATAAAAAATTCAACCTAAACAATAACTATTCCCCGGCAACGGCGCCAAAAACTTGATGCATGGTTTTGCAACCTTACAACAGGTTTTACCTCTTGAGGGATCTCAAGAGGCTTACAACCCCACCAGGCAGTGTACCTGACCGATGTAGTATAGTGTAGTGGTAAGTACGGGGGATTGATCGTTCTCCACAGGGAATAGTGTTCGTTAGGTATGAAAAACTACTCTAATAGGTCTAAGGGTGAGAGAAGATTCTTTTTATGTTTTTAAAATTTTATGAAAGCAAGTAAAATCTCGGGTTTGAAAGAGTGGGCGGAATTAGTTGCTAGTCAACTAACCCAAATAACTACGAATGCAAATAAAATAAAATAACTGAAAATGAAAAGGTGGTAAAACTTATGTGGAGAGAAATGTGTTTACTTAGATTTCCTTACTCCCTAACTATCTTTTACCGGTTGATTAGTGTGTATTAATTGCGTGGATGACGGGTGTATTCCTTAATACCATTCGTGGGGTGGCGTACGTACTTCCCCAACTCTACAAGCTCCTACTTCACTCCTATGTCGAGCCGGCTAGGAAGCTCCTAACATGGGATCACTAGAATTCGCTTGTGCATTAAATACAACCATAAAAACCTTAGTACGCATTGGTTCATGTTTCTTAAGACGTTCAAGCAAGTTACCGAATAGGAAGTTAGCCAGTTTTCTTAAGCCTAACATAGATGAACAATCATCCCATACAACTAATAACACACTAATAACCAATAATCAATAGCTAGGTTTCATTAGATCTAAGCAAACACAAGATAAATCTAGCCTAGCATGTTAAACAAAAGACAAGAACAAGATAGAATCAAACAACACATAGACATATTGAATGATTAATTGATAACTTATCTTCAATGTAACATGGAAGATCTCAAGGCAAAAAGCCTTGAAAAAGCTGCTAAAATCGTCTTAGGGTTTTTCACACACAAAGTTCCACACTAATGACAAAAAATTGCAAAACTATATATAGAGATTAAGGGCTGACGGCGTCACGTTGTAGATTCTGACGCCGTCACCTCGCCGCTTTTAGGGTTCCCGGATGGCCTTCCTGACGCCGTCCCTCTTTAGACCTCCAAAATCCGTTCTGGCTTATCAAGGCTTGACGCCGTCAGAAATAAGCTTGACGCCGTCCCTCTTTAAATTAAGCCGTGACGACCTTGATCACTTCAAAGGGTGACGCCGTCAGATTTTTCATGCAAAATTCTCTGGCTTATCATGAGTAATTTTCATATCCACCTTTTTCTTGCCAAGCCATGACGCCGTCCAGGGCAATCCCTGACGCCGTCAAAGGTACTTTTTAGCCGATTTTGAGACTTTGTCGTTTTCTTCACTTTTATGCTCCAAAAACGTCCAAAATGCTTCCTTTTCCAGATTTCTTCTCCAAAGTACCTAAAATGACAAAAGGAACGATTTAGGGCAATATTTGATCAAATAAATACGATTTAGGGCTTAAATGACCCCCTAAAAGCGGTACACTTTTCGCTTCATCAAACAGCAACTATAAATTTCTCAATGTAACATAAGTGCCCCATAAACTTTGACAACTGTCATAGCATTCACCAAATATAAAAACATACATATACATATGTATTGTTGTACTAAAACAGCTTAGTTTTTAGTTTATCACGGACCCGGAACTGTTTCTTTGCAACCCGGCCACTCCTTTTTTATAACTTATATGAGAGGTTTGGTATAAAAATATTGCTATTGTCACACTCTTCAAATACAGCCACTTTGTACCACAACCTGACCCCCTTTTTCCTCCAGTGCTGAAAATGCTATTTCCACACTCTTGTACTACTTCCACATTAGGGGATTAAGTACCAGGATGAACGCTGTTTTCCTTTCCACACACACGATTCCATCCGGGTTCTCGGGTTTGTTGCAGCTACAGGAATTTGTGAGATGAGCTACAGTACGATGAATAGTTTGTTTCTTATTTTTTTTTAACTTTGTCGTTGTTTTTATAGCATGTTTTGTATCTACAGTATGGAACTTTGTTATATCCACACTTTTGGATCTATACCTTTTGCTAAATTTTTTTACCCATTTTAATTTTGCTGATTCCCTTAGCTGATAAGAAATAAGTTTTTTTTTTTTTTTTTTTTTTTTTTTTTTTTTTTTTTTTTTTTTTATTGTTGTGATTTGATGTACGCTTAGTGATGCTTTTAGCTTTTATTCCAGCTTCAAACACAATATGTAAGTTTTTTTTGTTTTAATATTAATTTGGAGTTCTCATGATTTAGTTACTTAGTGTTGTTGATTATCGTTATTTATAAAAATTTTAAGTAGATTATAGATTTTTATAAATTTTAATGATTATTTTTTATTTTTTAACTCAATTTAATATACATGCTTCAACTACATTTTTATATTTTGTATTCTATTTTCTTTAATTTTGCTAGACACTACATTATTAGAAGAAAATGTATCTGCAGTTCGATGATGTTAGGAGGTTTTTACTTTTATTTCAAACGCCTCCTTTCTTTTTTGCAAATACATTCGCGCTAAATCTTTCATATGCAAGCACTCCGCAGCAACGCACGGGTAACCATCCTCGTTTGTAACATACGTTATGTATCTTGTAATAAATTCCATTTGTAATGCAAGTATGTTTGTCCACAACAACTATTGATTTGATAACACATTAGTGTCCTTCATGAAAATAAATAAAACATTGATTTGATTAATCATTCACCTATTATGACAACGGAATGAATGCTCACCTACCCGATCAGAATTTTTTATATATATATATATATTTACCACTTGGTGGTTTCAATGAATTATATGTATATATATATATATATATATATATATATATATATATATATATATATATATATATATATATATATATATATATATATATACCACTTGCTGTTGCAGTAACTAAAACATATTTGACTTCTTTTGTTAGGTGGATTTTTCGAAAAGTGGAATGTCAAAATAACTATAAACAATTGAGAATGGGTCCCAAGTTTCTATTTCATCTAGCGTCTGGCGTATAATTTTATGCGTGATGATTTTGAAATAAATATAAACAATTTTTTTAATGAATCTAGCGTCCCACGTATAATTTTACGCGTGATGTTATTTTTTATTTATTTTATTTCTTTTGTTTTCAACCACTAAAATCTTGACACTACATCACGCCTATGCACACCTAAATAATTACGCGAGATGGATGGGTATTTTTGAATATTGTAAAAAGTTGGGGCACTGCAAGAAAAGTTCCCATCAAAATGGGTACTGTAGTAATTTTCGCTTTTATTCAAATGTCGCTATGTAGTTATGCATGTTTTTATCAATTTTCATAATTAGTATATATTTTTGGTGCATAAACTAGTTAACTATTAACTTATCCACCTAGAAATTCGCTCAACTTGTTTAGTTAAATAGGTTACACGGATAATAAATGGGTCATGGTTAAGTTTTTTTACACGATTAATAATTGAGTTGTATTTGTTTTCACAAATTTTTTTATTTATTTTCTTTTCTTATCATTCTATTCCTACATCTAATATACCAATTTTTTTTCTCAAATTTAAAATTAAATATACACTTTTATTCATAAAAGGTTATTAAAATTTTATTTTCTATGTAATGTTTTCATATTGATGATTAACACAATTTATATTTGATAAACAATGCCAACGATGAACAACTCATTTTATTGATGAACAACTTTTACAATGAACAATTTTTTATTGATGAACGACTCTATTTATTGATGAACAACGTTTTTCATTGACGATAAATTTTTTATTGATGAACAACGTTTACAATTGGTGAAAAACTCTTTTAATTGATAAACAACTCTTTTAATTGATTAACAACGTTTTTCGTTGATGAACAACTCTTTTTATTATTTTTTTTATTTTTTGTAACCATGATTTCCAACCTTTTGGCCGACTAATCCACGGGGTTTGAACCCACTGCCACACAGACTCAAATCAGGTAAAGCCCTCCCTTTTCAGGAGGTTGGCGTGGCCACTTAAAGTTGTTTGCACCTAGCAGGAATTGAACTTTAGACCTCACACATTTTAGAGTGATAGTCACAAGCCCTTTTACCACTAGGCCACCCTTAAGTGGTTAACAACTCTTTTTATTGATGAACAACATTTGTTATTGATGAACAACGTTTTTCATTGATGAACAACTCTTTTTTTATTAACAGCGTTTGTTATTGATGAACAACTCTTTTAGTTTATGAAAAACTCTTTTTTATTGATGAACAACGTTTTATATTGATGAACAACTCTTTTTTATTGATAAACAACTTTTTTAATTGATGAACAACTCTTTTTATTGATGAACAACGTTTTTTATTGTTGAACAATGCGCATTATCAAAAACTTTTTTCTATTGATGAACAACGCCTATGATGAACAACTCATTTTATTGATGAACATTTAGACAATGATTGATGAGCATTGAGACCCTGATTGATGAACATTGAAACCCTGAATGACGAAAATTAAGACCATGATTGATGAACATTGAGACGATGATTGATGAACGTTAAAACCAATGATTGATGAATATTTATTGATGAACATCGAGACCATAATTGATAAACATCTAAACATTGATTGAGGAATATTCAGACCATGATTGATGAACATTCAAACCATCATTAAAAAACACTTTGAACATTCAAACGATGATAGATGAACTTAAATTAATGAACATTTAGAGCACAAGGTGCTCATGAGCTATAGGACTCGCGTTATAACAAATAATGCTGCAACTATTATCGGGGCGGGTCGGTTCTTTTTTTTACAACTAGTCAACTAAGTGTAAATGTAACGTGGTAATAAAACTTCTATTTTAATAGGCCTTATTTATATATAAGTCGTAAAACAACTACAACTTTGATAATGGCCCTAGTAAACTATGGTACTAAATACTAAACTTGAGTCACATTTTTATAGGTGGTTATGTTTATTTCATTTTCACTTTTATTGTACACTCTCAACCATTCATGTACAGTACTATCTTTTAGGATCTCCTCTTTTGTTGTGCAAACAAAACTCATGGCCCGTTTGGTTCGTAGATGGGTTTAGGATTAAGATTTGGATTAGAATTTGGTTTTGATGTAAGTATAAAGGTGCGTTTGGTTTATAGGTGTGCGGTGGGGTTTGGGAAATAATTATATAAAACAAATGTTTGGTTGAATTATTTACGATTGGATTTCACTGTTGTGAATCACAATAGTGCGAAAATTGATTCCTTTGTGTTAGACGGGATTTGTAGAGGATTTGCTAAAAGTGGTGTGCCCAATCTTATTTTTGTGTCTCTATAAATCTTATTAAATAATATATCATAATATAAAATATTTATTTTGTTAGTGCAAATATTATGATATTTAAACTAAACGGTTTCTTCGGTTTTAATAATGACAAACATGTAACATGTAATGCATAACGTAAAATGCGCAAGTTACTTGTAAACACAAATCATCAACATCTCTCGACGTATCAAGTATGCCTCAACAGAGTCGTAGATTTTTATCCCGACGTAAATCACTCAAGGTATGAACAAACAAATTTAAACTTGACGGATGATCAAAGAAATATATATATATATATATATTTTGTTCTAAACTTCACATTTTTAATGTGACAAAACATTTTTCAAAAATACCTTTTACAAATTAATTTTGAATTAAAAAGAAATCTTTTAATTGGAAAAATAAGTTTAAAAATCTCAACAGCTATTATCCCCCCAAAACAGCTCAAAACTTCCCCAAATAAAATTTTACCACTAAAAACAAAAATGGGAGTTTTTTTTTTCAGGCACGGTACCACTAAATTTAGTGGTACCGTGATATATTTAATGGTACCATCCTTCGGTAACAGTCAAATTTTCTTTGCCTATAAATAGTGGACCATTTTACACTTCCAACTTGATTTTTCCAGTTAGTTTTATCTGGTCTAATCCCTTCTTATTTAGATCACTTTCTTTGATCATTTAGAGAGTCTTAGTTTGTTTAAGAGTGATCCTTTCATCCAACCAAGAGATCACCTTCATTTCTCTACTAGTGCAAGAGAAGAACACATAGTATCACAAAGATACAAAGTGTTATGGTGTTAGTCTAGTGCACTCGTAACATTTGTTACGCGCTTGTTGTATCTTGCTATACATCAAGTTGTCTTTCATCTTGTTTAGTTAGTTTGTGAGGATCATTGTGATCTTGTAGAGATCGGGGAGATCTTGTGTAGCTTGTGTTGTTATCGGGTAGATCGGGTAGAACGGGTGTAGATTATGTGCATCTTGTAGCTTGTATGATATGTGAGGATCGGGTAGATCGTGAGTAAGATTGGTACTAGCTAGATTAGTAATCGACATTGAGCTTAATGTCGGAAAATAATGTAAGCGACGCGGTTTATGTGTTTAGGCCTCAAAACACAAGGTTTGTTAGGTTGAGCCATAAAACATAACGGGTTTAGTTGCACCCGAAGAAGAACTCAACATCCAGCTTAGTGTCGGAAAATATTATAAGCGACGTTGTATAGTTTTCTCCGCCAAGAAGGGAGCTTGTTGATTAGTGAAGTAACTCTCGAGTTGGGTACTCGGGGAGTGGAGTAGGGCGAAGAGGAGCTTCGTGACTGAACCTCTATAAATCATCGTGCTCGGTTTGCTCTTTCCTTACTTATCTCTTTACTTTTTATCTTTGCGTTTACCATTTTATATTTGCACTGCTTTTATGTTTGTGTGGCATATTGCTTATATTGTGTGGTTGTTATGTTGTGTCTATGTTTGTGTTATAGTAATATGATTCACTTATGGAATTCCACTATCACTAGTTGCCACAAGACTTTTTGTTGACACTTCTCATATTACGTCAAACTTGATTGGTCATTTGATACAAAAGATTTATGTTTTTAAATGGAAACGTATTCACCCCCCCCCCCTCTACGGTTTCCACATATTTTAATTTATAAAATATATTTTCTCTTTTTTATATTAAATACAAATCCAAATCTTAATCCAAATATAAATCCAAATCCAAATCCAAGTCCTAAACCTATCTACAAACCAAATGGACTCTAAAATTAATGATGCAAGGGAAAATAATTTATTATACACATATAATTATATTTTAATAATTAATAAAATTATTTAATTATCAGTGGGTCCACTTAAATAAGAGAATAAAAGAGAGAGAAATTTTTTTGTCCATACGATTGTTATCCTGGTCATACAAAATCTTAGTCCCTCGGTATTCTCCAAGGTTTTACACAATGCATAATATTTGGCATTGATGCCTGTATTTTAAAGCTAACCTTAAAAACAAACGTTTGTTTTACTTTTTTAATCCCAAAACCCAACTCAACCCTTTAAACCAAACGGACCCTCAGTTTCTCCCCTGTAAACATCAATGGTAAAGTAACATCGATCACCATGGATTAAAGTCAAAAACCTTAACTTTCTCATCCTTTTGATCATAAAAATCAAACGTGTAACTTTCTGAATCAAATTCCATACTCACTTTATCCATATAAAACTTTCTAATTACCGTTCCATTTTATCTTTCTCCTCGATCAAAACCAGGTAAAATCCGGTGACTTCCCGTTAGGATATTCCGATTAGATAACGGTTTAGTAGAAAGCACCTGAATTCCATCTCAGGGTGAAGATTTGGCAACCATTTCCGAAGGGCAATGGCGAGCTTATCGGGCCGGGCTAAATTATTTTTGACGAGAAATGAACGAGGTGGAGGTGGCGGCAACACAGTGGCCGGAGACGTCAGCGACACAGTGGACGGAGACAATGGTGGCAAAATGCTCAGATGGGTTGGATATGAGTTGTTGAAAATGTATAAACCCTGATAATAGATAAGAAATGATTGATAGGACAAAGGTGTTTGGTTAAACGTGGATATCATCACTTGCCCTCTTAAAACACATTTGATCCGAACTGGAGATTTAATTTGACGGCTAGAATTACGCTTTAGACTTTTTGTATTTTTAGTACTTTCTATTTAATTATAAACCTTATATATAAATCAGATTTAGTTTAAAGAAGAAGACAATGAATACTTATTATTAGTCGTTATATTATAAACTCATATAAAAGATGTTCTTATATAACTGGTATAAGCATATGTCATTATTTTATAGTAAATTACCAATTTTTTTTACATGATTCGTTGTTATATGTATATGTACAATCTCGTGTATTAATTTTCATACAGTAACACATATTTGCAGTTTGATATTTATAATCTCATACAATATAAAAATTTCATATTGTTAATACAAATATCACATAAAAACGTTATTTATATTTTACGGCCTCTTAAGGTTTTGATAATGGCAATTATAAACTAATATGAAGTAAACGTCTACGTAACCAAGTTTTAAGTTACAAGTTTACATTCCGACATATATCACTTCAGGTATGAATAATGTGATTATACCTCACGTTGAATGATCAAAGAGCCAAACTAATAAATATTTTCAAACACACTCTAAATATTTATTAAATACATTTTTAGCAAATAAACACACAAAGTTTACTTAATTAAATTCACTAGACATTTTAATTAAGTATTTTATTTAAATCAAAAATAAATAAAAATCAACTACTTTGTGCCCACGTAATTCTAGAAACATTAGAATTTAAATGATTTTAGTACAAAACATACTAAGGATCAAAGGTTAATAAGTTGTCCAGATACGCTTCGCGGATCCACAAATTATAACGGACGGATCCACAAATTGTGGATCCGTGGATCCGCCGAAGGGTGAAAACTCGACAGAACATGTTGTATAAATAGGACATAAGTCCAAACTTTCTAAAAATGAATCTCAGCCATTCTTAGCAAACTACTACTATTTCTTTCATAACATAACATCTTATTAACATTCTTTGATCATTTCACTTGACCTATAACACATTCAAAGTGATCCAACGATTCTACTTTGATTTCAAGTGAAGAACACAAGAAGCTTTCCAAGCCTTCAAGTGTTGTAGTTAGTTGTGTCTTATCATATACTTTGTTGTATAATATAGTATATCATTTGTATGTCTTTGCAACTCACCACTTACTACCAACTTGGGTAGTGATCATCATACAACAACCTAGAGAGTCCGGTTAGTATTCTAGTACTTAAAATACGTTGAGTGATAAGGTTGGTCTTGCCTTGTGAAAGACTTGATATCTATCTTAGTATCGGTATAGAAGTGAAGCGACTTTGTAGGTTTTTCTTCGCCATAAGGGAGCTTGTTGATATAGTGCTTGTAAACTCTCGAGTTGGGTACTCGGGAAGTGGAGTAGGGCGAGGAAGAGAGCTTCATGCCGAACCACTATAAACGAACGTGTTTATTGGTTTGATCTTTACTTTACATTTCCGCATTTACTTATTGCATATTGTTTATATTCATATATTGTATGTTGTGTTGATTTCACATCAAGTCACCGAATCTAATAATTTTATAAACAAGCTAAAAACGGGGAAACTATGTAACCCCCCTTCTAGTTTTCCAGAATTGGTATCAGCGCCAGGTTAACCAAGATTTTTAAAATTTATTGGATTTTAAAACTTGAATTGATCTACGGATTTCGAAAACTACAAAGAGGGTCAATCTATGCAACGACCACCACTTTTTGAAAGCGATGGTTTTATATATTGGAAAAATAGATTTGAGACCTATGTGAAATAAAAAGATCTTGATCTTTGGCATGTTATTACCATGGGTGATTTTTGACCTACCGTAAGAAACGAAACTACTAGCAAAGAGGAAGTTGTACCTTTTGAAAAACAATCGGATGATCTTAAAAGGAAACTTGCCAAAAACAATGAAGCTAAAATGTTTCTTTGCAATACTTTACCTAAGAAAGAATATGAAAGAATTTTCATGTGTGAGACGGCAAAAGAAATTTGGCAAACTTTGTTAATCACTCACCAAGGTAATAGCCAAGTTAAAAATAACAAGATTGATTTACTTGTGCAACAATATGAGAAATTCTCGATTGCCGAGGATGAATCTATTGATAGTGGATTTGCTAGGTTTAATACTACTATTACTAGTTTAAAAGCTCCTGACCAAAGTTTTTCGAGCAAAAACTATGTTCATAAGTTTCTTAGGGAACTTCATCCAAAGTGGAGACCGAAAGTCACCGCTATTGAAGAATCAAAAGACTTGACGACACTTTCACTAGATGAGCTCATTGGCAACTTGAAAGTCTATGCGTTGATCAAAGAGAAAGATTTGGAAATAATTAGAGGTAAAAGAGTCAAGGTAAGATAGCCTTGAAAGCCAAGAAAGAATCAAGTGATGAAGAAGAGTCTTCATCGGATAGAGATGATGATGAGGATTATGCAATGGCCGTGAGGGGCTTCAAGAAGTTCTTCAAGAGAAGAGGTAGATTTGTTAGACATCCTCGAGATGAAAAGAAGTCAATCCGGAAAAGCCGGGATGACAAGAAAATCAAGAACGATCGGAAATGTTATAGATGCGGAGATCCGAATCATGTCATTGGTGATTGTCTAAAACAACCTAGAAACAAGGACCAAAAGGCGTTTATCGGAGGTTCTTGGAGTGATAGTGGTGAAGAGAACGATGAAAAGACCAAGGAGGAAACGACTCTCATGGCTCAATCATCTAACGAGGTATGTTCCGATCTATCCTACTATAGTGATGAAGCGTCATCTATAGTTGATGATGTTATGCAAAAACAATACGATAAAATGTGTGAAACTAGTTTACAAATCATACTTAAAAACAAAGGCATGAAAATAATTAGAAAACGACTAGAAAATGAAATAGTTGAGCTTAAAGAGAAAATCAAAACACTAGAAAGAAACAAAGCCTTAGAATGTGAGTCATGTCTAGCTTTACAATTAGAGAACACCAAACTAAAGGAATTACAATCTAAGTTAGAAAAGAACGCGTCAAAATTTGTACAATTTGAAAAGAGTACGCACACACTAATGAATATAATAGCCGATGGTAAAAATCCCAGTGATAATGTTGGATTAGGATTTAACCTAAATGAAGCATCAACAAGTGCAACCAAAAGTGTAAATTTTGTAAAGGGCAGTCTTGATGTTTTGACACCCCGCGGATCTACAAATTTAGTGGACGGATCAGTATTATATGGATCCGTGGATCCGCCGAAGTGCAAAAACATGACAGAACTATTTAAAATGCGTCATGAAGCCCCTAAACCAAAATATGAGATTAGCTATGATAATTTAGATCGTAAAGTGTGTGAGGAAAAGGAATTTCTGAAACCGAGCACTTCATCTGGAACCGATTTTGTTATAGTTAGTAAGAAACATTCAACTAACGAAAACAAAGAAACACATCCATTGAAACCCTCACTTAAACATGGTTTAGGTTATGTTGAGAATGATTCTAGGTCAACAACACCTCCACCTAGACGAGTTGTTAATTCTCAACCTAGGTAAAAAAAACACCTCAACCTAGGAGAAGATGAAATGTTCCGACACAACAACATTCACATCCTATGTCATGGAACACTAGTCACCAACAACCATTCATGGCTTGGGGAGCTTATTCACCATTTGCATTCATGCAACAACTCTTCAAATGGCTAGAATGTTTGACACTAACATGTACGGACCTATGAGACAATGGGGACCAACCATTTGAGTTTTTGTGTCGCTAAACTAGGTATGTTTAATGGTTGATTTGGAGCCAAACGAATAGGTAATGGATAGTGGTTTCTCCAAACACATGACGGGAAACAAAAGTCTCTTCTCAACCTACAAAGCATACGATGGAGGTAACGTTACTTTTGCTAGCAACCTTAAAGGAAAAATCATTGGCAAAGGTAAGGTTTCTAACGACTCACTTACGATAAATGATGTGGTAAATGTTGGTAACTTAGCTTTTAATTTGCTTAGCATAGGACAAATATGTGATACTAAGTGGAAAGTTGTTTTCTCGAGGCATAAGAGTGAAATCATTAAGGATGGTAGAATCATAGGTGAAGGAACTAGGAAAAATGGGTTATATGTGATGAAACTAGGAAATAGCCCTAAGGATCAAATTTGCCTAGCCTCAATGGATGATAGTTCAACTTTATGGCATAGGAGATTAGTACATGCAAACATGCGTTTGATTCAATCACTCGCATCTAAGGAACTAGTTAGAAACCTTCCCAAATGTAAGTATGATCAACACTTTTGCGATGCTTGTAAAATCAGAAAACAAACACATGCTAGCCATAAGGCTAAAAATATGGTTTCTACTAATTGGTGTCTAGAACTCTTACACATGGACTTGTTTGGCCCATCGACTATTCGAAGTTATGGAGGAAACTTCTACACTTTAGTAATAGTCGATGACTACTCAAGATATACAAGGAAAAGATTTTTGAAAACTAAAAATGAAGCTTTTGAACAATTTGAAATCTTAAGTAAGAAAATTCAAAATCAACAAGGTCGGGAATTTTATAATGAGGCGCAAATTGGAGTTTATTGTGATGCACATGGGATAAGTCACAACTTCTCGGCTCCAAGAACTCCTCAAATAAATGGTGTAGTAAAAAGGAAAAACCGAACTTTACAAGGAATGAGTAGAACATTATTGAATGAACAATCAATACCTCAAAAGTTTTGGTGTAATGCCGTGGACACTTCGACATACATTTTAAATAGAATTCTCATTAGACCGTTCCTAGGTAAAACATCATATGAACTATATAGAGGTAAGAAACCTACATTAGAATACTTCAAGGTGTTTGGAAGCAAGTGCTTCATTCTCAACACCAAAGATTACCTTACCAAGTTCGACCCAAAGTCTTACGAAGGTATATTTCTAGGATATTCACAAAATAGTAAGGCTTTCATAGTCCTAAATAAGGATACTATGAAAGTCGAAGAATCATTAAACGTTACGTTTGATGAGCCACTTCCCCCCCCCCCTAAAACTCACCCTTGGTGGATGATGATTTAGATGAAGAATCAACAATTAAGAAGAAAACCAATACCTAGAAAACCAATTCGAACTAGACAAAGATGATGAGAATGAACCCTTAAAAGAACAAACAATGGTAAACATCAAAGAGTCTAAGAATTATCCTTTAGATCACGTGATAGGTAGGTTAAATGAACAAACACTTAGATCCCAAGCGCAAAACAAAAGCAACTTCTTTTGTTTCATTTCAACCTTAGAACCTAACAATGTTAATGAAGCTCTTAAGGATGAAAGTTGGATAGTAGCAATGCAAGAGGAACTGAACCAATTCGTTGCTAACGACGTTTGGGAACTAGTAACCCAACCTAGAAATGCTACTATCATAGGAACTAAAATGGGTGTTTAGAAATAAGCTTGATGATACCGGAGTAGTGTCTAGAAATAAGGATAGATTAGTAGCGCAAGGATATAGTCAACAAGAAGGAATATATTATGATGAAACTTATACTCCGGTAGCTAGATTAGAATCTATTCGTATATTACTTGCTTATGCGTGTGCCTTAGATTTGAAGTTATACCAAATGGACGTGAAGAGTGCGTTTTTAAATGGTTTTATCAATGAGGAAGTTTATGTAGCACAACCTCCGGGATTCATTGATTTTGAAAAGCCAAATCATGTTTACAAGCTAAAGAAAGCTTTATATGGTCTTAAGCAAGCTCCTAAAGCTTGGTATGATAGACTCAAGGCGTTCTTGATTAAACATGAGTATACCATGGGGATGGTAGACAACACACTCTTCACCAAGAAAAGAAACTCACACCTTATCATCGTACAAATATATGTCGACGACATTATATTTGGTTCAACTTGTCAAGAGTTATGCGATGACTTTTCTAAGATCATGCATGACGAGTTTGAAATGAGCATGATTGGTGAGTTGAATTTCTTTTTAGGATTACCAATAAAACAAATGGAAGATGGTATCTTCTTTAATCAATCTAAATATATTAAAGAGATGCTTAAGAAATTTGGATTAGAAGATTGTAAACCTACTAAGACTCCCATGTCCACTAAAATCAAGCTAATCAAAGACGATGATGAAGAATCTGTAGATAACAGTAAATATAGGGGTATGATCGGTAGTTTACTTTACCTAACGGCTAGTAGACCTAAGATTATGTTTAGTGTTTGTATTTGTGCTAGATTTTACGAGAATCCTAAAATTTCCCATCTAGAAGCCGTCAAACGAATCTTTAGATATATTAAGGGAACAATACACTTAGGATTATGGTATCCAAAAGATACGGGTGTTGAAACAATCGTCTACGCCGATTCCGATCACGCGGGAGATTATGTAGATAGAAAAAGCACTAGTGGCATTTGTACGTTCCTTGGATGTTGCTTGACATCATGGTTCTCTAAGAAACAAACCGATCTTGCTATCTCCATAACCGAAGCCGAGTATGTATCCGCAGGCAAGGCATGCCAGCAAGCACTGTGGATGAAACAAGCTCTAATCGATTACGACATATATCTTAACGACATCACCATAATGTGCGACAACAAAGGCGCCATAGATTTAAGTGAAAACCCCGTACAACACTCTAGGACTAAACACATAGAAATCCGTCATCATTTCCTACGCGACAACGTTCAAAAAGGAAATATTTCTATAGAGAAAGTTTCCTCGGAACACAACATCGCCGATATTCTAACAAAACCGCTCAAGCGTGAACCTTTCAACTTTCTTCGTTTAGGTCTAGGAATGATGGAACGTATTCCATAAATCCAATTCTCATTAGGATTGACGTGTTGTGATTTTTCATCCGAAAAGTCATATACAACTCATCGTTGAAATTCAACGAAGAAACGTCACAACCTAAAAATTCATCATAAGACTCCTTACAACATATGTAAGAGTCTCATGATAAGTCTTAGTCAAAATCTAGGATCCAAAACTCCCAAATATAGTTTTGTCTCAATTAGACAGTTTCACGGATCCATGGATCCACAAAATACAGATCCGTCTGCCAAATTTGTGGATCTGTAGATTTGTTGTCTGCATGAATCCCCTTTTGCATAACACATACACATTAATTCCATCAACGAAATTAAAAGCTTTTGGTCATCAAATCAAGTGTATTTCATCAATCTAAACAACTACTGTAAGTAATTACTACTTCATTATCCTTAATCTGTGTCTAGGATTCTAATTTTATGCATCAAAATCTAATTTGAGGGATTTGCTATATAATTGGTTATAATTCATGAATCAAGTGTTAATTAAACTAGATTAGTACATTTTATAACTATTATGCCTTCCTAATTACAAGTTATGCATAAAGCTAATCAACATCGTAAGAAATTGATTTTTAGAAAACCCTTAAATTGTTTTTCATAAAATCTTCTCACGATTATGAAAATCATGAAATCGTTTTTATTGCATTGTTAATATAAACTAAAAACGTTTTCATTCATGCACGATGATCTTACTAATGTCGTGGAATGCACATAATTAATATGTATATTCACCACATTTGAGTAAGCAATATCAAACCTAGAAGATGAACTTAGGATTATCTCAAAACTTATTTAACTAAACTTTACTTTCAAAAGTCGAGTCGAGATAATCTCATCTTCACATAGTTTGAATATAGGCACACACTAGAATTGAAACGTGGTAAAACATCTATATACTTACTTTGAACTATATGTTTTAGGTGTCAAAAATGCCAAAGGATTTCCAAAATGACTACAAACTCACCAAAAGCTATTCACCTAGAATTCATCGTACCAAAAACATGCCTCAAACTGTCAAAAATGAATCTGAACAACTAAACTGATGTCTTATTCATGAAGGAAGATTCGTGGATCCTTCATACATCTTAGACTCAAATACATCCCAAATCTTTTCAAGAATTAACTTAAACTCTGTTCTCACCCTAGATGAACCCATATGTCCTAGATTCGTAGTTGAGTTCTATCGTCACTTTGAAATCATAAGAGATGAGGATGATGGTGAAATATATGTTCGTTTCTATGTAGGAAATCTCACAAACACTCTAAAGTTAAATGAATTCGCAAAAATTCTTCAAATTCCACATAGAGGGAGTTGTGTGTTTTCGGACAAATGGTCACTTGGTGAGATTCATGATCCTCAAGAGGAGGGCATCATGTACGAAACACACATTCCTGACTTAGACAACCTCATTAACACCATTACAACTAGAAAAACCCATGCATCAAGGATGTCTAGTTCAAACATCTATCGAGTCTTCACAAATGAGTTACGTCCAGAAATGAAAAAGTAGGAAATAATTCTTAGAGAAAATGTCATCTGTGTGTTAGGAAATCGTGATTATGTGCCTGGATGTCTAAGCCTCATACTCTTCTTTCTTTTCAAAGGCATTCGTTTTAATCTTGCATACTTTATGATACGAAAAATGCAAGAGGTCAAAAATCAACAAGTCGGTCCTTTACCCTATGGGATGTTCCTCACTAGGCTGTTTAGGTATGTGATATCCTTAAACCCAAATCCATCACATCCTTCCCTAGATATCTTTACTCTCCATAACCGTGTCATGTATCTAATTGACATCACAAACGTCAAAAACAAAGGAAAGGTTGAGGAGGTTGAAGAGGAGGAAGAAGAGGAAGAAGAAGAGGAAACATCCGATGAGATGTCAGAGGATGAGGAGGGAGATCCCTTAGCTTTCTTTAGGACTTTGCCACAAAATGATCAGTTAACATTTTAGCAGAAAGAGAAGCGTAGCATGTTTAAGTGTCTCACCCGAGCACTCTCAAAGATTTCTAAACAAGTTGAGTGATTGGATGACACGATGATGTCCTTATCTTGTGTGCTTTACTAATAAACTACGTGCGTATGTTTTAATGGTAGGATCACTTGACTTTATCTCTTAATGTTTGGTAGCAAGACTTGATACTTATGTTTGGATTATTATTATGTTTTATGGTAGGATTGCTTGACTTTCTTATGCTTTCATATTCACTACTTGATTTTTGCTTGATTTGATTTGCTCTTGAGATCACCAATAGCATTAGAATGCACCTAGGAAAAGTAGGATAGAAATCATGGACTATCCCAAACTGCACTGTAGTTCTGTCCAGATTAGTAAGTTTGGCGGATCTGCGGATCCACAAAATGTGGATCCGCCCGTAAAAATACGGATCCGCCATAGGTCAAAAGACTGACCGAGATATATCAAACGGACGGACATACGGATCCACAATTTGCAGATCTACCCGTATAAAAAGAAGATCCGTGATTTTTCCAGATTTCAAATTTTTTATTTTAACTTTTAGCACTTTCCCACAATTTTCCTTAAATCCTACATAGATAACTATAGGATAAAACACTAAACCCATATAATCTAAGAACCTTATAATTCATTTCATCTTATTCGTCACACCCCCAGAATTTGGATTGCAGCGGAATGGAATTCCGGGGGCGTAACATACATAGATAACAAAGTACAAGGCAATAAAGAATGACCTCTAAGTGAGTCATTTTAAAACAAGCATTTGATTTAAACATAAATGTTTTACAAAACATTAATATCAGAGTTCACCATCAAATGTAAGATTTTAATACATAACCAAATGCTAAATAATGCAAGAAAATCTTCATCATGATGTGCTTCCAAAATGTGACTCTAGAGTGCTCCATACATAGATGTTTATTATCGTCTAGTTACCTGAGAATACACGCTAAAAGGGTCAACATAATTGTTGGTGAGATCATAGGTTTAAGTAAATAAGTAAAGTGCGGACCACAAGATTTCAATAGCATGACAATCACAACAAATATAAAGTCATAGCCAAAAATAATATACAGTGCCCTAAGCTCATGACCCCGAAGCTCAACGAAATGGTATGCAATCAAGCATAATAATAATCAATGCCCCAAATAAGTGTTTGCCAGACACTCAGAAATAATCCGAATGATATGAGGCCGTTTGATAGGTTGACGCGACCAACTCGGACGGGGGTGTCAACCCAAATAGATCTATTCATAACATCCGCGCTAACAAGTAATTAACGGTTCATGATTCAAGGGGACTTTAATGGCAATGCGGTAACTTAGACAAAGTAACATTTTTAATACTTGTGTCAGAAAAATAAGCAATGTATTCCCACCCCGAGGGTTTAGAAATCAAGTATAAATAATATAAAAATCAGGGCTATAAAACTCACCTCAATAAAGCAAATCTCGGTTGGTAAATTGGTAAACGGTGAATAAGGTCCGATAACTCTAAGCGCAACCTAAATAATTCATATGTTTTGGGTTCGAAAACAAGGTCGTGCACGCAAGTTCATACGCTATAATATCACTTGTACATGTTTGTTGTAATATTTATCGTCAAAAATGTAGTTGCGTCAATGTGTTCTTTTATTTTGCAAAGTATCTGTTACAACCGAGAAATTTGAAGACATTATTTTAACTAATTTTATTTGCTTATTATGCTATTTTAAGAAAATTGGCTTTTGCCGGGAAAGTTGCCCGCGTACGTCGTGACACGTACACTTAAATTCATAATTTGACTCAGACTTAGCCCAATTTACCCATTAATATAATTTATTTTCCCCCACGTACTTGTTTTCATATGGAATAATTTAATTTTCCATTTCTATGCGAAGTGTGCAATTTTTACGTTTTACGCGTTTTCGGCTCGCGGTTTAAGCTTTAAAGACATTATAACACTCCGGAAGGCTCGGGAAATATATGAAACATCAAATTAGGTCAATTTAAGTCAAATGAGATATTTTTATGAAAATATTATTATTTAGACTTTTACTTTTACAATCTATGCATAAAATGTTACTGGTTTAGCACCATAGACCTTTAAACTCACTCCATGACTAATAAACTTGTACAAAAAGTAAATAAAACCCTCTAATGAACTCACCACTCATCTAAAATACTAAAATAGTTTATGATAACAAGTTTTAACATTTTTGGAAGTTTTGTATTTTTTTTACGTTAACCGATTTTACGTTACGCGTCTTAAAAACTTAATGTTTTAAATACCGGGGATTCAAACTACTTCTAAAACATACTTAAGCTCAAATTATATCAAAATAACCCACTCACTTTCCCCCTCCCCTTAGGTGGCCAAATTTCATGGCTTCTAGCCAAACCATCCACAAACTCATGCCACATATAATCCACTATCATGCTTTCATTTAAATTGCACTTAAACACAACATAGAGCACATCACCCTTGGTTTTTACTCATAAAAATCTGAATTTTATCTCTCAAATTTTGTGGCATATCAGCCCCAACACACCCATTATCATTGATTTTCCTACTTCAAAAATCTTGTGCACATTAACTAGTGTTTGATCTTGGTAAGTCCCTTGTATCCTTTTAATCTCATTTTCTTTTTGTAATTGTTAGATGTTTTTGTAGATCTAAGCTAATAAACTCTTGCATGTGTTATTTTGGAAGATTTCATATGAAATAGGGTGTTATAAAATTAGTTAGTGTTGATTGGCAAGTGTTATGCAAGAGTTTGATGGATTTATATGAGTTTTGAATAGTTATTAATGATTTTTCTATATGTTTTGTTTATAAAACTGAAGTTAATCCTCAAAATAATCTTTTATCTCCTAGACTTATAGAGTTATTGGGTGAATAAAAGGGTAGGGATGATTGATCTTGGACATGCATGAGTATTAGACACAATAATTATACATAAAGTAGCAATTTTGATTGGTCCATAGTCTGTCTCAGATTTTATGCAACAAGATCAATTCGCCATTTTGTCCTCAGAAGGTTTTAAGCAAAACTAAAAATATTGGGATTTAGCCTCAGGTCTTAGGATCATTTTCCCGAAAACCTTACATCTTAATTCATCACGGTGATTTTTGGAGAAAATCCACACTAAAACTGGTCTAGGATTGGATGTCAGATTTGATAGGCTATTTGCTCTAAAATGTTGCAAAGAACCCTAGGTTGGTAAAAATTATAAAGTTGGATCTAAGACTTTTAGAAAACTTTTCCCACTAGCCGTGTGTCTATTAGACCTCTAGATAAAAATATATGCTTATTTTGCTAAACATAATTGGATGCTGGAAGTAACTGCATAGAGACACAGGGGTAAATTGGTAATTACACCCATGTTCTTAAGTTCTCAGTTAAGTGAGGCCTTGATTTTCATATAGTACAGAGTCATACCTTTCTAAGCATATAAAGTTCATAATTTTAGCCTTCACGGTTTAGGAATGGCGACCCGATTAGTGTGGTAATTTTATAAATTTTCCATCAGCATTGTAATTTTAAACCATATAAGTTTTTTCAAGCATCTTTTCGACCCATGACTTACTATATAACTTTCAACTAAATTACCTTAAGGTATTATAAGTATAAGTACTGAATTAAATCATAAGTATAAGTGTTATACCTTAATCCCCGAGCCTAAGTCATGTTGTATTTTATTTAGGTCACTTGTGATCTTTGCGGTTTTCCTCAACGTGCACACTTCTTCGGTTTCTGTTACTACTTCATCGTTGGTGAGTTCATAGCCCCAATTTTTACTTCAATTGTTTTACAAACTCCGTGTAGGAGATACATGCTACTTACTGTTACTATGATCACAACTGCTTGAAAACTGTATTTTGAATTGAAATTGTATGCTATCCGGTTATTATCATTGCCTAAGTTTCCCAAAGCCGAAAGTCCTTTCCTTATCGTGAACCGTTAATCACTTGCGAGTGAACGCGAATACAGTAAATAGATCTATTGGGTACGACAGCCCTTATGCCAAAATGTGCCAGTTTGGCTATCACATGTATTGTATTCGTATTGTTGATTAGGTACGGCTATTACCTATGTCGAAGGGAAAAATTTATATTCTGTTAGAATATCCCACCATAACGTTAATGTTCGGGGTCACGAGCTTAGTGCAATAATAACCTTACTAGACTCTGCATTTGTTGCTTAGTCGCTTTTATAACTGATATTGTGATCAACTACTTATTACTTAAACTCTATGGATTCACTCAACCTTTGTATTGACGTTTTTAGCATGTTTTATCTCAGGTTTTAAGGCATGAAGGTCTTGGATTGGATTCGCAAAGATATCTTTTGAAGACTCGGCATATTTTTCACATTTAAAGAGGCTATATTTTAAAGATTTATGTTATGTTTAAAACATTTGTGATCTTTTGAAAACATTGTGTTTTTATGAAAACTGTTGGGACCTTTGCAAACTCTGAGGTTTTAATGTATAAAATGTTAAACACTTTTAAAATTTCTCTTTTAATGGGTCGTTTTCCATGACTTGTACTTTGTGCGCTGCGATAATTTTGGGGGTGTTACAGATTGGTATCAGGGCTACAGTTATAGAGAACTGGGTCATTTTTGAAACCTAGACTATAACTATTTTTCATTAAAGAGTCTCTCTTTGCCATATCCGATATCCGTGCGCGTATATGATGCGTGCGTGTTATGCTCTAATTTTTATATCTACGGTATGTCGTTGTCGTTTTAGCAGTTTTCAAGTTTTAAATTTATATTTAGCCAACTTATCAATAACACACACTTTAACGAGCAGTGTACCCAATGAGTATGAATATAATGGTAAGTAGAGTGTCGATCACTAAGAGTGGAACGTATTATCTAGTTATTCTAATCAGTATTTTAATATCTTAAGTTAGCTATACAACCTAATCTAACGCAAGGGGGTTCAGCCTGAGAGACTGGCACGGTCTGGTTATGATTAAATAATAAACTAAACTAATAAGCACGAATCAGCGATTAGCACACACGTACACAGATAGATACTTGAGACAATAAGAAGACCTGTCCTGATGATTAAGTAGCTTGTCACTTTTTTTATTGCTAGTCTTATATGAAGTGTATAGTTCGATGCAACGCACCGAGAGTTAAACCTTTCTCGTTGGCTCTAATCTTATCGGCGAGTAAACCCTTAATGATCACTTATGTCTATCCCACTATCCTAGAATATTGAGCACTTGTGATGCCCACGTTTCGTATACGCTAAAATAGATAGGCGAGGAAGGGGCATGGCGACCCAAGCAATGCTCAGCTATACACAGAGGTTATCAATGCACTAATAAAAGTCACCAAAGACATCAACATATAAACTTTAATTAATGGGAAAGCAATTTTAAGGGGTGCCCATGGTTTTCCGTAGTCACATGGAATCGGCCCATCAATCCTGATGAATTAAAGTGTACTAATACAATAAAACAAAACTACTTAATGAATTGAATACATGCAGGACCTTCTTACAGCTCTTGTATCTTCGTTTAAGGTGTGTCTTGTGCTGCTACTTCGTCTGACTTTGGCTTAGGGTTTCTGTTCTCGTACTCCGTATATTGCACACACAAATTCGTCTGACTTTGGGGTATTTATAGTTTCTGTCTGAGGGTTAGATGCGGCATATAGGATAAGTAGATGCGGCGCATTGACTTAACTTCGCGTGGGGTCCAAGATTAATATATTCAGGAATATTCGTACACCGCCAGAAGATGCGGCGTAACTCCATTTCTCTATGCGGCGCATGTCCTTTGCCGTCTTGGATAGTTACTTGTGAAATCTTGATAGTGATGCACCGTATGTAAGAAGTAGGATGCGGCGTATCTGGAGCAGAATGATCTTGATCTTGTACATTTCAGTAGACTCTTAACTTCTTGCTTGTTTTGCTCCATAATTAGTCCAAAATCGCCAAGTTTCACATAGTACTTGTTTTTACCTGAGAATTACAAAAGTAAACATTAACGTATCAATTCTCACAAATAATATAATAAAACAAGTTAAATAAATAGGATAAATGATGGTAATAAAATGTACTTATTTGAGTTCATCAAATATCCCCCCACTTGAACTTTACTTGTCCCCAAGTAAACCTTAGAATTAATCTTATGAAAATGTATCCTAAAAGATATTAGGATTTATTTTTATATTTAAGCATGTATTCATTTTGTCATAATCACACAACCAAACACTTAACGAATTAGAATAAAATAAAATATTTTGATAAAAGCAAATCTAATCGTTTAACTGTCCAGTTGTGACGAATATTCATCATAAGCTTGGCAAGTATACGCATCTCCCCCACTAAAGCCAAGGAATAACAAGTCTAAAGCGGTAAAAAGGGTTTGTAGGTTAAGGGTTAATCATTTTTCTTAATCTCTATCGATCTCAAATTCCAGAAAAGGCGACAAAATCACAAATACATGATCGAATCCACGAACACGATACTTGCAATTGCTCAAATCCTTAACTCGAATAGGCTAAAGATAGGACCAAGTAATCTTTACCAATAATATTATATCAAAAAGGGCGAAAAAATCATAAATACATAGCCGAATCCACGACTACGATACTTAAGATTGCTCAAATCCCTAATCTCAATAAATCAAAGGTTTGGATAAGGAATGATATAGGGCATGGATAATATTTGGGATACAAATTGGTGTAAAATGAAAAATAAACAAAACAGATAAATTAAAATCCTAAGTGTGGTTAATCACTATCCCAACCATCCCATGAATAAGACTCATATCATTGAATAACTCACGCTTTAACACTTGAAACACACGCTTTAGGTAGACACGAATTATACTCAACAAGATCTCAATCAAAGAATAACCTTAGTTGGCGTTCCCATAACGGCCAACTCCCATTCAATCCATAAATATAATATACAACAAATAGTGGTGATATCGACCACTTAATACAAAACTTTACATAAGTTGGTTAAAACAAACATCAAACTTTTCTTTTTTCTTTTTCTTAACTCTGGATAATTTTTCCATACTTTTCATGACTTCAGAAATAACGGTAATAGTGAAAGTAGTAAACACACGAAAAATAAACTCAAAGATATACAATATTTACTTTCACTCCAATTGCATTGTGCAATTTCCTGACCTAACCAAAGATAATGAATTACGCACGCGAACACAGGTAATGTAAGGAAACACACTTTGCCTAAAGCAATTAACCACGGATTTTAATCTACAGGGTAGGCTAAGGTGTAAGGGTGTAACGAAACATTATAACAAAGGTGTAAGAAACGAAAGGAATGGCTCTGAGTGTTTTTCTAGGGGTATCTTACTCTAAAAGTGAGAGTAACAAAAGGGTTTATACGGGGGTTAACTAACCAGTGTAGTTAGCTAATATCACATAACATATAAAGGCTATTTGGGTGTAATCTTAGAAATTTACCAATTTAGACAAGTCATTCCAATTATATAAATAATACTTATTATTGTGGTCTCGAATAGTATATAAGCCAAGTTCTAAAGTTTACAAGTCACCGGCACACTCATAGATTTGTGAATTTTGAAAAGTTCACAATTTTTGAAAATAATGTTATGTGTGCAGCTATGTAATTTAGACTTTAAACAAAAACATGCTAAAAATTTTAAATTTTGATATATTAAGCAAATTTTAAGCATATTTTGAAAAAGTTAAGGACAAGTAAGTGTTCTAATTCTCCAATCCCCCCACTTAAGTTAGACAACGTCCTCGTTGTTTGTATAAAAGGTTAAAACTGGAAAATAAAAGAATTAGAACAGAAAAACTCCCCTGAGATTTGCTCGGTATGATCCTCCATTTTCGTTTAAGAGCAAAAATCAACTTTCTTGTGGATGAGAACGTTCAAGCTTCATATTTGATGTATCCACAGAAAATGCAGGAATCTATAATACCATCAAGACTTAAACACACCTGAGTTAAAAAGGTTCAAACTTGCATAATACATTAGTAGTTAGTAAAAATAAAACTGTAAAATTAAAATGAAAATCATCAGGTCAGTCGATACGCCGTATCTTAAGGAAGAAGATACGCCGTATCGAGCCTGGAATAAATACGAATTAGAATAAAAGATGCATCGCATCCTTAATCAGGGATGCGCCGCATTAAAATAAACTGACAGAAAGTTTTAAAGTCAAAAATAAAAATGCAGAAAATTAAATAAGATATGACCAGTGCAGGCGATGCGTCGCATCTTAGGATTGAGATGCGCCGTATCTTCTGCGGGCCTGACTGACTCGACACAGAACAGAAAAGTAAAAATTTTCTCCGGGTTGTATCTCGGTCAGTACTTGTGTTTATTCCAGAGTCTTCAAGTTAGACTCACGTTCAGCTCTTTATTTTGATCTATTGATCCCCACATGTCCGTGCACAATGTAGTTGCGAATTACTTCGTCACGAACATATTCCGGCCCCAATTCAAGTACACCTTTGTAGAATCCTTTCATCTTTTGGTATGGATACTCGATCCCTTTAGCAGCGTCATTTTCATATACAAAAAGAAATGGTGTAAATTTGTAACAAAATTTATTAGGGGCATGTTTAAACCTTGGGTGAGCACGTGGCATCATATAAGTGATAACGTTGCTTCCACTTTGAAAGGTGATCTTTCCTTCAAATCTTTTAGCGTTAATATCGACCTCCTTACAAAATGGTTTCCCAACGATCACGTCACCCATCTCAATATCACGATAAGCATCCATGTTTTCCACCACGGTGAAATCTGTAACAATAGTTAAATTCCCAACAAAAATAGGTACATTCATGAACATCCCAACTACGTTTTTCCCTCTATACACAATTTTGTTTTTCATTATAGAATTATAGAAATCTTTTGACATTACATTAATTGGTAAAATAGGGAAAAAGTTGGCACTAATTTGTTTAAATCCTATCATGCAAGGAAATTGTAAATTATAAGCACAATCTACATGGATCTTTCTACCATAATCACAAAAACTAGGATATCCTTCAAATTCATCATAATTCTTAGTGTTGATCATATTAATTCTAGGTATATCCATAATTTCTCCTTCTTCAATTTCGGGTTCTAAATCCTCCATAAATTGATCATTGATTCCTAATGGTAAATTAAGATCATTTAATTCAATGTAGTCTCCACTATAGGTCCCAAGTGATTCATTATTTATCAAGGTTTCTCCCATAAACCTAGCTTCAAGATCGAGGTCCATACGTTCTCTTAATCCTAGCACATAGACGCCTTTAATTATGCTTTTAACAGGATTTTGGCACTTATAGACTAGTTTATTATTCCCTACCCTTAATGAGATTTTTCTTTTAAACACATCAATCTTAGCATGGGCAGTAGACAAGAAAGGTCTTCCAAGGATTAAAGGAATCTTAACATCCTCGGGCATATCTAATATAACAAAGTCTACAGGGAAAACAAACTTCTCAATCTTAACTAGCACATTTTTAGCAATCCCTTCAGGTTGTTTTACCGTTTTATCAGCCAATTCAATAAGCAACTTAGTTGGTGCTAATTTTCCTAGTCCTAGGGTAGTGAATGTCTTAAGGGGCATTACACTAACGCTAGCTCCTAAGTCAGCTAACACATTATTAAAAGATATATCATTAATTGAACAAGGTAAAGTAAAACTTCCTGGGTCCTTTTCTTTATGAGGCAAGGCATGTAAGTCGGTTGCAGAGCTCTCTTCTTTCATTGTAGCCTTGATCTCCTCTTCAATCTTTGTCATCTCTTTTAGTAGCCTCCTTAAACTGATTGAAGAATTAAAGAAAAATTCGGGCTTTGCAGCATCATTACCATTCATCAATCTTCTAGGAAAAGGAATGTTAGGCGTGACTTCCTCAGTGGTGCTTATGGCCTTGACATGATCTCTTGGGTTGGTTTCAGTTGAGCTAGGTAAACTTCCGTATCCCCTTTCTTGAAGAACTTTGCTCATTTGTCCAATTTGTTGTTCCAATGCTTTGATCGAAGCTCCTTGATTTCTTGTAATAGTATCCGTTGAGGATCGGATTTCTTTGATCATAGCAGTGTTCTTTTCATGTCTTTTAGCAGCATCGGCCATAATCTGCTTTAAAGTGTCATCCAAAGTCTGCCTTCTTTCTTGATAAGTGGGATTAAAATTGTTCTTTTGATAGTATCCCGGAGTAGCTTCCCTAAATCTTCCTGAAGGTCGGAATGGTTGTCCAAATTGTGTGTAGTATGCTTCTTCAAACGTCTCACTTTCATTCTTATTAGGGCAATCTTTAGTGTAGTGAGGTCCTTCGCATTTTTCACATCCAGCTTGGGCAGCATACACTTTCTCATCACGCTTCTTCATCTCTCTACTAATTTTATCCAATTGAGCTTGAATTGCAGCAAACCCGTCAAAATTAGTGCTGCTCTTAGATCTAGTAGAGGTCCCATCGTGCCATTTTTGAGAATGATCAGCAGCTTCTTGGATAGCTTTTCTAGCATTGGCTGCACTCATTTGAGGCACAGCTCCCTTAGCATCCAAGATTTGTCTAGTAGGCACGTCCAATCCTTGATAGAACAATATTATCTCCTGCATTTCACTTAGATAATGTTGAGGGAATTTCATCAATAGGTCTTTAAATCGTTCCCAAGCTTGATAAAGAGTTTCATCAGGCTCTTGCTTGAAACTGTTGATAGCCTCCATCTTTTTAGCAGTTTTAGCAGGTGGACAATATCTCTTCAGGAATTTGCTCTTCAAATATTCCCATGTAGTGATTGAACTAGCAGGTTCATTCCTTAGCCACTTATTAGCAGCTCCTTTAAGTGAAATTGGAAAGATTCTTAGCATAAGTTGATCGTCAGTGACTCCTTCCATAGTAAACAAATCTGCAATCTCGAGGACCTTTTCAACATGTTCATTAGCATCTTCATGTTCCGATCCACTGAAAGCATTTTCTCTTAGCTCCTTGAGAAACTGACCCTTCAACTCAAATTTTGACTTTTCATCAAACTTTGGTCTAGCAACTCCTGAAGTGTAATCAGCACGGGTTTTGTTCATGTATTCCTCCATAGTAGTGTTTTCCGCCATTGTTTCTGTTTCTTCTTCCTCTTTTTCTTTAGAAAAGTAATCAAGCTCGAACGAACTTGAGATATCAAAGCTTTTTGTGTTGAAAAGCCTTTTAAGCGAATGAAAGGCTCGTTCAGGATCTTCAAAAGGTGTAATCAAGTTCTTAGTTGAACTCCTGGTCATGCACTTCCTGAAACTATCACAAAAGCATCAGTAGGGTATGTTCAAGAGAGTAGTTTATCAGAAAATTAACAACGAAAACGGAATACGAAAAATAAAAGTTACTGATATCTGCAGACGATGCGCCGTATCCAAAAGTTGGATACGCCGTATCTTATAATCGTTAAAATTTAATCAGACTTTTATTCAGAAAATAGATACGCCGCTTAGAATTTAGAATGCGCCGTATCAGTTTTATTAATCAAAAATCAACGTATCTAATTTTATCAAATATAACCGATTTTTGATTTATAAGATGCGCCGTATCGATAAAAATCGATGCGTCGTATTTGTTTAATAATTCAAAAACTGTTTTTAATTTAAAATAATAAATACGCCGTATCTGCAAAAACAGATGCGTCGTATGGCGTTATCGTTTAGAAAAATTTCTTATTAAAAACAGAATACGCCGTATCTTGGGGAAAGATGCGTCGTATCGAATTTATTAAACGCGTTGTATTTTATAAAAATTAAACGCAATACGCCATATCTATGAAAATAGATGCGCCGTATCGTTTGAATTAGCTCAGTACAACGATAGCAGAATGCAGAAAAATAACGAAAATAAAAACAAAAGTAAAATCAAACGAAAAGAAACAAAAATAAAAACACACAAAAACAGAAAATATGCAAAATAATACAATGAATGCAATTTAACTAATATATAACAGAGTTATCGGTTAGAATAAAAATTAAAAAGATAAACCTAATTAAAATACTAATCAAATTAACAGATAATAACAATTCACTCCCCGGCAACGGCGCCAAAAACTTGATGCGTGCGTGTTATGCTCTAATTTTTATATCCACAGTATGTCGTTGTCGTTTTAGCAGTTTTCAAGTTTTAAATTTATATTTAGCCGACTTATCAATAACACACACTTTAACGAGCAGTGTACCCGGTCAGTATGAATATAATGGTAAGTAGAGTGTCGATCACTAAGAGTGGAACGTATTATCTAGTTATTCTAATCAGTATTTTAATATCTTAAGTTAGCTATACAACCTAATCTAACGCAAGGGGGTTCAGCCTGAGAGACTGGCACGGTTTGGTTATGATTAAATAATAAACTAAACTAATAAGCACGAATTAGCGATTAGCACACACGTACACAGATAGATACTTGAGACAATAAGAAGACCTGTCCTGATGATTAAGTAGCTTGTCACTTGTTTTATTGCTAGTCTTATATGAAGTGTATAGTTCGATGCAACGCACCGAGAGTTAAACCTTTCTCGTTGGCTCTAATCTTATCGGCGAGTAAACCCTTAATGATCACTTATGTCTATCCCACTATCCTAGAATATTGAGCACATGTGATGCCCACGTTTCGTATACGCTAAAATAGATAGGCGAGGAAGGGGCATGGCGACCCAAGCAATGCTCAGCTAGACACAGAGGTTATCAATGCACTAATAAAAGTCAACAAAGACATCAACATATAAACTTTAATTAATGGGAAAGCAATTTTAAGGGGTGCCCATGGTTTTCCGTAGTCACATGGAATCGGCTCATCAATCCTGATGAATTAAAGTGTACTAATACAATAAAATAAAACTACTTAATGAATTGAATACATGCAGGACCTTCTTACAGCTCTTGTATCTTCGTTTAAGGTGTGTCTTGTGCTGCTACTTCGTCTGACTTCGGCTTAGGGTTTCTGTTCTCGTACTCCGTATATTACACACACAAATTCTTCTGACTTTGGGGTATTTATAGTTTCTATTTGAGGGTTAGATGCGGCGCATATGATAAGTAGATGCGGCGCATTAACTTAACTTCGCGTGGGGTCCAAGCTTAATATATTCAGGAATATTCGTACACCGCCAGAAGATGCGGCATAACTCCATTTCTCTATGCGGCGCATGTCCTTTGCCGTCTTGGATAGTTACTTGTGAAATCTTGATAGTGATGCGCCGTATGTAAGAAGTAGGATGCGGCGTATCTGGAGCAGAATGATCTTGATCTTGTACATTTCAGTAGACTCTTAACTTCTTGCTTGTTTTGCTCCATAATTAGTCCAAAATCGCCAAGTTTCACATAGTACTTGTTTTTACCTGAGAATTACAAAAGTAAACATTAATGTATCAATTCTCACAGATAATATAATAAAACAAGTTAAATAAATAGGATAAATGATGGTAATAAAATGTACTTATTTGAGTTCATCAGTATACCACCAGACTGCCTATGTTGTTATACTTATGTCATCACTATTGGTATTATATAAAGTATACTTATATACACTCTTATTTATATAAAGGATAATTATATAAATTCTCGAACATTTATGCTCATTCCTGGAGCACCGCTATTCTATCGACTTACATGCTATTTATATACACATTTGGTGTACTTTTCGACCATTATGCTTATTTATAGCATCACTATTATTTATATAAAGGTTAATTATATAAATGTTTGACTGATTTTGACCTCTTACGCTTATTTTCGGAGCTTGAGCTCAAACCTTGTTTTCCCCGATTACATACCTACACTTACATTTTAATGGTCTCTTTTATTTTCTCTAACATCGTGAGTAATATCGTGGTTCGCTAAAACTTTTTCATAACCTTTCATAACATCGTTTTACGCAAAACCCGTTACAGTCTATCGATTTCCCTCGGTTGTCTTACTATCCGCCTTTGAAGACGAGTTGGAACATTGGTCCCATACTTATTGAACACCTACATCGCCTCGTAAACCATCGCCGAAATACACATCGATTGATTAGAACATGACTTTAACGTGCCGCCTTGGAACACCCTACTTTCGGAACACGACTTTTTAACGTCTCATTCTTTTTCACTCCTTGTGTTTTGAAGAATCACGCCGCTAGAAAGATAACGCCGAAGCTTGACAACAATGTTTACCTTAACTTAATACTATCTTTTGATTCCGAGGACAAAATTTGGAAACTTGTCGGCCACCATTCTGACACCCACTTCATCAACTTACATACTAATGTCTAATAGTGAGACAAAGCCATTCGAGGACAAGGCTATAGAGTGTGAACTCAAACCAGAATATTACTCACTCGAAGAAGAACCCCTTGGAAGACGAGGAGGAGAACCATTACTGCACCTACTCCTCCTACTCGACCAGAGTCTATCACTAGAGAGTCCATCCAACACAGCATCCCATCGTTGGTGACACACATGCCATATCATGATAGATATTACATGTTAGCAGAAATGAGCTGTAATGGCCAACCTACAGTCTCATTGGAGAAGAGTAAAGCTCTAGGAGCCAAGTGCAAATCTTACTTGATCAACATTCGTGATATTTATTGACTTTACCATTTATTATTTGTTCTCATTTAACCTCAAACAACATTCTTGATACTCAATGCCTTTCTCATTTTATGTTGTTCTTATTTAACATGCATGTTTTCAACGTAATGCTTTTCTCATTTATTATTGATCCCCATTAATTCTCAATTAGCAATCACAATGCTTATTGTCTTTTTCACTTATTGTGTTTCTCATTAATTCTTTACCCTCAGCTAGCATTCGTGATGCTTGTTGTATTTCTCATTTATTGTTCGTTCTCATTTCTTCTTCTCATTTAGCATTCAAGGTGCACATTATCTTTCTAATATATTGATTTTCACAGTTATTCTCATATAACATTCGGGATATTTATGGATTTCATCATTTACCGTTTGTTCTCTTCCATGACATTTATCGTCTTTCTCCTTTATTATTTGCCTTCACATTTATTGTCTATCTCATTTGTTCTCATTTAAAGTATTGTTACGCTTATTGCTTTCTTAATTCTTGTCTATTTCACTTCATCTCTTTTAACAATCATGTGTCTATTATCCATGGTTTTTGATTTTCCTTATATATTCTCATTTGACACTCGCAAAGAATATTGTCTGTTTCGTTTATTATTGAACCTCATTTAGAATTATGTCTTTCAGTATTGGTCTCTTTTGACTATTGGTTTGATTCGCTAGTTGTCTCGATTAATTGATTATTTGTGTTAATATTCTATATCTCTTCGCTTTACTATTATTGTGATTTATGGTTCTTCTGTTTGCATTAATTTGAGTCATTGATCTCTCTTTTACACACCCTTTCATTTGCTTCTTCGTTCGTATAAGTATCAAATTTTCTTCCGAGCACTCTATGCTCATACAAGTATGAATGATATGGACATCTTAATCCATTCATTATTGTTCTGATTCATTGATCCTTTCATTTGCATCGATTGATAACAGTTTGCTTCTTTGTTCATACAGATATATAATCTATCCCTTTTAAGCAGTCTTTGCTCCTCAAATATTACACTCGACATAATTCTATTATTATTTTTTTGATTCATCAAGATCTTTCATTTTTATTATTAATTACTCCTTGTAACTATCTTTTACCCCAAGGCATTGGCATCTACTTCTTTCGACTGATAGTACGATCCCGTAGTAATCCCATTCGCATTAATCGTTAGTACGCATCAGGGTGTAGGAACAACACTCCTGGACAACAGGCTACAAGCAGTACAAGATCGTTAGGAGAGTTACGTGAAAGTTTGCCACGAAAGAACGTGCTATGTTTCGGAAAGCGATGAAAACTGAACTCGATGTACGTTGATCGCTACAAGAATTTGGCAAAAGCTGGACCGGTAGCTTATTGAGTTGAACTTCTGTAAGAGCTCAGTAGTGCTCACAACACGTAGCATGATTCAAACTCGAAGAAGTGCCTAACAGAAGAATCCCTCGTCATCCCACTAGAGGAGATTCAACTTGACGACAAGTTTAACTTTGACAAAGAACCAGTTGAGATCATGAAGTAGGAAGTCAAGCGAATCAAGCAAAGTGCATTCCCATTGTCAAGGTTCGTTGGAATACTCGACATGGGAGCGACAAGACTAGATTGCGACGAGAGTACCCTCATTTTTTTTACACACCGTCAGCCGATAAGATAAACTGAATCATGAGGACGTGGATGGGTAATGTAACAACCGAGAAATTTCAAGACATTATTTTTACTAATTTTATTTGCTTATTATACTATTTTAAGTAACTTGGCTTTTGCCGGGAAAGTTGCCCGCGTACGTCGTGACACGTACACTTAAATTTATAATTTTTCTCAGACTAAGCCCAGTCTACCCATTAATATGATTTATTTTCCCCCACGTACTTGTTTTTATATGGAATAATTTAATTTTACATTTCTACGCGAAGTGTGCACTTTTTACGTTTTACGCGTTTTTGGCTCGCGTTTTAAGCTTTATAGACATTATAACACTCCGGAAGGCTCGGGAAATATATGAAACATCAAATTAGGTCAATTTAAGTCAAATGAGATATTTTTATGAAAATATTATTATTTAGACTTTTACTTTTACAATCTATGCATAAAACGTTACTGGTTTAGCTCCATAGACCTTTAAACTCACTCCATGACTAATAACCTTGTACAAAAAGTAAATAAAACCCTCTAATGAACTCACCACTCTACTAAAATACTAAAATAGATTATGATAACAAGTTTTAACATTTTTGGAAGTTTTGTATTTTTTTACGTTACCGGTTTTACGTTACAACTCTTAAAACTTAACGTTTTAAATACCGGGGATAAAAAATACTTCTATAACAAACTTAAGCTCAAATTATATCAAAATAACCCACTCACTTTCCCCCTCCCCTTAGGTGGCCGAATTTCATGGCTTCTAGCCAAACCATCCACAAACTCATGGCACATATAATCTACTATCATGCTTTCATTTAAATAGCACATAAACACAACATAGAGCACATCACCCTTGGTTTTACTCATAAAAATCTGCATTTTATCTCTTAAATTTCGTGGCATATCAGCCCCAACACACCCATTATCATTAATTTTCCTACTTAAAAAATCTTGTGCACATTAACTAGTGTTTGATCTTGGTAAGTCCCTTGTATCCTTTTAATCTAATTTTCTTTTTAAAATTGTTAGATGCTTTTCTAGATCTAAGCTAATAAACTCTTGCTTGTGTTATTCTAGAAGATTTCATAGGAAATAGGGTGATAGACAATTAGTTAGTGTTGATTGGCAAGTGTTATGCAAGAGTTTGATGGATTTATATGAGTTTTGAATAGTTATTAATGATTTTTCCATATGTTTTGTTTATAAAACTGAAGTGAATCCTCAAAATAATCTTTTATCTCCTGGGCTTATAGAGTTATTGGGTGAATAAAAGGGTAGGGATGATTGATCTTGGACATGCATGAGTATTAGACACAATAATAATACATAAAGTAGCAATTTTGATTGGTCAATTGTCTATCTCAGATTTTATGCAAAATGATCAATTCACCATTTTGTCCTCATAAGATTTTAAGCAAATATAAAAATATTGAAATTTAGCCTCAGGTCTTAGGATCATTTTCCCAAAAACCTTACATCATAATTCATCCCGGTGATTTTTGGAGAAAATCCACACTAAAACTATTCCAGGATTGCATGTCAGATTTGATAGGCTATATACTCTAAAATGTTGGAAAGAACTCTAGGTTGGTAAAAACATGAAAGTTGGAGCTAAGACCTGTAGAAAACTTTTTCCACTGGCCTTGTGTCCATTAGACCTGTATATAAAAAGATATGCTCATTTTACTAAACATAATTGGATGCTGGAAGTAACTGCATAGAGTCACAGGGGTAAATTGGTAATTACACCCATGTTCTGAAGTTCGTAGTTAAGTGAGGCCCTGATTTTCATATAATAAAGAGTCATACCTTTCTAAGCATATAAAGTTCATAATTTTAGCCTTCACGGTTTAGAAATGTCGACCCGATTAGTGCAGTAATTTTATAAATTTTCCATCAGCTTTGTAATTTTAAACCATATAAGATGTTTCAAACATCTTTTTGACCCATGAATTACTATATAACTTTCAACTAAATTACCTTAAGGTATTATAAGTACAAGTACTGAATTAAATCATAAGTATAAGTGTTATACCTTAATCCCCGAGCCTAAGTCGTGTTGTATTTTATTTAGGTCACTTGTGATCTTTGCGGTTTTCCTCAACGTGCACACTTCTCCGGTTTCTGTTACTACTTCATCGTTGGTGAGTTCATAGCCCCAATTTTTACTTGAATTTTTTACAAACTCTGTGGGGGGAGATACATGCTACTTACTGTTACTATGATCACAACTGCTTGAAAACTGTATTTTGAATTGAAATTGTATGCTATCCGGTTATTATCATTGCCTAAGTTTCCCATAGCCGAAAGTCCCTTCCTTATCATGAACCGTTAATCACTTGCGATTGAACGCGAATACAATAAATAGATCTATTGGGTACGACAGCCCTCATGCCGAAATGTGCCAGTTTGGCTATCACATGTATTGTATTCGTATTGTTGATTAGGTACGGCTATTACCTATGTCGAAGGGTAAAATTTATATTCTGTTAGAATATCCCACCATAACGTTAATGTTCGGGGTCACGAGCTTAGTGCGATAATAACCTTACTAGACTCTGCATTTGTTGCTTAGTCGCTTTTATATCTGATATTGTGATTAACTACTTATTACTTAAACTCTATGGATTCACTCAACCTTTGTGTTGACGTTTTTAGCATGTTTTATCTCAGGTTTTAAGGCATGAAGGTTTTGGATTGGAGTCGCACGGATATCTTTTGAAGACTCGGCATATTTTTCACATTTAAAGAGGCTATATTTTAAAGATGTATGTTATGTTTAAAATATTTTTGATCTTTTGAAAACATTGTGTTTTTATGAAAACTGTTGGGACCTTTGCAAACTCTGAGGTTTTAATGTATCAAATGTGATACACTTTTAAAACGTCTCTTTTAAAGGGTCATTTTCCATGACTTGTAATTTGTGCTAGGAAGTAATACCCCAGTGAACTATCTTCCGCTACGATAATTTTGGGGGTGTTACAGTATCCCTTTTTAGAAAACGTAACTAGTTAATCTCGTGATTAAACTATAGTTGTCTTGTTAATAAGTATTTTTGAAAACCTCTAACGCGCCTAACAAGTATACGTAACGTTCTACCATTTTTGTTTACGTCATTTTAGCCAAAATACACCCTAAAGTGTCCAAAATCCACCTTAAATATTTCCATCAGATTTTTAATAGCCAAAAAAATAAGCTGTCAAAAGTTATATGTCATCGTAACTTTTTTAGGCCTTAACTTTCTCGTTTTTTCTCCGATTCCTTAGTTTTATATATCCCCGGGTTCGTGTTTAAGTATACTATCATGTTTTTAGTGTCTCGGCTAGTCAAGTTAACTTTTAACATCAGTTTTTACCAATTAAGAATTCCCAACAACATCTATATTTTCAGAAAAATTCATTTCCGTCGCGCAACTTAAAACTAACGTATCTTCTTCGTTATAAGTCCGTTTTAACTCGATCAAGCGGCTACGTTTTCGTTATAAAATCTATTTTCTATATTTCTAGCCTAATCTTTTTACCAAGCTACTGATTTTTTTGTGGAAGGTCGAATGGGACAGCCTCTCTTCTAAAATTGTCAAAACGCGTTTCCTAGCCTTTTAATTATCAAAAACCGCTTAACAACAATTCCCAAATTAATCCTAGCTCTTCCACCAAATTTTCTCAACATGTCAATAGTGATTTAACAATAAACCTTAGCAATATTTAAAGGTTCAATTTCTCACGAATGTAAATGACCATCAAGTCTAGTTAAGATCACAACTTCACTAGTTTATATATATATGGTGTTTTTATCTTCACTTTCTTGTTGAAATTTATAACCAACTAGTTTACTCATGATAATTTTTTTTTTAAAACGTAGCCATTAGTTTAAAGATTTTTGTGGTTATAAGGTTTTATTAACATGTACAAAGTGATAACAAGTATATGCACTTGAGACTAAATATCATGACATAAGGAGTATGAAATTTATCAACATAAAGTTTACTTACTTAGGGAGATTAATGTGATGAGAAGGCAATATACTTGATTAACCCAAGATTAGTATTTCCAAAACCCTTTCTAGAATATCCTAATGATACTTGATCTTAACCCAACAAGCTCTCTTCTTCCTTCTTGCTCTTAAGTGTGTGTCGACTTGTATGAGTGAGTGAGTGATGTATATTATTTTTTCTTTCTAACTAGTTACTAACACTTACATATACATATATATATACTAGGGGATTTTCAAAGGAGTAATAGTAGGTTAAAGATTACATCATGGCTTGGTTATTATGGTTGTGGCCGAATGGGGCTAGGGGGGGGACAATGGCTTGGTCAAGCCACCCAAATGTTGGTCTTATATTTCCATGTTTTTAGGTAGAGATGTTGGTAATTAATGGTAAATATACATTGTCTAGTAATTATTATAGAACAAGAGGGGGGGGGGGAGGGCGGTACAGGGTTAATATTAGGAGTAGAAGAGTTGATTTGGTACAAAAGTGTATATGTAGGATCGATTCATATGTTGATTATGTGTGATTCGGGAGGTCTTGGGTTATGGAAGAACAAATCCATGGTTAGAGTTAGAGAGAGAGAGTAGAGCTGGGAACTTAGTGAGAGAGATATGTGTCGTTTTACACATATCTTTTCGTCCAATTTTCGAGTCAAAACAACCAAAAACACTTTAAAACGATCAAATAATGTTAAAAATATCTTTGAGATGTGTTTTTGTGTATTCCATATGCAAAATGATTGAAAACGATTGAAAAACAAACAAAATTTGCATAAATGGCAAGTCTAGTCCCTCAAGCTTAAAAAAAAAATAATAATAAAAAATAAATTTTTGGTCCTTGGATTATTCTCACTTGGCAAAAGTGACCCTTGGTGTGATTTGGTATACCTGGCAGTTTTGGTCCTTGAAGATTACTGAAGTTACAAAATTAGTCCTTGTGTTATAATCTTAATTGACCAAACTTTAACAAACCGGATCCAAAAGAATTAAACCAACCCAATCCCACTTAAACCCCACACAGTCCAACCCATCACCCTTTAACCCATTTAACTAAACCTAAACCTACCAACTCACCCTTTAGCCCAACTCGCCCTTTAGCCCACAATAAAAAAAAACCCGTCCAACCCAATCCACCCAAACCCGTCCAGTCCACCCAACCCATTTAATTGACCAAACTTTAACAAACCGGATCCAAAAGAATTCGTAGGTTTAGTTTTTCATCGTTTTCACGTTTATGCTTGGGTATTTCACGGTTTAGTTCGTTTTCAACTTTCGTTTACGTATTTACTTTCGTGCACTTTAGGTTATCGTTTTTCTTAGATGTTTAGTCGTTTTTAATTTATGTTTACTTATTTTAGCGTAAAAAACCCAAACTCTCATCTTTATTTAACCATTCAAAACACGTATTCACAAACCGAGATCACGAATTCCATTCAGCCTTCGTTGGGGATAACGACCCGGGAATACAACTTCCGTTGTACTCCTTGGAAATAAATACGACTTGATTTTAACCGATCAAATTTTTGGCGCCGCTGCCGGGGAAGGTTGAAGCGAATTTTCGATTCTCGTTTGTTCGATGCGTGTCTTGAAGATCCTTCCTCGTGAAGTTATCGTTTTCTTCGTAAATATTTTCTTATAAAAAACCCAAAAAGATTTTTATTTCAAAATTTATTTTTCTCTATGTATTTTTCACATGTTTTTAAAAATCCAAAAAGATTCTTCTTATCCATCTTATCCGTTTAATTCTTTTTCTCATCCTCTTAAACCGTTTGATTCTATCTTCTTAACCCTCATTAATGTTTAATTCTTATGTCGTCACCGGGTTATCACTGTTTTGATTGTAAAAGCCCGTTGATTGACAATGTTCGTTGTTCAAAGTGTGCGTGTGAGCGGTGTGGAAATCACAACCCAAGAGGATCTTGTTATTGGTGTGAAGTAGCCCTCAAAAGAGAGCTTAATTCTATCAATAATTCTCAAAGTTTTTCCGAACACCCTCCACAACCCCATCCATCTTCACTCAAACAGCAAAATTGCTGTGTATGTGGAGATTCGTTGGGAGACAATTCACTTTGTGAACGATGTTTTTGCAAAGGATGTGAGTTTACTCACGGACTTTGCATGTGTTCCACTTCTGAAATCGAAAATACATTCACTTATTCAAATTTTCAAAACGATTTCAGGTACCTTCCTCAGAATTCATTTGAGCAAGAACCGTGTTATCAAAACTTCGATGATACATCGTTCCAAAATGCTCTGAATATTCCTTGTGCGAAGTGTGGGGGTCCTCATGACGATTATCAATGTCAACCGTGGGATCAAGAACCTAATCCTTGGTACAATACTCCCGGTTTTGACAATGTCCAACCCCCACAGTATTCCATCATTCATGAAAAATCTATAGCAGAATTGTTAGCCGAAGAACGAGCAGCGGAAACGCGTGCCAAATTTCTTAAGGCTGCCATTCTCGATGAAGATGATGAGGATACCATTCAAATAAAGGAATATTATGAGAATTCTTCACCTGCAATCACACCTGTCCAGAAAAGGCAGGAGGACAAAAGTATTGCAGAATTGCTAGCAGAAGAGCAAATGGAACGTATAAAAGCCATTTATGCTAGCAATAATGATGAGGAGGACGACGAGGAGAGTGTTATTCCTTTTCGTGAAATTATTTCTCAACTCCCTCAGTCTATTGCAATCACATCATTCTTTCCATCCATGAACCCTGATGACTCTCCTACTATGGGGGATGAGCATCTTAGCACTGTTCCTGAAAAGGAATCGGACGAATTCATAAAGTCTAGTGCTGAGATCCTTATCCCAATCCCAAGTGAGTCTGAGGATATATCGGATGATGAATGTGATTTGTCTCTTTGTAGTGATCATCCTCTTGACACTACTGATGATAATTCCGGGATCTTCTCTAACCCTCTTTTCAATTCAAATGATGATTTTTCCTCCAGTGATGACGAATCACTTTCTGATGAGGACGCTTCAAATGAAAGTCTCAAAGTCTATTCGAATTCTCTTTTTGAATTTGACGATGAGTACTTTTCTAGCGAAATAAATCCTCTCTTTGATAAAGTGTTAGAGAACGATGAGGTCGAGGACTCTCTTGGTCCTAAACTCGATGATATGACCTCACTTGATCCCGAGATGCACACGGATGCTCTTTCTCCGACATATGTGACACTTCCCTTTGAGGATCGCCATTATATTGACGTCACATATGTCGTTCGAGTTTTTCTACCTTTCTCTGCTTATAAGGTAGCTTGTCCTTCCATTCTCTCATTTGGGAGTGAGGACAAAGTTTTTGACCCCGGCATCTCCATTTATCATCCTTTTGATCCGGGTGTATCTCATCGGAGAGGAACTTTCATGTACTTCAAGTGTTTATCCAAACAATTTGAATGAAAGTCCGATTGAGATTGGTTTCCACATGTTTCCCCAAGAACAAATGAATTCGGGGTCGAGTCAAGCTAGCGACTCGGTTAACAAAAACAGTAGCACACCATATGGGTTTTCACCCATATCTCTGACTTCTTTCTACTTTCTACTACCCTAGTGTGGGGGAGATGCCCCCCGCTGTTGCATATAAATTTCAAAAAAAAAAAAAAAAAAAAAAAAAAAAAAAAAAAAATTTAACCACAAAAATAAAATAAATGGCCCGTAATATTTCCCTTTTACGTTCTCAGTTTCGGCATAACAGCCGGTACTTTGAATATTGAGGGCAATATTCATTTCTAGTGTGGGGGAATTCTCACGAATTTAATCACGTATATATACCATCTAATTCCCCCGTTTTTGGCCAAAATTTTTTTTGGTGTAAGTGTTTTGCACTTACACAACAAATGGTTATCAGTCCACCATGTCTAACACACAAAAGGATTGGCTAATCCAGGAGCAAACGGCTCTGGGTAAAGATGTATCAAATCCGTTTACGGCTTACAATTTGCCAAAAATTGTATGGTATTCGACTCACCATATCCTAAAAAGATGAAGAGTTGGCTAGCCCGCAAGATTATGGCTTGTGGTAAAGGCAGTTGGAAAACCATAATTGGTCATCAGCTCACCAAAGATAATAAGTTGTTTTATCTAAGAGTTGGCTAGTCCAGAAGCAAACGGCTTCTGGTAAAGACAAATCAAATCCGTTGGCAGCTGATGATTTGCTCAAAATCATATGGTTATCAGTGTACCATAGTTCTTACTTGAACTGAAACATTTGGCTACTCCAGAGGTGATGGCTTCTGGTAAAGAGATACATCCATCAACTTTTCATAAAAAAAATTGCTAGGGACTAGCAATTGCTCAGTGTGGGGGATTTGATATGTGTCGTTTTACACATATCTTTTCGTCCAATTTTCGAGTCAAAACAACCAAAAACACTTTAAAACGATCAAATAATGTTAAAAATATCTTTGAGATGTGTTTTTGTGTATTCCATATGCAAAATGATTGAAAACGATTGAAAAACAAACAAAATTTGCATAAATGGCAAGTCTAGTCCCTCAAGCTTAAAAAAAAAAAATAATAATAAAAAAATAAATTTTTGGTCCTTGGATTATTCTCACTTGGCAAAAGTGACCCTTGGTGTGATTTGGTATACCTGGCAGTTTTGGTCCTTGAAGATTACTGAAGTTACAAAATTAGTCCTTGTGTTATAATCTTAATTGACCAAACTTTAACAAACCGGATCCAAAAGAATTAAACCAACCCAATCCCACTTAAACCCCACACAGTCCAACCCATCACCCTTTAACCCATTTAACTAAACCTAAACCTACCAACTCACCCTTTAGCCCAACTCGCCCTTTAGCCCACAATAAAAAAAAACCCGTCCAACCCAATCCACCCAAACCCGTCCAGTCCACCCAACCCGACCCGTTCCAACCTTTTTATACCCAGCCAAATAGTCAAATTCCCCAAAATAGTCAAAATCCCTATCCCTAATACTCAGCCGCTACTCTCTCTTCTTCCCCAAAGCAGATAACCGCCAAAATCCATCCTCGTTTCCCAATCTTGTCCCCTCTTCTCTTCCCAATACCTCTCACATCACCATCATCTCCACCTCAGCTTGTACGATACTCACGGGTATCCCCTCCACCTCAGCAATCCGAGGGGAGAGAACGAATCAACGGCCAAGATTATAGGATGTGAAGATCTAGGTGATCCTATGGTGTCAAGAAAAAGAAGATTCAGATTTATTTTTAATTATTATTTTTTCTTCTTTTTTTTTATATAAATAGACGGCTAGTATTTTTTAGAGAGGAGGATTTTTTTAGCTTTAGTTCGGTATGTCTTTTTTTTTTCTTTTTCTTTTAGTGTAATTTATTTTTAATTTTAGTTGTAATTTTCGTTAAGAATCGTAGGTTTAATTTAGCTTTCGAAGGTATTGTAATTTCTAATTTACTCAGTTTATTTTTTTTTAAGTTTTCGATTGGTAATGAAAAGTTAAGATTTTTATTTGTAGAACAGTTGGTGTTTGGAATTAAAATTAGATTTTGATTTGGATGTTGTGGCTTTTGTTTCGGTTAAGTTGATTGAGTTTTTTTGTTATTTGCCTCGGTAAAATTGTTGTTTGTGATTTGTTTAAAGTTGTTTTTTTTTTGCTTATCGTAAACTAGGTTTGAATTTGTTTAAGGCTGAGTTCTTTTTGATTGTTTAGTGTTTGTGTTCTTATCGGTTAGATTGATTGTAGTTGTGAGTGTAATTTGTTATTCTCGGCTGTTAGCTACTCATCTCACTCACTTGTGCAAAAAAAATTAATACACTGATCTGTTGTTTTGTATAAACCCAGTTGTGTTGTTGTTAATTGTTGTTAAGGTTCCAAAAAAAAAAGAATGAAAACCAAAGAAAAAATAAATAAGCAAAAGTGTCCTTCCTGGGGTTCGAACCCAGGTCAGACCACACACAACCCCAACACACCCAGACCATCTGGGCCAGAGCTTTCTTTTGTTAAATGATTTAATTAGTTTGTATTTAATCTCAATTTCAGTTGTTTTGCTTATTTCCTGTGTAAACTTAATATCAGATTTTTATTTTTAAATTAGCTTTCAAATTAATATTAAAATTAAATATTAGTTGAAAAAATGTATTTCTTTCTTGTAAAATTTTCTTTTGTCGATGAGAATGTAGGAAATTTAATTTGGAATTCGTAGGTTTAGTTTTTCATCGTTTTCACGTTTATGCTTGGGTATTTCACGGTTTAGTTCGTTTTCAACTTTCGTTTACGTATTTACTCTCGTGCACTTTAGGTTATCGTTTTTCTTAGATGTTTAGTCGTTTTTAATTTATGTTTACTTATTTTAGCGTAAAAAACCCAAACTCTCATCTTTATTTAACCATTCAAAACACGTATTCACAAACCGAGATCACGAATTCCATTCAGCCTTCGTTGGGGATAACGACCCGGGAATACAACTTCCGTTGTACTCCTTGGAAATAAATACGACTTGATTTTAACCGATCAGAGCTGGGAACTTAGTGAGAGAAAAATATGTGAATATTAGATTGAAAGTATGAGAGGTTCCAACCCTTCCCACACTAGGGAAGGAGTATTTATACTATTAGCCTAAATGCCCCATGTGGGCTGTGGAGTGAGCTGACAGTGGGTAAAGACCCGACCCAACTCCACTAATACTACGATAAATAAACTAATAACTAAACTAATACAAACAAAACTAAGAGCTAAGCTAAGCATGAAAATACACGGGCTGACCGATCCTTTTTCTTAATCCTAACAATCTCCCCCTAAGGGAGGTCACCCCAGAAAGAACAAATTGAAGCTTAGCATTCTATAAATAGATCTTTAGCTCTAGCTTGTATCATTTGATTCTTCAAGTACTATCTTTGTACTTCAAGCAATGATCTTGCGATTAATGTTCCTTTGGCTTGTGTGATCTTTGAGTTTGCTTTGAGATCATCAGCTACAGTAAATCTCCAAATCATCCTTAGTAGTATCGCCTCCATGTGATGTAGTGACTATCGGACCGTCATGCTCACACTTTTCTGGATCATGATATTTAGCATCAGAATTGCAGAAGCTGTGTTGTAGGTCTTTCAGCTATCATGATATCTTTGATAATGAATTGGAAGTGTGAGCATGGAGTATGGATTGACACATCTCAGCTGGAATCAGGTACCACCATCACCATATTTATATGAATCTAAAATAAAATAGTTAGCAATAAAGTTGGGGAACGAATATGGCTTTATCATTCGCCCGGTGTGGTTGGATTAACCTTTAGTTCCGTGAGGACCGACCTGTGATCAGGTAGAATCCCCTTTAAAGAAAATTCTCCTTGACAGGACTTTCCAGCTTGTTGTAAAGAATCATCCAACGAATTAATCATCAGAATCATCATACAAAGCATGTTCTCATACCGGAACGTCTCAAAGTAGACAGCACGGTAGAGTGAATCAGTGAATTAAATACCCACTGATTGATGAGAAATTGATTAGAAAATCACTCGCGTGTCACTGGATAAACATTTTATGTAACACGACGAGAGTTTTATAAGTTAAATCACATTTTCATCATAAACACTTTTGTTTGAAAATTTACACAATCAATGTGCTCGAAACTCAGTTGGTGAGCACATTGAAAGGTTTTCCAAAAGCATCCGTCAATCCTTTTCCTGGAACAAGTTTGATTCAAATGTGAATCGCCCCATCGTTTCTTTCCAATTTTCACTAGTTTGATCCATGAAGGATCTCACATGTCACCTACCAAGAGCTTGTTTGATGTTGGCTCTAGAAGGATTTCCATCTTCATTGTGAATACTTTTGTATCACTCGGATGTTCTGGCAATACCACGAGGATAATGCGTAGGACTCTTCATATATATTTTCTTGCTTTTCATGGTGTATGAAACAACAAGCATATTAGAAATGTGTCCTAATGAGATTTATGGATGATCTCTTGGCTCTAGACTCAATAGTGCATTTTGATTTAGTGATCGGAGGCTGGAGCAGACTGCCACCTTTTCAATATCAACTAACTCGGAGTGAGAGAGTCAATAGTAACAAGTGAATCTCCGTGTGAATGAAACAAGAGTCTTTTGAGAGACCTTGAGTGGCTAGGGAGATTTGTGCAGCATATCACTCGGTCCATGATATTTGTCTTCAATGTCAGCAATCAACTACGTGATTCTGACAGCATATGTATTGACCCGGTTTCTGCCTAATGTGTAAGGAGGGCTTCTTTCTTTTCACCCTTTATCTTTACATTTCTTTTTCATTCTTCAACCCCTTCAGTGCTTACCGAGACTTCACCACTAGTACCTTGTTGGGTTTGTTCCAGTACTAGCTCCATCTCAGTCGGCACTCTTCCCTTATTCACTTTTCTCCTTTTTAATCATTCCTAAGGACTTCTATTCTAACTAGAGGATTATCCCTGGGAAGATCCCTCCGGTTCTGGCTGGATCATGGGAACTAATACCTAACCTCACCATCCTTATAACTCCAGTGCATTAAAATAAGATTGGTCGGTCTTTGGTATTCTTCCATAATTTCCGTCATAAACCATTTGCTCCCCCTCAATATGTGCATCAATATACGAAAGAGTTTAGAACATATTTGGGAGCCTACACATGAGTCTAAAAGATCAAATTTTATCAGATTTCATATTTAAATCACATTCTCTCCCCCGATCAAAAATTTCATACCTTTTGAGATTTGTAATCCCAATTGATTTAAATAAGTTTAGAAATTATGGGAGAAAATGTGGTCTGATTCAATATATACTGATAATGGAACATTACTATACTCCCCCCTCAATCAATGAGGGAGAATGTTAGTGTCAGAAATGATGAGTTTATAAATGATTTGGAGTTTAGCGAGAAACTCATGAAAAGATTCATATTCTGACACATAACAACACATGTTTATTCATTACTTGAACCATACAAAGATACCATTTGATGATCTAAAATAAAATTTGAAATCACTCTCCCCCTCAATCTATGACCCGTTATCAATTTAAAATTTTATGAAAAATTAAACCTTTTGTCATAGATTGAGTGGCAAATTTTATGGAAAAAATTTAAGTTCGATTGATTTTCAAATATTGTTTTAAACCACCATTTTAGATTCAAATTATTTTTCTGAAGAATCATAGATGGAAAAACAATTTGTTTTGGCAAAAGAAGACTTCTCTTCTGAATCCGGAAATAATGCACTGAAGCGTACACTAAATCTGAGAAAAACGGATATAAGGTAATCCATGCCCGGGTGAACTTCACCCAGTGGGAGGAACAACCGTCTTTTTGGCGACGTGCTTTCACCATTTTGAAAAGCGGGTTGCTATCTGAAATAATAGCAAGCCATTTAGGCATGTTTTGAGAAACTTTTTGAACTTCTGCTCGAGCTTCATTTAAAGTCCCGTGTCATTATTAAATGGCATTTCTAGGACTGTAAATGTTATCGATAAACAGAAGACATGCCTAGATCAACTATTTTTGGCATTTTTTGTGTTTTTCTGATTTTTACGGTTTTTATAGGTTTTATATTTTTTCTCTTTTCTTTTTGGTTTAAAATATATACAAAAAAAATATATATACAAGGATATATGAAGCAAGTCCATTACTCCTCAGCTTCCTGAATCTTCTTGGCTGCCATCACTTTACTTGCTGAAGAACAATGTGAGCACATTTAATTAGGGATTATATCTGGCTTTTCACTCTCCCCTAATTAGTGCTCTCCCCCAAACTGATAACCTTTGTGATGAATGCCCTGAATATGAAGAAGTCTTTTGATAGTTAATTGCATGTCATCTTTAGTCTTCTAACACGCAGCGGAAAATGTAGAACAGACTGTAGACTCGACCTTCTTCAAGATTGTCCATTTGGGGAATAGAATATCAACATCTTCCTCTCACCAAATACATTCCAGTTATTTTACATATAACAAATTAGCCCGTGACGTACACATGAAATGATAATACCAAAGTAACAAGTTAAAACACTGATCATCTTCAATTTGTTTCATAAGACATTAAGCCCGATCACGTGAACTTGTTGTGCGTCCTTGGTGTACACATTTCTCTCCCCTGATGGTTACGATTAATCAGCCCGTGACGTACACATGAAATGAAAATACCAAAGTAACAAGTTGAAACACTGATCATCTTTAATTTGTTTCATAAGACATTAAACCCGATCATGTGAACTTGTTGTACGTCCTTGGTGTACACATTTCTCTCCCCTGATGGTTATGATTAATCAGAATCAGCATAATGATGTGTACATGAAGCATTAACTAGAAGCACTTTATCACTGATTATATCAGCCCATGAGAAGATGTCGATTAGTTGTATGGCCATTTCTCAAACATCAATCAACATGTAGTTTATTCACCCTTCTCCCCCTCAAAAAATGCATATGACTGCCATTTTTGATTGAACGAGTGAATAAGAATACCATCAACGGTAAGTAGATCCAATTGATAACTCACATTTCATTTATTCACCCTTCTCCATCTCAAAAATTGCATGTGACTGCCATTTTTGATTGAACGAGTGAATAAGAATATAATCAATGATAAGTAAATCCACTTGATGACTGACATTTAGTTTATTCACACTTCTCCCCCTCAAAAATTGCATATGAGGTTGCCATTTTTGATAGAACAAGTGAATAAGAATATACTCCAATGTACGTTTATCCACTTGATGACTGAATGAGCATGGGAAGAGCATGAAGCTTATTGATGAGAATGATCATTAATAAGAAGATTTCTCTTCTTCCGAAGATAAAGCGCACTTAAGCGTACACCTTTCTTTTCTTTGAGGAACGGGGCCTGAAGTGTTATCTGCAGACGCCATTTTGTTTGTTGAAGAACGAGGCCTGAACTAATGTGAACAGACGTCATCGCTCCCTTTTCTACTTCTCTCAGCTAACTCATTACCAACCCCATTATCATTCAGTCAGCTCTTTGTCGTGACTACTGATGGAGAAAACCCAATATGATGAACTTGAGACTGAAGTAACATAACCCGAACTTGTGACTTAAACTTGCACTAATGTGTGACTAAGAGCGGTGTAGAGAGTTCGTGCAACTTCGAATCCCTAAGTACTCTATACTCTTCAACCAACCAACCATCAAGTATAAGACGTACATCACCTCTTGGATATCCACAACTTCGTGTGACACTGAGCACTACAACGTAACTCCTTAAAGTGATAGTTATTTTGTAGTATTAGAGAGGAAGAATCACAAAAATAACTAGATATCCAAGTCTTCGTCATTGTAAAGGTTAAATGCTCGAATAAGGATCTCGAAGAATCTTCATCCAACCAACCCCGATATCTTCAGATACTAAGTACACACACCCGTGAAATTTCACTTCAACCTCAAATAAATAATAGTGAATTAACGCCGTAGTCACATCTTGTGGTTTAAATGCCCAGATCTAGCCCTTTTTGATATTTTAAACGAACTTTGATAATGGTTTTATCCCGATCGTTGTCAAAAGCGCATAACCCCGTAAAACTTTGTTATAACCAAAATGCCATGAAGTATATCATAAATCATCCAATACATGAAGTACACACTTTATCCCTTCTTCGAAGTTGAACCCGTAGCACCAAAATCAATTAAGATCCGGAAATACACTTTTCTTTCTCCATGATAGTTCCATCATCACGGGATTTTACAAATCTATGATTTAAACCGAGAAAGAGATTCTTTCGCGGAATTTTACAAAACCAAGAAGAAACCGTGAGACAATAACAAATTGAATGTGTTATGAAAATTTTTGGTTTTGGTGAATATCTGTTTGGGGTGACATGCAAGAAATCAACAACAATTCTTCTCCTATATGTAGAATACTTCACAAACCATACTAAGTAAAGTATGATAGGATTCGACACACGGTTAAGGTGGTTAAACCTTGTGACTTTGTGTGTATGATATATTGAGTTAATATGATTAAGTACGCGGAATTTACTTAATCACACTTAGAAGGTTATTTTTGTTATGGAAATGGAACGGTTATGATTAGTTATATGACAATAAACAATGAAAGCTTTTCACCAAAATGATTCAATATTATTCAAAATAATACGAGTGATCTTTCTATCACTAGGGTTACAAAGACCTTGAATCTTATGTTCTTACAACTTGTGATATTCTTGTGTTTGTTCTATGTCTTAACAGTTATGAGTTCTAATAATAACGTACTTGGACACACATATCACTTGACTAAGATCTTCTTTTATAGTCCAAGAAGATCTTTACAATATTGCTTAAAGTCTAGCCGACCTACTTGTTAACTTATCTTGAGTGTGTCAGTACATAAGATACAACATGTATCTGTGTACATAACTTGTTAACTAAGCACATGGGGTAAGATATTATCTACCGTATATTGTTGACCAAAATACAAATAATATCTTTTCATACTTATCCACTTAGCAGTAGAATGTACATTAGCAGCAGCAATGAGTTATCGCTAGCAGCAGGATCAAGTATAATAGCAGCAGGATCAACAGCAGCAGAATGTTAAGCCTAGCAGCAGAATCATTTATTGCTAGCAGCAGAATCAAATGTTCTAGCAGCAGGAACAAACATTAACAGCAGGAACCAAATGTACTAGCAGCAAAATCACACTTAACGTTTTTCTTTGAATAGAATCCGATATTTAACTTCTTGAATATTTAATTCCCAACAATCCTCCCCTAAACATGTGAATCCATTTCAACATGTTTCTGAATCAAATTATGGATTGTGAAGATCTTTCAAACACTTCTGTTCTTCAAGATTGAATATCTTCTCAGTAATTCATCTGCTATGTTCTTTGACTTTAACAATATCAACACATTGCTCCAATCTTGGACTAAAAGATGGTGCAATTTCCTTGGATGGAGGAATTATAAGAGGCAATGATGCTGTGTATCTTGGATGCTTGTTTCAACAAGTGAAATCATCTATCAGCATGCCTTTGCAGGTGATGAACAAACGTGGTAAACTGAAATTGAAACTTTTCTTCGTTTGACCTAGATAGAACTTTCTCCTTTGGAATGTTCTTGTCATTTTCAACCTCCATGTCATCATCTTGTATGCTCTTGTCTTCTCCTTCCTTTTATTGGATTATCTTCCTTTTCTGGGCTATTATTTCCTCCCCTGAGATTGTTACCTCCCCTGAGATACAAATAACTTTTGTTTCCTCCCCTTGTTTGGAAGATCTCACTATGTACCAAAATATATCTTTCCTTATCATCTGATCCATCATTTAGAACTTGTTGTCAGACAATGTTGTACATGAAGCCATCAATTCCTTAAGAGTTTAAGTTACTGCCCTTATCACTTCTAGGTGTGTTAACTCCTATGAGAGGTGATTCATTGGGCATTTGATTCATGGTCCATCAATAGATGGTTTTTGTGAATCTCTTGAAAATCCTTGTTTAAGAAATTATTTGACTTAGCAGTATGTTCATGATTTTAGAATTAAAAAAAATCATAATGCTTTCAACCATTTTGAAGGGATTAAGTATATAACAGACACTTAATCAAAATTTCGGTTTAAAGCAACCTCTGGTTGTGTGAGAACCAATGTTTTCAGTTATAAATAACTGCCTGTGTAAAGATAAACTCATTCAAAGAGTTTTCCTGACAGGGTTTCCAGCTCATAGTAATTGTTACCTCTAACACAAGTGTTAGATTCACTTTTACTAGCTGTTCTTTCTATCAGATGTCCTTAGACTTGCTCATTGTACTTGAAAGTATTAAATGATAGAAAGTGAGTTGCATCAGTTACTATCTGATCAACTAAATCATCACTTCAATGTGAAATCATAACTAGGTTTCAAGAAAGTAGCTTTAAGGAGTTTTAAATTCCCAAACACAATCCATCATAAACCTATTATGGCAGCAACCAATATCAGCATTTTGTTGCTTCCATTTCACTTGAAATATCCTTTGTGTTCACATGTTCATACCTGAAATTGTTAGTCTAAAACCAAAAGAACAAAGTACAAAGTACTTGTCTTGCATTAGAAAAATCATAAGACCAACTGTATGAATAACACATTTTAAATTTGTACTAGCAGCACAAACATTTTGTAATAGCAGCAGTATTATATAAAGCCAGCAGCAGAAGCAAAAATTTATTTACATAAACACATTTGATTGAAAATTCAAAGATTAAGCATTCCAATACTTGCTACCAAGTACTGAAATCTTGAAACATCAAAAGCTTTTGTTAGCAGATCTGCAAAGTTGTGTTCTGAAGCAACTTTAAGAACTTGAATTAACTTTTTCTCATTGCAGTCTCTTATAAAGTGATGTCTAATTTCAATGTGTTTTGTTTTAGAATGTTGCACTGGATTTTTAATAATACAAATTGTACTACTATTATCAATATGAATAACAGTGTTTAAGAAATTGTACCCATAATCAAGAAGTTGGTTTTGAAGCCATAGAACTTGACTAGAGCAACTTGCAGCAGCTATATATTCAGCTTCAGTTGTTGAATTTGCCACACTTGTTTGCTTCTTACACTGCCATGAGACAAGTCTACACCCAAGGAATTGACATCCTCCAGTTGTTGACTTTCTGTCCAAGCTAGCACCAGCATAATCACTATCCGAATATGCTACCAAGTCAAAGGAGATTCCCTAGAATACCATATACCCAACCTTGGTTGACCTTTGAGATATCTAAAAATTCTCTTGACTGCAGTTAAATGAGAAACCTTTGGAGTTACTTGAAATCTTGCACAAACACAAACAGGGAACATGATATCAGGTCTAGATGATGTAAGGTACATCAAAGAGCCTATCATAGATCTGTAAGTGTGTACATCCACACTCTCTCCATCTTCATCTTTTAGAAGGTGCTTCTCAGAGTCCATTGGTGTGCTTGCTATTTTTGAATCAGCAAATTGAAATTTTCTAAGTATCTCTGCAACATATTTGTCTTGACGAATAAATATGCCTTCAGATGATTGCTTAACTTGCAAACCCAAAAAGAATGTAAGTTCCCCCATGGAACTCATCTGAAACTTATCTTTCATAAGCTTCTCAAATTCTAAACACATCTCTTTCCTTGTAGATCCAAAGATAATGTCATCCACATACACCTGCACTAACAGAAGATCTTTCTTGTGCTGTTTGATGAAAAGTGTCTGATCAATCTTTCCTCTTTGAAATCCATTTTCTAATAAGTAGGAAGCTAGTGTTGCATACCAAGCTCTTGGTGCCTGATGAAGGCCATATAGAGCTTTCACTACTCTGTACACTTTGTTTGGATGTAATGGGTCAATGAAGCCTGGAGGTTGTGAAACATACACCTCTTTTTCAATTGTTCCATATAAAAATGCACTCTTGACATCCATTTGGTAAACTATGAAGCCTAAAAATGAAGCAGAAGCTAAGAAAAGCCTAATTGCCTCAATCTTTGCTACAGGAACATAAACCTCATCATAGTCTATTCCTTCTTCTTGTGTGTACCCTTGGGCTACTAATCTAGCCTTATTCTTAATCACTATTCCCCTTTCATCTCTTTTGTTCTTAAAAACCCATCTAGTGCCAATTACCTTCACACCTGTAGGTAAATCAACTAGCACCCAAACCTTTTGAATCTTGAACTGAAGAAGCTCTTCTTGCATAGCCACTAACCAGCTTGAATCATCTAGGGCCTTAAGAATGTTCTTTGGTTCATCCTGTGAGAGAAAACATACAAACAAACAAGAGTTTAAAAGTTCATGCTGTTTTGAAGCATAAAGGGCATCAAGAAGCCCTTGTTGGTCTGAAGACATCAATTGTTGTCTTGTCTTCACACCAGATTGTACATCTCCAATCACATGTTCCAGGGAGTGGACTTTGTGAATTCTTGTTTGTGGAGTAGAAGGAACTTGATAATTTGATGGAAGATTGTTGAAATCCACCTCATTATCTGAGAATTCTGCTTCTTTCGTTTCTGAATGGCCAGCAGTAGAATCAATTGGCCGAACAGCAGAATCAGTAAGCTTAGCAGCATAATCACCAGCAGGAACAGATACACTACCAGCAGCAACAGAAATGCTACCAGCAGAAACATTTTGTTGTTCCTGAGTTCCATCTTCTTTGCTTTCATCTTCAACACCTTCTTTAGCTTTGCTAGAAGAAGATTCATCAGTTGTTGAAGTTGATTCTACACTTGTACTTGACCCTATTGGCATTATCACATCATTTTGATCTTTCTCTAACTCTGCCTCATTTGTTGTATTAGAACCTGCAAAATCATTAGTTTCTGCAACAAAAGGCACATAATTCATTGAATTGGTTAGATACTCTAGATCAAATAGCCATTTTGGTCTTTGACCTTCTACATTGGATTTGTTTTCTAAAAACTCCACATGTAGGTTTTCCTCTACTATTTCTGTTCTTGTGTTGTAAACTCTAAATGCATTGCTATTAAGATAATATCCAACAAAGAATCCTTCATCTGCTTTACCATCGAATTTTCCTTAATGGTCTAAGTTATTGAGAATTGTCATATGACATCCAAAAGGTCTAAGAAATCATATTGCAGGAGTTCTACCATTAAAAAGTTCATATGATGTCTTATTGTGAGGCTGCACAACTAAAATTCTATTTTGAACATAGCAAGCAGTGTTGACTGCCTCTGCCCAAAAAGTTATAGGTAGCTTAGAGTCAGCTAACATTGTTCTAGCAGCTTCTATTAGTGTTCTATTCTTTCTTTCAACAACACCATTCTGTTGTGGTGTTCTAGCAAAACTAAATTCTCTCCTAATACCTTTTTCTTTGCAGAAATCATCCATAACTCTATTCTTAAACTCTGTCCCATTATCACATCTAATGACTTTTACTTTCTTGCTTACTTGGTTTTCTATCTGTGTAATGAAATCCTTAAGGATGCTTGATGTCTCATCCTTAGTAGCTAAAAAAAGACCCATGTAAATCTGCTATAGTCATCAGTAATAACTAGACAATATCTCTTGTGCATTATGCTCATTACTAAAACAGGTCCAAATAAGTCCATATGAAGCATAAACAAAGATTGATTGATAGAGTTAAAAATCTTGGGCTTACAAGTGGCTTTGTGTTGTTTGCCTTTAAGACAAGCAATGCATGTTTGATCATTTTCAAATCTTTTCTGAGGTAAACCTCTTACCAAACTATTTTTGACAATCTTATTTATGGTTTTGAAATTAATATGACCAAGCCTTCTATGCCATTTCATTGATTCATCCAATGTGGCCTTTGCAACAAGACAAGTTAAATTCTTTTTAGGAACAATGTTCTTCATGTCTACACTGTACATATTGCCCTTTCTAGGAATTCTAAGAAGTACTTGACTTTCATCAGGCATCTTAAAATCAGGAGAAAGTACAAGACATTCAGTCTCACAGAAAAGAACATTTTTCTTTTTGTCACACATTTGTGAGACACTAAAAAGATTATAATTTAGCTCTTTTACATAGAACACATCTTCAAAATCTAAATTTCCGGTTTTGATTGTACCTTTACCAGAAATTTTGCCACGAACACCCCCTCCAAAGGTAAAATATCCTCCATTGAATGATTGAAAATCTAAAAGATAAGACATGTTGCCTGTCATGTGCCTTGAACATCCACTATCTGAGAATCCTTGATCTTCTTGTTTATCAGTTGAATGTTCCTGCACACAAATAAGAGTGTTAGTTTCTTTTGGGGACCCAAGCCATTACTGACTTGGATCTGCCTCTTGCATCAATGTAATTTAATCTTTTAAGGATAGTTGATGCAACATTGGATTTAAGAATCCAACATGCTGAGGCCTTAACAGTATTTGCCCTGTTTCCCTTAGCAGCCGGAACTGATTGCTTAGCAGCAGGAACTGCTAACTTTTCAGTTCTACCCTTTGGTTTCCAAACTTGTTTTTGGACCACTGCTTTTGTTTGAATGGGCCTTAGAACAGTTGTTGGTGCATGTTTGAAAGTTGTTTTTGCACCCTTAGCTGTTGATTTTGGGTTAATAGTCATAAATGGTCGAGCAGCAGGAACAATTTGTCTAGCAGCAGGAACCATTAGTCTAGCAGCAGGATCTGAGTTTGAACCAGACTTGTTTTTTACTACTCTGGGGTTTGTTCTCTTAGAACTAGAGTGAGAGTGAGACTTGGAAGTTTGCCTTTTGAAGTTCACTCTATTGTTTTCATACCCAGATACCCATTGGTTGCAGAAAGCTGCAAGATGGTCAAAACTACCACATGTGTAACAAGCTTTATTATAAAAAGAAAAGTCATCACCTAATTGGTTAGACTTGAGGTTGTTCCAGTTCCTTTGGTTACCTCTGGGCATGTTGGTGGTTCTATATTGCTCACAATATCTAACTGGTTGCCTAACATGTTTAACATTGTTCTTAGGCCTGTTAGTATTATGATTGACTATCTTAGGAACCTTTGTTCCTACTTTCTTAACCAAGACAGGTTTAGACATAAACTGTTCTTCATCATCATCACTATCAGTTGTATAATCTTCAACAACTATAGCATCTCCTTTCTTAGCAAAGGACACCTTGTCCTGATAAAGTAAAGTTTTATCTAAACTTTTACTTATCTTTTCTACCTTTAGACTCTTACTAGCCTTAGAACCATATTCCATTATTGGTTCTTGAAACTCAGCTAAACCTGTGTGTGCTAGATCAATACCTGGAGGTGAATGAATACCTCTATATGGTGGAGGAACAGTGTTATAACCTACACCAGAATTAGCTTTATTGGTTACTTGAGCTTCAAAAAGCTTATTAACTCCTTCTGAGGCATGAGCTAAAGCATCTACAGTTATCTTAACATTTCCTTTTTCCTTTTTGTGCTTAGCTAATGAATCATTCAGCTCAACAATACACTCATCTTTGATCCTTATGTCATTTTTAAGTATATTAATGTCATTAACAAAACTAGATTCATTATTCTTAAAATGTAAGACTTGTTTTTCTAGAACACCTAGACCTCTTTTGTGATTAGCTAAATTAAAAAGAGCATTAAGTAGCTCTTCTTGATGAGCATCAAATCTCTTACTAAGGTCTTCATAAGCTTTAAGATTAGAGCATGATTCAGTACAATTTATGATAGAATTTACCTCTGAATCAGAAAAGGCCATTAGAGCAATCTCATTGGCAACAAGAGCAGCATTTGGTGGTGCATCCTCTTCATTAGCCATAGAGCTCCAATCATATCCAACACCATCAATAGCCAACATAGCCTTTGGCTCTTCAACTATTACTTCCTTTCTCTTATCTTGCTTATACCATGTGTTCCTATTATCCTGCTTCCTTAGGCTTCTACATTCTTTAGTAAAGTGTCCTAACCTATGACAGTTGAAACACTACACTTTCTTCTTATCAAACCCAGCAGTTTCATTACCATTTATGGTAATTTACTTCTCAGTTTTTTGCCAAAACTTCTAAGCCCTCATGCTAAGTAAATCAACCTACCACTTAATATCCATCTCTTCCAAATCATCACCATCTACCTGCTCAAGGTCTTCATGATTTAGAGGAGAACCACTAGATTGACTGGTTATAAAGGCATAAAATGTTGGATCTCCAAGTCCAGCAACATCCTTTTGTGAACTAGTAGAAGGACCACCATAAGTAGCATTAGAAACACTTTCAACTTCATCTACCTCTTCAGACTTACTAATACTAGGAAATGATAAGAGTGCAGCATTTCCAGAACTAGTACCATAGTTTCTAGACTTCTTTAGACTTTGTTCAACAATTTTGAAGTTGTTGTGCAAATCATTGAGTTTCATGGATTCAATGTCTGGCTTGTTCATCCAGACAATAACATGAGTATGGAACTCATCAGGTAGACTTCTCAAAAACTTCATGTTGAGATCTTCCTTCTCTATCTCAACACCCAACACAGCTAACTGACTGACAAGCTTGTGCAACCTTGAGAACAGCTTATCAAGAGTTTCATTGCTAAAAGCAGTAAAGTTTTCAAATTGTTGTTTCAGCAATGTCTTCTGTATCTTTTTGGTAGTTTCATTACCACCAAACCATGCACAAATCTCTTCAAAAAGAGTTTTTGCATCAAGATACTTGTTAAAAGATAGCATCTGCTCACCAGGAATGGTCATAAGCAACAAATTTCTTGCTTTTTGATCATTTCTCTTCTGTATCTTTTCATCATTGGAAACTGGTCCAGTATTTCTTTTCCTAAGTGTTTTGCCTTCAAGGACAACATCTGAATAGCTTGGTGAAAAAGAATCACCATACATAATGATATCCCAAAGAGTATAATCTTGAACCATAAAATATTGCTCAATTCTCATCCTCCATAACTCAAACTCATTCTGTTTGATCATGGGCAACTTTGCAGCAACATTTGAAACCTGAGCATCTTGTACATCCATTTCTATTTTAGCTTCTAAATCAAATATATCAACCTGTCTCTGATACCACTTGATAGGATTCGACACACGGTTAAGGTGGTTAAACCTTGTGACTTTGTGTGTACGATATATTGAGTTAATATGATTAAGTATGCGGAATTTACTTAATCACACTTAGAAGGTTATTTTTGTTATGGAAATGGAACGGTTATGATTAGTTATATGACAATAAAAAATGAAAGCTTTTCACCAAAACGATTCAATATTATTCAAAATAATATGAGTGATCTTTCTATCACTAGGGTTACAAAGACCTTGAATCTTATGTTCTTACAACTTGTGATATTCTTGTGTTTGTTCTATGTCTTAACAGTTATGAGTTCTAATAATAACGTACTTGGACACACATATCACTTGACTAAGATCTTCTTTTATAGTCCAAGAAGATCTTTACAATATTGCTTAAAGTCTAGCCGACCTACTTGTTAACTTATCTTGAGTGTGTCAGTACATAAGATACAACATGTATCTGTGTACACAACTTGTTAACTAAGCACATGGGGTAAGATATTATCTACCGTATATTGTTGACCAAAATACAAATAATATCTTTTTATACTTATCCACTTAGCAGCAGAATGTACATTAGCAGCAGCAATGAGTTATCGCTAGCAGCAGGATCAAGTATAATAGCAGCAGGATCAACAGCAGCAGAATGTTAAGCCTAGCAGCAGAATCATTTATCGCTAGCAGCAGAATCAAATGTTCTAGCAACAGGAACAAACATTAACAGCAGGAACCAAATGTACTAGCAGCAGAATCACACTTAACGTTTTTCTTTGAATAGAATCCGGTATTTAACTTCTTGAATATTTAATTCCCAACAAAGTAGTATAAACTACTTCCCCCTGGAAGTTGACCTTATAACATCAAAGTACACCTTTCTCCCCCATGATGGTTTCAAACTTTCGGAAGCATCATTGACGTGTACGGCCATATATACGAGAAGTTCTTGTCTTAAGCAAACATTTTGAAAAAAATCATGAATGACATTGAAGATTCTTGAAAGATTTTTCTTAGACTATGAAGTATCATTGACGTTCTGTAGCGTCGAATATCCCATGAGAATTGCTGTTCACATCTCAACCTTTAAACTCTTTGGCTAACTTACCAACGTCGTATTCAGTCGGCTATTGCTGTGACCACTTGGTGAAGTAAACCCGATATACCAAACTTGAAAATGAAGTAGAATTCCTCGTTCTCGTTACCTAAGCTTGCACTGTTGTTGATTGAAGAACGATGCAGAAGAAAACCTCTAAGTACCCTATACACTCAACTAAGAGCCAAAATAAGTACAACACCTCTTGAGACTATCCACATCTGCATCTGCGTGTGACACTGAGCACTACAATGTGACTCCTTAAAGTGATAGCTATAACCCGTGAGTACTACAATGTAACTCCTTACATCGGGTATAACTAGATAGTCCAAGTCCCAATCATAAGTTTTATACGTCCAAGCAAGTTATCATTGAAATCATGCATCCAACCATCCCCGATTTCAAGATAAAATAAGTAGACGCCTTCGTGAAATTCAACTTCAGTCTCAAATAAGTGATACCAGATAAACTCCGTGATTATCTCGTGCGGTTAAATACCCAAAAATTAGCCTTTTGATGGTTTAAACGAATCTGGACAAAAATGTATTCCCGTGAAAATTTGTAACATAATTTATCATGATACGCAAAATTATTCACAGATTCGGCCTGGTTACATGTAATTACAATCCATATAAGCCCATAACACTTGCTCGGCCCAACTCACTTATAATCCATCCAACCCATTAATTACCAAACATATCCGTGTAAGCCCATTGCAGTCCAAAATAATAGATGAAATACCCGGTCCAAGAAAAAAAAATTATTACCCGATCCACCATAAAGAAAAGGTTATACTTATATCAGGTATAAAAAAGATACCCTAATATCACACAATTGTTAACCCTAATCACATACTAATAATCCGCCCCTTTCACTAACTCCTCTCACCAACCAAATTGTTTCACAGAACTAACACATATCTTTCATCAAACCAATCAAAACACAATCTCAATCTCAGTTTCCATCAATCATTGTCTAATCCGACAACCTAAAGCACAATCACAAGCACACAACCGAACCTAGATGTCTTCGATTTCTTCTCAATCCGAATCAAGAACGCGACATGGCTTCAAGATCCTAGGGGTCTCAGGTAGGTTTTTGTGTTTTGATTTAACGAACGAGAAGAAATAATTGAAACATAATTGTTTTGTTTATTTCTTTGTATGATTCGGATATTTAAAATGAAGATGAGTTTAATCTCTTCACAAATCTATGATGATATTTTCAATTCGTGTGTTTAAGATCAGTATAAGTACTTGAAATATCATGTGAAACACGAATGAAAAATCTGAGGTCGTTCTATCTTTTCAGATTCGGATCTGTGATGAAATATTTTCGTGTAATGATCTTTGAAGATCTTTGAGATAGTTGACCACACGAAAATATAAACTGAGATCTTGTATTTATTTAAGTTGGATTGTTATGTTTCAGTTTATTTGAGCCGAAAGAAAGAGTAGTAATAACACTTTAGTTGTTGTCTCTTGAAACTTACACGATCTATGATGAATATTTCTTATACTCTTGTTCTTGAAAACTGATCTATGAGTATGTGAAAAGAAAAAAAAAACTGAGATCGGTGTATTTTTTTTTTCATTGAAGTTTTGAGTTGTGAAGGTCTGGGACGTTTGTTTATTGTAGTTTGTGGATTTTTGGTTGTTGACTGAGATAATAGAAACGTATTGTATTTTCTTATCATTTTTTTTTTCATATACGTTCTTTTTTTTCTTTCATTTTTTACTTTTGACTTTATTTCGGACTATGAGGCTGTTAATATTTCTTGGTCAAACCGCAACTTTTCTTGAGATTTGGGCAGCATAACGTTGTGTGTATGCTTTGAATAAAATCTTCAAATGGCAAACCGCAATGTCAAAACGCAAGGCTGGTCACCAAAACGCAACTTCAAACCGCAGTTGACTAGTCACTTTCGTACTTTCCAAAAAAACAGATCTGGGTTTTCTCTTTCATCAAACCGCAACCAAGAACATCCCTTTTTGACACAAACCGCAACCAAGAATCTTACTTCAATCTTCGACCACAATATTCACGGGATGGTACAAACAGTCTTCTAAAGATAATGTTATCACAAAACTGTTACTGGGACATAACCACAATAACCAGAAATTGGAGACTGAAACTGAAAATGAAAGCAAGACTGTTTTGACAAAACAGTTTACCAGAAAGTTATGGAGAATTTTTTTTCCCAGACCAGTAAAATTAAGATAAAAAAAACAGCTTACAACAAGATTCGAACCACAAATAAATCAACAAAGTAACAACCTGTCTCTGATACCAATTGTAGGATTGATTCATATGTTGATTATGTGTGATTCGGGAGGTCTTGGGTTATGGAAGAACAAATCCATGGTTAGAGTTAGAGAGATAGAGTAGAGCTGGGAACTTAGTGAGAGAAAAATGTGTAAATATTAGATTGAAAGTATGAGAGGTTCCAACCCTTCCCACATTAGGGAAAGGGTATTTATACTATTAGCCTAAATGCCCCGTGTGGGCTGTGGAGTGAGTTGACAGTGGGTAAAGACCCGACCCAACTCCACTAATACTACGATAAATAAACTAATACTAACAAAACTAAGAGCTACGCTAAGCATGAAAATACACAGGGTGACTGATCCTTTTTCTTAATCCTAACAGTATATCTTGTATGTATTGGGTATTAAAAATAGGTATTGGTTATTGGTTTGGTGATTAACGTAAGTTATACGTAATTAAACGTAAGGAATAAAGAAATTACATTAGGCGTAAGAAAATATTTTTGGAACTTTGGTAATAATTTAGGAAGTATAAAAATGCATTGGAAATAATCGTTAGGAGTATTGGGTATATCGGGTGTTAAATTTAAATTGCGAATATCGTTTGTTCAATTAACAATCGTAAGTAATTAAAGAAAAGGAAATTGTTTTAGGGTTTATAATTTTGAACCGGAGTAGGAGTAAGGTGTTGGAATGTTGTGGACTAAATATAGCCTAAGTCCTAGTGCACTTGAAATGTAACACCCCAACCCGATAAGGGTAGAAGTATCACGTTATGGTGACATATCAAAGCAAACAAAAGCATATGACTAAATAATACAAAATGAATTTCAAAGGTTACAAGGGAAAATCTGAAATTACAAGATTACAAATGAATTACAATAATTACTAAGTCTAAAATATCGTCTCTTCTAGTCATCTCTAATCCAGAATGGCTTCTAAGTCAAAGACACTCTCCACTCATACCCAGCTTCCTACTAAAAACCTGCCGCATGAAAAGAAATGCGGCTGAGCTTAAAAAGCCCAGTGAACGGATATATACGAATAACAAATCATAAGGGTAAATAAGCATAAGCAACGAAGGAAAGAAAGATACGAAAGCATAATCATAAGTCATACGAATCAAAGCATATCAAAAGATAAGAGTGCATGAGAACTGAATAAGAACTGAATATAAGAACGAAATGGAAATAAAGAAAATGTCATATAAGGATGTGCCATATGAACTCCAAACAAATTCCGTCAAATCATATCATATCATATCATATAAGTGCACGAAGAGGGGAGACCTCTAAGTACTAATCCAAAAGTGTGAGAAGGAGTGTAAGGCACACACCACCTGGTCACCATAATCATACATACACATAAGTCCTAGGATGCATCCATACGCTCCCATCAAAAGTATGTATGCCAGTACTAGACTGGTCACACACACGCATAAATGGCCAATAGTGATCACAAATAATACATACACATAAGGGGGAACTCCGTAGATCTATCACACCTCTACGGGAGTGTCATGCCTAGGGTGCCATCCTAGACATGGTCCTGGTACCTCCAGAACTAGTTAAGCTCAGGCACGGATCTATCATAGCATACATAATCATAATCAAAGCATAGCAAGAGAAACGAAAGTGTATCTCAACAAAGCATGGCAAACAAATAATCATATCATAGCAGAGACATTTAAAATAAATGTCAGAATAAATCATATAGGATTGGCAGTCAAACAATGAGAGCCAAGAATCAAACAAAAGGGAATCATAGCAGTCATCGGATCATAAGAAATATCCCTAGTGAAAAGGGAAAGCATATATGTACGAAGCAAAGTGTCTTAGAGTAAGACAGAATATCCGTACCTTAACACAGCACACAACGAAAGCAAATGAAATCAAAAGAAGCAGAAGGTCACTCCTTCTTTACCCGATCTACAAATAATCATAAATTCTCTTATAAGTTTCATATGATCGTAAGGTTTCATTTTAGTTCTCATTCCATTTGAGGTAACTTTGATTATTAACATTCTCGTATGTCAAATTAAATTATTAAGGATGATCATATTCGTAGTTTAGGGTTCATGATGTCTTTTACAAAAATTTAGGGTTCATAAAGTAGTTTCCATAACTTTAGGGTTTATTATGCAATTATCATAAGTTTAGGGTTTAATATGAAATTCTCATAACTTTAGGGTGTAAAGTGTAATTACTATAAGGTTACAGGTGTTCACAAGTTAGGTCCATTAATTTTAGCAATTAACCATTTAAACCCTTTAGTTTATAAAATAAACACAAAACACCTTTTAATTTTCTTTTTAACCTTTTTATAATTTCTCACAGTTTTATATACGAAATTATTAGGTTTTCAATAAATTGTAAACGGTATAAGAACTTAGTAATAAAATTCTTAAAAATTCCCAGAGATGCTCAAATGTCCTTAGTATTTTATCTAATTTTTCCTGATTTTATTAAGTGGCATAGCTATGGATTAAAATTCACTTAAACCAACTCATCTGGATTTCTGAGTAATTTTACTATACGAAAAGTTATTAATTAAAAATCTTTTAAGAAAAATTCAAAAAAATCTACAAAAATTAAAAAAAGTAACAGATATACTAAAGATTACCCAGTTCAAAGGAAACCTCCTAATTCGACACGGTTTGGAAATTAAAATTCAAAAACCCGGACTGATTTTCCAGACTCACAAATCCGATCAGACACATAATTTTCTAAAAATCAAAAAGTAACCCTCCAGGCCTCTAAAAATTACAAACCAAATTTTCCCAGGTAGCCATTTCATTGAATTTAGTTTTAGACTCTTAAAAAACCCAAAAATTCGAATCCATAATTTTGTTATAGCCGGTTAAAGTCGAATAAAAATCCAGCTCAGAAGCAGTTATCACAGAACCATGTTTATCTTAGGGTTTTCGTCATTCCATTCATTAGTTCTTGACACCAAACGATTTTAGGTGAGTCCATAACATATTTAGGTCAATTAAAACAAGTCTTAACATAATCAAATCGAATAATTTCACCATAAAACCCTGGTTCGATTCATACATAACAGTTTTTAGGGTTTTTGATTCAATATTTTATGTGTCATTTTATGTGTCATAATTCGACTAGAACACAAAGACATGAACAAGGATTGAACAAAGAAGATACAATACCCTCGAAGACAAGATGAAGAACACGAACAACACAAGCTTTAATCAACACAAAGCCTTCCTTCTCCTTTTTATTTGGATCGACAACAGAAAACACAAGAAAAACACAATTGTTTGATTAATTCTCTTGGTTCAAGAATTCGTATAGATTAAGAGTTAGTATTACATGATTACCTACAAACAAGGATGATCAAAGAATCCTTTTTGGCTTGGTTAGATCGAATGGCAGCAGCAAAAGAAAAGAGAGCCGACACTTTGAAGAGTTAGGGTTTTTGTTGTTGTTGTTTTATTTGTGATGTTCGGTTCTTATCAAAAAATAAATACCGGTTCCTTTTTTTTTATGGGCCAATTAGGGAGTGATGGGTTTAATTTTGATCTTCATAATGGGCTTGACAAACTTTAGTTATCTATTCTTGCTCTAGTTCTTTGGGCCGAAATTTTCATAGTTAAGGACACCCAAAATTCTCGACTAGCATAAGCTAGTATTTGTACATTTTATTTGTGATATCTAAATTATAGTACAAGGTTTTTATTGGTAGCTTAGTTCCTCAATTAACTTAGGATGAAATTTATCTTAGGTTAAATGCACTTAATGTTACTTACATAATTTCATAAATTCTTAAAAGTTCAAATTCGGGGGGGGGGGGGTATTTTAGTCTTTTTGGATCATATTAATTTTGGGGTTTTACAACTCTTCCCCTCTTAAAAAGGAATTTTCGTCCTCGAAAATTGAAATGCGAAGTCGAAATGAAATGCGAAATCGAAAGCAATATCGAAATGAATACGTACCAAGTCGAAAAGAGAAATGCGGATAACTGGATCGTATTGATTCTTTGGTCTCCCAAGTAGTCTCGCTCTCAGGATGGTTCTTCCAAAGAATCTTTACGAACGGAATTGTTTTAGTTCTCATGACTCTTTCCTGACGCTCAAAACAGCCTCAGGTTCTTCACTATACGAAAGATTTTTCCGAATCTGATCGAATGGGCAAAACACAACATGAAGCGGATGATAATCATACTCACGAAGAAGTGATACATGGAATACATCGTATACGTGTGATAAATGGGAAGGTAACCCCAAGCGATGAGATACCTCTCCAACCAAATCAAAATCATCGAAAAGCCCTAGGCTCTCATAATTCACAACGAATTCGTTCCAAGGAATACGAAACAAGAACGTAGCGGATAACGATTAAATCTCACACAGAGATGCATGAGACATTCATGCTTGGAAGCAAATACGAAGGTAGTACTAAAGAGTGAACCTCATCAACTCGGTCCAGATTCTTAATGAAAAGGGAACTAGCGCGTCATCATAGAAGAACTCATCAATTTCAGACAGATACTGATCGAACTAAGGAACGTACCACCGGTCAATGAAGCATGTGACGAATCATCAAATGTATCAAGTGTTTTATAAGAGATAGGTAGTATAATTGTACAGATGATCAATCGAGTACAACTCGAAATATCAACTTGTATTGAAACACATAATGAGATGAGTAGCATATTTGTACCGACGTTCAATAGAGTATAAGTAGGAGTATCAAAATGCCTCAGAAAACAAAACAAACTAGGTCGAACAATCATACGAATAAAACACCTCAAAGAGCTAACGTAGTCGTACAGACGATAACTAAGCACATAACGGAGGATCGAAACGTATCGGAGAGTATAACGGAATAGGTCGGATAATCGTATGGAAAACAACAACTCAAAAGATTAACGCATCGTGAACCAGATCTTCGTCATACGCCCAACGTCTAACTCTCTACCACGGGAACATCGTACGAAACATACAAATTTCATAGTCCACCAATCACCGTAATCAATCCCGGAACTGAAACCAGTAAATCTCCAACTTAATCCAATCCAAAAGGTGTTCTACATCTCCGTAGGTAAACTCAATCATGCCAATACACTTGTCAACTCTTCGTCCCATACATCTTCAATTCCTACATAGTTGCTCTGTCCGTCCATCCATCTGAAGGTGAGTAGTCGCCATAAAATCTCGAGCCGGTCTTGAAGGTCTTCTGCATTTCTCCTGGAAGTGTGAAACAAAACTCGATTTTTCTGACACGGTCACTGCAGGTGCGCCAAGGAGCTTGAATAATCTTTTGTTGAAATAATCTCTGCCGATCTTCCAAGTAAGCCACCAAGTTGAACGATTCACTACAACCCACATCGTTTTGTCCTTCCCAACGTGCGCGTAAATCTCGTTACGAAGTTGCTGACAGTTTTAATCCCACTTCTTCATACCATCATCTAAAATGAGGAAAACCACTCGCACATTGATGCTAACTCCTAATCTGTTGACATGCTAGACACTTTCCATCAAAGCATTCACATCCGTTGTCATACCATCCCGTCATCATTTATGCTACAAGTCTCTACATAATAGTACAACTAATATGCATAGAGCAAAAAGAACGGGGTGCTTCGAGCATAACCGTTTCATTCAAATCTTCTACGCAGATCATAATTCCACCACCTCGCTCCTAAATCTTCATACTATGACCATTGTCCAAGCATTCATGAAATACACGATTCATCAAACTCACAAGAATAGTCGGAGCAGTAGCCAATACAATTGGCATCACAATGCTCATAGAGATTATAATGGATACAACCAATGCTAGGGACATCTTGCTTCTTCACATGAAAATTGACATAATCAGATTACAAATCGATCATAGAGAAAACTTCACCCTGAAGTTGATTAGATAAATCGTCGATAACGGTATCAGCCTAATCACCATACTACTAAGACTCCAGAATTCCATGAATAACCTCATACCACCATCATTCCTCTTCATAACCAAACTGAAACACAACACAGAGACGCACACAGACGGATAAACCACTTCCTCAAAGTAGGTCCTTCAATATTCTTCATTCAACGTATGTCGTTCGTAAGGGATTTCGGAAATAGGCAAAACGTCGCTTACACAAGAATGGCGTTCTGATTCCAATATACACACTGACCTCAGGCACTCCTCAAGACATTCTATGATTCCAATAAGTTCAAGGTATATGATGTAACTATTATCACGCTGGCCAGACGTCATAATACTTGCATCATATAGACATGCCTTTATTGCAATCACAGTCTACCTCGAGTCATGAAAAAACACATTCTAATACACGGATCAAAACAATCACATTCGAGAGGGAATCTTGTTAGTCCACCCAGGAATACGTCGCGAAATTCAACATCGAAAACTCTCGAGCGAGTTCCATCAAACCGAATATCTTCACAACGCGAGGGATTAATATACGGAATTTCAAAGCAATGGTGATCGTAATAGTATGCCAGGTCAGAACCTGGGCACGGAGTTTAAGTTTCATAAGTCGTCAGAGGTGACAAAATCATAACTATTGTTAGCATCTCAATGCTCAGTCAACAATTACATGACCAGAATCGAATCGAACATTCCCAGAGAAATCCGATTAGCAGAATGAAATTGATCTTCAAACATTCTTAACCGTACGTGATAATCTACACTCGTGATGGATAGTCACAAGATTCTCATAGAAATAGAATTAGGAGTAACAACTTAATAATGCAGAGGGGACTTAATGTGCTTAGGAAAAGCAAAAGACACCACATGGTATGTCATTCTCGTATCAAGCAAAACCGAGCAACACGATCGCATAAGTAAGGAATAACTGAAACGGTACTTGATGTGTCAGCAGCCTGGTCCCTGGTCAGAGCGAACACTCGACCCTCGGCAGATTGCTAGCAATCATTCTCATTCTTATGGTTGTTACCATTCACTTCAGACACTCTTTCGTCCGACGTCCAATCACACTACAACTGAAATCGGCATCCAACGTCTTATAACACGATCACCCAGATGAAACTTCTCACCGTCAACACATAGAGGAGATGGAACCTGGTCCCACAACTTCTTCTGCTCAGACGAAACCGAACATAGGGATCAAAAAGAACAATGAAGACAAATCAAACGTTAGGACCAAAATACGAAGGAAGAGATCGCGTCAAACGAGAAGCCTAATGTCTACTCAATATCCTCACAGGTCATTCTAAGGGAGGGAAACAAATCTTCCTATATTCGTGGTTAAAATTTTCAGAGTTCTCATAGGATTAGCAATGGATTATGCAGATTCAAGTAGTATCAGATGATACATTCCATATCCAACATAAGTAACGAATTCACAGAATGTGTCAAACACATGACGGTTGAATGACCTTCGGAATGGTCGGAAAGATATCAAGCTGTTTATCAAACAACTCGGAGATGGAGGTCAAAATCAGGAAGTGAAACCTAATTGGTGTAAGGTATTTGCAGTTCTCGAGGATTTCCAAACTTACTTGGTTACTAAGCTCAAGTTGAAAAACTTTCTAGTTTCTGAAACAAATGATCTTACAAGGCATATCTAAAGGCATAGGCACGAATCAGAGTGATGCGGAAGCAATGCTACTTACATAGATGTCCTAGTCTACCCATTCCTCACCGGTTATAACTTATGTTCCTATGGGAGATCCTACAGAAATTTCTCAAAGGTTGTCTTATGAGCGCCTACAGTGGAAACTTAGTGGTCCAAACTTACACAGGCCAAGGGTAAATGCATTACAAGTCGCAACCTGTCTCTCTGATACCATAATTGTAACACCCCAACCCGATAAGGGTAGAAGTATCACGTTATGGTGACATATCAAAGCAAACAAAAGCATATGACTAAATAATACAAAATGAATTTCAAAGGTTACAAGGGAAAATCTGAAATTACAAGATTACAAATGAATTACAATAATTACTAAGTCTAAAATATCGTCTCTTCTAGTCATCTCTAATCCAGAATGGCTTCTAAGTCAAAGACACTCTCCACTCATACCCAGCTTCCTACTAAAAACCTGCCGCATGAAAAGAAATGCGGCTGAGCTTAAAAAGCCCAGTGAACGGATATATACGAATAACAAATCATAAGGGTAAATAAGCATAAGCAACGAAGGAAAGAAAGATACGAAAGCATAATCATAAGTCATACGAATCAAAGCATATCAAAAGATAAGAGTGCATGAGAACTGAATAAGAACTGAATATAAGAACGAAATGGAAATAAAGAAAATGTCATATAAGGATGTGCCATATGAACTCCAAACAAATTCCGTCAAATCATATCATATCATATCATATAAGTACACAAAGAGGGGAGACCTCTAAGTACTAATCCAAAAGTGTGAGAAGGAGTGTAAGGCACACACCACCTGGTCACCATAATCATACATACACATAAGTCCTAGGATGCATCCATACGCTCCCATCAAAAGTATGTATGCCAGTACTAGACTGGTCACACACACGCATAAATGGCCAATAGTGATCACAAATAATACATAAACATAAGGGGGAACGCCGTAGATCTATCACACCTCTACGGGAGTGTCATGCCTAGGGTGCCATCCTAGACATGGTCCTGGTACCTCCAGAACTAGTTAAGCTCAGGCACGGATCTATCATAGCATACATAATCATAATCAAAGCATAGCAAGAGAAACGAAAGTATATCTCAACAAAGCATGGCAAACAAATAATCATATCATAGCAGAGACATTTAAAATAAATGTCAGAATTAATCATATAGGATTGGCAGTCATACAATGAGAGCCAAGAATCAAACAAAAGAGAATCATAGCAGTCATCGGATCATAAGAATATCCCTAGTGAAAAGGGAACGCATATATGTACGAATCAAAGTGTCTTAGAGTAAGACAGAATATCCGTACCTTAACATAGCACACAACGAAAGCAAATGAAATCAAAAGAAGCAGAAGGTCACTCCTTCTTTACCCGATCTACAAATAATCATAAATTCTCTTATAAGTTTCATATGATCGTAAGGTTTCATTTTAGTTCTCATTCCATTTGAGGTAACTTTGATTATTAACATTCTCGTATGTCAAATTAAATTATTAAGGATGATCATATTCGTAGTTTAGGGTTCAGGATGTCTTTTACAAAAATTTAGGGTTCATAAAGTAGTTTCCATAACTTTAGGGTTTATTATGCAATTATCATAAGTTTAAGGTTTAATATGAAATTCTCATAACTTTAGGGTGTAAAGTGTAATTACTATAAGGTTACAGGTGTTCACAAGTTAGGTCCATTAATTTTAGCAATTAACCATTTAAACCCTTTAGTTTATAAAATAAACACAAAACACCTTTTAATTTTCTTTTTAACCTTTTTATAATTTCTCACAGTTTTATATACGAAATTATTAGGTTTTCTATATATTGTAAACCGTATAAGAACTTAGTAATAAAATTATTAAAAATTCCCAGAGATGCTCAAATGTCCTTAGTATTTTATCTAATTTTTCCAGATTTTATTAAGTAGCATAGCTATGGATTAAAATTCACTTAAACCAACTCGTCCAGATTTCTGAGTAATTTTACTATACGAAAAGTTATTAATTAAAAACCTTTTAAGAAAAATTCAAACAAATCTACAAAAATTACAGAAAGTAACAGACATGCTAAAGATTATCCAGTTAAAAGGAAACCTCCTAATTCGACACGGTTTGGAAATTAAAATTCAAAAACCCGGACTGATTTTCCAGACTCACAAATCCGATCAGACACATAATTTTCTAAAAATCAAAACGTAACCCTCCAGGCCTCTAAAAATTACAAACTAAATTTTCCCAGGTATCCATTTCATTGAATTTAGTTTTAGACTCTTAAAACACCCAAAAATTCGATTCCATCATTTTGTTATAGCCGGTTAAAGTCGAATAAAAATCCAGCTCAGAAGCAGTTATCACAGAACCATGTTTATCTTAGGGTTTTCGTCATTCCATTCATTAGTTCTTGACACCAAACGATTTTAGGTGAGTCCATAACATATTTAGGTCAATTAAAACAAGTCTTAACATAATCAAATCGAATAATTTCACCATAAAACCCTGGTTCGATTCATACATAACAGTTTTTAGGGTTTTTGATACAATATTTTATGTGTCATTTTATGTTTCATAATTCGACATGAACAAGGATTGAACAAAGAAGATACAATACCCTCGAAGAAAAGACGAAGAACATGAACAACACAAGCTTTAATCAACACAAAGCCTTCCTTCTCCTTTTTATTTGGATCGACAGCAGAAAACACAAGAAAAACACAATTGTTTGATTAATTCTTTTGGTTCAAGAATTCGTATAGATTAAGAGTTAGTATTACATGATTACCTACGAACAAGGATGATCAAAGACTCCTTTTTGGCTTGGTTAGATCGAATGGCAGCAGCAAAAGAAAAGAGAGCCGACACTTTGAAGAGTTAGGGTTTTTGTTGTTGTTGTTTTATTTGTGATGTTCGGTTCTTATCAAAAAATAAATACCGGTTCCTTTTTTTTTGATGGTCCAATTAGGGAGTGATGGGTTTAATTTGGATCTTCATAATGGGCTAGACAAACTTTAGTTATCTATTCTTGATCTAGTTCTTTGGGCCGAAATTTTCATAGTTAAGGACACCCAAAATTCTCGACTAGCATAAGCTAGTATTTGTACATTTTATTTGTGATATCTAAATTATAGTATAAGGTTTTTATTGGTAGCTTAGTTCCTCAATTAACTTAGGACGAAATTTATCTTAGGTTAAATGCACTTAATGTTACTTACATAATTTCATAAATTCTTAAAAGTTCAAATTCGGGGGGGGGGGGGGTATTTTAGTCTTTTTGGATCATATTAATTTTGGGGTTTTACATGAAAGATATTCTAAATTTTTCGTTGATTCAAGTAGAAAGTTATACGTAAATTGTTCTCAAGTAAATGTTAGGAAAAGAAATTTGAGTTTATTGAACAATATTGACCTGTAAAATAGCGGGTTGTCATAGTCTACCACCCAGAAAAATGAATCTCGTCTGCGAGATTCAGTCAGTGCTGGTCATTTGAGTGTTGTCGGTGAAGAGATGCGGATACTTTTGACGGATCTGGTCTTCTCGTTCCCAAGTGAACTCGGGACCTCGTTGAGAATTCCAGCGAACTTTGACAATAGGAATTCAACTATATTTCAATTGCTTGACATCCCGATCCATAATTTCTACCGGCTCTTCGACGAAATTAAGCTTGTCATCGAGTTGAATCTCTTCTAACGGAATGATGAGGGATTCGTCGGATAAACAATTCTTAAGATTAGAAACATGAAAGGTATTATGCACACTGCTAAGCTCTGGCGGAAACTCAAGTCTGTATGCCACTGGATTGATTCTAGCTAGAATCTTAAATGGCCCAATATACCTAGGGTTCAATTTCACGCGTTTCTCGAATCGTATCACACCTTTCCAGGGTGATACCTTCAACATTACCATGTCCCCAACTTTGAATTCCAAGGGATTACGCCTCACATCGGCGTAACTCTTTTGACGGTCTCTGGCGGCTTTTAATCTGTTCCGAATCTGAACAATCTTCTCGGTTGTCTCGTGAACAATTTCTGGACCGGTAAGTTGAGCATCTCCGACTTCGGCCCAACAGACTGGTGATCGGCATTTCCTACCGTAGAGTGCTGTGGAATACTAGAAGGGGGGGGGGGGGGTTGAATAGTTTTACCGTTTTTAAATCTTCTTAAAAATTTTACTATTGGAAACCCTTGATTCAATTCTTATGTGAAAGCAATCAACACCAATATGAACTCTAAACTAAACTAGCTAATAAAAGTAATGAAAGTAAAGCAAAGAGATGGAAAGATCAAACCAAAACAAAGAGATTTATAGTGGTTCGGCTAAGAAGCTCTTCTTCGCCCTACTCCAGTCCCCGAGTACCACACTCGAGAGTTTCAAGCACTCTGTCAACAACATCCCTTCAGGCGGATAAAACCATACACGTCGCTTATCCAATTTCCGACACTAAGCTAAATGTCGAGTGCTAATCTTAGCTAGCACCAGTCTACCACGATCTACTTGATCCTTTCTACTTCACACAAGACTCGATCTACCTGATCTACCTATGATCCACTTGATCAATCGCTCAAGCCCAATGGCTTCAAGAGATATCCAAGATCTCGACACGGTCACAATGATCAACCCTCACTTGACTCAATCTATCCTATCAACCCTTGATCAATCTTGATCAACACACAAGCTCAATGGCTACAAGAGATATTCAATATCTCTATAAGATCACAATGATCTTTACTCACAACTCTCAAAAGAAAAATGATCTTGATGTATACTATGATACAATCAAGTGTGTAACAAGTGTTACAAGTGCTCTACCTACAACTATAACACTTTGTATCCTCTTGGATATCTTGTGTTCTTCTTTTGCACTTGAAGAGGAATGAAGATGATCACTTGAATGGATGATTAGATCACTCTTAAACAAAAGAAAAAATAAGCTAAATGATCAAGAAGAGAAAATGTGATAAGGGTATTGAACTCAGAAAGTTCTGTGTGAAAAAGGATGCCCAAAATATGTGAAGTGGGCTGGTATTTATAGGCAGAAAAAATCTGGCTGTAATAAGGACACGGCACCACTAAACCACACACGGTACCACTAAATTTAGTGGTACCGTGCCAGACAAAAACGCTCCTCTTTTTGTCTTTTCTGGTGAAAACTTATTTGGGGTAGTTTGGAGCTGATTTTGGGGTGAAAAATAGCTGTTATGATTTTTGAACTTATTTTTCCAATAAAATATTTCTTAATTATTCAAAAATAATTTGTAAAGTATATTTTTGAAAGAAATTTTTTGTCACATAAAAATGTGATGTCTTAACCACAAATTAACTTCTTTGATCATTTGTCAAGTTGTAAATTTGTTCTAGAGTGATTTGTGTAGAAATGTGATCTTTCGACTAAAAACTTGTTTACGTTAATTTTAACGTGACGTGTTTTCACATTTTGTCATCCTCAAAACGTGAAGTTATCGAAAGATATAAATAACGTTTTTAGAACATTATTTGCATCAACAATCTCCCCCTTTTTGATGATGACAAAACATAAACTCATTTGAGGTTAAAATTAGTTTTAACAAGTTTTTAATGAGTTTCATCCCATTTCTCCCCCTTTTTGTCGAAGCAAAAAGGTTGCCAAGGCTACCCCTTGATGTATACTCCCCCTCGTTTGGAGGACACCAAGGAATCGAGCAATGATTTGTGCTACAAAACAAGGTTAGATAACAAATATACAAGATCTAACATGTAGCACTTATGACAAATATCCAACCACAAAAATGACTAAGTAGCCAAGCCCCCAAAAATAAAAAAACCACATAAAAGAAAACATTCATTCATAAAAAAAAAAACAATTGACATACATAGGTATGACTACATGATAATCATAAAAAGAGACAACAAGAAGCATAAATCCTTAATGACTAGAGGCAAGCTTCATTTCCAAGATGGGTCCTAAAGGTTTATTGTTGAAAGACTAAATATGAACATGTTTAGTTTTGTGGGCTAGGAGGTGGTGGAGATGGTGGCATCATTTGGGGTGGTGGTGGTGTCAAAAGATGCTCCACATAGGAGAACATGAAATGAATCTCATCTCTCAAGGAGAAGATGAGGTTACGGTTGTGGAGGCAACATAGGCAAATAGCACTATGTAGATCAAAGGGATGGGGTTGGATGGGTTGTGCCATGATATGGGAAGTAGGTGGTCGTGAGTTTGTTGGTGATGAAGTTGGCATGGCATAGTCCAATGGAGTTATGAGTGAGAGTGTGTAATCCATTGAGGATGGTATGGTGTTGAAGGAGGGAGATGATGAAGATGTTGTGTAGGTAGAGGATGTTTTGGAAGGTGCATTAGGTGGAAATGGTGAGTTTGGAGTGGCTTGGAAAGGTGGTGTGGTTACTTCATCATCTTTTGTAAGATCCACAATGAGAGGTTTTGAGGGTGGTCTTACAGTTATCCTAGGTTTCTTTGAGATGTGAGTTGTAGATTCTTGTGTGGATGACAGGGTATTTGAGTGATGTGAGGTTGAAACCCTAATCCTCTCAATAATATCTCATCTCACTTTCATCTTCTACTTTCTAACCTAAATTTTCACTATTCACCACAGTCAAATCAATTTTTACTGAGAATATTATGGCTAATTTGGATTTTATCAAGACGCACAACCAGGTTGCTTATTTGGAGAAAACAAAGGAAGGGGATGGACCAAAATTCTATGAGATTGTGGATTTTCTCAACAACTCTCATATAAGGTATGCTTTAACTGTTTCCCCTACTCTTATTGTCTCTCATATCACACAATTTTGGCAAACTGCCATTGTCAAAATTAGTGAAGAGGAAGACATAGAAATTTACTCTAAAGTGGATGGCATATCTTTTATTGTTACCGAATCTACACTTAGGAGACATCTTAAGTTGGAAGATTCAGATGGTATCAATAACATGCTAAACACTAAAATTTGGCAAGAACTTGCCAGAATGAGGTATGATACATCCAATCAAAAACTAACTTTTCAAAAGGGATGTTTCTCCCCACAATGGAGATTTTTGATACATACTCTCTTACATTCTTTAAGTCCTAAAAGAACATCATGGGAGCAATTCAGTAGCAATATTGCTATTGCTCTCATATGTTTGTCTACAAACAGGGTTTTTAATTTTTCAAAATTCATTTTTGAGTGTATGTTTGCTAATGTGAAAAGTAAAACAAAATTTCTTATGTATCCAAGATTTATTCAATCCTTTCTAAATAAGAAAAAGAAGTTACTTAAGCAACATAAAGAAATTTTTCCTACTCCTAGCCTACAACAAAAAGTTTTTCAAACCATGGCTATGGCAAGTAGATTGTTTAATGGGGTAAAAATACCTCTCTTTCCTGAGATGCTACAAATTGATGAGGATGAAGGGTCAGTAAACCTAACTGAGCCCCAACACACATCCATTGTCATTCCTAAAATAACCCATACACCCCCAGTCACCACAACTTATAAAAGAAGAACCAGAAAGGAGACTATGATTGCTCAGTCTAGTCCTCCTACTCCAACCTTTGAAGCAGATGAGCCTATCTTTCAAGATAGTATGGATTGGGCTTACACTACTTCTAAGCAGGACAGTGTGAACATAGATAAGACCCCTACCATGGCAACACTTAATGTGCCAAGTCCTCAAAGACTTGACACAAGTAGTGAAATCCCAAGCCAAATTGAACAAATGGGTGGTTTAGGAGTACATCCTAGTCTAACTAGGGTAGAAACTAGATCTATGCCCCTTGATTCACCTCTCCTAGCAGGTAACACAGCTAGAAGTGATGAGGGCAGCTATTCACTAAAGGAATTGATGGTTATCTGTAAAAAATTGTCAAATAAGGTGGAATCTCTGGAGGAAGATCTCAAAAGCCACAAGACCAACTTTGCCAAAGTTTACACCCAGTTGACTCTCAGGGTGAAGAAGTTGGAAGCTCAACTTAAGAGGAAAAGATCTAAGGTGGTAATAGATGATGATTCTTCAGATGATGTTTTAGATAGTTCTGATGATGATGGTGATGATTCTCCCAAACAGGGGAGGATAATGAGGATATCTGGGAAATCAGGTTCTCAAACTCAGGGGAGGAATGAAGAAGGTACTAGTGGAAAAGGTACTGATGATAATGATACTGATATGGGTGAGCAAGAGCTAGAACAAGGTACTACTGGGATAGTTGAAGAAGCAGTACAAACTGTTGAAGTGCCAAAGGAAGCAGTACAAACTGTTAAGGACAAAGGGAAAGGCATTTTGGTTGAACAAGAAGAACCTCAGAAAAGAAAGATTAACTCCAAGACACAAGCTCAAATAGATTATGATGCAGAAGTGGCAAAGAAACTTCAAGAAAATGAACAAGCAGATGAACAAGTTCAAATTGCTACTGATGCAAAACTGGCAAAGAAAATGTCTGAAGATGATATTATTGACTTTATGGAAGCAAAAAGATTAGAAAAAGAAAAGATGGCTTCAGATGCTCAGATGGATCCAGAACAATTTGAAGAACAACTACTATATTTGATAGACAGTGATCCAATTGTGAAAGCACAAGCAGTTCAACTTATTAAAGATCAGAGTTTAAGTGCAGAAGAAAACTCAGCAAAGCTTACAAGTTTTATTTTATCAATGAATAAGGAAGTAGCTTGGAGTGATCTTATGCAGAGGATCAGGGATAGATAAAAGAAAGGTTATAAGAAGAAGATGCCTTCTTATAAAGAGCAAGTAAGTTTCATGAAGAGTTATTTGAAGGACCAAGCATTCTGGAAACAGAGTTATTTAAAAGGGAGATCAGATGCTCAGATAGAACAAGCTTATTATGCAGCTTATGCAAGGTTAAACAAGCCAAGTGCAACAGATTTTGTGATTGATACTGGACTCAGTAAAGAAGAAAAGAGAAAAGCTGAATTGTTAGAGTCTGATACATCAAAGAGGCAAAGGACTGAAACTGAGAGGTTAACAAATGAGCAAATCAAGAACATGATTGTAGTAATTCCTGAATCCACAAACATCAAACCTTTACAAGCAAAACACCCTATCATAGATTGGGAAGTTTTCACAGAAGGAAGAATGAAAGGGTGGAAAATCATAAGGGTTGGAGGAATAACAGAAAAGTATAAGTTGTTTAAAGATTTACTCAAGGGATTTGATAGAGAAGATCTCAATAAGTTATGGAGCTTAGTACAAAAAAAATTCAAGATCTCAGATTCTCTTGAAGACAAAGACAAAGAATTATGGGTACAGTTGAAGAGGATTTATGAACCAGATGGTGGAGAAGCAATATGGAGATTTCAAGCTCAGATCAAAGATGTTTCATGGAAACTTTTTGATACATGTGGAGTGCATAGAATTTCTACTAAAGATGGTTTGGAAATCTACATGTTGGTTGAAAAAGACTACCCTCTGAGAACAGATGTATTGGTTACTTTAGTATGTTCAAAATTAGAAGTTGAAGCAGATTCAGACATGGCAGATGTGTTGATCATAAGAATGTTTGATCTTGCAGAGCAAAGAAAAGCCTATAATAAAAGATTAACTTGGTAATGTTTGGAAGAATCCCCCCATCATTAAAGGTGAAGTTTAATTCGAAGAAACTTAGTGATTTGGAGAGAAATCATAAGTTTAGGGGAGGATTGTTGGGAATTAAACCTAACAGTACAAACTGCAAGGCTTAAAGTTTCAACTGCTGAAGACTGATGAAGATAACACTGATAGTACAAAGTCTGTTAGTACTGCCAGCACAAGAAGTTAGTACTGCTTATAAGGTGAAGACAGACGCGTATAGATAATTATAGAATAGATATTGTGTATATCCTATTTAAATAGAATTATAGTTATCTTGTACAGGAATCCTTGGTCTATAAAAGGATATCATATGTTAGGTTATACATATCTCATATAATCAGTTTTGTGTTAAGATTCAAGGTTGTAAAACCCTAGTACTAGCAAGAGTACTCGTATTATTATCATTAATAATATTGAATCGTTTTGATTAATCAATTTTGTCTTCATTGTTCATACTTACAATTTACTATTCCATTCATTCATTCACTTAAATATTCTTCTAAGTATAACTAAGTAGATTCCGCATACTTGGTTATATCAACTCAAAGTATCACATACACATCATAAAGGATTAACACCCTAAGTGTAACACATCAAACGATCCTGACAGACAACTTCGTCAACTTCAACTATTTCATCCTCAATGTTATCTTTTAAAGTTTTCTTGCCATTAGCCTTAATGGCTTCATCCTCATCTAAGTCATCATCCACCAAAGGTGATGTCTTAGTTGGTGGAGGACTTTCATTGAATGTCACGTTGAGTGACTCTTCAACTTTCATTGTTTCCTTGTTTAGGATAACATAGGCTTTACTATTTTGGGAGTAACCTAGGAAGACACCTTCGTAAGACTTTGGGTCAAACTTGGTGAGGTAACCTTTAGTGTTGAGAAGGAAGCACTTGCTCCCAAACACTCTAAAGTAATCAAGAGTAGGTTTTCTACCTTTCATGATTTCATATGGTGTTTTTCCTAAGATATGTCTAATTAGAATCCTATTAAGAATGTAAGTTGAGGTGTCCACCGCATTACACCAAAACATTTGAGGAATTGATTGTTCATTCAACATCGTTCTACTCATATCTTGTAGAGTATGATTTTTCACTCAACTACCCCATTTGATTGTGGAGTGCGTGGAGCCAAGAAATTGTGAGAAATACCATTAGAATCACAATATATCTTCATTATTAATAGTTATCTATTTGTAAACCTAGTATCTCTATTATATAAAGAGATACAGGGAATTAGTTTCAGTATGGGTTAAGATGTAACTCCATCAAAAGTGTGTGTGTGTGTAAACCTAGGCGTATGGTTCTCGTATTAGACGCCTAGGGTTCGTGTTTGGTTTAAGCCTCAACGATCTTTGATCCCTGTTAGAGTGTAACCGTGCTATACTTGATCACATAGCATTGGGGCTGTTGGTATTGTTAGTTTTAGAGATGATGACGGAGAAACCTTGTAGCAATAATAATGGTTATTAGTTTGTTATTCCGCTGTGCATCGTATTGTTATTAATCGTTATTATTGTGTGATCCCTAGATGAGGTCTAACCAACCTCGAGCTTTAAACGATATTCACAATTGGTATCAGAGCCTAGGGGCTCGTGATCGTGGGATTCTACAAGGTTTTGTCGAAGAACAGGAAGAAAAATTCAATTTTGGTTCAATTTTCGCAACTTTCTGCAACACAGTTTTGCAAAGGTAATATCTCATTCGTTAGCCGTTGGATAGGGCTAAAATTTTTGCTGGAGGTTCTCTACATATCAAGGAAGATTCTCACCGGAGGGATCTTCAATCTAAGCCTTTGATTGAAAGATATGGTGTCTCAAAGTCTGCTGCAGAAACATATTTGTAAGTCGGATCTGGTTCGTATTTTCTAAAACTCACTACAGAGCTGTTTTTGAACGGCGATAACTCCTTTGTTAACCGTTGGATCGGGCTAAAATTTTTACTGAAGATTCTTCATATATCAAGGTAGAATTTCACCGAAGGGATCTTAAATCTGAGCTCTCAATCGTAAGTTATGATGTCTCGAATTCTGCTAAAAAACGTATCTTTTAGTGACACTTTAGTGACACTAAAATGCGTCGTCTGGATACTTAAAAAAAAAAGTTTATGGATTGGAGCAGATCCGGTAATCGATTTGTTTGAAGGTTATAACTGTTGTGGTTGATGAGCATTGTATTATGAAGTTGCTGGTAACAATGAGTTCCTAAAAGCTCATAGGGTTCTAATAAACCCTCACCTGGATGTTGTGGTGATTAAAGTTCTAGTGATAAAGTCGAAGGTAGCAAAATCCTAATTTTGGTCAGTTACTACTGCTGCTATGTTTCGTTCTACTGCCAAAGGAAACTTACTACTGCTTTCGAGTTTTTAATACTGCTACGTTTTGAGTTTCTACTACTAGAAGCTTTTTACTACTGCTGAATATAGTAAGTTTCTACTGCTCGACTTAATTTCTACTGCTACGCTAGAGTGATTCTACTGCTGTCATGTTTTTCTGCTGCTAGCGTTATTTGTTACTACTGCTTCCTATCAAACTTTCTACTGCTACGCTAGAATTAATATTGCTGCTAGAAGTTTGAGTTTCTGCTGCTTTACGTTTTTCATACTGTTCATGATCATTGTGCTACTATTCGAAGTATCTGTTGTTTGGTCATGAAGATTACGAGTAGTGAGGGGAAGCATATATATTGGAGATTTGGAACAAGTTTGGTTCCAAAACACACACACGGGAAAGACACACACGAGGAAATTTTTGGTTTTGGTTACTGATCTTAAAGGATTAAAGGCTTGTTTTTATTTGTTCTTATTGGCAAAGAGGATTATTTGTTGCTTATTTGACGATGAGGTGGAATTTTTCAAGTTTGTGTTCTTATTATATCTTAAGGTGGGTGTTACACTTTAAAGGTAACTTGTTCGTTCGTTCAAGTGACTACGAATTGACAAACACTTAAACGAGTTACATTGTAGTGCTCAGTGTCTCATTGAAGATGAGTTTATTGTCAAGAGATTGCGGTCTCCCTATACATCAATTTGGGTATACGTTCGAAGTCGTTTTTAGTACAAGACATAAGACACAAGGTTGGTTTCTTCTACTTCAATATCAAATTAGTAATGATTAGTTTTCTTCAACAATATATAAAGCCTACAGATTTGAAGAATCATGAAGATGGTTAACACATTGATTTTAGGGGAAGCATATTAGATACAACTGATTATAAAAAATTCACTAAGTGTCATACTACTGCTAGTGATAATGATACTACTGCTAGTGTATTTCATACTACTGTTGGAGATGCTGAGAAGGTGAAGTAAATACACTAAGTAGATACTACTGCTAGGTTTAAAGATTCTACTGCAAGAGTTAGTTTCTACTGCTTATGTGATATTGATGTGTTTAATCATTTAACGTACATGCATCACTTGAGGGGAAGTTTCTACTGCTTACATGCCCTATTTGTTGATAACAAAAAGGGGAAGAGATGTGGTGGCATGGCATGGATTAAGGGGAAGACAAGATTGTTTCATTCATGGTGAGACTTAATTATCTCAATTTTTCTACTTCGTCTAGGGAAGTTCGTACAAGAATGTGTTTGTTTTGTCATCATCAAATAGGGGAAGATTGTTGGGTTTTATAGATTTGATGATACAAAACAAGAAGAATGAAACATGAGGGACTATTTGTGACAAAGAGGAAAACTACAAAGATATGAAGTTAAAGAAGATATTTTAGGAAGGTTCTTAATAAATTATCTTCATTATTAATAGTTATCTCTTTGTAAACCTAGTATCTCTATTATATAAAGAGATACAGGGAATTAGTTTCAGTATAGGTTAAGATGTAACTTCATCGAAAGTATGTGTGTGTAAACCTAGGCGTATGGTTCTTGTATTAGACGCCTAGGGTTCGTGTTTGGTTTAAGCCTCAAGGATCTTTGATCACTGTTAGAGTGTAACCGTGCTATACTTGATCACATAGCATTGGGGCTGTTGGTATTGTTAGTTTTAGAGATGATGATGAAAAAACCTTGTAGCAATAATAATGGTTATTAGTTTGTTATTCCGATGTGCATCGTATTGTTATTAATCGTTATTATTGTGTGATCCCTAAATGAGGTCTAACCAACCTCGAGCTTTAAACGATATTCACATGTAGTAATTTCCTCCATAGCTCCGTACGGCGGATGGACCAAATAAGTCCATGTGAAGGAGTTCTAGGCATCTAGAGGTCGAGACCATATTCTTAGCTTGTGGCTAGAGTGAGCTTGTTTTCCAACTTTACAAGCATCACAGAAGTGTTTATCAAACTTAATCTTAGGTAAGTTTCTAACTAGTTCCTTAGACACCAATTATTGTATTAAACGCATGTTGGCATGACCTAGTCTCCTATGCCATAGAGTGGAATTATCATCTATGGTTGCTAAGCAAATCTTATCCTTAGGCTTATTTCCTATTTTCATAACAAATAAGCCATTCTTCCTAACTCCTTTGCCTATGGTTTTACCATTCTTAATGATCTCACTACTCTATTCGAAGAATATAACTCTACACTTATTATCTACCATTTGACTAATGCTAAGCAAGTTAAATCCTAAGTTATCTACATGCTCAACATCTTTAATAGTGAGGGAGTTTTGAGTAATCTTACCTTTGCCTATTATGTTGCCCTTAAGTTTGCTACCGAAAGTGACATTACCTCCGTTGTATGCCTTGTATGATGAGAATAGACTCCGGTTACTCATCATATGATTAGTGCATCCACTATCCTTGACCCATTCGTCAGGCTCCAAGTCGATTCCCAAGCATATCTATTAAATAAGAAAAACATTCATACGTTTGGTCCCCAATATCTCATGGGTCCAAAGTTGTTAGCATTAAACATCCCATGCATTAGTTGCATTTGGTTAGGATGTTGGAACGGAGGACAAATTTCCCATGGTAAGTAACTTTGTAGTTGACGGTTATTCCAAGTTACGGGATAGTTACTTGGATAACTTTGTCTTCTAGAGTTACCTCTCGGTAGAGGAGTTCTTGACCGAGGTTTAGGAATATTTGTTTTTCTAGGTGGAGGAGCCTTTGACCTAGTGTCGGGTTTTACAAATCCAAGCCCGGGGGTTGACAAGAGTTCGTAAAGGCTTTTTACTCCCTTTAAGCTAGCAATAGATACTTTGGTACCATTTACAACTATGTGACTTGGTTTAGAACTTGAGTTATTTTTCAAATTTGACTCAGTTCTGTCTTTAGCACCAGACGTTACCACGGTACCATTAAATTTAATGGTGCCGTCTGTACCTTTAGTGGTGTCGTCTACTATTTTGACAGAACTTGTGGGTTTGACAAATTTTACTTGTTTCGTTTTACTTGTTGAAGCTTTATTTGGGTCAAATCCTAAGCCCGCTTCAGTATGTTGACCATTCCTAACGTTTTCAAGTATATCATTAAGTGTCTTTGTTCCTTTTTCAAACTTAATGATTCTCAAAGCATTTTCTTTGAGTTTCTCATTCTCTACTTGATGACTTATGCATGACCTACATCCTACGTCTACTTCTTTATTTTTATCAAGTCTTTTGACTTGATCCTTAAGTTCTAGAATTTGCACTTCAAGTTCATGCAATTTTAATTTTAGTGTTTTGTTTCTACCTAAAATTTTAGAACTTACTTCGCATAGTTTATTATATTCGTCATGCAATCTATTGTCATCTATTGACAAATTATCATCACTATAATAAGAAGAGTCAGAATGTGCTTCATTAGAAGCTTGAGCCATTAGGCATGTTTGATCGTTAGGCTTCTTCTCTTCTTCTTCACCACTATCACTCCAAGAGCCTCCTATGAAAGCTCTTTGGTTGTTGGATATTGGTGGTTTAGGACATTCTCCTATGAGGTGATTAGGATCTCCGCATCTAAAGCATTTCCTATCACTTGTCCCTTTCTTCTCAACTCGGTTCTTGTGAGACGGCTTCTTGTCATCACGAGGTTGTCTAACAAACCTACCTCTTCTCCTAAAAAACTTTTTAAAGTCTCTAACGGCTAATGCATACTCTTCATCTTCACTATCGGAACTCGAGCATTCCTAATCACTAGACTCCTTTTTGGCTTTCAATGCTAGAGATCTAACTCTCTCGCTTTTGCCTTTGACTATATCGGAGCCTTTGTTGATTATCATCTCGTGAACCTTCAAGTTTCCTATTAGTTCATCGAGTGATAATGTCGCCAAGTCCTTTGACTCTTCAATGCCGGTGACCTTTGCTCTCCATTTAGGATGTAGAGCCCTAAGGAACTTCCTAACGTAATTCTTGCTAGAGTAACCTTCATCAAGAGCTTTAAGACTAGTGATAATTGTATTAAATCTAGCAAAAACATTATCAATAGATTCATCTTCCGAAATGGAAAATTGTTCATATTGTTGAACAAGAAGATCTATCTTGTTCTCTTTGACTTGATTATTACCTTGGTGGGTGACTAACAAAGTTTTCCAAATGTCTTTTGCCGTATTACACATGAAAACTCTTTCAAATTCCTTTTTAGGCAAAGCATTGTAAATAATCATTTTAGCCTCATCATTTTTGGCTAATTTTCTTTGAAGTTCATCACTTTGTTTATTATAAGGAACTATTTCATCCCTTTTAGTTTCCGGATTCTTTTGAATCGGTTGAAAGTCACCCTCGGTAATAACATGCCAAAGATCAATGTATTTTGATTTCACATACGTTTCGAATCTTGTTTTCCAATATATAAAACAATCGGTTTCGAAAAGTGGTAGTCTTTGCATAGATTGCCCTTCTAGATATTTGTCGAAATTCATTGATCGATTCATGTTTTAAAATACAATATACTTTAAAAACTTGACTGACGTAGCTTCTGATACCAATTGTGGAAAACTAGAAGGGGGGGGGGGGTTGAATAGTTTTACCGGTTTTTAAATCTTCTTAAAAACTTTACTATTGGAAACCTTTGATTCAATTCTTATGTGAAAGCAATCAACACCAATATGAACTCTAAACTATACTAGCTAATAAAAGTAAAGTAAAGAGATGGAAAGATTAAACCGAGACAAAGGGATTTATAGTGGTTCGGGTACGAAGCTCTTCTTCGCCTTACTCCACTCCCCGAGTACCACACTCGAGAGTTTCAAGCACTATGTCAACAACCTCCCTTCAGGCGGAGAAAACCGTACACGTCGCTTATCCAATTTCCGACACTAAGCTAAATGTCGAGTGCTAATCTTAGCTAGCACCAATCTACCACGATCTACTTGATCCTTTCTACTTCACACAAGACTCGATCTACCTGATCTACCTATGATCCACTTGATCAATCACACAAGCCTAATGGATTCAAGAGATCTCCAAGATATCGACACGATTACAATGATCAACCCTCACTTAACTCAATCTATCCTATCAACCCTTGATCAATCTTGATCAACACACAAGCTCAATGGCTACAAGAGATATTCAATATCTCTATAAGATCATAATGATCTTCACTCACAACTCTCAAAAGAAAAATGATCTTGATGTATACTATGATACAATCAAGTGTGTAACAAGTGTTACAAGTGCTCTGCCTACAACTATAAAACTTTGTATCCTCTTGGATATCTTGTGTTCTTCTCTTGCACTTGAAGAGGAATGAAGAGGATCACTTGAATGGATGATTGGATCACTCTTAAACAAAAGAAAAACTAAACTAAATGATCAAGAAGAGAAAATGTGATAAGGTTATTGAACTCAGAAAGTTTTGTGTGAAAAAGGATGCCCAAAATCTGTGAAGTGGTTTGGTATTTATTGGTAGAAAAAATTTGGCCGTTATAGGGACACGGCACTACTAAACTACACACGGTACTACTAAATTTAGTGGTACCGTGGTACCGTGCCAGACAAAAACGCTCCTCTTTTTGTCTTTTCTGGTGAAAACTTATTTGAGGAAGTTTGGAGCTGATTTTAGAGGGGAAAATAGCTGTTATGATTTTTGAACTTATTTTTCCAATAAAACATTTCTTAATTATTCAAAAATAATTTGTAAAGTATATTTTTGAAAGAAATATTTTGTCATATAAAAATGTGATGTCTTAACCACAAATTCACTTCTTTGATCATTTGTCAAGTTGTAAATTTGTTCTAGAGTGATTTGTGTAGAAATGGGATCTTTCGACTAAAAACTTATTTACGTTAATTTTAACGTAACGTGTTTTCACATTTTATCATCCTCAAAACGTAAAGTTATCGAAAGATATAAATAACATTTTTAGAACATTATTTGCATCAACAAGTGCTTCAAATGGTACAGCCTTTATACTTGTGTGATAACTATTGTTGCAGGAAAACTCAATCAACGGAAAATGAGTATCCTAGCTATTACCAAAATCAATCACACAGGCACGGAGCATGTCCTCTAGTGTTTGGATGGTCCTTTCACTTTGACCATCGGTCTGTGGATGATAGGCCGTGCTCATATCAAGACGGGTTCCAAAGGCATCATTAAGTAATTCCCAAAATCTTGAAGTGAATCGACTGTCTCGATCCGAAATGATTGAAACTGGTACACCATGTTTTGAGACTATCTCCTGGATGTAGATTCTAGTTAACTTATCCATCTTTTAGGTTTCCTTAATGGGTAAGAAATGAGCTGATTTGGTGAGACGATCAACGATCACCCAAATTGCATCGTGACCGCTTGGTGTTTTAGGGAGTTTAGTGATGAAGTCCATAGTGATGTGCTTCCATTTCCATTGAGGAATCTCTAGTTGCTGTAGTAAACCAGACGGCTTCTGGTATTCGGCCTTAACTTTGGAGCAAGTAAGACATTTGTTGACATAAGTAGCAATGTCGGCCTTCATATTCGGCCACCAATACAGCTTTTTGAGGTCTTGGTACATTTTATCGGAACCTGGGTGTATGGATTATTTGGACTTGTGTCATTCGTGCATGATCAACTCTCGTAGGCCACCAAAATGTGGTATCCAACTCCTATCTTTGAAGCATAACATTCCATCGGATCTTTTTGCAAAACCATTCTTACTTTCTGGCATACCATGAAGATTCTCCTTAGGTCGGTTTTCTGTCTTAAGTGCTTCGGCCTGAGCCTCAAGAATTTTAGATGAGAGAGGTGAACTAATCGTCATACCCAATGGTCTTACTCTTAGAGGTTTAAGTCGCTCTTACCTGCTAAGGGCATCTGCTACTACGTTTGTAACACCCCAGCCCAGCAAGGGTAAAAATGTTACGTTAATGGTTTCATATCAGATCAAACAAAGGATACTTCAATAGTAATACAATAAATTTCAAAGGTTACACTTGAAATACTAACATTACAAGGTTAAGAATGAAACAAAACTAATTACTAAGTCTGCAAAAGCAATCCTTCTAATGACTTCTACTTCTGAATAACTATCAAGGTCTTCTAAGTACAAAAGTCTCTTCACTCATACCCAAACCCGTCGTCCTGCTTATAACCTGCCGCACACGAAAAGAAAACGTGCGGCTGAGCTTAAAAAGCCCAGTGAACAGATATAATGATAATAAACAGAAATAGCGAAAAGTACAGAATAACAGAAACAAAGGTCAAACAGATGTAATATAGTTTAAGGAATAAGTCAAAGAATAAGTATAAGGGAAAAGGAAAGGGATAGTCATCCACCACGAGCCCAGAAACAGATCATATCATATCGTAACCATAAATCATCATAATCATATAGAGGGGAGACCTCTCAGATAATCAGATAATATGAGGGGTGTCCTCATTCTTCAAATGGAGTAGCTAACTCCCAGACATATGTGAAAGGCATTTATTGCACACAATACCAGTCACCAGAACAGAAATCATATCATATATAGTTAAATGCACTAAACAGAACAGATCTAGGATGCATCCATACGCCCCTACCCAATCACATGCAGACCAAAACAAAGGGACGGTGTAACCAAATCACTAGGGCTACACACTAGTCATGCCAGTGGTGCATCACAGACACGGCCATGTTACCTTCATGGCTAGGGTCACAAATTTTGGCTCAGGTATCAAACTAAGAGTCAGATATCATATCAGATCAGAGTGTCATATCACAAGATTCAATATCAGAAGGTCAATATCAGAAGGTCAACATCAGAAGGTCAATATCAGAAGGTCAAAATCAAAGTTCCATAGTACAGTTCATTTAAAAAGGTTTCTAATTACGAGTCCATTTAAACTATCTTTTATATGACGGTTTTCATAAAAATGATCCTTTAGAGTAGTTTTCATAAATGATCTTTCAAACGGTTTTTCGTAAAGATAGTCTTTTAAACTAGTTTTTATAAAAGTTAGTAAAATCCCACTTAAAAGAGTATTGTATCATAATTTGCAAACATCATTTTAAAATAGCTTTTCCTCAAATCATTTCCAGGTCAGAATTAAAAGATTTCCATAGCCCAGGTTCATATCATAGGTCATACTGAAGGAAGTCATAGCAAAGGTATCAAATCAGAGGCTAAACAGATCAGAACATGAAAGAGATCATAGGAAACCTTACAGAGAAGGTCAGAATATCTGTACCTTATTCCAAAAGCAAACACAAATCAGAAATGGATGACACAGAGTGGATCAGGACCTCTCTTTCTTCACACCTAGAGGGGTAGAAAAGAATCACAACCCTTTCCATTTTAAGTAACTTTCTATATTTTAGCAGGTTTCCAACTTTAGTAAGTTTCCATTTTTTGAAGGTTTCCTTATATTTTATAATTTACATTTTATATCCTTGTAATTACATAAATTACATTTTAAACCTTATGGTATTTATAATTACACATTAAACCCTTTATTAATAAAAGTTACAAAATAAACCTTAAAGTTACACAATTTACAATTTAACCCAAATAATATCTTTAATTACACCACTAACCTTTATATTAATTTATTTACAGAATATACCTTTCAGTTTCATGTATGGTACGGTTTCACCCATTAGTTTCACATATTTACACATTTAGTCCCTATAGTTATAAAACTTATATATTAAATCATAGATTCAAAATGATTACATATTAGCCCCCATAATTATCCAAACTTACACCGAACCATCTTAACATTATTATTTACTCAAAATGACCTCAATTTTCCAGTATTTACATTTTTAGTCCCTCAAGTTTAATTAATTACAAATCGGATAAATAAATATATATAATTACCCATTTAACCTTTTAAATATAAAATTTACATATGGACCCCTCATTTAATATTTTATACGAATTATACCATGTCCAAATAACTTACAAAAATTATCCCTTGAGTTTTAAGAATTGCAAAACACCCCCTTAACATTTATTTTACGAATCGGTATACACTTAAAATAAATAAACCCTAAAACTAATCATGCCAATCATTGATTCATCACTCATGAGTCTTAAACATCATTTAAAAATCAGATCTTGGTACCCAAACCTAACCCTAGTCGATTTAGGGTTTTAGTTTATTTTTCTTATTTATTGTTTTTTATTTTTATTTTTTATAAACCCGGTTTTTAAATTAAATCCCCAAAACATGATTTCGACTTCCATAAATCAACCCACTATTTTTCACATGTTATATGGGTCATATAGGACCTTGGAAAAATAAGAACACACCCTGGAAAAATCGCATGACATATATATCGAATTATTGTGTTTTTAGGTTTATAAATTCATTAATTCGTAAACGGCTTAAAGATCATGCATGGCTTGTTTCTATCATTTTATACTCGACTTATATGATGTATGGAGTGTGAGAAAAATACCAGAATAAGTATAGGTCGAGTGGAACTAGATGAACCAAAAATAGGCTTCTCGGCTAGAATAGAATGACAACAATTTCCCCACGAGCTCAAACGCGATCAATAAACCTTGGAACCAATTTTCACAGATCATATATGATGTGAGGGACTTAGGAAAAATAGAGAACAAATTGTACAAGAGTCGAAAGAATTAAAATGGAATATTACCTCACTTTTGAACAAAATTAGACAATAAAATATTTAGGCCTCTATAGATCGAAATACCAATTTTCTTGGCTTCCTAGCACGACCAAGAACCCAGAAAAATATGATTGGACCTCAGAAAATTCAGATGGAATGAATGTGATTTATTTGGTGTTTTACTTTTCTCGACAAAGTGAAAAAAAAGAAAGGAAGGATATATAAAATATATGGAGCCGAGATTTGGGGAGGGGAGGACATTAGAATCGGCCTAATGAGGGTAACAAGACCAGAAATTATTTGTGATTGGAGCTTTACTTAATTATGTGATGTTTATCCTAGTTTAAAAGTGTTTAAATTAATTTACATAATACATATAATATATATTTCGGTTCTTATATAGTGTAGGATGTCCAAAAATATTTTTAAGTCATGTACAATTATTTTAGAAGGTGTCTTATAATTATTTCATATCATATATAATTTATTTACAAAGGTTTTGTAATTATTTTGGCACTTATATAAGTTTTAATTAAATTTTAAAGTAGTAGGGGCATTTTGGTCATTTTACTTGTTATAGATTTTTTGGGTATTACAAATACTTCCCCTCTAACAAAAAAATTTCGTCCTCGAAATTTGCAGGAAGCAGAGAGAAAGAGAACGGAATACTCATACGGAATGCGAACAAGATTTCAAATCGAATTAATTGCATCAACAGCAGAGAGCTCTTCAAGGAGTTTAAGATTCATAACTGAGGTTAACAGAATGCAGCACGAGAGTCCAAACTAATCCAGATATTTAACGAACGAAGGTAGAGTATACGCATAGGTAGAATGAACCTAAGGTCTCACTAATCACAGATAATCCATCGGGAATCAAGTTCTAAACTTCTTAGGTACTTCCCAAGATATCCTATGGCCATAATGAAGGCACGTTATATGGTGTAAGTATTATCACGTTAATAATACCAGCACCACATAAATATGCCTTCATGATGATCATACATTATCTCGAGTCGTAAACAAAACAATCTATCTTCATCCACCTAGTACTTCTACAGTCTCAGAGATCAACAAAACAAATGTCATAATCAAGAGGGAAAACCAAACTACTCGCCATGGAGATTCTCAAAATGCCCAAGAGGCATCGAAATGATTAACAAAGATCAGAGGTCAGAGTTGGAGTCTGAAGGTAAGGATCAACTAGTGTCAGGAATTTACTATGCAATTCTTAATGCTTTCAAGATTCATTTAGGTTTCAAAACTTAGGTGGTGCAAGGCATAAGCTTTCAATTTCCAAGGGAGGATCTCAAGAGGCTTAAACCAAGAGTAAGGTACGAATCAGAGTGATGCGGAAGTAATAATACCTAAACAAATGCCTTATAGTCTACCCATTCCTCACCGGTCAGAACTTAAGCTCCTATAGGGAAATCTTAAAGCAAAACTTAAAGGTTAACTTATGAGCGCCAACAGTGGAAGCTTAGTGGTCCTAACTTACACAGGTCAAGGGTAAATGTATTACAAGTCGTAGCCTGTAGCTCTGATACCATAATTGTAACACCCCAACCCAGCAAGGGTAAAAATGTTACGTTAATGGTTTCATATCAGATCAAACAAAGCATACTTCAATAGTAATACAATAAATTTCAAAGGTTACACTTGAAATACTAACATTACAAGGTTAAGAATGAAACAAAACTAATTACTAAGTCTGCAAAAGCAATCCTTCTAATGACTTCTACTTCTGAATAACTATCAAGGTCTTCTAAGTACAAAAGTCTCTTCACTCATACCCAAACCCGTCGTCCTGCTTATAACCTGCCGCACACGAAAAGAAAACGTGCGGCTGAGCTTAAAAAGCCCAGTGAACAGATATAATGATAATAAACAGAAATAGCAAAAAGTACAGAATAACAGAAACAAAGGTCAAACAGATGTAATATAGTTTAAGGAATAAGTCAAAGAATAAGTATAAGGGAAAAGGAAAGGGATAGTCATCCACCACGAGCCCAGAAACAGATCATATCATATCGTAACCATAAATCTTCATAATCATATAGAGGGGAGACCTCTCAGATAATCAGATAATATGAGGGGTGTCCTCATTCTTCAAATGGAGTAGCTAACTCCAAGACATATGTGAAAGGCATTTATTGCACACAGTACCAGTCACCAGAACAGAAATCATATCATATATAGTTAAATGCACTAAACAGAACAGATCTAGGATGCATCCATACGCCCCTACCCAATCACATGCAGACCAAAACAAAGGGACGGTGTAACCAAATCACTAGGGCTACACACTAGTCATGCCAGTGGTGCATCACAGACACGGCCATGTTACCTTCATGGCTAGGGTCACAAATTTTGGCTCAGGTATCAAACTAAGAGTCAGATATCATATCAGATCAGAGTGTCATATCACAAGATTCAATATCAGAAGGTCAATATCAGAAGGTCAACATAGAAGTCAATATCAGAAGGTCAAAATCAAAGTTCCATAGTACAGTTCATTTAAAAAGGTTTCTAATTACGAGTCCATTTAAACTATCTTTTATATGACGGTTTTCATAAAAATGATCCTTTAGAGTAGTTTTCATAAATGATCTTTCAAACGGTTTTTCGTAAAGATAGTCTTTTAAACTAGTTTTTATAAAAGTTAGTAAAATCCCACTTAAAAGAGTATTGTATCATAATTTGCAAACATCATTTTAAAATAGCTTTTCCTCAAATCATTTCCAGGTCAGAATTAAAAGATTTCCATAGCCCAGGTTCATATCATAGGTCATACTGAAGGAAGTCATAGCAAAGGTATCAAATCAGAGGCTAAACAGATCAGAACATGAAAGAGATCATAGGAAACCTTACAGAGAAGGTCAGAATATCTGTACCTTATTCCAGAAGCAAACACAAATCAGAAATGGATGACACAGAGTGGATCAGGACCTCTCTTTCTTCACACCTAGAGGGGTAGAAAAGAATCACAACCCTTTCCATTTTAAGTAACTTTCTATATTTTAGCAGGTTTCCAACTTTAGTAAGTTTCCATTTTTTGAAGGTTTCCTTATATTTCATAATTTACATTTTATATCCTTGTAATTACATAAATTACATTTTAAACCTTATGGTATTTATAATTACACATTAAACCCTTTATTAATAAAAGTTACAAAATAAACCTTAAAGTTACACAATTTACAATTTAACCCATATAATATCTTTAATTACACCACTAACCTTTATATTAATTTATTTACAGAATATACCTTTCAGTTTCATGTATGGTACGGTTTCACCCATTAGTTTCACATATTTACACATTTAGTCCCTATAGTTATAAAACTTATATATTAAATCATAAATTCAAAATGATTACATATTAGCCCTCATAATTATACAAACTTACATCGAACCATCTTAACATTATTATTTACTCAAAATGACCTCAAGTTTCAGTATTTACATTTTTAGTCCCTCAAGTTTAATTAATTACAAATCGGATAAATAAATATATATAATTACCCATTTAACCTTTTAAATATAAAATTTACATATGGACCCCTCATTTAATATTTTATACGAATTATACCATGTCCAAATAACTTACAAAAATTATCCCTTGAGTTTTAAGAATTGCAAAACACCCCCTTAACATTTATTTTACGAATCGGTATACACTTAAAATACATAAACCCTAAAACTAATCATGCCAATCATTGATTCATCACTCATGAGTCTTAAACATCATTTAAAAATCAGATCTTGGTACCCAAACCTAACCCTAGTCGATTTAGGGTTTTAGTTTATTTTTCTTATTTATTTGTTTTTTTTTTATTTTTTATAAACCCGGTTTTTAAATTAAATCCCCAAAACATGATTTCGACTTCCATAAATCAACCCACTATTTTTCACATGTTATATGGGTCATATAGGACCTTGGAAAAATAAGAACACACCCTGGAAAAATCTCATGACATATATATCGAATTATTGTGTTTTTAGGTTTATAAATTCATTAATTCGTAAACGGCTTAAAGATCATGCATGGCTTGTTTCTATCATTTTATACTCGACTTATATGATGTATGGAGTGTGAGTAAAATACCAGAATAAGTATAGGTCGAGTGGAACTAGATGAACCAAAAATAGGCTTCTCGGCTAGAATAGAATGACAACAATTTCCCCACGAGCTCAAACGCGATCAATAAACCTTGGAACCAATTTTCACAGATCATATATGATGTGAGGGACTTAGGAAAAATAGAGAACAAATTTTACAACAGTCGAAAGAATTAAAATGGAATATTACCTCACTTTTGAACAAAATTAGACAATAAAATATTTAGGCCTCTATAGATCGAAATACCAATTTTCTTGGCTTCCTAGCACGACCAAGAACCCAGAAAAATATGCTTGGACCTCAGAAAATTCGGATGGAATGAATGTGATTTATTTGGTGTTTTACTTTTCTCGGCAAAGTGAAAAAAAAGAAAGGAAGGATATATAAAATATATGGAGCCGAGATTTGGGGAGGGGAGGACATTAGAATCAGCCTAATGAGGGTAACAAGACCAGAAATTATTTGTGATTGGAGCTTTCCTTAATTATGTGATGTTTATCCTAGTTTAAAAGTGTTTAAATTAATTTACATAATACATATAATATATATTTCGGTTCTTATATAGTGTAGGATGTCCAAAAATATTTTTAAGTCATGTACAATTATTTTAGAAGGTGTCTTATAATTATTTCATATCATATATAATTTATTTACAAAGGTTTTGTAATTATTTTCGCACTTATATAAGTTTTAATTAAATTTTAAAGTAGTAGGGGCATTTTGGTCATTTTACTTGTTATAGATTTTTCGGGTATTACAACGTTTACTTTGCCTGGATGATATCTGATCTCGCAATCATAATCGCTGAGTAGTTCTAGCCAATGGCGCTGCCTCATATTAAGCTCTTTCTGGTCTAAAATATGTTGAAGACTTTTGTGATCCGTGTACACTGTACACTTAGTACCGTAGAGGTAATGTCTCCAAATCTTTAGCGCAAAGACAACCGCTCCTAACTCTAAGTCATGAGTGGTGTGATTCTTCTCATGAACTTTGAGTTGTCAAGAAGCGTAAGCTATGACCTTTTCCTTTTGCATTAATACAGCCCCAAGTCCTTTATGCGAAGCATCACAATAAACTACAAAATTTTCCATTCCTTCGGGTAATGCCAAAATTGGCGCACTGCAAAGTTTTTGCTTCAACAACTGAAAGGCGGATTCTTGTTTCCCTCCCCATTCGTACTTCTGATTCTTCAGCGTTAGCTTGGTTAAAGGCTTCGCTATCTTAGAGAAACCCTCGATGAATCTTCTGTAGTACTCGGCTAGACCTAGAAATTAACAAATCTCTGTGGGAGTCTTTGGTGTTTCTTAATCTTTAATAGCCTCGATCTTAGTTGGGTCAACATGAAATCCTTGGCTATCAATTACGGGCCCAAGAAATTGTACTTTTCAGATCCAAAAATCACACTTAGAAAACTTAACGTACAACTTCTCGTTCTTGAGTAATTCTAAGATTGTCTTGAGATGTTCTTTGTGCTCTTCTTTGCTTTTAGAGTAGATTAGAATATCATCAATGAACACAATTACAAATTTGTCCAGGTACGGTTTGCACACCCGATTCATGAGATCCATAAATACCGTCGGTGCATTAGTTAATCCAAACGGCATCACTTGAAACTCGTAATGACCATAATGAGTCCTAAAGGCCGTTTTCGGAATATCTTCTTCCCGGACTCTTAGTTGATGATAACCCGATCTCAAATTAATCTTCTAGTAAAAACTAGAAGCTTGCAACTGATCGAACAAATCGTCAATTCTTGGGAGTGGGTAACGGTTCATCACCGTTAACTTGTTCACTTCGTGATAATCTATGCACATTCGGAACGATCCATCCTTCTTCTTTACGAATAAGACCGGAGCTCCCCAAGGCGAGGAACTTGGTCTAATGAATCCCTTGTCTAACAGTTCTTGTAACTGATTAGACAATTCTTGCAACTCTGATGGTGCTAGTCGGTAGGGTGCTCTTGCTATTGGTGCCGCTCCTGGCACTAAATCTATCTGGAACTCTACTTGACGGGTAGGCGGTAGTCCAGGCAAGTCTTCGGGAAAGACTTCCAGAAAATCTCGAACAATCGGTACATCTTCCAATCATTTCTCATCCGACTTCTTTCCGGTTATGTGTGCTAGAAAAGCATGACATCCCTTCTTTATATACTTTTCGGTCTTGATATACGATATGATGTTTAATCGAGTTCCGCTTCGTTCACCACGGATAATCAAGGTTTCACCATTAAAAGGGAGATGAACAACCTTTTCGTCGCAAATGATTCTGGCATGGTGTTTAGATAACCAATCCATACCAATTATGATGTCAAAACTACCGAGCTTGATAGACATAAGATCGATGTTAAATGGATGGTTTAGGAAGTTAAAGGTGTAGCCGCGGATTATGGTGTCGAAGCCAACTAAGTTACCATTAGCTAATTCAATGTTGTAGGTGGTGTCTAAGGTGGTTGGTGAGATGTTAAGTAAAGGAGCAAAAGTAGTAGACACAAAACTTTTATCGGCACTCGAATCAAATAAAACTGAAGCATAATGACCATTGAGAAGAAACGTACCCGTGATAACGTTCAGGTCGTCTGTAGCTTCCCTTTTTCTGAGATTGTAGACCCTTCCCCAAGCTCCATTATTCTGAGTTCCCGTTCCCTGATTCTTCTCCTTTGGGCATTGATTCTTGTAATGTCCTGTTTCGCTACATCCAAAACATGTTTCGGGAACCCTTTGATTTGCTGCAGAAGTAGGAGACCTGCAGTCTTTGGTTAAGTGCCCAATCTTCTTACAATTGCCGCATGGAGTAGGGCAACATCCAGGATTGTAGTGACATTGGCACTTGTCACACTTTGGAAGAGTTCCTTCATAACATTTCCTTTCAGTCGGGCCCGCTACATAAGCCTTAACAACTTCTTGTCTTTTGTTGGGTTGTTGTGCAGCATTTCCACCCTGAGTAGTATCCCATTTTCTCTTGTTGTTGTTACTGTTGTGATAGCGGTTGTTTTTGTTATTGTTACGGTTACTATAGTATTGCCATCTCGAGCAGCCTTTGCTCGAACAATTTGATCCATTAAATTATGTGACATTTGGATTGTCTCATCCAGAGTACTTGGCTTAGAAGATGTGACATGATGTACCTCTTAATCTTTTTCCGTGTAGTAGAAACCATCTCAGGACAGAGAGTAGCCAATTCATAGTATCGTTTAGTATAAGCTGCAATACCATACCCTTTCACTGCTAAGTTCCAAAATTCAACCTCCAACTTTTGAACCTCATTCCTCGGACAATACTCAGCTGTTACCATTTCCTTAAAATCAGCCTATGGTGTTTCAAAAGCAGTATCAATTATCACTGATTGATCATAAGCATTCCACCATGATAAGGCGCCATCCAACAAGGTACCCGTAGCATATTTCACCTTACAGTCCTCCGCGCAGTTGCACATGCGGAAAACCGATTCCAACTTCTCAAACCATGGTACCAAACCGACAGCTTCTTCCGCGCCACTGAAAGTCTGCGGCTGGCAACCCGAAAATTCCTTGTAAGTACATCCACGAATCGTGGTTTCAACTCTAGCTGCCGTTCCACTGGCTTCTCCACCGTTACCACTTTTGCGATGGGTCTCGTATTCAGCCATAGCAGCAGCAACCTGTGCCGTGACCCATTGGGCAACGAGTCGATCGATATCAGCTGTACTTATGCTTTGTTTCTTTGGTGGCATTGTTTTTCTAATCACGAGAAACAACAATAATTAGGATCCATAAGTAACAAAGGTCATCACAAGTATTTATATACAACCATGACATGTGTAAATCACAACAAGATCAACCACAACAATATAGGAATAAATCATGACAAAAATAAATCATGATAGAAATATGACGTGATAAGAATCATCCATAATAAATCACAATAACCATAATATATTTTCACCATGAGTAAATACAACCACAACAAGATAAAAATACATCACGACAAGGATAAATCATGATAAGAATATGGCGTGATAAGGATCAACCACAATAAGAATAAATCACGACAACCATAATATAGTCACAACATGAGTAGATATAATCACCACATACATGAATATAAACTGAAAAGTCTCAGTTCACATCGACCGATATCGTATCATAGCGTGACCATACAATACATCCCAAAATAACTTGCTACATTCTTTTACAACTAACAAAAGATCACAAGCATCATTACTAATGCCATACACCCCGTGGCTAGGATATAAATACAAAAGATATCTATGATACAAATCTAGTCTAGGCACTGCCTGATGCACCATCGAGGCGGCGCTGGAGCTCCCTGATCTGCTCGAGGAGACTAGCAATCAATGCATCCTGGTCACATCGTCGCGCTTGCTCATCCTCCATGAAACACTCAAGTATGGCAATCCGGGAGTATGCAATGATCTGATGCTCTAGCTGAGTCTCTATAGTCTTAATGCGCTCTAAGGGAAGCTCATCCAGATGGCTGACTGCTCGGTCAATACGGTCCTCATGATGGACCATCCTAGCGATCAAAAGTGGAATATTATGATGGATCAGCTCATCGGTGACCGGTAGGACTCGTGCGGCGGCCATGGCAGAACTCTCTCTTAACTCGAAGGTACTCGGAGTACCCTTATCGTATCTCCATGAACTGAGAGTAGGCGGAATGAATGACCACCTGTGGGCGTCAACCCGTATGTGAATCCCGAGTCGAGCGGAGGCCTCAGCAGTAGCCTCAGCATAGGGATCAGAAGGTGAAAGTGCTATGGTAAAGTCCTCTTGCGAGGTGGCAGAAAGTATCGGGAAAATTTCTGGGTGATAGTAGTAATGGGACTGTGGTAGTCTGGTGGTAAGTAAATGATGGTGGAGTTGATGGTGGTGATGGGAGATGAGATGGAGTAGTAGGTGCTGGTACATGGCTGGGTCGAGATCGTACCCTTTTCCTAGCGGTACGGAGCATTATAGGGCCAGTCTAGTGTAGCCGATAGCGGCGACCAATGGGTATCTGATCCGGCTGTGCTACAGGAATACGCCTAGCACGGCGTATCGGAGGTGAAACTGGTGGTGATGGTACAGGTGGTGTAGATATGGTCTGAGCGTCCTCAAATGGCTCAGTGTCCGCAGAGGCATCGCCAGAGGGTGCAGGAACTGGAATGGCTAGTAGGATCAGAACAGTGGTGGATGATGATGAATCCTCCATGTCTGAATCCGAGTCAAGGATAATAGGATGAGTAGGTGAAGACATATCGCTGTAAACCAGGTCAATATAAATTTATATAAGTATAAGTAACTCATATAAAATAAGCAAATAAAGGCGTGTATCGTAATCATATGTACATCATGTTGTTGTGAAGTGTCGTGACCTAGTGGTTATAGTCTAGGGTCAATGGTGCATCCTAGTTCTCTATAATATTGGCTCTGGTACCAATCTGTCACACCCCCAAAATTTGGATTGCAACGGAATGGAATTCCGGGGGCGTAACGTACATGGATAACAAAGTACAAGGCAATAAAGAATGACCTCTAAGTGATTTATTTTAAAACAAGCATTTGATTTAAACATAAACTTTTTACAAAACATTAATATCAGAGTTCACCATCAGATGTAAGATTTTAATACATAACCAAACGCTAAATAATGCAAGAAAATCTTCATCATGATGTTCTTCCAAAATGTGACTCTAGAGTGCTCCATACATAGATGTTTATTATCGTCTAGTTACCTGAAAATACACGCTAAAAGGGTCAACATAATTGTTGGTGAGATCATACGTTTAAGTAAACAAGTAAAGTGCGGACCACAAGATTTCAATAGGGTGACAATCACAACAAATATAACGTCATAACCAAAAATAATATATAGTGCCCTAACCTCATGACCCCGAAGCTCAACGAAATGGTTTGCAATCACGCATAATAATAATCAATGCCCCAAATAAGTGTTTGCCAGACACTCAGAAATAATCTGAATGATATGCGTCCGTTTGACAGGTTGACGCGACCAACTCGGACGGGGGTGTCAACCCAAATAGATCTATTCATAACATCTGCGCTTACAAGTAATTAACGGTTCATGATTCAAGGGGACTTTAATGGCAATGCGGTAACTTAGGCAATGTAACAGTTTTAATACTTGTGTCCAAAAAATAAGCAATGTATTCCCACCCCGAGGGTTTAGAAATCATGTATAAATAATATAAAAATTGGGGCTATCAAACTCACCTCAATAAAGCAAATCTCGGTTGGTAAATTGGTAAACGGTGAATAAGGTCCGATAACTCTAACCGCATCATAAATAATTTATATGTGTTAGGTTTCGAAAACAAGGTCGTGCACGTAAGTTCATACGCTATAATATCACTTGTACATGTTTGTTGTAATATTTATCGTCAAAAATGTAGTTGCGTCAATGTGTTCTTTTATTTAGCAAAGTATCCCTTTTTAGAAAACGTAACTAGTTAATCTCGTGATTAAACTATAGTCGTCTTGTTAATAAGTATTTTTGAAAACCTCTAACGCGCCTAACAAGTATACATAACGTTCTACCATTTTTGTTTACATCATTTTAGCCAAAATACACCCTAAAGTGTCCAAAATCCACCTTAAATATTTCCATCAGCTTTCTAATAGCCAAAAAAATAAGCTGTCAAAAGTTATATGTCGTCGTAACTTCTTTAAGCCATAACTTTCTCATTTTTGCTCCGATTCCTAAGTTTTATATATCCCCGGGTTCGTGTTTAAGTATACTATCATGTTTTTAGTGTCTCGGCTAGTCAAGTTAACTTTTAATATCAGTTTTTACCACTTAAGAATTCCCAACAGCATCTATATTTTCAGAAAATTCATTTCCGTCGCGCAACTTAAAACTAACGTTTCTTCTTCGTTATAAGTCCGTTTTAACTCATTCAAGCGGCTACGTTTTCGTTATAAAGTCTATTTTCTATATTTCTAGCCTAATATTATTACCAAGCTATTGATTTTTCTATGGAAGGTCGAATGGGACAGCCTCTCTTCTAAAAGTGTCAAAACGCGTTTCCTAGCCTTCTAATTATCAAAAACCGCTTAACAACAATTCCCAAACTAATCCTAACTCTTCCACAAAATTTTCTCAACATGTCAATAGTGATTTAACAATAAACCTTAGCAATATTTAAAGGTTCAATTTCTCACGACTGTAAATGACCATGAAGACTAGTTAAGATCACAAGTTCACTAGTTTTTTTATATGGTGTTTTTATCTTCACTTTCTTGTTGAAATTTATAACTAACTAGTTTACTCTTGATAAAAATTTGTTTAAAACATAGCCATTAGTTTAAAGATTTTTGTGGTCATAAGGTTTTATTAACATGTACAAAGTGATAACAAGTATATGCACTTGAGACTAAATATCATGACATAAGGAGTATGAAATTTATCAACATAAAGTTTACTTACTTAGGGAGATTAATGTGATGAGAAGGCAATATACTTGATTAACCCACGATTAGTGTTTCCAAAACCCTTACTAGATTATCCTAATGATACTTGATCTTAACCTAACAAGCTCTCTTCTTCCTTCTTGCTCTTAAGTATGTGTTGAGTTGTATGAGTGAATGAGTGATGTATATTTTTTTCTTTCTTTCTAACTAGTTACTAACACTTACATATACATATATATATATATATACTAGGGGATTTTCAAGGAGTAATAGTAGGTCAAAAAATTACATCATGGCTTGGTTATTATGGTTGTGGCCGAATGGGGCTGGGGGAAGGTGGGGGGACAATGGCTTGGTCAAGCCACCCAAATGTTGGTCTTATATTTCCATGTTTTGAGGTACAGATGTTGGTAATTAATGGTAAATTTACATTGTCTAGTAATTATTATAGAACAAGAGGGGAGGGGGGGGCGGCACATGGTTAATATTAGGAGTAGAAGAGTTGATTTGGTACAAAAGTGTATATATTGTATGTATTGGGTATTAAAAATAGGTATTGGTTATTGGTTTGGTGATTAACATAAGTTATACGTAATTAAACGTAAGGAATAAAGAAATTACATTAGGCGTAAGGAAATATTTTTGGAACTTTGGTAATAATTTAGGAAGTATAAAAATGCGTTAGAAATAATCGTTAGGACTATTGGGTATATCGGGTGTTAAATTTAAATTGCGAATAGCGTTTGTTCAATTAACAATCGTAAGTAAATAAAGAAAAGGAAATTGTTTTAGGGTTTAAAATTTTGAACCGGAGTCGGAGTAAGGTGTTGGAATGTTGTTGACTAAATATAGCCTAAGTCCTAGTGCACTTGAAAGTTATTCTAAATTTTTCATTGATTCAAGTAGAAAGTTATACGTAAATTGTTCTCAAGTAAATGTTAGGAAAAGAAATTTGAGTTTATTGAACAGTGTTGACCCGTAAAATAGCAGGTGTTCATATTATTCCCCTTAAATCCAACACATCCATTCCATGTTTCTTGCACATTTGCAAGATCTAGTTCACCTTCTTCATCAACACCATGACTTGCTCATCCAAGTCTTCATCCACCTCCATCAAGAAAAGGCAAACCGCTAGGATTAGAGTAGGAAAACCAAAGATTATCAATCTTGAAAGTTGCTCAAGTGATAATTTCTCAACTCCATCTCAAACTCCATCACAAAAATCACCAAGTCCACCCAAGGCTCCATCCAAGAGTACCTCCTCAAGAACCACCTCAAACTCACACTTGTACTCACCCAAGGAAACTCCATCCTTGAACTCTCCCACACCACTCAACTTTGGAGCACTCAAGACACCTTCCACCAACAATTTGTCACCCTTGGAGAAAAACCTTGACAACACTCAACCTTCAAACCCTTACCTTGATGACAAGGAAAATGTCCCACCAAGACCATCACATTCACCATCACAACCATCACCATCACTTGTCATCGGTAGAAATCTTCTACCCTCATTCAACAACACGTAAGACTTCCCACTGGGATTTTCTGAGTAGTTCAATCCACCACCTCATGAACCCTCCTATCCATAATCAACATGAGGTCCATTTGATCTCCAAACCCAAACCTACAACTACCAAAGACAATTACATGACTATCATTGCATGTGTTTTCATCACAACCGTGAGCACATCGCCACTCTTACGGAAATAGTTAATGTGATGTTCGACTACATCCAACACCACCTCCAAGCTCCACCCGCATTCCTACCAACATAAGTGTCGGCTTATTGTCAAGCCGTAGCATGTCTTAGGACATCTCTATTTTTCTTTCTTAGTTATTTTTACTAATTTTCTTAGGAACTTTTATTTATTCTTTCTTGGTTATTTTTGTAACTTTTTAGGATGTATGACCTAAGGGTTAAATTTTACCTTGTTTTCTTATAATAAAACGAGGTTACTTAGTTGGTGCGTTCTTATGCTTTGCGGTGATCTCATTTGTTGCTTGCTATGTGTGGTTGTGACTTATGATCACTTGTGGTTGTTTTACATATCGTGGTTGTGATAAATTCATTATTGCCATGTTTGTGCTTGTACGTTAACTTTGTTTTGTGGCACGACTCCATAGCTTGATTCCTTGGTGCCCTGAACAAAGGGGAGTATACACCGAGCAGGAGTATTTGCATGGCATCTTAACTTCCGCCACGCCACTCTACACTTTTTGTTTCGGCAAAAGGGGGAGAAATATATGTAAACTCACACTTAAAACCTTGTGAATGTAAGACTTTACTAAAGATGAGTTTATGTTTTACCATCATCAAAAAGGGGGAGATTGTTAATAAAACTGTCACGTAAAAACGTTATTTATATTTTACGGTCTCTTATGGTTTTGATAATGGCAATTATAAACTAATACGAAGTAAACGTCTATGTAACCAAGTTTTAAGTTACAAGTTTACATTCCGACGTATATCACTTCAGGTATGAATAATGTGATTATACCTCACGTTGAATGATCAAAGAGCCAAACAAATAAATATTTTCTAACACACTCTAAATATTTATTAAACACATTTTTAGCAAATAAACACACAAAGTTTACTTAATTAAATTCACTAGACACTTTAATTAAGTTTTTTATTTAAATAAAAAATAAATAAAAATCAACTACTTTGTGCCCAAGTAATTCTAGAAACATTAGAATTTAAAATGATTTTAGTACAAAACATACTACGGATCAAAGGTTAATAAGCTATCCAGATACGCTCAGCGGATCCACAAATTATAACGGATGGATCCACAAATTATGGATCCGTGGATCCGCCGAAGGGTGAAAACTTGACAGAACATGTTGTATAAATAGGACATAAGTCCAAACTTTCTAAAAATGAATCATTCTTAGCACACTACTACTATTTCTTTCATAACATAACATCTTATTAACACTCTTTGATCATTCCACTTGACCTATAACATATTCAAAGTGATCCAACGACTCTACTTTGATTTCATGTGAGGAACACAAGAAGCTTTCCAATCCGTCAAGTGTTGTAGTTAGTTGTGTCTTGTTATATACTTTGTTGTATAACATAGTATATCATTTGTGTGTCTTTGTAACTCACCACCTACTACCAACTTGGGTAGTGATCATCATACAACAACCTAGAGAGTCCGATTAGTATTTTAGTCCTTAAAATACGTTGAGTGATAAGGTTGGTATTGCCTTGTGAAAGACTCGATATCTAGCTTAGTATCGGTAAAGAAGTGAAGCGACGTTGTAAGGTTTCCTCCGCCAAAAGGGAGCTTGTTGATATAGTGCTTGCAAACTCTCGAGTTGGGTACTCGGGGAGTGGAGTAGGGCGAGGAAGAGAGCTTCATGGCGAACTACTATTAACGACCGTGTTTATTGCTTTGATATTTCCTTTACATTTCCGCATTTACTTATTGCATATTGTTTATATTTATATATTGTATGTTGTGTTGATTTCAAATCAAGTCACCGAATCTAATAATTTTGTAAACAAGCTAAAAACTGGGAAAACTATTCAACCCCCCTTCTAGTTTTCCACAGGTATTATGATTAATTTAATTATATAAAAAATAATGATGATGATAATGATAATTTTTATAACACCAATAATAATAAAGGATTTTTTTTATAGAGTATAGGGTACTTGTTAATTTATGAACTTATTAAAAAGATTTAAAACTCATAATTTTACACTTAAATCAAAATAATTAAATTTCATATTACATTACTAGTTATAAGTCCCGTGAACGCTCGGGGTTTACACATGTGTAACACCCCCAAAATTTTGTTCAGCGGAAGACAAAGAAAACATTGGCGTGCTACGGGATTTGTACACAACACAAGCCTAAGAAAACGGAATAGCATCATCCGTTAGAAATAAAGCATTTCAAACCAACAATTAAGGTTTACATTTACTCAAAAGTATAGAAGTAAGGCCCAAAAGAAAAACATAAGATAGGTCCCAAATAGGTTATTGATCCATAAACCATGCCGCTTGCCAAGCCTCCATCAAATAGACATTCAACAGTTTCATCATCAATTGCCTGAGAAAACATGCTAAAAGGTCAGCTAACGCTGGTGAGTTCATATGTTTGATCATAAGACATTAATCATTGGACCAAATCACATATATTTGCTACATTGGACTAAGTCACAAAACCAACACATCACCCGCACACAAGGGGTGCCATACAATAATAACTACACATAAGGTGCGACATGTAATAACAACCACGTACTAGCTGCGGCACATATATTTACAATCACGCATAAGATGCGACATATAAACAAATTACCTTAGCCAGCTAACAAAACAATCATAGAAAAATCATAAAATAATATTTGGTCCATTCAAAACAGTTTTGCATGTTTTCTCACCCCAAGTTTCAATAAAAAATCAATAAGAGTAAAAGTAGGGCTATGAAACTCACCTTAGTCTCAGCAACGCACGAACACGACAAACTCAAGGTTAATATAACACAACGGTAGCTATGATATCATGGCACAACATACTCGACATGACCTAATAATATAATGACCCGTCTCAAAACATATCTCATAAAAAAAATCAAATGCGCAAGGGTTTTCCAAAAGTTAACCGTTTCCATTCCCAAAATAAACCATTTCCATTTCCAAAAATAATCTCGTTTTAGCCTTTTAAAAGAGTTTGGTATCATCATTCGTGTAACGGGAGAGGACACTGACTCAAGAGTACATACGCCAAAAAGGAAAACAAGTAACAAAATCAGCACGAAGAATACTGACATGAACTCGAGTCAAGAAGAGACGACAAAAAGAAGCCAAAGATATAACTAACAACAAACATATCAAATAAGATGAGTCAATTGGTAGTCGTCGGTATTTTCCCATGATCCCATTTCTTTACATAAAACATACTCATTTTGTAATTTAAAACAACTTAGACTTAAGGAAAATGAATATTTGGTAAAGACCTTAAGTTTATTAATTTCACAAAATTTTGCCATGACTCGTTCGTTCATTAAACATTTCCAAGTTGTTGGGTCAATATTTGACCCAAATGACCCTGGCAAGTATTTGAATATAAAATAGCCAAGTCATTCACTGAAAACATCAGTGAGCATTTCTCTCTCTGATTCATCAGGGAGTATGTTACTCCCTGATATAGGGAGAAGCTCAAACTGCATGCTTCATAAAACATCAAAAACCAACTGAAGATGCACTTTACCATACTGAAGCAGAATCAGTAAGGAAAGTATCTGAGCAGCATTAGGGACACTGAGATCTGACAAATTTCTAATTATCCCTGACCACCTTTCTCATGAGATAATGAACACCTCACCTAACTGTAGAAGAAACTAACTGATCAAGAAGTCTCGCTGCTGGTAGAATCAGTGAGCAACTTCATCAAGGTTCAAGATCCAGAGACATTATTAATGAGTCTAAGATTACGTGAAGAATAGTTCAAGAAGATAAAATCAACAAGCAGCTCCAATAAATGTTCAAGTCTTAGATATCATCAAAGTTTACTTGTAAACTTACTAATGCATGTTAGCCAATATGTACAAGGAACTTTAGCTCAAGTATAAGGGATCATCAAGGGCAACAATACCTTGATGATCTTTCAGCTCTCTAAACAGACCAATAGAACACAACTCTTGTGCTCTAATAGTTAGGTGGCATTACTGTCAACTCCGGTAAACCAAAAGGAAATTTAAGCTAGAATACTAGGCACGTGCCTATCTACGACCAGTTGGCAAAATCATTATTCCCACGTGAAGCGATAGTAACTTTCCCGCTATAAATATCCATTTCAACAAAGAGAAAGGTGGGCATTAACAGATAGTGAGAAGTGAGAATTCCACACAAAGTGTAGTACAAAAGTGTTATAGTGTTAGAATCCTCAACACTTAGAATTCAAGCTTAGCTTGAATCTTTGTGATTTCAATTTGTCACTCAACGGGGATAGCCTTCTTCAACTATCCCATTGAAAAGCCACCCAAGTGTTATTAGTATGTCAAAGTGGGTTCTTGAGTAACATTGTAATTTTGCCTATCATGTACCGTAAACACGTTCTTCTATCAATGTTTAAACGTCACGTGTTTATGATTATTCTGTTAATTCATGAGTTGCTCAAGTTGATTTGGACCAACAAGTGGTATCAGAGCAGGGTGGATCAATTCCATGATCTAGATCCGTTCTTAAATGATTGCTAATAACATTTAGCCATTCTTAAATGACGCTAATAACCTACAACCACAATCCTCTACAAATCCCTATCATTTAAATCCCCTTCCATAACATCCTGTAGCGTCTTTTTGAACAATATGGTTACATTCAAACCGTTCTTATGCAAAGAGATGTCTCATCTACCCACCCCCAATCCGTTCATTCAAGTCACTCCTTATCACCACCAGCCTTCAAGAATCTCAAGTACCTTTGATCAGAAGGAGGTTTCCTGGACCATGACGTCCTATGTAATTGCCTTCATCATTAAAGGTCGTATAGATGGCGAGAGCTTCATTGCCAATTAGGCTCTGATTAGCCATCAAAGTGGTGAAAATTTAGAGTGTTACATGGTTGATCTGAGTAACAACCATGACGTCCTATGTAATCGCCTTCATCATCAAAGGTCGTATAGATGGCGAGAGCTTCATTGCCAATTAGGCTCTCATTGGCCATCAAAGTGGTGACAATTTGGAGTGTTACATGGTTGATCTGAGTAACAACCATCTTGGATGAAAACGAGGGTCATCAGTGGCATCTGAAGGGAGAAATAAAATGGGGAAGAGGATAGGTCTTTAGGGATAGATACAAATCATACATTAGGGGCTATTCATTGCATAAAGTAGTCCCTAATCCTCAAGAAACTTCACATAAAGACGTCAAGCAACAAAGGATGAAAATCAATGATGGTTCTATCCTTGTTGTTGCCCAGCTTGTAAGCAATAAGACGTGCTTACAGCCTGGGTAATACTTGGCTAACTCATAGGAAGACGGGAAAAGCCACCTAAGTCCTCCTATAGTGTAAATTTGCCAAGTAAACAAAATAGTCCCTGATCCTAGCTCTTTGAACAAACTTGATCCGCCACCTGATCTTGCATCAGAGAGTGAATCAGGTTGTTCACTTCGTGGACTGTATTCTTCAAATCAGGTAGTAAGCAAGTACTACCTGATTCTATAAGTCTTTGACCAGAGTGGTTGCTGAAAAGTCAGAGCATTAAAACCCAGAAAAACTCAACCAGGTATCAAAACTAGCTGCTGAACTACGAAGATACTGGACTAAAGACAAGAAGGTTGCGAACTAAAAAGAAAGGAATCAAGTCTCAGCGTCTATATATCCTTCAGCGACATCAATAGAATCAGATATGTAAAATATTATAATTCTTTGATGTAAAAATCTGTATGTAAGAAGAAGCCAATGCTCACTTAATACTGATTTAGTTTAGACTATCTGTATAGTTGGACATGGAGAGATTAATGTATCCAAATGTGACTTAATCTCTTCTTGTATGTATTCATGAATAAAATAGTCTAAAACTTGTCACTGATTCTTAGTGAATCAGAGAGTGTCGCCTACTAACAGCTAATTCATAGCATCAGTGAGTCACTCTTTGAAGAATTATCAGATAGAACATTACTCTCTAATAGTACCTGTGTCTATCATTCTAACTGAACCAGGAATGCATGACATGTGGAGAAATCAAGTTACTTATCAGGACAATGAAGAAGGGCTATAGGCATATACACCATTGACCTATCTAATATCATGACCAAGTACCACTACAAAAGACTCAGCAAACTTCGTTTAGTGTTGGGAATTAAATGCTCTGACTTAGCACTGCTGGAAGATTACACTAACAGTACAAACTGCTAGTGTATAACTGAAGAACTGCTGAAGAATAACTAACAGTACAAACTATAAGTTAGTACTGCTAGTATACGAATGAAGGTACTGCTGCATGGATAACTGCTTTAGAAGATATGTATTAAGGATAAGTATGGAATAGATCTTTTGTATATCATAATTAGTTAGAAATATACGGTAGAATACTTATCTTGTAAAGGACTCCTTAAGTCTATAAAATGAGATCCTAGGTTAGATGTTATATACATCAGCTGAATACATTGTTAAGATTCAAGGTCTTTGTAACCCTAGTGATATTGAGATCACTCGTATTATTACTCAATAATATTGAATCATTTCAAGCTAAACATTGTGTTCATTGTTCATACTGCATTACTGTTACATCAAGCAAACTCTTCTAAGTATTGTTAAGTAGATTCCGCATACTTAACGATATAACCTCAAAGTATCTTAATAACATCATAAAAGAGTAACATCCTAAGTGTTTGAAATCCTCTCAAGTGGTATCAGAGACAGGTTGATACTATTGATTTAGAAGAGAAAGTAATGGACATGGAGACTACACAAACAAACATGGCTGCTAAATTGCCGATGCTGAAGCAAAACGAATTTGAGATGTGGAGGCTTCGAATAGAACAGTACTTCCAAGTGCAGGACTATGCACTCTGGGAGATCATTGAAGACGGAAACTCTTTCAAACCTTCCACATCTACATCAACAGTTAATGGAAAAGAAGAGACTGTTGTGCAAACCTCTCCAGTAACTGCAGAAGAGAGGCTTCAAAAGAAGAACGATGTCAAGGATAGGAGCTTGCTAATGATGACCATTCCCAATGATCAGCTCCTGAACTTTAGCAAATACAAGGATGCAAAGTCTTTGTTTGAGGAAATCACTGCTTGGTATGGTGGGAATGAAGCCACCAAAAAGACTCAAAAGATTCTCCTGAAGCAGAACTTTGGAAACTTTAGTGCAACCAGTAATGAGTCTTTGGATCACATGTTCAATAGATTGCAGAAGATTGTCAGCCAACTGACTGTTCTTGAAGTGGAAATACCTCAGGAAAATCTGAACTCCAAGTTCTTGAGGAGTTTACCTGCTGAGTGGGCTATGCATGTGGTGGTCTGGAAGAATAAACCAGACATTGATTCTATGAGTCTTAATGACATATACAGCAATTTCAAGATTGTTGAGCAGGATGTGAAGAAGGCTGGAGGTACTAGTTTAAGCACTGGGAGCATGGCTTTTGTCACATCTCCCAGTAATTGAAGTCCAGAAGAAGTGAAAGTTGCTATAGGAGTTAGTACTGCTAACCCTAGTGTTAGTACTGCTAGTTCATCAAGCAGTACTACTGGTATCTTGAATGATGCTACCTATCATGCATTCCTGACCAGCCAGAATGATGGATCAATGCTGACACATGAAGATCTCCAAGAGATTAATGATCATGACTTAGAGGAGATGGATCTCAAGTGGCAGATTTCACTTCTTAGCATGAGGTCTAAGAAATTCTATCAAAGAACTGGCAAGAAGATCAACATCAGTAGCAATGATACTGCTCGTTTTGACAAATCTAAAGTTGAATGCTACAACTGTCATAAGTTGGGGCATTTTTCAAAGGAATGTAGGAGGCCCAGGCAATAGGATAGTAGGAACAAGGGTTATGGAAGCAAGCCTAAAGCAGTGGAAGAGCCAGAGCCTTCTTCAAAGGCTATGGTGGCTATTGATGGACTGGGCTTTGACTGGAGTTTCATGGCAGATGATGAGGAAGCACCTATTGAGATGGCACTTATGGCGTTCCCTGACTCTGAGGTACTATCTGCTAAAAGTTGTTCTAAAACATGCACTACTCTAAAAGAATATGAAACCTTAAAGAAACACTATGATGAGTAGAGGATTGAATTAAACAAAACTAATTACAACTTGTCTAATCATAAAAGAGGTTTAGCAGTCCTAGAAGAACAAATAGTGCATTATAAGAACAATGAGTCTGCTTTTTGCTGAGGATATAGCTGTTCTTAAGAGAGATTTTTCATTTAAGAATGCTGAGATAAATTTGCTAAAAGCTTAATTAGATAGAATCACTAAGGCAAAAGACAATATACAATTAATTGTAGACACTTTGGAATATGTATCAAAAGGTGTGAACAATATTATAGAGTGTCAAATAGTTAATAAGGCTAAGTCTGGGTTGGGGTATAAAATGTTAGGAATATAAATATTCATATGGAAGACTCGGTCACCCCGAGTATCTATTAGCATTAAGTTAGCTCGTAGGTTTATTAGTATTAGTTTAGTTATCTTAATACTAGCATAGTCATAGTAATATTTGTGGAGTTGGGTCGGGTCTACCCACTGTCAGCTCACTCTACGACCCATGTGGGGCGTATAATGTGTAACTATAAATACCCTTTCCTACCCAAGGGAAAGGTTTGGATGTTCATTTGTTTTTCAAGCTAATATACTTTACTTTCTCTCACTAGAACATCTCATTCTCTCTCTAGATTTGGCTAACATCTAATTCGAACTTGTGTTATGATATCAAATACCTTACAATTGGTATCAGAGCTCATGGTTTGATTAGCTAGATTGTGTGTGCGTATTCTTGGTTAGTTTAGATCAAAAGTTTGGTTTTTGAAGGTTTGTGGGCTTATTCTTGGCTTTCTTTGATTTTCACGTTTGTGGTGTTAAAGTTAGTGTTTTTATAGTTGTTATAACCTTCTAGGATCAAGTTTGCAAACGAAACCAAGCAAATACGTTCAAAAGGGTGATTTTTAGGTGAAAAAGTTCGTTTTTCTATCTTGCGATTTGATTCTCGATATAAGTTTCTTCACTGCGATTTGAGTCCTGCGATTTGATAGTGACATTTTTCTCTTCTACGATTTGATAGTTACATTTTTGTCTGTTGCGATTTATCGTCTAGCTATTGCGATTTGAGGGCTATGATTTGAGGGTTGCGATTTGGGCACTTGAGATTTGGCTTCTGCGATTTGAGTCTTGCGATTTGAGAGCTGCGATTTGAAGTTTCACTACTACGATTTGAACTTTGAATTTTCAATATTGCAATTTTACTAGTTTCTTCACTGCGATTTGCTCCTGATTCCTCATTGAGATTTGCTCAAGTGCATTCACTACTTTGTACTCAAACCATTACACAAACTCAATTCAACCAAACCTAATCACAACGTAACCTAACTTAACAGTGATTCACCTAATCCAACAAACAATCATTTCTTTTAACATACAATCACTAATCATTGTACTGATCCAAAAATTATCATAACACATCCAATTTATCTTTATCCCACGGTTTCTTCTTGATTTTGTAAAACTTCGCGAAAGAAACGATTTCTCAGTTTAAATCATAGATTTGTAAAATCCCATGCACGTTTACACAATGTCTACTAATTCAGATTCCTTCATATCTGAGGTACTCAAATTGTACAACACGAATGATAAACATAAGAATTCCAATCCTATACCACAAATAAACGTGTGTGATTCTGATAATGCTAATATGGAATCGTCGTGCTCGAATTCTCAAGAGAAAGAGTTTTATCAGCCACTAATGTTGACTAATGAAAAGGAAATTTGCATTGAATGTATTCAATTACTTCATTCACATCTCAAGGTTCTGTTTGAACAACCTGGATACTTGGGAGGATACAAACGTGCCTTCGCAACACTCTTTGGTCAAGATGTTCAGACTTTCACAGTCAAAATGACTATGTATTTAGATCAATTTGAACAACTACTTGACAAAGGAGAATTTTCTGAAGGTAGATCCATGGCTGCCTTTTGGGTGATCAACAACCAACTCCAAGCATTCATTGATTCGCAATTCACTGAGGATTATGATTATGACAGTCAAATGACAAAAAAGTGTTTTGCTAATTACACTGGAATCGAGGTTGACATGTTCAGAATTACACTACTCCAACTCATGAGTAATGTTAAGGGGTTCATAAATGAAAGAACACAACACATGGGGAACGGGACAGAGTCAGATAAGCATGATGATTGCAACAGCTCAGGGAATGATATCACACATGGTGTGGATGCAGATCTCAGACCAGTAAATCACCAAGTACCATCTGCTGAGGTACATCTGTCTGATCAACATAATGTTCTTTCTAATGAACGACAACATACTGATCAAATTAAACCTACTTATGATACATATTTGTTGATCAGGATGTTGAACATGATGATGCGTCAAGGCCTTTGCTTATGGTTGAGTTTTTCAAATCAAATGATATGGTTGAAAAAGAAGTTTATAATGAACTTTCAAACAGATTTTTACAGCTTGAAAAACATTGTATTTCACTTGAAATTGCAATGCAACAAAAGGAAGAAAGTTTTCAAACTAATCTACCATGTAAAAATCCAGAACTCCCTGATTTCCGTGAATTGTTTATGATAAATGATTTGAAAGCTCAGCTAGAAGCCAAAAACTGAACGATCAACAACCTGAAAAACCGTATTGCTGAGATGTGTGACATGTGCAATGAAGTTAAGGATAAACATGACAATGATGTTATTGCAACAAAAAAATGCTGAATTGGAACATAAAGTGGCTGAATTACTTAATGTAAACGAGACTTTGAAAATTCATTGCAAAGAAATGTGTGATTCAATTTAATAAATGAAAACTAAGACTTTAGAGCAAACAACCTCTTTGATTGCTAAAAATGATGAATTCAAGGCTCAACTTCATGAAAAAGTTTTCACAATTACTGCCTTAAAGAACGAGTAAGAAAATTAATAGGGAATAGTGTGAACACTAAGTTTGCAAAAACCTCAATCTTAGGAAAACCGGCTTCATAACCTATTAGAAACCAAACAGTTGTTAGACAACCAACTGCGTTTAGATCTGAACGACAAAAATCTTCAAAGCGGCGGTTTGCCTCCCAAGTTGATGCGAAACAGGTTTTGTCAAAACCAGTCACTTTACAGTCTAGACCTAATCAAAAGGAAGCAAATGCTCGAACCAAGATTTGAAAATGAAGATGACTACATTATCCCAGAAATACATATAAAAGTTATCAAAACTGATAAGCAGATTGCTGTAGGACGTAGGTCTTCTCTCAACAAGTCTTCCACTGTGCATGAGAATCCAAACACTCCTAGATCTTGCCTTAGGTGGATACCAACGGGTAGAATTTTTAAGATGGTTGGTCTTAGATGGATACCTACTAGTAAGTTGTTCACAGATTGCAAAACCAAGGTTGACCGTGAAACCCCAAATGGTCATCCTCACCAAAGTGCAGGTACATTGGTCATTCCTATCAAGGAAAGGCTCAGAGTTTGGCGGCCAAAAGAACTAAAATCTCCTAATTTAGGGGTTCAGGAAACTCAACAATGATGTATATGTGTAGTAACTTCTGAACAAATCAGCTCAGGACTCGTGCAACAACAATCTATCTTGGGAAGAATATCGGTGGTTATTCTTCATGTATCCTTTGTTCATATCTTAAATCAAAATGTAGATAGAAATATATATGATCAAATTGTAAATAGAAATATATTAAACCATAAAAAAAAAAAAAAAAACACCCAAAAAATACGAAAAATAGTTCCTCTAGGCATGTCTTATGTTTATCGATAACATTTACGGTCCTAGAAATGTCATTCAATAATGACACGGGTCTTTAAATGAAGCTCGAGCAGAAGTTAAATTAAATGGTTAAAACATGTCATATCGGCTTGCAGTTACTTTAGACTGTAACCCATTCCTCATTATGGGGAAAGCTCGTCTCCAAAAAGACGGTTGTTCCTCCCACTGGGTGAAGTTCACCTGGGCATGGATTACGTTATATCCATGTTTTCTTGATTTAATGTACGCATCAGTGCATTATTTCTTGTATAAGAAGAGAAATCTTCTTTGTATCTCAAATACTTTTCAGTCTATGATTCTTCAGGAAAGTATTTGGGTTTCACATGGCGGTCACATGTTTTTGAAAAATCAATTGAACTTAAGCTTTCATGAATTTTTCTTACTCAATCAATGACTGCAGCTCTTTCAATAGAAATCGGGTCATTGATTGAGGGGGAGAGTATTTTTCAAAATTTATGACAATCAACGGGCATCCATAATTCATTAAGTTAATCAATTGAGAAATGACTTGTTTCAACCGAAGTTTCAGCTTGTGAGGGTTGTTAATCTAGTATTAACTCCAAAAAGAGCCATATGTTCCTTTTATATGCAAGTATAGGGACTTATATGCAATTTGCTAATTGTTTCCTAGGTTTATATAAATTAGAGGACCATTCATGCCTTTATTGAAAGTTAAAACCTAACTCAGGAAAGAGAGGCCAAATCTGTCAATTTCTGTAAGTTGTGCCTTAGTTATAAATTGGCCCTTTGCGATTTGACCAAGTCAAAACTTTATAACTCAGTCAAAATTTAGTTAGACAGCACTGTTTATCCTTTCTCTTGATTGCAATTTGTCTGATTTCTTTCGAATACGTGGAAATTCTTGCCTAGGTATCAAATGTTTTATGCTAATATCATTAAGTCAATGATTTATCTTGATTATCATTGCTTTATTCTGATTACATCCCTATCGTGTCCCAGGTCACATTATCGAATCATCATCCGAATCGTGGTTAGTGTTTGATTAAGTTATTTGTTTGATGGGATTTGTTCATTATCATGTGCAGATGCTATGTTATCTATTGTCTTGCCTCTCTTTTCACTCTTGATTCTGTCCTTTGATTCTCGAATGCATATTGACTCGTAAAAGGTCAAAATCAAGTATGTGTTGGTGTTTTAGTGCCTGGTAATTTAGGTCTCCCCTTGCTATGTTTGTATTCGCGATTTGGATAGCCTGTTGTAGTGTTTAGGGGGAATATCTAGTATGATTGATTTGTATGGAATGTTCTTGATTGCGATTTAGTATTCTTTGCGTGTTTACGATTTGATTAGATGTACTAGGTTGCGAGTTGTGAAATTGAGTCTCTGCGTAGTTTGAATGTTCCTGGTTGCGATTTGCATATTATGTTCTAGGTTGCGTTTTGAACTTGTGTTTCTGATTGAGTTTGGACTGGTTGTGCTTGATTGCGATTTGATGTATATTCTTGGTTGCTATTTGCCCATAATGCTCTTGGTTGCGTTTTGACCACATTGCATTTTGCCCATTGTGTGTTTAGTTGTGATTTTGCATATTTTGCTTGTCTGCGATTTGATAATTTGTGCTTGGTTGCGATTTGAATATAATATTGTTAAACACAGGTCAAATCGCAATTTCTGCGGTTTGAGTTTGAAGACATTCAATAATCAATTCGCAGGGCCCACATGTAAAATTTTTAAAAATTTCTTGCGATTTGATTATAATGAATATTATATTCACTGCGGTTTGAATGTTGCGATTTGTCCCTACATCTTGAATAGACTGCGGTTTGATTATTTCGTTTAAAATATTCTTTGCGATTTGTATATTTGCGATTTGAAAGCTGCGATTTGATTATATGACTGATTGCGATTTGGCTGGTGCGAGTTGTGTTGCGATTTGATCCACTGCTTGTCTGTTGCGTTTTGAGTTGTCTGCGATTTGATCACTTGACTGTTTGCGATTTGGCTGTTGCAATTTGTTCTATTGTGATTTGGTCATATATCAGTTTACATTTTGTCTAATCACAATCCGTACTCATTATAAACTATGAATTCGCAATTGTCAAATCATTTTCACATTGTGACTGATTCAGATTCAATGGGTGCATCTTGTTTCAAAAAATGATCTAACATTGAGCATTTGCTTTTGTCTAACATTGTATCTGTATGTTTATTTCCCTGTGAATGTAAGTGTGCAAATTCAATGGCCGATATGAATGTCGATGTTCCTGCTGAACAAGCACCATCTGTTCCACCTCCCCTTCGTTCAGATGAACCGATCTTGCCTCGTAGCAGATGGGTTTCTATTGGAAAAAGCAACTGCTACTTGGATATGGATAAGTCTCAACCTAATCCTATCTACAAAATCGCGGTGGACATACTAAAGGAAACCACATTCTTTAGTGCATTTACGGCTAGCTCAGCTATTCCTGCTATCTGCATTCAGCAGTTCTGGAACACAGTTAGATATGACAAAGACACTGCAACATACAGCTGTCAGCTTGATGAACAATGGTTCAATCTCACAAAAGACACCAAAAGAAACGCACTTTAGATCACTCCAATCATTGAAAACAATCCTTTTACTCCTCCACCAGCACCAGATGATCTTATCAAACTTGTTAACGATCTGGGCTACCCTAAAGACGTCAATACGCTATCTGCAGTTATTATAAATGATATGTATCAACCATGGAGGGCACTTATCACTATCATCAACATGTGTCTTACTGGAAAAACCTCAGGTTATGAAAGACCACGAGCTCCGGTGCTACAGATTCTTTGGGGGATCGTTAACCGTGTCAACCTTGATTATGCTTAGAGGATTTAGGAAGAATTTACTCAATCTATCCATTCCTTCATGGTAGACAAGGTGAATCTGGATCAACATAATGTGGGTAAGAAGAAGATCAATCCTCTTAAGATTCCAAGTATCGGGTTCACCAAATTGATGATACATCATCTTCAAAGCAAGCATAAGTTCCACCCAAGAATTGATTCTTCGCTCCACTTGCCATCTGATGAACACGTCCTTGGGAATCTCAAGTTCACAGCAAAAGGAACTAAAAGAGAACTCTTTGGGATGGTCATACCTGGAGCTCTCATCACGAATGATATACTTAATGCCCCATACTATCAGGATTATTTGGATAAAGTGGCCGCGCATCAAAGGTATCTAGCTGGTTAACAAGTTGGTGATGCTGAATCCCCGGCTCTAAAACCGACTAAGTCAACAAAACAACATATGTCAACCAAGCAAAGCAAGCCAAAACCCAAGTAGCGTTAGGAGGCATCCACTGCTGACGATGCTCCGGGTCATGCTAAGAAACCAAAAAGGGGTAATGCGAGAATGTTGGTAGATCAATTGATGGATGAAGAAGTTCCCGTGTCTAAACCTACCATACAAGATGAAGAGGATGATGTCCTTCAAATAACCCTGGAAGTTAATGTAAAAGAATACGCTGAGTCGATGGGACACTCTATTAAAGGTGTGATCCTCAGAGAACCAGATACCAGAAGACTTTAACCAAAGCCCGAAGTGGAAGGAAAAGGGAAAGGGATTGCCACTGTCGAACAGGTTGCTCAAACACTTCTGGACATCTCTTCTCCATCGTCAAAGACAACTACCACAAAGTTCATCCTCAAGAAACGCGAATCCGAACCCTCCAAAACCGTTGAATCTTCTGAAGCTGCTAGGGAAAAGTCTCCGAGTTTAGAACTCAATCTAGACTCCAGTGATACCGAATCCGATGAGCTGGGAACTAAGGAGGAGAATGTAGGGATGGGTGTGACACAAGCTGAAGACATTGCATGTCCTGATTCTGGCAAAGCTGAGAAAGAGATATCACTTCATGAGAAGGAATTCACCTCGGATCCACCTCTTGAGACTTTGAATGATGAGTTTGTGTCCACTGCGTACCCGAATGTTCAAGAGAACCTTAAGCTACGAGCTGATGATCTGACTCACCTAGAGGAACCGGTTAGTTCAACAGGCACTCTGTCATCTCTCAAGAACCTTGAACACGACCCTACTTTTGGGGATCAGTTTATCACGGACAAGCCTACTGATGCTGAGACTGAAAAGACAAATGATGAAAAAGAGGTTTTGTCAATGGTATCTGTCACTATTGAACAAGACTCGTCAGCAGTCCCAACAATGGCAATTCCAACTCCTACCACAACACCAACAATAGCTACTCCCTCATCTGCAACAACCACTACCGCAACTATCACAACCACAATCCCAATTCAACCATCCACCAACGAGAGCTTAGAATCCCGTCTCGAAGATGCTCTCAGACATATTGCGGTTCTGGAAGGTCACGACTTACCGATGGTTGTCAAAAATCATGGTTCTCGATTATCAAAACTTGAAAATCTCAACTTCGATCAAAAGGTAATGAGAGCCATTGACGAACATGTAGCAGAGGCTGTAGATTGGGCAATGGAAGCTCCCTTAAGAGCACGTTTCAAAGATCTTCCCACTATTGATATGAAAGAAATTCTGCTACAACGCATGTTTGAGACAGACCTTGACAAAGGACATGAAGACCACCGGAGATTGTATGAGGCACTGGAGAAATCAATAGATTGTGACAATACTGACCAACTCATGGAGGATCTAGCTGAAACCCGCAGAAAGAAAAAGAAGAGACAGGACAAACCTAAAACACCACCTGGGTCTCCTCCTCATCCACCTCCTCCTCCTCCACCATCAGGACCATCAGGAGCTGTAGGATCCTCTGGAGCTTCTAGATCATCTCACGCACGTGCACCATCTCGTCCTCCCTCTTCATATACTAAGAATGATAAGCCAAGGCACTCTGCTGCTCCAAGCTCGTCCAAGACTATTACACCTACTACATAACACTGCTTGGACGACTAATGACTCAAGATTCAAGCCCTCTATATCATCTGTTCCTGAAGATCTTGTCATGAATGAAGCGTCAGCCCTTGAACAGGAACTCTCTTTAGATGATGAAGATATATCGAACATGCATATTCCAAAAGTGAATCCTAGGAGTGATTGGTGGAAGTCCTTCTCAGAGGAAGACATAGCTGAAACCCTAAGTTCTACTTGGTCCACTCCCACAAGTGATGAAATGAAAGGTTGGTGGAAGCCCTTGACCGAAGAAGAAACACCTGCTACACCAGAACCGATATGGTCCATCTCCTCATTGGATACAAATTTTCTCGAAAATAACTGGGCAGATGTTATTGCCTCTCACCATGTGTCTCCACCAGAGAACTTACTACTAGCTCAAACCGGTGACATGGGAACCTTTATGGACTGGTTCTGCAAGCATAAAGGAATCGCTTCGCTTACACCACAAGACTCGGAAGGTCCAGCGTATGAAGTAGTTAAAGTCTTCCATCCTGACGTGATTCATATTCAATACCAAATGGAGGAATGTCACAAGATTTTGACAGATCAAGTAGATGACGGGATCCTAAAATATGATATCAGCAAGCCCCTCCCACTGGGTGGTCCACCAAGTCAAGTCACCATTCAAGCAGACTTCTTCTTCAACAATGATCTGGAATACCTTCGTTTCGGCTACAAGGGAAGCAGACATGCATTGTCAATCACAAAGATGAAGGCTGCACATTATCCTGATGTTGGGCTAGAACAAATGGTGCCCGATCAGATGTGGATAGATGAAGAGTGCAAGTATGACGTTGCTGCTTCATATGGTATATCTCATTGGTGGTTTCACAAAAAACGATTCTACATTGAAAGACATGCAGCTGATGGCAATTGTCGGGCTGTACGAACACATATGCGAATCCTAAGTGTTATCAGTGTTGAAATCTTCCCCAGGTATGGTTATGATTACTTGAAGAAGATAGTGCTTCGCAGAGCTGATCTTAAAGAACACATCATTGCAGAAAATGACTTCAAGCACTTGTACCCTAGTGATTTTGAGGATCTGTATCTGTTAAATCTTCAAGGTCATCTGAACCATCTACCTCTACATGAAAAGAAAACTCTCACTACGGCAGTCAACTTATGGACCAGGGGTTTAGTTATCAGACAGCGTGTAGTAGACTTCCAGCTTGGGATTGAGAGCTATCAGACTCAAATCAATCTCACAAAGCCTTGGTGGGAAGCAAAGGGATTAGAGTTCAAACACGACTACATTGTTATCGAGTCTCCAAGAGCTGTCACGTTTAGAGACAAGTATGGAGTTCAGATGATCATGAGGTTCAATGAGATTCACAAGTTTAGTGATGGAACTCTGCGTTAGATTGATGAAGCGTTGGACTACCGGGTGAAAGAATTTAAGATCAACAAAAGTAATTCGGGGTTGAACACTAGGTTTTGGACTGAAAAGGACGTGATGATGAGTGAAGCGTTTATGTTTTTTATTGAGAAAAGGCTGAAAACACGGAGGATCTTCCACAACTTGGAAAGCTTTGTTGGTGGCAGAATTCGAGAGGGCGATTACAGACTTCTACAGAGAACTGAATGAGAATATCTTCTCTGTAATAATTAGTCCTCTTTTGGTGTTGTGTAATTAAGTAATGTTGTGAACTTTGTACTATTTAAGTAGTGATAAACATATGATATGTGTGTCATCTTAACATCCCTCACTAGTTGAGGGGGAGCAGTATGAGGTACGCTTCGGTGCCTCATTCTTGATAAAAGAAGCGAAAGTTTCTTACTGTTGAGTAGAATTAATCTAAACTTTTTCAAACGAATTTCTTTGAATTCTGCTCAACAGAACAAGTATTCCCTCTCATGAGGGGGAGTATTTCAAACTCTTTGTAAAAATCAAAACAATCTTGTGAGTTTCTTCCCGTAAACCTTAAAATGCATATTTTAATCAAAGTTTTTCAAAAACAACATCAATATGCTATTTTTGAGGGGCAGAAATATAAAAGGTAATTAAAATATTGCTAATTTGATATGGCGTCTCATGTGAGTGCGACTCAGTCTTCACCAATGAATTGACGAAACAAAAACTGTCATCAATCGAAAGGATTTGTCCTGGCCGGGTAATAATTTCAAGCTGGTATAACCAGTGATGTAAGCGTGTCTCGAAGAGGACTTGTCTGAGCAGAGTGTACCATTTCGAGAAACTTTTTGTAGAATTGATTAGGCCGGGTAATAATTTCAAGTTATTCTAACTAGTGATGTAAGCGTGTCTCGAATCGGTCATGTTCACTGAAAGTGGATCAATTCAAAAAGTGCAAGCTCTACCCAACATGTGAAAATTTATAACAAAAGCACCTGAGCACATGTTAAGGGGGAGCATTTGAAAAGTTCAAAACTCTCAAAGTGTTAGCGAAAAAAAAAATTCTTAATTATAAACACTTTGAGAGATTTTTCAAATAAATGGTTTATGGCAACATAGGATAGTCATGGTGCTATAAGGTGGCTAAGGTTAGGAAAACCGTCCAATGATCCACCAGAGCCGGAGGGATCTACCCAAGGACAATACCGAATAGTTAGTATTAGAAATTCCTTAGGTATGATTATGAAAAAAGGAGTAATATGAGAAAGGAGAAAGAAGGGGTTGAAGAATTAAAAAGAAATGTAATGAGAAAGGGTGAAAAGAAATAGCCCACCAATTATTCAACCTTAGGGCAGAAACCGGGTTCAATTCATATGCTAATGGTTGTTACTAAGGTGACGCCGATATTGAAGACAAGACGTCATGGATCCAGTGATGCACTGCACTAAACCTTCTAGCCACTCAAGTTCTCTTAAAAGAACTTGTTTCATTCTCACGGGGAACCCTGCATAATCTATCGACCGCTCATCACGAGTTATGTTGATATTGAAATAGGAAACACCGCTCTAGTCTCCGACTACCAAAAATTGCACGTATCGAGTCTAGAGCCGCGAGATACATCATAAGATCTTATAGGAACACTAGATACATCTACACTGGCTGTTCAACATTAAGGACACCAGTTGTAAACTTATGAGTCCTACGCAGATCTTAGCAATCTGCCAGAACATTTATGAGGGAACTTACAAATGTAATTCTCAGTGATTGAATGGAAATTCCTGCCAGGGTCAACATCAAACAGCCCTGAAAGCAGGTCACTTCGGTAATTCCTTGTGGATTACACTTAGTGGTCGCGGCGGTTTCAAACGCTCTACAGTCGTGGAGTGAACTCCAGCGACTCACCTAATCGTTGATGTACTTCGGTAGATCTTGTAAGCCCTCTCGAGGGTATCCGATTTAGGAACGGCCTTGGTAAGGATTAGAGAAAGTTTTCACACTATGCTGTTAACAATCTCGAAGTCCGAACCTGTAAGTACCGGAAGTTTTATTGCTAACTGTCGTATACAGGAATCCTTGGCGGTTGTAGATGATTGCAGAAAAGATGCCGACTCATCACCCCATGCTCACGCTTCATCAACATAATAAAAGAAATCATGATAAATAAAAGACTTTCAACACCGCTTCCGCTATTCTGATGCTGAATATCATGATCCAGAAAAGTGTGAGCATGCCAGTCCAATGATCACTTTATCACAAGGATGCAACAGTACAAAAAGAATGACACATAAACTACCAAAACTGATGATCACAATGAATGTTCAACGATCACACTTACCAAAGGAATATTCATCAGAAGATCACGACTAAAAGCACAAAGCTTACCAATTATGAAGAATCAAAGACTACGAGCTAGGAAATTAGGTTCATTGGAATGCTAGGATTCAAATTGTAATTTCCAGGGTGACCTCCCTTAGGGGGAGATTGTTAGGAATATAAATATTCATATGGAAGAATTGGTCACCCCGAGTATCTATTAACATTAAGTTAGCTCGTAGGTTTATTAGTATTAGTTTAGTTATCTTAATACTAGCATAGTCATAGTAATATTTGTGGAGTTGGGTCGGGTCTTTACTCACTGTCAGCTCACTCCCCAGCCCATGTGGGGCGTATAATGTGTAACTATAAATACCCTTTTCCCACCTAAGGGAAAGGGTTGGATGTTCATTTTCTTTTCAAGCTAATATACTTTACTTTCTCTCACTAGAACATCTCACTCTCTCTCTAGATTCGGCTAACATCTAATTCGACCTTGTGTTATGATATCAAATACCTTACATAAAACATGTCCACCTCCTCACAGAGGAGTGCCTGCACCACCAGGAATAGACCTAGAGCATACAGGTTTACCTGAGTTTCAACAACCTAAGTTAGAGTATGGTTGTAATCCTAAAGAAAACACAATTGCTGATAAACCTGTAGAGACCACTGAGCCTTTTGAGAGTGCAAGTGACACCTCTCTTGCTGAGGATAAGGTGTCATCTGATAGGAATTCAGATGCTCCAACTATTGAGGATTGGACATCTGATGATGATGAAGATCAGGTTGAAACTAAACCTGAGGTGGTAAATGTAGAAGGAACAAATGTTCCTAAGGTAGTTAATAATTAAACTGTTAAGCCTACAACAAATGTAAAACCAGTTAGGAAGACAGTTAGATACTTTGAGATGTATAGGTCCACAGGCAAGCCAAGAGGTAACCAGAGGAACAGGAATGACCTCAAGTCACATCAGCTAGGAAGTGACTTTGTCCTGTACAAAAAGGCTTGTTTTACTTGTGGTAGTTTTGACCACCTAGAGGCTTTTTGTAATAACCATCAAGGGAGAAAGATGGTTACTGGGAACAATAGGGTAATAGGGAACATAAGTCAAAGGGTGAACTTAAAAAGCTCGAGATTGGTTACATCTCACCCTAATGCTGATAGAATGAATCCCAGGGCAAGTTTAATGAAGTCTGGACCAAAACCAATTAGTACTGCTCGACCAGCAGTTAGTACTGCCAGACCTTTTAAAACTGTTTACCCTAGACCAACAGTTTCAAGTGCAAAACCAACTTTCAAACATGCACAACAAACTGTTAACAGGCCTTTTCAAAAGACATCAGTGGTTCAAAAACAATTTTGAAAACCAAAGGCTAAAACTGCAAAGCCAGCAGTTAGTACTTCTAACCAAGCAGTTAGTACTGGTAACTCTCAAAACACTGCTAGGGATAAAAGTGTTAATGCTGTTAAGGCCTCAGCATGTTGGGTATGGTGACCAATCAAACCCAATGGTGCATCAATTGTATTGAAAAGATTTGACTATATTGATTCACGAGGCAAACCCAAGTCAGTGATGGCTTGGGTACCCCAAGGAAACAAATTTCCTTCTTTTATGTGCAGGGACATTCACAGGATGATGTTGAAGATCAAGGTTATGAAGACAATGGATGCCCCAGGCAACATGTCCTATCTTTCAGACTTTCAACCATTGGATGGAGGATATGTTACCTTTGGGGGAGGAATAGGAGGAAGAATTACCGGTAAAGGCACTTTGAAAACTGGTAAATTAGATTTTGAAGATGTGTACTTTATGCAAGAGCTTAAGTATAATCTGTTTAGTGTCTCAGAAATGTGTGACAAAAAGAACAAGGTTCTTTTTACTGACACTGAATATCTTGTGCTTTCCCCAGACTTTAAGTTACCTAATGAAAGTCAGGTATTACTCAAAGTTCCAAGAAAGGGAAACATGTAAAATGTTGATATGAAGAAGATTGTTCCTAAAGAGGCCCTTACTTGTCTTTTTGCAAAGGCCACATTGGATGAATCTATGTTATAGCATAGAAGACTTGGTCATATAAACTTTAAAACCATTAATAAAATTGTTAAAGATGGTTTGGTAAGAGGCTTGCCTCATAAACGATTTGAAAATGACCAGACTTGTATTGCCTGCCTCAAAGGCAAACAACACACGGCTTCTTGTAAGCCCAAGACTCTCAACTCTATTGATCAATCTTTGTTTATGCTACATATGGATTTGTTTGGCCCTACATCTGTGAGTAGTATTATGCATAAAAGGTATTGTCTTGTAATTACTGATGACTATGGTAGGTTCACGTGGGTTTTCTATTTAGGTTCTAAGGATGAGGCACCTAGCATTCTTAAAACATTCATAACTGAGATAGAAAACTTATTGGATAAGAAAGTAAAAGTCATTAGGTGTGACAATGGGACAGAGTTCAAAAATAGAGTTATGGATGAGTTCTGTAAAGAAAAAGGTATTAGAAGAGAGTTTAGTGCTGCTAGAACTCCTCAGTAGAATGGGGTTGCTGAAAGGAGAAATAGAACACTAATAGAAGCTGCTAGAACCATGTTAGCTAACTCTAAGTTGCCCATCACTTTTTGGGCTGAAGCAATTAATACTGCTTGTTATGTGCAAAACAGGGTTTTGGTAGTTAAACCTCACAACAAAACACCATATGAGCTTTTTAGGGGTAGAACTCCTGTATTAGGATTTCTAAGACCTTTTGGGTGTCATGTAACTATTCTGAATACCTTAGACCATCTAGGCAAATTTGAATGCAAATCAGATGAAGGATTCTTGGTTGGGTACTCACTAAATAGCAAAGCCTTTAGAGTATACGACACAAGAACAAGGAAAGTAGAAGAGAACCTGCATGTTCAGTTTCTAGAAAATAAGTCTAATGTTGCAGGTGAAGGTCCAAAATGGCTATTTGACCTTGATACTCTAACCTAATCAATGAATTATGTGCCAGTTAATGCAGGAACCTTCTCTAATGATTTTGCAGGTTCAGAAGCTGATGATGCAACAAATGAAGCAGGTTTGGGAAAGGAGAAAGATCAAGATCATTTACTGATGCCAATATGGAACAGTGTGGATTCATCTTCAAAGAATGGTGAACCTTTTACTGATGCTGACAAAGAAGGTGTTGAAAATGGAAACAATGAAGATGGGACTGAAAATCAAGAGAATCAAGATGCCAATACAAATGGTGATTGTACTGTTGAGCCTCAAGTTAGTACTACTGGGCAACATGTTAGTACTACTAATATCTCAGAAGATGAGGTGGATATCAACAATCTACTACCTACCTATTCAGTTCTCTCTACTCCACACGCAAGGATACACAGAGATCACTCCCTAGACAATGTGATTGGAGACATACAATCTGGTGTGAAGACAATAAGACAAACTATGACTTCAGACCAACAAGGGTTTCTTAGTGCTATTTATGAAGAAAGGAAGCATGAAAATGCCAACACATGTTTGTTTCTGTGTTTCCTCTCACAATCGAAACCCAAAAATGTTCTCAAAGCCTTAGAAGACTCAAGCTGGGTAGAAGCAATGCAAGAGGAGCTTCTCCAATTCAAGATTCAGAAGGGTTGGGTACTAGTAGATTTACCCAAGGGTGTGTGGGTAATTGGAAACAAATGGGTTTTCAGAAACAAGAGGGATGAAAGGGGTATTTGTTGGGAATTAAATATTCTGAAGATTAAGTATCGGGAAATTCTCTAAGTGATTAAGTCTGGTGGTTAAGTCTGCTTGTGTTAATCCTGGTTAAGTCTGCTACCTGGTTAAGTCTGGTCGTTGAAGATTAAGTCTGCTAGTGTTAATTCTGGTGAATACAGAATTAAGTCTGCTCTTCTATTGTTAAGTCTGGTTGACTAAAGTCAATTATACACCATAGATAATATCTTGCCCCATGTGCTCAGTCTTTATCTTATACTCACAGAACAAGTTGTAAACATAGATACATGTTGTATCTTAGTTACTGACACACATAAGATAAGCTAGCAAGTTGTTAGACAAGACTTAACATTATTGTAAAGATCTTTCTTGAAATATAAAAGAAAGATCTTAGACAAGATAAGAGTGTGTTAAAAAGATAGTGCTTAAATAATATCTCTCAAGAACAAACACAAACAATATCACAAGATATAGAAACATAAGATTCAAGGTTGTAACCCTAGTGATAAGAAAAGATCACTCGTATTATTATCTTAATAATATTGAATCGTTTGTAGTTAACATTGCATGTTCATTGTTCGTTACTAAAGCATTACTTTCCATTTCCATAATACAAATAACCTTCTAGGTGTGATTAAGTAGATTTCGCATACTTAATCATATTAACTCAATAAATCATATACACAAAGTCACAAAGGTTTAACCACCTTAACATTGTATCGATTCCTCACAATTGGTATCAGAGTGGGGGGCTCTGGATCTAGGAAAATAAAAGGTTTTAGCTAAAGAAAGAAGAAAAATTCGTTTTGCTTAAATTTTTCAAAACTGTTGCAGAAACAGTTAAGGTATGAATTTTGGGTTTTCTTTCTTAGTTTACACACACAAAGGGGAAGAACCACACACAAAAGAGAGTTGGTTCTTAAAAGATAATAGGCTTGTTTTTTATTTATTTGGCGAAGAAAATTATTTATTGCTTATTTGAAGATGAAGTGGAATTTTTCAAAGTTGTGTTTTATCATACCTTTTGAAAGAAGGTAACTTTTTCGTTCGTTCAAGTGACTACGAAATGACAAACACTTAAAGTTGATACGTTGTAGTACTCAGTGTCTCATAGAAGATGAGTTTATTGTCATGAGATTGAGGTCTCCCTATACATCGAAGTTGGGTATACGTTCAAAGTCAGTTTTAGTACAAGACATAAGACACAAGGTTGGTTTATTCTGTTTCATCATCAAGTTAGTAATGGTTGGTTTTTCTTCATCAATCATAAAAGCCTACAGAATTGGAGATTCAAACGGTTAACATATGGGTTTCAGAGGAAGCTTAAATGTTCAGATGTATAACCATTTATTATATTTGTGCATCACCACAGGGAAAGTTATTGATTCTTACTACTGTTGATTAGTGTTACTACTAATGGTTTAGATTTTTACTGTCTCAAGTTCATTTTTAGTGCGGAAATTAATGGAGGGTAATTTGAGACATTAGAAGGATGAATTAGATGTGTAGTATTAGTTCGAGGTTGTAAAGATCATATTTGTAATATTCTCTATTTGTTGATAACAAAAAGGGGAAGAGATGTGGTGGATAGCATAGATTAAGGGGAAGACAATATGGTTTCATTCATGGTGAGATTTAGTTATCTCAATTTCTCTACTTCATCTAGGGAAATTCGTACAAGAACGTGTTTGTTTTGTAATCATCAAATAGGGAAAGATTGTTGGGAATTATATTTTCATAGATTTGATGATCACAGAACAAGAAGAATGAAACATTAATTCTGGTTGCAGGAGTGGTTAATTCTGGTGATTACACAGTTAAGTCTGCTAGTGTATCAGGTGCTGCTATGAGTCATACTACTGCTGGATGGATAAGGATAAAGAAGATATTATTTTATCTAGATATTTGTTCAGTCAACAAAGTTGTAAACAAAGATACAAGTTGTATCTTAATGACTGACATACACAAGCAAGTAATAGACAAGACTTAACAACTTTGTAATGATCTCCTTTGTTTTACAAGTGTTTAGTATGCTTAGAATTTAAACACAGGAATGTGTTAAAATGTAAAACATCAAAGAGTGTGTGTGTGGGAACATCAGACAAGGGATCTGATGTTGTTAGGTTTGTTTAGCCTCAAGGATCTTTGATCCCTGATTAGAGTGTAATCGTACTGCTATTGATCAAGTAGTATTAGGCTAGTTTGAATAACAAACGGTGAAGTTGGAAAAACCTTGTTGTGATAGTATTGTATTCTTTCATTTGAATATTCCGCCAATATTATCATCGTACTTATCATAGTTAAAATCCTAGATCAAGGTCTAATAGCCCAAAATGATCAGAAAACTTATAAGCAGTTGGTGTTAATAAGCTCTATTAAAAGTTTTCAACAAGGCTGATATAGTTGATTTAGAAGAAGAAGCTTAAGAAATGGATGTTCAAGATACTGCTACAAATGCTGCTGCAAAGTTTCCCATGATGAAACAGAATGAGTTTGAGTTGTGGAGGTTGAGAATTGAGCAATATTTTATGGTTCAAGATTATGCTCTTTGGGATATCATTTTGTATGGTGATTCTTTCACACTAGGTTATACAGATGTTATTGCTGAAGGCAAAACTGAAAGGAGAATAAATATTGGACCAACTACCGGTGATGAAAGGATACAGAAGAGAAAATGATCAAAAAGCAAGAAATTTGTTGCTTATGACCATTCCTGGTGAAAAAATGCTATCCTTTAGCAAGTATCCTGATGCAAAAACCCTTTTTGAAGAGATTTGTGCATGGTTTAGTGGTAATGAAACTACCAAGAAAACACAGAAGACATTGCTGAAACAACAATTTGAAAACTTCAGTTCAAATAGCAATGAATCACTTGATAAGCTGTTCTCTAGATTACATAAGCTTGTCAGTCAGTTAGCTGTGTTGAGTGTTGAGATAGCTAAGGAAGATCTCAGCATGAAGTTTTTGAGAAGCCTACCTGATGAGTTCCATACTCATGTGGTTGTCTGAATGAACAAGCCAGACATTGAAACCATGAAACTCAATGATTTGTACAGCAACTTCAAAATTGTTGAACAAAGTCTAAAGAAGTCTGGAATCTATAGTACTAGTTCTGGGAATGTGGCAATCTTGTCATCTCCTAGTATTAGTAAGTCAGAAGAGGTAGATGAAGATGAAGGTGTTTCTAATACTATCTATGGTGGTCTTTCTACTAGTTCACAAAAGAATGCTGCTGGACTTGGAGATCCAGCATTCTATGTATTCATGTCTAGTCAAACTAGTGGTTCTCCTCTAACTCATGAAGATCTTGATCAGTTGGATGATAATGATTTGGAAGAGATGGACATCAAATGGCAGGTTGCTTTACTTAGCATGAGGGCTAAGAAGTTCTGGCAGAGAACTGGTAAGCAGATTACCATTGATGGTAATGAAACTACTGGGTTTGATAAGAAGAAAGTAGAGTGTTTCAACTGTCACAGGTTAGGACACTTTGCTAAAGAATGTAGAAACCCAAGGAAGCAGGCTAATAGGAGCACATGGTATAGGCAAGAGAAAAAGAAGGAAGTCACATTGGAAGAGCCAAGGGCTATACTAGCCATAGATGGGGTTAACTATGATTGGAGCTTCATGGATGATGAAGTGGAAGCACCAACAAATGCTGCACTGGTGGCCACTGAGACTGCTCTAATGGCCTTTTCTGATTCGAGGTAAATTCAATAATTAAATGTACTGAATCATGCTCTGCTCTTAAAGCTTATGAAGATATTAAGAAGAGATTTGATGATCAACTAGAACAGTTATATGATGCATTAGCTAATTTAGGCAATCATAAAAGAGGAATAGCTGTTCTTGAAAAACAACTTTTACATTTTCAAGGAAATGAATCTAAGTTTACTGATGACATGAATGCTCTAAAAAGATGCATAGAGTTCAGAGATGAAATAATTTCTAGGCAAAATGAATCATTAACTAAAGCTAAAAATAAAATTGAAAATGTTAAGATAACAGTAGATGCTTTAGCTTATGCCTCAGAGGGAATTAATAAGATTTGGGAAGCTCAAGTAATCAATAAAGCTAAGTCTGGTTTAGGATACAAATCTGTTCCTCCACCATACAGAGGTGTTCCTTCACCTCCAGGTATTGACCTAGCACATACAGGATTTGCTGAGTTTCAAGAACCAATAATGGAATATGGTTCTAAGTCTACTGAGAGTCCTAAGGTAAAGAAAGTAAGTGAGAGTTTATGTAAAACTTCACTTTCTAAGGACAAGGTGTCCTTTGTTAAAAAAATAGATGCTATAGTTTTTGAGGAATGTACAACTGATAGTGTTGATGAACATGTTATGTCTAAACCTGAAAAAGTTAAGAAAGCAGGAACAAAGGTTTCTAAAGTGGTCAAAAAGGATACTGTTAGGCCTAAATCAAACATTAAACATGTTAGGCAACCAGTTAAATATTGTGAACAATATAGAACTACTAACAAGCCCAGAGGTAACCAAAGGAGTTGGAATAACCTCAAGTCTAACCAATTATGTGATGACTTTGCTTTTTACAACAAAGCTTGTTATACATGTGGTAGTTTTGACCATCTTGCAGCTTTCTGTAACAAATGGGTATCTGGGTCTGAAAATAATAGGGTGAATTTCAAAAGGCAAAATCCTCAAACTCACTTTCACTCTAGTTCTAATGTTAACAGAACTAAACCCAAAACAGTTTCAGTTAAGTGTGGCTTCAAACAAGTTAATTCTGATATACCATATATGACTGTTTACCCAAAATCAACAGCTAATGGTGCAAACACATTTTACAAACATGCACCAAAGGTTGTTCAAAGGCCCATTCATTCAAAGGCAGTAGTCCAAAAACAAGTTTGGAAAATTAAGGGTTCAACTACAAAACAAGCAGTTAATTCTGCTGGGCAAGCAGTTAATTCAACTAGGCAAGTAGTTAATTCTGTTGCTAAGGGAAATAGGGCAAATGCTGTTAAGGCCTCAGCATGTTGGGTTTGGAATTCAACTAAATGCAATGTTGCATCAACTGTTCTCAAAAGATTAAATTACATTGATGCAAAAGGCAGATCCAAGTCAGTAATGGCTTGGGTCCCCAAAGGAAACTAACACTCCTTATTACTGTGCAGGAATATTCAATTGATAAACAAGAGGATCAAGGATACTCAGATAGTGGATGTTCAAGGCACATGACAGGCAACAAGTCCTATCTTTCTGATTTTCAAACATTAGATGTTGGCTATGTTACCTTTGGAGGAGGTGTTGGTGGTAAAATTTCTGGTAAAGGTACCATTAAAACTGGAAATTTAGATTTTGAAGATATGTACAATGTACAAGAGCTAAATTATAATCTTTTTAGTGTCTCACAAATGTGTGACAAAAAGAAAAAAGTTCTTTTCTGTGACACTGAATGTCTTGTGCTTTCTCCTAATTTTAAGATGCCTGATGAAAGTCAAGTACTTCTTAAAATTCCTAAAAAGGGCAATATGTATAGTGTTGACATGAAGAACATTGTTCCTAAAAAGGATTTAACTTGTCTTGTTGCAAAGGCCACATTAGATGAATCAATGAAATGGCATATAAGGCTTGGTCATATTAATTTCAAAACCATAAATAAAATTGTTAAGAATGGTTTGGTAAGAGGTTTACCTCACAAAAGATTTGAAAATGATCAAACATGCATTGCTTGTCTTAAAGGAAAACAACACAAAACCACTTGTAAGCCCAAGATTTTTAACTCTATCAATCAATCATTGTTTTTGCTTCATATGGACTTATTTGGACCTATTTCAGTAAGTAGTATAATGCATAAGAGATATTTTCTTGTTATAACTGATGACTATAGCAGATTTTCATGGGTTTTCTTTTTAGGTTCTAAGGATGAAACTTCTAGCATTCTTAAGACATTCATTACACAGATAGAAAACCAAGTAGACAATAAAGTGAAAGTCATTAGATGTGATAATGGGATAGAGTTTAAGAATAGAGTTATGGATGATTTTTGCAGAAAAAGGTATTAGGAGAGAATTTAGTGTTGCTAGAACTCCACAACATAATGGTGTTGTTGATAGAAAGAATAGAACACTAATAGAAGATGCTAGAACTATGTTAGCTGACTCTAAGCTACCTATAACTTTTTGGGCTGAAGCAGTCAACACTGCTTGCTATGTTCAAAATAGAGTTTTAGTTGTACAGCCTCACAATAAGACATCATATGAACTTTTTATAGGTAGAACTCCTGCAATAGGATTTCTTAGACCTTTTGGATGTCATATGACAATTCTCAATACCTTCGACCATTTAGGAAAATTCGATGGTAAAGCAGATGAAGGATTCTTTGTTGGATATTCTCTTAATAGCAAAGCATTTAGAGTATACAACACAAGAACTAGGATTATAGAGGAAAACCTACATGTGGAGTTTTTAGAGAATAAATCCAATGTAGAAGGTCAAGGACCAACATGGCTATTTGATCTTGAGACACAAACCAAATCAATGAATTATGTGCCTGTTGTTGCAAAAACTAATGATTTTTCAGGTTCATAAGCAATAGATGAGGCAAGGTTAGAAAAGGAGACAAATCAAGATTATGTGTGGATGCCAATCTGGTCAAGTACAAGTATGGAATCAACTTCAACAATTCGTGAATCTTCTTCTGGTAAAGCTAAAGAAGATGTTGAAGATGAAAGCAAAGAAGATGGAGCAAAGGAACAAGAAAATAGTTCTGCTATCAATAATGCTGCTGAAACAGACTTAACTGAAGAAGCAAAATTAACAAAGGAAGCAGAATTAACAGAAGATGAGGTGGATTTGAGCAATCTCCCATAAAACTAACATGTTCCACTTACACCACACACCAGAATTCACAAAGTCCACTCCCTAGAAAATGTGATAGGAGATGTACAATCAGGGGTAAAGACAAGGCAACAACTGATGTCTTCAGACCAACAAGGGCTTCTTGATGCCCTTTATGCTTCAAAACAGCATGAGTTTTCAAACTCTTGCTTGCTTGTATGTTTTCTCTCATAAGCTGAACCAAAGAATATTCTGAAAGCCTTAGATGACTGTAACCACTGGTAAAAATATGACTTTACAAAACCTATACTTATCCTTTTTCCACGTAGAATTTTTTTTATTTATTTATTTATTATCTGATTTCAGTTCTTGACTTATGTGACATAAATTATATTCCTGATAAATGTGCTCGCTCACAACCCAACCTTAACTGAATTAATGTTTATCTATATAAATATCTTTGACCTAAAACTTTATGAGATTCCATTTACCACTTTACGTTATTTCGTTAACGCACATTTAAAACTAAACGTTTCTTATTTAATAAGAGTTTTATGAAACCCTAAACTACCATAACAACATTTATAAATAAAAAAACCCTAGAAATACTAAAATACAATTTATCTAAGTAATGTACAAGTCACTAAAGCACAGAAACCCTAATACCACTATAACTCCTGAATAAACCCTAATTTCATCAAACTATTATTATATGTAACAAATTCACAAACCCTAAATTAATATTTTTATAAAATATATAAGTACAAATCTTCTAAACTAAAGTACAAGCCTTTAAAGCATAAAAACTAAGTATAACTAAAAACCTTATATATAAACTTTAATAAAAATTATTTAAAAGGGCATACTTTATAATATTTTTACACAATAATTTCTAAAAATAATTTATTAAGTTATTTAATAAATGTACAACTCCTTAAACTCAAGGTACAACCCTCCAATGCACAAAATCTTAAAAACTCATTTATAAGCATCTAAAGCTTAATAAAAATCATATAAAATTATATAAAATTAAGAAATAATTAAAATTATATTTTTCATATTTTCCTAACCCTAGTACAACTTTGTTAAAGCTATAGTACAACTTCATAAAGCACAAAATCATTTTCTCACTTATATATACAATTCGATATAAACATATTTATTTCCTAGAATTCTAAAAATCATAACTAACTAAACCCTAACCCTAGAAACCCTAATTTTACCTAAAACCCTAGAGTATCATACATTAAAGCCTAGTGTACAAACCCTTTAAGCATCCTTCGAACCAAACTCATCCAATTACCCTAATATAGTTCGAATCTCATGAGTGAATAACCAAACCATGAACTTACTTAAACCTTAAGACTTCAAAATGATAGAATAGCATGCCTCCACACCCCCCTCCTCTAGAAATACATACTTGTGTGGTTTATGAGAAAACACCTCACCCTCTCCTTCAAAGTCTACGAAATCCCTCCCCCTTCCTCACACTTGTCTCCACCAACTCTTGAACACATCCTCTTAGTAGCATAATCCACTAGAAAACCCTAGCTCATCACCTTTATAAGTACAAGACTTCATTTCTACTCCATGACCCTAAAAACCAATCGAATCCACCATCACAGACCCATACACATTCATTTCTGTCCTCACAACCCTCACATAAACACATAATAACCCTAAGGAAGCCAAGGAGGAGGCTAGACACATTGGTGAACCAATTTCGAAACCCTAGTTCTCTAAAAACCCAAGTCAACACAAAATTTTGCTAAGGTATGCTCTAGCCCTTTTAAATTCCTTTTGTATACTTAGAATAACCTTAATAACATATATAAACACTCTTTAAAACGTGCCATAACCTAAAACTGACAAAATCGAATTATTTATTTTTCTTTTGATCTTATCGAGCGAAGAAATATATACACACTCAAAATAATTTTTGTAAAAACCCTAGAACCCTTAAAATGATGTAGAAAACCTCTAAATATGTTAAACATACTGAAAATAATCTAAGTGTGCTAGTTAATAAGGTTGTAGATCGAAAACAAAAATTATTTCTTACTTTTCTTGCTGTCGCGACCCAACAGCAGACCTGGAGCTTTGGACTCAAGTTTCGACCCCTAAACAAGTCTCTAAAAATCTAACTTATTGTACACATGAAGACCACTTAGATAGCTAATTATAGGAAAAAGAATCAGTTAATTTTGTTAAGAAACGAGTGAGTTCTAATCATTTTATGACAAGTTGTTTTCTGTTTCGAAAAACTAAATATCGCATGAATTGAAAATTGTTTTTGAAGTCATGAGTTCGAACCAAGGGCTGGTATTTTGTAAAAATAGTCTTAAGACACTGATAAACAAGTTGGCTAAAGAGTCGTAAAAAGTTTTGCAATGATTCGTAAGAAATAAAATGTTTTTGAGTAACAAGGATGTCGATTGAAACATAATAGGAGTCTCAGGGGTAAAAACTGCCAAAGCTCTAGCTAATTTGGTAAAAAGGATTTGGTTTGCTATCGATTGAAACCTTAAGGGTAAATCATGTCATTTTTGAAACTTGAGGGGTATAAAGTGTCAATTAATTAGAGTTCAATGGTAAAATTTGTCATTTCCTAAAAGTTCGAGGGTAAAAATTGTCAACTTATGAAATTAAAAGGGTTAGTTTGTAAATTTACTACAAACCCTAATTTTTAATTTATTATTATTATTATTATTAGGATTTAAAAACCTAAAATACGTATTCTACGATAACTAACGAACGAAGTGTCTATTTAACGAACGAACAGAACCGAAACTTACAGATAAGAAATAAGATAAAATCTTATAACTTTTGGAGAGACTTCATGTTGTCTCAAAATTAACATTTACCAAAAACGTTACAAATAATGAAAACTTACATAATCAGAAACAATTACTGAAAACTTGACATACCAACCCAGGTTGTGTGCCGGAGACGTTTATCAACTTTGTTTAAACTTTGTTTTCCATCCAGACTGTTCAGGTGAGTTCATAGTCCTCCTTTTCTTTATATGTTTTCTAAACTTATGGGGAGATACATGCGATTAAACCGAACACAAGTATTTTTCTGTATGCTTTCCTGATTGTTATTGCCTAAGTTAACTGTTGCCTATTTATTTTAAAAGTCCCTAGTATCATGCACCATTATTCACTTTCGGGTGAGCCCGAATATAATGAATAGATCTATTGGCAGTTGACGACCCCTTTGTGTTGCTGGATAAGTAGCCAAATGCATTATATTTGAGTTTAATAAAGAGTTTCAGGCAGACTCCTACACGGGGCAAGGTTACCTACATTTAATTATGGGGTAATTTACATAACCTGTTAACATTTTGCGTGTCATGAGGCTTAGTGCAATATACCGAACTGTGATATTCCTGATTTACTTAAACTTAGCTTGTGTTCAAAACTAATTATTACCTTCAACACTATGGATTCACTTAACCTTTGTGTTGACTTTTTAAGCATGTTTATCTCAGGTAACTGGAAGTACGCTTTGGCATGGAGTGGCATGGACTTTATTCTTATAAAAAGAGTGTCTATTTCGTTATCATTCAACTAATAATGTAACTTTTATAACATATTTCGAAACCTCCCGCTGGGACCTCTATATGTAACTCTGATTGAAATAGATGAATGATAACAATTTATTTAAAACGTCTCTTTTCGAGTCGTTTTCTATTATCATGATTGTGAACCTTGAAGTAACACCCCAACCTATATTTCCGCTGCGAATATCAAAAACGGGGATGTTACAGATTGGTATCAGAGCTCATGGTTATAGAGAACCAAATGTTTTCAAACATTGGACTATAAGCGTTTTTTCACAAAAACTTAGCTGAAAGTCCTCCGTGCCACAACGCCACTGAAACGTTACTTATATATATTTTGATTTCTAATTATTTAGTTACATAGTAAGATGTTTATAATTACCGGGTGGTTACAGAATCCTGGTTTCCCGTACTCATTCTATTCCTCTTATGTCGGACTCGGATATTGAAAAATATCACGACAGTACCGGACATCATGATAGTACCTACATCCTCGTCATCACTACCACGTCCACTTTCCTACATATATACCATCAGTTCCTACATCTTTACCTCCACCTTCACTATCATCTATAAGTTTCTATCTCCCCATCTGTCCCATTCGAACTTAGTGAAGAAGCTAGGACCATATTCGCCCGATATCATGCTTTACCCCGATTATCTATTCCCGACTTCCCTATTTCACCGCGAGTCATTGAGGTGAGTGAAAGCTCGCAGCCGGCACAGAATTGACATCTGACTATTTCCACCTTGCTGATGCGATTAGAACAGCAAGAAGAACAGATCGAGACTGCCTAGGTCATCCCGATAAGTTACCTCTAGAATGCATCGAGGGTATAAAATATAGAGTTGAAGATTCAGAGACCATGAAGCAGAAGATGGACGAGAATTGTGAGAAGGCAGAGAACCGTCATGAGCAGCGGAGACGAGAAATACCTATGATGAATTGAAGATGTTAGAAGAGAAGAAATGAAGAAGAAAAATGAAGAACTGACGACAGCTCAGACGAAGACCACTATTTTGGAGAAAATAGTGGGAGATATGCAAGAAAGATATTAAGAGTATATATATATCCTCGTCAGCATGATCGTCAAACTGAAAAGTTGACTCAAAAGAGTTTCTGGTAGCCACTAAAATCAGATTTATATCTACCAGCTTTTGTACAATATCTTGGCCATGAGATATGTAGCATAAATATGACGCTTGTACTAATTTTGTTATATATAACAAATTAACAAGTTATTTATGACTATATGTGGTCTTGATTTTGTTGTATTTTGCTGTGTACGGTATCGGTTAATGTGGGCCAGTGATGATCCTCTTACATACGCGTATGATAGTATTTGGACATGTTATGACCTTATGATTATCATGAGTTTTATCTTGATAATCCAACATGTACAAAATATAAACGTGTGTTTTATTGTGATGTTAATAGAAATATGCCTCATACTTCCCCCGAACCAACCATGTCCTAAGCTGCTATCCGAAAGCTTGTTGCAGACAGCGTTGCTGCAGCATTAGAAAGTCAAGTAGCTGAATTTGCTCGTACTGGAAGCACTAGCCGACCCAATGGAGAGAATGATACTGTTACAGCTCGCAAGTGCACCTACAAAGACTTCATAAACTGTAAACCAACTTTCTTTAAAGGAACAGAAGGAGCTACTGAATTAGCTCGTTGGTTTGAGCGTACAGAAGTAGTCTTTGTAAGGAGCGGATGTACTGATGACTGTAAAGTTGTTTTTGCTACAGGGACTTTATTGGATGACGCCCTGTCTTGGTAGACTTCGACTACCCAGACTATGGGTGTTGAAGCAGCTCACCAACTGACTTGGGAAGATCTCAAAAAGAAGATGTTGAAGAAATACTGCCGCCGCACTGAGATAAAGAAACTGGAAGATGAGTTTCAGCAACTGGTTGTGAAAGGAACAGATCTCAAGGTATACAATAGAAGGTTTCAGGAGCTTGCTCTCCTATGTCCAACTATTGTGGCTGATCTGGAGAAAATGTTGGAGAAATATACGGAAGGATTACCTCGAAGTATCGAGGGAAATGTTATTGCATACAAGCCGCAATCATTGGAAGAGGCGATTACCATAGCTCAACAGCTAATGGATCGTGAGATCAAGCGAAGTTCCATTAAAGGAAATGATGATCACAAGCGAAAGCTTGATGATAGAAGGATCACCCATCACCACAACAACTACCAGCACGACCCTAACAATCACCACTACCAACAGAATCGTCGGCAAGAGACTGCCAGAGATTATGTCGTCACACCTGCTGAGAAGAATGATTATATCAGAACAAAACCATTTTGCGATCGATGCTCGTTGCACCACTACGGTCCGTGCACCATTAGGTGTGCAAAGTGTCTCAAAGTTGGACATCAGACCAAAGACTGTAAAGCAACAGGAGTAAATCCACAGCCAGTAGCCATAACTTGCTATGGATGTGGTGAGACGGGGCATTACAAGAGCCGGTGCCCGAAATCGAAAGCTGACCAGAATAACGGTGCCCGTGGAAGAGCGTATGTGCTAGGAGATGGGAACGCACAGCCGAATCAAGACTAGTACAGGAGAATGAGAACTCGTAAAGATCCCGACAATGTCAAGGAATGACATTCCCTATTTAAGCAGAAGATAAATTTCCGTTATAGCTAAATAAATCGTATCGTAAAACTTCCTAAGCATATTTCCTATTGTACTATACCTTAATTACGATGGACGTAACCTAAGTGTAACAACTATCCTTCTACCGTATGAAATCTTTACCTTGTAATATTTCTGTAATAATCATAAACTACGTTTCTACTCCATTTGCCCTGTTCGTAGTCACACACTGTCATCTCACTAGAAATTTGGTTAATATTAGTTTTGTCAATCCCGTAAGATTTCCACTCGAACCCTAAGATTCATTTTAAGGATATCCCATTAGAACCCTAGAAATTCCTGACTTATCACATTAGTATGAACAATAATTTTCTTATTTTTGTGAAAAATAAAGATGTTGTCATTTTACAAAAACAAAACGTTGAACACCATCTAAAACTTTTGAAGAAATATAAGTATCACCATAACTGGACCAAATATCACATCATTCAGACCTTAGTTATGCATAGTCTGGCTAACTATGTATAATTTAGGAAGAATCATGTCATAAATGGAACAGTTATCTTTTCAAAATTTCTAATAACAATTTTCATTCAAAAACAAAATTTTAAGACAAAACGAATTGTTCATGCTAATTCCATTTGACCAACCACAATAGATGTCTACAATTACTACCCATTACCCCTAAGACAAGAAAATCAAATAAAGACAAGATACCCAAACCTTTTCCCTCACTCCTCGACCAACATAGACAGAATCTCGGGACGAGATTCCCGTCAACCGGGGGATACTGTAACCACTGGTAAAAATATGAATTTACAAAACCTATACTTATCCTATTTCAACGTAGAAATTATTTATTTATTTATTTATTATCTGATTTCAATTCTTGATTTATATGACATAAATTATATTCCTGATAAATGTGCTCGCTCGCAACCCAACCTTAACTGAATTAATGTTTATCTATATAAATATCTTTGACCTAAAACTTTATGAGATTCCATTTACCACTTTACGTTATTTCGTTAACGCACATTTAAAACTAAACGTTTCTTATTTAATAAGAGTTTTATGAAACCCTAAATTATCATAACAACATTTATAAATAACAAAACCCTAGAAATACTAAAATACAATTTATTTAAGTAATGTACAAGTCACTAAATCACAGAAACCCTAATACCACTATAACTCCTGAATAAACCCTAATTTCATCAAACTATTACTATATGTAACAAATTCACAAACCCTAAATTAATATTTTTTTAAAATATATAAGTACAAATCTTCTAAACTAAAGTACAAGCCTTTAAAGCATAAAAACTAAATATAACTAAAAACCTTATATATAAACTTTAATAAAAATTATTTAAAAGGGCATACTTTGTAATATTTTTACACAATAATTTCTAAAAATAATTTATTAAGTTATTTAATAAATGTAAAAATCCTTAAACTCAAGGTACAACCTTCCAATGCACAAAATCTTAAAAACTCATTTATAAGCATCTAAAGCTTAATAAAAATCATATAAAATTATATAAAATTAAGAAATAATTAAAATTATATTTTTTATATTTTCCTAACCCTAGTACAACTTTGTTAAAGCTATAGTACAACTTCTTAAAGCACAAAATCATTTTCTCACTTATATATACAATTCGATATACACATATTTATTTCCTAGAATTCTAAAAATCATAACTAACTAAACCCTAACCTTAGAAACCCTAATTTTACCTAAAACCCTAGAGTATCATACATTAAAGCCTAGTGTACAAACCCTTTAAGCATCCTTCGAACCAAACTCATCCAATTACCCTAATATAGTTCGAATCTCATGAGTGAATAACCAAACCATGAACTTACTTAAACCTTAAGATTTCAAAATGAAAGAATAGCATGCCTCCATATCACCCCTCCTCTAGAAATACATACTTGTGTGGTTTATGAGAAAACACCTCACCCTCTCCTTCAAAGTCCACGAAATCCCTCCCCCTTCCTCACACTTGTCTCCACCAACTCTTAAACACATCTTCTTAGTAGCATAATCCTCTAGAAAACCCTAGCTCATCACCTCTGTAAGCACAAGACTTCATTTCTACTCCATGACCCTAAAAACCAATCGAATCCACCATCACAGCCCCATACACATTCATTTCTGTCCTCACAACCCTCGCATAAACACATAATAACCCTAAGGAAGCCAAGGAGAAGGCTAGACACATTGGTGAACCTATTTTGAAACCCTAGTTCTCTAAAAACCCAAGTCGACACAAAATTTTGCTAAGGTATGCTCTAGCCCTTTTAAATTCCTTTTCTATACTTAGAATAACCTTAATAACATATATAAACACTCTTTAAAATGTGCCATAACATAAAACTGACCAAATCGAATTATTATTATTTTTTTGATCTTATCGAGCGAACAAATATATACACACTCAAAATAATTTTTGTAAAAACCCTAGAACCCTTAAAATGATGTAGAAAACCTCTAAATATGTTAAACATACTGAAAATAATCTAAGTGTGCTAGTTAATATGGTCGTAGATCGAAAACAAAAATTATTTCTTTCTTTTCTTGTTGTCGCGACCCAACAGCAGACCTGGAGCTTTGGAATCCAGTTTCGACCCCTAAACAAGTCTCTAAAAATCTAACTTTTTGTACACATGAAGACCACTTAGATAGCTAATTATAGGAAATATAATCAGTTAATTTCGTTAAGAAACGAGTGAGTTCTAATCGTTTTATGAAAAGTTGTTTTCTGTTTCGAAAAACTAAATAGCGCATGAATTGAAAATTGTTTTCGAAGTCATGAGTTCGAACCAAGGGCTGGTAGTTTGTAAAAATAGTCTTAAGACACTGATAAACAAGTTGGCTAAAGAGTCGTAAAAAGTTTTGCAATGATTCGTAAGAAATAAAATGTTTTTGAGTAACAAGGATGTCGATTGAAACATAATAGGAGTCTCAGGGGTAAAAACTGCCAAAGCTCTAGCTAATTTGGTAAAAAGGATTTGGTTTGCTGTCGATTGAAACCCTAGGGGTAAATCATGTCATTTTTGAAACTTGAGGGGTATAAAGTGTCAATTAATCAAAGTTTAAGGGTAAAATTTGTCATTTCCTAAAAGTTCGATGGTAAAAATTGTCAACTAATGAAATTAAAAGGGTTAGTTTGTAAATTTACTACAAACCCTAATTTTTAATTTATTATTATTATTATTATTATTAGGATTTAAAAATCTAAAATACGTATTCTACGATAACTAACGAACGGAGTGTCTATTTAACGAACGAACAGAACCGAAACTTACAGATAAGAAATAAGATAAAATCTTATAACTTTTGGAGAGACTTCATGTTGTCTCAAAATTAACATTTACCGAAAACGTTACAAATAATGAAAACTTACATAATCAGAAACAATTACTGAAAACTTGACATACCAACCCAGGTTGCGTGCCGGAGACGTTTATCAACTTTGTTTAAACTTTTTTTTTTCCATCCAGACTGTTCAGGTGAGTTCATAGTCCCACTTTTCTTTATATGTTTTCTAAACTTGTGGGGAGATACATGCTATTAAACCGAACACAAGTATTTTTCTGTATGCTTTCCTGATTGTTATTTCCTAAGTTAACTATTGCCTATTTATTTTAAAAGTCCCTAGTATCATGCACCATTAATCACTTTCGGGTGAGCGCGGATATAATGAATAGATCTATTGGCAGTTGACGACCCATTTGTGTTGTTGGATAAGTAGCCAAATGCATTATATTTGAGTTTAATAAAGAGTTTCAGGCAGACTCCTAAACGGGGCAAGGTTACCTACATTTAATTATGGGGTAATTTACATAACCTGTTAACGTTTTGCGTGTCATGCGGCTTAGTGCAATATACCGAACTGTGATATTCCTGATTTACTTAAACTTAGCTTGTGTTCAAAACTAATTATTACTTTAAACACTATGGATTCACTCAACCTTTGTGTTGACTTTTTAAGCATGTTTATCTCAGGTAACTGGAAGTACGCTTTGGCACAGAGTGGCATGGACTTTATTCTTATAAAAAGAGTGTCTATTTCGTTATCATTCAACTAATAATGTAACTTTTATAACGTATTTCGAAATCTCCCGCTAGGACCTCTATATGTAACTCTGATTTAAATAGATGAATGATAACAATTTATTTAAAACGTCTCTTTTCGAGTCGTTTTCTATTATCATGACTGTGAACCATAAAGTAACACCCAACCTATATTTCCGCTGCGAATATCAAAAACGGGGGTGTTACAATGACTCAAGCTGGGTAGAAGCTATGCAAGAGGAGCTTCTTCAGTTCAAGATTCAGAAAGTTTGGGTGCTAGTTGATTTACCTAAGGATGCAAAGGTAATTGGCACTAGATGGGTTTTCAAGAATAAAAGGGGAATAGTGATTAGGAATAAGGCTAGATTAGTAGCCCAAGGGTACACACAACAAGAAGGTATAGACTATGATGAAGCTTTTGCTCCAGTAGCAAGACTTGAGGCAATTAGGCTTTTCTTAGCTTATGCTTCATTTTTAGGCTTCACAGTTTACCAAATGGATGTCAAGAGTGCATTTTTATATAGCACAATTGAAGAAGAGGTGTATGTCTCACAACCTCCAGGGTTCATTGATCCTGACCATCCAGACAAAGTGTAAAGAGTTATAAAAGCTCTTTATGGCCTTCATCAGACACCTAGAGCATGGTATGAAATACTGGCTTCTTATTTAAAAGAGAATAGATTTCAAAGAGGAAAGATTGATCAGACACTTTTCATCAAATAGCACAAGAAGGATCTTCTGTTAGTGCAGGTGTATGTAGATGATATTGTCTTTGGATCTACAAGGAAGGAGATGTGTTTGGAGTTTGAGAAGCTTATGCATGATAAGTTTCAGATGAGTTCCATGGGGAAACTTACATTCTTTTTAGGTTTACAAGTTAAACAGTCATATGAAGGCATATTTATTAGTCAAGATAAATATGTTGCTGAGATACTTAAGAAGTTCAACTTTGCTGATTCAAAAATGGCAAGCACACCAATGGATTTTGAGAAGCAATTTCTAAAAGATTTAGATGGAGAAAATGTGGATGTACACACATACAGATCTATGATAGGATCTTTGATGTATCTCACATCATCAAGACCTGACATCATGTTCTCTGTTTGTGCTTGTGCAATATTTCAAGTAACTCCAAAGGTTTCTCATTTAACAGCAGTCAAGAGGATTTTTAGATATCTCAAGGGTCAACCTAGGTTGGGTCTATGGTATTCAAAGGAATCTCCTTTTGACTTGGTAGCATTTTTGGATAGTGATTATGCTGGTGCTAGCTTGGACAGAAAGTCAACAACTGGAGGATGTCAATTCCTTGGGTGTAGACTTATCTCATGGCAGTGTAAGAAGCAAACCATTGTGGCTACCTCAACAACTGAAGCTAACAAAACCAACTTCTTGACTATGGGTACAATTTCATGAACACTGTCATTCATATTGATAATAGTAGTACAATTTGTATTATTAAAAATCCAGTACAACATTCTAAAACAAAACACATTGAAATTAGACATCACTTTATAAGAGACTGCAATGAGAAAAGATTAATTCAAGTTCTTAAAATTGCTTCAGAATACAACTTTCCAGATCTGCTAACAAAAGCTTTTGATGTTGGAAGATTTCAGTACTTGGTAGCAAGTATTGGAATGCTTAATCTTTGAATTTTTCAATCTAATGTGTTTTTGTATATACATTTTTGTTTGTACTGCTAGCTTTGTCAGTTAATACTGCTATTACAAAAGTTTGTGTTGTTTGTACAAATTTAAATTGTGTTGTTCATACAGTTAGTTCTATGCTTATTCAAATGCAAGACAAGTACTTTGTACATTGTTCTCTTGGTTTTAGACTAACTATTTCAGGTATGATCATTTGAGCACAAAGGAAATTTCAAGTGAAATGGAAGCAGCAGAGTGTGTTCTAGTTGCTGCCATAACAGGTTTATGATGGACTGAGTTTGGGAATTCTTAACAAAGGTTCACACCTAAGTTAATTAATTCTTTAAAACATCTTTCTTGAAACCTGGTTATCATATTTCACATTGAATTGATGACTTAGTTGATCAGAAAGTAACTGATTCAACTCACTTTCTATCATTTTATACTTTTAAGTATAATGAGCAAGTCTAAGGACATCTGATAGAAAGAAAAGCTAGTAAAAGTGAATCTAACACTTGTGTTAGAGGCAACAATTGCTATGAGCTGGAAACCCTGTCAAGAAAGCCTTTTGAATAGGTTTATCTTTACACAGGCAGTTATTTATAACTGAAAACATTGGTTCTCACACAACCAGAGGTTGCTTTAAACCGAAATTTTGATTAAGTTTCTGTTATACACTTAATCCCTTCAAAATGGTTGAAAGCAGTATAATTTTTCATAATAAAATCATATGCATACTGCTAAAAGTCAAAATTTTTCTTAAAAAGATTTTTGGAATAAAAATGACTCAGAAAACCATCAAATGATGGATTATGAGTTATTGCCCCATGAATCACCTCTCATAGGAGTTAACACACCTAGAAGTGATGAGGGCAGCAAATTAAGCTCTTAAGGAATTGATGGCTACATGTACAACATTGTCTGATAACAAGTTCTAATTGATAGCTCAGATGATGGGGAGAGAAATATTTTGGTACATTGTGAGAGATCTTCCAAATAGGGGAGGAAATGTTATTTGCATCTCAGGGGAGGAAACATCTCAAGGGAGGAAATAAAGCCCAAGGAAGATTAACCAGTGAAAGGGAGGAAAAGACAAGAGCATACAAGATGATGACATGGAAGTTGAAAATGACAAGAATATAGCTGATTCTGGAGTATTATATATATTCAGAAGGGATGAAGCATTCCAAAGGAGAAAGTTCTATCTTGGTCAAAGGAAGAGAGCTTTCAGTTTCAATTTCAGTTCACTACGTTTGTTCATCACTTGCAAAGGCATGCTGATAGATGATTTCACTTGTTGAAACAAGCAACCAAGATACACAGCAACATTGCCTTTTATAATTCCTCCATCCAAAGAAATTGCACCATCTTTTAGGTCAATGAATGAAGCCTGAAGATGTGTATTGATATTGTTGAAATCAAAGATCAGAAAGCAGATGAGTTACTGAGTTAGATATTAACCTTTCAGAATAGAAGAAAGTTCAGTCCAAGGGTCTGACTATGAAGTGTTTGAAAGATCTTCACAATTCCTCATTTAATTCAGAAAACATGTTGAAATGGATTCACATGTTTAGGGGAGGATTGTTGGGAATTAAATATTCTGAAGATTAAGTGTCGGGAAATTCTCTAAGTGATTAAGTCTGGTGTTTAAGTCTGCTAGTGTTAATCCTGGTTAAGTCTGCTACTTGGTTAAGTCTGGTCGTTGAAGATTAAGTCTGCTAGTGTTAATTCTGGTGAATACAGAATTAAGTCTGCTCTTCTATCGTTAAGTCTGGTTGACTAAAGTCAATTATACACGGTAGATAATATCTTGCCCCATGTGCTCAGTCTTTATCTTATACTCACAGAACAAGTTGTAAACATAGATACATGTTGTATCTTAGTTATTGACACACATAAGATAAGCTAGCAAGTTGTTCGACAAGACTTAACATTATTGTAAAGATCTTTCTTGAAATATAAAAGAAAGATCTTAGACTAGATAAGAGTGTGTTAAAAAGATAGTGCTTAAATAATATCTCTCAAGAACAAACACAAACAATATCACAAGATATAGAAACATAAGATTCAAGGTTGTAACCCTAGTGATAAGAAAAGATCACTCGTATTATTATCTTAATAATATTGAATCATTTGGTGTTAACATTGCATGTTCATTGTTCGTTACTAAAGCATTACTTTCCATTTCCATAATACAAATAACCTTCTAAGTGTGATTAAGTAGATTCCGCATACTTAATCATATTAACTCAATACATCATATACACAAAGTCACAAAGGTTTAACCACCTTAACAGTGTATCGATTCCTCATAGTATTATGATCAGAAACAAGGCTAGACTTAAGGGTATACACAAGAAGAGGGAATAGACTATCAAGAAGTTTTTGCACCAGTAGCAAGGATTGAAGCAATCAAACTATTCTTAGCCTATGCTTCTTTCATGGGCTTCACTGTTTACCAGATGGACGCTAAGAGTGCCTTCCTTTATGGTACTACTGAAGAGGAGGTATATGTCTCTCAATCTCCAGGTTTTGTTGATCCAGAACATCCTGACAAGGTGTACAAGGTTGTAAAGGCTCTTTATGGACTACATCAGGCTCCAAGGGCATGGTATGAGACTTTGGCTTCCTATCTGTTAGACAATGGATTCCAAAAGGGCAAGATAGATCAGACACTATTCATCAAGAAGCATAAGAAGGATATCTTGCTAGTACAGGTGTATGTGGATGATATTATTTTTGGATCCACAAGGAAGGAAATGTGTGTAGAATTTGAGAAACTTATGCATGATAAGTTTCAGATGAGTTCCATGGGGGAAATTACTTTCTTTTTGGGGTTGCAAGTAAAGCAATCAACTGAAGGGATATTTATCAGTCAAGATAAATATGTGGCAGAGTTACTAAGGAAATTTCTGTTTACTGATGCTAAAGTGGCAAGTACACCAGTTGATCCAGAGAAACCATTACTTAAGGATGCTGATGGAGAAAATGTTGATGTACACACTTAAAGATCTATGATAGGATCCTTGATGTATCTAACTTCATCAAGACCAGATATCATGTTTCAAGTGACTCCCAAGGTTTCTCATTTAACTGCTGTCAAGAGGATCTTCAGATATCTTAAGGGTCAACCTAGGTTGGGTCTTTGGTATCCCAGGGAATCACCTTTTGACTTGGTGGCATATTCAGACAGTGATTATGCTAGTGCAAGTTTGGACAGGAAATCAACTACGGGTGGATGTCAGTTTCTTGGTTGCAGACTTATATCATGACAATGTAAGAAGCAGACAATTGTGACAACTTCTACATCTGAAGCTGAGTATGTAGCTGCTGCAAGTTGCTGTGGTCAAGTGTTTTGGATTCAAAATAAACTGCTTGACTATGGGTATAATTTTATGAATACCATGATATATATTGACAATAGAAGTACACTTTGCAAAATTAAGAATCCAGTGCAACATTCTAAAACAAAACACATAGAAATTAGGCATCATTTTATAAGGGACTGCAATGAGAAAAAGTTAGTTCAAGTTGTTAAAATTGATACTCTTCAAAACTTTGCAGATCTTCTCACTAAAGCCTTTGATGTAGGAAGATTTCAATACTTGGTAGCAAGTATTGGAATGCTTAATACTTAAAGTTTTAAGTATGTGTGTTTTTGTACATTAAAATGGATTTGTACTGCTAGACTTGTCAATTAGTACTGTGTAACACCCCCAACTCGAAATATGGCAGCGGGAATGAGCTTGGGGTGCTACTCGAGGGGTAAGACAGTCACAATCACAGAAAACGATATCATAACGAGACGTTTTTAATAAAACATAACATTCGATTGCAAAGTTTAATTGTCAGAGTCAAAAAGACTCATAACACAAATTAGCAGCAGAAAATAAAGATAGTTTGCAGCGGAATAAAAGTAGTTTGCAGCGGAAATAAAGACACAGTTTAAAAGATATTTTAAATAAAAAGATAGTAAGGGCAAGAAGCATGGCCCAAAGATAGCCATCCTCAACCTTCAGCCACTCCTCGTGCACACTTCATACATCAATTACCTGAGATAAACATGCTAAAAAGTCAACACAAAGGTTGAGTGTGATCCATAGGTTTAGTAAATAGTAGTTGAGCACAAGATTTTAATCTGGAAGATATAAGCAACAAATGCAAATATCGGGTAAGCGTCACATATTTCATTCCGGATTGTTTTGCTAAGCTCATGACACACAAAGCGTTAACCTGCACCAGTAACCCTGGCGTAAGTCGACAGTAACCGCGGAATTTCATAAAAATAATAGTTGCCCCCAAAGCCAGGTATCCTGCCAAATACCTAGTTAACTCAACTATAGCACACCCGTGTTGCCTACCTGGTCAACAGGAGTGGGATGGTAAAATCCTATAGGCCTATATACTATAATCGCGCTCACCAGCAGGTGATTAATGGTTCATGATCGAGGGACTTGCTTTTGGCAAGGAAGGTACTTAGCATTTATCGCGTCATTCAGGAATAGCATACCAATAAACAATTGTGCCCGAAAAAATAGTAAGTAGCATGTATCTCCCCCATGGGATTTATAAACATTTAAAAAGTATTAAAAGTGGGGCTATGAATCACACCTTAGTAGCAGAGAAATGAGATATCACAATCTGATCAAGTGAGACAGTACGGCAAGTGAACCTCAGTACAACCTAATATATAAATAATATGTCACAGCAACAACCTTAAAGTGATTTCCAAAACAATACTCGTATTTGAAAATAAAATATTTTATTTCAATGGCGTTTCGGGTTTAAATAAAGTTTAATACTCGTGTGGATACGAGACGTTAAAATAATAAAAGTTGACAAACTCGAACGGATACGAAGAAAGAATAGCGAAAAGAGAAAAGAGAAATTAAAAGGATGAAAAGAATAATAAAGAAAACAATCAGAAATTATATAAATATCGACAAGGTTTATAAGTTATTAGTGTATTTGTAAATGATTAAATTATAAAAGATGTTCCCGAATTTTGGGCATGATGCGCCCGTTTATAAGACATATCCAAGTCGTTACGACTTTTGATTACAAGTTGTATTACTAAATTTTATAAGTTTAAAATATCTAATCGTAAGATATTATTCGAGTATATATTAGTAATATGACTTATCGTCCATATCTACTATGTTTTACTAAATTAATCAACCAAAACAATATATCGAAAAACGAAAAAGAAATAATAAATAAATTATCAAGACAAATAATAAAAGAAGTATAAAGATTCAAGGGTATTGGGCTTCGGCCCAATACTCAACTAATACACATTGGGCTTTTATTGGGCCTTCGGGTCCAAGTTATTAGTGTTTAATCCTTTTTATAACTATATAATCCATTAGACCTTTGCCATTTTGAGTCTAGTTTTAATATATATTAAACCACAAGATATGCCGTGACTCATTTGAGTCACGGCTCATGTCTTTCCCGAGCCGTAGGCTCTTGGTTTATTTTTAATCATATTTTAATTCATATTACATGTCAAGTTTTATTGTGGCTATGCCGTGACTCATTTGAGTCACGGCTCGAGCCAATATGTGCCGAAAGGCTACAATGTTTACCACAACACAAACCAATATTCAAAGTCAATACCAAATGTATTATAATAAGATGAATGTATTGGTTATGCCGTGACTCATTTGAGTCACGGCTTTAACCAATCCGAGCCAAAGGCTCACGAATAATCTATAACACAACCAAAATCCAATTTCCAAATTCAAAATTAACACAACACAACCAAAAATCAATATCTGAAATCCAACACAGACGCAAATCCAAATTCGTTTCGAATCAAAAGTAAATATACACAATGAGTACATATGGGTTATGCCGTGAGTCATTTGAATCACGGCTTGAACCAAACCGAGTCTATGGACTCTTGTTTAACCAACAACATAACATGTAATCATGCTATGCCGTGACTCTTTTGAGTCACGGCTTGAGTTAGTTTGAGCCAAAAGGGCTTCTCGGGTCACAACCACAGTTGGCACAACCAACAATCACAGATCTGAATCCAAAATATTTACCACAAATCCACAATCAAACCTTAATCTAACACCATCACCATAATTCACAACACAAACCAACAACCCTAATCAAACACCAACACTGCTACTGCCTCAATTCTTCTATACCAAACTGATATCAACTCAACTCAAAACAACCAGAAATCCAACAATTCCAAACACAACCACAAATATATAAAATATACAACCAAATCGAAAGAATAAAAGAAACAATAATACAACCAAATTGAAAGGAAATGATAAAAATAAGAATGATACAACAAACATATAGAAATGATTAAAAATAAATGGAACTGAAATAAAATGAATAAAACTATAAATAATAAACTGATAAAAATAAAAAGGTCCAAACCCTAATTTCTAGGTCAAATCCCAGTTGCCGTGACTCAATGAGTCACGGTTAAAGCTTCCTACTAGCACTAGGCTCCTCGGCTTTACCCACCAGGACCAACTCGGTCTCAACTCAATCTAATGCTACAACAGTTTAAATAAATCAGAAAGGAATAAAAATGATGCGTAAATAATAAAAGAAATAAAATATATACAAATATATACGAATTACCCCGAGTCAACGCGAGTTGACTCGGTGAGTTACCCTGACTCGGACCGAGTCAAGGTTTACACAGCGTTATAAAATGGATCCACACGATATATGTTTGATTCAAATAGTTTTTATTATGTTTAAATAAAAATAAAAGTTATACGAAACTAGGGTTTCATTTTTTTTCAAAAATAATAAGAATAAGAGCGCGTGAAATACCTTACCGAAGAGAGAAAGGGATAGGGAAGCTTCTATGAAAGGGGCGGAGGTGGACAGTGGTGGCGGTGGTGGCGTTGGCGGGGCTACGCTGGTCGGATGGACGTGAAACCCTCCAGAAATGACCAGTACAATCTGATATAATATTGGTGAAAGAACTTAGTTCGCCGAAAATTTTTTCCGACGACGGAGATTGCCGGATGGGACGGTGGTTTCCGGAGTTTGGCCGGAGAAGACAGAGAGACGGGGAGAGTATGAATAGTGTGTGTGTGTGTGTGTATATGTGTTATATGATTAAAAAATAAAAATTTTGGCCTTTTATACACCTGGAGGGGCCTAACCTGAACAATTGCATAGTTGAGGGGGAGCAGGGTAATTATAGGGCGGAGGGGTATATTCTGCCAATGTAGTAATACTTTTACTTGAATCATTGTGGGGCCCATTCGATGTACAAACGGACTCGAAAAATTATGAAACTTGCACCATTGTTTCCGAAATAATTTTTCTGATAAAAACGAGTATAAATATGCATAACTTTCCAAAAATCAATTTATTTGCCAAATTCGATTCGTTTCGCGTTTCCTAGGTTGTGCTGACGTAATATGGGACTAAGGTTCACATTTCTCAAGTTATCTCATGTTTCTCAATCTCAAATAAATTCAAAAAAAGTTCAACTACTAAGGTGATGCAAAAATAAATATTTGGCTAGTATAAATGGTTTGGAAAATTACCGGTGTTACATACTGCTTTGTATAATTTGTACTGCCAGTTCAAGTTTGGACTATTTGTTAGAACTGTTAGTCATATGTTTATACTGTTATGAAGCAAGTGCTTTTCACTTTGATTTCTTGGTTTTGGACTAACAATTGCAGGTCATGAAGTTGATAATGACAAAACTATATGAATGATGTCATCTTCCCTTTAAACCATGCATATCATCAAGGATCTTTAAGCTGCAAATCTTCAATATATCAACAGCTCTCAAGCTCTCATGAGCAGTATTTGGAATTTGAACACCAAGGAATTACTAGTGCATTGTGTGAGCAGCAAATGATGGAATAGTTGCTGACATAATAGGTTGATGATGGACAGAGTTTGGGTATCTATTAACAAGGGTTTATACCTAAGTTAACTGATTCTTTAAAACTTCTTTCTTGAAATCTTATTATGATGTTTTATATTGGAATTGATGGCTCAGTTATTCAGATAGTAACTGACATAACTCACTTTCTACCATTTTATACTTTTGTATAATGAGTTAGTCTAAGAACATCGGGTAAAGAGAACAACGAGCAAACATGAATCTAACATAATTGTGTTAGAGGCAACAACTTCCACGAGCTGAAAACCCTGTCAAGAAAGCTCTTTGAATGAGTTTATCTGATCACAGGCAGTTATTTATAACTGAAATCATTGGTTCTCACACAACTAGAGGTTGCATTAAACCGAAATAATGATTAAGTGTCTGTCTTTGCACTTAATCCCTTCAAAATGGTTGTAAGCTATATTGTTTTTAATTAAAATTGAGTTCATACTGCTATGTCAAATTTTTTCTAAAAAGTTTGTACTGCCAGGCTTAACCTTAGTACTGGTAGGCTTAAGTTTGTACTGCTGAATAGACGTTAGTACTGGTGCGACATAACAGCTTTTAGAAACTAGCCGTTGAGAGTTTTTTGCGATTTTTATTGATCAAAATCTTATCTTAAGGGTTTTTCTTTTGGTTACTTTTACTTTTAAAATATTATATTCACCTTTCTTCAATCAAAAGTTATCTTTTAATTGAAGTCAGTCCAATAGAAACTCTCATAAGTTTTTCATAATATTTCAATTCACTTTCTTCATCTACTTTCTAACCTTCATTATTTTAATCCCAGCAGTCAAATCATCTTTTACTAAAAAAATAATGGCTTCTTTATCCTTTGCTGACAAGCACAACATGGTTGCATATTTAGAAAAAGCAGAGGATGATACTACTTTTCATCAGATAGTGGACTTTTTAAACGGTTCCCACATAAGGTATTCTTTAACCTTAAATCCCACTATCTATGTCTCCCAAATCAAAGAGTTTTGGCAGACTGCTACTTTCAAAATATTTGACAATGGTGACAAACAATTACATGCAATAGTGGATGGTAAATCTATCACTCTTACTGAATCATCACTCAGGAGGCATCTCCAACTGAATGATGCCAATGGTATTAGTGCTATGCCAAATACTGAAATCTTTGAAACTTTAACCAGGATGGGGTACAACATCCAATCTCAATCTTTAACTTTTCAAAAAGGTTGTTTTGCCCCATAATGGATGTTTTTGATTCACACCATCCTTCACTGTCTTAGTCCTAAGAAAACCTCATGGGAACAGTTCAATAGCGATATTGTAACTGCTCTAATTTGCTTAGCTACTAACAGAACATTCAATTTTTCAAAACTCATTTTTGAAGGAATGGTTAAAAATGTTAGTAGCAAATCAAAATTTTTTATGTATCCCAGGTTCATTCAAACTATTTTGAACATGAGGAAACGTCAACTTCTTCCTCACAAAAATGTTTATCCAACACCCAAACTTACCCACAAACTTTTTAGTAACATGAAAATGACTTCAAAAGGGTATAATGGGGAAGTAGTTCCACTTTTTGATTCAATGCTACAAGCTCAGGGTGAAGGATCAACAAGCCGAGTTGACTCCCAACACACACCCACAACATCAGAACAATCACCTTCACAACCAACATCATCAACACATAGGTCATTATCCAGAAAGGACTCTGTTGTTCCTCAGCACAGAGACCCTACACCTCCTAATGTAGCAGATGAGGCTGAACATGTCAGTATGGAAAGGTCTACTTCTACTGTCTCAAGCTTAGAAGCTGGGCAGGACAGAAGTAACATAGCTAAGACCCAATCCATGGCAACACCAACAGTATCAAGTACTCTTGGTGGAATCCCAATCCAAATGGAAACTTTGGGTGGCTCAGAAACTCACCATATGGTGGACTATGAGTCTTTGCCCCATGATGCACCTCTCCCTGAAGGTAACACATCATGAATTGATGAGGGCAGACTGACTGATGCGTGCGTGCGAGTGCTCTAATTTATACCCACGGTATGTCGTTGTGGTTTTAGCAGTATTCAAGTTTTAAATTTATATTTAGCCAACTTATCAATAACACACACACTTTAATGAGCAGTGTACCCGGTCAGTATGAATATAATGGTAAGTAGAGTGTCGATCACTAAGAGTGGAACGTATTATCTAGTTATTCTAATCAGTATTTTAATATCTTAAGTTAGCTATACAACCTAAGCTAACGCAAGAGGATTCAGCCTGAGAGACTGGCACGATTTGGTTGCAATTAAATAATAAACTAAACTAATAGGCACGAATCAGCGAATAGCAATATCTTAAGTTAGCTATACAACCTAATCTAACGCAAGGGGGTTTCAGTCTGAGAGACTGGCACGATTTGGTTGCAATTAAATAATAAACTAAACTAATAGGCACGAATCAGCGAATAGCACACACGTACACAGATAAATACTCAAGACAATAAGAAGACCTGTCCTGATAGTTAAGTAGCTTGTCACTTGTTTTATTGCTAGTTTTATATGAAGTGTATAGTTCGATGCAACGCACCGAGATTAAGTCCTTTCTCGTTGGTTCTAATCTTATCGGCGAGTAAACCCTTAATGATTACTTATGACTATCCTATTTATCTTTCTTCCTACTTTTCTACAGATGATAGAATGCATAGGCGATCTAATAAATAGGCGAGGGCAGAGGCATGGCGACCCGATCAACGCTCAGCTAGACACAGAGGTTATCAATGCACTAATAAAAGTCACCAAAGACATCAACATATAAACTTTAATTAATGGGAAAGCAGTTTTAAGGGAGTGCAACCTTTCCGTTGTCACATTACACAAGCCACAATCCTGATGAATTAAAGTTTACTAATACAATAAAACAAAACTACTTAATGAATTGAATACATGCAGGACCTTCTTACAGCTCTTGTATCTTCGTTCAAGGTGTGTCTTGTGCTGCCACTTTGACTGAATTCGTCCTAGGGTTTCTGTGGTCTTCGGTCTTCTTCGGTATTAGCCTCCTCGAAATTCGTCTGGTCTTGGGGTATTTATAGTTTCTGTCTGAGGGTAAGATGCGGCGCATCTAATAAGTAGATGCGGCGCATTGACTTAAATTCGCGTGGGGTCCAAGATTAATATATTCAGGAATATTCGTACACCGCCAGAAGATGCGGCGTAACTCCATTCTCAGATGCGGCGCATGTCCTCTTGTATCTTGGATCGTATCTTGTGAAATCTTGATAGTGATGCGCCGTATGTAATAAGTAAGATGCGGCGCATTTGGAGCAGAATGTCTTGATCTTGTACATTTCAGTAGACTCTTAACTTCATGCTTATTTTGCTCCATAATTAGTCCAAAATTGCCAAGTTTCACCAAATGCTTGTTTTTACCTGCGAATTACAAAAGTAAACATTAACGTATCAATTCTCACAGATAATATAATAAAACAAGTCAAATAAATAGGATAAATGACGGTAATAAAATGTACTTATTTAAGTTCATCAAATATCCCCCCACTTGAACTTTACTTGTCCCCAAGTAAACTTTAGAATTAATCTTATGAAAATGTATCCTAAAAGATATTAGGATTTATTTTTATAGTTAAGCATGTATTCATTTTTTGTCATAATCACACAACCAAACACTCAACGAATTAGAAGTAAAATAAAATAATTCGATAAAAGCAAATCTAATCGTTTAACTGTCCAGTCGTGACGAATATTCTATCATAAGCTTGGCAAGTATACACATCTCCCCTACTAAAGCCAAGGAATAACAAGTCTAAAGCGGTAAAAAGGGTTTGTAGGCTTAAGGGTTAATCATTCTTCTTAATCTCTATCGGTCTCAAATTCCAGAAAAGGCGACAAAATCACAAATACATGATCGAATCCACGAACACGATACTTGCAATTGCTCAAGTCCTTAACTCGAATAGGCTAAAGATAGGACCGAGTAATCTTCAACAATAATATTATATCAAAAAGGGCGACAAAATCATAAATACATAGCCGAATCCACGACTACGATACTTAAGATTGCTCAAATCCCTAATCTCAATAAATCAAAGGTTTGGATAAAGAATAATATAGGGTATGGATAATATTTGGGATACATATTGGTGTAAAAATGAAAAATAAACAAAACAGATAAATTAAAATCCTAAGTGTGGTTAATCACTATCCCAACCATCCCATGAATAAGACTCATATCATATAATAACTCACGCTTTAACACTTGAAACACACGCTTTAGGTAGACACGAATTATACTCAACAAGATCTCAATCAAAGAATATCCTTTAGTTGGCGTTCCCATAACGTTCAACTCCCATTCAATCCATAGATATAATATACAACAACTAGTGGTGATATCGACCACTTAATACAAAACTTTACATAAGTTGGTTATAACAAACTTCCAACTTTTCCTTTTTCTTTTTCTTTTCTTATTTTTTCTTTTTTTTTTTTTTTTTTTTTTTTTTTTTTTTTTTTTTTTTTTTTTTTTTTTTTTTGACATCAACATAGATGTGTAAAATTTCACCACATCACTATAACGATAACTCTGGATAATTTTTCCATACTTTTCATAACTTCAGAAATAACGGTAATAGTGAAAGTAGTAAACACACGAAAAACAAAACTCAAAGATATACAATATTTACTTTCACTCCAATTGCATTGTGCAATTTCCCGACCTAACCAAAGATAATGAATTACGCACGCGAACACAGGTAATGTAAGGAACTCACTTTACCTAAAGCAATTAACCAACCACGGATTTTAATCTACAGGGTAGGCTAAGGTGTAAGGGTGTAACGAAACATTATAACAAAGATGTAAGAAACGAAAGGAATGGCTCTGAGTGTTTTTCTAGGGGTATCTTACTCTAAAAGTGAGAGTAACAAAAGGGTTTATACGAGGGTTAACTAACCAGTGTAGTTAGCTAATAACACATAACATATAATAGGCTATTTGGGTGTAATCCTAGAATTTTACCAATTTAGACAAGTCATTCCAATTATATAAAATAATACTTATTATGGTGGTCTCGAATAGTATACAAGCCAAGTTCTAAAGTTTACAAGTCACCGGCACACTCATAGATTTGTGAATTTTGAAAAATCACAATTTTTGAAAATAACGTCATGTGTGCAGCTATGCAACTTAGACTTTAAACAAAAACATGCTAAAAAATTTTAAATTTTGATATATTAAGCACATTTTAAGCATATTTTGAAAAGTTTAGGACAAGTAAGTGTTCTAATTCTCCAATCCCCCCACTTAAGTTAAACAACGTCCTCGTTGTTTGTATAAAAGATTAAAAACTAGAAAATAAAAGAATTAGAACAGAAAAACTCCCCTGAGATTTGCTCGGTATGATCCTCCATTTGTATAAGAGCAAAAATCAACTTCTTGTGGATTAGAACGTTTAAGCTTCATATTTGATGTATCCACAGGAAATGCAGGAATCTATAATACCACCAAGACTTTAACACACCTAAATTAAGAAGGTTTATGATGAATCGAAAAGTGTACCGCTTTTAGGGGGTCATTTAAGCCCTAAATCGTATTTATTTGCTCAAATATTGCCCTAAATCGTTCCTTTTGTCATTTTAGGTACTTTGGAGAAGAATCTGGAAAAGGAAGCATTTTGGACGTTTTTGGAGCATAAAAGTGAAGAAAATGACAAAGTCTCAAAATCGGCTGAAAAGTACCTTTGACGGCGTCAGGGATTGCCCTGGACGGCGTCATGGCTTGGCAAGAAAAAGGTGGATATGAAAATTACTCATGATAAGCCAGAGAATTTTGCATGAAAAATCTGACGGCGTCACCCTTTGAAGTGATCAAGGTCGTCACGGCTTAATTTAAAGAGGGACGGCGTCAAGCTTATTTCTGACGGCGTCAAGCCTTGATAAGCCAGAACGGATTTTGGAGGTCTAAAGAGGGACGGCGTCAGGAAGGCCATCCGGGAACCCTAAAAGCGGCGAGGTGACGGCGTCAGAATCTACAACGTGACGCCGTCAGCCCTTAATCTCTATATATAGTTTTGCAATTTTTTGTCATTAGTGTGGAACTTTGTGTGTGAAAAACCCTAAGACGATTTTAGCAGCTTTTTCAAGGCTTTTTGCCTTTAGATCTTCCATGTTACATTGAAGATAAGTTATCAATTAATCATTCAATATGTCTATGTGTTGTTTGATTCTATCTTGTTCTTGTCTTTTGTTTAACATGCTAGGCTAGGTTTTCTTTGTGTTTGCTTAGATCTAATGAAACCTAACTATTGATTATTGGTTATTAGTGTGTTATTAGTTGTATTGGATGATTGTTTATCTATGTTAGGGTTAAGAAAACTGGCTAACCTCCTATTCGGTAACTTGCTTGAACGTCTTAAGAAGCATGAACCAGTGCGTACTAAGGTTTTTATGGTTGTATTTAATGCACAAGCGAATTCTAGTGATCCCATGTTAGGAGCTTCCTAGCCGGCTCGACATAGGAGTGAAGTAGGAGCTTGTAGAGTTGGGGAAGTACGTACGCCACCCCACGATTGGTATTAAGGAATACACCCGTCATCCACGCGATTAATATACACTAATCAACCGGTAAAAGATAGTCAGGGAGTAAGGAAATGTAAGTAAACACATTTCTCTCCACACAAGTTTTACCACCTTTTTATTTTCTGTTATTTTATATTATTTGCATTCGTAGTAATTTGGGTTAGTTGACTAGCAACTAATTCCGCCCACTCCTTCAAACCCGAGATTTTACTTGCTTTCATAAAAATATAAAAACATAAAAAAGAATCTTCTCTCACCCCTAGACCTATTAGAGTAGTTTTTCAATCCTAACGACACTATTCCCTGTGGAGAACGATCAATCCCCCGTACTTGCCACTACACTATACTACATCGGTCAGGTACACTGCCTGGTGGGGTTGTAAGCCTCTTGAGATCCCTCGAGAGGTAAAACCTGTTGTAAGGTCGCAAAACCACGCATCAAGTTTTTGGCGCCGCTGCCGGGGAATAGTTATTGTTTAGGTTGAATTTTTATTTTATTAGGTCTACTCACTAGATTCCTTTCTAGTGAGATTTTTATTTTATTTTTCTAGGTTTTCTTGTAGTCTATCTTTTTCTTTGTGCCCTTTGTTTGTAAAACCATTTTCATTTGTCACTATGATGGATGAAATTCCATTTAGATCATTGACAATAGAGGAACAATTATATTTCACCAATAGATTTGTTTCCTATCATTCCTATGAATTTTTGTGTGATCTTTGTGATTTCCAAAAGGAGTTAGGGGTAAGGTTAGATGGGTTTAATGAATTCTATGCATGTGAGATTTCTATTAGACGAGCATTATCTGGTTCAATTCCTTTTAGTCAGGCCCTTTGGATGAATTTTGAGGAAAGCTTCCTAACCATGACCCATAAGTGGAACGAATTGGTGGATTCGTATGAGCAAAGAGACCTAGTTTCTAAGAACATGGACTTAGAATCAAACCAAGATTCTGAGATGGTTAGTTGCATGAGTGGGATAGATTTCACCAAAACATACGATACACGTGAGGGTAGAGTTGAGCCACCTAGCTGCATGTCATGGTTAGGCACTACCATAATACAAGATGAACACATTGGTGATCTTAATGTGATGGAGGATATAGTAGAGAACCCAAGCCCACCAAGTACCCCACAAGTCCCACCATTGTCTGAGGCATACACACCGCCCTTGACTTACCCGGAAGATGTAGAAGAGACTATAGGAACCCCAATAGAGGTAGAACCCTTGGACCAAACACAACTAGAGGATGTAGGTTTGAATACTTGTAGTCATAACCTTTCTTTTAGTTCTATGGAAGTTCCTAGTTTTGATGAGCCGGAGCCTCAACCAAAACCGTTACCTAATCTTCCATCCTTGGATGAAAATTTAGGAATTGAATTAGGTCCCGATCCACCCATCAAACCATGTAGTCCGGGTAATGTTAAGATTAAGGTAGTAGACTCTAGGCCATGTGGAGTGGAAGCTAATATAGGAGTGAACCATGACCTTACATACTTACATCACCCATTCATGATTGATCACAAGAAACATTATGGGTTTAAACCGGGTTTATTAGGTCAAGATGGATTCCCAACTAGGAATCTCTTGAAGTTGATAGAAGATGATCCCTTTTTAGGAAAAAACTTTAATTCACCCATTTACCAAAGTGAACTAGGTAAGGTTATGATGAAAGGAGCACACCCCTTTGAGTATATAATTCATCCACCAATCTTTCCTCACGTGGCATATTTCCACCCTAAGGGTGTGTATCGCTACTTTCACCCGCACTTAACCCTAAGTGTAGGGAAAACCTCTCCTTTATCCGTTAAATAAGGGCAGAGTCAGGCTCGTGACTCGAACAAAAATAAGCGCTTCTTGGGAGGCAACCCATGTTTTTAATTGTTTGATGTTTTTATTTTATTTGTTTGTTTGTGTCATATATGCTTAATCATAATTGTTTAATTTTCATGTTTCGAATAATTTGTGAAAATGCTTTATTTTGTTCTTAACTTCGTCTTAATTGCATATAAAGGTATTTTACAAAAAGATAAGTGTAGGGAAGTTTATATTTTGTTAAAAAGAACAAAATTCAAACATGGAAAATTCACAATTCATGATTAGCATATATTCTATCTTGTTTGTGTGTCAATACTTGTGGGCATGAGTTATGAGTTCCTATTTGTAATTCATCCCGCAAGTATCCTATCCTTTTATTGTTTTGTTTTGTTTTTATTTCTAAGTCTGGAATTACATCTAGTTGTGGTTTTTCTTTGTTCGGTTTGATGCTTTGGTTTTTGTGTTTGATGATTACAGGTTATATTGGAAAAGAAGATGTACGTGCAACACATCAAGAGGATGATTATATTTCTGGAGTGAAGCTTGTCATGTTCATTCTCTTGGAGGGAGATTTAACCATATTATCACATCATCTATACCGAGCGAATCAGGGGAGTATTAGTTTCTTCCATTCTCATTTATTTTTACTTTTACATCTTTTATTTAGAACATTGGGGACAATGTTCGGATTAAGTGTAGGGAGGGTAAATTAGGATGCCTTAGAAACTACAACTTCGCTTGATTTTTGTTTTGTTTAATAGTGAATGTGTAATAAAGCCAAGAGAAATATTGGTTAGGGCAATTTTAGCACCAAATTTAAATTTTTTACAACATATAGGAGTGAAACTTTGATTTTAATAAGCGTCTCATGGATAGGGAATTGTATGACTAGCACAAAAACCATACCACTCAAAAATTTCCACCCCAAATATGTGAGGTTCGCCTTTAGATCTTTAGGAAAAAGCATTCATTGTTGGTGCTTATGAGTGTACCGGTAGTTTATAGATTCTAGAACTTGCGTTTGTGATGCATACCGAGACCGCTAGTGAGACTACATTCGTGTAGTTAGGATTGACTACATGATAAGAGGCATTAGGATTAACCCATTGTTTTACACATGTGTTTTTGTTATAATTACATTGGCTAAATTGGTCAAGTAATTCTCCCACACCCTTTGCGTTGTACTCATTTTTAGTACACGATACCCCTAGTACACCCCTCAGAGCCTATCTTTTCGTTTCAACCTTTAAGCATTTTACTTAAAGGAAGAATTTGTTACACCCCACTTAAATGTACACCCAAATCGCCTTAGCCTACCTTGTATGCACTCATTTTTAGTGCATTATTGTGACAACATTTGTTTAAAACCCAAGTTAATTATCTAATTGATTACATGGTTGCTAAGTCGAGTCATATCCTTGTACATTTTGTTTTGGGACGATTGGGACTCATGGGTAAAGTACTAGTGTAATGGAGTAATGGGGAAGAACATCATTTATTACCCCCATATGTGCTAAATATTTTAAAAAGTACTCCAAGTTTTTCAATTATCTTAATTCGAGTCATTAGAATAGTTATTTGTAAAGTTATGTAAAAGTTCAAGTGTAAGGGGAATGCAACGCCCCTATGATGTATTATTTTGGATGGTAGGGCAAGAGTGTATGGAAAAAAAAATTGAAAAAATCAAGAAAAATACAAAAAAAATGAGAAAAAGAAAAGTAGAAAAAAACATACGGACTACCATCCCGTTTCATTTTATGTTTGTTTTATATTTTTGTTATTTTATTTTTAGCTTAAGATTGAGTCGAGTTTTGGCTTAGCAATATTGTATAGTACATGTAATTAATCAAGATATTTAACTCGCCACCAGTAAAATATCCCTTATCCAACAAAACCGTGTTTATCATATCCCTACACCTAACGTTATAACCCATTTAAAAGCCCTCTTTGATAGTTTATCTTAGGTGCTTACGCCTAGTGGAGGAGGTTTTTGATCCTTTCCCAAGCCTATGGTAATCTATTTGCTATGACAGGTAGTGAGAGATAATATCCGTTTCCATTTATGAGATTTATTTTGATGACACTTGAGAGATGTGAGTATCTAAACACTACTTGTGAGGTGCTAGTTTGTAATCTCCGTGCTTATTATGATTAAAGTGGAACGATTATTTGTTGTAATTACTTTTATATTAGCATTAAATGACCCCTAACTTGTATTTTGATTAGAATAAAAGCGCATTTGCTTGAGGACAAGCAAATCTCAAGTGTAAGGGTATTTGATAAAGCGAAAAGTGTACCGCTTTTAGGGGGTCATTTAAGCCCTAAATCGTATTTATTTGATCAAATATTGCCCTAAATCGTTCCTTTTGTCATTTTAGGTACTTTGGAGAAGAAATCTGGAAAAGGAAGCATTTTGGACGTTTTTGGAGCATAAAAGTGAAGAAAACGACAAAGTCACTCAAAATTTGCGGAAAAGTACCTATGAAAAAACGTATTGACTCTCAGAGAATTGCCAAGACGCTCATGTTGGCAGAAAAAGCGGGATTTGAAATACTCATGTAAGCCAGAGATTTTGATGAAAAATCGGACGGCGTCACTTTTGAAGTGACAGGTCGTCACGGCTTAATTTTGGAGGTCAAAAGAGGGACGGCGTCAGGAAGGCCATCCGGGAACCCTAAAAGCGGCGAGGTGACGGCGTCAGAATCTACAACGTGACGCCGTCACCCCTTAATCTCTATATATAGTTTTGCAATTTTTTGTCATTAGTGTGGAACTTTGTGTGTGAAAAACCCTAAGACGATTTTAGCAGCTTTTTCAAGGCTTTTTCCCTTGAGATCTTCCATGTTACATTGAAGATAAGTTATCAATTAATCATTCAATATGTCTATGTGTTGTTTGATTCTATCTTGTTCTTGTCTTTTGTTTAACATGCTAGGCTAGGTTTTCTTTGTGTTTGCTTAGATCTAATGAAACCTAACTATTGATTATTGGTTATTAGTGTGTTATTAGTTGTATTGGATGATTGTTTATCTATGTTAGGGTTAAGAAAACTGGCTAACCTCCTATTCGGTAACTTGCTTGAACGTCTTAAGAAGCATGAACCAATGCGTACTAAGGTTTTTATGGTTGTATTTAATGCACAAGCGAATTCTAGTGATCCCATGTTAGGAGCTTCCTAGCCGGCTCGACATAGGAGTGAAGTAGGAGCTTGTAGAGTTGGGGAAGTACGTACGCCACCCCACGATTGGTATTAAGGAATACACCCGTCATCCACGCGATTAATATACACTAATCAACCGGTAAAAGATAGTCAGGGAGTAAGGAAATCGAAGTAAACACATTTCTCTCCACACAAGTTTTACCACCTTTTTATTTTTTGTTATTTTATATTATTTGCATTCGTAGTAATTTGGGTTAGTTGACTAGCAACTAATTCCGCCCACTCCTTCAAACCCGAGATTTTACTTGCTTTCATACAAATATAAAAACATAAAAAAGAATCTTCTCTCACCCCTAGACCTATTAGAGTAGTTTTTCAATCCTAACGACACTATTCCCTGTGGAGAACGATCAATCCCCCGTACTTGCCACTACACTATACTACATCGGTCAGGTACACTGCCTGGTGGGGTTGTAAGCCTCTTGAGATCCCTCGAGAGGTAAAACCTGTTGTAAGGTCGCAAAACCACGCATCAGTTTAAACTTGCATAATACATTAGTAGTTAGTAAAAATAAAACTTAAAAATTAAAATGAAAATCATCAGGTCAGTCGATGCGCCGTATCTTATGGAAGAAGATACGCCGTATCGAGCCTGGAATAATTACGGATCAGAATAGAAGATGCGTCGCATCCTTAACCAGGGATGCGCCGCATTAAAATAAACTGATAAAAAGTTTAAAAGTTAAAAATAAAAATGCAGAAAATAAAATAAGATATGACCAGTGCAGGAGATGCGTCGCATCTAGGGATTGAGATTCGCCGTATCCTCTGCGGGCCTGACTGACTCGACACAGAACAGAATAGTAAAGATTTTCCGGGTTGTCTCCCGGTCAGCACTTGTCTTTATTCCAGAGTCTTCAAGTTAGACTCACGTTCAGCTCCTCATTCTGTTCTATTTATTCCCACATTGCCACGTAGGATCCATTTAACAACAAATTCGTCACGTATATATTCAGGTCCAAACTTCAACACTCCTTTGTAGAATCCTTCCATTATTTGATATGGGTACTCAATCCCTCTCTTCATGTCATCATCACCAATAAAAAGGAATGGAGAAAATTTGTAGCAGAACCTATTAGTAGCATGTTTAAACCCAGGGTGAGTTCGGGGCATCATATAAGCGATAACCTCGCTTCCACATTGAAAGGTGATCTTTCCTTCAAATCGTTTTGAATTAATAGTGATCTCCCTACAAAATGGTTTTCCAACAATCACGTCACCCATATTTCTGTCACAATAGGCATTCATGTCTTCAACAACGGCGAACTCAGTAACAATAGTAAAGCGTCCGACGAAGATCGGGACATTAATGAAGGCTCCAACCACATTCTTTCCCTTATATTCCACTTTTTTTCTCATAATAGAATTGTAAAAGCTTCTTGACTTGACATTGATTGGTAAAATAGGAAAGAAATTTGCGTCAATACACTTGTACCCAATTATGCATGGGAATTGCAAATTGTAAGCACAATCGGCGTGGATCCTTCTACCGTAATCCCATGAACCATGATATTCCTCAAATTCATCGTAATTCCTAGTATTAATAACGTTGACTTTTGGACTATCCAGAATTTCTCCTTCTTCTAACTCAGATTCCACATCATCCATGTACAGGTCATTGGATTCTAATGGTCCATCAAGGTCATTAAGTTCAATGTAGTCCCCATCGTAACGTTCGAGTGATTTATCTTGCACTAATATTCCATCCATAAAATTGGCTTCGAAGTCGAAGTCAATTAGTTCTCCGAATCCGACCATTTTCCTTCTCAAATAATCACAAAAGCATCAGTAGGATTTGTTCAAGAAAGTAATATATCAGAAAATCAACAACGAAAATGGAATACGAAAAATTAAAGTTACTGATATCTGCAGACGATGCGCCGTATCCAAAAAGTTGGATACGCCGTATCTAATAATCGTTAAAATTTAATCAGACTTTATTCAGAAAATAGATACGCCGCTTATAAATTTAGAATGCGCCGTATCAGTTTTAATTATCAAAAATCGATATTTATTTAAATGCGTCGTATTAACAAAAGTTAATGCGTCGTATTTTCGTTACGTTTCAAAATACAAGATTTTTGATTCAGAAGATACGCCGTATCGACAGAGATCGATACGTCGTATCTGTTTAATAATTCGAAAACTGTTTTTAATAAAAATAATAGATACGCCGTATCTGCTAAAGCAGATGCGTCATATGGCGTTAACGTTTAGAAAAAAAAATTCTTATTAAAAACAGATACGCCGTATCTTGGGGAAAGATGCGTCGTATCGAATTAATTAAACGCGTTGTATTTTATAAAAATTAAACGCAATACGCCGTATCTGAGAAATCAGATGCGCCGTATCGTTTGAATAAGCTCAGTACAACGATAGCAGAACACAGAAAATACGAAAAATAAAAACAAATAAAAACAAACCAAAATAAACGCAAATAAAAACACACAAAAACAGAAAATATGCAAAATAATGCAATGAATGCAATTTAACCTAATACACAACAGAGTTAGCGGTTAGATTAAAAATTAAAAAGAAAAACCTAATTAAAATACTAATCAAATTAACAGATAATAACAATTCACTCCCCGGCATCGGCGCCAAAAACTTGATGCGTGCGTGCGAGTGCTCTAATTTATACCCACGGTATGTCGTTGTGGTTTTAGCAGTATTCAAGTTTTAAATTTATATTTAGCCGACTTATCAATAACACACACACTTTAACGAGCAGTGTACCCGGTCAGTATGAATATAATGGTAAGTAGAGTGTCGATCACTAAGAGTAGAACGTATTATCTAGTTATTCTAATCAGTATTTTAATATCTTAAGTTAGCTATACAACCTAAGCTAACGCAAGGGGGTTCAGCCTGAGAGACTGGCACGATTTGGTTGCAATTAAATAATAAACTAAACTAATAGGCACGAATCAGCGAATAGCAATATCTTAAGTTAGCTATACAACCTAATCTAACGCAAGGGGGTTTCAGTCTGAGAGACTGGCACGATTTGGTTGCAATTAAATAATAAACTAAACTAATAGGCACGAATCAGCGAATAGCACATACGTACACAGATAAATACTCGAGACAATAAGAAGACCTGTCCTGATAGTTAAGTAGCTTGTCACTTGTTTTATTGCTAGTTTTATATGAAGTGTATAGTTCGATGCAACGCACAGAGATTAAGTCCTTTCTCGTTGGTTCTAATCTTATCGGCGAGTAAACCCTTAATGATTACTTATGACTATCCTATTTATCTTTCTTCCTACTTTTCTACAGACGATAGAATGCATAGGCGATCTAATAAATAGGCGAGGGCAGAGGCATGGCGACCCGATCAACGCTCAGCTAGACACAGAGGTTATCAATGCACTAATAAAAGTCACCAAAGACATCAACATATAAACTTTAATTAATGGGAAAGCAGTTTTAAGGGAGTGCAACCTTTCCGTTGTCACATTACACAAGCCACCAATCCTGATGAATTAAAGTTTACTAATACAATAAAACAAAACTACTTAATGAATTGAATACATGCAGGACCTTCTTACAGCTCTTGTATCTTCGTTCAAGGTGTGTCTTGTGCTGCCACTTCGACTGAATTCGTCCTAGGGTTACTGTGGTCTTCGGTCTTCTTCGGTATTAGCCTCCTCGAAATTCGTCTGGTCTTGGGGTATTTATAGTTTCTGTCTGAGGGTAAGATGCGGCGCATCTAATAAGTAGATGCGGCGCATTGACTTAACTTCGCGTGGGGTCCAAGATTAATATATTCAGGAATATTCGTACACCGCCAGAAGATGCGGCGTAACTCCATTCTCAGATGCGGCGCATGTCCTCTTGTATCTTGGATCGTATCTTGTGAAATCTTGATAGTGATGCACCGTATGTAATAAGTAAGATGCGGTGCATTTGGAGCAGAATGTCTTGATCTTGTACATTTCAGTAGACTCTTAACTTCATGCTTGTTTTGCTCCATAATTAGTCCAAAATCGCCAAGTTTCACCAAATGCTTGTTTTTACCTGAGAATTACAAAAGTAAACATTAACGTATCAATTCTCACAGATAATATAATAAAACAAGTCAAATAAATAGGATAAATGACGGTAATAAAATGTACTTATTTGAGTTCATCACCGACACTTAAGGATTTGATGGAAACTTGTACAAAATTGTCTAAAAAAGTAACTACTTTGGAAGCCGATCTGGTTTCTCATAAGAAGGTGTTTGGGAAAGTATATACCAAATTGGTCCTTAAAGTCAAGAAACTGGAGGGACAGGTCAAGACACTTAAAAGAAAGAGGTCAGCTCATGTGGTAGAATCAACTAGTTCATCTTTTTCAACAAGTTCATCAGAGGGTCCAAGTACAGATCAAGGTGAGGAATCTTCCAAACAGGGGAGGAAGATTGCCTAATTAGATGATGATCCTAATGTCACTTTGGTTCATGAAGAGTTTGATACTCAGGGGAGGTAAACAGAGCAAATGGATCAAGGTACTGGTGGTTTGACATAAGGTACTGATAGTGCCACACATGGTACTTCTAGTATACAAGAAGAAAGTACTGGTGGTTCACAAGGTACTGCTAGTGCAGTATACACAAGAAGACCAAAGAGATCAAGAATAGACAAAGGTAAAGGCATAATGATAGAAGAAGAACCATCTCAGAAGATCACCAAGAAAACTCTGGCTCAGATTGCTTTAGATGAAGAGTTAGCTCAAAAACTTCATGAAGAAGAATTAGCAAGAGTAGAAAAAGAAGAAAAGATTGCTCAAATACTAACAGAGCAAAACCTATTGAAGGAAGTACAAGAAAAAGCTGCTCAAGAAGCTGCTGATAGGCAGCTAGCTGCTAAGCTTCAAGAAGAAGAAAGGTCACAGTTCACTGTAGAAGAAAAAGAACAGGCCATTGATGACCTTTTAGTTCAAGAGAGATTCAAGACCATAGATCCTCCAGATGATAAAGATAAAGAGCTTTGGGTAGAACTAAATAGAATATATGATCCTGATACAGGTGAAGCTATATGGAGATTTCGAGCTCAAAACTCAGACATCACATGGAGACTGTTTGATAATTGTGGTGTTCACAGAGTTTCTACTAAAGTAGGAGTGGAAATTTATATGTTAGTGGAAATGGATTACCTACTAAGAGCAATTACCTTAATGGCTATGCTGTCATCAAGACTTAAAGTTAAAGAAGATTCAAAGATGGCAAAAGAGTTGATCAGAAAGACATTTCAGCTTGAAGAAGAAAGGAAAGTCAGAAGACTAAGGTTGACTATGTAGTGTTTGGAAGAGTCCTCACAGTCCTCATTTAATTCAGAGAAACTTGATGATTTAGGGTAAATCACAAGTTTAGGGGAGGATTGTTGGGAATTAAATGTTCTGACTTAGTACTGCTGGAAGATTACACTAACAGTACAAACTGCTAGTGTATAACTGATGAACTATTGAAGAATAACTAACAATACAAACTATAAGTTAGTACTGCTAGTATACGAATGAAGGTACTGCTGCATTTATAACTGCTTTAGAATATATGTATTAAGGATAAGTATGGAATAGATCTTTTGTATATCACAATTAGTTAGAAATATACGGTAGAATACTTATTTTGTAAAGGACTCCTTAAGTCTATAAAAGGAGATCCTAGGTTAGATGTTATATACATCAGCTGAATACATTGTTAAGATTCAAGGTCTTTGTAACCCTAGTGATATTGAGATCACTCATATTATTATTTAATAATATTGAATCATTTCAAGCTAAACATTGTGCTCATTGTTCATACTGCAATACTGTTACATCAAGCAAACTCTTCTAAGTATTGTTAAGTAGATTCCACATACTTAACAATATAACCTCAAAGTATCTTAAACACATCATAAAGGAGTAACATCCTAAGTGTTTGAAATCCTCTCATTCATTGATAGACAAACATCAAGGACATAGTCCTTGTATTTTGAACCATAATCATAAATGCAAGAGCTTAAAAAACTGCCACTAAAGAAAGCATTTATGCGAATCTAAGTCAACTACTTTATCAAAAGGAAATGTAAACCTGATGACTGATCATCAAGGACTGAGTTCACAACAAAAGGTTGAAGAATCTGAGTATTGGCATCAGAAAGTGGCTTGAAAAGAACAAACATCAGGGACACAGTCCTTGATCATGAAGGAAATGGTTCTAACAAACAAGCTGAAGTAGAAACTCCAGCTACATCAACAAAGAATCTGATCGAACTAGTTTTATGTTTTCATTCTTTGTTGTAAATTAGTCTGTAAGAAGAAGCCATTATGCTCACTTACAACTGATAAACACTTAGGATACCTGTATAAGTGATGAGCAATCTCACACTAAAATCTTAACGTAAAAATGTCCTAAGTGTAGAATTAAAACCCTGAGTGAAAATGCTCCGAAAGTCATCTTCAAAGAAAGGTTATCAATGAAAGAATCATCACCACCTGAGGATAGAGCTCGGACAAAGTGAAGATCAATACCAAGATCAAGATGGCATCTTGAAGCTAGGAAGCTGCTTCAATCTCAACAATTGGTATAAAAAACATAGCGTAAAACAATAATTGTTTACTTTAACTATGTTGCAACTCAGAGTATAAGAAAAAGCAGTTATGCTCACTTATCTTTGATAAAATCTAACAAGTATCAAACAATATAATCAAAACAATAATCGTTTACTATACCTGTGTTGTAACTCAGAGTATAAGAAGAAGCCATTATGCTCACTTATCTATGATAAAACTCAGGCTATTTCTATATTCAAATATTTGACCTAAATGACCCTGACAAGTATTTGAACATAAAATAGAAAAGTCATTCACTAAAAATATCAGTGAGCATTTCTCTCTCTGATTCATCAGGGAGTATGTTACTCTCTGATATAGGGAGAAGCTCAAATTGCATGTTTCATAAAACATCAAAGACCAACTGAAGATGCACTTTACCTTACTAAAGCAGAATCAGTAAGGAAAGTATCTGAGCAACATCAGGGACACTGAGATTTGACAAATGTCTCAGTATCCCTGACCACCTTTCTCATGAGATAATGAACACCTCACCTAACTGTAGAAGAAACTAACTGATCAAGAAGTCTCGCTACTGGTAGAATCAGCGAGCAACTTCATCAAGGTTCAAGATCCAGAGATATTATTAATGAGTCTAAGATTACGTGAAGAACAGTTCAAGAAGATAAAATTAGCAAGCAGCTCCAACAAATGTTCAAGTCTTAGATATCATCAAAATTTACTTGTAAACTTACTAATGCATGTCAGCCAGTATGTACAAGGAACTTTAACTCAAGTATAAAGGATCATCAAGGGCAATAATACCTTGATGATCTATCAGCTCTTTGAATAGACCAACAAAACACAACTGTTGGGAATTAAATGAAAGGGACTTAGTACTGCTGGGAGAATTACACTAACAGTACAAACTGTTAGTGTATAACTGAAGACTGCTGAAGAAACAACTAACAGTACAAACTGTCAAGTTAGTACTGCTAGTTGTGAAGAAGGTACTGCTACATGGACAACGGTTTAGAAGATATGTATTAAGGATAAGTATGGAATAGATCTTTTGTATATCACATTTAGTCAGAAATATATGGTAGGATACTTATCTTGTAAACGACTCTTTAAGTCTATAAAAGGAGATCCTAGGTTATATGAGTCATACATCAGTCGAGTACATTGTTAAGATTCAAGGTCTTTGTAACCCTAGTGATATTTAGATCACTCGTAGTATCATTGAATAATATTGGATCGTTTGAAGTTAAACTTTTTGTGTTCACTGTTCATACAAACATTACTGTTCCATCAAGCGAACCAAAACTCCTCCAAGTATTGTTAAGTAGATTTCGCATACTTAACAGTATAACCTCAAAGTATCAAAAACACATCATAAGGGAGTAATATCCTAAGTGTTTTATAATCCTCTCAAGTGGTATCAGTCCTAGGTTGATACTATTGATTTAGATGAGAAAGTAATGGACATGGAGACTACACAAACAAACATGGCTGCTAAATTGCCAATGCTAAAGCAAAACGAATTTGATATGTGGTGGCTTCGAATAGAATAGTACTTCCAAGTGCAGGACTACGCACTCTAGGAGATTATTGAAGATGGAAACTCTTTCAAACCCTCAACATCTACAACAACAGTTGATGGTAAAGAAGAGACTGTTGTGCAAACCTCTCCAGTAACTGTAGAAGAGAGGTTACCAAAGAAAAACGATGTCAAGGCTAGGAGCTTGCTAATGATGACAATTCCCAATGATCAGCTTCTAAACTTTAGCAAATACAGGGATACAAAGTCCTTGTTTGAGGCAATCACTGCTAGATATGGTGGGAATGAAGCCACCAAGAAGACCCAGAAGACTCTATTAAAGCAGAATTTTGAAAACTTTACTGCAACCAGTAATGAGTCTTTGGATCACATGTTTAATAGGCTGTAAAATATTGTTAGCCAACTTGTTGTTCTTGGTGTTGATATACCTCAGGAAGATCTGAACTCCAAGTTCTTGAGGAGTTTACCTGCAGAGTGAGCTATGCATGTGGTGGTCTGGAAGAATAAGCCAGACATTGACTCTATGAGCCTCAATAACTTATATAGCAACTGAAAGATTGTTGAGCAGGATGTAAAGAAGGATGGAGGTACTAGTTCAAGCACTGGGAATATGGCTTTTGTATCATCTCCCAGTAATTCAAGTCCAGTTGAAGAAAAGGTTGCTGTAGGAGTTAGTACTACTAACCCTAGTGTTAGTACTGCTAGTTCATCAAGCAGTACTACTGGTATCCTGAATGATTCTACCTATTGTGCTTTCCAAACAAACCAAAATGATGGATCAATGCTGACACATGAAGACCTCCAAGAGATTAATGATGATGACTTGGAGGAGATGGATCTCAAATGGCAGATTTCCCTTCTTAGCATGAGGGCTAAGAAATTCTACCAAAGAACTGGCAAGAAGATCACCATCAGCAGTAATGATACTGTTGGTTTTGACAAGTCCAAGGTAGTATGCTACAACTGTCATATGTTAGGGCATTTTTCAAGGGAATGCAGAAGACCTAGGCAGCAGGATAGCAGGTACAAGGGTTATGGAAGCGTGCCCAAGGCTATGGAGGATGCTGAGCCAACCACAAAGGCTATGGTGGCTATTGATGGAGTAGGCTTTGATTGGAGTTTCATGGCAGATGATAAGGAAGCACCTACTGAGATGGCACTTATGGCCTTCTCTGACTCTGAGGTACAATCTGCTAAAAGTTGTTCTAAAATATGCACTGCTCTAAAAGAATATGAAACACTATGATGAGCAGAGGATTGAACTAAACAAAACAAATTACAATTTGTCTAATCATAAGAGAGGTTTAGTAGTCCTAGAAGAACAAATAGTGCATTATGGAAACAATGAGTCTGCTTTTAGTGAGGATATAGCTGTTCTAAAGAGAGATTTGTCATTTAAGAATGCTGAGATAAATTTGGTAAAAGCTGAATTAGATAGAATCACTAAGGCAAAAGATAATATCCAGTTAACTGTAGACACTTTGGAATATGTATCAAAAGGTGTGAACAAAATCATAGAGTGTCAAATAGTTAATAATGCTAAGTCTGGGTTGGGGTATAAAACATGTCCACCTCCTCACATAGGAGTGCCTGCACCCCCAGGAATTGACCTAGAGCATACAGGTTTACCTGAGTTTCAACAACCTAAGTTAGAGTATGGTTGTAAGCCTAAAGAAAAAACAATTACTGATAAACCTGCAGAGACCGATGAGCCTTTTGGGAGTGCAAGTGACACCTCACTTGCTGAGGATAAGGTGTGTACTGATAGGAATTCAGATGCTCCAACTATTAAGGACTGGACATCTGATGATGAAGAAGATCAGGTTGTGGTAAAACCTGATGTGGTTAAAGTAGAAGGAACCAATGTTCCTAAGGTGGTTAATAATGAAACTGTTAAGCCTACAATAAATGTAAAACTAGTTAGGAAAACAATTAGGTATTGTGAGATATATAGGTCCACAGACAAGCCAAGAGGTAACCAGAGGAACTGGAATAACCTCAAGTCCAACCAACTAGGTGAAGACTTTGTTATGTATAGCAAGGCTTGTTTTGCTTGAGGTAGTTTTGACAACCTATAGGCTTTTTGTAATAACCATCAGGGAAGAAAGATGGTTACAGGAAACAACAGGGTAACTAGGAACATAAACTATAGGGTAAACTCTTAAAGGTCTCAAACTCACCCCAATGCTAATAGAATGACACCCAGGGCACTTTTCTTGAAGTCTGGCCACAAACTAATTAGTACTGCTAGACCAGCAGTTCATACTGCCAGACCATTTAAAACTATTTACCTTAGACCAGCGGTTTCAAGTGCAAAACCAACTTTCAAACATGCACAACAAACTGTTGAAAGGGCTTTTCATAATAAAGCAGTGGTTCAAAAACAAATTGGGAAACTAAAGGCTAAAACTGCAAAGCCAGCAGTTAGTACTGCTAGCCAAGCAGTTAGTACTGGTAACAATGCAAACACTGTTAGGGATAAGAGGGTTAATGCTGTTAAGGCCTTAGCATGTTGGGTATAGAGACCAATCAAACCCAATGGTGCATCAATTGTATTGAAAAGATTTGACTATATTGATGCACGAGGCAAACCCAAGTCAGTGATGGCTTGGGTACCCCAAGGAAATTAATTTCCTTATTTCATGTGTAGGGACATTCACTGGAAGATGATGAAGATTCAAGGTCTTTGTAACCCTTGTGATATTTAGATCACTCGTATTATCATTGAATAATATTGAATCATTTGAAGTTAAACTTTCTGTGTTCATTGTTCATACAAACATTACTGTTCCATCAAGCAAACCAAAACTCTTCTAAGTATTATTAAATAGATTCCGCATACTTAATAGTATAACCTCAAAGTATCACAAACATAACATAAGGGAGTAAGATCCTAAGTGTTTTATAATCCTATCAAGAAGACCTTTGGAGTAGTCTACACTAAGCTAGTTTTAAAGGTGAAAAAATTAGAGAAAACAGTCAAGACACTTCAAAGGAAAAGATCAGCACAAGTGGTGGAATCAACAAGTTCATCTTCTTCATCAAGCTCATCAGATGATCAGGGAAGAGATGAAGGTGAGGAGTCTTCCAAACAGGGGAGGAAGATTGCCCAGATAGATCAAGATCCTGACATTTCTTTGGTTCAAGAGGAGTATGACACTCAGGGGAGGCAAGAGAAACAAATGGATCAAGTTACTGGTGACTTTACTCAAGGTACTGGTAGTGCATTTCAAGGTACTGCTAGTATTCCAGATCAAGGTACTGCTGGTTCACAAGGTACTGCTATTGCAGTATATACAAAAAGACCAAGGATTTCAAGAGCAGACAAGGGCAAGGCAATAATGACAGAAGAAGAACCATCTTCTCAGAAGCTATCCAAGAAGGAACAAGTTCAGATGACCCTTGATGAAGAATTAGCTCAGAAGTTTCGTGAAGAGGAATTAGCAAGGGTAGAAGATGAAGAAAGGATGGCAACATTTATGGTTGAATACAAGTATCAGACTGAAGAAGAACATACAACTGCTCAGGTTCTTGCAGATCAGAAGTTAGCTGAAAAGCTACAAGAAGAAGAAAGGTCTAAGTTCACCACAAAAGAGCAAGAATCAGCACTTGATGATCTGTTGCAGGAGATCAGAAAGAAGCAAACTAAAAAGAAAGCTTATCAGAAGAAACCTCCTTCAAGAAGTGAACAATTAAGATATATGAAGAATTACTTGAAGCATCAAGACACCTGGAAAGAAGAGCATTTCAAACATAGGTCTTATAAAGAGATTCAAAGGATCTACATTGATACACATAGAAGGATGCAGATGTTTCTTAGAGGTAATCTTGAAAGAAGTAAAGGAATAGGAGAAAAGAAGAGCAATTGGAATCTGAGGAATCCAAGAAGCTAAAGAAAGATGAAGAAAAGACTGATGAACCAGTTGAGGAAGAATCAACTGAGGAAGAGGAAGAAACTTTGACAGATGAACAGATCCATGGAATGATGGTGGTTATCCCAGAAGCTTTAAATGTTGATCCCATTCAAGCCAAGCATCCTATAATAGATTGGGAAGTGTACTCAGATGGTAGAATCAAGGGATGGAAGATCATCAGAGTAGGTGGAAAGTCTGAAGTCCATAAGTTCTTTGAAGACATAATAAAAGCCTTTGACAGAGAAGATTTGGATAAGCTGTGGAGCTTAGTTCAAGAAAGGTTTAGATCTGCAGATCCTACAGATGATAAGGACAAAGAATTATGAGTTGAGCTTAAAAGACTATATGAGCCAGATGTAAATGATTCACTATGGAGATTCCAAGCTCATGATTTATTTACTACTTGGAGGTTATTTGATAACTGCGGTGTTCATCAGGTTTCTACTAAACCAGGAGTAGAAGTTTACATGCTAGTGGAGAAGAAATATCCACTTAGGGCAGGAATCTTGATTGTTATGCTAGCTTCCAAACTCAAAGTAGAAGAAGACTCAAAATGGCAAGGGAGTTAGTAAGAAAAATCTATCAGCAGGCAGAAGACATAAAGTCCAGAAGATAGTGTTTGGAAGAGTTCTCACAATCCACATTTAATTCAGAAAAAACTTGATGATTTAGGGTAAATCACAAGTTTAGGGGAGGATTGTTGGGAATTAAATGAAAGGGACTTAGTACTGCTGGTAGAATTACACAAATAGTACAAACTATTAGTGTATAACTGAAGACTGCTGAAGAAACAACTAACAGTACAAACTGTCAAGTTAGTACTGCTAGTTGTGAAGAAGGTACTGCTGCATGGATAATGGTTTAGAAGATATGTATTAAGTATAAGTATGGAATAGATCTTTTGTATATCACAATTAGTTAGAAATATACGGTAGGATACTTATCTTGTAAAGGACTCCTTAAGTTTATAAAAGGAGATCCTAGGTTATATGAGTCATACATCAGTCGAGTACATTGTTAAGATTCAAGGTCTTTGTAACCCTAGTGATATTTAGATCACTCGTATTATCATTGAATAATATTGAATCATTTGAAATTAAACTTTCTGTGTTCATTGTTCATACAAACATTACTGTTCCATCAAGCAAACCAAAACTCTTCTAAGTATTGTTAAGTAGATTCCGCATACTTAACAGTATAACCTCAAAGTATCACAAACACATCATAAGGGAGTAATATCCTAAGTGTTTTATAATCCTCTCAACAACTCTTGTGCTCTGATAGTTAGGTGGGATTTTAAAAACACATTTAAGCGAGAAAACCCTTGGGAAGATAACCATTCCTCATTCCCAAGACACTAAAGTGGCTCACCGGTACGCGTTATTTAAACTCCGGTAAACCAAAAGGACATTAAAGCTAGAAGACTAGGCACGTGCCTATCTATGACTAGTTGGCCAAATCACTATTACCATGTGAAGAAATAGTAACTTCCCCGCTATAAATATCCGTTTCAACAAAGTGAATGGTGGGCATTCAAAGAGAGTGAGAAGTGAGAATTCCACACAAAGTGTAATACAAAAGTGTTATAGTGTTAGAATCGTCAACACTTAGAATTCAAGCTTAGCTTGAATCTTTGTGATTTCAATTTGTCACTCAACGGGGATCGCCTTCTGTAACTTTCCCCTTGAAAAGCCACCCAAGTGTTATTACTATGTCAAAGTGGGTTCTTGAGTAACCTTGTAATTTTGCCCATCGGTTATCGTAAACACGTTCTTCTATCAATGTCTAAACGTCACTTGTTTATGATTATTTTGTTAATTCATGAGTTGCTCAAGTTGATTTGGACCAACACAAGTCAAAAGACTTGATTAAAATTTAATTTCCAAAGTAATTTAGACAACGAGTATTTATAAATCTTATAAATACTCATATAAAATAACATAAAATAAGCGAATAACATAGGATAAATGATGGCAATAAAATGTACTTATTTGATATCATCAAATATCCCACCACTTGAACTTTACTTGTCCTCAAGTAAACCTTAGATTTAAAATTATGAAAATGTATCCTAAATACAGCTTAGGATTTATTTTTTATAGTTTTAAGCACTCATTCATTTTAATCATAATTGCACAACCAAACACCTCACGAAGTAGGAAAATGAAATCACTCAAATCACTCAACTAATCTATGTGATAACATTTAAGTAATTCGCTCAATTGCTCGGTCGTGACGAGTATTCTATCATAAGCTTGGCAAGGATACACATCTCCACCACTAAAGCCAAGGAGTGACAAGTCTAAAGTGGTAAATTAGGTTATGATAAGGCTTAAGGGTTAAACCTAGCTTTGTTTAAACATCTCCTACACAAACTTAGTAGCTCGCTGGCGCGAGTCCTCGATTCCTCAAACAACGGATGGTCACTAGTGTGTATCTCGGTTCGCTGGCGCGTTATTTTCATAACGGATGGTCACCAAGATATACTCTAGATTGCTGGCGCGTTATTCGATTAGTCTAAAACTCGGATGGTCACTACCTTATTCATGCTTTTGACATTCTCACTTAGCCGTTATCATATTCGGATGCTCGAAAGCTAACAACGAATATAGCAACTTGGTAAAAGGGTAAGGATAACAATTGGGAAATAATTGGTGTTAAATAAAATAAACAAGACAAATAGATTAAGTCCTAACAAGTGTGGTTAATCACTTCCCAACCATCCCATGAATAAGACACAAATCATTAAATAACTCACGCTTTAACACCGAAACTCACGCTTTAACACAGAAACTCACGCTTTAGTAGGTAGACATGAATTAAACTCAATAATATCTCATTCAGAGAATAAACCTTAGTTGGCGTTCCGATAACGGCCAACTCCCTTGCAATCCATAAATATAAAACAACAAGTAGTAGCGATATCTCTACTAGTACATAACTTTACATTGTTGGTTTAAAGAACTTATGAACTTCTTCTTTCTTTTTCTTTTCTATTTTTTCATTTTTTTTTATTTTATTTTTTTAAGAAACCAAATAAAATGGTGTAAAATTTCACCACATAACTATCACAATCAATCTGGATAATTTTTCTCCATACTTTTCATAACTTCAGACATAAAGGTAATAGTGAAAGTAGTAAACACATGAAAATCAAAAATACAATTTCTACTTTCACTCCATTGCATTGTGCAATTCCCGACCTAACAAAAGGTAATAATTATGCACACGAACATAGGAAATGTAGGGAATACACACTTTACCAAAAGCGACTAACCATGGACTTAAATCTACAGGCTAGGCTAAAGTGTAAGGGTGTAACGAAACAATTTAAATTGGTGTAAGAAACGAAAGGAATGGCTTTGAGGGTTTTTCTAGGGGTATCTTATTCTAATAATGAGAGTAACAAAGGGTTTATCATGGAGATTAACTAACCCGTGTAGTTAGTTAATATAACACAACATATATAGGCTATTTGGGTGTAATTCTAGAAATTTACCAAGTTAGACAAGTCACTCCAATTATATCAATAATACTCATTATGGTGGTCTTGAATAGTACACAAGCCAAGTTATAAAGTTTACTACAAGTCACTGGCACACTCATATATTTGTGGAATTTGGGTAAAATATTGGGAAATGGATAAGGCTTAATTCTCACAATTTGGAAATAAGGGTTATTTGTGCGGTAATGCAACTTAGATTTAACAAAAACATGCTAGAAAAATCTTAAATTTAAGCATATTAAGCAAATATTTGAAAAATAAGGACAACTGACGTTCTAATTCTCCACACCCCACTTAAGATAAACAACGTCCTCGTTGTTTAAAATTAAAATTAAAAACAGGAAATAGAAAGAATTAGAACGGAAAACTCCCCTGAGATTTGCTCGGTACGATTCTTCATTATACGTTTGTAAGCAACTTTTTATTTTCTATGCGTAATCGTTCAAGCCTCCATGAATGGCTCGTGACACACCGAAAATTTAGAACATATGTTGATTCAGGATTTTTGACCAGGTTTTAATATTTATAGTTGTCTCGTCTACCTATGGTATACCTTGTGAAATCACGGGTAGTGTACCCGGTCGTGTGTAGTGTAGTATTTGGTAAAGCCGAGGTCGTCCCAAGAGCTATGTGTATCTGGATTCTAACTTAAGACAATGTCACGTTTTAAAGTAGTTTATGATTTATTTGATTAATTAAACTAATAAACAGAAATGAAATGCGGAAATTAAATAGATTTGAATGTAGTAGGGAGAAAGTGTACTTGCCTAGTTGTTCATCCTATATTGCTACGACTATGTTTTCTAATTAAGCTTTCTATCGCTTCAAGTGGGGCATAAGATTCACGAGGCTCCTTTGGTTAGTTCGTCTAGCCTATCTTCCTATGTAGGAACGAACACCTTGATAGATCTTATGAGCTGGTTAAGATCAATAGAATGTTTATGTAATCACAAACAAACTAAGAGAAACTCTGACAATAAAATTAATGTTTACGCGGAATATAAACACTAAAGTTGAAAGAAGAATTACTAATTACTCTTGATCCTCTATGGATCTTTCATTCACTAATGAAATTGTTTTTCAATGTTATTCCAATACACACAGCCGTCTGTTTCTTATATACTATTAGAAACCCTAAAACGGTTCATTACCAGAAGATATGCCCTATCACTTCCTAATATAACTCATGCATATCCTCACCATCTAATAATACGGAAACAAAATAACTACCAGACTTAACGTTTACATTACAAGACTTAATAATAACTACCAGACTTAACATTTACATTACAAGACTTAACCTGAACCAGACTTAATAATGTAAACTACCAGGCTTAACTTAAGTCTGTTCTTCATTAAGTCTTCTTCGAACCTTGTGATAATTCTTAACAATCCTCCCCTAACTTGATCTTCATGTTCCATGAACTTCAAGTTCCTTCTGTGTAAGCTCTTGAGGATTAAACTTTAAACACTTGGAATTATCTTGATCTGCAAATGACTTTAAATCTGCAAATTTGATTCTTTATGCAACAACTTGATCTTTTCACCATCTGATATGCCATCCACTTGATCGTTCCAGCAACCATGACATTTTGTACATCAATTCCTGTTAAGTTTCAAATCTATTCTCATCACTTCCAGGTGTGGTAACACCTGTGAGAGGTGAATCATTGAAAATTAATGGATTTGATGTCTCTTTACCAATAGCCATCACTACTGGAGTAGCCAAATGTTTTGGTGTGTAAGACCATGGTACATTGATAACCATATGATTTTAAGTAAATCATCAACTATAAACGGATTTGAGTTGTCTTTACCTGTAGCCGTTTGCTCAGGACTAGCCAATTCTTGGGTTGAAGATAACCTTTGGTGAATTGATTGCCAAATATGGTTTTTCACTGCCTTTACCACAAGCCATATACATGTGGGCTAGCCAATTCTTTGGAAACCCAAAAGGGTAAAATTCATGGTGAATTGAAAACCATTTCAACTCTTAGTTGTTAAGCATGGGTGAGTAGAAGTACCCTAATAGTTTTGAGCAAACTATCACAGCTATCAACGGATTTGAGAATCACACCAGATCCGTACCCTCATGGTGAGTCAACTCTTTCTTGTCGGTTAGACATGGTGAGATGATTACCATTTATTGTGTTGTTAAAAACCAACATTGTACCTGCACAAAAGTTAGTATACAAGTTTTTTTTTTTTTTTTTTTTTTTTTTTTTTTTTTTTTTTTTTTTTTTTTTTTTTTATCAAAAACAACACAATTCGAAGCAACCAGCAGAAATAGTGTTACCAGCAGGAACTGGAACACTACCAGCAGGAATGACAACTGCACTACCAGCAGGAATGATGCAAGCGTAGCAGCAGAATCAAAAAAAAAAACCGTACTGACACCAGCTACAACATGCTACTGGCTTTAAATCATTGTACCAAGCGCATCACTTCTTGACCCACAATTAAATAATGATTCGATCCATAAACAATTTAGCCGCACATGTTTGACCAATTAAAATCAGTCAATTAAAATGCAAACAGACTTAACCCTACTTGTAGCATTCAACCAATTAAAATCATCCACAATTGGATAAATTGAAGGACGAGGTCAACCAATCAGCTGCAGTTAACCACAAGCGACAAACAATTGCATCTATCCACTTTCTCGTATATCAGCCCCATAAAAGAATCAGTAATTGATCAATATAATATTCAACAGCAGCAACCACTCACTTAATAAAAGGAAGACAAATTCAACAGCATCATTATTTTAGTTAGAGAACACAAAACAAACTAAAAAAAAAAAATGTTAGTTAGCAAAAAATATACGACAATAAGCCTCCCCTCAATTCCAGCAAGATTTAGACCATGTAGATTGATGAGATCCACCATTGTCCTTGGACCCCATTTTCATATAGTGACTATTGTGTCTCCAAGGCCAACCTCCTGTGTACTGAACATCATGATCCCATCTTTGCCCCCCCCCCTCCACATACATTGGGTCATAATAACCAAACCTATAATCATTTTGAAAGAAAGTACTTGTAGGTCTGTAGAAAGGTCCAGCAGTATTTCTTTTCCAACCAGCAGAATTAGTTCTACCAGCTGGAGCTGACTTACCAGCAGGAACAGCTGTAGGTCTAAAAGGCCTACCAGCAGGAACAGGTGCTGGTCGTTTTGCATTACCAGTAGGAAATGCATTTGCCTTAGGGACAAATGGGGGTATTTTCTCTACATTTTTCCAGACAGATTTAGGTTGTGGTTGTTTGACACAAGTATTCATTTTACTCTTATAGTAATTACAATCTTTAATGAGGTGAGAGTAACTGCCACAAACAAAACATGATTTCCATTTAAAGATTTTGTTCTTTTCATGTCTTGTTTTATTACACACAAAAGTATCACTACCAGTACTTGAAGGTGAATTGATTTTAACAGAATTAAGTTAATTAGTGTCAAGAGAAGCTATTTTAGAAATAGAGGTATCATCAGTCACTTTTGTGGATAAATCATCAGACCTGTGAGTGACAGACTTATCATTTGAATCACATGAGGTATAGTCATCAGACTTAGGCTCAGAGGACTTGTCACTGTTGACACAAGGGACAAAATCATCAGTGTTACCATCTGAATCAGATAAGTCATTTGAATTTTTCCCATATTTCATGTGTGATTCATCCAAGTCAATGTCAAGTTCTGAATGGATAGGGACAGGCTTAAACACTCCTCTTATAGGTGGAGGAACAGTATGCATTTCTCCTTCCTTAACAAACTTAACAGGAATTTGATAGTCTACAGGTTCAGGGTCAAAAACACTATACTCATTAGGATCATAAACTTGATCTGGCCCTATATAGTCTCCAAACCCTAAACCAAATTTAGATTTCACAGAAATGGAACTATCAATTAACTTGTTTAGGTTTTTAGATGTTTCTTTCCATTTATCAAACCTAGCCAAGGTATTTTCAAGCTTAGTCTATAAGTCTTGTTTTTCTAAAACCATCTTAGAATTTTGAGACTCAGAATATTTAAGCTCACTAGTGGTGATTTGTAAATCTCTTTCCAAAACCCTAATTTTCTATTCATATGCTAACTGATTATTTTCATGCCAAGCTTTTTGTTTTTCCAAAGTTTTAAGACCCTTTTTATAAGCTTGAACTTCAACAAACAGTTTATTATACTCAGGCTCCATTTCATCATATTCTTTCTTAAGTAGAGCATATAAATCATGACAACCAAAATGACACTTTTGTACCTGAGATGAGAAACTCATCAAACCAAATTCCTCAGCCACAGAGATCTTGACCTCCTGGAACTCCTGCTTGAGCATGGACTTCCTAATCTTCTTGGACTCATCATTCCCTCCATATTTAGCTTTTACTGCAAGCTAGATTTCCCCAGCATCATACAGGTGATGAAAGTCACCCATGTGATCTTCTCGGAGAGCTTGAAGGAAAAGAGTTCTTGCCTTGGTCTCCCTTTGTACAGCAACCTGCTCCTCAGTTGATACAGGTGGAAGTATGATAATGTTCCCTTTCTGATCTCTCCCAATATTCTTCTTGCTGTTCCCATTAAGGATAACATTCCACAGGTTATGATCTCTGTTGGAGATCCATTGTTTTACCTTCATAGCCCATTTCTCATATTCATCTGTTCTGGATGTGGTCATTGTATGAGAGTTTAAGATTTTTGTCAGAAAAGGTTTCTTCTTTGACACAAACAACAAAACTGCTTACAGACCAGAATCAATTCCACACTGACCAAAATTAATCCACCAATCAATAAGCACCAAGTGACAACAACCCACTTGACCAATAATCTTCAATTCGAGTCAATAATAGCTGCTTCACAATAAATTGTAAACGACAAACAGAATCATAAGCGACAAGCAAGAATTTAGAATAGCAGCATCAAACCCACGTGATATATAGTCAACATCACAAGCGAATTCAATATTATTATCCTTGACAAATCAATACAGTCACCGTCCCACAATCGAATATTAAGATAAAAACTCAATCGAATCAAAATCCCAGTCCACAGTGTGTATTATCTTTAATTCTTCCACTGACACGCCAAGATTCAAACTCGACCAATTAATTCACATAAGCGACAAAAACACTTTCACCGACAACCAATTAATGAGTATGAGATAATTAATTTTACCGCCCCACAATTGCAATACACCAATCAGATCTGCTCTTAGCGACAAAATAAAATTAAATACGATTACCTCAAAGCCAACCGAATGATTTACCAGATCTGCTTCTGTTCTTTGAATCTGTTCTTCTTTCACAGAGTCTCTAACCAGTCTCTGATACCACTTGTAGGATCGAACACCTTGATAGATCTTATGAGCCGGTTAAGATCAATAGAATGTTTATGTAATCACAAACAAACTAAGAGAAACTCTGACAATAAAATTAATGTTTTCGCGGAATATAAACACTAAAGTTGAAAGAAGAATTACTAATAACTCTTGATCCTCTATGGATCTTTGATTCACTAATGAAATTATTTTTCAATGTTATTCCAATACACACAGCCGTCTGTTTCTTATATACTATTAGAAACCCTAAAACGGCTCATTACCAAAAGATATGCCCTATCACTTCCTAATATAACTCATGCATATCCTCACCATCTAATAATATGGAAACAAAATAACTACCAGACTTAACGTTTACATTACAAGACTTAATAATAACTACCAGACTTAACATTTACATTACAAGACTTAACCTGAACCAGACTTAATAATGTAAACTACCAGACTCAACTTAAGTCTGTTCTTCATTAAGTCTTCTTCGAACCTTGTGATAATTCCCAACATCCTAGAATCCTAATAGGACACCAAAGGTCTGTATCCTTATAGCTGTCAAAGCTTACAGGTAGACTAGTTTGAGTCATTAAGTGTCACTACATGCTAGCTTAATTCTTTGTGTGATCTGGCCTCTCGAATCTTAGACCACACATCTAATTTTTTAAGTTCAACTAACCCGGAGGGTGATCCTTTGGTCAATTCGCACACAAGGTATTTGGTAGTCCTTTTGTCAATTCTTACCAACCCTCGCAACCTACTACTCTAGGGTCCTTTTGGTCAATTCGCCTAGTGTAATACGTACAACCGGTCTTCAAAACTACCGAAACTATAGGATCTATCGAATAACTAAGCATACACACACTAGAAGCAATAATTAAAGCACGAAAACATAATCAAAGTAATAAAGGAATCATAACTAGACTAGCACCAAAGGTGCTTAGCCTAATATAATGTAAATTAGACAAACAATAATGAATAAAACATAGATTGAATTAAACATAGTATTCGATACAAATTACTAGATGTATAACTAATAAAAATGATGACTGCAAGTGAATTCTCCCTTGAAAGATGGCTTGAAACTGCTGCAAATTGCCCTGGAGTGGTGCCCTAATCGACCCCTAGGAGAGGGGGGGAAGAGATATTAAAAAGTGGTAAAATAGGGCTGTATTTATAGGCCCCGACAAGGTTACGGCGTAACCTCTAGGGTTAATTATGCCGTAACTTATTACGACGCAAAGAAATTCGCCAGATCTTGAAAAGTTACGCCGTAACCAAATCGATTCGGTTACGGCGTAATCAAATATTAGTTACGGCCTAACTAATAGTCTTCGTACTTTTATTTGCCTTCCCTTTTGAAACTACCATGAACTTGTCCGTATTTAAACCCTGAAGTAGCGCATGGTTTCTGTGACAACCCGTAATTTCAGGTCATTTTCCAAACCTCGACAAGTAACTATTCATCATTTACTATTCACCAATCACTATTCATTATTTTTTAAGTCAGTTTGAGACTTTGAGAAGTTTTCAAAAAATTTACTATTCACAAAACACTATTCATTCTCGAAGGGAAATCACTATCCATGATTATCATTCATCATTACGTAAACTAGGTTTACGGGCATTCAAATGCGCGTAACCATTATGGTTTAGTTGCGTATTCATGCATCATAAGTAAGGACACATCATATAGACTAGAGTAGTAAACATATCATCAGTAACATCATCATCATATTAGGTCATGCACGGGTTTGTGTGATTTTCATTAACGTATGTTTAATTATTTAATATACGTTACCACACAGTCATTACTACTATCAATATACCCGACACTCTCGTCAGTGATCATAACATATTTTTTTATACTCATTATAATGATATAAAGTATATATTATTAATTTACCCGGTGTTTTTAATTCAATAGCTATATTTTTCGTAAAAGCTTATAACTCCGTCGTTTTGCGAATTTTCAACCCGATAACTATTCTAACACCCGATTCTTGCAAGGAATATGATTTTACAATTTTTACAACTTCGTCGTATTTTATTCTAACTCGTCAAGATTTATTTCTAGTTAACTCGGTACACGATAACACCTAATGTATGCTTAAAACAAACTAATACTTAACAAGCGGGGGACAAGAGTTTTAATTAGCCATATTCTTCTTCCTTTACCCATGTGTGCCACCCCCCCTAGCTCCCTAAAACATCACTTGTATATTTGAGAACTTGGACTAACATTAATGCATAAGAATATATGTCTAGTGATTTAATTTCACAAACACATACATACACAAATCAACTAGCCACAAAGATCAAAACTCTTTCTTTTTCCTCTCCTTTGGATCGGCCACACCAAGAACACAAAGGGAAATCCATAAATTTTTCAAGAACAAGTGATCATCTAGTCTCATTTTCACTCCTTGTTAGGATTTTGAAATAAAAATCCCAATGTTTCTTACATAATCATCTCCAAAACTCTTCAAATCATCAAGTAAGCTTCAAGTAAACTTTTTAATCCTTTCATACTTTCATTTAATGTATTTTGTTGTGCTAGCAACTAATCATGCAAATATATACATGTTGCATACCACTTAATTTTTAATCTTTCATTTTTTAACATAGATCTATGGATAATTAGTGTAATCTCATGAAATCTGTCACACCCCCAAATTACGTGACTTGTAGCGGAATGAAGCATTCAAGGGCGTGACTGATCATAGCACCACAGTACAGTTATATTGAACGACCTAAAGTGTCGTTTAGAAAATACATCGTTTGATTATTTAAAACATTCAGAGTTTACAAAGTTTAGGTCCCATAAGACGAAACAAGTTTTCAGAAATCAAGTTCATAGAATTCAAACGATAGGTAAGTGCATAAAATATAAAGTGAGACGCGTCGACTCCGCGACTCCATGCATGTCCTTATGCAAGCCAACATGCGATACCTTAATTACCTGAAAATACATTGCTAAAAATGGTCAACAATAATGTTGGTGAGTTCATAGGTTTATGTAAATAAAATGTTATACGGAAACCACAAGTATAAAGTATATGACAAAACAATGCCACATAAAAATGATACATTAGCTCTTAAGCTAATGACCCCGAAGCTAGACTAAAATGAAATGCCCCAACTGTGTGTTTTGCCAGTCACTCTGATATGATAGAAATGAAATGCGTTCGTATGACTAGTTGGTGCTACCAACCCGAACGGAGGAGTCACCCTCAATAGATCTATTCACTCACTCTCGCTTGCTCACAATTAACGGTTCATGATAATTAAAGGGACTTTAATATGGGAAAATGATGTAACTTAAGCAATGTAATGAGTTTGATACTTTGGTCCGTATGAAAAATGGTGCAATGTATTCTCCCCCGAGAGTTTAGAAATCAAATAATAAATTTAAAACGGGGCTATGAAAGCTCACCTGATATGATAGCAACAATGATAATAGTGGATGTGATGAAATGTGTCTCGGTCGCTAACCGTAACCTATTATGAATGATATATCTAATGTACGTCATGAATTTACGCAACACATGCAAATACGTATTTTATCAATACCACTTGTAAATTTTGAAAATAACGTTTATCGACGAAAAATACATTTTTGACTTCTCGTTAAGTTATAAACTACTTTTCGTGTAAATATGTTGAAACGGTACTCCACGATCCTCGTTTGGTGGTTTATTGGTAAGTATAATGTTTTCGTCGCAAAAATAACACTTTTCATTACTTGTGAAAATAGGTCCAAAATGGCCTCGCAAAACTAGTTGTGAAATATTGTACGTTAAGGATTAGTGATAAAACTCGACGTTTTTGAAAACCTTGCAACATAATCTTAATGTCGTTTCACTTGACGTTTGATCAAACGCGCCTCGATCATATAGAAAATCGGCTATCAACTTAGTGTCTTGTAAAAATACTAGTTTCTATACTAGACTTTATTTTCTATATAATGCTGTCAAATAGTTTTATGAATCGCCGGCTTCAAACGTGTATATCTCGGTCGTTATAAGCTCGTTTGCCACGTTCTTTATATCCACGGGTTCGTACAAATATGAACTAACATATTTTCAGTAGGTCGGCTCGTCTAGGTCACGTCTAACGTCTCTTTTTGTCCCTTGAAGTTCGGAAAAACAGCAAGCTATTTTCAGAAAATAGTTTTTCGTCGCACAACTTAGAAAAATCATATCTCCTTCGTTATAAGTCGGTTTTTACTCATTTCGGCGGCCACGGTTTCGTTTTTGAAATTATTTTCTAAATATGAAGGCCAAAATACTCCAAGTGTTACTGATTTTTCCAGATTTTACATTTTTGGACAGACCCTTTTCTATTGTGCTAAAAACTCATTTTCATGGTTCAAGACTTGATCATACCACTTCCAATCAACACCACAAGTACTCTAATCATACCATACACCTTCTTAAGGTGTCATGGGGTCCTAAAAATCACCAACCATAGTGGGTTTCATGAGAGTCTTACTAAAATGTATAGATCTAGTGTTTATAGTGAAAATGGACATCAAGTGGTATGTGTAACATGTATATTTGCATATCTAGTTAATAATATAACTTGAAAATTAATCAAATGGAAGTATGAAAAGATTAGAAAGATGATCTTGAAGCTTACTTGAATACTTGAGATGATTTGATGAGAACTATGTAAGAAACCTAGGGATTTTATCACAAAACCCTAACAAGGAGTGTAAATGAGCCTTGATTATGACTTGATCTTGGAAAAATTATGGATTGTTCTTGGTGATCTTGGTTTGGTCGAACAAAGAGGAAGAAAAAAGAGAGAATATGGAGCTTATTTTGCTAGTGAATTTGTGTAGTATGTGTTTTAGAAATTAAATCCAAACTAAGTATACTTGAAACATTAATTAGTTTTGTCTTACTAATCAAGTGTTTTGGAGAAATGAGAGAGCTAGGGGGGGGGGGGCGGCACATGTGGAAGAAAAGGGATGGATTTGATGTTAATTAAAGCTTGTGTCTCCATTTAATTAGAATTAGTTTAGTTTAGTGTATACATTAGGTGTTAACGGGTACCGGGTTAACTAGAAATAAATCGTTGATGAGTGTGTAAATACTCATCATTTTATGCCCATTTTAGACTATAAAAATACTGAAAACAACCAAATATACCAAATTATACAGCAAATACTCTTGGTTTGTGTTTTTATGTGTTTCAGGTACAAAAGGATTGAAAATGAGGCAAAACGGGCAAAAACCGAGCACAAGATTGGAAAGTCATGAAAAGCCGTAGCCGGGAAAGGAATTTACAAAGATGGACCACATTCATCTTCAAATTGTCAAACTTGGGCCCTTGGAAGTATTTTTCAGAAATTACAAGATTGGTCCCTGAAATTTCAGATTTGGCAAATTTGGTCCCTCAAAGTTAAAACAAGTCCAAATCAAATCCTTATCCCAATTTACCCTTTAACCCAAAATAAATAAAACCCAAAACAATAAACCCGGCCACAAACCCAAGCCCACTCCACAAAGCCTAAACAATTGACCCAACCCCATATTTTTGCTAAAAACGCGGTCAACTAAATAGTCAAAACCAACCCTTCTTCCCTATACCACTATCCCGCCTAAAAACCAAACCAGGATACCACCTTCACCTTCCTCCTGACAAACCCCTCCTACCCCATGCTTTTCACTGAAACACGCCTCCAACCCTCCCCCTACACTTGGCTACTCACACCAACCCTCTTCACGTGCTCTAAATACCAAATCCCACTTATTCCTGTTTTCCCGCCAAGATCCATATCAACGATTGAGATAGACTTAGCCCAATCCAAAGGGTGGGATTGAATCAGAAGAGAGAGATGAAGCTTATGGGATTGTTATTTAAATAGAAGAAGATAAAGAGAGAAGTTTGTCACTAGTTTTTAGACCATTTCGTAGTGTAAATTTAGTTTAAATCTGTTTTCTTAAATTATTGTAATTTAATTTTCAGTATTGGTTAACTTTTATTAGAATTATACTCGTTTGATTTTATTGCAATCCAAGTTTAATCTTCATTCAGTTCTAGTTCACAATAGTCAAAAAGTCAACGAATTGGTCAACTGCTTTTTAGCTTATTGTTAATGCTTCTTTGGTTCCTTGTTTTCTCAGTTAAACGAATGTCTTTTTAAGTTGTTAATTCTAGTTTGATCAAATTCAGTTTCCATTTCCAAATTTCCAAAAAAGTTCAAAATAGTCAACTTTAGTCAACTCTTAGTCAAACAGCTTATCAGCTTACTTTTTATACTTAATTACCTGTTTTTATTGTTTCTGCAATCTCATTATGGTATTTAATTCATTTGTGTTTGCTTCATATAGTCTTGCTTAGTTCATAGGTCAAAACAGTCAAAGATTAAGTAGTGTTTGGTTCAAGAGGGTAAAATGGGTCAGCTTGGTTCATCACTGTTCAAATACCATTGGTTCAGTTTTGGTTAGCTCTAATTTGGCCTAATTAGCTAATGTTAAGTTGATTGTTGCTGAATGGATGAGAAGTGCATGATCCCAGATGACTGTCCTAAGTTCTTTTTATCAGTTGCTCAGGTTAGTCTCCCCTGATGATTCTTGAATTTTAATGATGCTTTTGCAATTTTTAGTGATGTTAGTTTAAAGTTAGGAGTTGGTTTAGTATTAGTAGCATACTTGTTTTTCTTGACTCAATTTTAGTTTATAGGTATAAACCTGCATAAGCAGTTGTGCAGACTGCATCAGGTTTTTGGCCCCTATTCTAGTGCTTAATTTTGTTATTCTCAGCTTTTATCTTTTGTTTTTCAGTAGTTTGCTAGTTGTAGTATTAGATTTTGCAAAGTAGATCCCAGTGTTGAGCTTACTTGAGCTTATCCATAAGCTCAAAGTTTCCCCCTTTAGTCCTGATTTGCCCTGCACAGTTGTATGATTTTTAGCCATTTTATCTAGGTCCCAATTAAGGCAGCAATTGTTGATAAATTTTGGGCGTTTTAAGTTTTCTAGTAGCTTGTTATATGAGCTTTTAGTTCCTGCTTTTGGATTTCCCAAATAAGCTTATGCTTAGCTTATAGGACAGCTGCAAAACTGCTTCTCACCCTCTCATTTCTGCCTTAATTGAACCTGTGCAGCAGCTTAACTGCCTATTCCTAGTGCTTATTTAATCTCATTCAGTTGTTTTAAGCTTCAATTAGTATGTTCTTCCGATTCTGAGCTTTTGATAATTTTTAGAGTTTTTTAGCTTATTTTTGTGCTTATTGTAAACTGCTTATTGGCCCATTCTGCTTATTTGGGCTGAAATAAGTTCTGACTTTATTTTTCCTAGATTCCTAATATAATTTTAGATTTACTCAGAATTTTCCAAAGTCATTTACTATTTTTAAATCATTTAAATAGTTTAATTTAGTTTTTAATTCAAAATAAATAATTAAAAAGTCAAAAAAATATAATTTTTTTTTTCAAAATTTTCTTTTATTAATTAGAATGTAGGAAAATTAGTTTGGTTCCCATAGAGTTAATATTTCTTAGATTTTACTTTTAGGCTCGGGATTTCCCGGTTTAAACGTATTTTCAGTTTTCCTTTACGTTTTTAATTACGAGCACTTTAGATTATCGTTTTTCTTGTTTACTAAATCGTTTTTAATTAATGTTCACTTATTTTAGTTTAAAAACCCAAAATCACATCTTTTTCACTATTCATCACACGTTGCACGAATCGAGATCACGAATTCCATTCACGCCTTCGTTGGGGAAAACGACCCGGGTTACACATACTTCACTTGTGTTTCCTTGGACATAAATACGTGTTGATTCCAGCGAATCAATTTTTTGTGCCGCTGCCGGGGAAGGCTTGAAGTGAATTTTTGATTCCCGTTTTGTCGATCCGTGTTTTGAAGACCCTTCTCCCGAGAAGTTATCATTTTCTTCGTAAATATTTTCTTATAAAAAACCCAAAAAGATTTTCATTTCAAAATTTATTTTCCTTTTTCCCTTTGTGTTCTTCAAAATGTTTCTAAAAATCCAAAAATATTCTTCTTATCCCGTCTATTCGTTTAATTCTTTATCTCACCCTCTATCCGTTTAATTCTTTTATGTCTTCATCTTACCATTATGGTTGTGAATGGTGTGGGGGACCTCTAAATGGTGGAAATTGCCCCGGTTGTAGCATTGTAAATTCGGGAAACGGGTTTGTCTATGACCAAAATCCCTACAATGAAACAACCAATTTCCTTAACCAACCCCCGCACCATGAGATGGAAACATATTATTGTGAATATTGTGGAGGTCCGCATCAAGGTTTTGACTGTCAAACAAGGAACACGCTTATCTATGAGCAGGTTTCGTGTAACGATCAAAACTTTGGTTATGACCAATATCCATATGATTCACCGAGTCAGTCACAACAGTTTTACTGTTGTGAATTCTGTGGAGGTCCGCACTATAATTCTGATTGTCAAACGAGGAACTCGCTTGTCTATGAGCATGGCCATTGTGAAAATTATGATTATTCTTATCATGACCAACCTCCACAGTATCAAATGATTCAACCTCAGACTCAGCCATCTCCTCTGGATTTGGCTCTCAAAGATGTATTCCAAGAATTTCAAGATTTGAGGAATGCACTTAATGATTTGGCTGTTAGGCATACCCAAGAAGAGCGTCATGGTGAATCTATGGAAGATTTACTCGCCATAGAATGAGCAGCACACAATCGTTTCTTGTTTAATTAGGCTTGCATGCTCGATGACAAAGATGAAGACGAGGAGGAGAGTACTATTCCTTTTAGTGATATCATTTCTCAACTCCCTCAGTCTATTGCAATCACATCATTTTTACCATATATGAACTCCAAGGACTCTCGTATTATGGGGGATGAGCATCTTAGCACTATTCCTGAAAAGGAATCGGACGAATTCATAAAGTCTAGTGCTGAGAACCTTATCCCAATCCCAAGTGAGTCTGAGGATATATCGGACAATGAATGTGATTTGTCTATTTGTAGTGATCATCCTCTTGACACTACTGATGATTTTTTGGGGACGTTTTCTAACCCTCTTTTCAATTCAAATGATGATTTTTCCTCTAGTGATGACGAATCACTTTCTGATGAGGACGTTCAAAATGAAAGTCTCAAAGTCTATTCGAATTCTCTTTTTGAATTTGATGATGAGTACTTTTCTAGCAAAATAAATCCTCTCTTTGATGAAGAGTTAGAGAACGATGAGGTTAAGGAATCTATTATTCCTAAACTTGATGAAATAACCTCAATCCTTAATCCCGAGATTCAAAAGGACATTCTTTCTCCGACATATGTGACATTGCCCTTTGAGGATCGCCATTATATTGATTTCACATATGTCATTCGAGTTTTTCTACCTTTCTTCTCCTATAAGGTAGCTTGTCCTTCCATTCTCTCATTTGGGAGTGAGGACAAAGTTTTTGACCCCGACATCTCAATTTATCATTCTTTTGAGCCGGGTGTATCTCATCGGAGTGGAACTTTCAAGTACTTCAATGTTTATCCAAACATCTTGAATGAAAGTCCGATGGAGATTTTCTCTTCCACATGCTTCCCCAAGAACAAATGAATTCGGGGTCGAGTCAAGCTAGTGACTCGGTTAACAAAAACATTAGCATTTCATGGGTGACAACCCATGTTTCTGACTTCTTTCTATTTTCTAACACTAAGTGTGGGGGGATTCCTCTACTGTGCTTTGTTTGTGTGTTGTTTGCCCTTGTTTGCAGGTTTCCCTTAGATCGTGATGATTGATGCGCCTGTTTTCAATCCATCCGCCCAATATCCGACCTTGTTGCTAACGTTTATCTAGGGATATCTTTTCAACCTTTTTTGTGAAAAATGGAGATTTCTGTTCCACACTTGGCTAGTGGTATTACCTTTTTACGTTCTAAGTGGCGACATAATAGCCGGTACTTTGAATATTGAGGGCAATATTCAATTCTAAGTGTGGAGGGGGGGGGGAATTCTCGCGAATTTTGTCACATATGTACCTTCTAGTGCCCTAGTACCCCCGTTTTGTCCAAAATTTTAAAATTTTTTTTCGTTTTTAAATAAGAAAAAAGAAGTGTTTAGTCTTGATTAGGTTAGAACAAAGGGAATCCCGACTCTGCCAGAGTGTTGATCTGGCTGCTTCCTTAACGATTAGACTAAGGTTTTACAATATGTGCAAATGAAAATGCTAAGCGTAGAATAGTTGGTTTTCTTTAGAGCTTATATAAATAATCTATGGCTTTTCCTCCCAGGAGATAACTAATCCGACTTAATAAGTGCTTATTTTCAAACTTTTGAACACACAAAATCATTTTTTCATACGATTTTGAAAAATACTAGTTCAAAGCTTTATTTAAACTTCGGAACAAGCATATGTCATAATAATGCAAAATGAAAGTGATTCGTTGCTTGAAAATTGCAAAAGTTAAGTAATAAATAAATGTGCTAAAAAGCTAAGGTTCAAGATCGGCCCTTGGATCCTTATTTCCGGAAGGCGTTTAGGTCTTGGCTACCCTCTTACACCGGCCCTTGGGCCCTTAATTCTGAAAGGCGTTAAGGTCTTGGAACTCTCCGTTGTAACGGCCCTTGGATCCTTTATTCCAGGAAGGTGTAAGGTCTTGGTTCCCGTGAAATTCCGTTAGTTTATGTTGCACAAGTAAAAAAATAAAAATAAATAAATAAATAAATAAAAAATGAAAAATGATGAAAAAATGAAAAGAAAAAAAAAATGGAATGATATTGCAAAATGCAATAAAGTTTTGAAACTTGCTTGTTGTAAATTTTAAATCTATCTTTCAACTAGTATTAGTCAAAATCTTATAAAAACGTCGGTTTTTGTGATCAAAATTTTGAAAATCAAGCACATTCACCTAACTATAATAAATATGGGAGTGAAAAGTTAAGTCTCGACTTACATAGATTATTAGTATAAGTAGCGTTGGCATTTTACAAAAACGTTTGCACATTGATTTTAAACTTAGTTGGGAGTATAAAAAGAGGATGACGATATCAATTCCCTGGAGACACCCATTTTGTGTGAATCCCGTTCCATGATACGATTTTTGAAAATCAAGCATTTAATTTATTTTAGTTCTAGTTTAAATTTCTTGCTTTTTTATTAAAAAATCGAAACGGGGTATACTTGGTATTCTTTTGATCCTTTCTTTACTTCATATGATCGGATTGCTAGGGACTAGCAATAGCTTAGTGTGGGGGATTGATGAGTGTGTAAATACTCATCATTTTATGCCCATTTTAGACCATAAAAATACTGAAAACAACCAAATATACCAAATTATACTGCAAATATTCTTGGTTTGTGTTTTTATATGTTTCAGGTACAAAAGGATTGAAAACGAGGCAAAATAGGCAAAAACCGAGCACAAGATTGGAAAGTCGTAAAAAGCCGGAGCCGGGAAAGGAATTTACAAAGATGGACCACATTTATCTTTAAATTGTCAAACTTGGGCCCTTGGAAGTATTTTTCAGAAATTACAAGATTGGTCCCTGAAATTTCAGATTTGGCAAATTTGGTCCCTCAAAGTTAAAACAAGTCCAAATCAAATCCTTATCCCAATTTACCCTTTAACCCAAAATAAATAAAACCCAAAACACTAAACCCGGCCACAAACCCAAGCCCACTCCACAAAGCCCAAACAATTGACCCAACCCCGTATTTTTGCTAAAAACCCGGTCAACTAAATAGTCAAAACCATCCCTTCTTCCCTATACCACTATCCCGCCTAAAAACCAAACCAGGATACCACCTTCACCTTCCTCCTGACAAACCCCTCCTACCCCATGCTTTTCACTGAAACACGCCTCCAACCCTCCCCCTAAACTTGGCTACTCACACCAACCCTCTTCACGTGCTCTAAATACCAAATCCCACTTATTCCTGTTTTCCCGACAAAATCCATATCAACGATTTAGATGGACTTAGCCCAATCCAAAGGGTGGGATTGAATCAGAAGAGAGAGATGAAGCTTATGGGATTGTTATTTAAAGAGAATAAGACAAAGAGAGAAGTTTGTCACTAGTTTTTAGACCATTTCGTAGTGTAAATTTAGTTTAAATCTGTTTTCTTAAATTATTGTAATTTAATTTTCAGTATTGGTTAACTTTTATAAGAATTATACTCGTTTGATTTTATTGCAATCCAAGTTTAATCTTCATTCAGTTCTAGTTCACAATAGTCAAAAAGTCAACGAATTGGTCAACTGCTTTTTAGCTTATTGTTAATGCTTCTTTGGTTCCTTGTTTTCTCAGTTATAAGAAAGTCTTTTTAAGTTGTTAATTCTAGTTTGATCAAATTCAGTTTCCATTTCCAAATTTCCAAAAAAGTTCAAAATAGTCAACTTTAGTCAACTCTTAGTCAAACAGCTTATCAGCTTACTTTTTATGCTTAATTACCTGTTTTTATTGTTTTTGCAATCTCATTATGGTATTTAATTCATCTGTGTTTGCTTCATATAGTCTTGCTTAGTTCATAGGTCAAAACAGTCAAAGATTAAGTAGTGTTTGGGTCAAGAGGGTAAAATGGGTCAGCTTGGTTCATCACTGTTCAAATACCATTGGTTCAGTTTTGGTTAGCTCTAATTTGGCCTAATTAGCTAATGTTAAGTTGATTGTTGCTGAATGGATGAGAAGTGCATGATCCCAGTTGACTGTCCTAAGTTCTTTTTATCAGTTGCTCAGGTTAGTCTCCCCTGATGATTCTTGAATTTTAATGATGCATTTGCAATTTTTAGTGATGTTAGTTTAAAGTTAGGAGTTGGTTTAGTATTAGTAGCATACTTGTTTTTCTTGACTCAATTTTAGTTTATAGGTATAAACCTGCATAAGCAGTTGTGCAGACTTCATCAGGTTTTTGGCCCCTATTCTAGTGCTTAATTTTGTTATTCTCAGCTTTTATCTTTTGTTCAGTAGTTTGCTAGTTGTAGTATTAGATTTTGCAAAGTAGATCCCAGTGTTGAGCTTACTTGAGCTTATCCATAAGCTCAAAGTTTCCCCCTTTAGTCCTGATTTGCCCTGCACAGTTGTATGATTTTTAGCCATCTGATCTAGGTCCCAATTAAGGCAGCAATTGTTGATGAATTTTGGGCGTTTTAAGTTTTCTAGTAGCTTGTTATATGAGCTTTTAGTTCCTGCTTTTGGATTTCCCAAATAAGCTTATGCTTAGCTTATAGGACAGCTGCAAAACTGCTTCTCACCCTCTCATTTCTGCCTTAATTGAACCTGTGCAGCTGCTTAACTGCATATTCCTAGTGCTTATTTAATCTCATTCAGTTGTTTTAAGCTTCAATTAGTATGTTCTTCCGATTCTGAGCTTTTGATAATTTTTAGAGTTTTTTAGCTTATTTTTGTGCTTATTGTAAACTGCTTATTGGCCCATTTTGCTTATTTGGGCTGAAATAAGTTCTGACTTTATTTTTCCTAGATTCCTAATATAATTTTAGATTTACTCAGAATTTTCCAAAGTCATTTACTATTTTTAAATCATTTAAATAGTTTAATTTAGTTTTTAATTCATAATAAATAATTAAAAAGTCAAAAAAATATAATTTTTTTTTTCAAAATTTTCTTTTATTAATTAGAATGTAGGAAAATTAGTTTGGTTCCCATAGAGTTAATATTTCTTAGATTTTACTTTTAGGCTCAGGATTTCCCGGTTTAAACGTATTTTCAGTTTTTCTTTACGTTTTTAATTACGAGCACTTTAGATTATCGTTTTTCTTGTTTACTAAATCGTTTTTAATTAATGTTCACTTATTTTAGTTTAAAAACCCAAAATCACATCTTTTTCACTATTCATCACACGTTGCACGAATCGAGATCATGAATTTCATTCACACCTTCGTTGGGGAAAACGACCCGGGTTACACAAACTTCACTTGTGTTTCCTTGGACATAAATACGTGTTGATTCCAGCGAATCAATCGTGACGAGGTAAAATAAAATACGACGAAGTTGTAAAAATTGTAAAATCATATTTCTTGCAAGAATCGGGTGTTAGAATGTTTATCAGGTTGAAATATCGCAAACCGACGGAGTTATAAGCTCCTAACGAAAAATATAGCAATTGATTTAAAAACACCGGGTAAAGTAATAATATAATCTTTATATCATTAAAATTAGCATGAAAATATATTAGGATCGTAGTCGGGAGTGTCGGGTATAATGTTAGTAGTAATGTCTGAGTGGTAACGTTTATTGAATAAATGAACATACGTTAATGAAAATCACACAAACCCGTGCATGACCTAACACGATAATGATGTTACTGATGATATGTAGACTACTCTAGTCTATATGATGTGTCCTTACTGATGATGCATGAATACGCAGCTAAACCATATTCGTTACGCGCATTAGAATACTCATAAATCTAGTTTACGAAATGATGATTGATGATCATGAATGGAAGTTTCCCTCCGGGAATGAATAGTGTTTCGTGAATAGTAAAATTTTTTACGACTTCTCAAATTCTCAAACTGACTCCTAAAGTGACGAATAGTGAAATGGTAAATAGTGATCGGTGAATAGTAAATAATGAATAGTAATCCTGTGAATAGTAAATTGTCAAGGTTTGGAAAATGATCTGAAATTATGATTTGTGACAAAATCTACCAATGTTGGTGACGTTTAGGACCTCATGACACCCTAAGAAGGTGTATGGTAGGATTAGATTAGTTGTGGTGTTGAATGAAAGTGGTTTGATCAAGTTTTAAACTTGAAAAATTAGTTTTTACAAACCCTAGAAAAGGTTCTGTCCAAAATCGTGTAATCTAGAAAACTCAGTAACTCAGGGGATATTTTGGCCTTCATATTCAGAAAACTCTTTCGAAAACGAAACCGTGGACGTTGGAATGAGTAAAAACCGACTTACGACGAGAAAGATATGATTTTTCTAAGTTTAACGACGAAAAACCCATTTCTGAAAATTTTGCTTGCTGATCGCCGAGATTCAAAGGACAAAACGAGGTGTTAGACGTGATCTAGAAGAGCCGACCTACTAAAAATATGATAGTTCATATTTATACGAAGCCGTGGATATAAAGAACGTAGAAAACGAGCTTATAACGACCGAGATACACGTGTTTGAAACCCGACTACCCATTAAACATTTTGACAGCCCCTACTAGAAAAATATTTCTAAATATAAAAACTGTTTTTGCACTACACTATATCGAGTGCCAATTTTCTTATTGATCGAGACGCGTATGATCAAAATGACAAATATATGAATTCAAAATTATGTTATAAGGTTTCTAAAGACGTCGAGTTTATTCACTAACACTTAACGTACACTACTTCGCGACTAGTTTTGCGAGGCCATTTGGGCTTATTTTCACAAGTCAAGAAAAATAATAAACTACGACGAAAACATTATATCCACTGATAAATCACCAAACGAGGACCATGGAGTATCATTTCAACATACTTACACGAGAAGTGTTTACTGACTTAACGAGACGTCCAAAAATATATTATCAACGATAAATGTTATTCTCAAAATTTACGAGTGGTATCGATAACATACGTATTTGCATGTGTTGCGTAAATTCATTGCTTACATTAGATACATCATTCATAATAGGTTGCGGTTAGAGACCGAGCCACATTTCATCATATCCACTATTGTCATTGTGGTATCGCATCAGGTGAGTTTTCATAGCCCCGTTTTCAATTGATTACTTGATTTCTAAACTCGCGGGGGAGAATACATTTCACCATTTTTACATACGAACCAAAGTAGCAAAATCAAGTTACATTTCTTAAGTTACGTCATTGCCCAGATTAAAGTCCCCTTTATTATCATGAACCGTTAATTATGGAAGTAAGCAAGAGTGAGTGAATAGATCTATTGAGGGTGACGCCTCCGTTCGGGTTGGTAGCTCCAACTGGTCATACGAACGCATTTCATTTTAATTATATTAGAGTGTCTGGAAAAGCACTCGGGTTTGGGGCATTTCATTCAGTCTAGCTTCGGGGTCATGAGCTTAAGAGCTAATGTATTATTTTTCTGGCATTTATGTCATACACCTCATACTTTTGGTTACCGTAGGAACTATTCATTTACATAAATCTATGATCTCACCAATATTTTTGTTGACCATTTTTAGCAATGTATTTTCAGGTAATTAAGGTATGCGCATCATGGCCTGCATATGGACCTATTTTGGAGTCGCGGTGATGACACGTCTCACTTATCTTTTATGCACTTATTATCGTTTGATTTGTATAAACTTATTTCCGCAACGTGAAACATCTTTTGGGACCTAACTTTGTAACTCTGAATGTTTTTAATTAATGAAACGATGTATTTTCAAAACGACACTTTAGGTCGTTCAATATAACTGTAACTGTGGTGCTATGGTCAGTCACGCCCTCAAGTGTTTCATTCCGCTGCAAGTCACCAAATTTGGGGGTGTGACAGTTTCATTTCAAGTCCCTTGTCCATTATAAGTGTAATACTTATAAGATATGTACGGTTTCAGCCCCTCATCGTTCTTGGTATTTTTATACTTGGTCCTTGTGACATATTTAAACTTCATTTGAATTATCACCTCAAGTCCCTGATCGTTCTTGTTATTATTATAACATGTCCTTGTGATAATTAATTCTTCATATGATTCGCCCAACTTTAGTCCTCCATCGTACTCGTTATTTTTACTTTTAGTCCCTGGACTTGAACTCCTTGGTGCCCAAGTTTGATAGTTACAGCGTAACCTATAGGCCTGGTTACGCCGTAACATTCGTATCTCAGACGATATTTTCCATTTATTAACATTTACGGCGTAACTTGATGGATAGTTACGCCGTAATCTTCTTAATACAACAATTACATCGTAATCTTCTTGCTGGTTACGCCATAATCTCTTCAATCCCATTCTGTGTAATTTTTACGCCATAACCTCATGCATTGGTTACGGTGTAACCTTCATGGTCACGGAATTCATCTAAGTTTCTAAAATATTACGGCGTAATCTTTGTGGTAATTACGCCGTAATTCTTGATTCACGTTGACTTGGTCTTCGTGTGTAAATCCTTAGTTACGGCGTAAGTGGAGAGTGGAATTACGCCGTAACTTCTTCAAAGTCAGCATACTAAAGTGTGTATCATCGTCAGTACTTTCCCAATTCCGCATCTTTTTTGCTCCTATGCTTATTTATAACCTCAAAACGAAATATAAAGAAATCAAAGCATATATCCATATAAAACGATACAAACAATGAGTATATTAGAGGGAAATTGACACCAAAATATTAGGATTATTTGATTTCATCAAATATCCCCCCACTTAAACTCTACTTGCCCTCAAGTAGACCTTATTAGAATTATTTCTAAAAAGATATCCCCCAAGTTACTTGGGAAATATGAAATTAAAAATTTCCTATGATAGAATTTTCAAAGCCGAACACCTCACGAAATCGGAAACAAACACTTATACTCTCCCTAATCTAAGTATCAATTTTGGGGTGATCACTTAATGCACAGTCATAGCATGTATTCTATCATAGGCTTGGCGGTTACATATATCTCCACCACTAGAGCTAAGGTCAAAACAATCTTCGAAGGCAATATAGGGTGAACAAATTATAAGGCTAGGGGTGATTTGTCATTACTAGCGCAGTAAGGCGAAGGCGAAAAAGACCATCGATACATGACCAAATCCATGGCCAAGACACCAATGACTGCTCTCTCCCTCACCTAAGTACGGTCCATGACCTATGGGTTGGATAAGACATGTGCTACACAAAAATGGTGAAAAATAAAAAATAAGAAGCAAATAGTCTTAGCCTATAACCAAGTTGTCACCACCCACCGTCCATCTAAAGTCCAAGCTTCAAAACGCGAAAACCGGATCATGATGTAGTAAGTTTTTGTGCTAATGTAGATGTCGTATGGCGAGGTGCACGCTAACTTAGTCTTCAACCACTAGTTGATGTAGGTAAACCCCTAACATCAATCTTCTAATGTGATCGAGGTAGGATCCTCGATTCTAGTCCAATAAGCTCCAAAACTAGTGCTAATGATTCTTGCACTAACCAATATATAACAAATGAATAAAACTACTACTTTTTTTTCTTTCTCTCTATCTCTCTCTCTCTCTCTCTCTCTATCTATTATATATATATATATATATATATATATCTCTCTCTCTATATATATATATATATATATAACACCCCCAAAAGTGGGTCGCAGTGGAAGATGATGTCGCTGGGGTGCTACTAAATTGGATCACAACACAAAGTAAAGAGAACGGATTTACCTTATCCATTTAGAAAAATAGTTACGTTTTCATAGTAAATAACTTTACAACATTTAATTTGATGCGGAAATAGGGCCCATATAAGTAAACAAGTGGTCCCAGATATATCAGAGTAGTCTATGACCGTGCCAATGCCAAACGCCTCCAACTTTAGGTTGTGATGTAGTAAAGATCAACATCTGAGAATACATGCTAAAAGGGTCAGCATAAAGCTGGTGAGTTCATAGGTTTAAGTAAACAACAAGTTATGTATGGACCACAAGATTTCAACGACAATGTATTCCAAATATGTTCATGAAAAGTATTACTGTTCCCAAACAGATGCTTTGCCAAACACCTGTACGACATCAAACGAAATGCGTTCATTTGACCAGTTGGAGCGACCAACCGGACGGGGGAGTTTACCCCCAATAGATCTATTCACAACATTCGCGCTTATAAAGTAATTAACGGTTCATGATTGTGGGGAATTTATGGCAAACGACAACAACTTAGGCAATCAATAAATGTTCAATGTACTTTGTGTCTAAAAGAAAGTAATTGAAAGTAATTGAGCATGTATTCTCTCCCAAGAGTTTATAAAGAAATTAAACGAGTAAAAGTGGGGCTATGACTTACCTCAAGCAATAAGTAACGCGTTACAAGTGTGCACGAAAAATGATGTGTGATGCTCTAACCGCAACCTAAAGTGATAATGTGTTTTAGGTAGTGCAATAATGTCGTGGATGCAATTTATAAAATGTTATATCACCCGTACATGTTTGTTTGAAAGTTTAGTTGTAAAAATAACGTCACTTTGGAAATCCTTAGAAATAGTCAAAATAGTACATTTTTTGATCTTTAGCAAGTATGTATCGTAACTACGATACGAATGTTTCAGTAATATATATATTAAAAAGTCTCTGACTCGACTAAAGAATGTAACCAAAACACCACAACTTTCATTTATGATGTTTTATCCAAAACCGCACTTAAAGTGTCAAAATATTATTTTTCGTCGGTAACTTCGCTAAGTCATAACTTCTTCGTTATAGCTCAACTTTCAAAGTTCTAGTTATCCCCGCGAAGGTATTTAAGTATACTAACACATTTTAAGGTCTCGGGGACTCGGTTTATCTTATAAAGCTCGGTTTTACTAACTCAAAAGTCCATACAGCAACTATTAAATTTTCTGAAAAATAGTTATCGATATTATATATTAGAAAACTCGTATCTTATTCGTTACAAATCCGTTTTAATTCATTTAAACGACCACGTTTTCGTTACAAAATATATTTTCCATTTCTTTGACTAAATCCTTGTAAAAATAAGTTGATTTTTTATAAGTTAGAAATTTTTGGCAGCGCTTCCGCGTATATTTTTAAATAATCTATTTTTCTAACTAAAAAACTCTCAAATCAACTCCAAATCTATCCTAATCTCTTCCACCAATTCTTCAACAATTTATATAGTTCCAAAATAAAAATAAAAACATAATAAAATCTCACAAACATGTATATAGGTGATGAAATGAGTTTAAATAGATATTTAAACTTAGTAAATGCATAAATAAGCATATGTAAAAGGATGAAGATGATTTTTAATCTTACTTGAATATGATAGATTTGTGACAAGAACTAGAACAATATAACCTAAATAATTACTGCAAAACCTTTTTGTAACTAGTTTATAAACCCGAATAAGCACTTTTAAGCAAAAACCAAATATTTCTTCCTTGTTTCCACCCTTGGCCAAACTTTACATGCTAAGTGAGAGAGTTTGTGTGTGTTTTCTATGGTAAAATGAGCTAGCAACTTCTATTTATAGTAAAATAAAAGTATGGTATTGCATATATTTAAATAAATTTGGTACATGAGCATTTAATAAGTCAAGGCCATTTTGTCAAAGAGTAAGGTGGTGATGGTGTTGTTGGCGTACAAGAAAGAAAAAAGAAAAAAGAGTATGGGTTAGACATGCTTATTTAATTATCATGTCTCCAAAATATCTAGTTTTAAAGGTATTAAATGTATTTTATATTTATCTGAGTATTAAGTTAACTAGAAATAAATTTTAGCGGAACAAAATGAAGTGTAATGAAGTCATAAAAATTATGAAAATGTATTTTGTATAAGTATCGGGTGTTTAAATAATTACCGTTTCGCAAATACTTTAGTTGTTGTAAATATATATATTTAAGAATATATGTAATAAATGAATTTAAAACACCGGGTAAAATAATACTAAAATTTTTTTAACATTGTAATGAGTATAAAAATATACTAGAACCATTGTTGGAAGTATCGGGTATATTGTTCGTGCACAAAAATCTTGTAAAAACGTTTATTTAATTTACGCAATATAGTGAATAGTGAAGACTACGATGATGAATAGTAACTTTTAAAGTTAAAAATATTACCTAAAAATACGAGTTGTCACAATATATATATATATATATATATATATTATATATATATATATATATATATATTATATATATATATTTGAATCATAACTAATATATACAAATAACTCCTCCACCCACTTGAGATGAATCATATATGAGGAATCTGGGGGGTCTTTAATGATCTTCAGATTTATGTCTCCAATGTAAGCGTAATTCCCGAGTCTCTCTTCCCAAACCTCAAACTTAAGCAAACGGCGAGTTCCCAATCATAAACTAAGACTACACGGTAGGCTAAGGTGAATAGGTGTAACGAAACAATAATTATAAGGGTATGGAATGAAAAGAATGGCTCGGAAGGGTGTATCTAGGGGTATCTTGCACTAAAGGTGAGTGCAACAAAAGGGTTTTAACATGGGGGTCGAAGAGTCGAGGTCACTAATCGATAAACGCTCACAATTATATACATATATGGCTATTTGGGTGTTAATCCTAAAATATTGCCTTCTCGAATTGTCTCTTTCAAATGTATCAAGCTAACTTGACACACTACTCGTCTGTGGTCTCGAAATGATGTAAAGGCCAAGTTCTAAAGTTTACATACTACCGGCACACTCAATATTTGGTGGATTTGGGGTAAATAAGGGTAAATGGAAAGGCTAAATCTCACCATGGAAATCAAGGGTTATAGTGTGTCGGCTAAGGTCTATTCTAGTCAGGTTAAGAAAAACATGTCAAAATTTTAAAAATGGCATAATTTTTCAAAATAAACTAGAAAAATGAGGGCAAGCAAGTTCAAGTAATAATTCTACTCCCGTCCCCCCACTTGAAATGTACAAACTCCCTTTTGTACTAAACATGATATAAAGATGAGGTAAAAGTAGAATTGGAACAAGAACTTCCCTGAAATTTGCTCTAAATCAAAAGAAGGATCACGCTGAAAATGCGTGCCTTCGTCTTGCCTCCATGAGGAAACTTCGATTCTCTGAATTCACTTAAACAACCATATGCATCATACTAGAAAAACAAGTATAAAAAGGAAATAAAAATCCTAACTCACTTTCATAAGAATCACGGTTGCATTTAGCATATGTGACCGGATCTAAACACACTCCCTGTGTTAGAGATACTTTGAGTGATACTAACTAGCAAGCGGAATTTACTGGTTAATACTTAGAAGATATTATATGTATATGAATGAAACAGTAATATGTATGAACAATGAAGACAATGTTTAACACCAAAGATTCAATATTATTATCAATAATACGAGTGATCTTGATTTATCACTAGGGTTACAAAACCTTGAATCTATTCGTACGACAAAAGTTTTTCTCTATGTCAAAACCTAACCTAGGACATCCTTTTATAGAACAAGGATTCCTGTACAAGATAACTATAATTCGTATCAATCTATATCTAGAGGATATACACAATATGCTTTCTATACTTATCCTATTACACGTTATCAGAACATAAGCAGTACAAAATATTTGTACTGGCAGTTACTACTGCTTGTGTTATTCTCCAACAGTTGAAACATTTAGCCTGACAGTACTAACTGTTGGTTTAATTCCCAACAATCCTCCCCTAAACTTATGATTTCTCTCCAAATCACTAAGTTTCTTCGAATTAAACTTTAACACTGATGATGGGGGGGGATTCTTCTAAACACTTCATCTTCTATTCTTCCTCAATGCTTATGTCTCTTCCGTTCATACTGATCAAATATCCTCTGAATCAAATCTTTAACTATTTCTGAATGTTCTTCGCACCTGAGTTTTAAAGAAATCATCATAGCTAACACTTCATAACTCAAAGGATATTCCAATTCAGCTAACATGAATATATCTACTCCACTCTATGTTGATAGATGATGCACATTGCATGAACTATAAAACTCCCATGATGTAGTCAGATCATAGTAAGGAAAATTCCAATACACATCTGTAGGATCTAGTTCATACAATCTCTTTTGAATTCAACCCATAGTTCTTGCTTTTTCACATCTGTCTTCTTCTTTGTATTGAGCTTCTCTTGTACTAACCTCCACAGAGTATCCAAATCTTCTCTATCACAGATTCTTAGAAAATTTCCAAAATTCTTGAAGACTGTTGTCTCTCCACCAACTCTTTTAATCTTCCGAGCTTTTCCAAATTTATCTCTGTAGATCTCCCAATCAATTATAGGATGTCTTGCTTGAAGTGGATCAACATGAAGAATTTCTGGAACTGTGACTAACATTTTACTCATCTGTTCTTGTGATAATTCTACCTTTTCTGCTTGTGCTTCTTCTTTCTCAGTAGTCTTAATTCTTTTTGAATGTCTTCTCTCTGAGTCTTCAGGAAATTTCATATGAGCTCTTCTGAATGCCTTGTAGTACAAATACTCTATCTCTTCATTTGATTTCCTCTATAGTTGATATGCCTTCCAACCTGCTTGATTTCTCATATACATCTTCATCCCACCTATAATCTGAGCTCTTGTTGGTTTTCTTTTTCTCTTCTGACTAGATCTAAATTTTTCCATAATGTCATCCAAAGCCACTTCTTCATTCCTAGAGTAGATGAAATCTACAAGTATAGCTGATCTTGCTTGAATACTTAGACTCATATCTGCAATCAACTCTAAGGCTCTTTGTCTCACAACTAGATCAGTATTAATCTGATGTTGTATCTGCTCTTCAAGTGATTCTTGTGCAATAATAGCATCTGTTTCCATTCTTTCTTTTTCCAATCTTTTAGATTCCATAAAACCAGCTACTTCGTCCTCATAGACTTTCCTTGCCACTTCTGCATCATAGTCAATCTGAATTTGAGTTCTGGGCTTGATCTTCTTAGCTTGTGGCTCATCTTCTTCAACCAGAATCCCTTTTCCCTTATCCTGAGCAGTTTGTACTGCTACCTCAGCAGTTTGTACTGCTCCTTCAACTCCAGCAGTACCTTCTTGTTTCTGATCAGTACCACTTTGTTCATCACTTTACTCTCCATTACCACCAGTAGTTCCTTCTTGTTCATTATCATTACCACCAGTAGTACCCTATTCTTCAAAATCCAAAGTCTTCCCCTGAGTTTGAGATCCTGTTTTCCTTGATTTCCTCCCCTGTTTGGGAAAATCATCACCATCATCTGAACTATCATCTGAACCAGAATCAAAGGAACTAGTAGAAAGTACCATCCTTGATCTTTTATCCTTGGACTTCTTTACTTGAGCTTCCAATTTCTTTACTCTTATAGGTAATTTGGTGTAGACCTTGGCAAAATTTCTATTGTGACTGGTGAGTTCTTCCTCTAGAGACACCACCTTTTTGGACAAATTTGTACAAAGAACCATCAATTCATTTAGTGTATACCTGCCCTCATCACTTCTAGCTATGTTACCTACTAGGAGAGGTGAATCAAGGGGCACAGATTCAGTTTCTACCTTAGTTAGACTAGGATGTACTCCTGAACCACCCAAATTTTCCATTTGGCATGGGATTTCATCACCTGTGACAAGTCTTTGAGGACTTGGAACATTAGATGTTGCCATGGTAGGGGTCTTAGTTATGGTTACACTGGCGTGCTTAGCAGTAGTGCCCCATTCATACTATCATGAAAGATAGCCTCATCTGCTACAAAGGTTGGAGTAGGAGGACTAGGCTGAGGACCTATAGTCTCCTTTCTGGTTCTTCTCCTATATGTTGTGGTGACTGAGGGTGTATGAGTTATTTCTGGAACCTCAATCGGTGTGTGTTGGGGCTCAGTTGGGTTGACTGACCCTTCACCCTGAACAATTTGTAGCATCTTAGGAAAAAGAGGTATCACTACCCCATTAAAAAGTCTACTTGCCATAGCCATGTTTTGAAAGAGTTTTTGCTGAAGGCAAGGTGTTGGAAAAGTTTCTTTATATTTCTTTAGCAGATTCTTTTTCTTATTCAACAAGGTTTGCACAAATCTTGGATACATTAGAAACTTAGTTTTACTTTTCACATTATTAACCATACTCTCAAATATGAATTTTGAATAGTTAAAAACTCGGTTTGTTGATAAACATATAAGAGCAATAGCAATATTGCTACTGAATTGCTCCCATGATGTTCTTTTGGGACTTAAATAATGCAAGAGAGTATGCATAAGAAATCTCCATTGTGGGGAGAAACATCCCTTTTGAAAAGTCAATTTGTGGTTGGATGTATCATACCTCATTCTAGCAATTTCTTGCCAAATTTCTGTGTTTGGAAAATCATTGACACCATTTGAATCTTCTAACTTAAGATGTCTCCTAATAGTAGATTCAGTAACAAAGAAATTTATGCCATCCACATTAGAATGAATTTCTATGTCTCCATCTTCACTAGTTATGACAATAGAAGTTTGCCAAAACTGTGTGATGTGAGAGACAAAAAGAGTAGGGTTACAAGTTAAAGCATACCTTATATGAGATGCATTCATAAAGTCTACAATCTCATAAAATAGAGGTCCATCACCCTGCTCTGTTTTCTCTAAATTGGCAACTTGATTGTGTGTCTTAACAAATTCCTGAATAGCCATGATTAATGATCCAAGTTATAATAGAAAATTGATCGTTTGTGGTTTAATTGATTAAGTGCAAGGCCAATTGGGGTTTTATTAAGGTACTGTTAGGGTTTGAGAATTTTGCGGAAGGATAAGAATTATCTTTAGAAAGTGAATAAGTAAATATTTAGTAAAAAGATAATTATCCTTGAGAAAAACCCTAATAACAAGCGAATTCACCCAACGGCTAGTTAAAAAATCTGTTACTGACACAACAGTTACAACGGCTAGTTCAGCAATACAAAGGTTACACTAACAGTACAAACTTTGCACTAGCAGTACTAATTTTTAAGAAAAAATTAATGAGCAGTATAAATTTATTGGTGATTTAAAAACAATACTGCTCACTCATAGTTTTTAGCAAACTACCAGCTATCAACGGATTTGATGTTCCTTTACCAATAGCCGTTTGCTTTGGACTAGCCAACTCTTCACTGTTAGATATGGTCAGTTAATAACCATATAGTTTTTGGTAAACTATCAACCATAAACGGATTTGAAAAGTCTTTACCAGAAACCGTTTGCTGTGGACTAGTTGGTTCTTGATGTGGGTCAGACATGGTGAACCAATTACCATTTGTTGTGTACACAGATCACACACTTGAAATTCCAAAGCACCTCACCATCCAAAGCATCAAACATTCAATTCACAAACTCCAATCAACCTGCAATTGTTAGTCCAAAAACAAGAAAACAAAGTGCAAAGCACTTGTCTCATAACATTATAAGCATATGACTAACATTGCACATAAACAAGGAAATTAATTTCCTTGGGGAACCCAAGCCATTACTGACTTTGGTTTTCCTCTTGCATCAATATAATTAAACCTTTTTAGCACAGTTGGTGCACCATTGGATTGAAGTGGTCTCCAAACCCATGATGCTGATGCATTAATACCATGGCCCATCTTTCCTTTAGCAGTGTTTTTAAAAATACCATTATTAACTGCTTGCTTAGCAGTATGAACTGCTGGGTTTGCAATTTCAACCTTAGATTTCCAAATTTGGTTCTTTACCACTGCTTTGTTATTAAAGGGCCTTCTAGCAGTTGATGGTGCAGTTTTGAAATTTTTTTTTGCACTTTGAACTGCTTGTCTTGGGTAAGAACTCCTAAATGGTCTACCAGTAGTAACTGCTTGTCTAGCAGTATGAACTGGTCTTGGTCCAGACCTTAAAAGAACTGCTCTAGGTATCATTCTAGCATTAGAAGGGTGAGTTGTAAGTCTTTCTAAGTTCACCCTATTGTTTGAATACCTAGTTACCCTATTGTTGCAATAAGCTGCAAGATGGTCAAACTCTCCACAATTAAAACAAGCTTTCTTATGAAAGACAAAGTCATCACCTAGTTGGTAAGACTTGAGGTTGTTCCAATTACTTTGGTTACCTCTGGGCTTGTGTGTGGCTGTATACATTTCACAGTATTGAAATTTTTGCACTTCTAACATTGTTTTTAGGCCTAACAGTATTGACTTTGACCACCTTAGGAACTTTTGTTTCCTCTTCCTTATCAATATCATGTCTAACCTTAACCTGATCATCTTCATCATCATCAAAAGTCCAATCCTCTATGGTTGGATCATATGAATCTCTACCAGAGGACACCCTGTCCTCAGAGAGTGATTTATCACTTGCACTCTCAAAGCTTACACTTGCTTTTATAGGCTTTTCAACTACTACATTTTCCTTTTGTTGAGGATCATATTCTAGCTTGGGTAGTTGAAATTCTGGCAATCCTGTGTGTTCTAGGTCTATACCTGGAGGTATAGGTATTCCTCTATAAGGATGTGGAGCAGACTTATAACCTAGACCTGATTTAGCCTTATTGATTATTTGACATTCAATTAATTTCTGAACTCCTTTTGATGTGTATTCAAGAGTGTCAACACTTAATTGGATGTTTTCTTTATCCTGTTTAAGTTTTTCAAACTCTTCTCTTAAAAACTTAATTTCAGCATCTTTAAAAAATATATCCCTCTTAAGCACACCTATGTCATCAGCAAACTTAGACTCATTATTCTTATAATGAACAATTTGCTCTTCTAACACAGTTAGACCCCTCTTATGATTTGCCAAATTAAAAATAGTCTGGTTTAGCTCTATTCTTTGTTCATCATAATGTTTCCTAAGAGTTTCTAATTCTTTTATTGCATCACATGATTTAGAACATTTAGCAACTTGTACCTCAGAATCAGAGAAAGCCATGAGGATCCATCTCAGCAGGTGCTGCTTCCTCCTCTTCCATAAAGCTCCAGTCAAATCCTGATCCATCAATTGCTACCATAGCTTTTGAACTTGAGTCAGTAATGTCTACTACCTTGGTCTTGCCTCCATTTCCGTTATTCCTGCTATCTGGTTGTCTTGGCCTTCTGCACTCCCTTGAGTAATGCAATTATAGCATTCAATCTTTGACTTGTCATAACCAGCAGTATCATTGCTGTTTATGGTAATCTTCTTCCCTGTCCTCTGATGGAATTTCCTAGCTCTTAAGCTAAGAAGAGATATTTACGATTTAATATCCATCTCCTCCAGATCATCATCATTGATATCTTGAAGGTCTTCATATGTCAACATGGAACCATTATCCTGAGTAGTCAAGAAAGCACAACAAGTTGTCTCATCCATAATGCCTTTAGTACTGCTTGATGTGCTAGCAGTACCAATATTTGAACTAGCAGTACCAACTGCTGCACCAACCTTCACTTCTTCAAGACTTGAGTTACTAGGGGATGATATGAATGCCATGTTCCCAGTACTTGAGCTACCATAGTTACCAAAGTGGTGGTCTGGTGAAAGGTTGTTGTTTTCTACGATGGGGGCGGGAACGGGTAGTTGAAAGTTTGCACGGCGGAAAATACGAATAACAAGGATCAAGCGATCACTATTACTCATGAGGTAAGTGGAAGGTATCACAAACAAAAGTACAAAGAAATAAGATAGACTAAAGAAAACCTAGAAAAATAAAATAAAAATCTCACTAGAAGGGAATCTAGTGAGTAGACCTATAAAATAAAAAATTCAACCTAAACAATAACTATTCCCCGGCAGCGGCGCCAAAAACTTGATGCGTGGTTTTGCGACCTTACAACAGGTTTTACCTCTCGAGGGATCTCAAGAGGCTTACAACCCCACCAGGCAGTGTACCTGACCGATGTAGTATAGTGTAGTTGTAAGTACGGGGGATTGATCGTTCTCCACAGGGAATAGTGTCGTTAGGATTGAAAAAACTACTCTAATAGGTCTAAGGGTGAGAGAAGATTATTTTTTGTGTTTTTATAATTTTATGAAAGCAAGTAAAATCTCGGGTTTGAAAGAGTGGGCGGAATTAGTTGCTAGTCAACTAACCCAAGTTACTACGAATGCAAATAAAATAAAATAACTGAAAATGAAAAGGTGGTAAAACTTATGTGGAGAGAAATGTGTTTACTTAGATTTCCTTACTCCCTAACTATCTTTTACCGGTTAATTAGTGTGTATTAATTGCGTGGATGACGGGTGTATTCCTTAATACCAATCGTGGGGTGGCGTACGTACTTCCCTAACTCTACAAGCTCCTACTTCACTCCTATGTCGAGCCGGCTAGGAAGCTCCTAACATGGGATCACTAGAATTCGCTCGTGCATTAAATACAACCATAAAAACCTTAGTACGCATTGGTTCATGTTTCTTAAGACGTTCAAGCAAATTACCGAATAGGAGGTTAGCCAGTTTTCTTAAGTCTAACATAGATAAACAATCATCCAATACAACTAATAACACACTAATAACCAATAATCAATAGCTAGGTTTCATTAGATCTAAGCAAACACAAGATAAATCTAGCCTAACATGTTAATCAAAAGACAAGAACGAGACATAATCAAACAACACATAGACATATTGAGTGATTAAACGATTACTTATCTTCAATTAAACATGGGAGATCCAAGGGTATGAAAACCCTTAAAAATGGCAGAAATTCGTCTTAGGGTTTCTCCTCCAAAGTTACACACAATAAGTTCCACACCAATGACAAAAAATTGCAAAACTATATATAGAGTTTAAGGGCTGACGGCGTCACGTTATAGATCCTGACGCCGTCACCTCGCCGCTTTTAGGGTTCCCGGATGGCCTTCCTGACGCCGTCCCTCTTTAGTGCTCCAAAATCCGTTCTGGCCTATCAAGGCTTGACGCCGTCAGATTAGTGCTTGACGCCGTCCCTCTTTAGCTTAAGCCGTGACGACCTTGATCACATTAAAGGGTGACGCCGTCAGATTTTTCATGCAAATTTCTCTGGCTTATCATGAGTAATTTTCACATCCACCACTTTTGCCAAGCCATGACGCCGTCTGGACCAATTTCTGACGCCGTCAAAAGTACTTTCCATCATAAATTTGAGACTTTGTCGTTTTCTTCACTTTTATGCTCCAAAAACGTCCAAAATGCTTCCTTTTCCAGATTTCTTCTCCAAAGTACCTAAAATGACAAAAGGAACGATTTAGGGCGATATTTGATCAAATAAATACGATTTAGGGCTTAAATGACCCCCTAAAAGCGGTACACTTTTCGCTTCATCAAATACCCTTACACTTGAGATTTGCTTGTCCTCAAGCAAATGCGCTTTTATTCTAATCAAAATACAAGTTAGGGGTCATTTAACACTAATATAAAAGTAATTGCAACAAATAGTCGTTCCACTTTAATCATAATAAGCACGGAGATTACATACTAGCACCTCACAAGTAGTGTTTAGATACTCACATCTCTCAAGTGTCATCAAAATAAATCTCATAAATGAAAACGGATAATATCTCTCACTACCTGTCATAGCAAATAGATTACCATAGGCTTGGGAAAGGATCAAAAACCTCCTCCACTAGGCGTAAGCACCTAAGATAAACTATCAAAGAGGGCTTTTAAACGGGTTATAACGTTAGGTGTAGGGATATGATAAACACGGTTTTGTTGGATAAGGGATATTTTACTGGTGGCGAGTTAAAGATCTTGATTGATTACATGTACTATACAATGTTGCTAAGCCAAGACTCGACTCAATCTTAAGCTAAAAACAAAATAACAAAAACATAAAATAAACATAAAATGAAACGGGATGGTAGTCCGTATGTTTTTTCTATTTTTCTTTATCTCATTTTTTTGTATTTTTCTTGATTTTGTTTTTTTTTTTTTTTTTTTTTTTTTTTTTTTTTTTTTTTGCATACACTTTTGCCCTACTATCCAAAATAATACATCATAGGGGCGTTGCATTCCCCTTACACTTGAACTTTTACATAACTTTACAAATAACTATTCTAATGACTCGAATTAAGATAATCAAAACACTTGGAGTACTTATAAAATATTTAGCACATATGGGGGTAATAAATGATGTTCTTCCCCATTACTCCATTACACTAGTACTTTACCCATGAGTCCCAATCGTCCCAAAACAATATGTACAAGGATATGACTCGACTTAGCAACCATGTAATCAATTAGATAATTAAGTTGGGGTTTAAACAAATGTTGTCACAATAATGCACTAAAAATGAGTGCATACAAGGTAGGCTAAGGCGATTTGGGTGTACATTTAAGTGGGGTGTAACAAATTCTTCCTTTAAGTAAAATGCTTAAAGGTCGAAATGAAAAGATAGGCTCTGAGGGGTGTACTAGGGGTATCGTGTACTAAAAATAAGTACAACGCAAAGGGTGTGGGAGAATTACTTGACCAATGTAGCCAATGTAATTATAACAAAAACACAGGTGTAAAACAATGGGTTAATCCTAATGCCTCTTATCATGTAGTAAATCTAACTACACGAATGTAGTCTCACTTGTGGCCTCGGAATGGTCCTAACGCAAGTTCTAGAATCTAAGTGCTACCGGTACACACATCATAGCATAACTGCTTTTCCTACCAATTCTAGGGGCGAACCTCACATATTTGGGGGTGGAAAATTTTTTTAGTGGTACGGTTTTTGTGCTAGTCATATAACTCCTATCCATGAGACGCTCATTAAGATCAAAGTTTCACTCCTAAATGTTGTAAAAAATTTTAAATTTGGCACTAAAATTGCCCTAACAAGTTTTTGTCTCAGTTTTATTACACATCTACTATTAAACAAACAAAAATCAAGTGCAATTGTATTCTCTAAAGTATCGTACTTTTACCCCCCCTTACACTTAAGATGAACATTGTCCCCAATGTTCAAATAACAAGATATAAAAGTAAAAAGGTAAAAGAATGAAATCAAATACTCCCCTGATTCATTCGGTGGATAATGTAATAACATGGTTAGATCTTCTTCCAAAGTAATGTTGAAGCTCCATGACTAATGCATCGCCATAAGCTTGATTCTACAAACATTTCCTTGTCCAAAATAACCTGTTAAACCTGAGAAAACAAACACGAAAACCTGCATAACATCGGCGGGATAAACTCTATATATAAGGATATAATGCTTGTGGAATGATTATTTTGCAGATTCCTGGAGATTATAAGTTAGAGATTTAATAAAAACTTTTTATGAAAACAAAACTTTCAAAAATTTTCAGAAAATTAAACCTGACGCCGTCAGGTTGTAAAGCCTGACGCCGTCAGAAATAATCTGACAGAATTCTCATGTTACGTTTCCGGAAAAATTTTGGAAAAACCTATACCTTACTTCCTGGAATTCCTGCAAAACATCATTATGACTCGATGATGGGCGTGCATTGGAGTAAAGTTTTGGCAGTTTTAATGCCTACTCAAGTTTTAAATTTATATTTAGCCGACTTGTCAATAACACACACACTTAACGAGCAGTGTACCCGGTCAGTATGAAGATAATGGTAAGTAGAGTGTCGATCACTAAGAGTGGAACGTATTATCTCGTTATTCTAATCAGTATTTTAATATCCTAACGCAAGGGGGTTTCAGCCTGAGAGACTGGCACGAATTGTTTGGAATTAAATAATAAAATAAACCAATAGGCACGAATCAACAAGTAGCACACACGTACACAGATAGATACTTGAGACAATAAGAGGGCTGTCCTTTTGATTAAGTAGATTGTCACTTGTTTTATTGATAGCTTTATATGAAGTGTATGTAGTTAACCCTTTCTCGTTGGTCCTATTCTTATCGGCGAGTAAACCCTTAATGATTACTTATGTCTAAAAGTTATTCCTAAGTGATCAATTTAGTAATAACCGTGGGAGCCACATTATGTCCCGCAGTCAAATGCCCGCAAGCCACTAATAGACACAGAGGTTATCAATGCACTAATAAGTAGTAACCAAAGACATCAACATATAAACTTTAATTGATGGGAAAGCAAGTATTAAAGGGAGTGCAATCTTTCGTTGTCACATTACACAAGCCACCAATCCTGATGAATTAAAGTTTGCTAACACAATAAAACAAAACTACTTAATGAATTAAACACATGCAGCACCTTCTTACAGCTCTTGTATCCTTGATTTGGGTGTGTCTTGTGCTGCCTCCTTGACTGAATTCGTCCTAGGGTTTTTCCTGTTCGGTCTTCGAAACTTCTATAATCCTCCCGAAATTCGTCTGGTCTTGGGGTATTTATAGTTTCTGTCTGAGGGAAGATGCGGCGCATCTAAGGAGTAGATGCGGCGCATGTACTTAACTTCGCGTGGGGTCCAAGATTATAATATTCAGGAATATTCGTACACCGCCAGAAGATGCGGCGTAACTCCATGATTGGATGCGGCGCATGTCCTCTTGTATCTTGGATCGTATCTGGTGATATCTTGATAGAGATGCGGCGCATATCATGAGTGAGATGCGGCGCATCTGGAGCAGATTAGTCTTGATCTTCTTCATTTCAGTAGACTCTTAACTTTATGCATGTTTTGCTCCATAATCAGTCCAAAATCGCTAAGTTTCACCAAATGCTTGTTTTTACCTGAGAATTACAAAAGTAAACGATTAAGTATCAATCCTCATACATAATATAGTAAAACAAGTCAATTTAATTGGATAAATGATAGTAATAAAATGTACTTATTTGAGTTCATCAAATATCCCCCCACTTGAACTTTACTTGTCCCCAAGTAAACCTTAGAATTTCTTTTATGAAAATGTATCCTAAAAGATGTTAGGATTTATTTTTATATTTAAGCATGTATTCGTTTATTTCATAATCACACAACTAAACACTTAACGAATTAGAAGTAAAATAAAATAAGTCGATAAAAGCAAATCTAATCGTTTAACTGTCCAGTCGTGACGAATATTCTATCATAAGCTTGGCAAGTATACACATCTCCACCACTAAAGCTAAGGAATAACAAGTCTATAGCGGTAAAAAGGGTTTTTAGGCTTAAGGGTTAATTATTCTTATTCTCTATCGATTTCAAATTCCAGAAAAGGCGACAAAATCACAAATACATGATCGAATCCACGAACACGATACTTGCAATTGCTCAAATCCTTAACTCGAATAGGCTAAAGATAGGTCCAAACTTCACCAATAATAATATATCAAAAAGGGCGACAAAATCATAAATACATAGCCGAATCCACGACTACGATACTTAAGATTGCTCAAATCCCTAATCTCAATAAATCAAAGGTTTGGTTGGATAAAGAACAATAAAAGGGTATGGATAACATTTGGGATATAAATTGGTGTAAAATGAAAAATAAACAAAACAAATAAATTAAAATCCTAAGTGTGGTTAATCACTATCCCAACCATCCCATGAATAAGACTCATATCATTGAATAACTCACGCTTTAACACTTGAAACACACGCTTTAGGTAGACACGAATTATACTCAACAAGATCTTAATCAAAGAATAAACCTTAATTGGCGTTCCCATAACTGCCAATTCCCATTCAATCCATAGATATAGTACAACAAATAGTGGTGATATCGACCACTTACATAACTTTACATAAGTTGGTTAAAATTAACTTCCAACTTTTCTTTCTTTCTTTTTCTTTTCTTATTTTTTCGAATTTTTTTTTTTTAACTTGAAACATAAACATAGATGTGTAAAATTTCACCACATCACTACAACTTTCTTTCCGGATAATTTTTCTATACTTTTCATACTTTCAGAAATAACGGTAATAGTGAAAGTAGTAAACACACGAAAAATAAACTCAAAAATATATAATATTTACTTTCACTCCAATTGCATTGTGCAATTTCCCGACCTAACCATAGATAATGAATTACGCACGCGAACACAGGTAATGTAAGGAAACACACTTTGCCTATAGCAATTAACCAACCACGGATTCTAATCTACAGGGTAGGCTAAGGTGTAAGGGTGTAACGAAACATTTTAAACATAGGTGTAAGAAACGAAAGGAATGGCTCTGAGTGTTTTTCTAGGGGTATCTTACTCTAAAAATGAGAGTAACAAAAGGGTTTATACGGGGGTTAACTAACCAGTGTAGTTAGTTAATAACACATAACATATAATAGGCTTTTTTGGGTGTAATCCTAGAAATTTACCAATTTAGACAAGTCATTCCAATTATATAAAATAATACTCATTATGGTGGTCTCGAATAGTATACAAGCCAAGTTCTAAAGTTTACAAGTCACCGGCACACTCATAGATTTGTGAATTTTGGAAAATCACAATTTTTGAAAATAACGTCATGTGTGCAGCTATGCAACTTAGATCTTAAACAAAAACATGCTAGAAAAATTTTAAATTTAAGCATATTAAGTACATATTAAGCATATTTTTGAAAAATAAGGACAAGTAAACGTTAAGTGTTCTAATTCTCCAATCCCCCCACTTAAGTTAAACAACGTCCTCGTTGTTTGTATAAAAGGTTAAAAACTGGAAAATAAAAGAATTAGAACAGAAAAACTCCCCTGAGATTTGCTCGGTATGATCCTCCATTAGTATAAGAGCAAAAATCATCTTTCTTGTGGATTAGAACGTTAAAGCTTCATACTTGATGTATCCACAGGAAATCCAGGAAACTATAATACCACCAACACTTTAAAACACACCTAAGATAAGAAAGGTTCAACTTGCATAATACATTAGTAGTTAGGAAAAATAAAACTTAAAAATTAAAACTGAAAATCATCAGGTCAGTCGATGCGCCGTATCTTATGGAGGAAGATACGCCGTATCGAGCCTGGAATAAATACGGATCAGAATAAAGATGCGCCGCATCCTTAACCAGGGATGCGCCGCATTAAAAATAAACTGATAAAGAGTTTTAAAGTCGAAAATAAAAATGCAGAAAAATAAAATAGGATATGACCATTGCAGGAGATGCGTCGCATCTCAGAATTGAGATGCGCCGTATCTTCGTACGGCCTGAAACAAAAATAAAACAAAATAAAGGATAGGATGCGTCGCATCTGTTAACCAGATGCGGCGCATGTAGATACCAAACAGACTGTTAACAGTCTGTTGTAAAATGACTCGTTCCACGGTTTAATCTCTCACGTCCTCTCGTACTCTCATGCTGAACTTAATGCCAGTCTTCATCAGATATAACAAGAAATATAAACTGAAACATTAAATGTATACATGAGAATAGTGATCAGTACAATCCAAAAAAAAAATAATAATAATGTGTGGAACAATGTCTGTAAAATCAAGAGAGTAAGATCATGGGTGAGCAAGGTCGTCTGGATGGGTCCCGGAAGTGCTGGCTCCATCAGTCCTCTGACGGACTCTGCGCTCGTATGCACGTGTCACTCCTGCAACCTCAGTACCATCTGGACGAACGTGTGTAATACCCTGCTGCTCTAATAATCTGCTCACACTCCTAACCACCCACTCAGAGTCCCTCCTCAGGGCTCTCAACTCTCCCTCGACTGCCTCAAGTCTCTGACCAATGGTGCGTGGGGGTACTGGTGCCTGTGGCACCTCCTCGTCGGCAGGAGCAGCAGCCGGAGGTCCCTGAGGTCCTCCCTGCTCCGCCTCTGGCCCTGCAGCTCTGGCGGGCCCTAATGCTGCCCAAAAGTGGCCTCCCGCAGCCACCTGGCAGATCCCGAGTCTAACCAAATAGTCCCTATCGATAACCGGGAGACGGGCCACAATAACCTCCAGCCCCGCTGGGATCTCTGCTCCAATAACTCCAAAATGGCGGGCCAGCCTCGAAACAAAATGCCCGCCAGTCATCTGGCTCCTCCGATCTCTCCCTGCAGCAGATCGGTGGAGGTAGTGCGCTAAAAAGTGGGGGATGTTCACCGACAACCCCTCATCCATACTCCTAAGGAGGAAGAGGTCCAGAGTAGTCACCTTTTCAGGTGACTGACCTCTCCCAGCAATAGTAAGTGCAATCAGCCTGTGGCACAGCCTCCTCATCGGCTCCCTGATCAAAGTATATGAGGGGGTGGAAGTAGTAATATCACCCAATGAAGAAATCCGGTCCCAGTAATCACCGAATAATCCTCTGTCAGGGACAACCCGTAAACTCTCAGCCCAATACCTGGCAAACCCAGCAGATCCAAGCTCCTCCTCAGTGTGTAGCCCCATGGCCAAAATAAACTGCCTCATCGACATCTGCCTATGCACACCTCCTAGCCTGAATACCAGAGTGTCAGCTGTATCAATCTCCAAATCCGTCTCCCTGTAATGAATCGTGCTAAAGAACTCCAGCATGAGCTCCCTAATCAGAGGCTCGTCAATCCTAAATAGTCTCTCCCAAGCACTAGACCTAAACACCACCTCCTCATCATCTCCAACAACTACCATCTCCATACGATGCTGTAAACTCTCAGCTGCATGTCCATCACCAATCAACCCTACATCATCAAAACTCAAAACCTGGACTCTGAATATTTTCTTGAAGTAAATCGAGTCAAGCCTACGCAAGTAATCTTCCAGAGTGGCAGGAGTTAGTCCCATGTTATCAAATTGTAGCCACTGATGCCTAAGTGTGACCTCTGGTAATGCCATCTGAAATAGATTTCCACAGTCAGTAAACAGTCTGCAAATAAGGTAGATACGGCGCATCTGATTTAATCAGTGCGGCGTATCTGTATAAAGTATAAGAGATGCGGTGCAAGACAACAGATACGGCGTATGGAGATGCGTCGTATCTAGATTAATCAATACGACGTATCTAGAATTTTAACAATTTTGAAATAGGTCGTTACGCCGCATTAATCAACCTAGATGCGCCGCATCTAAAGGCATATCAGCATAAAATAAAGGGTCAGGCACGTTTTTCAAGAATCCGTATCCGTGACGTAAACTACCACTAAATATCACAGACCAAATTTACCCATTTGTTCCTATCTAAAACTTCTATCACACTTTCCCTCTAAAATTTAAAAACAAACACCCAAAACCCTATTTTTCGTTCGATTTAATTAGTGCCAAATTCGATGCCCAATTCTAAAATTAACTTAGGGGAAATAATCAATGCCAAGTTCTAATCATATCCCTATATCGTTTAAGCCCTAATCGAATTGGTCATATAAACCCTAATTTATAATTAAACGAAATTAAATCAAAATAGAATAAATTACCTTAATTGTATGATCGGGTGAATGATTATAGATCGGATTAGAGGGTGAGTTTAGGAAAATGCTCCGATTTAAAGTATAGTATTACTGTGTGAAAGTTCTTAACTGTGTGTGTTTATGCGGTAAGAAGTTTAGATCCGGCGCATTCTCATCGTATTTATAGGGCGAAACGATGCGCCGTATTGAAAAATTAGATGCGCCGTATCTGTTTAATCTCGTTGACTAGTCAATAAGTTCTAGCTGGTCAGAGATACGGCGCTTTGGATATTTAGATCCGCCGTATCTCTATGTTAGTAAACGAAATTTAAATGAAGAACGTACCTTGGCTTCCGCAACACAGTTCCTTATACATCAAATTTGGGTTAAACGGCATACCATATAGATGAATTCAAAATAAGAGCAATAGGCATAAACGTATTATTAATAACTGTAATCTTAGTGTTTAGTGGATAAGGATTTATTCCGAGGTTAGGAACAAATATCGTGTTTAAGCGTGCAAAATTAAGATTACGATTTGAATCAGATGTATAGTGTGGATAATAAAACTGAGGTTATAGTGGAGAGGACTTCCCTTAGGGCTGGTTGAATAATCGAAGAGGTTACGTTTTGATCACTCCAGCAATCTCCTCTCGGTTTAGTTCAGAATGTAATCTCGCTTGGTGATGCTTGAGTCATCATTTATCCTGAAAAATAAACAACTTGCACACGAGAGTAGCGGACCGATCAAAGTAAATATCAAAAATCAACTATATTTATCAAATTATATTTGTCGTATTAACGAAAGTTAATGCGCCGTATTTTCGTTACGTTTAAAAATAAATATCGATTTTTGATTCAGAAAGATGCGCCGTATCGATAAAGATCGATGCGTCGTATCTGTTTAATAATTCGCAAACTGTTTTTAATTAAAATAATAGATACGCCGTATCTACGAAAGCAGATGCGTCGTATGGCGTTAACGTTTAGAAAAAATTTCTTATTAAAAACAGATACGCCGTATCTTGGGGAAAAGATGCGTCGTATCGAATTAATTAAACGCGTTGTATTTTTAAAATTAAACGCAATACGCCGTATCTGAGAGATCAGATGCGCCGTATCGTTTGATTTAGCACAGTACAACGATAGCAGAACAGAAAAAAATACGAAAAATAAAAACAAAAATAAAAACACACAAACAAAAATAAACACACAAAAATAAAAGCAAACAAATAACACACAATACAACAAATATGCAAAATAGTACAATGATGCAATTAATCTAATAAAAAGAAAAACCTAATTAAAATACTAATCAAATTAACAGATAATAACAATTCACTCCCCGGCAACGGCGCCAAAAACTTGATGGGCGTGCGTTGGAGTAAAGTTTTGGCAGTTTTAATGCCTACTCAAGTTTTAAATTTATATTTAGCCGACTTATCAATAACACACACACTTAACGAGCAGTGTACCCGGTCAGTATGAAGATAATGGTAAGTAGAGTGTCGATCACTAAGAGTGGAACGTATTATCTCGTTATTCTAATCAATATTTTAATATCCTAACGCAAGGGGGTTTCAGCCTGAGAGACTGGCACGAATTGTTTGCAATTAAATAATAAAATAAACCAATAGGCACGAATCAGCAAGTAGCACACACGTACACAGATAGATACTTGAGACAATAAGAGGGCTGTCCTTTTGATTAAGTAGATTGTCACTTGTTTTATTGATAGCTTTATATGAAGTGTATGTAGTTAACCCTTTCTCGTTGGTCCTATTCTTATCGGCGAGTAAACCCTTAATGATTACTTATGTCTAAAAGTTATTCCTAAGTGATCAATTTAGTAATAACCGTGGGAGCCACATTATGTCCCGCAGTCAAATGCCCGCAAGCCACTAATAGACACAGAGGTTATCAATGCACTAATAAGTAGTAACCAAAGACATCAACATATAAACTTTAATTGATGGGAAAGCAAGTATTAAAGGGAGTGCAATCTTTCGTTGTCACATTACACAAGCCACCAATCCTGATGAATTAAAGTTTGCTAACACAATAAAACAAAACTACTTAATGAATTAAACACATGCAGCACCTTCTTACAGCTCTTGTATCCTTGATTTGGGTGTGTCTTGTGCTGCCTCCTTGACTGAATTCGTCCTAGGGTTTTTCCTGTTCGGTCTTCGAAACTTCTATAATCCTCCCGAAATTCGTCTGGTCTTGGGGTATTTATAGTTTCTGTCTGAGGGAAGATGCGGCGCATCTAAGGAGTAGATGCGGCGCATGTACTTAACTTCGCGTGGGGTCCAAGATTATAATATTCAGGAATATTCGTACACCGCCAGAAGATGCGGCGTAACTCCATGATTGGATGCGGCGCATGTCCTCTTGTATCTAGGATCGTATCTGGTGATATCTTGATAGAGATGCGGCGCATATCATGAGTGAGATGCGGCGCATCTGGAGCAAATTAGTCTTGATCTTCTTCATTTCAGTAGACTCTTAACTTTATGCATGTTTTGCTCCATAATCAGTCCAAAATCGCTAAGTTTCACCAAATGCTTGTTTTTACCTGAGAATTACAAAAGTAAAAGATTAAGTATCAATCCTCATACATAATATAGTAAAACAAGTCAATTTAATAGGATAAATGATAGTAATAAAATGTACTTATTTGAGTTCATCACTCGATACAAGCATTTGACTCAAACAAATACTAATATGTATGTTAATGTAATATTATTACGATTCATGTTCATTTTTGTTCTAATAAACCGATTTAGATTTCCCTTACACTTAACTTTTGCAAAATACCTTTATGTGTAGTTAAGACGAAGTTAAAAACAAGATAAAGCATTTTCACAAATTAGTTTTGAACATGAATCAATAATAATAAAAATTAAACACACATACGGAAACAAATAAAATCAAACAAACAATGAAATAAACATACAAAGCAAATAAAGCTTGGGTTGCCTCCCAAGAAGCGCTTTTCTTTATTAACGAGTCTTGTAGCTAGACTCAAAGTCCTTCTACCCAGTGTCGCTTATGCTCACGTATCCGAGTGTGAGCCATCTAATTGTTGCCTCATCTTTCTTGTATTCATCATTTAGCTCCAAACATCCATGATAATATCTCTTATTTTTCTCATGTGGATATTTGAGCCCTTTCCTCTTATCATTCTCACTTAACAAATCAAGAGGCACAAGTCTATTGCAAGATTCAATGGAGAAGTTCTTAAACCTAGGGTGTGCTCGGGGCATTTGGTAAACAAAATATTCATCCCCATCCGAGAATGTAATTAACCCGTCCACAAGTTTCTCGTCAAGGTTGGTCAACCTTTTGAAGGGTTCTCCAAAAATGACTTGGGTTAATTTGTTATCAATAAATTCTCCTAAGTTCTCCATAACCATAAAATCCACCGAATACACAAAACTTCCCACGAATACGTGTAGTGGCTTATTCCTAGCAACAATGTTATCTCCATGATATTCTAGCTCATTTACCATGATTTTATTATAATTAGCGCGAGAGATAATGTTCATAGGTAAAGATGAGTTAAGATAAGCATGAAAACTATGATAACCAATCTTACACGGAAATTGCATGTTAAATAGGTTATCCTTTTCGATCTTAGTCCTAGGGTCAACATGCTTAAAGGGATCAATTTCCTCTTTTCCCCATTCCTCGTTAACCACTTCTCCATTACCAGCATCCTCATCGGAGTCTGAGTAGTAAAATGGACTAACATAGTCATTCTCATGGTCAGACTCCTCCATCTCAGAATAGTTACCAAAGTGGTGGTCTGGTGAAAGGTTGTTGTTTTCTACGATGGGGGCGGGAACGGGTAGTTGAAAGTTTGCACGGCGGAAAATACGAATAACAAGGATCAAGCGATCACTATTACTCATGAGGTAAGTGGAAGGTATCACAAACAAAAGTACAAAGAAATAAGATAGACTAAAGAAAACCTAGAAAAATAAAATAAAAATCTCACTAGAAGGGAATCTAGTGAGTAGACCTATAAAATAAAAAATTCAACCTAAACAATAACTATTCCCCGGCAGCGGCGCCAAAAACTTGATGCGTGGTTTTGCGACCTTACAACAGGTTTTACCTCTCGAGGGATCTCAAGAGGCTTACAACCCCACCAGGCAGTGTACCTGACCGATGTAGTATAGTGTAGTGGTAAGTACGGGGGATTGATCGTTCTCCACAGGGAATAGTGTCGTTAGGATTGAAAAAACTACTCTAATAGGTCTAAGGGTGAGAGAAGATTATTTTTTTGTGTTTTTAAATTTTATGAAAGCAAGTAAAATCTCGGGTTTGAAAGAGTGGGCGGAATTAGTTGCTAGTCAACTAACCCAAGTTACTACGAATGCAAATAAAATAAAATAACTGAAAATGAAAAGGTGGTAAAACTTATGTGGAGAGAAATGTGTTTACTTAGATTTTCTTACTCCCTAACTATCTTTTACCGGTTAATTAGTGTGTATTAATTGCGTGGATGACGGGTGTATTCCTTAATACCAATCGTGGGGTGGCGTACGTACTTCCCCAACTCTACAAGCTCCTACTTCACTCCTATGTCGAGCCGGCTAGGAAGCTCCTAACATGGGATCACTAGAATTCGCTCGTGCATTAAATACAACCATAAAAACCTTAGTATGCATTGGTTCATGTTTCTTAAGACGTTCAAGCAAATTACCGAATAGGAGGTTAGCCAGTTTTCTTAAGTCTAACATAGATAAACAATCATCCAATACAACTAATAACACACTAATAACCAATAATCAATAGCTAGGTTTCATTAGATCTAAGCAAACACAAGATAAATCTAGCCTAACATGTTAATCAAAAGACAAGAACGAGACATAATCAAACAACACATAGACATATTGAGTGATTAAACGATTACTTATCTTCAATTAAACATGGGAGATCCAAGGGTATGAAAACCCTTAAAAATGGCAGAAATTCATCTTAGGGTTTCTCCTCCAAAGTTACACACAATAAGTTCCACGACAAAAAATTGCAAAACTATATATAGAGTTTAAGGGCTGACGGCGTCACGTTATAGATCCTGACGCCGTCACCTCGCCGCTTTTAGGGTTCCCGGATGGCCTTCCAGACGCCGTCCCTCTTTAGTGCTCCAAAATCCGTTCTGGCCTATCAAGGCTTGACGCCGTCAGATTAGTGCTTGACGCCGTCCCTCTTTAGCTTAAGCCGTGACGACCTTGATCACATTAAAGGGTGACGCCGTCAGATTTTTCATGCAAATTTCTCTGGTTTATCATGAGTAATTTTCACATCCACCACTTTTGCCAAGCAATGACGCCGTCTGGACCAATTTCTGACGCCGTCAAAAGTACTTTCTAGCATAAATTTGAGACTTTGTCGTTTTTTTCACTTTTATGCTCCAAAAACGTCCAAAATGCTTCCTTTTCCAGATTTCTTCTCCAAAGTACCTAAAATGACAAAAGGAACGATTTAGGGCGATATTTGATCAAATAAATACGATTTACGGCTTAAATGACCCCCTAAAAGCGGTACACTTTTCGCTTCATCATCCAGCAACCTTCTTCACATCTTGCTCCACTATCTAGAAGTTGCTATACAAGTCCATCAAGATCATAGATTCAATATTTGGCTTGTTCTTCCACACAACTACATGCATAGCCCATTCTGATGGTAGACTTCTCAGGAACTTTGAGTTGAGATCTTCCTGAGGTATCTCAATTCCAAGAATAACAAGTTGGCTTATAAGCTTTTGAAGCCTGTTGAACATATGATCCAGTGATTCATTGCTTGTTGTTGAAAAGTTCTCAAATTGTTGCTTGAGAAGTGTCTTCTGAGTCTTTTTGGTGGCTTCATTCCCACCAAATCTTGCAACAATGGCCTCAAATAATGATTTGGCATCCTTAAACTTGCTAAAGTTCAAGAGTTGATCATTAGGTATTGTCATCATAAGCATACTTCTTGCCTTGATGTCATTTTTCATCAGAACCCTTTCTTCTGCAGTCACTGGCTTTGTCTACACAGTTGTCACAAGTTTACGCTCTACAATTTTTGTTGTGGTTGTAGGCTTGAATGAATTCCCTCCTTCTATGATTTCCCAAACTGCATAGTCCTGCACTTGGAAGAATTGTTCAATTCTTAACCTCCACATGTCGAATTCATTGGGCTTGAGCATTGGTAACCTTGCAGCAACATTGGTTGTAGAAGTCTCCATGTCCATCTCTTCTTCTTAATCAAAAGAGGATCTTCTAATTCAAAGTACCAGAACCTGTCTCTGATACCACTTGACCGGATCTAAACACACTCCTTGTGTTAGAGATACTTTGAGTGATACTAACTAGCACGCGGAATTTACTAGTTAATACTTAGAAGATATTGTGTGTATATGAATGAAACAGTAATATGTATGAACAATGAAGACAATTTAAAACCAAAGATTCAATATTATTATCAATAATACGAGTGATCTTGACTTATCACTAGGGTTACAAAACCTTGAATCTATTCGTACGAAAAAAGTGTTTCTCTATGTCAAAACCTAACCTAGGACATCCTTTTATAGAACAAGGATTCCTGTACAAGATAACTATAATCCGTATCAATCTATATCTAGAAGATATACACAATTTCTTTTCTATACTTATTCTATTACACGTTGGTTGATTGGTCAAAGTAATCACAAGTCAAAACCTCTCACGAAGAAAAGTCAACTTGCGACAATTTAACGCAACAATCGATTGTAATAAACCGGATAAGTGAATACCCGGGTCGTGGTCCCAACGAGGTGTGAAATTGAGGATATCATTTTTGGTTTGGTATTAAAATGCTTGAAATATAGATTTTCACTTTTGATTACGAGTCTAAAAATCAAATTAAAGAAAACGTGAATTAAAATCGAAAAACAAGCTTAAACGTAAAAATATTTAAAAATTAATCCTATGGACGCAAATTTAATTTTCCTAAGTCCTAAATGTAAAAAAAAAAAAAAAAAAAAAAAAAAAATTTAAAATTATATTTTTTTTACTTTTTAATGATTAAATACGAATTAAAAACTATTTAAAAGAAAATAAATGATTAAAAATACTAAACGAAAAGAGAAAAATCTGAAAATTTTCCTGAAAATACTTTAAGCTAAACTGATCCTAAGAAAGATATGAAAAAGGTCCCAGCTTATTTCAATAAGCTGGGAAAAAGCTAAAGGTGTCGAATAAGCTAAAAGGGAAAAGAGTGTTAAGTATTAAATTGTGCAAACCATAACTGAAATAAGACCCAAGGGCAGTTGGTTTGATGTTTGTGTTGTGAACTGGAGGTCTGGGGTTCGAACCCCAGTTATGCCAATTTTTTTGCAAACTTTTTTTTTGTTTTTTGCAAACAAGTGATAATAAGCAAATTATAAAACTGAAATACTTTTTGAAAACCAATAATAAGCTCAGAAACAGCTTAACTATTTGATCAGTTTGGGAAAAAAAATGAAGAACAAGCTAAAAATGCAAAAAGGCAAATAAGCTACTAATAAGCTAATGCTAATGGAAAATAAGCTGAAGTCCAACTAAAAGCTAAGATGCAAACTACAATAAGCTATATGAATCAAGAAATAAGCACTAATCAAAGCACAAAATAAGTAAAAAAAGCATATAGGTCTGCTGATCTACTTAGGAACAGGGCGAAAATTGGCTTTTTCAAGCCCTTAAAAAGCTATTCAAAGAAAATCCTAACAATCTAAAAAAGTTGGTAAAAGATAGATAAGCTACCAAACTAACTTTGCACCAATTTTCAGCTAAAGAGTTCTTAAAATGAGGGAATTAAAAATCCAAAAGTTGGGCTGTTTGGGAACAAAAGCCAAAAATTATGCAGTCTTTGGTTTTAAGATCTCAGACCTTGTAAATCTCAATGACCCACTACCAAACTTTGAATTCCTATTTTAACAACTAAAATGAACTCAAAAATGCCAAAAAGATATCCCAAGAAGCTCAGTTTATAAGGGGCTTATAAGGAGCAGTTGAAATCATGAATTTGGGCCATACTACTAAAATTCTCAAAAGGCATCAAAATTACTTAAGTCCTACTAAAGAGAGCTTATATAGACTCACATAAGCTCAAGCAAACTTTATCAAAGGGCAAATGAACAGTGATCATTGACTTTGACCCTAAAATAAGTTTAATCCAACCACTCTCTTAACAGGCTGTTATGAGCTTTTTTTTAGGCAAAATCTATGCTAGACTACTTAAGTTATCAAACTAATTTACTTAAACATACCACAGAATAACTAAAGCATAAAAAAAACAAATAAGCTAAGATCAAGCATTTGAACAGTAAATAAGCTATAAGGCTATTTTTTTGATTTTTCTTAAATATTAAAACACAAACTGAATTAAGATTAAAAAGAGTAAATTACGGTACTGAAAATGTAAATAAGCTAAAGAAAATTACAATACCTTAAAAATTAAAGCTAAAATAAAACTTGAATATTCTACTGTAGCATACTAACTATTTATACTAAAAACTAAGCTAGGGTTCTTCTGGAAATCTTGTGCTTTTCTTGTGAGACAATCCCAACTGCTTTCTTCACTTTAATTCTTGGCCTTCGGATTTTCTTGATCCCCACATCAAAGATTCTGAGCCGTAGATGAGTTAGTAGTCCTCGGATTGATGAAGTGGAGGGGGAAACACACCCATGTGGGTTCTTTTGGACTGAAGTGGTGATGAAAGTGACGGTTGGTGATTAGCAGAAGATTAGGGAGGGAAATGGTTAAGAAGAAGATGAAATAGTAATTAGGTCTGGGTTTGATTTTCTGAGTGTGTTGAGTTGAGTTTGACCCGGTTGTATTTTAACTAAAAATTGGGTGTGGGCTTTTGTTGGGCTAAAGGGTTAATGGGTTTGATTGTTTATATTTTGGATCCGGATGGTGTTTATTAGTTAGGATAAATAGGTAAGTTTAGGGACCAAAGATGTATAATTTGAAACTTCAAGGACCAAACATGCCAATTTTTCAAAGTTCTTCTAGGGTCCTATTTTGCCAAGTAATAATAATCTAAGGGCCGTTTGGGATTTTCCGAGCTTGAATTTAATTCCGAATAAAAAATGTCTTTTCCGGCTTCGGTTTTCGGCTCTTTTCCATATCACGCTCAGTTTTGTCCATATTTGCCTCGTTTTCAATCCTTTTGTACCTGAAACACATAAAACACAATCCAAGGATATATGCAATAATATATGGTCCATTTGGGTGTTTTTGGTCGTTTTTGTGGGGTTTTTTGGGTATAAAATGATGAGTAAAAGGCCACTCATCAATCCCCCACACTAAGCAATTGCTAGTCCCTAGCAATCCGATCATATGAAGTAATGAAAGGATCAAAAGAATACCAAGGTTACCAAAAATATCACCCCGTTTTGACTTTATTATAAAATGCAAGTAAATTAAAACGAGACAAAACGTAAATAACATGCTTGATTATCAAAAATGGCATCATAGAATGGGAATCACACTAAGTGGGTGATTCCGGGGAATTTTAATCGTCATCCTCTTTTTTATACTTCCCAACTAAGTTTAAAAACCCTTGTGCAAACGTTTTTGTAAAATGCTAACACTACTTATGGAAGTTAATTGTGGATATTCCTTGTTCCCAAATTCTTATTTTCCTCTATTTATTTTATTTTTGGTGAGAAATCAATTTCTTCAAATTCTCGTTTCAATAATTTTTAGTCCGATAAAGATACCTAGTTTAGATGCTAACTAGTTTCTAATCTTCCTCCGAAAACCGTTGCCATAAAAATGAGGTCCACATCAAGGTGATTTAAAATGGGGCTTATTATTTTATTTTTATATTTTTGACTTTTGCAAAATTATTATTATTATTATTATTTTTTACAACTTAACTTCTTATTTTACCATAAATTACGGAGCTTCACGAGGAAATTCCAAGACCTTATACCTTAGGAATAAAGGATCCAAAGGCCGTTACAACGGAGAGTTCCAAGAGTTTATACATTCCGAAAATGAGGTTCCAAGGGTGTTAGACCAAGACCTTACACCTTCCTGAATAAAGATCCAAGGGCCGTTATAAGAGGGTAGCCAAGACCTAAACGCCTTTTGGAAATAAGGATCCAAGGACCGATCTCGAACCGTAGCTTATAGCACATAAATTTAAGATTTATTTATTTTTGCTTGATTTTAGTGCCACCACTCCAAATCTCGTGTACGATAAACTAACCGAAACTTTACGGATAATTCCAAGACTCTAGACATTCATGAAATGAGGATCCAAGGTCGTTAGACCAAGACCTCACACATCCTGAATTAGAGATCCAAGGGCCGCTTTATGAACCGCCGCTTATGTTACACGACACTTGTAGTAACCTTGCTGTGTACCCAACTTTTATAAGCAAGAATTTTCTTAAGAAGACAAAAACTAATCATCACCAAAACCAAACACCCTTAATTATTCCTAGATTACTAGTATTGGGTGAAATAAGCTTATGGGAACAAAAAGCCACAAATAACTTCGATGAGCTCTAAAGAGAACCAACTACTCCACGTTTAGCATTTTCATTTGCACAATTCGTAAAAACTTATCCTAAAAGTTAAGGGTTGCAGCCAAATCAACACTTTGGCAGAGTCGGAATTCCCTTGTTCTAGCCTAATCAAGTCTAAACTTCCACTAATATCGAAGCATTAATGTATAGCAAATTATTTTTATTGTGCCAAGCACTTCTTTTAGACGAAAAATACGATAAAAATTTTAAATTTTTTGGTCAAAACGGGGGTGCTAGGGGACTAGTAGGTACAACATGTGAATTTTTTTAAAATTTGGGTCAAATGAGAATTCCCCCCCCCCCCCCCCCACACTTAGAATTGAATATTGCCCTCAATATTCAAAGTACCGGCTTTTATGCCGACACTATAGAACGTAAAAGGGTAAGACTACTATCTAAGTGTGGAAACGAAATCTTTTTCACAAAAAGGATTAATAAGATATCCCTGGATGTTAGTAAAAAGATCGGATATTGGGCGGCTGGATTGAAAACAGGCGCATCAATCATCACGATCTACGGGAATCCTGAAAACAAAGGGAAACATACAACCACAAAGCAACAAGTAGAGGAATTCCCCCACACTTAGTGTTAGAAAATAGAAAGATATAGAAGGATAAGCATGGGTTGCCACCCACGAAGCGCTTGTTTTTTATCGAGTCGCTAAGCTTGACTCGCCCCGAATTCATTTGTTCTTGGGGGAACATGTGGAAGAGAAAATCTCCATCAGAATTTCATTCAAAATGTTTGGATAAACATTGAAGTTCATGAAAGTTTCACTCCGATGAGATGCCCACGGCTCTAAACAGTAGAAACTATAAGCGGAGATGCCGGGGTCAAAAACTTTGTCCTCATTTCCGTAAGGAAATGAGAGTAAAGTTTCAGTCAGAATTAACTCAATAGGAGTTCACCATGAAGATAGAAGAGAGGGGAATCACTTTTCTCCAGAATTAAAAGTTCCTCGAATAAGGTATGTAACTTTAGATTCTTATCGGGAGTCAACTTCATTATAGAATGAATTTCACCACCATTGAGTATGCCTGGGTTGAATACTTTGTCTTCACAAAAAAAAACAAACAGGATACTCGGTGGAGGACTTAGCTGAGAAAAGAGAGTCACCCTCGGGTGATTGAGGAGATAAGTCATTTGAAACAATCGTAGGTTCCTCAGTCACGATTTTCATTTTTGGATTTTTATCTTCAAAAGTTTTATCATGAGAAGATTTTCCATATAAAAGTTGCTTCCATTCATTTTTATCAGATCCAAAGTCGAAAAGATCGTCATCACTTTGTGAATCACTAAACTCGGTATAAGGGTAGGAATCAAGTGATGGATCATGATATAAGAGATATTCAATTTCTCTCAGATCTGATTCGAAATCAAAGTCATCATTTTCATCCCCCGGTGGGATTGGATCAATGTGAGCGAGTTCATCGGCGAACTCCTCAAGAAGATGATCACTATTAGACATTTTAATTTCCTTCGGAGGAAGAGAAGGTGACGGCTCATTGTATAGCAATTCTTCAATTAAACGAATATCTCCCTCCGGATCAAAGATGCTATCATCAATTTCTAGTGAAATTGGCTCATCATTAAAGAAAACCTCGAGCTCTTCCATAGGGAAGACACTTCCCTCAACCGGTGTGAGAGAAGGGGAAGACTCGGAAATGATTGGTTCAGAAGTTGGAGTGGGATTGCCACTCGGAGAACTGTTTAAAAATTCCAGAAATTTTTGAGCATACTCCTTAACTTCTTTGATATCAATTCTGTTTACCCAAAAATTTTCATATCTAGAGGAGAAGCTTACAGTTTGGTCCAGATTAAAAGTAACGGCTTCGTCATTAACTCGAAGAGTTATTTCTTCAGCATATACATCAATCTAAGCACGGCCCGTCCTCAAGAAGGATCTCCCTAGGATGAGGAGAACCCGAGGATCGGCATCAAAATCAACCACAACGAAGTCTACTGGGAAATGGAACTTTCCTACTTTGACGATGACATCTTCAGCGATACCTTTTGTTCGAGTAATCGAACGGTCCGCGAGCTCGAGAGCCATTCGTGTAGGAGTAAGTTCTGGTAGAGAAAGCTTTTTCCACACAGAAAGAGGCATAAGATTGATGCTTGCACCAAGATCGGCCAAGGCTAAGCACTCAATCATTCCTGGGAAATCGCAAGGGGTGAGAAATTTACCGGGGTCTCCTAATTTTTCTGGAAGTTTCTTTAGGATAACCGCCGAGCAATTCTCATTCAGTGGTGTATTTGCTAGTTCAAACAACTTTTCCTTATTATTCAATAAGTTTTTGAAAGTTGAAGCAAACTTTGGCATATGAAGCAAAGCATCCGCAAAGCTCAAATCGAAATGAAGCTTTTGGAAGAGTTGGAGGAATTTCAACATTTGTTGATTGTTCTTCTCACGGAGCTTTGGATTAGTCGGATAAGGTAATGACTTTTTAAACTTTGGAGCACTTTGGACAACCAGAGGTAGGACGTATTCGGTACTTCCGTTATTAGTAGGAAGTTCCGTGTCCTTGGTCACCTCGGTCTCACGGTCAACTACTTGAGGAGAGGAAGAAGTAGTAGCTTGACCCATGGGTCCATCATAAGCTAAACCACTTCAGGTGGTTATTGCTTTCAACTCTCCCTTTGGGTTTAGAATTGTATTAGCTGGGAGAGTTCCTGAAGTTGAAGCTTGATTAGCTTGCTGAAACTGATTGATGAGAGTATCAAACATGTTCTCAATTTTGGTCTGTGATTGATCAATTTTGATGTTTGTAGCTCTCAAATCATTCTTAAGCTCATTACCCTGTTTTGTAAAATCATTTTTCAAAATTGTGATCTGGTTTTGCATAGACCTCATGTTCGCCTCATTTGTCTTAATGTAATTTGCAAGATCATTTGAGGGAACAATTGGGGCTGGGTAATTCGAAGCTTGATACCCTTGATTGAAATTGACCCCTTGGGTCGGGTATTGATTAATTGGGGCCTGAAATGGAACATTTTGCCCTCTTCCTGGTTTTGATTAAACCTAGTTTGCTTGTTCGGTTGAGAAAAACCAGGTGGTCCTGCTTGATAGGTAGCACGATAGCTCGGGTCAACTTGAGGACGGTATTGAGTACCTCCTTGGTTTAAACACCCGGCTACGGCATTGATTTTAAAAGGCCGGCCATCGGTGGCGGTACAATTGTAATAAGCTTGAGGACCACCACAAGTGACACAACTTTCTTCCACCGCTTTGATTGGAGCTGGTGGAGAAGCTTGGGGGGTAGAAGAGAGATTTTTCTGAGTGGAGAGAACCAAAGCTTGAACTATATCCGTAAGCTTGTCAATCTTAGCATCCGTGCTAGAAGTATTTATCGAATGTGAACAAGAAGGCGAAGCACTCACTTGGGAAACAACCGGCTTGCTTCGTGAAGTGCGAACCTTAGACTTGTTTTCGATGATGGACAAAGCATCTGTTGGAGTCCGATTCAATAGATAACCACCTGAGGCGGCGTTTAGAGAATCTTGGTCGACTTGGTTCAATCCATTGTAAAATGTATCAATTTGGTGTAACTCAGAAAAACCGTGGTGAGGACATTTACGAAGTAATTCTTTAAAACAGTCCCACGCTTCACTAAAAGACTCATCAAATTTTTGAGTAAATTTGGTGATTTCATTTTTAAGACTGGTAGTTCTTGAAGGGGGAAAGAATTCATTCACAAATTTCGACACCAAATCTTCCCAAGTTAAGATAGAATGAGGGGGTTGTTTTTCAAGCCAAGTCCGGGCTGCCCCCTCGAGAGAGAAAGGAAAAAGAAGTAATTTAATTGCTTCTTGGGGAACATTCCGACATTTGATGGTAGATGAAATTTTGTTAAACCATCGAATGTGGGAATGAGGGTCATCCCTCTCGAAACCGAAAAACTGATTTGACGTTACTAGGGATAGTAATGCCGGTTTAAGTTCAAAATTATCGGCAACGATCGGGGGAACAACAATGGCATCTCCATAACCCTCGATGGGTGCTTGGAGAAGCTCCAACATGGTGCGATTATCCGCCATTATATCAATGGGAGGATCGGGATTAGTACGAATCTCGGGTTCGACTAATGAGGCAGCATGTCTTCGATTACGTCTTCGCGGAATTGCGACGAGTTCAAGAAAGGGACTCGATGAAGTAGAAGAACGTGTGCGCATGCACCAAGAACATGAATTTTAAAAGAAAAAGAAAAATAAATTTGGAAGGGAAAATATTTTTGGGTTTTCAAGGTTTTTCAATTTTTTTGGATTTTTTATAAAAAATATTCACAAGATTTACACGAAACTTCACGAGGAAGGTTCTTCAAGTCACAAATCGTCAACCGTGACGATATTGTCGCAACACACCTCCCCGGCAGCGGCGCCAAAAATTGGTTGATTGGTCAAAGTAATCACAAGTCAAAACCTCTCACGAAGAAAAGTCAACTTGCGACAATTTAACGCAACAATCGATTGTAATAAACCGGATAAGTGAATACCCGGGTCGTGGTCCCAACGAGGTGTGAAATTGAGGATATCATTTTTGGTTTGGTATTAAAATGCTTGAAATACGGATTTTCACTTTTGATTACGAGTCTAAAAATCAAATTAAAGAAAACGTGAATTAAAATCGGAAAACAAGCTTAAACGTAAAAATCATTAAAAATTAATCCTACTGAAGCAAATTTAATTTTCCTAAGTCCTAAAATGTAAAATGAAAATTTTAAAAAAAAGAATTGTATTTTTTTGACTTTTTAATGATTAAATACAAATTAAAAACTAATTAAAAGAAAATAAATGATTAAAAATACTAAACGAAAGGAGAAAAATCTGAAAATTTTCCTAAAAATACTTTAAGCTAAACTGATCCTAAGAAAGATATGAAAAAGGTCCCAGCTTATTTCAATAAGCTGGGAAAAAGCTAAAGGTGTCGAATAAGCTAAAAGGGAAAAGAGTGTTAAGTATTAAATTGTGCAAACCATAACTGAAATAAGACCCAAGGGCAGTTGGTTTGATGTTTGTGTTGTGAACTGGAGGTCTGGGGTTCGAACCCCAGTTATGCCAATTTTTTTGCAAACTTTTTTTTTGTTTTTTGCAAACAAGTGATAATAAGCAAAATTATAAAACTGAAATACTTTTTGAAAACCAATAATAAGCTCAGAAACAGCTTAACTATTTGATCAGTTTGGGAAAAAAAATGAAGAACAAGCTAAAAATGCAAAAAGGCAAATAAGCTACTAATAAGCTAATGCTAATGGAAAATAAGCTGAAGTCCAACTAAAAGCTAAGATGCAAACTACAATAAGCCATATGAATCAAGAAATAAGCACTAATCAAAGCACAAAATAAGCAAAAAAGCATATAGGTCTGCTGATCTACTTAGGAACAAGGCAAAAATTGGCTTTTTCAAGCCCTTAAAAAGCTATTCAAAGAAAATCCTGAAAATCTAAAAAAGTTGGTAAAAGATAGATAAGCTACCAAACTAACTTTGCACCAATTTTCAGCTTAAGAGTTCTTAAAATGAGGGAATTAAAAATCTAAAAGTTGGGCTGTTTGGGAACAAAAGAAAAAAATTATGCAGTCTTTGGTTTTAAGATCTCAGACCTTGCAAATCTCAATGACCCACTACCAAACTTTGAATTCCTATTTTAACAAATAAAATGAACTCAAAAATGCCAAAAAGATATCCCAAAAAGCTCAGCTTATTAAGGGGCTTATAAGGAGCAGTTGAAATCATGAATTTGGGCCATACTACTAAAATTCTCAAAAGGCATCAAAATTACTTAAGTCCTACTAAAGAGAGCTTATATAGACTCACATAAGCTCAAGCAAACTTTATCAAAGGGCAAATGAACAGTGATCATTGACTTTGACCCTAAAATAAGCTTAATCCAACCACTCTCTTAACAGGCTGTTATGAGCTTTTTTTTAGGCAAAATCTATACTAGACTACTTAAGTTATCAAACTAACTTACTTAAACATACCACAGAATAACTAAAGCATAAAAAAAACAAATAAGCTAAGATCAAGCATTTGAACAGTAAATCAGCTATAAGGCTATTTTTTTGATTTTTCTTAAATATTAAAACACAAACTGAATTAAGATTAAAAAGAGTAAATTACAGTACTGAAAATGTAAATAAGCTAAAGAAAATTACAATACCTTAAAAATTAAAGCTAAAATAAAACCTGAATATTCTATTGTAGCATACTAACTATTTATACTAAAAACTAAGCTAGGGTTCTTCTGGAAATCTTGTGCTTTTCTTGTGAGACAATCCCAACTGCTTTCTTCACTTTAATTCTTGGCCTTCGGATTTTCTTGATCCCCACATCAAAGATTCTGAGCCGTAGATGAGTTAGTAGTCCTCAGATTGATGAGGTGGAGGGGGAAACACACCCATGTGGGTTCTTTTGGACTGAAGTGGTGATGAAAGTGATGGTTGGTGATTAGCAAAAGATTAGGGCGGGAAATGGTTAAGAAGAAGATGAAATAGTAATTAGGTCTGGGTTTGATTTTCTGAGTGCGTTAAGTTGACTTTGACCCGGTTGTATTTTAACTAAAAATTGGGTGTGGGCTTTTGTTGGGCTAAAGGGTTAATGGGTTTGATTGTTTATATTTTGGATCCGGATAGTGTTTATTAGTTAGGATAAATAGGTAAGTTTAGGGACCAAAGGTGTATAATTTAAAACTTCAAGGACAAAACTTGCCAATTTTTCAAAGTTCTTCTAGGGTCCAATTTTGCCAAGTAATAATAATCCAAGGGCCGTTTGGGATTTTCCGAGCTTGAATTTAATTCCGAATAAAGAATGTCTTTTCCGGCTTCGGTTTTCGGCTCTTTTCCATATCACGCTCGGTTTTGTCCATATTTGCCTCCTTTTCAATCATTTTGTACCTGAAACACATAAAACATAATCCAAGGATATATGCAACAATATAGGGTCCATTTGGGTGTTTTTGGTCATTTTTTTGGGGTTTTTCGGGTATAAAATGATGAGTAAAAGGCCACTCATCACACGTTATCAGAACATAAGCAGTACAAAGTATTTGTACTGGCAGTTAGTACTGCTTGTGTTATTCTTCAACAGTTGAAACATTTAGCTTGGTAGTACTAACTGTTGGTTTAATTCCCAAAATATGCAACAAGCCTTTTAAACCACTCGGTGTCCCGAGGGGACGAGTGAAGTCTCGTGAGGGTTTACAGGGAACACACCCACAAAGTTCATATACTACTAAATATAAAAACTTGGTAAATGTTTTAGAAAATGGTTTGCTACATGAAGAATTTACGGCGTAACTTCTAGACTGAGTTACGCCGTAAGTAATGTGACCTGACAATGAGCTCGTGCTGTGAACAGATTACGGCGTAACTTGAAACTAGAGTTACGCCGTAATACCTTTCTAGTGTCAATTCCAGAATTTTTCGACCTCTTAAATGCCGTAAGAGGTCCTTCCAGCACTTCTCCTGCATTTCTTAACTGTGGAAACCTGTAAAAATGATGCACAAACATACCAAGCATAAAATCCTATAAAATTAAAACAAAAATAAAAAGATAGGCATGGCGTGCCTCCCACGAAGCGCTTGTTTTTGTTTAAGTCACGAGCTTGACTCCACCCTTATTTATTAAGTAAAAGGGTGTTCATCCCCTTAATTACTTGAAATCAAGTGTGGGTGAAAATAGCAATAAACACTAATAGGGTGTAAATTTGCTACGGTGTAGGGAAATGATGAATTATAGTCATACCTTAAAGGAGATGTCATTTCCCTTTTTACCTTGCCCGGATTGATTGATGTATTTGATGGTTTGAACACTCCATGTGTGGTTAAATGATTGGCTTCCAAACATCAATTGCCTCCTTGTTATTCACGGTAGCGTCCAAGATTTGGCCTCCTAATTTCTTCTCAAGCTCAACCAAAATTAGTTCAGTAGCCGGTGCTACATAACCATCATCGGGTGGTGTGATAAACATGGCTTGTGAGGTCAAGGGTTGCACAATGTCATCATCCCTTTCGACATCCTGTATGGGAAAACTAGCAAGATTGTTAGTAATAGCAATAAAAGAAGAGATAGAAGTGATACCATTATGTGTTGTAGTTGATTCCACATTGGCCTGTGGAATTGCTTCTTCATCTCGTAAGCTCATCGCTTCTATCTTCTTTGGTTGATCCTTGCTTGTTTCTTCATCCCTCACATCCTTCAATTGATTGGTAAGCGGTGGCATGCATGGTTGCATTACCGGCTTTGGTTTAGGGTCAGATTGCATATGAGGTGTAAGTAATTGCCTAAGCCTATCTACGTCCTCGATCGTAATTTCCCAAAGATCATCCATGTTATCTTCATCACATTCCTCCTTGACTTCCTCATTCTCCTTTGTAGTGTCAATATCGACATTATCTATATCCTGTTTACAAACACTAGCAAAAATATTAGAAAATGGAGAAATAGGAAAGTTAAGAAGGTCCTTACTTTCATGGTTTATATCCCCAAATTCTTCATTATCACACCCATTATGAATCTCCTCTTATTTCATTCATTGAAGGTTTTCAGTTCCAATTCTGAATAATTCATCCAACCATCTTGCTATCATTAATTCTCTATCTTCAGGTTAAGGATCGGGTTTGTATGCCGTTTGATCAGAAAATTGGGATTTAATACCATAAGTGGGATCCCTCACTTCATACGTCATCGGATATTGCATAGCCATGTACAAATCGTATTCTTCTATACACATGCTACCAATGTCAACATTGTTCCTCTTACTGGGAAATGTGGAACAGTTATTGGTGAATGGTCGCGGAGTTTGAAAGGAAGTTTCTAAAGGAGGGAATCTAGTTGGAGTTCTCCTTGATTGAATATTCCTTAATAATCTATTGTCCCTTTCACGTACATACTCCAAATATTCATTCATCGTCATGTTATCAATATCTGGTTCCGTCTCCATGATCTCCTGAATTATACTAAGAAAATGGAAGGGAGAAAGAAAACTAGAATCAAAAATCTTAAAAAGCAAAATAAAAAGCATAAAACTATAAAAGCAAAACTCAAATTAAAATCCTAAATAGCTCCTCGGCAACGGCGCCAAAAAACTTGATGCAGGATTTCTGACCAGGTATTAATATTTATAGTTGTCTGTCTACCTATGGTCTACCTTATGCACTCACGGGTAGTGTACCCGGTCGTGTGTAGTGTTGTATTCAGTAAAGCCGAGGTCGTCACAAGAGCTATGTGTATCTGGATTCTAACTTAAGTCTATGTCACATTTAAAGGGGTTTATGATTTGTTTGATTAATTAAACTAATAAACAGAAATGATATGTGGGGCATAAGATTCACTAGGCTCCTTTGGTCAATTCGTCTAGCCTATCTCCCTAGAATCCTACTAGGACACCAAAGGTCTGGATCCTTATGGCTGTCAAAGCTTACAGGTCGACTGGTTTGAGTCATTAAGTGCCACTACATGCTAGATTAATTCTTTGTGTGATCTGGCCTCTCGGAGCTTAGACCACACATCTAATTATTTAAGTTCATCCAACCCGGAGGGTGATCCTTTGGTTAATTTGCACCCAAGGGATTTGGTAGTCCTTTGGTCAATTCATACCAACCCTCGCAACCTACTACTCTAGGGTCCTTTGGTCAATTCTCCTAGTGTAACACGTACAACCGATCTTCAAAACTACCGAAACAAGAGGATCTATCGAATAACTAAGCATGCACACACTAGAAGCAATAATTAAAGCACGAAAACTTAATCAAAGTAATAAAGGAATCATAACTAGGCTTGTAACACCCCAACCGGCAAGGGTCAAAATGCCACATTATGCTGTCAATGATAACATACAAACGCAAGCGGAAGACTTATAAACATAATAGTTACAAAGGTATTCTAAGAAAATAATGAAATACTAATATCTAAACATAATGAGTCCAAAGCCAAATACAATTCCAAACTAATCTAACTGAAAATGAATCCAAATCTAATCCAGAAGCAAATGGGAGTCTATCGTTAGGGTAGTCCACTAAGAGCTCCTTTGCACTTTTCACTCAAACCCAACTTCCAACCTAAAACCTGCCGCAGGAAAAGAAAAGCAGCTGAGCTTAAAAAGCCCAGTGAACAGATATAACCAAACGAATAATCAAACGTATATATAAGTGTATGGAAAGAAACCATAAACTCCTATTGAACGTATATCAGATGTCAAACGAATAAGGGGTCACGGATCAACGGAACAAAATGTCATATATCATAAGAAGCAAAAACAGAAGTGAGTCATAAGTATCATAAGGAAATCCAGAACCAAACGGAATCAAATCATAATATCATAAGGAAATCCAGAACCAAACGAAATCAAATCATAATATTGTAAGGAAATGCCCAACGAGCTCAGAAAGCATGCCACATGCTTAGTCACATAATCATAATCATAACCATATATCCATCAAATCATAAGTTGTACAAGGAGCTGCAGACTCCAATGTACCAGAAGTGAAATGGGGTGCATGGCATGCACAAACCAATCACTAAATCACATCATAATCACACTAAACATATACCTAGGATGCATCCATACGGTTCCTGCAAAACAAAATACATATGCAAGTACTAGACTGCACATATGTATACATAACGGCCAAAGTGCGCAAATAATCATACATATCAAAAGGGAACGCCGTGGATCAATCACACCTCCACAGAAGGTGTCATGCCATTGGTGCCTCAATGACATGGCCATGGTACCTCCATGGCTAGTTAGCTCGGGGAACAGAACAGATAAACAAAGCAAGGCTATCCATAATCATAGCATAGCTACTATAGCATAATCAATCAGAGCATATTACTGGACAGAATCTCATATCAAATGAGAGGGCATACTGGGTATCATAACAAAATGGATAGCAAACTGAATCATATCATAGGGAATCATAGCAAAGGATCATATCAGACGGATCATATCAAATGGATCATAGCAAATGGATCATATCATAGTAACTGAATCAAAGTCAAGGATCGAGAAGTCATGAGATCAGAACCCTTACTGAGAAAGGGTAGAATATCTGTACCTCAAACTGCAAATGAAACCATATCAGAAAACACATGGATCGGAAGTTACTCCTTCTTCAGCGAATCTAAATAAATTATAATCATATACTACTTATACATCTATTTAATGTCATAACTGATTTAATACGTAATTAATTATATTATCATGTTTAGGGTTATGACGTAGGTTTAGGGTTTACTTGAATAATATTACTAGATCTAATTAGACACCAAGTTAAACTGAATTAAACCATGTTTTATTCTACTTACATACGTATGATTATAAACAGATTTTAGATGTAAGGAAAAACCAATATACACACACGAATGGGATTTGATCACTATCTAAAAACCATGCATGCTACTACATGTACGAGACATAAACTATGACCCTTTGGTATAATTAATTTGAGACTAAAGCCACAACACGAGGCCACTAAGTTTGACAAGACTAACATAACTCCCACCCTTTTATTATGCAAATGTGACTCACTCATGAACCTATGCATGAAATACCCACACGACATGATTATTTCTGATCACCAAACACATACACTCACATGTTCAATCACAACAGCCTACATGACATTGACTTATACCAAAACAACACCACAAGACCTGAACCTACACACACTCATGAAATCAAACACAAAACCTACGTTAACCACAACAGCCCCAATTTTTGCATATATATTTCATATACAACTCGACACAAACATGTACACACATGCCAAATACCAGACCTGATTTCGACATACACACGACACCAACTAGACAAGGGACATGTTCGACATCAAAATGATAGAACGCATACATTCCTATACCCGACTTAACCCCTCGATAGAAACCAACAACCTTCGATTTTATTTCACGCCGAGACACAACACACAATACCAACAATAACGAGACATCAGTACACTCCAAACCATGCATACAAGACACAACAGTAGCCCACCTCCTGATCCTATTTTATACGGATTCGCAAGCATGTATTCATGTTTGTTTTAAGCACCAAAAGACACAAAGGCACACACACCACACATTATTTCTTTTAACTTCTGATTGTATAACATGGTTTACTTCAGGTCCTATATATATGTCGACACCAATTCTCACACAATACATCAACCAAACAGCCACATAAAATAATAGACCAGACCTTTATACCTATTAAAACCCCACTTGACTCCCACCTATATACATGCGACACACACTTACATATATAAACCCAAAGCCCCAGCTCTTGTACCAGTTATTCTCAGTTTTGCAAACATGAAGACACAAGTCGACACATATTTAAATGCACATGAAACCATACCCAAAACTCCTGACCACCACAGCTCACGTTAAACAATATAGGCCTAGGGTTTCCATCTTACAAATCCTTATTTAATGCGCAATGATTATAAGTTAGGGCTAGCATATGTTAGGTCGGTATAGACAAAGAAACCATGGTCGATTAGTACAGGTTTCAGAGTTCATGATTTTATGTGACAACTTCATTCGTATACTTATAAATACGAGCACATCATATTTGGTTTTCATGTTTATACGTATTCACATATAATAGATCGAGTACAGAAACATAATGACGATTGTAAAATACCTTGAGGTCGTATTATATGAACGAACAAGGATAGAACTGAACCACACTCGAACCAAAACCCATGATCAAAACAAATATTAAACACCACGATCACTACCCCTCATCCTTCCACAAATCTTATTAATCTTTTCTCCTTTTGCTTCGTACCTTCTTGGATTTCTCGATGCACAAATGAGCTGCTGTTTGTATTTAGTTTTTAGGGTTTTATGTGTGAAAGTAATTTGTGATATACAGTTTGTAAAATAAACGAATAGGGGGGATAAAGGCTGGAAAATGCCGAGTATTAGGGGAGGGCATGGAGACCATTTCATCTTCAATCTTTTCAAATAATTCTTGATCATATCTTTGTTAATGTTGTGTACAAAATATAAAAGGAAATCGGACCCTTAAAGGAGTTAGTATACGTGTGATGTTTAGTACCATATTAAGAACATTTTTGGTCCTTCTCATGATCTTTTAACATGTGAAATTTCAAATAAGAAATGGTTGTGCCAACATTTTATATACTTAAGTTAGTTATGTCATACTTATGATTTAAATTTCCTACCACATAGTTCAAAATTTTAGGTTATAATCGGAATCAAAGGTTCAAACGTCATTTTGTATTTTAGGTTATTATAAGGCTAGCACCAAAGGTGCTTAGCCAAACATAATGTAAATTAGACAAACAATAATGAATATAACTTAGATTGAATTAATCATAGTGTTCGATACAAAGTACTTGATGTATGACTAATAAGAATGATGACTGCAAGTGAATTCTCCCTTGAAAGATGGCTTAGAACTGCTGGAAATTGCCCTAATCGACCACTAGGAGAGCGGGGAATATGAAAACTGGTGAAATAAGGCTGTATTTATAGGCCCCGACAAGGTTACAGCGTAACCTCTAAGGTTAATTACGTCATAACTTATTACGGTGCAAAGAAATTCGCCAGATCTTGAAAAGGTTACGCCGTAACCAAATCGATTCGGTTACGGCGTAATCAAATATTAGTTACGGCGTAACTAATAGTCTTCGTACTTTTATTTTCCTTCCTTTTTGAAACTTCCATGAACTTGTCCGTATTTAACCCCTGAAGTAGCGCATGGTTTCATTTCAAGTCCCTTGTCTATTATAAGTGTAACACTTATAAGATATGTACGGTTTCAGCCCCTCATCATTCTTTATACTTTTATACTTGGTCCTTGTGACATAATTAAACTTTATTTTAACTGTCACCTAAAGTCCCTGATCGTTCTTCTTATTATTATAACAAGTCCTTGTGATAATTAATTCTTTATATGATTCGCCCAGCTTTAGTCCTCCACCGTACTTGTTATTTTTACTTTTAGTTCCTAGACTTTAACTCCTTGGTGCCCAAGTTTGATAGTTACGGCGTAACCTATAGGCCTGGTTACGCCGTAACCTTCGTATCTCAGACGATCTTATCCATTTAATAACATTTAGGCATAACTTTATGGATAGTTACGTTGTAATCTTCTTAGTGCAACAATTACGTCTTAATCTTCTTGCTGGTTATGCCGTAATCTCTTCAATCCCATTCTGTGTAATTTTTACACCATAACCTCATGCCTTGGTTACGGCGTAACCTTCATGGTCACGGAATTCATCTAAGTTTCTAAAATATTACGGCGTAATCTCTGTGGTAATTATGACGTAATTCTTGATTCACGTTGACTTAGTCTTCGTGTGTAAATCCTTAGTTACGGCGTAAGTGGACAGTGAAACTACGCCGTAACTTTTTCAAAGTAAGCATACTGAAGTGTGTATCATGTTGATCCTAGTTATGCACTTGATCGAATCCCTTAGTTTGTAAATGTTTAGTTATCTTGAATAAATTCAACACAACTAAGTATAGAAACTGTCTTTGAGTTTATCAAATAAAATGCGGAATCTTGTAATTAATCTTAAGAAGAACTTTGTATTAATTGTAGTAGTAAACAAAGAACACAATTATATAAAACAAAACGCTTCAATATTATTGACTATAATACGAATACTTAACAGTATTAGGGTTTCACAACCTTGAAGCTATAACTCTATGACTCAATTAATACGTATTAGTCTCTATGCCCTAGGACCTCCTTTTATAGACTAAGGAGTCCTAGTCGGCTTACAATAACTTTCTATGCAAGATAAATCTTTTCTATATTTATCTAAACGTGTTACACGGTATTACTATACTTATCTTACAAATAAACCGAATTAATACATCAGCAGCACTAATCAATACTCCAGCAGCACTAAACTTTAACTCTGGCAGCTTTAATACTTCAGCAGTAGTAACTTAGCACTATTAGTACTAAGTTTTCTTCTAGCAGCATTAACTACTTAGTGTATATTTCCTTGAAGTTCTCAGCAGTTATAATATACACTAGAAGTCTTAATCTTCATAAGCAGCAGTAACACCTTGGAAGCTTTAATTCCCAACAATGCTCCCCTAAACTTGATATTTTCTTCTAAAATCATCGAGTTTCCTTCAAAGTGTAAACCATCACTAGGAGGATGCTTCCAAACATCTTACTACTTCTTCTCTTTTGGAGTAAGTATTCTCTCCATCTTCTTAAGCAACTTATACACCATTTCATCAAAAACATCAATCTGAAGCTTGATTGTTCCATTTAGCATATAATGGACTGTAGCCTTAGTTAAAGGATAATCTTTCTCAACTAATATGTAGATTTAAAGTCCTCTCATCATCACAGTATAAAATCCACATGATTGAAAAAGCTTCCAAAGCACAACTTTATTTTGTTTCTGATACTGCCATACACTATCCTCATGATGTCATTCAAACATGACTTTAAAATCACCCCAGAGAATTCTATCTAAAATGCCTTCTGGCCTTGTTAATCCATACTAATTCTTTACCAGCTTCCATAATGTTTCTAAGTCTTCTCTATCAAATTTTCTAAGCATTTTTGCAAAAGTGACAATCTTTTAAGACTGTCCACCAACTCTGATTATCTCCCACCAAGCAGTCTTTCCATGATAACCGGTTTTCCAATCTATGATAGGTACCTTAGTCTTCAAAGGAACAACATCAATAATTTCTTCATCATGATCTGAAGCAAGTTCTGTCAATTGTAGTAGGTTAGCTGTTTTCATCATCTACTTGCTCTTGCTCTTGCTCTGTCTGCTCATTTGTTTTCTGCTTTTTAACAACTTCATATTCTAACTCTGTCCCTGCTCTTTTAGAACTACTATCTTGTTCTAATACTTCTTCTCCTGTCTTAGAACCTCCTACCATCTCTATAGTATTCATAGCAATGAAAGTGTTCACCCTCTTGAAAACTTTGTCAAACTGCTCTTTAACCCTTTCATAGCTCATGTCTTTGAATTGAGCAGGCTTCCATCCATCCATGTTTCTCAAGTAGGTTTGCATCATCTTCTTTTGCTGTGCTTTGGTAGGTGGTTTATTTCTCTTTTCTTCAGCCCTCTTTTGTGCAAAGAATTTCTTTTGCTTAGCTAAGAACTGCATAACGAGCTTAGATATTTCTTCTAAGGATAGCTCTTCTTCTTCATATTTCCACATTCTCTGAGCTACCATATGATCAGCCTCACATTTTGCTTGAATATCTTCCCATGTGTCAATCAATGCAAGACTAGTTTCTTATTCCGTTTGAGCTTGCTCTATTCTTTCCTTTTCATCTATAGCAATAAGCTCAGCTTGCACTTGTCTAGCTAGCTCTTCATCTTCTAGGAGTCTTTGTTGTCTAGCCTTCATTGACAAAGGCTTTTCTTTAGATTCTTCAATCATAATACCTTTTCCTTTATTAGTTGATGATTATGTGTTTGTTGGTTTTGGTGTTGTTGTTGGTTCTCTAATCACAACTCCTTTTACTGGTGGCCTTGAACTCTCTTTAACTGGTGATTTTGCTTTCTTCAGATCAATCATAGCTTGAGCCAAAGTGAGTTCATCATCATCAATATCAGTAGTTGCAGCAGTAGTAACTTCTTCAGTTTCCTTCCCAGCAGTACTAACATTTGGCTCAGCAGCATTAATTGTTTCACTGGCAGCACTAACTAAAATTTCAACACTAGCAGCATCATTATCAGCAGCATTAACCATCAACTTGGCCACTTCAACCAACTTTTCAATACCAGCAGCTTTAACTATATCCACCTGCTCTTCCACAGTATCTTCAACACCTACAAAGGTAATTCCAGCCTCATTATCTTGAACCATCTCAACATCATCAATGGCAGTCACATTGCCTTGTTTGTCTTGAACCACAAACTCAGCAACAATATCAATCTCCTCATCCACCAACTATGCATTAATCCACATTTCATTTTCTACCCTAGTTTCCTCCCCTGAAGCTTTGCTTGTATTCCTCCCCTATTTGGGAGCATCCTCCCCCAAACTCCGTGCTTCATCAGAAGATTCAATTCTGGAAGTAGTACCCACTTTATGCAATGTTTTGAGCTTTTGTGTTCTTGACCTCTGTCTTCCTTCTAGATATCTAACCCTTCTCTTCAACCTTTTGATATCATTACCTTGAGAAGTTGTAAGCTGCTTGAGGTCAAGAACATCTTTTGACAATTTTGTACAGGTTTCCATCAATTCATTTAAAAGTTCCATACTGCCCTCACCACTTCGGATTGTGTTACCTATCCTGAGAGGTAGATCACTGGGCATGTTAGACACAGCCTCATCCCTAGAATAAGCATTTGTGCCCCCTTGGTTTCTTGGCACCTGGGGATTCCATCCTCTGTATCAGTTCCATGGGAACTTGATTCAGTAGATGTTGCCTTAGATTAGGTCTTAGTGATGTTACCACTGACCTACTCTGCTTCTAAGCTAGAAGCAGTAGTGGTAGCCCTTTCTAAACTACCTCCTCTCTCTTCATGGGTAGCCTCATCTGCATCCATACCAGCACTAGCCTAAGGAAGCTCAGTGCCCTTTTTATTTGATGTCCTACATGTATAGGTCTTTTTAGGTTTAGATAATGATGGTAAAACAGTGGGTGTGTGATGGGTTTCAGTTGGGAATACTGAACCTTCACCCTGATTGTGACTTAGTTCCAACATTCTTTGAAACAATGTGTTACTATGTCTGAAAAATCTTTTCCCTCCCATTTCATGTTTGCAAAAAGTTTTCTTGTATGAAAGGGAGTCTCATAAACCTTTTTGTGAGTTTTCTTTTCAGAAAACTGTTTGTCCATAAGTAATTGTAAAAATCTTGGATATAAGAAAATTTTTCTTGTAGATTTATCCAAGTTCTTAACCATGCCACCAAAAATCATTTTTTAAAAATTAAACCTTTGGTTTATAGCCAAGCAGATTATGGCTGAGGCCAAATTACTGCTAAACTCATTCCATCCAGTTGTTTTTGCACTTGAGCAATGTAAGATGGTATGAATCAAGAATTTCCAATGAGGGGAGAAGGCACCTTTGTAAACTTTAAGGAATCATTTTTCCTTACATACCCCATCAGTGCAAGGTTTTGAAATATTGTAGAATTATCAAAGTACTCAATACCTTTAACATCTACTAGGTTAATAACTTCCCTAACAGCTGTTTCACTAACAAATATCTTCTGCCCATCTACAAGGGCATTGATATGTTCTTCCTCATTAATAGTTTCAACCTTGGAAGTAGACCAAAACTATTTAATGTGGGAAATATATAAAGTAGGATTTACTGTTAATGCATACCTAATATGGGTAGCATTAAGAAAATCAATGATTTCAGTAAAACCTTTAGACTTTTTAGGTTTTTGTAAAAATGCAATCATGTTCTGTTGGTAGGCAAAAGACAGAGTCGACATTGTGTAATTTTGAAAAAATCGTGTAAGGTTTTGCTGGGTTATGCAATTAAATGATAAAAACAAGTTAGGGTTTAGTTTGAGAGAGGTTTTGATCGAATAAACAAACTTGTTTGAATGATTAAAGGATATAAACCCTTAATCGTTCAAAGTTCTAAAATAGTACCCTGCACTATCAAACTTAGCAGCAGAAACCTAGCAGCATTAAGATAGGCTTAGCAGCACTAACTTATGCTTAGCAGCAGTTACTCAGCTTCCATTCCAAACAGCTTATTTATCAGCACTCTAAAACTTGTTTTTTCTTATCCTGCAAAAGATTAGCCCAAAAATACAAAACCACAAGTAATAACACAATTCACAATAATCACATAATCAATTATACTTAGCAGTTTTAAGTATAACTGGCAACATTAACACAGCAGTTCTAAGTATAACTAGCAACACTAAGTGTACTTTTTGTCACACGTTTATGAGAAACTAAGGAGATTAAACTTAAGTTCTTTTACAAAGTACACATTTTCAAAATCTAATTTACCAGCTTGGCAGGCAGGCACGTGGCGGTCATAGGGTTACGTTTTCGTAAAAGTAGTTATAGTCTAGGATATAAAAATACCCAGTTCTCTATAACCGAGGCTCTGATACCAATCTGTAACACCCCCAAAATCGGGTCCAGCGGAAGCTTACACGTCGCTGGGGGGCTACTCAATTGGTACCACAACACATGTACAAAGAACGGTTTTTACCTCAATCATTTAGTATAAAATTCGTTAACAAAAGTGTTAAATTCACATCATTATAAAGTGGTGCGGAATTAGGCCCATGAAATAAGTAAAACGGTCCCCAAATGAATATCAGAGTATCTCGATCCTATAACCATGCCATGCCATGCCAAAAGCCGCCAATTGTGAGCTAACACTTTAAGAACCTGAAAATACATGCTAAAACGGGTCAACACGAGGTTGGTGAGTTCATAGAGTTTAATTTAAATGTAAAGCATTTGAATAAAGATTTCCCAGCAAAGGCATTGTAAATCCACTCAGTCCCAAGTCCCGCCCATACAAGACTTGCAACCTGTGTGTTTACAACCCACTGCCAAATAAGTTTAAGTTCTGGTAAACAGAAGTAATATATGGACCACAAGAATACAACGACAATGTACTCCAAATATGTTCACGAAAAGTATTATTGTTGCACTAAGCTCACGACACCGAAGCCTTAACAGTTAGTTAATGTTATCACCCCAAACAGGTGCTTTGCCAGACTCCTGTACGACATCAAATGAAATGCGCCCGTTTGACCAGTTGGAGCGACCAACCCGGACGGGGGAGTTTATCCTGAATAGATCTATTCACAACATTCGCGCTTACAACGTAATTAACGTTTCATGATAGTGGGGAATTTATAGCAAACGAAAACAACTTAGGCATTCAATAAATGTTTAATGCACTTGTATCCATAATAAAATAATCAAGTGTGTAACAGGTAAAGACATAATACTTTCGAGTAATCGATCAAGTGTTTCAACCAATCAGTAATGTTTGAGAAAACGATTCCCGTTTCAAGTTAAATGAGCATAGAGTTTAAATATAAACGAGCATGTATTCTCCCCCAAAATGGTTATAAAACAAGTAAAAGTAGGGGCCATGAATTCACCTGGAGAAACTGATAGGATAACAAAAGGAAAGCGAACGAATATCGAGGTACCGTCACTCTAACCGCGACCTAAATGATTCATATGTCTTAGGTTCGATAACATGGTCATGCATGCAATTTCGTACTCTATTTTATCACTTGTACATGTTGTGCTAACATTTCTTGTCGAAATATAATTGTGTCATTTTGATCCTTTATTAGAAATCACCACTTTAGAAAACGTAACTTGTTTATCTCATAACCAAGTTTTTTTTGTCGTGTTAATATGTATTTCAAAAGTCTCTAACGCGTCTAATAAGTATATACATTGTTCTACCATTTTTGTTTGCGCCATTTTAACCAAAATGTACACTAAAAGGTCCAAAATCCACTTTTAAAAATCCTAACAGCTTCCTATTAGACAAATAATATGTTGTCAAAATTATATGTTGCCGCAAACATTCTTTTCGCCATAACTTTTGCTTCGTAGCTCAGTTTCTTAAGTTTGACCTATCCCCGCAAAGGTATTTAAGTATACTCTAAGCTTTTCAAGGTCTCGGCTAGCCTAAACGTCATTTAACCTCAGTTTTTCACCTCTCAAAAATCTGGACAGAATGTATTTTTCAGGTTTTTCAGAAAATGATTGTTTTCGTCGTTTAATTTGAAAATAGCGTATCTTTTTCGTTATAAACCTGTTTTAACTCATTCAAGCGGCTATATTTTCGTTTTTAAGTCTATTTTCTACATTTCTAGCCAAAGATTACTTACAACCTACTGATTATTCCATTTTTTACAAAACAGGACAACAGCTTATTTAAATGTTTCAAGAGAGTGTTTTCTAGTTTCTATCCCCTTCCAAACCACTTCAAATCTTGTTCTAGTTCACCCATGATCTCCATAACACAATAAGAGTGATCTAAACATAAGCTTGACAATGTTCAAAGTTCATGTGAATGATCATCAAAATATTTATCTTTACAAATTTACTAACATATATGTATATATAGGGTTTATTTGTAGTAAGAACTTGTTTAAAACTTAAACTTTGTCGAAGGGTCATTATAAATGTAAATTTCATCAACATGTACCAAGTGATAACGAGTATAGATTAATTGACAAGCATGTAAAATATGAAAATCATGAGGTGTTAGTAAGATCACTTACAAGAGTGATTAGGGAAGTAGAAGTTGTAAATCACTAACTTAACCACAAGACTTATGCTCCAAAAACCCTTGTTAATGAGCCCTAATACACTTGATCTTTGCCACAACAACTCTGCTCCTCTCCTTGGATCCAAAGTGGGTTGATTTGGTGTGTTTGTATGGAAGGGTTATTTTTGTTTTTCACTTGAACTAACTAGTTCAAATGACAATACTTGAACCTATTTATACTAGGAAGTTGTCAAAGGTTTAATAGTTAGTCAATTTTCATGATTTGGCCTAGTTGGTTAGGTTGGGCCGGTTGGGGGAAACAAGGGGGACAAATAGGGTGGCTAGGGGGGCAAGGGGGGCAACTAGGGCGGCTTAGCCCAAAAGCAAAAAGTTAAGTAAGCTTTTGTTGGGTAATGATGATTAAGTAAGTATTATGTTTAATATCTAAAGGACATGAGAGGGGAGGGGGCGACACTAAGCATAAAATGAGATTAGATGTGTAGTTTTAATACAAAAGTGTATATGTTGTATGTATTGGGTGTTAAAAATGTGCATTGGTTATTGTTTCGGTAACTAACGAAAGCTATACGTATTTAAACGTAAGTTGTAAAGAAATTACTTTAGGTGTCAGAAAATATTTTTGGCACTTTGGTAATAATTTTGGAAGTATAAAAATACCTTGGAAATAATCGTTGAGAGAATCGGGTATGTCGGGTGTTAAATATTGAATAACAAATAATGTTTGTTGAATTCCAAAACCGTAAGTAGTTAAAGAATAGAAATTTGTTTTATAGTTTAAAATTGTGAAATGGAACATGAGCAAGATGCTGGAATGTTTTGAACTAAATATAGTCTAAATTCATAGCGTTCAAGAGGGTTGTTCCTAGTTTTATGTTTATTTAACCAAATAGTTATTCGTAAAAAGTGTTCTTGTAAAGTCTCAAAGTCGTAAATTGGAGTTTGAAAATAAATGTTGACGTGAAAAATTACGGGTTGCTACAGTCTCCACCCGTTTAAGGAATTCAGTCCTTGAATTCAGCTCGTTCGTTCTACAGACGTATGTTCTCGCTTTAAGTGATCTCAGGATTTCCTTGAGAATTCCAGCGAACCTCAACGATAGGAATTCGACTTTGTTGGCTTGGGAACATTTAGAGGACCATCAAAAATACGAGGATTCATTTAAAAGAAAAGTATTGTGACGAGAAAGTATTGTGGTGCTAATGTGTTGGATGTAGATGTGAATGTTCATGTAACGATTGTATACTTACACATAAATTGTTGATACCTTTAGAAATCGAGTAAAGAATCAATCTGAACATAAGTCTATTATAACTATTCCAAGTATTGCAAAGACATAGGTGGTCAGGCTATGTCCCACTGTCCCGGGTCGAATATAGGTGACCAGTCTATATTCCACCGAGGTTCAATGAATTTTGAAATGCTCAGCTCAGATATAATAATAATATGTCCCTCACATTTAGAAGCCGTTTTGAAAGACTAAGGCAAGTGACCAAACTAAAGGTCGAATGATGAGATTACGTAAGGAAAGGTGTAATGCTGTGACATATACGATACGTGAGTATGCTTATATGGAAGATAGTTACAGTAATCGACAAAAATAAGTGGGCATAATTAATCCGATAATAAGACACAAATCTCATCAAATATGTCAGCAAACAAATCAAAATGAGGCTTCAGCTTGGAAGGCAGGCACGTGGCGGTCATAGGGTTACATTTTCGTAAAAGCAGTTATAGTCTAGGTTATAAAAATACCTAGTTCTCTATAACCGAGGCTCTGATACCAATCTGTAACACCCCCAAAATCGGGTCCAGCGAAAGCTTACACGTCGCTGGGGTGCTACTCAATTGGTACCACAACACAAGTACAAAGAATGGTTTTTACCTCAATCATTTAGTATAAAATTCGTTAACAAAAGTGTTAAATTCACATCATTATAAAGTGGTGCGGAATTAGGCCCATGAAATAAGTAAAACGGTCCCCAAATGAATATCAGAGTATCTCGATCCTATAACCATGCCATGCCATGCCAAAAGCCGCCAATTATGAGCTAACACTTTAAGAACCTGAAAATACATGCTAAAACGGGTCAACTCGAGGTTGGTGAGTTCATAGAGTTTAATTTAAATGTAAAGCATTTGAATAAAGATTTCCCAGCAAAGGCATTGTAAATCCACTCAGTCCCAAGTCCCGCCCATACAAGACTTGCAACCTATGTGTTTACAACCCACTGCCAAATAAGTTTAAGTTCTGGTAAACAAAAGTAATATATGGACCACAAGAATACAACGACAATGTACTCCAAATATGTTCACGAAAAGTATTATTGTTGCACTAAGCTCATGACACCGAAACCTTAACAGTTAGTTCATGTTATCACCCCAAACAGGTGCTTTGCCAGACACCTGTACGACATCAAATGAAATGCGTCCGTTTGACCAGTTGGAGCGACCAACCCGGACGGGGGAGTTTACCCCCAATAGATCTATTCACAACATTCGCTCTTACAACGTAATTAACGGTTCATGATAGTGGGGAATTTATGGCAAACGACAACAACTTAGGCATTCAATAAATGTTTAATGCACTTGTGTCCATAATAAAATAATCAAGTGTGTAACAGGTAAACAAATAATACTTTCGAGTAATCGATCAAGTGTTTCAACCAATCAGTAATGTTTGAGAAAACGATTCCCATTTCAAGTTAAATGAGCATAGAGTTTAAATATAAACGAGCATGTATTCTCCCCCAAAATGGTTATAAAACAAGTAAAAGTAGGGGCCATGAACTCACCTGGAGCAACTGATAGGATAACAAAAGGAAAGCGAACGAATATCGAGGTACGGACACTCTAACCGTGACCTAAATGATTCATATGTCTTAGGTTCGAAAACATGGTCATGCATGCAAGTTCGTACTCTATTTTATCACTTGTACATGTTGTGGTAACATTTTTTGTCGAAATATAATTGTGTCATTTTGATCCTTTATTAGAAATCACCACTTTAAAAAACGTAACTTGTTTATCTCCTAACCAAGTTTTTTTCGTCGTGTTAATATGTATTTCAAAAGTCTCTAACGCATCTAATAAGTATATACATTGTTCTACCATTTCCATTTACGCCATTTTAACCAAAATGTACACTAAAAGGTCCAAAATCCACTTTTAAAAATCCTAACAGCTTCCTATTAGACAAATAATATGCTGTCAAAATTATATGTTGCCGCAAACATTCTTTTGGCCATAACTTTTGCATCGTAGCTCGATTTCTTAAGTTTGACCTATCCCCGCGAAGGTATTTAAGTAGACTCTAGGATTTTCAAGGTCTCGGCTAGTCTAAATATCATTTAACCTCTGTTTTTCACCTCTCAAAAATCTGGACAGAATGTATTTTTCAGGTTTTTCAGAAAATGATTGTTTTCGTCGTTTAATTTGAAAATAGCGTATCTTTTTGGTTATAAACCCGTTTTAACTCATTCAAGCGGCTATATTTTCGTTTTTAAGTCTATTTTTTATATTTCTAGCCAAATATTATTTACAACCTACTGATTATTCCATTTTTTACAAAACAGGACAACAACTTATTTAAATGTTTCAATTCCAAACCACTTCAAATCTTGTTCTAGTTCACCCATGATCTCCTTAACACAATAATAGTGATCTAAACATAAGCTTGACAATGTTCAAAGTCCATGTGAATGATCATCAAATTATTTATCTTTACAAGTTACTAACATATATGTATATATAGGGTTTATTTGTAGTAAGAACTTGTTTAAAACTTAAACTTTGTCGAAGGGTCATTATAAATGTAAATTTCATCAACATGTACAAAGTGATAACGAGTATAGATTACTTGACAAGCATGTAAAATATGAAAATTGTGAGGTGTTAGTAAGATCACTTACATGAGTGATTAGGGAAATAGATGTTGGATTTAAATATCTTGACATTCAAATAAATAAATAAATATCAAAGCACGTAATAGCGGAAGCAAGGATCTAATTTAACATATAATAGCATTACTGAATATTAAATAAGAAACGTACCGTTATGATCCTAGCAAGAACAAGGATCAAATCTTCTTTCTCCTTCACTTGAATAATCAAACGGATTAACGTGGAACCCCTTACCGTTTTGTTCCACAATCCAAGATTAATTACTAAAGTAAGTAATTAACGAGCTCTTGTACACACGTACTATAAGCGGCTAACGAATGGTGCTAGCAATTGGACACAAGAAAACCAAACTAACTTTGTTTACTTGAATGCTATGGATCGACACCCTACAATAGGTGTACGACCGGTTATGGGCAAGAGGAGAGGAGAGAATAGTTTAGGGTTTAGTTACAATGCACTAGATCTCACAAACCCTTGTGTTTGTTTATATAGGCAAACCCTAAACTTGGAGAAAAAGAAACCAACTAGGATTAGGAAATCTTGTAGAACAATTCGACTCAAATTAGGAAACCATGGCCTTAGGGCCGATCGGCTATCCTCAATTCCTAAGGATTCTAGATCCTTCTTGTCCTACAATTTCACTAATAGTCCCTCCTTTATTCCCTAATGACCGTTAGTCAATTCGGTTAATTACTTAACGTCTGTTATGTTTCATTTCATGTCCAAATAATTAAAATACATAACTATTGTATATATTAATTATTTACGTTAGTCATTCATACGCAAAGTGTGCAATCCCTCGAACCCGAGTTAGAATCTAGTCATACATGATTTAATATTTTTCCAAAACTCTAACAACTCCCACTTGGAAATCTATTAAAAGGGTAATGACATTGGTTAGCGTCTACCAACACGCCAATGCCCCTAGTACAATTCGGGTGGTGGTCTCCTGGAAAAACCACTTGATGATTAATCATCATACTTATCCTTTTGTTTCTAATACTACATTAATAAAGATATGGATCTAAGTCATTCTTTATTAATAATTATGTTTCTCGTTGTTTATGATTAAATAAGATTACCAAATCTTTTGAACCATTCAGGGAAGATCTTGGGTGTGGCCACACAAATATCTTACCAATCCTACGAGGGGCCCAGCAGTATTAAACTCCAAACAGTTTGAAGGAACAAATTCTATCTTGACTACGAGCATAACTCATGCACTTCGCAACGCTTCTGAAAACAATCCTTATAGCTACCAGTTACGTATAGCGGTAGATTGAATCGCAGAAATGCACTACATGCATGACAGTTATCTGGCATCTTAAGACTGAGGATAACTATATACTCATGATTTACTTGATGACAAGATCCATAAAGTAAACTCATGTCGGCGGGATAAGTCCTATACTCAAACCATTTGAATATCATGTGAAATTGGTATGACAACACATCAATATACTTTCAAGTATATTCTACCAATACTCAGATTTGCCTTAATTTAATGATATTCCCATATCATTAAGTGACAACGGACAGTTTAGAATATATAAATATATTCAAGGATATAAATATGCAAATATAGGATATATTATTAAGAAAATGATAAACAAACATAACCATTATTTTATTTCATTAAAATAATAACTGTTCAATAACATCCCATTATCCAAACACTAAAATAAATCAATGCATGATAATTCTTATTAATGAATTATGCCTCAAGTCATGTCAAACATACTTGTTGACAAAGCATAAATCAACTAATCTTGATATATCAGAATTTTGAGAATACTTATTTCAAGAACTTAATAAGTAAATTCTTGTATGTGTGCTATCAATTATCTTGATATTACCACATAATATTTCATGAAATGTGTGACATCCTCAACTACGAATTTATGACAATTAAACTATCAAACCTTTTATACTTTTAAAGTATTCTAATTCTTTAGTGTATAATGCAACTATGCTTACATTAAGCATAACTAGTACACATGGCCATTAATTAGGATGAAATCCTACCATGACTAGTATTGAGTGTCATCTCAATCTTATTAGCATTATTGTATGCAAACAACAATATGCTCTTTAAAATCCCGTAAACTTTAATATCCAATGTGTAATGTTTGATACCTTCAAATCTTTCAAGATTTGTTGCCTATATCAATTACGCAACAATTTGCCATATGGTTCATACTTAGAATTCAGGAGCTATTCTAGGATGAGGATGTTAATTCTAAATCCAACCATATCCATTACACTTAGTTATCTAATAACCTTTAATTAGATATTCATGTTGTCAAATCATCTTTCATCAAGCATGATACAACAAACAACATGATGTACATGAAAAATCCTTGCGTCAAACTTAGATTTATTCATGTCATATCTTTCAAAGATATGTATCTATCTATACTTTCTAATAGTATAATCATGTTTATTAGAATCAATAATTTTACCGCTTATGTTTATATCAATAAACATATATTCCAAGGTTGTATGTTTATTTCTTAAATCTTCACGTGAAGTTTTATTCCAAACTAAGACTTAACATTAAATGCTTATGGAATGTTATTTCCTATATGTTATGAAACATATATGAAATAAGAAAATAAATTTAACACTCCCACTATCTTTTAGGAATATTAAGAGATTGCCCTATTTTAAATATAAATCAAAATATGGATTTAATAACTAAACATAAGTATATCTCCTAGATGCATGCATTAATCCATTCATAAATGATTACACTTTGTATACTTTCAAATATTATTTGAATTCAAATACTCCTTTCAATTACTTATCGTCCTCGCACAAGTAATTACTCAAGAAATAGTATTGATATTCCATTGTTAATTTCATATAAATGAAACTAAGAATGACAATCATAATCTTTATATATTTAATGTGCCTAAAAAGAATTTCAATCACAGTTAATTAGTTAAGTGTGATTAATCTTTTCATACATTAAATACGTATACAAAATTGTCCATATGATTTCTACACAAAAATTTAAATCTCTAGGATTTTCATTTCCTTTTTAGAAACTCATCTTCATTCTATAATGTAACTATAGAGTTCAAGATTAATTAAGTTTCCAAAACTAATTATCTTTATGGACTGCATCTAGTCATTCATAATATAAGTAATTTGCCAAATTCAATATTTGCAATTCATTAACAGGTTTACCATAATCCTGTAACTCATAATCCTCAACATATTATACAAATATTCGAGATATCCTTACGGATATATGAATGAGAATTCCATCATCTTGAGATTTAACATTAACATGTTTAATCCCCAGCATGACATTTGCTAGTGTGTTTTAGAAGATCATGTATCTTGTAATTTTATCTTTTCAAGATAAAACTCCCACTTTCCTTTAACAACTTATAGACTATCTATAAATACTTAGCAAGTAGAGCAACACAAAATTGCTCTCTTTTTGGACATTACAAATACACATTGACAGTTCCTAACATTAGTTTGTTAATAACCTACTCAAAAGCAGTTTAACAAATTTTGAACTTCAATTTTAAGACTTAATGTGATTCATCACATTCCATAATAAATGGTGACTTATTAATCTTCTAGGTTGGAGTCTTATTGAGTATATACTACTCAATTTTCTAACCTTGATAACTTTTGGAAGAATAGAAGATATAGTTATCTATAATCAAACAATATAACAAGAGTTTGATTTTCCTAACTGAACGTACCATAAACATTATGTATTTCATTAGGATTAATATTGTAAGACAATCTTACAATATGTAAGATAAATATATTTCGTTTGACTTATCTATTTACCAACTAAGTCATCTTAATGTTGAAATAGATTTTCCAAGCCAATTGCATGCAATATAACTTAAGTACCTTTTGACCAAGTCACTTCATGTCCATGTCTTAACAAGAAGACATAAACTGTTATAATCCCAATTTACATTATAAATCATTGATCAACTCAATGACTTGTTGTATATGTTTTAAAACATAACAAGTTAACGTCTTACTTTATTATAAGTCTTGTAACAATTAAAAGACTTCATATTTATATCTTTACAAAAAAATATAAATATGCATAACTAAAGTAATCATGAACACCACAATTTGGTTTCAATAGTAATTTCAAGTTAATTTATTACTTCATATATTTATCACATTTCAAAAATACATAAACATTTAAATTTGAAGTAGTATTAGATTACTTCATTTATTTATGTCATTTCAATAATACATAAATATTTAGTTTGAAGTAGTCTCATTATAATATTGACACTTGTTCTAATAAGAATCTAATTTAGAACTTTCAAATTAACATAGTTTCATTACATCAGTTGATCTGCTAGTAATGAAAGTATGTAATTTACCTTGTTATTAATATCTATGTCAAGGTCTCACTTACGCTAGATATTAATTCCAAGTGTTCTATAAATTAGATGTGAATAAATCACATTAGAACATTAATCTCTTACCATGCAGTCAAGCGAATCCTTTAAATCATATTCTTTTGTGTTGTTGCTTGCACACAATAATGATTTCTCCCACTTATGCAAGGAACAACATCATGTATCATTTAAACAACACGTCATGTGATCAATATGATTGTGTCATAGATATTAGTAGATATAGGACCACCTTGTCAAGTAAGGAAACGTACATGATTATCCTTAAGCCCACAAGTGTCTACAATTGGAAAGTAATTATCTCAAGACATTCTAGATATAATCTGGGTTACTACCAAGATAACAAGCTTGTAGCTCCCACTGAATTACAGATCATTACATTAATATATGTTATTCAGTAATTACAACACTATGCTCCCACTGGATTTGACAACATTATGAGTGTTTCATAACCAGTAAAAGCAAATCGTGCGCTATTTACTTTCCTACACCTTTGATTAATCCCATACATAACAATTACTTAGGTACTAAAAGAATGTATTCTACTTTGTAAATGATGGACTATCCATCATTGCAATTAACTTGGAAAAATTGGGCATGCATTTCTTCCTTAAGTTGACTACCATCCCCACAATGGTATGTAGCAATTATAAGTGGTCAAAGCACAACAACTAGACAAAGTGTGCTAGTTTTCCTTTTACCAATTTTGCGGTAACTCGTCTAGCTTCTAATTTAATAACTCATAAAATGTGCAATTTTCTTAACTATTAAAATTTTGCTATGAGTTATTTCTTAGAATTTAGACAATTCTAATTTTCCTATCATACCTTTCTCCTTCATGAAAAAGGATAGGATTTAAGTCTCACTCTTCTCAAAGAAAGTAGACTAGGTTTATTCTTTTAGTAAAGTTGACTCTAGGCTAAACCTTTACGGGTGTAGATCAATTTTCCACTAAAAGAATGCCCCACGTTTACAGTTTTAACGTTGCATTAATACATTAAAAGAATTTACAAAATTCAATATTAGTATTTTCGATAATACAATTTTCAAGAAAAGAAAACTACCAAGGAAAGACAATATAACCATTTAATTTTCTTGAAAACTAGGATCCAACTTTCCATAGTTCCACCACATCAGTTGATCTGCTAGTAGTGGAAGTACAAAAGATGGTAACTTGTCGTACAATAATCGCGAAACAATTTCCGACTCCTAAATTTATGGGAATTACATTTGCCAAACAATTTGCAATGTAAGCATGTTTCTTCCCATCTCATGCTTTAAGTCTCAAGGTCTCACTTATAACTTAATTAAGTCGTCTAATTTAGAAACTTGTAAATTCACATAGTTTCATTACATTCAGTTGATCTGCTAGCAATGAAAAAATGTAATTTACCTTGTCATTAATATCTATGTCAAGGTCTCACTTACACTAGGGTATTTATTTTGATGTTATAATCAAAATATGTACAAAGATGCATGCACTCATCTTCGTATCATAAGTTTTCAAAACTATTTTAATTACCAATTAGCTAAGAGTTAAATCAACAAAGTTTTAATTGAGGCGTTGAGTAACTTACAACTTTGCCTTAAGATGCTTCGTACATATAATGGTGTACTTGGTAAGTCTAATTTGACGCACAGGCGAGCGGAGAGACAGAATGGAGTCTCTTTAAGGCCACAATTTAATGCGAAACCAACCTTATACCCACTTTATAGTTTGTCAAATTAGGTCCGCCGCTTCGACCATTTGTACAGTTGCATCAATCAATTAAAAGTTTATGATTCTAAGTCTTATAAAATTATGTAGTAAATTATTAAAGTGCTAGTCTCGCCTGGGAGCAAATTACCGTGCGAAGCGAACCACTTTCGGCACATAAGACTTGGCAATAAATAATTTACCATATTAAGGTTTCATGGTTATTAGGTCCATTTAATTTTTATACCAAAAATCACCCTCTTTTTGCTTACAATTCATAAACAATTTAAACAAATAAGACAAGTAATTTTAACAAAAATTAAATAAACACAAATAACGCATATAATCTTAACAATTAAATCATATAGCCACATGCAAACCTTTTGATAAATCCTATTAATAATCTATATGTGTAATAATTATGTATATAATTAATAAAACTCCCATTGATTTTCGAGCGCATTGTACCCAATGGACCACAGACGCCAACAATTGGCCGCGTAAGTTTTAATAATTAAATACCACATAGCACATAACTGATTCATTAATTTAATATATTAGGTCTTCCCTAATTTTAGATTTATCTAAAACATGTAGCATATAAAACAAACCCTAATCCATGATTCCTTGCATGAAGAATCATGAATTAAACAGGAACGTAACCCTTATTCAAATAAACACATAAACATGTCCTAATTTAGGGTTACAAAACTAACTTTTTAATTAACAAGGGTCGAAACCCCCCCCCCCCTAAATTATGAATCAAATTAATTTTTAGATCTAGTAATAAAACCCTAAAAAAAATCGACTAACAAACATGTAAATCCAAATCAAGATTTGATTTTTTATTATGTGTTTCGATAATAACAATTACATGTTAAATTGGCTCGTGATGCCACTTTTGGATTTAAATATCTTGACATTCAAATAAATAAATAAACATCAAAGCACGTAATAGTGGAAGCAAGGATCTAATTTAACATATAATAGCATTACCGAATTTTAAATAAGAAACGTACCGTTATGATCCTAGCAAGAACAAGGATCAAATCTTCTTTCCCCTTCACTTGAACAATCAAACGGATTAACGTGGAACCCCTTACCGTTTTGTTCCACAATCCAAGATTAATTACTAAAGTAAGTAATTAACGAGCTCTTGTATACACGTACTATAAGCGGCTAACGAATGGTGCTAGCAATTGGACACAAGAAAACCAAACTAACTTTGTTTACTTGAATGCTATGGATCGACACCCTACAATAGGTGTACGACCGGTTATGGGCAAGAGGAGAGGAGAGAATAGTTTAGGGTTTAGTTACAATGCACTAGATCTCACAAACCCTTGTGTTTGTTTATATAGGCAAACCCTAAACTTGGAGCAAAAGAAACCAACTAGGATTAGGAAATCTTGTAGAACAATTCGACTCAAATTAGGAAACCATGGCCTTAGGGCCGATCGGCTATCCTCAATTCCTAAGGATTCTAGATCCTTCTTGTCCTACAGTTTCACTAATAGTCGCTCCTTTGTTTCCTAACGACCGTTAGTCAATTTGGTTAATTACTTAACGTCCGTTATGTATCATTTTGTGTCCAAATAATTAAAATACATAACTATTATATATATTAATTATTTACGTTTGTCATTCATACGTAAAGTGTGCAATCCCTCGAACCCGAGTTAGAATCTAGTCATACACGATTTAATATTTTTCCAAAACTCTAACAATAGAAGTTATAAATCACTAGCTTAACCACAAGACTTATGCTCCAAAAACCCTTGTTAATGAGCCCTAATACACTTGATCTTTGCCACAACAACCCTGCTCCTCTCCTTGGCTCCAAAGTGGGTTGATTTGTTGTATTTTTATGGAAGGTTTATTTTTGTTTTTCACTTGAACTAACTAGTGCAAATGACAATACTTGAACCTATTTATACTAGGAAGTTGTCAAAGGTTTAATAGTTAGTCAATTGTCATGATTTGGCCTAGTTGGTTAGGTTGGGCCGGTTGGGGGAAACAAGGGGGACAAATAGGGTGGCTAGGGGGGGCAAGGGGGACAACTAGGGTGGCTTAGCCCAAAAGCAAAAAGTTAAGTAAGCTTTTGTTAGGTAACGATGATTAAGTAAGTATTATGTTTAATATCTAAAAGACATGAGAGGAGAGGGGGCGGCACTAAGCATAAAATGAGATTAGATGTGTAGTTTTAATACAAAAGTGTATATGTTGTATGTATTGGGTGTTAAAAATGTGCATTGGTTATTGTTTCGGTAACTAACGAAAGTTATACGTATTTAAACGTAAGTTGTAAAGAAATTACTTTAGGCGTCAGGAAATATTTTTGGCACTTTGGTAATAATTTTGGAAGTATAAAAATACCTTGGAAATAATCATTGAGAGAATCGGGTATGTCGGGTGTTAAATATTGAATAACAAATAACGTTTGTTAAATTCCAAAACCGTAAGTAGTTAAAGAATAGAAATTTGTTTTATAGTTTAAAATTGTGAAATGGAGCATGAGCAAGATACTGGAATGTTTTAAACTATATATAGTCTAAATTCATAGCGTTCAAGAGGGTTGTTCCTAGTTTTTTTGTTTATTTAACCAAATAGTTATTCGTAAAAAGTGTTCTTGTAAAGTCTCAAAGTCGTAAATTGAGGTTTGAAAATAAATATTGACGTGGAAAATTACGGGTTGCTACAACCTTTGTCGATGATTTTCCCTCCTTTGGGATTACTCCCAAAGGCAACATATCCTCCATCAATTGCTTCAAAATCTATGAGATAGGACTTGTTTCCTGTCATGTGCTTTGAGCATCCACTGTCAACAGCTCCTTGATCCTGTAACTCCACCTGTGGATTGCCCTGCACATAAAGTAAGAAAATCAGTTTCTCTTGGGGACCCAAGCCATTACTGACTTGGATCTACCTTGTGTATCAACATAATCAAATTTCTTTAAAACTATTGATGCATTTCTGTGTTTGTAAACATGATCTAAAACTTTAACTTTTGGTTTCCAGAACCAACAAGCTGAGGCCTTAACAGCATAAAAATGATCCATCCCAAACAGTATCAATCATTGCTTTTGGCTTAGCAGTACTAACTACTGCTTTTGCCTTAGCGGCATAAACAACTGTATTCCTTTGAATGGGCCTCTTTTCAGTTGAATGTGCTATTTTTGAAACCTGTGACATTGACTTAGCACCATTCACTGTTCTTTTTTTGTTAGCAGCACTAACTGATCTAGCAGTATTAATCAATACTGCTTGTTTAGAAACATTTTGCTTGGTAGTATTAACTGATACTAAACCAACCCTCATTTGTACTGCTCTTGGAACTATGTTTCTTTTAGCAAAGGGGTGAGATTTTTTAGCAAAACTTTGGTGATTCACCCTCTGAGCATAATTCCACACAGGTTTTTTATAGTAATATTCAAAACTACCACAAACATAACAAGCTTTGTTAAACATCTCAAAGTCACTTCTTAACATATGAGACATCATATCATTCCAATTCCTTTGGTTCCCTCTAGGCCTGTTAGTGTGTATCCTAGGTTGCTCAACAGTTCTCCTAGCATTTTGTTCCTGTGAATTAAGTTTAGCATAATTTATCTTTTCTCCACTAGGCCTAACTGTTTTACTTTCAACCTTAGATGTAGACTCAACCTGATCCTCATCATCAGACACCTAATCTTCAATATTTGGTGCATGAGTATACTTCCTATCAACTTTAGGTTTTTCCTCATTAAACTTGGCATTACTACTCTCTCCTACAGACTTATTAGCAGACTCATCTAAACAAGATAATTCTGGCAAAGGAGGTGCAAATTTGCCGGTAATGGGAGGGGGAACCTCATTATAACCTATGACACTACCTTTCCTCATAAGTTGGCACTCTATTATTTTGTTAACACCTTCAGATGCATGTTCAAGCCTATTCACTTTAATTTTAATGCCCTCTTTTTCCTGTTGAACTACATCCTTTTCTTTTTGAGCCTGTTCTAGCCTCTTAGTAAGCTCTTTAATAATGTTTTCTTTGACATAACGTTTACTTTCTAAAACATTAACCTTCTATACATACTCAGTCTCATTCTGCTTAAAGAATTCAAGTCTTTATTCAACAGACTTTAAACCTACTCTATAGCCTAAATTATCTAACTCAGACTTCTTTAAATCTTCTATTAATTTTTCGTTCCTAGCCTTAAGCAAGTCAACAGTATCTAAACAAGATATATAAGAACAACCGGAATCATTAGATACCTCAGAGTCAGAACTTTATGAAGAAGATTAAGCCATAAGTGCAAATTTTGGTCCTTCTGCTGCTTGGTCACTCCAATCATATCCACCCAAACCATCACAACACACCAAAGCTGTGGAATTTATAGGTTCTACAGACACAGTTTTCCTTGAGCTTTCTCCATTCTTGTTGTCTTGGCTCCTTGGTGCCCTGCACACTCTTGCAAAGTGTCCCTTTCTGTGACAGTTGTAGCATTCTACCTTTGAATTATCAAATCACATGTTGTCATTCCCATTGACTTTGATTTGTCTTCCTATATTCTTCAAGAATCTCCTTGCCCTCATTGTCAACATAGCCATCTGCCACTTCAAGTCCATCTCTTGAAGATCATGTAGATGAATATGTTCCAAGTCCTCATGTACAATCTGAGAACTATTAGATTGACTAGCCAAGAAAGCATAGATAACAGCATCACTCAAGTTGTCAAAGTTTGTAGAACTAGCAGCATTAACATGAGTGCCAGCAGTAGTAACTTCATAAGTAGTTTTAACTGCTTCACTAGTACTGCAAGAACTGTTATTCGAGGAGGATACAAAAGCCAAGTTTTGTGAGCTTGAGGATGAGCTAGATGACCCTTTGACTTCAGGTTCATATATTTTAAGATTGTTGTAAAGGTCATCTATGCTTATAGTGTCTAGATCATCCTTATTTCTTCACACCAAAGTATGTGTATGCCACTGTAGTGACAAGCTTCATAGAAACTTCTGATTTATATCTTCTTGGGGAATTGTTTCTCCTAAAAGTGCTAATTGACTGACAAGCTTCTGAAGTCTGTCAAAGGTCTTATCAAGATTCTCAGAACTTGAAGCAACAAAGTTCTCATATTGTTGCTTCAAAAGATTCTTCCTTGCCTTCTTAGTAGCAGCATTCCCTCCAAATCTCTTTTCAATAGCTGCTAACAAAGACTTAGCATCCTTGATTGAATTAAAAGTCAACTGATGTTCATTAGGAATGCCCATTGTTGGGAATTACAATTGAGTTGATAAGACAAAACACATGAAATATGAAGGACTTATGAAGACAAAGATGGACTTAAAATGTATTATTTTAAAAGTCTTTGTAACTCTAATCTCTATTATATAAAGAGATTATAGGGCGTTAGTTTATTAAGGGTGTCAAAGATGTAACACCAAGAAAAAGTGTGTGTGTGTGTAACCAGGCGTCAAGTCCTCTAATGGACACCTAGGTTAGAGTTTTGGTTAAGCCTTAAGGGTCTTTGATCCCTGTTAGATTAGGTAACCGTACTACACTTGATCACGTAGTATTGGGGCTGTTTGTTGTAAGTAGTAGTTAGAGATGATGACGAGAAACCTTGTATCAATAATAATGATGTTTTGTTTTATCCGCTGCACATCATGTTTATCATTGTTATTTTTAATCCCTAGTGCTCCAAACGATCCATGAAGTTTTTCTAAACTTCACAATTGGTATCAGAGCCAGGGGGCTCGTGATCATGGGACTATACAAGGTTTTGTCGAAGAATGATGAACAAAAATTGATTTTGGTTTATGTTTGTAACTTTCTGTAGAGCTGTTTTCAAAGGACGATAAATCCTTCGTTAACCGTTGGATCGTGCTAAAATTTTTACTGGAGATTCTTCATATATCAATGTACAATTTAACCGAAGGGATCTTTAATCTGAGCTTTGGATTGAAAGATATTGATCGTCAAAGTCTGCTGCAGAACAGTTTTTGTAAGTTGAATTTTAGGGTTTTTATGATATCAAACCTTTTGATTTCATTTTCTATTGTTTTAATTCATCATAGAAGTCAAAGAAAAGCAGCTTTGGAATGGATGTTATCGATTTGTGATCAGGGTTTAACTGGTTCTTATGTAAGTTGAAGAAAAACCCTCATTCTGATCAAGGTAGTAGCTGCTGTTTCATAATCATGGTTTAATGAAGATAACATGATCAATTAGGGTTTGAATTCTGGATTCGTCAACATTAGCTGCTATGAAAGACATCAAAGTTGTGTTACACTCATAAAATTGTTATGTGTACCTCTATTTTGAGGTTTGTTATTCGTCATGACAAAACAACATTTGAATGGAGATCGATTTTTTTTTACTAGCTTTGGTGGGTAAATTCTTGGATTGATGCTGAACCCTAGTAAGAACGAATGATAGTAGCAGCAAGGAGATTCAATAAACCCTAATATAGGGTTAAAATTATTTTTAGCTGCTGCTTGGATCACAAAGTGCATGAGAGGGTTTAGTACTGCTTGTTTAGAAAGTTTGTACTGCTATCCTGAACGTCGTATTGCTACCCATGGTTAGTACTGCTCGATATCATATTAGTACTGCTATGGAAAAGAGTTTGTACTGCCTGTTTACACTTTATACTGCTACGCTTCCTGAGACGAATCAAGTTAGTACTGCCAGTTTGGTTTTAGTACTGCTCGTTATAGCAGTTAGTACTGCTGGTTGGAACTGGTCGTTACATTTAGTAATGTTTGTGAAAGATCAACCTGCTACCAGTAAGAGAAGTCGTGACATCTTATTACTAATGTACTGGTGGACTATGGTGATACTGGATTTGTTTTAATACTGCTCGAGGAAAGTCAGTTGATGTGAGTTTTGGTCGATGTCGGACAAGAGAAACTATTTGGATCTCTATTGGATATTACACACATACAGAAGGTTTTTGGATATTGGTTTATGTTCTTAAAGGTTTGATGGCTCATTCTTATTTGTTCTAATTGATTACTAAGAAGGTTATTTATTACTTATTTGACGATGCAGTGTAATTTTTCAAGTTTTTGTTCTTATCATATCTTAAAGTGGGTGTTACAATTTCAAGATAACTTGTCCGTACGTTCAAGTGGTGACTAAGATTTGACAAATCTCGATTTTTGTCAAGTGATTGAGGTCTCCTTATACATCGGTTTGGGTATACGTTCGAAGTCACATATTTAGTACAAGACATAAGACACAAGTTTAGGTTATTCTACTTCAGCATCAAGTTGGTAATGTTTAGTTTTCTTCATCATTACATAGAGCTTACATAATTGAAGATTCAACAAATGGTTACCATATGGGTTTCAGGGGAAGCTAAGTGTTAAAATGTTTAACCATTTATATGCTACATTGTGGTGAAGGTTTTTACAACTGCTGGTTGTTATTATTACTACTGGTTTAGATTTATTTTGTCTTAAGTTCATTTATAGTAAGCGTTTTGGTGTTCTTAATGGTGGGTAATTCGAGACATTGGAAGACTGGATTGGAAGTATGATAGTGGTTCATGGTTGTGAAGATCAAGGTTGCTTACTTTTGTCCCCTAATTGATGATGACAAAAAGGGGAAGAATATTTACATAGAAGATTGCAACATGTAGAGCCTTGGTGATACAGCATGGATTAAGGGGAAGTCTATATCTTTCATATATTTTAACTTCAGGGGAAGTTCGTGCTTATTTGGTTTTGTCATTATCAACTAGGGGATGATTGTTGGGAATTACAATTGAGTTGATAAGACAAAACACATGAAAGATGAAGGACTTATGAAGACAAAGATGAAAGACTTAAAATGTATTATTTTAAAACTCTTTGTAACCCTAATCTCTATTATATAAAGAGATTATGGGGCGTTAGTTTATTAAGGGTGTCAATGATGTAACACCAGGAAAAAGTGTGTGTGTGTAACTAGGCGTCAAGTCCTCTAATGGACACCTAGGTTAGAATTTTGGGTAAGCCTCAAGGGTCTTTGATCCCTGTTAGATTAGGTAACCGTACTACACTTGATCACGTAGTATTGGGGCTATTTGTTTTGTAAGTAGTTGTTAGAGACGATGACGAGAAACCTTGTATCAATAATAATGATATTTTGTTTTATCTGCTGCACATCATGTTTATCATTGTTATTGTTAATCCCTAGTGCTCCAAACGATCCATGAAGTTTTTCTAAACTTCACACCCATCATGAAAGTGCTTCTAGCCTTAACCTCCAATCTTATTTGCGCCTTTTCTTCAGCAGTTTTAATAGGCACAATAGTCACAACACCAGCAGCAGATGTTTCAGTTTTTGGTAAGTTATCACCAATCTCTATGACCTCCAACAGAGAGTAGTCAATCATCTGAATATACTGCTCGATTCTCATTCTCTAGAGCTCATACTCACCAGGCTTGAGCATTAGTACCTTTGATGCAGCAATCATATATGTAGACTCTGAATCCATGTCTTAAGTAAGGTCTAAACAATCTCGAGCTTAAACAGGCTTGAGCTTAAACAGGTTCTCAACACGAGTTTAAAAGATATTAATTCGTCAAGTTTGCTGAAGAAAAGGTTAAAGTAAATCGAATTTTTAGGGTTTTTCTAATATCGACCTTCCTGAATTCGTGTTTACTCGTTTTAATTCATTATGGAAGTTGGTTATACATTGTTTGGTGTTTATAGTTCATGGAAGAAAGCAACTAGGGTTTCTCAGATCTTATGATTTGGATTGGTTTGGGTAGAACGATCAGTTTTTAGGGTTTCAATCGCTGCACGTTCAAGTTTCAATCAATTTTTGGTTCGAATAATGTTACTGATAATGGTACAATGAAGAATTGTGGTTACTGATGCAAATTAGTAGTCTTACGTCTTGTGGAGTAAGGCTACGTTTATTAAGGTTACTGGTTATTCATACTGGTATGCTTATTGGTTACTGCTGCCACTCCTAAGTTAGTACTGCTACTAAAATTTTTAGTACTGTTACTAATATTTTTAGTACTGCTACTTATATACTTAGTACTACTATCAATGTTTTGTTATTATTGTTCGAATATTGGTTAGTACTGTTGTGTTGACTAAATGCTGCTCAAATGACTGTTAGTACTGCTAGTTAGTTTTTAGTACTACTACCATATTTTTAGTACTACTACTATAGTTTTTGTACTGCTACTATATTCTTAGTACTTCTAGCATTATTTAATATCAGACAGTACATGGTTTTGGTTCTCGCCTGGGTTTGAAAGATATCGGATAACACACACAGAAGTTTGTTTTTGATTTCAAAGTTCAAGATCTCAGATATTGTTACACTTATTGTTTGGACTTTGATGATGATTGGAAAGATTGATAAAGTAGTTATCATGTTAAGGGGAAATTACTACTGTTACATGGTTTCTACTGCTAAACATTAGAACTATTCTTCATTGTTACTACTGCTTGGTTTCGATTACTATTGTAGTCATTTTTCCTGATGGATCGTTGTAAGCTCTAGATTTTTTAGATCTAATCTAGGATGAATTAATAACAAAGGCGGAATATTCAAACAAGGAATCATTGTTATTAACAACAAGGTTTTTCATCATTATCATTCACTACAAGCCCCAATTCTACTTGATCAATTATAGAATGGTTACCTAACTATAACAGGGATCAAATATTCTTGAGGCTAAACCAACTAACTCTAATCTAGGCGTTTAACATAACCATACGCCTAGAACACACACAACTTAGAAGTCTACATATTTTCTGTGAACACATAAAAGACATGCTCTATATCTCTTTATATAATAGAGATATTAGGGTTTACAAAGACTCATAACTGTATTAGGAAACAAATCTTCCTAACTTTAATCTTTATCTTCTAAAGGAATCTTCTATAATCTTCCATAGCTTGTAGAATTCCTTCTTTGTCTTTTAAGTCCTTGTAGTTTCATATTTGTTCTATTCTTCTTTTATTGTTTTGTATTATCAACTCAATATAATTCCCAACAATCTTCCCCTAGTTGCTAATTACAAAACATTCTTCTAGATCTTCCATGAATGAAAAAATCTTCCCCTTAAGCTCAACTCGTGTGAACTTACATAACATGCTCTACCACCAAGGATCTTCAAGTTGCAGAACTTCTATGTACTTCTTGCCCTTTTTGTCATTATCCACTAGGAGATGCTAAGTAGATGCAACTTTGATCTTCACAACAACAAATCAATATCACACTTCTAATCCATCTTTCCAATGTCTCGAATTACCCTCCATGAAGAACACCAAAAAGCTTACTAAAAATGAATTTAAGAAAGTAGAAACTTAAACCAGCAGTAGTAATAATGACTAGCAGTAGTAAAAACCTTCCCCTCAAATGGTGCATGTAAATGATTAAACACTTTAGAATATGCTTCCCCTAAAATCCATGTGTTAACCATTTCTTGAATCTCCAATTATATAGGCTTCTTGTAATGATTACTGTTGAAGAAAACTAAGTATAAAGAACTTGATGATGAAGTAGAACAACTCAAACATATGTCTTATGTCTTGTACTATCCACGTGACTTTGAACTTATACGAACACCAAAAGTATAAGTAGACCGCAACCTCTTGAAAAAATCCTCATCTACTATGAGACACCGAGCACTACAATGTAACTCCTTTAAGTGATTGCAAATCCCAATTGCTAGATTTGACAAGTCTTCGTCACAACACTTTAAGCACGAACAAGTTACCTTTAAATGTAGTGAGCCTTTTAAGATATGATAAGAACACGTACCCAAGTAATTCCACTTCAATCTTCAAATAAGTGATAATCAATCTTCTTCGTAATCAATTATTCCAATTAATCCAAATACGAGCCTTTTAAACATTGAAGAACATTTAAACCAATAATGAAACTTTTGTGTGTTATCCGACATTTCTCAAACCCAGTCAAGAACAAAAAACATGTGTTGTCCGATATTTGTTAATGCTAACAACATTAAGTTTGCAACGAGCAACTTTAAAACTTGTAGCAGCAGTAATCATCAAATAAGCAGCATTAACCTTGATACAACAAGCAGTATTAATCGAATACTAACCAATCAGTAGCTTTAAAAATAATCAGCAACAGAAACTTCGAATAGCAGCACTAATAAGGACTTGGCAGCATTAACATATCGATAGAAGCCTTAATAGTAAGGACGAGCAGCACTAAACGCTAACTAGCTGCATTAACGACTAGTTAAAACTAACAGTATTAATGGATTTCAATCCCTACTAGCAGCATTAATACGAACCTGGTAGCATTATGTTCAATTCGAGCAGCATAAAAATCTATTGGCAGTACTAAGAACCTGAAGCAGCACAATCTTTGTTTGGGAGCATTAACCAGAATACCATGACCATCATCTTCTCTCAAACTCATTAGCAGCAGTAAGTTCATATTGTATAGTAGGCCCTAAGAGTAGTAACAATTTGTCATCACAGCTGACCAACAACCAGATCGTACCAAAAAATAATCTGACCAGCTTTTCAACAAAACAAGAATACCATAAAACCCTCATTGAAACAAACAATAACTCCAAAAGGCTTCATTCTTCTGATGTGAATACATCGTATTAGGATTTTATTGGATCAATAAAGCGATCAACAGTAGAAACTCTAGGGTTTTCTTCCAGCAGAAGATAATGATTGTAAATGAGTAGGAACAGTAGCGACCCAAAAAATTCAAGAAACCCTAAACATCGATGTTCTTTGAAAAACCATAAAAACCAATCTGCATTAATTTGAAGCTGCGTTCATTGATTATCATATTAGGATATAACTTTTAAAGCATGAATAATATACTTCTATGATGTATTGAAACCATACGAACAAGAAAATCAATTAAAAACCGAAACCCTTTGAAAGAAAACCTAAAATTCGACCAATTAAAAATTTTCTACAACAGATTTTTAGAAGATTTATATCTTTTTATTGACAGCTCAGATTGAAGATCCCTCCGTTGAGAATCCACCTTAGTGTGTAAAGAACCTTTAGTAAATATTTCGTTAAGATCCAACGGTTAACAAATAAGGTGTCGCCTTTTTACCACGGCACTACAGAAAAATACGAACATAAAACCCAAAGTCGATTTTGTTCTTCTTTCTTCAACTAAAACCTTGTACAATCCCTAGATCACGAACTTCCTGAGCTCGAATACCACTTGATGGATCATTGTAAGCTCTAGATTTTTTAGATCTAATCTAGGATGAATTAATAACAAAGGCGGGATATTCAAACAAAGAATCATTGTTATTAACAACAAGGTTTTTCATCATTATCATTCACTACAAGCCCCAATTCTACTTGATCAATTGTAGAATGGTTACCTAACTATAAAAGGGATCAAAGATCCTTAGGGCTAAACCAACTAACTCTAATCTAGGCATTTAGCAAGACTGCACGCCTAAAACACACACAACTTAGACGTCTACATATTTTTTGTGCACACATAAAAGACACGCCCTATATCTCTTTATGTAATAGAGATATTAGGGTTTACAAAGACTCATAACTGTATTAGGAAACAAATCTTCCTAACTTTAATCTTTATCTTCTAAAGGAATCTTTTATAATCTTCCATAGCTTGTAGAATTCCTTCTTTATCTTTTAAGTCCTTGTAGTTTCATATTTGCTCCATTCTTCTGTTATTGTTTTGTATTATCAACTCAATATAATTCCCAACATATCATCGTCAGTACTTTCCCAATTCCACGTCTCTTTTCGTCCTATGCTTATTTATAACCTGGAAATGAAATATAAAGAAATCAAAACATATATCCATATAAAACGATACAAACAATGAGCATATTAGGCGGAAATTGACACTAAAATATTAGGATTATTTGATGTCATCATATGTATACCACCACTTCTTCGCAAGCAACCTGTGTTAATTAAAAAATCACAGCTAGTGCAATCTTTGTTAATCGATGGTTAGTAGAAAATAAACCTAAAAATTAAAAATAAAAATATGGAAATTTCATCAGGTCAGTCGATACGCCGTATCCATGATAAGGGATACGCTGTATCGAGCCTGGAATAAATACCAGTCAGAAAATCTGATACGATGCATCCTTAAACATAGATGCGCCGCATTGAATCAACTGACAGAATGTTCAAAATGCAGAAAATTAAAATGTAGAAAAATAAAGGATAGGTATGACCTGTGAAGTCGATACGCCGCATCCATTGGAAGGGATGGGCAACATCGATGTGCAGGTCTGATAGACTCGATAACATAAAGAAAAAAAAGTAAAGACAACTCCGGGTTGTCTCCCGGTGAGCACTTTTCTTTATTCTAGAGTCTTCAAGTTAAACTCATCTTCAGCTTCTATTTTGTATCATTGATGCCCACGTGTCCATATGCGAGCCGTTTGCCGATTCTCTCATCATGGACGTATTCAGGTCCCAAATTCAACACTCCCTTGTAGAATCCTTTCATCTTTTGGTATGGATATTCGATCCCTTTCTGTACATCCTGTTTATCTACAAAAAGAAATGGTGAAAACCTATAGCATACCTTATTTGTGGCATGTTTAAATCTTGGGTGAGCACAAGGCATAATATAGGTGATTTTGTCATTTCCATTGTGGAAGGTAATTTTCCCTTCAAATCTCTTGGCATCAATATTAACTTCCCTACAAAATGGTTTTCCAACAATTACGTCACCCATTTCTTTATCACGATAAGTATTCCTATCTTCCACCACAGTAAAATCTGTAACAATTGCAAAATTTCAATCCTAACAAGCACATTTTCAGCAATACCCTCGAGACGTTTTACAGTTTTATCTGCCAACTCAATAAGTAGCTTAGTGGGAGTTAATTTTCCTAAGCCTAAGGTGGTGAATGTCTTATAAGGCATGACACTAACACTAGCTTCTAAGTCAGCTAAGCTTTACTAAAAGGCATATCATTAATGTAACAAGGCAAGGTAAAACTCCCTGGGTCTTTCTCCTTGTGAGGCAAGGCGTTGTGATCGGTTGCAGAGCACTCTTCTTTCATAGTAGCCTTGATCTCTTCTTCAATCCTTGACTTTTCCTTGAGCTGTCTTCTTAAACTGATTGAAGAGTTAAAGAGGAATTTAGGCTTTTCAGCGTCAGCGGCATCTAATAATCTTCTTGGAAAAGGCACACAAGGTGAAATTTCTTCATTAGTGGTGATTGCTTTAAGATGATCTCTTGGATTGGTTTCAGTTGAGCTTGGTAAACTTCCAGATCCCCTTTCTTGAAGTACCTTGCTTATCTGTCCGATTTGTAGTTCCAATGCCTTGATCGAAGCTCCATGATTTCTAATAGAAACATCGGTTGAAAACCAGATTTCTTAGATCAGAGCAGCGTTTTCTTCATGTCTATTAGCAGCATCAGCTAACATTTGCTCCACGGATTCTTCCAAAGTCTGTCTCCTTTCTTGGTAAGACTGATTCCCGTTGTCCCTTTGGTAGTATCCTGGAGCAGCTGCCCTATACCTTCCTGATGGTTGAAAATGCTGGCCAAATAGGTTGTAGTATGCTTCTTCAAGTGTTTCTCCTTCATTCTTTGATGGGCAATCCTTAGTGTAATGGGGTCCCTTGCAAATTTCACAACCAACCTGAGCAGCTGCCCTATACCTTCCTGATGGTTGAAAATGCTGGCCAAATAGGTTCTAGTATGCTTCTTCAAGTGTTTCTCCTTCATTCTTTGATGGGCAATCCTTAGTGTAATGGGGTCCCTTGCAAATTTCACAACCAACCTGAGGAGCATACACCTTTTCATCAACCTTATTTAGATCTCTACTAAGTTTATTCAATTGAGCTTGAATAGCAGCATATCCATCGAAAGTATAACTGCTTTTATTTCTAGTAGAGGTCCCATCATGCCACTTCTGAGAATGATCAGCCATTTCTTGGATGGCTTTCCTAGCATTTGCTGCACTCATCTGAGGTACAGCTCCCTTAGAATCCAAAATCTATCGAGTAGGCACATCCAGACCCTGATAAAACAAAATAACCTCCTGCATAGTAGTCAAATAATGTTGGGGACATTTCAATAATAAATCTTTGAATCGCTCCCAAGCCTCATAAAGAGTTTCATCGGGCTCCTGTTTGAAATTATTGATAACCACCATCTTCTTAGCAGTACGAGCAGATGGGCAACATTTCTTTAGAAATTTCTTCTTCAAATCTTCCCAAGCATTAATTGAACCAGCTGGTTCATTCTTTAGCCACCTGTTAGCAGCTCCTGTAAGTGAAATAGGGAAAACACGAAGCATTAATTGGTCAATAGACACTTCCTTAGTTGTGAACAAGTCTGCGATCTCAAGGATCCTCTCCACGTGGTCATTAACATATTCATGCTCCGATCCACTGAAGGCATTCTCACGCAACTCCTTGAGAAATTGACCTTTCAATTCAAACTTCGACTCTTTGTCGAATTTAGGCTTAACAATACCCGACACATAGTCTTCTCGGGTCTTAGTCATGTATTCCTCCATAGTAGGTTCCGTCATTGTTTCTGTGATTGCTTCTCCACACTGAGATTCTTGATCAGAAAAGTAATCGAGCTCTACAGAACTCGAGCAATCAAGGCTTGTTGTCTTGAAAAGCTTCCTAAGCGAATGAAAAGCTTGTTCAGGTTCTTTGTAAGGTTTAACTAGGTCTTTAACAGAGCTCCTGGTCATGCACGTCCTAAAATCAACACAAAAGCATCAGTAGGATAGGTTTGAAAAACTAAAATAACAGAAAACTTATAACGAAAACCGAATACAAAAAATAAAAGTTGCTGATATCTGCAGACGATACGCCGTATCTAGTAATCTGGATACGCCGTATGTTTACTACGTTAAAAAACTCAGACTTTTATTTTAGAAAAATTATACGCCGTATTGATGAGGATCAATACGCCGTACATATTAAATTTTAAATACGCTTATATACATAAAAAATACAACGTATACGCAGATGCTTATAGACGTACGTCAGTTACGTATCAAAATACAAGATTTTTTTATATTAATGCGCCGTATCGACAAAAATCGATACGCTGTTTCTCATTTATTTAAAGAATTCGAATCTAATTTTAATAAAGAATAGATACGTCGTATGAGAAACACTCATGCGCTGTATGACGTTTAGGGTTTTGAAAAATTTTCCGATTAAAAACAGAATACGCCGTATCTAGAGGGATAAATACGTCGTACTCGAATTAATTAAATTACATACGTTGTATATAAAGTAAAAACGCAATACGTCGTATCTAGATAACTAGATACGCCGTATTGTTTAGTTCAGCAAATTACAGCAGATAGTAACAATGCAGAAAAAAAAATGAAAAACAAACTAAAATTACAGAAAGCAAACAAACATAAAAACAGAAAATAAGCAGAAAAATACAATGAATGCAAATAATACAAATACATAACAATGTTAGCAAATTGAAAACTAATCAAGTTAATTCTAAATTAAAATATTAATAGATATTTTAGTATTAGACAATTCACTCCCCGGCAGCGGCGCCAAAATCTTGATGCGTGCGTATATCGTTGTAGAATAGGTTATATTATCAAGTTTTAAATTTATATTTAGCCGGCTTATCCTATAACACACACTAACGAGCAGTGTACCCAATCAATGTAGCTAGTTGGTAAGTAGAGTGCCGAACACTAAGAGTGGAACGTTAACACCTAGATATCTATCAGTATTCTAATCCTAAGTTAGTTCTAATGCCCTAATCTAACGCAAGGGGGTTTCAGCCTGAGAGACTTGTACGATTGTGTAGATTAAGTAAACAGTAAATAAAACTAGAGAACGAATAAGTGAATGGCCAACACATACACATATAGAAAACAGACACAGATAAGAGGTCAAGCCGATAGTTGGAAAACTTGTCACACGTTTAATTGCTTAGCTGTATAAGATGAGTGCTAAAATCTACCTTAAATACTACTTATTACCTTGCATAATTCACTCCAACACTTATATATACCTTATATAAAATATTTTTGAAAAATAAAATGAATCTAACCTCCCCATATCTACCCCATGGCCGGCCATAAAGGGGCAAGGGTCATGGGATACTTGTCCAATGTGTTTTGCATGTATACTTCTACCAAAAACTAAACTAACTTATTAATACCTAAAATCCTTCAACATAGAGCATATCACCATCAATATTTCACTCAAAAATATGCCCTTTTCTCTCTTTGGGTCGTGGCTAAGCAGCCCCAAAATCACCATTTTCATCAAATCTTCTACTTCAATAATCTTCTGCATTTAACTAGCCTTCATCTTGGTATGTTTCCCTAATTTCTTTTGATCTCATTTTTATGTCAATAGAGGTTTTTCAAGATCTAAGCAAATCAACTATTGCAAGCATCATTTGAATGATTTGATTAAAGTTTTCATAGGATCTTTAGTGATTAGATTAGTTAGTGTAGGCTTGGATGGGTTTTGATTGCAAGAGTTGTTAGTTAATTAAACTGTTAATCTTGATTTCATCTAATTGTGTTTATATAAACCACTCTCATTTTTAATTGAAAACCAATTAACCTCTAGTCATTTTAATGTTTTGAGTTATTAGAATGATTCAAATGATTAATCCTTGCATACTTTACAAAAAAAACCCATTTAATAGGCATAAATCATCTTGCTTGTCATTGGTCCAAACCTGTCCAGGATTTATTGCAACAAAAATGATTCACTACTTTATTCTCATTAGGTTTTAAGCTAAGATAAAAATATTGGGAGTTAACCTCAGGTCTTATGATCATTTCACTGAAAACCTTGCATCTTAATTCATCCTGATGATTTTTGGAAAAAATCTACACTAAAACTTGTCCAGGATGGCATGTAAGTTTTGAAAGGCCATTTACTCTAAAATGTTGCAAAGAACCTTAGGTTGGTAAAAACATGAAATTTTGAGCTAAGACATGTAGAAAACTTTTCCCACTGACCTTGTGTCCATTAGACTTGTAGATAAAAAGATATACTCATTTTTCTAAGCTTAATTGGATGCTGGAAGTAACTGCATAGAGACACAGGGGTAAATTAGTAATTTCACCCATGTTCTGAAGTTCTCAGTTAAGTGAGGCCTATATTTTCATATAGTAGAGAGCCATACCTTTCCAACCATATAAAGTTCATAAGTTTATCCTTTACGGTTTAGAAATGGCGACCCGTTTAGTGCGGTATTTTTATCCAAATTTCCATCAGCTTTGCATTTTAAACCGTATAGGCTTTTTCAAACGTCTTTTCGTCCCATGACTTGCTATAAGACTTTTAACTAAATTAACTTATGGTATTACAAGTACAAGTACTGAATAAAAACATAAGTATAAGTGTTACACCTTAATTCGCCAAGCCTAAGTCGTGTTGTATTTTATTTAGGTCACTTGTGATCTTTGCGGTTTTTCTCGACGTGCACACTTCTTCGGTTTCTGTTACTACTTCATCGTTGGTGAGTTCATAGGCCCACCTTTTACTTGTTTAACTATTTACAAACTCCGTGGGGGAGATACATGCTACTTACTTTTACTATGATCACAATTGCTTGAAAACTGTATTCTGAATTGAAAATGTCATTGCTTGCTGATACTATTATTGCCTAAGTGTTCCCATAGCCTGAAAGTCCCTTCTATCATGAACCGTTAATTACATGTGTGTAAACGCGATTGCCGTGAATAGATCTATTAGGAATGACATCCCCCATTTTGGACTGCCCTGCTGGGATACCATATGCACTGTATTTGAGGTTGCTAGGTAATTAGGCTATTACCTATTCTCGAAGAGCATCTTTATATTCGGTTAGAATATCTGAAAATGACGTTAAAGTTCGGTGTCATGAGCTTAGGGCAATAATAACTTTTCCGACTTTGTATTCGTTGCTTAGTCGCTTTCATAAGCTGAATTATATAGTGATCAACTGCTTATTACTAAAATTCTATGGATTCACTCAACCTTTGTGTTGACGTTTTTAGCATGTTTTATCTCAGGTTTTAAGGCATGAAGGTCTTGGTTGGAGTCGCACGAATATCTTTTGAAGACTCGGCATATTTTCGCATTTGAAGAGACTATATTTTAAAGATTTATGTTATGTTTAAAACATGTGTGATCTTTTGAAAACATTGTGTTTTTATGAAAACTGTTGGGACCTTTGCAAACTCTGAGGTTTTAATGTATCAAATTTGAAACACTTTTAAAACGTCTCTTTTAAAGGGTCGTTTTCCATGACTTGTACTTTGTGCTAGGAAGTAATACCCCAGTGAACTATCTTCCGCTGCGATAATTTTGGGGGTGTTACAGATTGGCATCAGAGCTACAGTTATAGAGAACTGGGTCATTTTCAAAATCCAAACTATAACTATTTTTCACTAAAAAGTCTCTCATTGCCGTATCCGATATCCGTGCGCATATACCACCAGACTGCCTATGATGTTATACATATGTCATCACTATTGGTATTATATAAAGTATGCTTATATACACTATTATTTATATAAGCATTGCCGTATCGGTATTTGCTGTTTCTTGGCAGCCAACTGGTATTCTGTACCCACAAAATATAATTCAATTGTACCCTTTTCAACATGTTCCTTGATAAAATGATATCTGAGAGCGAAATGCTTTGATTTTGAATGTTGAACCGTGTTGCAGGAGTTAGCAATTGCACTCTTGGAGTCACAATACATGGGGATCTTAGCAAATACGTAACCGCAGTCCATCAGTTGTGATCTCATCCAAATGACTTGAGCACAGCATGCTGACTTGGCAACGTATTCTGCATCTGTTGAGGACAATGAAGTGCAATCCTGCTTTTTTGACTGCCAAGAAACAAGTTTGTCTCCTAGAAACTGAACACCACCAGAAGTACTTTTTCGTGTATCAAAACAACCTGCATTATCAGCATCTGAAAAGGCTATTAGTTCAAAACCAGAATCCTTCAGATACCAGATCCCCAAGTAAATGGTTCCCTTTATGTATTGAATGATTCTTTTAGCCTCAGAGAGGTGTCTTTCAGTTGGGTTTGACTGATAGCGGGAGCAAAGATATACAGCAAATACTATACCCGGTCTGCTGGCTGTTAGATACATGAGAGACCCAATAATACTTTGGTATTTGGTAGGGTCAACTGGTGTCCCATGTAAATCAGCATTCAGCTTTGGTGATGAGGCAGACATGGGAGTTTTATAAGTATCACAATTGGTCATACCATGTTTCTTTAAAATTTCAAGAGCATATTTGGATTGGTTTAGAAAAATACCACGGGGAGATTGATGAACTTGGAGTCCTAAGAAGAACTTTAGTTCACCCATCATGGACATTTCAAAGATTTGTTTCATTAATTTTGCAAAAGCAACTGAATATTTTTTCGTTGTTGATCCAAAAATGATATCAACAACATAAATTTGAACAATTAAAATATCCTTCCCGTGTCTTTGAATAAACAGTGTGGGATCCACTGATCCTTTAGTAAAGTGATTAGCAATTAGGAATGAAGAAAGATTGTCGTACCATACCTTTGGGGCTTGTTTAAGGCCGTAAAGGGCTTTCTTATGTCTGTACACATGATTTGGATGATCTGGATTGATGAATCCCTCTGGTTGACTGACATACACTTCTTAACGGAGTTGGCCATTAAGAAATGCAGTTTTCACGTCCATCTGATAAACATTCATACAACTTTAAGTCGAGCCACTAGTGCAAAGGATTCTTCAAAATCTATTCCTTCTTCTTGGCTGTATCCTTTGGTAACCAAACGCGATTTGTTACGAATCATTATTCCATCAGCATCAAGTTTGTTCTTCCAAATCCATTTTAGTCCAACGACATAGACCCCATCTGGTCTTTCAACCAATTCCTAGACTTCGAGACATTTGAATTGATCAAGTTTTTCTTGCATAGATTCAATCTAATTGTCATAAGTCATGGCTTCTTTAATATTCTTTGGTTCAGCTTGACTGACGGTAAGAGGATAGACACAGTGTTCAACATATGTGTGAAGTCGTTGTCTTGTCATGACTGGATTTGAAGGATTACCAATCACATTTACCAAGGGATGATCTCTTGTCCATTTATGTGTTGAAGGGTGATGCTGATAAAAGGTATGCATATTAGACGGATCCAAGTTGCGTGTTGATGACTCTACAATATCTGGAATGGTTGGTGCCGAAGCAAATGGATTGAAGAATGCATTTTTGTCACAATCTGCAGGTGTGGGTACTTGTTGTTCATTTAGATCTTCAGCTGCATTTTCAGTGTTGGAAGCGGTTTGTTCTGCTGTTGATGGAGATTCAATTGGAGGTGCCTCTGTTGCAACAGTTGTTGTTGTTGTTACAGGTGTATCATGTATAGGAATATTATCAGGTTGAGCAGCGGAAATATTTGACACATCTGGTGCACGGCATGCAAAGGAATCATCAAACAGTGGAGCAAACAGAGTTTCCAATTGTTGACAAGTAAACCCAGGTGGTGGTGCAGCTGATTGATCAGGGAAATTAAGACGGTTGGATGCGGGTCCTAAGCTATTTTGCTCAGAAGCCATTTCTGTTAGCTCATCGAAATTAGCCTGAATGGTTTCCATGATTTCTCTAGCACGACAATTCCAAATGCAAAAGCCTTTGGAATTTTCACAGTATCTGATAAACACACCAATGTCTGCTTTTGCTTTGAGTTTTCCAAGGTCGTCACGATCATTATATAGGTAACACAGAGCACCAAATAAATGAAAGTATTATATGTTTGGTTTACGGTTATGGACAAGCTCATAAGGTGTTTTGTGGTGGCGTTTGTTTATCATACAATAGTTTTGGTTACAACATGCAGTCGAGACAGCTTCTGCCCATAAGTAATCCGGTAATTGAGCATTAATCAGCATCGTTCTTCCAACTTCCACTAACGTCCTGTTGCGTCTTTCAACAACCCCATTCTATTCTGGATTCCTTGCAATAGACGTTTGATGTTCAATTCCCACTTTCTCAAAATAAGATCGAAGAGTCTGATTCCTAAATTCAGTTCCGTTGGTGATTCTAACTTTTCTGACCGTATTACAAAGCTGAACTTGAATTTTCGTGAGAGAGGTGATGATCATAGAGGGGGCTTGATCTTTACTTTTGAGAAAATAAACCCAAGTCCATCTGGAGTAGTCATCTACAATTACTAGAATGTAGCGTTTGCCAATGATCATTTACACACGCATTGGGCCACACAAATCCATGTGAAGAAGTTGAAGTACATGATCAGTACTTTGTTCTGTTTTAGAAGGAAAATGTGCACGAGTGCCCTTTCCTTGTTCACATGTGGGACATAAGTGATCCTTGGAATACCGAAATCTTGGAAGACCGTCTACTAGTTTGTGTCGTACAAAGTCAGTCATGGTTTTGAAGTTTAAATGAGAAAGTCTTTTGTGCCATAACCATGATTTTGTCAAAGTTGCTTTTGAAAGTAGACATATTGGAGAGGAAGCGATCATGTCAGACATGGAGATGGTGTAAAGATTTGTTCCACGAGTGCCGGACATTAGATCATTTCTTTGTAAATCACGAACGAAACATGTTTTCTCTCTAAATGCTACTTCCAAATCCCCATCACAGAATTGACCGACTGAGAAAAGCTGAAAAGGTTGTGACCAAGACCTTCGACGTAATATACACGACTAATTTCGATGTTGTCATTAACATAATCTCCATAGCCCATGATAGCAGGAAAATGATCATTCCCGAATCTGACAGTCCCGATGAACTTTGAAACAAAATTGACTAACAGTTTGAGATTGCCTGTCATATGTCGGGTGCAACCGCTATCAACAATCCACAGAATAATATTGATCACCTGCATCACACGAAGATGACGAAGGTGGAATGATGGTAAGGGTGGAACCTGAAGAAGTTGTGGGTTCCGTTGGGTTATAAACATACACAATAATAATTTTAGGTATCCATTTAAAACTAAGTATCCTTTGTAACCAACGTTGCCATATCCAACTACTTCGTGCATTTGTCTTAGTGAAGTCGCTAGGTGATTTCACTATCATAGGATTTGTATTTGCAACTATGGGAGTATCTAAGACATATTGAGAAACTACAGTTGGCGGTTTTCCTAGCACATACTTAGAAGCAATAGTGGGCCTAGAGGTTTTGCAAGCTCTAACTTTCTTATTACGGGATAAAAGTGAGTTAGCAACACATTTCGTATGATCACCAGATAACATGCTTTTACGACAGAAAACACAAAAAGCATTCACATTTAAAACATTCAAAGATTGAGCATTCGCTACATCGATATTAGAATTACAAGTTTTTAAGTTCGAATCTAAATCAGCAGCAACATGCTTTTTATTCAATTCCTAAGTTGATCTTCTACTTCTGGGACTTCTAGATTTCCGCTCCTATGTTGCAAGATCATATTCTTCCATTTGTTGCTCTTATGCTTTGATCTGCTAACGCTAGTAGTGGTGACTATTCCTGTAGAAGTGGAAGGATTCAAATTAGTAGTCTGATTTACGTCAGTAACGATCTGCCTAGATGTTGTGTCTATTTTGTACATTCCTGGTGCAATCACAATTGTGTTAACAAACTTTCCTTTTTCCTGTAATTGAAGTTTCTCTTTTAAGTCAATGATGATGTGTTGCTGATTCTGCAGTTTAGAATCAAGTTCTCTATTTAACCGTACAGTGGCTTCACGGTCTTTCCTACAGTCAGTGTTTTCTTTCAAAAGTTGAGACCGAGTCTTTTTCAAAGAGTCATATATTGTTTCGCACTCCTTCTTTAAATTCTCAATTTCTTGTTCATATTTGAGCAGTTCACACTTTAAGACTGCGTTCTCATCATCAAGATTTTCAACTTTTAATGACAAATTGTTTTCAAAACCCAGATTTTCTTTTTGGTGTTGCAATGCTAATTAAAAATCAATACTTTAAGCCTCACACCATTGAAATTTCTATTTTCGTTGAAAAATCTCTTTTGAAAGTTTACTTTGAACATCATCACTTTCTTTAATAATTCTCTCATTTTCTTCTTTTAAAATTGAAATCTCATGTCTCAACTTATCATTTTCAGAATTATGGTCAGCAATGAGCATTGAATTACAAGACACATAAATAGAATTCATGATCACCGAGATAATATCAGAACTCAGAACATCTTCCAAGAGTCGATCTGCTTCCTTTTGAAGAATTTTATTTCGACATTTTTGTTTTGAAATCGAATTTTCGGTTGCATTGAAAGTGTGCATCATGGATGTTACCTCCTTTTGTAGTTCCTGTTCCCAGTGTGTTCCACAAAGACGCAAATGTTGAACATGAGGTAAAAATTGTGTTTGAAAATTTTGTCTCTGTTCTTTTGCTTAAGCAGATTGAAAAGTAGAAATTTTTATCTCAGAATTACGTTAAATTACTTGTTCCAAAAGTTTGATATCTTCCATAAACGTATCAAAATACCGAAGTACAAGACCTCGTTTAGGGAGATTTATTAATGGTACAATTTCACCAGATGATGGTAAAGGGCCATTTATTTGTGCCACTGGTTTTACGGGACCAAAATCAGAAGTTGATTCATGAATTTCTGAAATATACCTTGGTTTTTCTTTTTTTTTTTCTTTTTGAGGAACGAAAGTTTCATGAATAGATGGTAATTTTGAATAATTAAATGGTTTAATCACTTCCTTTTTGTTCATTTTTAATCGACTCTCGTCTTCCTGTTCCCATTCTTCCTCACAATTATATACAACAACACGCACAACGGAATCATCAAAAAGTTGTTCTGCACTATACAACTTTGGAATTTCTTTGAAAGCTGTGTGTAGAAAACGTGGTTTATCGTCACCAAGAGCAAAACCTTTTGAACCATTAGGATTTGATTTTAATGTAAACTTTTGTATTGTTGTAACAGACTCACCAGTTTTGTAAACAACATTTTGAAACTCTTTTAATTTTCTTTCCAAATCTACGATTTCATCAATGTGACAATCAATTCATTTCCTTGACTTTTGTTTGTATTCCAAAAAAGTTACTTGACAAACTGACATCTCCAAATTTGTTTTTGAAAGTTCAGTTGCAAGATGCTCAACTTGTTTTAGCTCAAATTTTTCTTGTTCTAATTTGGAAACCAAATTATTATTGGAAGCTATTAATTCTCGCATTTGATGTTGTAACTCTTACTCTTTGACATAAGATTTATGAAATTCAATTTCAAAACTTTTTTCTCGATTAGCTTGTGTTTCAAAATTTGTAAGTTGAGTTTTACAGCTCTCAAGCTCTGCAGTTAATGATGCAATCTTAGATTTTAAGTTACCATTTATTTCATTGCATTTTTCAACTTGGGATTAGGTGGTCATAAGTAAAGTCATAAGTTCTGGATCTGGACCAGACGAAGTTTCAATTTGTTCAAGTTGATCATTGTTATAGTCATCAATTGGATCATCAAAGGTAACAACTGGGTTAATTTGATCATCATCATCAAATGTAAAAACTGTGTTAATTTGATCATCATCATCAAATGTAACTAATGTGTTCATTTGATTCTCGTCTCGAAGAGGTAACAATGGATCATCTTGAATAACTTGCTCCTTGTAGGGTGCAGATGCAGATGGAGATGCTATTTCATGTATGAAGCATGTTTTTGCATCAGGTACCTGAGATAGGCCATCAATGTCATAAACTGGGCCTGTATCACTCATGTGAAGTTCCTGCATGTTTGCCATTAACATCACAGCTGCATTAGCTTCCAAATCTTCCATTTCATCTTCTGAATTAGCAGTGGCCATGAAGCTGTTTTCATTGTCAGTGAGAGTTCCTCCAGCTTCATCTTTGAGAGCTAGAAGTAATGCTTTCTTGTGAAATTCACTGCCTCTGACCCTTGGTTTAGGAAATGCATTAGCCAAATGACCCTTGCCATTACAGTTGTAGCACCTGATCACCGCATTACCAGTTTGTGCATTACCAGTTTCAATGATTTCAACCCTTCTCTGAGGAGCACCAACATTGTTCCTACTCCCACTAGCAACATTAGACATTTGGTCATTTCCCGAATACCCTACATAACCACCAGTTCCCATCTGACGTCCATAAGATCGATTCTGCACTTCAACTCGTCCACCTTAAACAATAGCTTGATTCCTTGGGTTAGATGAATTGCAAAGGCGATTGTTTGATTTGTTTGCAAATTTGCTGAAGGCTCGAGCAATGAATGCAAATCCTTGATTCAATGTGTTAAACTCTTCCTCTTCATCATCATGTGCTTGTGCATAGTACACGGTGTCTTGCTGTTCATATGGAACAAGTTGATTGTTAGTTGATTTTTGTCAAGAATCATATGGAACGATCTTGGTTGAAGGTGATTATTGAGGATAAGTAAAGTGATGATGTTGTTGAACAAACGCATGATTCGACTGTGGATAACGAGCTTGATAAGATTGAGCCATAAGTGCCAGTGGATTTGGAGGAGGTGGTGAAGGTTGATACATTCCACGAAAAGCTCGATCTTTGTCAACTTCAGATTGATGGTGTTTCAGATAATCATATTGTAACCACCCATAATTTTCCAGACTGATTTTTAATACTAAATTATATTTATTATTTCCTAAGTTTAACTTTCGGACTTTTCTGAACTTATTTGAATAAAAAATGAGAAGGTATCTCGTGAAACGTGAAAACCGACACACAACGCGTACCGGCACAACCATAACTTGACAAACATTTCAAGATGATTTTTATACTATTTATTCAAAACCAGCCGTGTGAATACTCGTTTTTATTGGAAAAATTATTCTGAGCGCGATGGCGTAATTCTCGTGACAAGAATCGATTGCTAACTAGTATAAATGAGTCCCGAATCTCATTTTGTGAAATATTACAAAAATATCGCTTTTGATCACTGTGATATAATTACCCCGCCACCCATAGACTACCAAGGACTTGTCTTTTTGGATTAAAATTTTGGGACTCTATATAAACCAATTTATAACCCTGCCTTCATTTTATTTAACCCTAAACCTAAAACTATATCTCTCCCACCTCTACCTTTCCTCTTATCTTCTATGGTTTTCAGCTGCCACCACCAACTATCCGGCCACCACCTCACCACCGGCTGTTGCCACTACTGTACCATCATCTACACCCCCTCGCCGCCACTATCATCATCACTACGCGTCGTCATGAGGCCAACCATGACCATTGGCCACCACAGCCGCCGCCTATACCAAGAGATCGAGAAGACCATGGGTTGTTTGTTCGAGTTAGAGTAAAAGTTCACACCTATGGTTTGCTACGAGTTACTTTTTGGTTCGTGTGATGCCGCCACCACCACGGTCGTCATCTGTCTCCACTGTCTCTCACATCTTCTCACTCTCGTTAGTGGTATGTCGACATATAACATATTTGTTTATCATTTCTTTTGTTTAAACCGATTAGAAACTGAATTATTATGTTTTCGTGGTTAAAATCCGGATTAAAAACATGTTTGGAAACTTTATCGTGTGGTAAAAATGATAAAAATAGGTGTTTGTTTGATTTCGGGTTGCGACCCGAGAGGGTCACGTATGGGTTTGGATTTGCGTTGTGGCTTTAATATTGTTTCGGTCGTGATTTGGATCTGCTTATGTTAGTATTACTTATTTGGTTAAGATTATTTTGGGTTTGTGTATAATTTATTTGTCTCGTTTGTTATTTATTCATTTCGATTTACAAAGGGCGTGTTTGTCTTCAATTCTGGGTTAACAAAAATAGGCGTTGATTTTTGGTTGTGTCGCTTTACTTTCGAATCAATGATAACTAATGGTGAATTGGTTTTAATAAGGCGTCAAAACCCACTTAAAGTAAAGGTTGTTTTGTGGTATTTAGCTTATTTTGAAAATTGCTTATATCGCTTATTCTCAATCTGCTTATCGGCTTATTTGGTCTCTAAATAAACTTGGTATGACTTATTTCGTATGTTGAAGATTGGTATACAAGAAAACACATGGTGCGTTTTGTTTAGTAGTCCGCTTATGGTGCATTTGGGTTATTGTTGGGCCTAGCCCAAGAAGTAAAACAAAAAGTGTGTTTGGTTATAAATTCTTGGGTCAAAGTATAATTGGCCATCGAGTTTATTTGTAATTGACATTGTGATGACTGGTACGTTTCGATTACTCTGGGGAATGATACTTGAATACGGACTAAACATATACTTAACGGACAAAATATAACAGATTATGACTCGAATCATTTGGACAAATCATTAGACTTGTATCGAATCATTTGGACAAATTATTGGACTCATTAGACTCATACCGGATCTAAGATGCTAAACTAAAACTTATTCAACTAATAACAAACTGTAAAACTCGATAACTAATATATATTCTAAATAGTGGGATCAATTATTATTATCAATTATTCTCATTATAAACTTGTCGGGAAATATTGCTTTGAGGAAATTGATTTCTATTTAAGTCGCAAAGACTTAGGAAAGTTGTACAAATGGATGTGTCATGCCGAAATTTATAAAACCTTCTAGACTTATACTTTTATTTCGAAACCGTTTATCTTTATGAAACTCGACAATAATCGAAACTCATAGTTTTTAGTAACTTGTAAACTTTTACCAAGTGGTATACTAATTTGAGTTTTCTTATAAAACATAAATTACTTTTCTAAAACTTTATTGATTTTTCCAAACTATTGGGGATTATTGGTTAAATACCGAAACTTACCAATTGACTTACTTTCTTGAGGTAATCATTACTCCCTCGACTCCTCCCTTTTGTCGTTATCATCTCGAATCGAGTCTCGTCAATACTTTCTCGACTATTCTTTTACTACCTTTCTTAATAATATATTGGGATAAATATTATACTGTAGCGTGAGTATTCTTGAGTCTATGCTTTCTTACCACCACACGAAACGTTGATACTAAACTTTTTACAAACTTTGATACGAATAGTCCACGAAAACTAAGACGCTTGTCTTTTGAAAACTCTTTTACTTTACGAGATGTATTCTGAGATAGCTATATACATATTAGGTTGTCCCGATCCGGTACCGTTGCCTGTACTCTCGATACCGTTGTATTTTGCTCTTGATGCCAGTTGTGACCGTTGTGATATTTTGCGTTGCTGCATACTGAGGTGAGTTCATGGCCCCTACTTTTTCTTGTTTTGAATTACTTTTTGGGGGAGAATACATGCACACTTTACTCATACGTTTTACTCGAACTATTTAATTAAATTATTCCCATACATGATTTAATTACTCGGAAGCATTTTCTGCTTTGCTTTTATACTGGTTTGATTTCTTGAATGCAATATTATGAACTCATTACATACTTAAGTTTTACTCATGCACACAAGTGCTTGAACCCTTATATGGGAGTTATAGCCCCACACTTTAACTTTACTTTGCATTGCAAAACTTGGGGTGAGAAACATGCAAACTCTTTTATGGACCAAACTGAAACTTATGATTTATTAAACTATTACGCAGCTTAGCCTAAGCCTTTTGAATCCCACTATGCCCAAACTCATGAACCGTTAATTCCTGCTGGGAAGCGCGAATGTTATAAATAGATCTATTGTGGGCGACTCCCCGTTCGGGTTTGGTCAAATAGGCCAAATGTTGGGCGTATATCATTTCAGAATACTAGTGTATCGCGATAAAGACTTGCCGGGCCTTTATATTTAACATGCTTCTAGAGCATGCACACTATCGTAGCTTCGGTTGCATGAACTTAGTGCTAGCGTAATAGACTCTTACTTTGATGTGCCATTATATTCGTTGTAATGGTCACATACCTTGCTTATGTTCCAACTCTATTGCTTAATACTTATTGTCTACTCTACTAATGCTTTTTCATGACGCTGTGAGTGAAGCAGTGGTCACTAATACTAAACTTGATTTGTATGTGAACGATTATTCACACTCGAAAACCTTGTGGTCCACTTTATTAATTTACCTAAAGGTAAACTTTATTTTCATGACATTGTGAGCGACACAATGGTCACAAAACTTTTTATTGAACTTACATTATCTTTACTGCTTTATCATAAACCTATGAACTCACCAACCTCGTGTTGACACTTTTAGCGTGTATTTTCAGGTTTAAGGCGATAGCCTAGTTGTGGAGGCTTTTGGTATGGCATGGCATGGTCATAGAAGACTCTGATGTATTTGGGACTGCTTTATTTCTTTTATGGGCTTATATTTCGGCACTGTATTGGAATGCTGTAAACAAAATACTTTTGAATATGAAATTTCTTTTAACCGGATGAGGTAAAACCGTTCTTTGTACTTTGTGTTGTGATACTAATTTAGTAGCACCCAAACATGTATGCTTCCGCTAAACCAGATTTTGTGGGTGTTACATATTGGTATCAGAGCCTTGGTTATAGAGCACTAGGTATTTTTAAAACATAGACTGTAGCTACTTTTACAAACACGACCCTATGACTGCCACATGCCTGCCTGCCTGCCAAGCCTGCTGGCTTACTTATGATAAAACATTTTCTTTTAAAGTAAGAGATATATTACTGGTGTAACTGAGCTGAGTATTTCAAAATCTATTGAACCTCGGTGGAATATAGACTAATCACATATATTCGACTAGGGACAGTGGGACATAGCCTGATCACCTATGTCCGACTCAGAGGTAAATTTTGCGATACTAAGAGTAGTTATACAAGAATTATGTCCAGATTGACTTTCTACTTGATTTCTAAAAGTTTTAGAATTTCTGTGTGTACATAATCATTGCATAACATGAACATTCACATCTACACACAACACACTGGCATCACAACACTTTTTCTCTTAACTGGAATACTCTTTTATCACAATCGGGCTATGTTACAGTCGCCTCCACCTCAAACCCTACACTCAACCGATGTTGTACCTTCCACGCTAAGTACTAGGTACACTACTGAGACAGCCAACTGATTGCTAGTAGCAATAAACACCCTCCTTCAGGGTCGTACTCTGAACTTGCCAAACTCCCCATTCAGCAAAGATGTTATGCCCAATAGAAACCTTAAGACCTTAAGGAGCAACCTGGACCACTATATTTGGGACAGACACCTAATCCTGCATGTATCCCTCAAGAATACCAGTTGTCTACCTTGCTACCCTCTTATAAGACAATAAACTGCATCGCATACAAACTGTATTCGATTATTCTACAGACTATTTTGCGGTCATACTACAAAATTTCTACTACTATTTCATGAAATCAAGATTTTGACCCTGCTACTATTTAATGAAATGTTTTCCTACTGTCCTATAAGCTGTTTTATGAATCATTTCTAATAAACTAATTCATTAGCTTACTACCATTCTATAAAACAACAAACAGTTTCACTAGCATTTTGTAAACAATATTACAATTACCCTACAAGTCTTACTACACCTTACGAACTATTTTACTCCCCTATGAACTGCCATGCTACTAAATCACAAAACTAAACTACAATTTTTCTACTAATTGCAGATAATAAATTGTCTTCCTATTACTCTATAAACTGTTGTACAACCCATTTTATAAACTATTTTGCACTCACCCAGTGAACTATCCACCCACCTGGAAAGCATTTATGTTACTACCTCTTGGTACTGTTAAAATACATTGAATACTTATGTTTATGAAATCCGCCTGGTATTAAGCATCGAACCCCACTCAGCCATGATAACTAAACTCTGTCCTTAAATAATTAAAGCTTACATAGATGTACATACCCGACTACACCTTCTTTTATGATATTCTTATCGTAAGGACATTCCCTTCAAAATGTGTTTAGATCAAATAATAAAACTCGTAGTAATAATAATTTTCTAAATTGCTCAAATTGATGAGTTAAAATTCTTCTGGTCGAACTTTATCAGGACTTTTTCAAAGTGACTAAACGTTAACCCTCTCGAATTGTTTCATTTACACCATATTTCAAAACCCATTTTACTAAATTATAAATCTTTATGAGTTACACCGCTTTACATAACTATTAGCTTCAAAACAAATGGACATTTAAATGCCTATTTTGGGTCAAACTCGTATAGACACTCATTCAAATAAAATTTTCAAACAAACTTTTATCCATTCTTCTGAGAAGGAAAACACACAATTTCGGGACAAATCTTGAGGACCAATAATCAGGTCATTTTAACCACTTTACATCCATCAGGTTAGAATTTTGTGTCACTAAGATATGGAATCATATATGGGATTAAGACCAAGAAAATTTAGAGGATTCGCACTAACAAGGCTGCGAAACATCGTGAAGTTAAGACTAGAACTGTCATCTTATTAAACTTACTTCAGAAATCATTGTAACTCACCAAATTACAACAAGGGGAAAACCAATGGCAAGACAACCTAGGTACCCTCCCACAGACAAAGAGGAGCCTTTACCATCTAGTAAGACTCAAATCGGTTGTGAGTACCAACATCTCTTCCCAGACACCAATTTATCAGATAACATAAACTAAAATCCGGGACAGATTTCGCGTTAAGGAGGGTAGACTGTAACCACCCGTAATTTTCCAGACCGATTTTTAATACTAAATTATATTTATTATTTCCTAAGCTTCACTTTCGGACTTTTCCGAACTTATTTTAATCAAAAACGAGAAGGTATCTCGTGAAACGTGAAAACCGACACACAACACGTACCGGCACAACCATAACTCGACAAACATTTCAAGGTGATTTTTAAACTATTTATTCAAAACCTGCCATGTGAATACTCGTTTATATTGGAAAAATTATTCTGAGCGCGATGGCGTAATTCTCGTGACAAGAATCGATCGCTAACTAGTCTAAATGAGTCCCGAATCTCATTTTGTGAAAGATTACCAAAATATCGCTTTTGATCCCTGTGATATAATTACCCCGCCACCCATAGACTACCAAAGACTTAGCTTTTTGGATTTAAACTTTTGGGACTATATATAAACCCACTTATAACCCTGCCTTCATTTTATTTAACCCTAAACCTAAAACTATATCTCTTCCACCTCCACCTCTCCTCTTCTCTTTTAGGATTTTCAGCCGCCACCACCAACTATCCGGCCACCACCTCACCACCGGCTGCTACCACTACTGTACCATCATCTACACCCCCTCGCCGCCACTATCATCATCACTACGCGCCGTCCTGAGGCCAACCACCACCATAGGCAACCACAGCCGCCGCCTACACCAAGAGATCGAGAAGACCATGGGTTATTCGTTCGAGTTAGAGTAAAAGTTCACACCTAGGGTTTGCTACGAGTTACTTTTTGGTTCGTGTGATGCCGCCACCACCACGGCCGTCATCCGTCTCCACCGTCTCTTTCCTCTTCTTCCTCTCGTTAGTGGTATGTCGACGTATAACATATTTGTTTATCATTTCTTTTGTTTAAACCGATTACAAAACGAATTATTATTTTTTCGTGGTTAAAATCCGGATTAAAAACATGTTTGGAAACTTTATCGTGTGGTAAAAATGATATAAAGAGGTGTTTGTTTGATTTCAGGTTGCGACCCAAGAGCGTCATGTATGGGTTTGGATTTGCGTTGTGGTTTGAATATTGTTTCGGTCGTGATTTGGATCTGCTTATTTTAGTATTACATATTTGGTTAAGATTATTTTGGGATTGTGTATAATTTATTTGTCTTGTTTGTTATTTATTCATTTCGATTCACAAAGGGCGTGTTTGATTTTATCTTAATGTTTACATTGGTGTCAGGTTTGGGTGTCGTCTCGAAACAGTCACAGCAGCCCTTTAAGGGCGTGTTTGTCTTCAATTCTGGGTTAAAAAAAATAGGCGTTGATTTTTGGTTGTGTCGCTTTACTTTCAAATCAAAGATAACTAATGGTGCGTTGGTTTTAATAAGGTTTCGAAACCCACTTAAAGTAAAGGATCTTTTGTAGTATTAAGCTTATTTTGAAACTGCTTATATCGCTTATTCTCAATCTGCTTATCGGCTTATTTGGTCTCTAAATAAACTTGGTATGACTTATTTCGTACGTTGAAGATTGGTATACAAGAAAACACGCGGTGCGTTTTCTTTAGTAGTCTGCTTATGGTGCGTTTGGGTTATTGTAGGGCCTAGCCCAAGAAGTAAAACAAAAAGTGTGTTTGGTTATAAATTCTTGGGTCAAAGTATAATTGGTTATCGAGTTTATTTGTATTTGACATTGTGATGACTGGTACGTTTCGGTTACTCTGGGGAATGATACTTGAATACGGACTAAACATATACTTAACGGACAAAATATAACAGATTATGACTCGAATCATTTGGACAAATCATTAGACTTGTATCGAATCATTTGGACAAATTATTGGACTCATTAGATTCATATCGGATATAAGTTGCTAAACTAAAACTTATTCAACTAATAACAAACTGTAAAACTCGATAACTAATATATATTCTAAACAGTGGGATCAATTATTATTATCAATTATTCTCAATATAAACTTGTCGGGAAATATTGCTTTGAGGAAATTGATTTCTATTTAAGTCGCAACGACTAGGGAAAGTTGTATAAATGGACGCGTCATGCCGAAATTTATAAAACCTTCTAGACTTATACTTTTATTTCGAAACCGTTTATCTTTATGAAACCCGACAATAATCGAAACTCATAGTTTTTAGTAACTTGTAAACTTTTACCATGTGGTATACTAATTTGAGCTTTCTTATAAAACATAAATTACTTTTCTAAAACTTTATTGATTTTTCCAAACTATTGGGGATTATTGGGTAAATACCGAAACTTACCAATTGACTTACTTTCTTGAGGTAATCATTACTCCCTCGACTCATCCCTTTTGTCGTTATCATCTCGACTCGAGTCTCGTCAATACTTTCTCGACTATTCTTTTACTACTTTTCATTATAATATATTGGGATATATATTATACTGTGGTGTGAGTATTCTTGAGTCTATGCTTTCTTACCACCACACGAAACGTTGATACTAAACTTTTTACAAACTTTGATACGAATAATCCACGAAAACTAAGATGCTTGTCTTTTGAAAACTCTTTTACTTTACGAGATGTATTCTGAGATAGCTATATACATATTAGGTTGTCCCGATCCGGTACCGTTGTGCCTGTACTCTCGATATCGTTGTGTTTTGCTCTTGATGGAAGTTGTGACCGTTGTGATATTTTGCGTTGCTGCATACTGAGGTGAGTTCATGGCCCCTACTTTTTCTTGTTTTGAAATACTTTTTGGGGGAGAATACATGCACACTTTACTCATTCGTTTTACTCGAACTCTTTAATTAAATTATTCCCATACATGATTTAATTACTCGGAAGCATTTTCTGCTTTGCTTTAATACTGGTTTGATTTCTTGAATGCAATATTATGTACTCATTACATACTTAAGTTTTACTCATGGACACAAATGCTTGAAAACATATATGTGAGTTATAGCCCCACTCTTTAACTTTACTTTGCATTGCAAAACTTGGGGTGAGAAACATGCAAACTCTTTTATGGACCAAACTGAAACTTATGATTTATTAAACTATTACGCAGCTTAGCCTAAGCCTTTGAATCGCACTATGCCCAAACTCATGAACCGGTAATTCCTGCTAGGAAGCGCGAATGTTATAAATAGATCTCTTGGGGGTGACTCCCCCGTTCAGGTTTGGTCAGATGGGCCAAATGTCGGGCGAATATCATGTCGGAATACAAGTGTATCAGGATAAACACTTGCTGGGCCTTTATATTTGACATGCTTCTAGAGCATGCACACTGTCGTAGCTTCGGTTGCATTAACTTAGTGCTAGCGTAATAGACTCTTACGTTGATGTGCCATTATATTCGTTGTAATGGTCACATACCTTGCTTATGGTCCAACTCTATTGCTTAATACTTATGGTCTACTCTATTAATGCTTTTTCATGACGCTGTGAGTGAAGCAGTGGTCACTAATACTAAACTTGATTTGTATGTGAACGATTATTTACACTCGAAAACCTTGTGGTCTACTTTATCAATTTACCTAAAGGTAAACTTTATTTTCATGACATTGTGAGCGACACAATGGTCACAAAACTTTTTATTGAACATACATTATCTTTACTGCTTTATCATAAACCTATGAACTCACCAACCTCGTGTTGACACTTTTAGTATGTATTTTCAGGTTTAAGGCGATAGCCTAGTTGTGGAGGCTTTTGGTATAGCATGGCATGGTCATAGAAGACTCTAATGTATTTGGGACCGCTTTATTTCTTTTATGGGCTTATATTTCAGCATTGTTTTGGAATGTTGTAAACAAAATGCTTTTGAATATGAAATTTCTTTTAACCAGTTGAGGTAAAACTGTTCTTTGTACTTTGTGTTGTGATACTAATTTAGTAGCACCCAAACATGTATGCTTCCGCTAAACCAGATTTTGGGGGTGTTACATATACAACAACCCATACTTCGCATGTAACACCCCAACCCGACAAGGGTCAAAATGCCAAATTTTGGTGCCAATAGAACAAACGCAAGCGGAAGACTTTTATTAATAATAAGGTTACATAAGTTCAAAATGAAACTAAAGGAAATGTAATTCTAAATCATAATGAGTTCCCAAAACTAAAATACAAATCCAAACTAAATCTAACTGAAGATAAATCCAAAGTCTAATCTAGAAACAAAAGTTATCTATCATCAGGGTAGTCCACTAAGAGCACCTATGCACTCTTCAATTAATCCCAGCTTCCAATCTAAAACCTGGCGCAGGAAAAGAAATTCGGATGAGCTTAAAAAGCCTAGTGAACAGATATAGCCAAAATGAATAATCAAACATATATAAGTATAGGGAAAGGGAAACATAAGCTCCTGTTGAAATGGATATCAGATGTCAACGAATAAGAAATCAAGGATCCACTGAACAAAATGTCATATGTCTTAAAGAAGCAAAACGGAAGTGAGTTTGTAAGTATCATAAGAAGCAAAACGGAAGTGAGTCGTAAGTATCATAAGGAAATCCAGAATCAAACGGAATCAAATCATAATATCATAGGGAATGCCCAACGAGTTCAGAAAGAATGCCACATGGTTAGTCACCAAATCATAATCATAATCATAACCATATATCCGTCAAATCATAAGTGTACCTGGAGGGGAGACCTCCAGAATACCAAATGGAGTAGCTAGCTCCCAGAAGTGAAATACGTTACATGGCACGCACTACCAATCACTAAGTTAAACCATATCCAAACAGACAAATACCTAGGATGTATCCATACGCCCCTTACAAAACAAATCATATATATACACCTGCTCATGACAGGTATATACACATATCATAATGGACAATGTGCACAAATATCATAACAGAACAGAAGGGGACGCTGTGGATCAATCACACCTCCACAGAAAGTGTCATGCCATTGGTGCCTCAAGGACATGGCCATGGTACCTCCATGGCTAGTTAGCTAGGGCACTGAACATAACATATCATATCAAAGCATATCCATAATCATATCATATCCAAACATATCATATCAACATAACGGAATCATATCAGAGCAAATCATACCAATCGGAATCATATCAAATGAATCATATCAAATGAATCATATCAAACAGATCATATCAAACAAATGAATCAAAGTCAAGGATCGAGAAGTCATGAGAAATCCCTACTGAAAAGGGATAGAATATCTGTACCTTAACGCAAATGAAAAAACACCCGGAAACACAATCACTCCTTCTTCAAATGATCTTCCTGAATTAAGAATCGATTATTATTTAGGAGTCCAATTTATAAGTTCATTTATTCTTTAATGTCATTATTGCCCATATTTATATATAGTAACATTTTAGATATGATCATATTTAGCCAAAACTTAGGTTTTTCAAAGGTATCTTAAATAATATTAATAGACCAACTTAGAAACAAGGATAGACCGATATATAAACAAGAGGTATATCGAATTCGAAGTAAATACCAAACTCAAAATCACATTCGAAACTAAGTAATACATTAGCTTGATATGACTCTAACTCGGAACCATTCTCGGAGCTCCATTTAGAAACCATTTACAAAACCCTTCTCGGAATAAAATACCAGCAAGAATCAACAAGGACACAAACTGCGAGACACTCCCATGATTTTACAAGGCTAGATCAATACACACACTCAAGTCTTTTACTCGTTGACAAAACAACCTTTAAACACAGATTTGAATGCATGTTTAAATATAGTGAGTTACTTATATACGACCCATAATCCATTTCTACATATCGTATAACAATCTAGTTTGTGACTTATTAAATAGTGCATGATTATAACCAATATTAAAAATGACTTGTACGTTAGCAGGTAACACCAAAACACAAACATGACACCATGATCGACCCCCATATATAACATGCATAACGACCATACATAAAATCACAGCCCACCCTTTTGACCTCGAAATATATATATATATATATATATATATATAATATATATATATATATATATATATATATATATATATTATATATATATATGTATGTATGTATGTATGTATGTATGTATGTATTGTATGTATGTATGTATGTATGTATGTATCTTATTATTCAGGTTTCACATATTATTGACACTACAACACACACACACACAAACGCCAAGACAAGACATGATTAGTCTCTACTCACCATGTATACACTAACAGCCCCACACTTCGACGTATAAACACAGCCAAACTCCATTCAACCGTCCTTATTTAACAAGTAATCATGTGTGTTTACATATACGATTATGTGTTATATATATTACAAAACCCTTGCATGCTAGACCAAACAGTTATCAACGAGACCCACCCATTTCAATCAAAAGATACACAGCGAGACATACCCACAAGACAAACATGATCACATCCCCAACTACGCATACGATTACACATGAATCTACAGCCACCTTCTTTTATCTCTTGATTTATATGCAAGCCGACATCGACACAACCCAATGAGACCCACACCCCAGACTAAAACGATATAGCCATGATATAAAAAGGTTCTAGACTCACACACACACGACACACAAAAACAGCCCACACCCTTTAAGATTAACAAGCCAAAAGACAACCAAAACCCTCAACTAAAACCATAACATTCACGTTAACAAAACAGCCTAGGGTTTCTAATTTTAATACTTCATTTAATGCGTCATCAAGACTGATTCTGGGGCTTATTTATTCAGTATTATTAGTCGACATAGGGGCTGGTAAAATGACACCAAAACAGCCCATACACACGACACAAAACAGTTTATATAGGCGTATAGTTTTTATGGTTTCATGCAGTTTTTAACAAGGCAAACAACAAGTTCCAAGCGTGGTTCAAATGATTGTTTAGTATAGTTTTTAGCCATGATTATAAGCCTTGTGTTAACACATGTATTAAGTCGTATAAGAGAATAAAAGGGAGACAAAGGAACCTGTGTGTCGACAATGAAACTGAATGGAACAAGGACTAGGGCTCGACTTGCGCACAACGAATACTCCAATGATTAGCACTTCAAACCTTGATCGCCATCCCTTCTCTTCCTTCTTCTTTTCTTGGAAGCAAGCAAGTGAATGTGTGGGTGTTTTCTGGTTTAGGATCGGTGTAACAAAGGAGAATGGGGTGGAGGGAAACAAATATACGGATTAGACAAATTAGGGTAAAGCGTGTGTATGATTTATGGAATGCCGTGTGTTTTGTGATGGGGTTTTAAAAGCATGTAATCTTCTATTTTATGGCATGATCTCCTTGTTCTTATCCTCATTTCACACGACACATATAGTGGGAGGGCTTAGGAAATACGGTTCACCATTTGGACTAGGATAGGAATTAGTTTAGGATTTATTTTATTTAGTTTTAGGATTAAATTCATATTATGTATTTTAATTTATAAGGTATAGTTCACAATGTCATATTATTAATATTTCAAACTTAGGTTAAAATTCAAAATGGAGCAAAATATATGGTTCAAATATTTCGGGTTTTACATCGCATTATGAAGATTTTTGGCTTGACAAACAAATGTGACATATTTATGCCAATCTTGACCTAAACAATTTATAAATTTGGTGTTGATAGCAATTTTAGGTAAGATGATATTGTGTCGGTCCAAGTCATTGATGATGTTTGTGAAGCGATGATAGTATGACTCTAATGACTCCCCTGGATCAATAATGAATGTTTCATATTCGAGATAAAGCTTGGATTCCATGTCTTCTTGATTGAGTTCAGTGCCTTCCATCAAAAGATGTACATGTTCCCACATATCCTTAGCTGTCTTCTGAGCATCAATGCTTCGGTAAATTGGATTAGGTATTCCCAGAAGAATATACTCCATTGCAAGTTCATTGGCCTCACGGTGTAGGATCTGTCCTGGTGTAAGTTGATGCTCTGGTAGAGTTGTCACAGTCTCAGGTCTTGGAGGAACAACAGTTGCATCACCGGGAACCGTTAAAGTTGGCATTTGAAAGGGGTCCTTCAAGGATAACTTGTTTCAGATATTTTCCATGAGGTTTCCGAAGTTCCATGAACCTTAAGAATCGACTTGCCCATTGAATATAATTTCCAGGAGTGAACATTGGAGGTCTTTCTAGTGAACCTGCTTCATGAATTGATTGTTGACTGCTGATAGCTTCACACATTTGATCAAACCAGTGTAGTTGTTTTGGTGTAAGAGGCAATGGGTGCATATGGAATTGTTGTGTTGGATATGGTTGTTGGTTGATGGAATTGTTGTTGTTGAAAGAATTGTTGCTGTTGCGGAGGAGGGAATGGTTGTCCTTGTTGATAAGGGTTATAAGGGTAAGGATTGTAATAAGGATACGGTGGTTGAGACATAATTGATTCTTGTGTTAAATGATGGATCTTGTAGATGGTTAATAAGTGTATTGAAGTGTTGATAAGTTAAGTTCCTTGCTCGAATGTTTTGTCCTTGTTCGAAAGTGCAGGTACTCGAAAGTTTGTAGCTTACTCGAAAGTCTAGTTATTCGAAAGTTTGAATGTTACTCGAAAGTTTTCCTGTTCGAAATATGTGGACTTTCTCGAATGTTTTAAAGTTTCGAATAGATCTTTCTAATTCATACGAATTAAAAAGATTCCCAAGTGTCGAAGTGCTTCGTAAAACCAGAATCAAGCCCAACTAGGGTTATAGAAACAATGATTGAATACGCAGCGGAATAATAAGAACATCAATCAAAGTTACCAACAAGGTTTTTCTTTATTAAAACATAAAAATAAAAACCTACTACTACTAAGAACGCGTATACACGTTTCAATCGACTCTCATTGGAGAGACAATCTATGAATGAATGAGTTGGTAACCTAGACGCCTACCCTCTTTATATAATAGAGGGAGGTTACAAACCCTAGCTTACTAATAAAGCTAACTATTAACTATTAGGTCCCTATTGTTTCTTCTTTCTTCATTCTTGCTCGTGTGTTTTGTAATCTTCAAATCTGTAATTCCCAACAATCTTCCCCTATTTGATATTACAAAACAATCTGCATGAAGAAACAATAATAAAACATGACATCACAAACAATAAGCTGCACATCATAAATCTTCTTCCCCTTTTTGTAATCATCCAATAGGGGTCTTGTGCATCTCGTAATCGCTTCCCCTCAAGTGATGCATGTAGATGGTAAGTATGTTTGAACAATAAGCTTCCCCTTAAAAGTATACTAACCATCTGCGAGAATCATGAACTCAGAGTCATAGATCATTTCTTCCTTCAGTTCGAAAAAGACATCATGTAATAAAATGCCTTTGGATAATTCTTGTAGTCAATATATGCATGGCGATCACATGCAATGGCCGATAGTCTCAGTGAGCGCAGACGGATCAACCAGAAACCACTCAATGCTTATGATTATTTTTCCTTTTTAATAATCATATCATGACCTGTATGGTATCATATGCCCCCCAAAATATTTGTAAAGCGCGTGTAACTGTTCCAATTAAGAATTATCCCATGAACTGAATCTCCAAAACGAACCATGCAACAAATGTCTTTACACCTTATCTGATTTAGTGCGAACAAAAAAATGTTTATTACACCTCAGTTATGGATTGTCGTCCCGGACGTTCATCACCCATAACCGCCTCGTTGATCCCAGATCAAGCCAATAAAATAATGTGTGTGTGGTCCCGGACCTTCCACACCATTATCCTGTTATGTACTAAACACCTTGTATACACCAAACCAAAAAGTAGTCAAGCCATAAGTATCACCTCGTCCAAGATCCAAGGGCGTCTGAGGACCTACAATATTAAATATAACGAAATAAAATATATCGAAACCAGCACAAACTGAATCCACCAGCAGGAACCGATCAGCAGAAACCAAACAACTACCAGCAGGAACCAACCAGTAGAAACAAAAGCAACCAGCAGGAATCGATTTTTTTTTTTTTTTTTTTTTTTTTTTTTTTTTTTTTAACAACGAAGAGCAGAATCCGAGCAGCAGAAACAGTACTACCAGCAGAAACACTGCCAGCAGAAACCGAGTAGTGTAGCAGGAGTATCAAGAAATCTCAGCAGCAGAAATAATATTCGTAGCAGCAGAATTAATGATGAGAACAGATAACGATCAGACCAATATAGAGCAGATCCAATGTCCCACACTCCACATTCGAATCTTTTAATTCGTACGAGATACAATGAATTAAATACCACCAATCGAATCAAAAACAGCAGCAACATCCAAAATTAAATCTCACCATACGAATTAAAATAATCAATTTACTTCCACATGCGACAAGAAGCAATGAAGACCACGAGGTAAACATAATTAAAAGAAGCGACCCATTACCTATGTTGACCCATGATCTGACACTACCACAGCAATAAAGACCAATTAAATAATCAACAGCAGCCGCTTAAAACTGCTATAACCGACAAGTACTGATCTTGCTGTCCCACATTCATAGATCAATCAGATGAGAATTAAATAAATCAATATTAGTAGCAATTGACAAAGAAGTTAAGTGGCCCTTTAATTGATTAAAATAATCCAATAGAAGAAGCATAATAATCGATTATCCCCACATTGATCCAAACGTCAAACCAATTTATAGATCACCGTACCCCACAATCGAATGATGTACAACTTGTTTAATTCTTTGACCAATCAATCACAAACCACTGCCCACATACAGTCCGAGAATAAACCAATTGAAGCCCCAAGTGACTATCTAATCAGATCTACGGAGTATTAAATAATGGATAGCCAATTCACAATAATCAATTAATCCAATATCGAGAAAACCCATGTGACAACCAATTAATGATACGAGGTTTAATTGGAAATCACAACTGACAGACGAAAATCAATCTTCATAATTAATTTTCATAATCAGTACGATGTATCATGAGATTCGATACCAAAAATAATTACCTCAGTATATTTCAACATCTGCTGCTGTACGATCCAGATCTGCTTCTGTACCAACGAACTACTCCAAAACTGCTCATCTTCGACATGAAAAAACCTTGTAGAACCCTAGATCAAGAACCACCCTCTCTGATACCAAGTGTAAAACCAAGATCTAGCCCAACTAGGGTTATCGCAACAATGATTGCAAACGCAGCGGAATAATAAGAACATCAATCAAAGTTACCAACAAGGTTTTTCTTTATTAAAACATAAATAAAAACCTACTACTACTAAGAACGCGTATACACGTTTCAATCGACTCTCATTGGAGAGACGATCTATCAATGAATTAGTTGGTAACCTAGACGCCTACCCTCTTTATATAATAGAGGGAGGTTACAAACCCTAGCTTACTAATAAAGCTAACTATTAACTATTAGGTCCCTATTGTTTCTTCTTTCTTCATTCTTGCTCGTGTGTTTTGTAATCTTCAAATCTGTAATTCCCACGAATTACAATGATTCCCAATTGTCGAAGTGCTTCTTAAACTTATACAAGAGAGTGAAGCACTGAGTAATCCAAAAATCCTAAAGATAGCGCCCGATGAAGTTGCTCGAAAGTTTAGGGTTTTTGGTTGCTCAAAACTTTAGGGTATTTGCTTACTCGAAACTTTTCCAGAATTTTCAAAACACTTCAATTTCAATAAGAACTGTTTTTAAACACTATTTTCTTGTACAACTAACCTTAAAAACACGAAAACTAAATGAAAATTGCAAACTTTAATGTTTTTAAGAAAGTTTTATGAAATTCAAAACTTGGTAGAACACAAAATAGTACGATTTCAGACACAACTTTTAACCAAAAAGCTTTTAACTTTCTTGTTCCAGAAGTTGTCTAACACTAGTTTGTAATCAAATAAGTGCTAAACTACAAGAAAAACAAGAAAGTGACCAAAACTTAAAAAACGTGTATAAAACTAAAGTTTTACGCTTAAAAAACAATACTTGACTCCTCTAACTATCTTCTAGTGATTGATACCACTTATTAGGTCACCATATTGTTGTAAACACACAAGTGTTTAGAGAGAGAAAGTAGAGAGAGAGAAAGATAGTATGGAACTTCTATGGAGATAATAATGAAAGAGTATAATGCATAAAAGAACCAACAACCTACAATGAGGGTTTACATGAGTATTTATAAGAGAGGAAGCTAGGGCAACATCCCTAGTTCCTTCCTAGTACACCAATAAGGCTTGTCCAAGGCCCATGGGCTTGCTACATAGGCCATGAACTAATTGCTAACTTACAAGCCTAATATAAATAGCAACCTATTACAATAACTAATGAACGACACTTCTATAATGATTAGAAGTAATCCCGGTCAACCAAGTCAATAATATAGTCACAAGTCTAATTATACTAAATAATCAAGGACATGTAGGCAATCCGAGGTTCCTTCGAGACCACGAGGTCTCGGCTTAACCTCGTCGCGGCCAAAACACCACAAGTTATAATCCAACATTCATATGACCTCGACAAACATCAAACTAACCGGCCAATAAAAATCCTAAGGCGCGGCTACCCACGAACCAAAACACAACGAGCCGTATGGAACTTACCATGCCGAGACTAATTTGTCTCGGCTTGAACCTTGAACGCGTACAACCAATCGGACCAACACATTTTGACAACAAAACTTAAAACAAATGAAAACCCAAATCGGTAATCAAACCCAAAACAATAAACCACGAGGGTTTGGACCCTCGTTTAACACAAATCTAATCCCAACGCGAGCTAAACAGACCAATCCAATCAATATACACGTTCGAGCCAAAACTAAATAATTTCACAAACCAAACGGACCAAAAGGGTGGGCTACGGTCGAATGTGAAACCCAACTTAAAACCACACAAGATAAGCCGGAGAATAAGCCAGCGAGAAATAAGCTCATATGAGCTTATTTGGTTTTAACAAGAGCTTTATACACAAAAAGATGATACCACAAGGTTTTTAAAACACGATTTATTCCAAACCCATTTCGTATAACGACTTTCATCAAACCGATTCGCACCAAACTTGTGTGAATCATGGTTTTGTTTAACCCTTTTTCATGTTTACCAATCGTGACCACTTACCCAAACGTAAAAAAAGAATAATAGGCGGCGTTGGTGGAGTATACACGACACACAACCACGGTTAACACACAAAACTTCACAAAAGTAATCCCATATGGGGAAATAGAGGTAGGACAGTTGAAAAAAGACGGCGGAGACGGTGTTTGGGGGTGGTGACCCGAATAGTAGCGGCGGCCGGATAAAGAGAGAGTGTGTGTGAGTTTAACTTTTAGGGTTAGGGTTAAATGAGGGTGGGGAAGGGTTTATAAAATATATAATTGACTTTGCTCCAAAAGTGTAAGTTTTGAAGGTTGAGGGGTGCAACTGAAAATTTGGGCTCGGGGGTTAATTTGTAACTTCTTTCGATATCTTTCATGTAATTAACTCTCGGGCTTTTTTAGGCTAAATAAAATTTTCTAAAGACCTTGAAACTTGCGCAAACATTTTTAAAATTATTTTTCCACTAAAAATGACTAGTCACTTGACCGGTTTTGCGTAAAACATCATAAATTCGTTAATAAACATATATTAGGTCTTGTATTCGTGCCGGTAAGCGTTGTGCTATATCTCACGACTCAAGAGATAAATTCTCGTTTCTCAAAATAATATTCCCATATCAATTCCAAAATAATTTCCAATGCGTTCCAAAATAGTTCTCAGATATTAAATATTCATTTTCAGACCAAATGCGGTATAAAATATTTTCGAAAATTACCGGTTGTCACAACATGGATCAAACTTATTTTAAAATTTTAGTTTAATATACGGACATATAAGAATTTTCCCGTGTTTAATGTTTTGTAATTGTGATATAAGAACAACTAATAATTATACACGGGTTTCTACATAAATTTTTTCCTTATATATTAATATCGATTAATATTTTGTAAAGATTTTGTTGGATGAAAGATTTTAACTTTATTTAACAGACATGAGTTTTGAGGTTGATGTTGCTGTTTAAATTTAAATATTGATATCATGTTGTACATAATATGCGAGTTTAATAACATATAAAGACCGTTGATGAAGTTAAAATATAAAGTTTTTTAAAAATGTTTTCTCGAATATCCTTATATAAACTTTAAATAAGAATTACATGATTCGTTGTTATAAATACAATCACGTATATTTATTTTCATATCACAGTAACTCGTGCTTACATTTGATATTTATATTTCCATTAATAATAATTTAGCCGTTTTTAATTTTCAAACCCGTGTACACATAGATTAAAATTATAAAAAGGAATATCATGAGTTATTATTGAATGCAGATAGAAATAATTTTTTCCGAATATCCTATTTAAACTCATAAAGAGGAATAACATGAGTTGTTCGTATACATACAACCACGTGTATTTATTTACATACACAATAACTCATGCTTTCATTTTGATATTTATAATTCCGTGCATATACATGCTGTATTTTTAAAGCAACATATATGTTGTATTTTTAAAAATACAAAGTCTAGGGGTATAAATTCTAAGAGTTTTTTTTTATTTTTTTTTTTTTTTTTTTTTTTCCTTCTCTTAAAGTTATTAAAAAAAACATGAAACTTTAAGGTTACACTTAACTCAAATATAATTTATTTAAAATTTATTTTTATGTTTTTTTATCTCCATCAAATTTATTAAAGTTTAACCATTTTGTTTTTTTAACTTTGACTTTCAATTGGTAAATGAGAATGCTTGATTTTATCGCGTGTCAAAACAGAGCAACCTGGATTGACCAAATTTTTTTCTCAATAAGTTTGTTTTAGCAAAATACTTTCAAATTAATGTAATTATTTTATTATATAAAAGATATATTTTAAAGTGTTGTAAATTATGGGTATGTTTGGCAAAAGTAACTGTTGCTGGAACTGGAGATGGTGCTGGAGATGGTGATTATAAAAAGAGATTATTTTTATAAGCTACATGAAGTAACCTTTGATTTTCAAAGATTATGGAACATTTTTTTATTTTTTATTTTTTATAATCTCTTATAAGTTCTGTCTGCCAAACAAAGATTATTTTTTAAGTGACTTATTTTTTGAAAAAATAAGCATAATCTCTCCACAATCTTTCATAATTTGATGCGCCAAACACACCCTAAGTAATTAAAATATAGAGTTGTTCTATATTTAACTCCTAAAATTTTATAAATTTACTTTCTTTTTTTTTTTTCTTTTTTTTTTTTTTTTTTTTTCTTTTCTAATTTTTTACTTCTACATTTTGAGCCCATTATAACTTTCTTTCTTAGTAAGAATCTCAAGTCTATTTTGACCTATTGATACTTTATCAAATTTCCCAATCAATATTTTACACCAATAAAACTCTCAAAGTTAGTTACTAGGGAGTAGATTAATTTAGGCTACAAGGAGTGGTCACTTTTAACCCTCCAACCCTCCCAAATTTTAACCAATCATCTCCCTCCACCTCATTTCAACCCTCCAACCCTCAATCCAACCTTTTTACTGACGCCCATCACTTTCAACCCTCCCAAATATTTTTTTAAATATTCATAATTTTTCCTTCAAAATTATAAATTTACAAAATTAACCCTTCTAATACTAAACAATTATATAAAACAAACAAACATTTTATTCATAACTGAAATTAAAAGTACAATTCATAAAACACACAAACATTTTATTCATAACTGAAAACAAACTACATAACTTAATCTTCCGGGTCATCGAGGTATGGTAAATCTTGAGACGCCACGGCGCACAAAAAAGGTAGCGTACTACCCGTGGATAAGTCCGGTAAGATGGGTAATTGTATCGGGGGCAAAAAGGAAGAAGAAGATGATGATGATGATGATGACATTTTTTTTTTTTGGTTTTTATTTGTGTTTCAGTGTTTTTTTTTGTTTGTATTTGTGTTTGAGTGTGTTTTTTTTTGGTTGTTATTTGTGTTTGTGATGAGTGTTCGGATTAAATAGGCAAAGCAAGCAAGGACCAACTGTGTTTATTTTGTTTCACACGCTCCCTTTTGCAACGTTCGAAAAGTACTCAACGTTAACATTTTCTTCCAGCCCGTTGCGAGCTTGCAGCCCTCGGATGGAACCCGCCTGCCCAGCCCGCCTAGGCGGCGGCGGTGTTCCCATCCAACCCGAGCAACCCGCCCTCCAACCCGCTGCCCACTCCTTGTAGCCTTAAGGTAATACTCCGTACTTCCAAGTTTTGTCATGTAGAAACAAAAGAAAGATAGATATGTGTGAAAGTATAGTTCATGGATATAACCGAAAGAAGTAAAAAAGTGGGGTCACTTGTTATCCTTCCCTCCATTAAAATGAGACTCACAAACAACGACACAATGGGTGGTCGTTACACTTACACTTCCAAACCACCTTCATCTTCATCTTCACTATCTTTTTCTTCCTTAATTATCTCATCTTCATTGTCATCTTGACCATCTTAACAATGGCAACATCTTTGCAGAATAACTTCAAAATGCATACTTCTGTCTCACTTCTCCCTTCTTCTCGGTCTTCTTTTTGTGGGACAAAATTTGCCACCTCTATCCAGGTACCCTTTTCATGGAAAGTATAATATTTTAAAAGGTCTAGTTGGTTTCATATTTGTTGCATAATTTATGATCAATAAATGAATGTTAAATTCGATGTTTTAACTAATAAGGAAATGGGGAATTCTTTTATTTATGTTTAGTTTTGGAGTTGATCCAATTGTTTGGAAATGATGTTTGTTAAAGAATGCTGACATGTGTTGTTATGAGAAATGCTTGTGATCAAGGTCAAGTTTGTTTGCAACAATGAACTCTAACTTGTTCTATCGTAGGCATTTTAAGAAATTCTTGATGACAACATTACACACTATACATAGGGCTGTTTGGCATTGTTTTTTAAGTTTTCAAGTAGCAAATTATCAATTCCTATGCAATTATTTAGGAGCTATATAATAAGTTTAAATAATAAATGCAACAAAAATTATTCTACTTATAAGATTATAATTTTCCAATCGCTCAAACAACATATTATCCGATTATCACAACTTCAAACATCATAAGATTATTGCTCGTTTTGTAACAAACACTTATCTGATCTTGATTATTCCATACAACATGATAAGTGCAAGTTTTGGAAAATTTAGGTGATAGCTTAGTACATTTATCCTTGTCAAATTCAATTTGGAAAAAAACAAGTTTGACTCAAAAAGTTAAAGTTAGTATCTTGCAAGTCCAATAATTAAGAATAATACGAAATTCCTTTGCTTTCAGTATAAAAGGAAAGTATGTCAACCAAAAGGAACTTTGAACGTGATGGCATCGAGCTCCAAGAAAATCTTGGTTATGGGAGGGACACGTTTCATTGGAATCTTTCTTTCCAGACTACTTGTTGAAGAGGGACATCAGGTTATGTATTGCATAATTAATCTTTCTTCTTTTTTTTCTTTTTTTTTTCCCTCCATATTATAGTGTTATAAGAATCGTTTATAAACTTTGGATTATCATTTTATTGTATGCAGGTAACTTTGTTCACTAGAGGAAAAGCACCTATCACACAACAGTTACCTGGTGAAGCAGAAGCGGCTTACAATGCTTTCAAATCAAAGGTAATATAAGTCGTGAACAAACCAATAACAGAAAGAAATTGTATTACAATTCATACGTTATCAATGTGAAATAGTCACTTGTTTTATTTTCATGAGATATATTGTGTTCCACATTGCAGATATTGCACTTGAAAGGTGATAGGAAGGATTATGATTTCGTGAAGACCAGTCTTGCTGCTGAAGGCTTCGATGTCGTCTATGATATTAATGGTGTGTAAAATCATAGAAGTTTTACATTTAATCTTTCATTCCCCAGGAAAACACTTTGAAAATATTTGCGCCTGATGACAAAATTACCCCTCTTTACTACCAACTCCCAGACTCCCAAAGCATAAGACGATATGTTTTGTCTCAGAGTTAAGAGGGTATATATAATAGTCAATTCTTATATAACCCATGTTCCCCAGTTTACATGGATATCAATATATGTGAAATGAAGGTATTATATAACCCATCCTACGTGTTATATAACATATGTTCGTTTTCCGTTTCTTAGGGCGTGAGGCGGAAGAGGTGGAGCCAATATTGGATGCATTGCCAAATCTAGAACAGTATGTTATGACTATAGGCTCCGTAAAATCCAATAAGAATAATCAAATTACCACTGAAAGTTACTTTTGTTTCCTTTTTCGTTCAATTATTCAACTATTTTACCACATCACAGGTATATATACTGCTCGTCAGCTGGTGTTTACCTTAAATCTGATCTTTTGCCACATTGTGAGGTCAGTTTATTAACATTTTTTCCATGCTTTAATATTAGATAGTTACCTTCTAGTCTCCCGTCACATCAGAATTCATCCATATCGTCATTTAAACAAATGGATGTTGCTTCCATATAATTCCATCTGTTGTCCTATTCAAGGATATTTTATACACTTATTTCACATTTTATCTTTATTGGCAATAGACGGATGCCGTTGATCCTAAGAGCAGGCATAAGGGAAAGCTTGAGACAGAGGCCTTGTTACAGTCAAAGGGTGTTAATTACACTTCTATAAGACCCGTTTATATCTATGGCCCACTGAACTACAACCCTGTTGAAGAATGGTTTTTCCATCGATTGAAAGCAGGACGACCAATCCCAATTCCCAACTCGGGCTTACAAGTTACCCAGCTTGGTCACGTAAAGGTTAGCAGATTAAACTAGCATTAGTTACATGCTTGGAATTTTCTTCTTATTCTTAGATATAAGTTTATGGATTTTTGTTCATGTGCGTACCACTTTACTTGTTTTACCCTTAATTTTCCATGTTACAACAAATTATTAAATGTCCAATGAAACCTGCAATATTTTCTCTTCCCGCCTACCTTTTGGGTTATAATTATCTATCTTTCATGTTATCCTCATAAAAGATTGATTATATTGTTTATGGTCCAACACATTTCCTTACCATGCCATTTCTAAACTATTTTCCATTCACTATGTGTCTGGTTAAACATTTTTGTTAAACACAAGGAGTATCTATTGTGATGTTTATAATGACCACAAATTTTATAGCTTGATACGATTTTAAAACGGATCTTTTTTTAGAACAGTCTTGATTAGCCAACATTTACCAAATGCAGGATTTGGCAACAGCTTTTATCAAAGTTTTAGGGAACGAAAAAGCAAGCAAGCAAATATACAACATATCAGGAGATAGATATGTTACCTTTGATGGACTAGCAAGAGCTTGTGCTAAGGTAATGTTCCCTATAATTACCTTAACTCAGAATCCAAGAATTTATAACATATGCTCATTGCAGGCTGGTGGATTCCCCGAGCCTGAGCTCATTCACTACAACCCTAAGGAATTTGATTTTGGGAAAAAGAAAGCCTTTCCATTCCGTGACCAGGTATATACAGTCCTATTCATATGTTTTGGTGGGAAAAGTCAAGCTTGCGTTTGACTTTTCTTATTGATCTAACCATTCTTTTAAATCCAATCATTCACTAATCCAGAAAAGTTAATGCTTTGGACGAGTCAACATCGGTTTGTCAACATAATAATTACGGATCTATGAATGGGTAGATTCGGGTTTTACCAGCCGAATTTAGGGTTTAGGTTTTAGGGATTACAACAATTATTTTAGAGGTGTCAATTTTAACACTTTTATTCATGAATCGGTTGATTTGTGTTATGTTTAATCTCTATAGTCCAATGGCTAAAAGGTGAGATCCACAGCATTCATCAATTATCTAAAGAACAAACTAGCTCATCTTGGCCCTTCAATCTACTTTCATCCAACGGTGGAGATCACAAAAAAAATAACAAAGTAAGGGCAGAAATGTAATTATATAAAAACCCATTTTCTACATTTTTTTTAAAATAACATATCTTGCAAACGGTAAATCGTCAAACTATGAAAAATATACTATCGCGACGAGAATTAAATTATCTTTCTATAGATATGCACTTTTATATACTTTCGACAATTTTTTTTTTTCAAAATTTTCGTTCAGAAAAATCACACGTGATTTGTAAAATCACACGTGATTTGTAAAATCACTTGTGATTTGTTATTTTATAAATCACAAAATCACATGTGATTTTAGCCGGCTCGCAATGTCGGGTCGGAAACACAGCTTACAAAAAAAATCACATGTGATTCACAAGTCACATGCGATCTTTAAAGTAATAAATCACATGTGATCTTCATTATCAAAATCAACCTATTCCTTCCTTTTATAAAACAAATTCGTGAAATCACGTGTGATTATTATTTGTTATTATAAACTGAAACACATGTGATTCTATTTTAATCTAAATATGTGTAAATCACACGTGATTTTGTTTTTTGTTGTGATTCGTGTGTAAATCACATGTGATTCACTTTTAAAATACTCCGTAATCCCTAGCCGTGATTATTGGTACAACCATAGGAACAATGCATCAAGCCATGTTGACTCTTTCTTTTAACAAAATGTTGTTGACTTTTTTTTATATTTTAAAAATAAATACTCATTTCTCCATTGTCAGAAACAAAAAATAGATAGTCAACTTTATTAAAATAATACTAGTAAAATGAAAATAATAGTAGCATACTAACATTGCTACATGAAAATTATACCAGTAACATTAGTGTATCACATAAATTGTTTACCTTTGTCTATCTGAATGTTCTGTTTGTATTTGCATGGACTATTGTAGGATACAAAGTAACCAATCACCTATAACAGATCTTGATCTTGATCCCTCTTTCTTCACAAAATACAACAAACAAACTACACCAAATCACAAATCACACACTCATTAACAACCCCTTAAACCAAAATCACAAATCATCACATTTCCAGATCCAGACACCACCACAATGTCGACAACCACACAATCACCACCGTCCCAAACAATTACACCAACACACTTTGCCATTTCATCTTCTTTTTTCCTTCTTCTTCAACGATTACTACCATTTATCTACCAACCACCACCACCGCCACCTCCATCTCCGACGTACCACACAACCACCGCCACCTCCGACGTACCGCACAACCACCACTATCACCGTCACCACCTCCGGCGTACGGCTTCCACATGTTGGACCGTCGAACAATCGTTTTAGCCGTTGGTATTGCTATTTCTTCTTGTATATCCATTATTTAGAAGAGATTTGATTACTATTAAATTTGAGAAGTTTTGGATCTCAAAAAGACGAAGATTTTGGTGAGAGAAATAAAGAGAGTGTGTGTAAAAAAGTGTCAGTGTGAGTATGAGTGGGGAAAGAGTGTGTGTTAGGTAGAGTTGGATAGTTAAAAAAATACCCCTCCGTTTTTAATAATCATTAAATCTACATCATTAGATCTAAAAAAATTGGATGGTGGAGATTTAGATAATTATTGTTATGCATTGAACTTTCCTCTCTATAGTCCAATAGCTAAAAGGGAATGGCTCATACAGGTTGAAACTTGTCCAAAACGTATTTTGTAATCATAAACGACACACGTATTACTTAACGATTCAGTTAACCCATTACCTGACTTCTTTTGACCCGTTACCTAACCCACCCGGCCAGTGGCGGATCTAGAAATTTAAATGGGTGTGGCACGATATTTTTTTTTTACCCGAAAGTTCTAACTTATTTAAAACAGAAAGTATGATATGATGATTTACAACCTAAAAAAATGACCTGCTAATAATTTACCGTTGGGCTAAATCAGAGTTTTATATCATTAAATGGCCGTGCCCTAATGTTGGGCTTTAGTATTTCTATTTATGAGCAATTTTCTGTTAGCCAAAAAGTCAAAAACATTAAATTCTGTAAACAAATAATAGTACACACGCTCATTTTGCTATCTTGTTGTGGAATTAACATATCTGGGAAACTATTTGGTATAGCATTTCTTTGCATCTGTGGAAAAAGCAAAGGCGGAGCTTGGAATCATCCCAGAATATGGATTGGTTGAAGGTTTGACAGACTCATACAATATGGATTTCGGGAGAGGAACATTTAGGAAAGAAGCCGATTTCACCACAGATGACATTATTCTTGGAAAGAGCCTTGTTTTAAGCTGATTTTACCATATTCTTCCTTCCATTAAAGATTATGGAGCAATGAATACAATATTTGTATAACAAAGTCCAGTTTGTTAATTTGTTTGACAGATTTGATTTCTATTAACAAATGGTGCTCAATATTGTTACAGTCTTACCTGGTGTTATTGACATCGTTCTTAAAGTACTTACACTTGAAAGATATAACGACTTAATCATGAGAATTCAAAATTAGCTTACAACAGCACAAGTTCAAGAGGTTGTAGATTCAAACCATCTAGGCGACAAACGAGCAGTGTAGGTTGTTGTGTAAGTTTGCCGCTAATAGCCAGCTTAAATAATGCCACTGCCCAATTTGTTAAACCGCAGCCCATGTAATGTCATAAGGCAAGACCTAAGGTTCATCAAATAAAAGCTAATTTTACGATGTTATGAGTAAAAGACAACTCATAAAGGTCCATTATATTGACCACATGCTTATTTACGCCTCGGTCGATACATTAAGGAGGCGATTATTGGTGGCACAAACATCATAGAAAGGATTATGTATAGGGATGGGGCCAGAAGAAATGTGAAGAAATTAAGGTTGATTTATTATGCCCTTAGTTATTGGTTGTATTTAATGAAATTTTTTGTATGAAAAAGTGGGTGTAACACAATTGATACGTGATATGTGTTGAAATATTCATTATGTGACATTGCCATGAATATAGAAGAACTCTTGTATATAAAGTGTTGACTTATAAAATGCGTTTTGGTATAATGTATGAGTTCGCAGAGATGCCAAGGTCAACAATATCATATAAATACAAGGCCGGTTCACATCAATACAGGGCCGGTTCACATAAGTATAGGCCATTGTGTGTGTTAAAGTATAGTTATTCCTTGGTCAACCTAACTTGAAAGGTCATTTCTGCCACAATAGCAATCTTATTTGTTAGGATTCATCCTAGAAGTGTTATTATCCTATGTCTTGTATTAGTATTATGTATTACTTTTGTTTTGTTTGTAATAAGGGAAGAGAGGTGGGCAGCATGGTAAACTTATGTTAGACCCGTTTCCCGGATTCAAATAGGTCCCACCCTAGATGGGATTGACCAAGGCTCGTTGTGATTTAGTTAGTCAAGGAAAGTTATGTTGTAGTCAAACCCGGCAGTCAACCTTGTAGTCAACTAACGTACTAGATAATTAAGGAAAGTATTATGCGGCTCAAATAGAAAGAAAATAGATTTCAAGGACCTAAGTTGCCAAGGACCAAATGTGTTATAAGTTAGTTGTGGCCAAAATAGAAGGAATGAGACTTAAGGGACTAAATGTGCCAAATGGCCAAACTTGTGACTAGTTATTATAACCTAGGAGATTCTAGATTTCTCCATAATATCCAGGAAAGAGTGGGAGGTCGGTTCTATAAGAGAAAAGAGAGGGAAATGATGAAGGTGATGTGCCATGATAATGAGTTGAAGATGACCATTCAATAACATGATTCCTAGCGTGATTATGGCAAGTAAGTAATCTTTAATTAGTGGTTAATTCAAGAGTTATGGTTTATGTACCCAATTTGGGGAAAATGGGTAAATGGTGTTTTAAGTATAATTAAGGAGTAAGGATGATTATGTGATGTGTTGATAATGGGTTTGAGTTAGTAAATGATGGGATTGATGATCATGTAATCAATACATGATTATATGATGATTAGAAGTAAGTTGATGGTTACATAAACCATTGTTATAGTTTTTATGTTATGTGTTTTAAGTGTTTATGATGATGATTAACTAGGATTATGATGATGATGATGTTGGTGATGATGGTGATGATGAGGAATATGATGATGATGGTGGTATCATGATTTTGGCTTAGCTTGGAGCTAAGGTAAGTAACTATAGTTAATATGTGTTAATATGGATATTTGCGAATATGTGATGTAATAGAAATGTGAGGATTGAAGTAATGCATTGGAAGTGTGTTATGATAGAGTAATTGCTTAGTTAGATGACCGGAAGTTAGGCTAGGATTATGGAATGGCTAAGGTATGTTTAAAGGCGGTTTTGTGTTTATGGTTAATATGGCTTATGTGTTAAATGGTTTAAGTGTTCATAATGCATATATGTGGATTGATGTATTACCATGTATTAATTTAGTTACTTACTAAGCGAAAGCTTACGTGTTAGTGTTTCAACGTTTTGTAGGTTCGTATGTTGATACTATGGCTTGGAAAAGAGTAAGGCTTGGATTATAGCTTAAGGATTTGGAAGCGGATTGGAATATAGTAAGCGTTAGGAGCTAAGTAGAATACCGAGCTCAAGTAAAGGTTGTACCCCCGGGAGTCTCTTTTATAAGTTGTATAATGTGTGTCAAGGTCGTGTAATGGTTTGATGGTCTAACGATCTGTCAAGTGTGTTTTAAGTGTTTTAGTAAAAGTTAAAGGGGCGTTTGGATTAAGTGTGTTCTTACCCATTTTGGGTTGTAAACGGGTAAAGTGTCATTGGAACATGTTTTGTGTGTTAAAGTAATGATAATGGTCAAGTTTGGTGGGAAAAGAAAGTGGTATGAGTAGTTTGTTGTGTAAATGGGTCAAAATGAGTTTTGTGCATAACCCGTCAGATTTTGAAGCATGTTTCCGCGGGTCACTTAGACCAAGTATGAATAAGATAATGAAGTATATGTTATTTTAATGATTTCTGGAAGTTTTCGTGTCGTTTTGAGTTATAGAAGTCGTGTTCCGGAATATATGCGAATGCAGAAAAAGTGTATAAAACTACAGATCAGCCATACGGCCGTATGGTGTTTTTCCATACAGCCGTATGGTCTAAGCTCAGGTCTGTATGAGTGGCCATACGGCCGTATGGTGTTTTTCCATACAGCCGTATGGTCTAAACCTCAGTTCTGTAAGAATTGCCATACGGCCGTATGGAGTTTTTCCATACAGCCGTATGGAAATATTTTTCAGATTTTGGTAAACTTTGAAAAATCGTATCTTTTGAACCGTAAGTCGTCACGGGTCGTGCCACCTATCATTGCGAAGGTAATTGAGTCTAGTTTCATTTAAAATTTGTCTCAAGGTCTAATTGTGTGTAGATTTTTGTCAGCTTGCAAAAGAGTAACTATCGATCAGTTTTCGGGCGTACAATTTGCGAAAAAAATTTACGTTTTTAGTCGTGTTTGGTCACGGGGCGTTACAACTTGGTATCAAAGCTTCGGTTTAAGTGAATTAGGTTTTCACTATAGGTTGCCTAGACTTAAACCACTCGTAGGCGCGTTGTATGTAAGTTGAGGTAATGCGACTAGTAGGTGCCCTTGTGGTATAACGTAGAAGTGCTTATGGTAATGATGAGATTAGATTATAACTAAGATGTAATGTGAATGTTGTGATGCGGATGTAGTGAAATATAGAAGTATGAATTAGACGCGAATTAGAGATTGCCTTAACTATGTGATGCAATGCAAGACGTGGTATATGTATTTAAACCGTTAAGTGTGGTATGTGTTTTATGGTGTCAATGTATATGTGAAGAAATTCTATGTTGGAATGTATTGTGCTAAGTGTTATGTAAATGAATGATAGTTCTCGTGTCGGATAGACTAAAATTTTAATTTTGTGAATCGAGGCCTTAAAGGGTATGAGTTGTAGGCGAAGTTACTAGAAGTGTTATTGGTAAGGTAATATTGTGATTTATGGTAAAGGCAAGGAATGTGTTATAGTATAATACGTAAAAGGGCAAATTTATTTAGATTGCAATAATAGTGGTTGAGCGAATGATTTGCATGTATTGTGTTGGAAGAATGATGACCTAGTAAGGGTAAAGGGATTGAGTAAGATTTGTCTTTGTGAGAACGTTAAGGATAGATAAGTATGTGTGTATGGCGATGATTTAAATGCTTAGGTAAGTGTATGGTTAAAATGTGTAATTGTAAGATATTTTAGAAATTTATAAGTAATAAATGATATATGGAATAGCTAATGCATAGATTGGTAAAATGAAGTAGAAATTACCTCATGATAAAAGACAAATGGTATGACTTAGTCATGTTTAATGGTTTTAAATTATAATTAACTATAGACTAAAGAAACGTAAGTGATTAGTAATGTTTAGCTTTTATGGAAAGAATGTTGAGAGTAGACCTTGTGTATATATATGAGATTAAGTATGTATAAATGTGCTTGATGTCTATGTATTAAGTGCTAATTTTTTTTCATAAGCAAGGTGATTTAAGAATACCTATTATAACGTGATATATAAAAGAAGTGTGATGCAAATGAGTTCAAAGCAGACGAGTCAATGGGATTAAAGTAGGTAAACAATAAAATAACTTGTAGACGTAAGATAAAATAAGAGGTCAACTTGGGGTTGACAATATAACGATAAATGTAATGTGACCACTCAAGTGAAATGCGATATATGTATATAAAAGTATAGAATCGGCAAGTATTACATAGACTTTGTCAAAACTAATGAAAAATGATAGGTGAGTAATTGATAATGCGTTAGACAAAGAGAAGGAAAAATGGAAAACAATGTAGTTTGAGAAATACTTGAATAATGAGTAATTAACGAACATGAAATTGGTAAATTAGACGTGAGGTATTGGTGGTGACACGTAGTGAATGGTTTGACGAATGAAGGATAATAATGGTAAGATGTAAAAAGAAATGGTAAGCGGTATTGGAGATGGGTTAGTGAGTAACTTAAGATATTAACGCTTAAATGATGGATCGTAGTAACTAAGAGTGTGCTAAAATATAATATGTAATGATAAAATAGGATTAACACGCTAAATGTTAAGGGTTTGTGACAGGAAGAAAATGAATGAGATTAAGTAATGACGCTTTAAGTATGGATCGTAATGATATTTAGTGTACTAACGTATAGTGTGAAAAGACGAGACGAAACTAATAAATTAATGATTAAGTGTATATTGACTTGAAGATTAAAGAATGAGATTAGGGAATGATGGCATGAAATGTTACCAACATATGGTCTCATCATATTAGTGATTAGAGACTAAACTTAAAATGGTATAGAGACGGGACGACGATAAGGTAAAGTACTTGAGGTTTAAGTGTGAACGTGAGGTTGAGATAAAACGTGTTGGTATATAAACGATGGAAATTAAACGAAAAAGTTTGAATGCTAAAGGTTAAATGTGATAAGTTAAGAATGTAAATGGAATGAGATGAGTATCTATGAGGATTGTGTAGGTACACAAATGTATAAGAATGACAATGATGTTATGGTAGGTTATGATGGAAAAAATATCAAATGAGTCCCTTGATTGTCTAATAAGATGTAAAATTTATAGGATTAAAGTAAGGTGTATTGATAAGATAATGACGAGATAAATGAGATGGTTTAAACGCTAACGAGTGAATGAGACGAGTTAAGTGTGTAAGCAAGAATATAATGAGACATTGTGCGGTAAACGTAGCGAGCTTATGTAAATAGGATGTGTGTGAAGAAAAGGTAACGCTAATGAATATGTTATAGTTAAAGATCTATGAAAGGTATATATGTAAAAGGCGAAATAGAGTGATATTGCTTAAAGACATAAATGATTAAAGAAATGAGTTAAGGAATGAGAATGTGAGTTATGGTAAATTAAGTGTGCGAGTAAGAACGCGATGATGCGTTGTGAAAACTAAAACATGATAAGAATGTGAAGGTGACTTAAAAGGTGCAAGAAGAATAAGTTACGCTAATGAATGAATAAAAAATTAACCTACACAAGGTTTAAAAGTGGAAAGAGTCGGATAGGTTAAAGGGTAAGTAAGGATGTGAAAATGGAAAATGCGGGTTTAGAATGCAAGATGATAAACACATAGAAATGTGTAATTATAATAAGCAGGCTCATATGCTCTATGCGCTTGCGCTCACTAAAATAAATGAATGTAATAATGTGTGTATGATAAAATGCTAGTGGCTTGGATCCGATGATAAAATGTTGGGGTGATAAAGTGTGAACGTTAAAGATCCTTCGGGATGAATGTTAATGATCATTCAGGATGAATGTTAAAGGTGGTATCCTTCGGGATGACCAAGTCAAGGAATGTTAAGAAATCCTTGGGGATATGTTAAAGATCCTTCGGGATAGAATATGTTGCCTTCATCGGCAATGGGGTTGCCTACATCCTTGGCAATAAAAATATCCCCATAATGAATGTGTAAATGATATGGATCCAAGTCTAAAAATGAAATGTGAAGTATAACAAGGATGAGAAAATAAAAGTAAATCAAGAAATAGGAGAACTTGTGTTGTGTTGGAAATATATATATCCATGAGTTTATGTTTCCTGATTTACATAAATTGGGACGCCTTTCCATGTAAATGAGGAAGTATGAATGAGTGGGCATATGTGTTACCGACATGGAACGAGTAGGGTTAGAGGAGTAGAAAATGAAGGTCTAGAATTAGTTAGAAGTTATAGGGTTTAAGATAAGAGGGCTAAAATTAGATTAAGACTTCTAGTTGAAGTTTATGAGAAACCTACGTTTTGAGCAATAAGTATAAGTTGAAGAAATTAGAGAATTGTAATGATGCTTAGAAATGTTATAATACGTATTGTGGCATGGTACAAAATTTAAGTAATGGAAATAATTAATGATAAGTGCCATGTGTAATGTGATGGCAAATGTTAAAGTATGATGATATAAAGTCAATAGCTCGAGTTTCTTAAGTATCAAGTAGTTAAAGAATGAGAATAGAGAATAAAGCAAGTGAAAAATGTGATGCATCGGTAATAGGACGGACTAAAATGATAACTAATTATAGTGAGTATGCCTCGTGATAGGTAATAAGCTAAGTAGGAGTTATATGGTTAGAGAAGTAAGCGGGAAGTAATGTGGATTAAGGCCATGTAATGTGTTATTGTATGAATGAGTCGCAAGATCACTTAGATCATTGCAACCAAATAAACTGAGAATCGAAGGTACTAGGAATGAGGCGTATTATGTGACTAATGTTCTAGACGATAAATTTCGGGGACGGAATCTAAATAAGGGGGTAGAATTGTTAGACCCGTTTCCCGGATTCAAATAGGTCCCACCCTAGATGGGATTGACCAAGGCTCGTTGTGATTTGGTTAGTCAAGGAAAGTTATGTTGTAGTCAAACCCGGTAGTCAACCTTGTAGTCAACTAACGTACTAGATAATTAAGGAAAGTATTATGTGGCTCAAATAGAAAGAAAATAGATTTCAAGGACCTAAGTTGCCAAGGACCAAATGTGTTATAAGTTAGTTGTGGCCAAAATAGAAGGAATGAGACTTAAGGGACTAAATGTGCCAAATGGCCAAACTTGTGACTAGTTATTATAACCTAGGAGATTCTAGATTTCTCCATAATATCCAGGAAAGAGTGGGAGGTCGGTTCTATAAGAGAAAAGAGAGGGAAATGATGAAGGTGATGTACCATGATGATGAGTTGAAGATGACCATTCAATAACATGATTCCTAGCATGATTATGGCATGTAAGTAATCATTAATTAGTGGTTAATTTGGTTAATTCAAGAGTTAGGGTTTATGTACCCAATTTGGGGAAAATGGGTAAATGGTGTTTTAAGTATAATTAAGGAGTAAGGATGATTATGTGATGTGTTGATAATGGGTTTGAGTTAGTAAATGATGGGATTGATGATCATGTAATCAATACATGATTATATGATGATTAGAAGTGATTAGAAGTAAGTTAATGGTTACATAAACCATTGTTATAGTTTTTATGTTATGTGTTTTAAGTGTTTATGATGATGATTAACTAGGATTATGATGATGATGATGTTGGTGATGATGGTGATGATGAGGAATATGATGATGATGATGGTGGTATCATGATTTTGGCTTAGCTTGGAGCTAAGGTAAGTAACTATAGTTAATATGTGTTAATATGGATATTTGCGAATATGTGATGTAATAGAAATGTGAGGATTGAAGTAATGCATTGGAAGTGTATTATGATAGAGTAATCGCTTAGTTAGATGACCGGAAGTTAGGCTAGGATTATGGAATAGCTAAGGTATGTTTAAAGGCGGTTTTGTGTTTATGGTTAATATGGCTTATGTGTTAAATGGTTTAAGTGTTCATAATGCATATATGTGGATTGATGTATTACCATGTGTTAACTTGGTTACTTACTAAGCGAAAGCTTACGTGTTAGTGTTTCAACGTTTTGTAGGTTCGTATGTTGATACTATGGCTTGGAAAAGAGTAAGGCTTGGATTATAGCTTAAGGATTTGGAAGCGGATTGGAATATAGTAAGCATTAGGAGCTAAGTCGAATACCGAGCTCGAGTCAAGGTTGTACCCCCGGGAGTCTCTTTTATAAGTTGTATAATGTGTGTCAAGGTCGTGTAATGGTTTGATGGTCTAACGATGTGCCAAGTGTGTTTTAAGTGTTTTAGTAAAAGTTAAAGGGGCGTTTGGATTAAGTTTATTCTTACCCATTTTGGGTTGTAAACGGGTAAAGTGTCATTGGAACATGTTTTGCGTGTTAAAGTAATGATAATGGTCAAGTTTGGTGGGAAAAGAAAGTGGTATGAGTAGTTTGTTGTGTAAATGGGTCAAAATGAGTTTTGTGCATAACCCGTCAGATTTTGAAGCATGTTTCCGCGGGTCACTTAGACCAAGTATGAATAAGATAATGAAGTATATGTTATTTTAATGATTTCTGGAAGTTTTTGTGTCGTTTTGAGTTATAGAAGTCGTGTTCCGGAATATATGCGAATGCAGAAAAAGTGTATAAAACTACAGATCAGCCATACGGCCGTATGGTGTTTTTCCATACAGCCGTATGGTCTAAGCTCAGGTCTGTATGAGTGGCCATACGGCCGTATGGTGTTTTTCCATACAACCGTATGGTCTAAACCTCAGTTCTGTAAGAATTGCCATACGGCCGTATGGAGTTTTTCCATACAGCCGTATGGAAATATTTTTCAGATTTTGGTAAACTTTAGTATCTTTTGAACCGTTAGTCGTCACGGGTCGTGCCACCTATCGTTGCGAAGGTAATTGAGTCTAGTTTCATTTAAAATTTGGCACAAGGTCTAATTGTGTGTAGATTTTTTTCAGCTTGCAAAAGAGTAACTATCGATCAGTTTTCGAGCGTACAATTTGCGAAAAAATTTTACGTTTTTAGTCGTGTTTGGTCACGGGGCATTACAACTTAATCTATGTAAAGGGATTAGGCCCAATAGGCCCAATCCCTACATCGCTTCAGCAACCTACCTCGTTGCTCCAGTAGTATAAATACCCCATCACTTTATAGTGAGAGGTGTGGTCAGATATGTTTTGTAGTTATACTTTTCACTAGGAAATAATATTTTGTCTCATAACCTTTCTCTCTACCTCGCTCCATCTCATTTCTAATCAAATCTTCTAAGTTATTAACATTGTGTGATGATAATGATTTAAGGGAAACCTACAATTGGTATCAGAGCACCATGGTGATGATTTAGATGTGTTTTTGTTTTCAAAATTTCAAGTTTTTTTAGCATTTGAAGCATAAGCGAAGTAGAATCTGTGTCAAAACATTTTGGTGGACGTTTTCTTGTTACTCATAATCATTATTGATCATTTGTGACTTGATTTACACTACTTATGTATCTTCAAAGCTGAAAATCATCAAATTCCTTAGTTTGGTGCATTTTCTATAAGTTTCTACCTCGCTGCTATTTTCAAAAGATCAAAACTTTTTTATTTCACGGTTAATTCTTAAAAAGTTTTTATTTTTCAAGTTTAACTAGTGATTTTACAAGTATGTTAATGGGTGGAATCGTTTTAAACCTCTAAATTAGTTGTTTTTAAGTCGATGTTGGTATACGCGTCATCAGCGAAGTAGAGATATAGTTCAAGCCATCTCAGTAGGTTCACTAGCTAAGTAGGACAAAACCAGCTTAGTAGAAAAAGTCAAACGGTCAAAACCCTAATTCAGCTCAGTAGGATTTTAGTTACCTCTTTGCTTCAACCTCGCTATTACTACCTCGCTGCTACTACCTCGTTGTTACTACCTCACTGCTATTACCTCGCTTTTACCAAAATTACTATTTTGCCCTTATACTCCCTCGTTGCTAAAACTTGAACCTTTCACGGAGATTTACTTACAAACACACATCTTTATCATTTACAAGATCCATAAAATCATTTAACTCACACAAAATAAAATTTCTCAATCAATTAACCAAATTCAACAAATCACTAGTGATCAACAAGCCATCATTGATGCCGGTTCCGATAATCGTCCTCCTATGCTTGAAAAGGGAAGTTATGTTCCATGGGCTAGTTGTTTTATGAGATATATTGAGCAAAAGAAAGATAGAGGAAAATGGATGAAGCAAGTCATCATCGATGGACCATTTGTTATGCCCACAATAACTATACCTGTTGATCCAAAAAGCACTCCACCTCGTCCTGAACACACTCGACTTAGAACTTGGGATGAACTTTTTGCTGATGAGAAACAACACGCTGAAGCTGATGGAAATGCAATGCAACAAATTCTCTTGGGAATACCAAACACCATCTACTCGAGTGTTGATGCATGTAAGAGTACTAAGCTTATGTAGGAGCATGTGAGACGTCTTATAGAAGGAACTGAGTTGAGTAAAGCTGATATAGAAACTAAGTTGGTCAACATCTATGATACATTTAAGATGACCCCAGGAGAGTCACTTGAGTCATATTATCAGTGTTTCTCACAAATTCTCAATGACATGGAACGATACGATATCTTACCTAAGGTTGTTGTCACTAACACCAAGTTTTTGAACTCACTTGAACCTGAATGGCATCACTACACAACCATAGTTAGACAAACTCAGAATCTGCATGAAGTCAGTTATGAGAATTTGTTTGATTTCCTCAAAATGAACCAAAGTGCAGTTGATGCAGCAAGAGCTTTAACAAAAAACCATGATACTCTTGCATTAGTAGCTCAAACCAATAACCCTTCTCCTTCATGCCCTCAACGTTCTTACTACTCACCACAACAACAACTGGCCTTACCCAGTCCCTACAATTATCAACAACCACTAGCTCTTCAAGCCTCAACTAGTTCTGCTATACCAAACACATTGGACCAACAATACTTTGAAATTCAACCTGAATCTGCTTATGTTGCTACCGATGATCCATTTGCTAATGTCAATCAAGCTATGGGTTTACTTGCAAGAGCATTCAACCAAATTGCTACCACCAACAACCGTCTCAGATCTTCTTCAAATCCACGTGCTCAAGCAGTGATGGTCAGTGGACAAAAAAATCAACCTAGGATTGTGGAGATATCTAGAGACTCAATGAGTGTTGGGAATTCTGGGAATGTTTAGAGGTTTGAAATTCAAAGGGCAGCTGTAACTAATTCCAATGTTGGTAATGTGGGAAATGTTGAAATTGGTCAAGTCAGAAATGGAAATGGTCAGACGGAGGGAAGGATGATTAGGTGTTATAATTTTTATGGTTTAGGTCATATGGCCAATGCTTGTCCTTAACCAAGGGTTCGTGATTCAAACTACTACAAGGAAGCAATGTTGTTAGCTAAAAAGGAAGAAAGTAGAATGCCTTTGAGTACGGATGAGAATCATTTCTTAGCAAGTGCAAGTATTGAACCAGATGACGAATGTGAAGAACTCAATGCTTCAATGATCTTGATAGCCAACATTCAGGAAATGCTGCTAAGTGATTCAGATGTCGGTCTAACACTTGAAGCTGGAGTATCTGAGGTAACATATACTGACACCTGCTACATGCAAAATATATTCTCATTATCTGCTCACAAAGACGAACATTCTGTACAATCTGAATCATCAATGAATCACATATGGCTAATCAATTAGAAAGTGACATTGTCTATGAGGAACCATATGTGAATCTTGATGATCCAGCAGTTGAACAACATGCAACTACAAATGATCAGAATCAAGCACTTGTTGAATCAATTATCAATAACATGATATCTGAGGTTGATAAGTGCAATACGGTCAATCATAACATAACGAAAGCAAACAATGCTTAGACCGTAGATCTGGAAAACTATAAGGAATGTGTGAAGTATTTGGAAACCATCATTGATACACAGAAAAGTTATGAAAATGCGTTTCATGAATCATGTTTACGTGAAAGAAAGCTAAAGGAAACACTTGATCATGAACTCGTTCTTGGGAATGAAAAACGGACTAAAATTGAACAAGAAAATTTGGATCTTAAAGGTCAAATTGATGAACAACAAAAATCGCTTTCAAGTTGTCATGAAAATCCTTTAGAATACAAAAGAAAATCTCGTGAAACAATTGATAAATTCCAAGACGAGGTGATCGAGTTGCAACATAAAGTAAATTCACTTGAAAATATCATTCATAAAACGGACAAATCGATTCAAACGATTCACATGCTCAGTCATGAGCCCAGTTCATGGTATGATGGTACGCATAAATTTTCACTTGGCCACAAACATCCACGTTTCCTTCAAAAAGGTCTCCAGATCCAACCTAAGTTGTATAATGTTGTCTCTCTTTATGATCCTTCAATTAAAATGTATGTATAAATGAATGATTGTTGTGAGGAATAGGCCGAAGGGAGTCGATCAAATGATCAAAGAATTGAAATACCACTAATTGATTACTCAAAATTAAATTTTACACCAAAACCTGAAAATAATGATAATCAATGGTCTTTATCTTCCACTTAAACAACCTATATTATTCCGACAAAAGAAATTTTTCAAAAGAATCAAAATTCTTCAAAAGAATTACCAAAACAAAGTTGCGTCAAACGGTACATGGCAACGTTTAAAGAATCCGTAAGTATGCTTGAACACGTAATTTCAACACGAACTGAAGTAATTGCTTCAAACATTCAATCACCAAATTTCAAAGAAATTCGAAACATGTTCAAAACTGAAGTTCAGCCTACTGTTGACCATTTGCGTCTTTGTATAACACACTTTGAATCGGAATTAATAAAGGAAGTTGAAGTGATGATAAATGCTTTCGATGGATTTGAAAAAGAATTTCAAGATCAAAATTGGAAAAACAAACGTCTTGAAAATGAAATCGACCGACTCCTTGAAGCTGTCATGACCACTAATGTTATGTATGTTGCTTTATATCCTTGTGATTCTTCGTACTATCATGTATTAGAACTAGAAAACCAAACTCTAAAAGATGAAAATGAAAGGATTTTAAAAGAGTCAGATGATGTCCAGGAGAATTTTGTAAAACAACTTGTTTAAATTGAAAGCAATTTTCAAAGATGTCGAAACCATTGTCACAATCTTGAACTAGAACTACACAACCAAGCTGAAAAGGCAAAGTTTGACAAACCCCAGATATCAAAGGTTGAAAACTTGACGATGAGTACGTGTCCATGAAGCTTCAAGTTTTAACTTATGAAAAAGAAATCAACAATTTGAAAAATGAATATAAAATGATTTTTTATTCCTTGAGAAAGACACGTGCTCAGTCAAAGAATGATGTTAATATGTTGATTTAATCCTTGAATGCAACAAAATATGAGAATGAGAGTCTAAAAACCAAACACCATGATCAACAACTAATAATTGCGGAATTAAAAGAAATGTTAAAAATGGTTGAAATGGGTAAGTCTATGAATACTAAGTCTGAAAAACCTTTATCTGTGCACAAACCAGTTCAAATCCCAAAAGATAAGACCTCATCATTTCCAAAATCTCGGTTTGTTCCTACGGATAATGGAAAACAAAATTCATCAAAACAAGTCACTTTACAGACTTCACCTAACAAAACCACAAATGTCATGGTGCCTGGCATGTTTAAAATTGACACTACCTCAGAAACACTAAACACCAGTCCTAATTTGATTGCTTCCACTTCCACAGGAGTAAATGCCACCACTAGTGTTAGCGGATTACAGCTTAAGAGCACCTTATGGAAGAATAGGATCTCGCATCACTTTAAAGGGAAGAAGACTAAAGTAGAAGATCACCTTAGGAAATCAAATAAGGATCATGTTTCACCTAGCTTAAATGTTGTGTCGGATAAATGTAATAGTAAAGTTAGTATGTCTCATGAAAAACCTTTGAACAACGTTAATTCGAATGTTACTGCTTTATGTGTTTCTTGTGGTATGTGTGTTCTTAATGATTTTCATGATAAGTGTATTGCAAATTTTTTGATATCTCGTTCATCAAAGTCTCCAAAAACTCATGCATCTAAGAATCCCATAGTTTCTAAGCCCACTATAGATTCTAAGACCACTACCAATTCCCTGAATGCTGTTGAAAGCCCAAAAGTTGCTAAAGCTAGAATGCCATCACTAATCAGTGCATTTACTAAGATTAAGGCCCTCACCAGTAGGAAATGGCAGAAGTGATTAGAACAAAAATCTGAATTTAAATGGACTTCTAAGAAAGTTCATCCTTCTAACTCTAACAACTCGGAACCCATTTCATCATGGGGATCCAATTCTACCAGAATTCCATCTGTGTCTTCTTCTTGTATCGCAGCTGGTTCAACTAGTCCTTTGGATTGTTGATAGTGGTTGCTCCAAGCACATGGCCGGGAATCTCAAACTGCTAACTAACTTTGTTGAAAAGTTTATCGGTACGGTCAGATTTGGAAACGATCACTTCGCTGCAATTATGGGATATGGGGACTATATCAACGGGAATATCAAAATATGTCATGTATACTATGTTGAAGGTCTGGGCTACAATCTCTTCTCGGTTCGTCAATTTTGTGATGGAGACTTGGAAGTAGCATTTCGATCAAATACATGTTTTGTCCATGATCTGGAAGGAGTTGATTTACTATCCGGAACCCGTAGAACAAATTTGTACACAATTGCTCTTTTTGATATGCTTGCTTCCTCTCCTATTTGTCTCCTCTCTAAGGCTACCAAGACTAAATCATGGTTATGGCATCATCGTTTGTCACAATTGAACTTTCATACCATCATCGATCTTGCAAAGCATAAACTAGTTGACGGTCTTCCACGATTTAGATATGGCAAAGATCACTTATGTTCAGCGTGTGAACGAGGGAAAAGTAAAAAGGCTACTTTTAAACCTAAAGCTGTTGCTAGCACTGATGCAAGTCTTCAACTACTTCACATGGATTTATATGGTCCGATGCGAGTTCAAAGTATCAATGATAAACGGTACAGTTTGGTAATTGTCGATGATAACTCCATATTTACTTGGGTCTACTTTCTTCGTACAAAGGATGAAGCTCCAAGAATGATAATCACGTTTCTTACTAGCATTCAAGTTCAATGATGACATCAAATAAGTGGTAATTATTAGCATCATTTATCCTATGTATATTGCTTGTTTTATATTGTTTTATAAAAGAATTGGTACTTAATCGCTTAAATGTTCATATTTCAGTTATTTACAAGCAATTGGTCAAAGTTAGCTATTTTGACATAATTTGGAGTAAAATGGATCAAGTTAGAAAAGTCCACTGAAGTGACGAAGAATACGCCGTATCATTCTAGATACATACGCCGTATAACAAGACTTGGACGATTATTAAGACCATTGCCTGACTTTGAAGAATACGTCGTATGGAATTCTCCCATATGCCGTATATGAAACTTTGGTTAACGAGAAGATCTGACTTGTTTTACTACAGATACGCCGTATGACATCAACAACATACGCCGTATCTATTCTCAAGACTTCACAAGAATTCCAAGATTTTGAGGACAAGATGCGCCGTATGAAGATCAGTGATGCGTCGTATCACTAAGGCGGTGTACGAATATTCCAGAATATAATAATCTTGGACCCCACTCAAAGTTACCCCGATACGCCGTATCAGATAAACTGATACGCCGTATCGACTCTGTTTCCAGAATGTATAAATAGAAGATTTTTAGTCAAATTTTGAGAGACACATAAGAGGCGAACGAGCATATAACAACCAAATACGAGATCAGAGCAATAAAGAAGACCAAGAAGGTCCTGCTTACATAGGAAGATTCACTTAATTCGTTGTATTACACTTTAATCATTCGGTTAGCGTATTTTTCTCTTTTAATTTATACTTGAATGTTTCCGAACATGTTATCTGTGATATGACCGAGATTATGGGCTAATAACTGTAGGTATTAGCCATGTTTAATGATTATATGATGTTTTGATATTTACTAATTCAACAGGCAGCTCAGGCTTGTCTTTTGATTACATTTATTACTTCATTAATATTGTTTTGCATGTTAATGTAAGCCCTAGGTGGTTAATTAATAAACTGATAATCATTAAGGTGAACTTTATGCGGATCTGGACTAATCATGACAGGATTAGATCAGTGTACAACTTAAAAGTAGATTCTAACTATTTACTTTCTTTACTTTCATATTTCATCCTAGTTGTCATTAATATTTATAACATACAAACATTTTTGATTGATATCACCTAACTCCGGATCGAAAAGATTTTCAAAAAGAACAAACTTTTTTTAAAAACTAATTTAAAAATGGAGAAACTATTCAACCATCCCCCCCTTCTAGTTTCTACAGACTATTGAAAGGATACTCTCGAGTTGGATACTTGGGGAGTGGAATAGGGCAAGGAAAAAGAGTCCTTGTAGAATCGAACCACTATCAATCCTCGTGTTGTGGTTTGATCGTTTCTATCCTTAATTGCATTTTACTTACTGTTACATTTTTTCAATAATAAAGTTTTTAAAGAAAAGAAAGTAAAAACGATAAAAACTATTCAACCCCCATTCTAGTTTTCCACAATTTTGTTTAAAGGAACGAAATTCGAACAGGAAAATTTACAATTAATGATTACATAAATTATATCGTATTTGTGTGTTTGTTTGAGTCAAATGCTTTTATCGAGTCATAATGAATGTTTTACAGAAAGTTCCAGGTTTTAAAAGCTAGATTTTTCCAGAAATTTTCCAGGAAGCAAAACGAAACAATCTTTCAGGTCATACCTGACGGCGTCAGGGTTTAAACATGACGACGTCAGGCACTGTGCAAACCATTTTTCCAGATTTTTGTTTTTCTGTTGAAACTTAGTTTTTGAAAATTTATAGAATTTTTAAATTTCCAGATTTCTATAAACATTTGTTTTGCCAGCATTATACCTTATTCGCTTTCTAGGATTTGTTTTATTATATGTAGTGTTTACCGCGGATTTTATGCGAGGTTTCGTGTTTGTTTTCTTATAGATTAACATGTTATATTGGAAGAGAAACATATTATTGGACAATTTTATCATCTTGGAGGATGTGACCGTATTTCTGTTTCGTTCATACCGAGCTAATCAGGGGAGTACTAATTTCTTTTATCTCTTTTATTTTCCCCTTATCATATCTTTAGTACTTTTTAAGAACATTGGGAACAATATTCAATTTAAGTGTAGGGAGGATAAAAAGAGACACCTTAGAAACTAGCCACACATTTGCTATTTGTTTTATTTTTAAGTAATTTGTGTAAAAAACCGAAAGAAATACTTGTAAAGGTAATTTTAGCACCAAATTTAAAATTTTTTATGACATTTTTTTGTGCAACTTTAGTCTTAATAAAGCGTCTCATGGATAGGAGTTATATAGCCACCACAAAAACCCTGCCACTCAAAATTTCCACCCCAAAATGTGATGTTCGCCTTTAGATATTTAGATAAAACATTCAGCTTTAATACTTATGGAGACTTATCTACCATAGTTTTAGTAATAAAATTCACCAAGGGGTGGTTGGCTGGGTGATATCTTGTGTTCTTGTGTGTTCTTTACCATTTTTGCATGGTATTATAGCCACGGTGTTGATTTCCGGTGGTTCTTGATATCTAGGGTTTCGTATAAGTTTGGGGGTTTCTTGATCTGTTGGTGGAATTGGTTAATTAGGGCTGTTATCTCAACGGTCATGGGGGATTTAGTCTATTTGGGTTAGATCTGGTGAGTTTTGTGGGTTTATTGGTTAGGTTTCTTGAAACCCTAATTGTGATATTTGGGGATCTTGTTCTCTTGGTAGTTACTGGTTCAATTAGGCTTCTTCTTGACTTCTAACATCATTGTCTAAGTGAATCGAAGGTGTTGGTGGTTGTGGCTAATTTTTCCGCTGCATATATAGCTCTGTAAGTCTTGATTTATTCTTTTAAGAATAACAATATTCTAGTTTAGTAAGTGCAAACGGATTGGTTAACATCATGACCTGCCACCATTTGAGTGGTAGGGATACCTGCTCTGGCCAATCCCAGTCCAATAACTGGATACTTGTTGTTCTTATGTGTGAGTTGTTTATTTCTTAGTTCTTTTATTTTTTTTGTTGTATCTAGAGTGTTAGACGTTAGGATCTAGGCAGTCTTGAAAGTTGTAGGTTGAGATTTGTTGGTGGTTATTTGTGACTGAAAAAGTTCAGGATATTTGTTTGTTATTTATCTGTTTGATATGCTGGTTCTTACTGATTTCTATTATTTCTGGTATTTCTGATATTTCTATTTGTTTTCTATTTGTCTGTTTGATCTGGTTTATCTGTTGGTTCTTGTTGATTTATGTTATTTCTGTTTGATTGTTTATCTGTTATCATGACTGGGGGTACTGGTGTGATGAGGTGTAAAAACAGGCATTTTTAAGGGGTCATTTAGCCTCTAAACTGGTACATATTTGATCATTTATTGCCCTAAATCGTTTCTATTTAAGTTTTAGGTACTTGGGAAGCAAATGTTGGAAATCGAAGTGTTTTTGGCTCATTTGGACGAGAAAATGAAGAAAAAGACAAAGTTACGAAAGCGTCACAAAAAGGGAGTGTGACGGCGTTAGGATTACAACGTGACGCCGTTAGTTGAAAAGCTACGAAGATGATTCAGCTATAAAAATTACAAGTGACGCTTCAGAAGATGGTGACGGTCTAGAGCTGACAGCGTCAGAACCAGAAAAGTGAAGCATGGCAGCGTCACAAACTATAAGGTGATGTCGTCACAACTAAGTCGGCGCAGTTTCAGAAACCCTAATGACGGAGAGCTGACGGCGTCACACTTGTAAAGTGACGCCATCACAATTGTAATACTATATATATTTTTCGTAGGAGTTTCATTATGTATGACACGTATTGGTAAGACTTTGGAGAGACCTCTTGGTGCACGAATTTTCCAGTTATTGTAAGGCTTTTTAACCCCCATAACTTCATGTTTTATTGAAGATAAGTTATTCAATCCTTAGTTATTACAATATGTCTATGTGTTGTGTGATTATTTGTTTATCTTCTCTTCTCATTAACATGTTAGGCTAGATTTATTAGTGATTGCTTAGGATTAAATGAAACCTAGTTATTGATTATTGATTTTCGTCTCTTGTTTTAATTAGTTGTTATCGCGTTAAGAGTTGGAAAACTGGCTAGATCTTAGGGTGAGTGCTTGAACGTCCGACTAAACGCTCCACTATAGTGCAATATATGGTCTGTTCGTTGTATTTATTGCGTGAATTGCGATTGCTGACATTAAGGGTCTTAACGAGTTCTACATATTCCGTCGTTGGGAATTGTAATCGCTGACATTAAGATTTTTAACGAGTTCTATAAATTCATAGAGTCAAGGAATTTGGCACCACTCTACGACTGATATAAAGGAATACAACGCGGTAATAGAAGTAATATAAGTAAAAAAAATTTTAATGATGCAATATTAGTTACCAAGTAATAGAAGTAAAAAAAACATTTAATCTGTGTATGCATCTTTATGAAGGTTTGACTTTTTACTCAGATTATACATTTATAGTTTCTTTTTATATAGCTATTGGGTCCATTTAGTACCCAATCATCCTGAAACAAGGATTTGAATACAGATTATCCTAAGTGTCAAATAACCTTGAACGCTCTTAGGTCACTGAGTGAACAGTCATTCAGTGAGTTATCTTCAAGATGCCTAGGGCGAGTCTAAGAAGAAGGATTCACCATTCAGTGAGGCGGAACTCCCTGAATGGCACCTAAGCCAAAGAAGAAGATAATGGGTTCAGTGAGTAATGAAAATAACTCACTGAACCCCAGTCTCCTCAACAACTATGAAGAATGAAGATTGAAGACTGAAGACCAAGACTGAAGAACCTGAATACTGAAAGAAGGGTGGGATAAGGCGGAAAATATTTGAAGAGATAAGGAGAAGTTCTTATCAGGCCAAAGTCAAACTTTCCCTGAAAGGTTTTAGAACAAGAACAGTGTCATCACTGTTACTCAGAAAGCACAATTATCGTATACCCAAAATAGGTGCTTGTAGCAGCGACAAAATACATCAGTATTTTGTCCTGATTAGTTTAGGTCATCTTTTTTCTTTTAAGTCACGGGTGCTCTTTTATACTTGTCTATAAATAGGATCATAAGGGAGTAAAAGTGGACAAGTTTGTGCAATTAATGCTTAGTGTAACACCCCAACCCGACAAGGGCAAAGATGTCACAAATACATGGTTTCATATCAGATACAAGCATTCAAGAAATAAAATAGCGGAAGCCTTAACATTAAAATCCAACGGAAAATAAGTCAACACGACTTATATCAAGTGCAAGACAGAAATAACGAAGTACAAAACAGAATCCAAAATGCCCAAACAATGGCATAACAGAAATAATATCCAAATGGTCACACTAGAATGACAAAGTCTAAACTTCACACAAGTTGCTCTCATCCCAAGCTAAAACCCAGCTCCTAGCTTAAATGTACCTGCCGCAGGAAAAGAAATGCGGCTGAGCTACGAGAGCCCAGTGAACAGATATAACGGAAACAAGGCAGTAGTAACGGAAATATAAAGTAAAAGAGATAATACCAGGAGTAACAAGAGTCAGGAAAAAGGAATACACAAGAATTTTGCAGACATACCAGGAACTAAGAATGGTTACAATAGTAGATGTAAATGAAGCCAGAACCCACCAAAATCCCAAGTTAAATCAAGTCAGGTCAAATATCAGGTCAAGTGTCAGGTCATAAGGTTACAAGGTTTCAGGAAAACAGTAATCCACTACGAGCCCAAAAACTCAAAGTCAATCTCAAAGTCAAACCATATCAAGTCACATATCAGGGTGTATGGAGGGGTGACCTCAGCATACCAAGTACAGGGTGAGGGGATACCTCCAGGGGTTGGAGTCGCAAACTCCCAGGGGTGTGAAAGGCGTGTATCGCACACACTCGCCAGTCACCAAGTAATACAAGTAACACGAACAAATCAAGACAGGTCTAGGATGCATCCATGCGCCCCCGCAGGCCACAGGGTTCTTCCTCTACGTAATAAATCAAGTCAAATCGGGGACGGCGTAACCAAATCACTAGGGCTACACACTAGTCATGCCGGCGGTGCATCACCGACATGGACATGAAACCCTCATGCCTAGTAGATGGCTCGTAGTCTCAAACTGTGGGTGAGGGTCAAGTATCAAGTTTCGGTATCATGTATCAGGTGTCATAACAGGGTTCATATCAGGGTTCATATCAGGGTTCATATCAGGGTTCAAGACAGGAGATAAATGCAGGGGTTCACTATCAGGAGGTCCATATCAGAAAGTCCAATACTAGAAGGTTCATAATAGTTTATTATAAGAAATCCTTTTTACATGGTTTAAATAAAATGATCGTTGGAACAGTTTCATAATACAAGTCCTTTAAAGAAATATTCAAACCTCTTCATATATAACTAAAAAAGTAGTTGTAAAATCTTATGAACCTTCAAGTACTCAAGGTCTTAATTATTCAGGTTATCAGGTTTCAATAAGTCATGTCAAGTGTCATAGCAGGGTTCAAGTCAAAGGTTCAAGTCAAATGGTTCATATCAAGTGTATCCAGGTTCAAGTTCAGGTTTATGACAAGGTTCAAGACAAGGTTCAAAACAAAAGGTCCAAATCCAGGGTTCACAACACAAGGAAAACATAAAATGAATCAGGAATCAAAAATGAGACGAAGGCTCTTTACAAGAAGAGCAGAATATCTGTACCTTATTCAAATAGCAAGCACAAACAAAAGATTAGCTGACCGGGATCAAGATCACTCCCTCCTCGAACCTAAAGGAGTAGAAGACAGACATACGAAAGGGGTTCAGTTATCTTCCCATTATAAGTGACTTCTATTTTTAGTAACTTTCTATTTTTAGCAGGTTTCCATAATTAGTAAGTTACCACATTTAGCAGGATTCAAGTGATATAATTCAAGTCAAGTCTTTAATTAGCTTATTATGGAAATCATGTTCATTTAAACAAGTTACACAAGTTCAGGGTTATTTATGACAAGTTTCAAGGTTCAGGGTTATAATTGTAAATTTACCAAGGTTCAAGGTTAAAATAGAAATATTATCATTTATCATTCAAAAACTTTATTTTCCAGAATTACACTTTTGGCCTCCAAGTTTCCAATATTTACGAATTACACCCCTTTACTTTATTAATTTACAATTTAATCTTATACTTACATAATTTACAATCTAACCTTTACAATAATCATATTACACATCAAGTCCCTTTATTTCTTCAAATTACAGAAATTACCCTTCAATATAATTATGTTACAAACAGCCCTCAAAGTTTCGGTAATTTACACATTTGGTCCTTATACTTTTTAAATTACAAATTCGAATTATATAATTTACTATAATTACATATTAAACCCTTAATTTACCAATTTTACACCATGAGTACTTATTTTAGCATGTTATATGAATGATCCTTCAAGTTTCCATAATTTACACAATAGGTCCCTCTAGTTATCAAAGTTACATATTTAGCCCTTTAATTTACAATTTCAACCTTTAATTATTAACAATTACATATTAAGCCATTAAATTATCAAAATTACACATAACCCCCTGAATATAATTTATTACTCAATTCAGCACCAAGTTTCTAGAAATTACATATTTAGTCCCTCATTTTTATTTATTTTCAAATCGATTTATAATTTACAACTTAAATCATTATCTTGCCAAAATTACAAATAAGACCCTCATGTTATAATTTTTACATATTCTACCAGGTCCATAAAATGTTACAAAATATCCCACAAGTTTTAATAATTACAAAACACACCCTTAACTAATTATTTATCCAATCGGTTTGCATAAAACTATAACAAAATCAAACCCTAGCAATCCCAATCATTAAGCCATCATTGTATCATCATTATATCACTTTTATTTCCAGATTTCATCCACTAAAAACCCTAGGTCGATTGGTTCAATAATTTTTCCACAATTTCTCTTTTTATTTCTTAAATCCGGTTTTATCTTAAATTCGACATACATGTTTTTAGGCCTCAACAATTCGAAATACCATTTTTCTCATGTTATATGATCATCATAGAAGCCACGAAAAATAATAACCTGGCCCAGAAAATTCGCATACAAGATTTTTAGATTTAATTCGATTTTAGGGTTTATAAACCCATTAATTTCTATTCGGCCAAAATACAATGCATGGTTCGATTTAAGTATTTTTCCCATGTTATATATGATTAAGAGAGAGCTAAAAAAATACCAGAAAATTTATAGATCAATGGATTTACACGCTATGAATTTCTTTGGTTCGGTTCAAGCTTTTCGACCCAATTAAATCACCACAGCCAAACGATCGACCCTAGAACCTTGTGGCTATTTTTCCCACCTTCTTGGCACTATGAAGAACTCCAGAAAATTACCTCCTTGCCTCAGAAAATTCGGATGTGATGTGTGGGATTTTTGAGGTTGGCGGCTTATTTGTTTTTTAGGGTTTTGAGGTGAAATAAATTATGGAATGATATAGCTTTATGTTAAACCGAGTTAGGAGGAGGGTTAGGGCCAAAATACCGGCCTTCCATATGGCCCAAATCAATTTACCCCTTTTTAGTGAATTTTCCTTAATTACTTTGTATTTAAAAAGTTTTTAATTAATAATAACTATGTATTTAAATTTTCGGTATGTACAAGGGTATTTTGGTCATCTCACAACTTGTATAAATATTAATCGAAGTCGTCAAAATTATTTTGTATCATATCTTGTTCGTTTCCAGAAGTTTGAGATCGATTCGGAACTTTAATTTAGCTTTACTTTAATTTTAAAGTTTTCAGGGGCATTTTGGTAATTTTGCATGTTTTAGATTTTTGGGTTTTACAACTCTTCCCCTCTAACAGAAAAATTTCGTCCTCGAAATTTGCAAGGACATAGAAATGAAAGAGAACGGAAACAAAACAAGGACATACCAGACGCCTTATCTGCCTGGTCACGAGAAAGCGAGAAAACACGACCGGTATGAGGAGCAGGAGGAGGAGGATCAAGATATTTCCCAAATTTTGCTGGATCCCGCCTAGGACAATCTTTCAACTTATGCTCTCTCGAACCACACTCAAAACAAGCTCCAGAAGTCGTACGACAAAATCCCGTATGATTCTTCCCACACTGAGGACAACTAACAGACCCCTGACTATCGCTGCGCCCCCGACGATCACCATCCTGCCTAGAAGCTGACCTCGAATCCCGACCTCGCTGATCATGACCACGGTCCGCCCGATCTCGTGATTCCAAACCCCTACTAGCTTGCCCCTTCCGCTCATAGTCCTGGTCCCGGTGACTCTTATAATCTCTACTCTGGTCCTGCTGACTCTGCCCCCTGGAATGCACCCGATTACCGTCCCTATCCCGTTTATTAGAACCCTCATTTGCATGTAACAACTCAATGTTGCGGGCAGCATCCGCAACAGCAGCCAAATCCTCGTGCTCAAAGTTCACTATACGATCTAGTACCCATGTCTTCAACGCCCACTTAAAATGACGAGCCTGACGATGCGCATCCCCAGCAACCTCTGGCCCCACAAAACTGGCCAAACGTAAGAACCTCTGCATAAACTCACCCGACGACTCATGGTCCCCCTGACGAATCGTCCCATACTCCCTCTCATACTTCTGCTGCTCCGATAATCGAATATACTGCCTATAGAACACCTCAATGAAATCCGCCCAAGAACAGGTCTCAGCATACTCATCCCCCTTAGCTTGAACAAGAGCAGTCCACCAATTAAGAGCGTCACCTTCTAGCTTGAATGTGGCCAACCGAGTTTTAAACTCGTCAGCACATTCGAGAACCCTGAACAACTTTTCGACATGGGTGATCCATTCCTCTGCCTCATGGGGAGTGGCAGCGGACTTGAACGAGAGAGGCTTGAGCTTGTTAAACCTCTCGATCCACACGTGGATACCAACTGGAGGAGCAGCGGGTGGAGAAGTGGGTGGAGCATCGCCACTACCACCACCAGAAGAACTTGCCCCATTCCTGATGTTATTGGTGACTTGAGTCACCACTTGAGGAATAGCAGCAGCCACAGCAGCGGCTATCATGGCCTGAAAATCTGGAGCATCATACTCGTTAAAGAGCGTGTTCACCATCTGAACGATCACAAAAAGGATTAGCAACTCAGGTAGAATATGACAGAGCAGATCAAGAATATATGACAGAGCAAAACAGGAAAGGAGAGTGCGCGAAAGGAAACCTAATGTCTACCCAATCCTCACAGGTCACGAGCCTAAGCTCTAAGGGTTTCTGAAGCCTATTCTCTGATACCATAAATTGTAACACCCCAACCCGACAAGGGCAAAGATGTCACAAATACATGGTTTCATATCAGATACAAGCATTCAAGAAATAAAATAGCGGAAGCCTTAACATTAAAATCCAAAGGAAAATAAGTCAACACGACTTATATCAAGTGCAAGACAGAAATAACGAAGTACAAAACAGAATCCAAAATGCCCAAACAATGGCATAACAGAAATAATATCCAAATGGTCACACTAGAATGACAAAGTCTAAACTTCACACAAGTTGCTCTCATCCCAAGCTAAAACCCAGCTCCTAGCTTAAATGTACCTGCCGCAGGAAAAGAAATGCGGCTGAGCTACGAGAGCCCAGTGAACAGATATAACGGAAACAAGGCAGTAGTAACGGAAATATAAAGTAAAAGAGATAATACCAGGAGTAACAAGAGTCAGGAAAAAGGAATACACAAGAATTTTGCAGACATACCAGGAACTAAGAATGGTTACAATAGTAGATGTAAATGAAGCCAGAACCCACCAAAATCCCAAGTTAAATCAAGTCAGGTCAAATATCAGGTCAAGTGTCAGGTCATAAGGTTACAAGGTTTCAGGAAAACAGTAATCCACTACGAGCCCAAAAACTCAAAGTCAATCTCAAAGTCAAACCATATCAAGTCACATATCAGGGTGTATGGAGGGGTGACCTCAGCATACCAAGTACAGGGTGAGGGGATACCTCCAGGGGTTGGAGTCGCGAACTCCCAGGGGTGTGAAAGGCGTGTATCGCACACACTCGCCAGTCACCAAGTAATACAAGTAACACGAACAAATCAAGACAGGTCTAGGATGCATCCATGCGCCCCCGCAGGCCACAGGGTTCTTCCTCTACGTAATAAATCAAGTCAAATCGGGGACGGCGTAACCAAATCACTAGGGCTACACACTAGTCATGCCGGCGGTGCATCACCGACATGGACATGAAACCCTCATGCCTAGTAGATGGCTCGTAGTCTCAAACTGTGGGTGAGGGTCAAGTATCAAGTTTCGGTATCATGTATCAGGTGTCATAACAGGGTTCATATCAGGGTTCATATCAGGGTTCAAGACATGAGATATATGCAGGGGTTCACTATCAGGAGGTCCATATCAGAAAGTCCAATACTAGAAGGTTCATAATAGTTTATTATAAGAAATCCTTTTTACATGGTTTAAATAAAATGATCGTTGGAACAGTTTCATAATACAAGTCCTTTAAAGAAATATTCAAACCTCTTCATATATAACTAAAAAGTAGTTGTAAAATCTTATGAACCTTCAAGTACTCAAGGTCTTAATTATTCAGGTTATCAGGTTTCAATAAGTCATGTCAAGTGTCATAGCAGGGTTCAAGTCAAAGGTTCAAGTCAAATGGTTCATATCAAGTGTATCCAGGTTCAAGTTCAGGTTTATGACAAGGTTCAAGACAAGGTTCAAAACAAAAGGTCCAAATCCAGGGTTCAAAACACAAGGAAAACATAAAATGAATCAGGAATCAAAAATGAGACGAAGGCTCTTTACAAGAAGAGCAGAATATCTGTACCTTATTCAAATAGCAAGCACAAACAAAAGAGTAGCTGACCGGGATCAAGATCACTCCCTCCTCGAACCTAAAGGAGTAGAAGACAGACATACGAAAGGGGTTCAGTTATCTTCCCATTATAAGTGACTTCTATTTTTAGTAACTTTCTATTTTTAGCAGGTTTCCATAATTAGTAAGTTACCACATTTAGCAGGATTCAAGTGATATAATTCAAGTCAAGTCTTTAATTAGCTTATTATGGAAATCATGTTCATTTAAACAAGTTACACAAGTTCAGGGTTATTTATGACAAGTTTCATGGTTCAGGGTTATAATTGTAAATTTACCAAGGTTCAAGGTTAAAATAGAAATATTATCATTTATCATTCAAAAACTTTATTTTCCAGAATTACACTTTTGGCCTCCAAGTTTCCAATATTTACGAATTACACCCCTTTACTTTATTAATTTACAATTTAATCTTATACTTACATAATTTACAATCTAACCTTTACAATAATCATATTACACATCAAGTCCCTTTATTTCTTCAAATTAAAGAAATTACCCTTCAATATAATTATGTTACAAACAGCCCTCAAAGTTTCGGTAATTTACACATTTGGTCCTTATACTTTTTAAATTACAAATTCGAATTATATAATTTACTATAATTACATATTAAACCCTTAATTTACCAATTTTACACCATGAGTACTTATTTTAGCATGTTATACGAATGATCCTTCAAGTTTCCATAATTTACACAATAGGTCCCTCTAGTTATCAAAGTTACATATTTAGCCCTTTAATTTACAATTTCAACCTTTAATTATTAACAATTACATATTAAGCCATTAAATTATCAAAATTACACATAACCCCCTGAATATAATTTATTACTCAATTCAGCACCAAGTTTCCAGAAATTACATATTTAGTCCCTCATTTTTATTTATTTTCAAATCGATTTATAATTTACAATTTAAATCATTATCTTGCCAAAATTACAAATAAGACCCTCATGTTATAATTTTTACATATTCTACCAGGTCCATAAAATGTTACAAAATATCCCACAAGTTTTAATAATTACAAAACACACCCTTAACTAATTATTTATCCAATCGGTTTGCATAAAACTATAACAAAATCAAACCCTAGCAATCCCAATCATTAAGCCATCATTGTATCATCATTATATCACTTTTATTTCCAGATTTCATCCACTAAAAACCCTAGGTCGATTGGTTCAATAATTTTTCCACAATTTCTCTTTTTATTTCTTAAATCCGGTTTTATCTTAAATTCGACATACATGTTTTTAGGCCTCAACAATTCGAACTACCATTTTTCTCATGTTATATGATCATCATAGAAGCCACGAAAAATAATAACCTGGCCCAGAAAATTCGCATACAAGATTTTTAGATTTAATTCGATTTTAGGGTTTATAAACCCATTAATTTCTATTCGGCCAAAATACAATGCATGGTTCGATTTAAGTATTTTTCCCATGTTATATATGATTAAGAGAGAGCTAGAAAAATACCAGAAAATTTATAGATCAATGGATTTACACGCTATGAATTTCTTTGGTTCGGTTCAAGCTTTTCGACCCAATTAAATCACCACAGCCAAACGATCGACCCTAGAACCTTGTGGCTATTTTCCCACCTTCTTGGCACTATGAAGAACTCCAGAAAATTACCTCCTTGCCTCAGAAAATTCGGATGTGATGTGTGGGATTTTTGAGGTTGGCGGCTTATTTGTTTTTTAGGGTTTTGAGGTGAAATAAATTATGGAATGATATAGCTTTATGTTAAACCGAGTTAGGAGGAGGGTTAGGGCCAAAATACCGGCCTTCCATATGGCCCAAATCAATTTACCCCTTTTTAGTGAATTTTCCTTAATTACTTTGTATTTAAAAAGTTTTTAATTAATAATAACTATGTATTTAAATTTTCGGTATGTACAAGGGTATTTTGGTCATCTCACAACTTGTATAAATATTAATCGAAGTCGTCAAAATTATTTTGTATCATATCTTGTTCGTTTCCAGAAGTTTGGGATCGATTCGGAACTTTAATTTAGCTTTACTTTAATTTTAAAGTTTTCAGGGGCATTTTGGTAATTTTGCATGTTTTAGATTTTTGGGTTTTACACTTAGACATTCACAAACCACTTTTACTCCCCCAAAGAGCAACCTAGTCCCTGTGATAGCTCAGTGGTTCCTTGTAGTTGCCACTTAAGCTTAGCTTAAGTTTAGTGAGGAGACAATACTATACTTGTCATTTCAATCCCAAGTGTTTTTTTCTTCAAACACTTTGGTATAGATTCTTTTGATTAACTTCTAATAAGAATTTAAGCGTAGAAAAACTCTTGTTTTTATCATTTACGTTGTACTTAGTTTGCTTAGTTAATCAATACATTACTTAGTCATGGAACACGATTATCTTAACTTTGTAGTTATTTTTAATTGTGTAAAGGGAACAACAAGTGGTATCAGAGCCTCTGGTTTTTAAAATATTTCAAAAACTAAAGAGTGCTCAAAAGGTTTTTAAAACCAAGATCCTACCATGGTTGATAGTAATGTACCCCAGCTAGTTGACAAAAAGGGAGGAAGCTATTCAGCTGTTGCTCCCAAACTAGAAGCTGGTAAATTTAGCAAGTGGAAAAAGCGTATGCTTTGCTACTTGACTGGTATGGAACCATACTACATCACATGTATCAATGAAGGTCCCTTTGTCCCTAAGACTACTGAAGGGTTACCCAAACCTGAAGCTCAGTGGACTATTGATGAGAGAATGGTGGTTAACCAAGACCAATGCCTGAAAAGCATCATTGTATCATGTCTTCCTGACGATACAATGGAATCAGTCATTAACTGTACCACAGCCAAACAAACTTGGCTTGACTTAGTTCATAGCTTTGAAGGTCCCTTAGATACCAAGGAAAATAGGATTATGGACCTGAAACTTGAGTATAACACTTTCAGGGCCAAAGACTCTGAATGTCTCTCTCAGACCTATACAAGATACAAAACCTTGATAAATGAACTATCAAATGATGGTGTAGTCTTGTCTAAGCATGAAATCAATGTTGGCTTTGTCAACAGTCTCCTTGAGAAGTGGTTAAACTTATCTCAGGGTCTTAGGAATGCTAATCACATTCAAAATCTTGAGCTCCCTGAGATCTATGAGAAGTTTGTCTATGAGAACAACTTAATCTCAAGAAGATACCCAGACTCAAAGAAAGCTCTTGAGACCAAAAAGGCCCTGACAACCATACCCTTATCTACAGCCTTTTATTCTAATGGTGTTGTGCAGGATTTCCAAGAGAATTCTGATGATGAGACTAATGAGGGAACCAGTGAGGAGTACCTTAATGACTTGCATATTAAATTTCAAGAAAGGGCACTCCTTGCAAATTCTAAACATTTTATCAAAAGAAATCAGTCAAACTTCTCTAAAGCAGAATCAAATGAAACCACTGAATGTTTCAAAGGTGGTAAAAAGGGTCATTTTGCAAAAGACTGTTTTTCTAAAACCACCTCAGAACTCTCATATAAATTCTCTGGTAATAGTTCTTCTTCAGGAACTAGCAAGTTTCAACCAAAAATGCTTCAGTCTACTCAACATTTTCAAAACAAAACTATTCAAAATGATCAAAAAGACTTTGAAGCTAAGTATAGAAAAGCTAAAGCTAAACTTGTTCTCCTTGAGGCCACTCCCTCAGTGTCTCAGGCTGCTAAAACCACTAAACCTGTTCAAACAAAGAACAAAGTACTGGTAGCTGAAGCCTATGACTGGGATGAAGAAGAGGTCTCCTCAGATGATGAAGAAGTAAGAGTCAGTGCACTGATGGTACTTTCAGATAATGATCAGCTGGCTGTTGGAAAAAGCCATGCCAGAAATGGAGAGTGGGTTAACATCACCATGAAAAAGGTAAATATTTTACTATCTATAGATGATGATTCTGATTGGTAATCTTACTTAAATTACATTAATGTTGATCTTAAGTTTTTTAAAGAGCAAAGACTTAATTTGTTTTCAAAATACAATAAACTTGTTCAAGAGTTAAACAACTGTATGAACTATTTGTCTTAAAACAAGCCAAGCTAGAAGTTGTTACACTTCAAATTCAAAACTCTGAAATTTTGAAACAAAACCAAGCTCTTCAAACTGAACTCAACAAAGAAAAGGCTGTCATTGAAAGCTGGACAACAAAGAATCCTAAAGTCTATGAAACTGTTAGTCTTATTCCTAGTTCTAAAAAGAAAATCTTAGGAGAAGACCAACTCACTAAATCCCTCAGTGAGAGTCATAGTGAAAAGGCCTTTATTCCAGCTGGCATATCTTTTGAGCAAGAAATGAAACCCAAGTCTAGTGACTGGGTTGAATGAAACAACCCAGACAGTAAGTAACCTAACTTTGAGACTAGGAAAATCTTGCAACCTAAAAGTCAGGCTATCAAATTTATGCTTAGACTCACTGATAAGCCCAGTAACACTGAGTCTGTCAATGAGTCTGAATCAGAATCACAAACACCTCTCCCACCACTGAAAGTCCTTCAGGGAGCTGCACCTAGCTCATACCTAACACCTTTAGTTTACTCTCAACATACTCCAAAAGAGAAGTCAGGATTGGGTAGAACCATCCTGAAGAGACCCACACCTGAAGTCTCAGTTCCTACTAATGACTCAACAACTTCAGTCCCAACTGAGGTGAACACTGGAAGCCCTGATTCAAAATATGATCAGTTGGCTGAGCTTGTCAGGAAGCTGAGTAAAAAGATTGAATCATCTAAAAAACCTCAATCTAAGAGTAAGGAACTCAAACCAGCTTCCTCAAGCACCTCCAAAGCAAAATCTTCAAAATCTCAGCAAAGATGTGAACTGTCTAACTATACAAATCCTTCCACTGATAATTGTTATAGAATCCTCTTTTGCATGATATGAAAAAAGGAAGATCACATGACTTCTGATCACTTGTCATACACAGTCTCATCCAATGTTGCAACACACTTTAAAGCACAGGCTTTTCAGTATCCTTCTGACTCTAAACAGAAACAAAAGGCAATAGGCTAAGCCTTTTTCACCTTGTCCACATTGTGGTTTCAATAACCATCTTCCTAATGATTGCATAATGGATCCCTGTTGTAACATATGTGGAGATCCCTCACATGACACTTCAGGACATGAAAAGGTCATTCAGGCTAGAAGAGGAATCACCAAGTCATCCTCTCAGTCTACTGAGTCCTCATCAAAAACCAAGTATAAAATCTGTGGAAGCACAGTCCATACCACCACTGACCATGCATCATTTGTATCTTCTAAAAAGGCCATCAAAGCCAAGCCCACCAAGAGGTGGGGTCCTAGAAAAAACTGACTCTGTTTAATATTTGTGCAGAGACATGCCAGGGAGCCTGTTTGGTATCTAGATAGTGGATGTTCAAGGAGCATGACTGGTGTGAAGTAATATCTGCACAAATATGTTGAGGAACCAGGACCTAAGGTGGTATTTGATTGGTCCTATTCGAGCTTTAACACAGTATATAGCTCAACGTATAACAACTATAACTACTATATGAATCGTAACCAATAACTATAGATCAAATGACAAAGAGAATCAGAAGTATGAGATGAAGAGAAAGGTTGATATTATTACACTCGACAAATAAGCAAAGGTTCGGTACAAGAGCTAATAAACCAACAACTAAAATGACAAACCATGCCTTCTATTTGTAGGCATTTTCTAGGGCGACATTTATTGAGATGTTCTAGAAATAATTCTCTAAGTCACACGGCCCATGGGCCTCTTATGTGGCCGTGGACTATATATGACCAAGACTTGAACTATGTTTAAACGTGTTCCCAACAATCTCCCCCTAAGGCTTGGTCATCTAGGTTGCTCGACGTCATCTTTGCTTCTTTGGCTTTTGACGTCTTTAGAATCTTTGTTCTTTGTTCTTGTTGTGATATGATATGGTATTGTCTCGATCTGCCATCCACCGACGTTCCTTCATCTTGATGTCTTTATGTAGGTCCACGGTTATGGATCTAAGTAGCCTGTGTTAGACAATAGATAACTTGAATAAATCCAAATTAATCTATATGAGAAACTCTTAACAGTATATTGATTTTTAATGCATAATCTTAACAAACAAAAAGTATAAAGAACACAATTATGATTACTAACTTCGTATTTCTATTAAACTTTCTATTGTCACACTAAAACATAATGCCATAGGGTTCCTTTTATACTCTAAGGAAACCCTAATGTTACAAAACGTGTGAAAGGATAAACATATCTTCTAATAAGATAACTAATACATATATATCCTTTCCTAACATATAGCTAACAAACTATTCTGTTAAACATAAACAGACTTAACTAATAATACCTACCAGTACTAACTATGTTTGTCAGACTTAACTTTGTACTGGCAGACTTAACTAAGCTAACAGACTTAACGATTTCATCAGCAGACTTAAGTCTGTTCTACAATAATTCCCAACAATCCTCCCCTAACTTGATCTTCATACGCCATGAACTTCAAGTTTCTTTCTTGATAAGCTTCCTGAGGATGTTGAACTCTAACCTTTTGGAATTATTTTGAACTGCAATTCTTTAAATCATCATATCTGAACTTTGCAGCATCTTTTATCACCAATCTTTATACCATCTGATCTTTACAACAACATTGACTGTTTGTACATCAATTCATAAAGTTTCATACTATTCTCATCACTTCCAGGTGTATTAACTCCTGTGAGAGGTGAATCATTGAAAATTTATTGGATTTGATGTCTCTTTACCAGTTAGCCATTAACTCTGGAGTAGCCAATGTTTGGTGTAAAACCATGGTACATTGATAACCATTTCAACTCTTTGTACATGAAACATGGTGAGTTGAAATACCATATGATTTTTAGCAAATCATCAGCTATCAACGAATTTGATTTGTCTTTACCAAAAGCCGTTTGCTTTTGGACTAGCCAATTCTTTGGTGAAATGCAGTCATCACCTTGGTGAATTGATAACCAGTTATGGATTTCCACAGCCTTTACCACAAGCCATACTCTTATGGGCTAGTCAACTCTTTACTATCATAGATATGGTGAGTTGATTACCATACAATTTTTGGCAAATTGTCAGCCATAAACGGATTTGAGATATCTTTACCATGAGCCGTTTGCTCTTGGATTAGTCAGTCCTTATGTGAATTAGACATGGTGGACTAATAACCATTTGTTGTGTTAGTGCAAAGCACCTTCACCAAGTGAGATTCTTCTCAAACTCCATTTATCCCACTTATTAGCTTAGAAAATTCTTTCAAACACCCCAAACAGCTTCCATTTGGGATTGCCTTTCAATTAACTACAATAGATGATAACATACCTCATCTTTCCTATCAACCAAAAGCTTCTTCTCAAGCATCTTCTTGCATACCCTGGGGTGCAGAGGATACTCAACCTCTGTCAGCATATATATATGTGTGCATTCTGTAGAGTCAAACACTGAACTGCACAACTGTCAAAGTATCTCCATCTCACCACTTCTTGTTGACAGGGCAGCTTCCAAATTTCATCAGTCTTAGATGGTGGATCAAACATGGTCTTCAAGTCTCCCTAAAGAACTCTTTCAAATTCTTCTTTTGGTCTGATATCTCCATACTTGATCATCATCAGCTTATATAACTCCTTGAGATCATCTCTGTTCAAATCATTAAGTAATCCTGGAAAATTAACATAAACAACATCTGTATTATCTTCCCTGATTATTTGATAAGCCCCTTTCTTACCAGTTTTAATGATCTGCCATTTGACAATCTTGGCAGGTTGTGCTGAGCTTTCAGGAATTGAACCCATTGTGAATGAATCAGAATAAGGTTCTTCTAACTTTTCATCTAAATATTCTTGCACATCCTCCTTAGTGACTGACTTACCCTTCTTAGCCACTCTTTTTCTTCTAGTCCACTTCAAAATAGGTTTCTTAACTTCTACTTTTTCCTTTACAAGTTCACCTTTTGAACTATCAGGTACCTCTTCAACATCAATTACCTTCTACTTTTTAAAACTTCTTCTAATTGAATCTTCATAATTAATAGGCTTGTAGTTCTGATCTCTTTCATATGCTTTGAGATACAAACCTTCAATCTCTTCATATGTTTTTCTTTTCATCCTTTCAAGAGTAGAATACTCCTGATTCTTTAAATACTGCTTCATGTAAGAAATCTTCTGCTGCTTTGATAGTTTCTTGGTAGTACTTGTCATCTTTTATGTCTGTTCAATCTTCTCCATCATATCTCCAAGAGCTTCTGTTTACCTTCTAGCATTAATAAAATCTGCAAGCTGTTTTGCTCTTTCTTCAATTGTCAGACTTTCATTAGCCTTCAGTTCTTCTAGCTTTGCCTTTAATTCAGCATCATCCTCAATCACAGACATGAATGGATCGTTGTTAAACTCCTCTTGCAGCTTCTTTGCAAGTGATTCATCCTTTTTCATTAGCTTAGCAAGCCTTGCCACTTCAGCTTCTTCTTCAGCTTGAATTCTTGCAATTTCTGCCATACTTGCTTGTTCCTCTCTGAGTTGCCTCTTTGTTTTCTTAGGCTGAGAAGTTTCTTGAAGTACTTGCTTGCCTTCTCTTTGAGTACCAGTAGACTTATCTTTGTCACCAGAACTAACTTGATCACCAGACTTAAGTTTCTCACTGGCAGACTTAACTGGATCATCACTAGCAGACTTAACTTCTTCTGTCACCAACTTCGTTCTTAGCCTTTTCCTCTTTTAACTTTGACTAAGAGTGTTAGCTAAAATCTCCGCTGCTTCCAATCCCTCAGGACTAATATCATTATCACTAGAGGATTTTGCTTGAGCAGGAGTCTGAAAGATTGTTTCTTTACATAAATTCCTCCCCTGTTTGGAAGAATTTTCATCTGCAATACCCTCCTTATTACTAAAGACAACCCCTTTTGCTTTCATAATATTCTCCATCTTCTTTACTTTTCTGACCAAAGTTACTATAGCATTGCCCATGGTTAGTTTTGTCTCTGTAAGATCTTTTTCCAATACAGATATCCTTTTAACCAGTTGAGGAACCACCTATAAAAGATCATCCACAGACATTGGAGTTGACTCCTCCTCATGAGTTGGAGTTAGAACCTAGGTTTGCTGAGGTAAAGGTGGTGGGGGTGTTGGTGATGGTAGTTGTGGTGCAGGTGAGCTAGGTGCATTTGTAGGCTCCTCAGCTGTATGAAGTGGTTGAGAATGTGCTTCACCTTCAGATGATGATAATGATGTACCTTCATTGTCAATACCAACAGGAAACATAGCAGCTAACAATGGTTTATGTGCCCCCTTAAAGCCCCTTTTCATGTTATTAAAAATTTTATCCTTGAAGGGCACACATAAGTAAGGCAATTTGTTTTCTGTTTCAACATTCAAAACCATTTGAAGAAAGCGAGGATACATCAAAAACTTGTATTTACTGTTCACATTTCCCATCATGACATCAAATATTAATTTTGAAAAGTTAAAAGTTTTACCAAGCGAAAGACAGACCATTGCAGAAGCAATATTACTTTTAAATTGATCCCATCCTCCACTCTTAGAACTTAGACATTGTAGCAAATGATGGACTAAAAATCTCCACTGAGGTGAAAAATGGCTTTTCCAAAACATGAATGTGCCATCAATGGGATATCCTATACTTTCCATACCTTCTAAAATCATTTTATTTGACAACATAACTTCCCCTGAAGCATCATCCAAGTGAAGACTACTTCTAATGGATGCTTCAGTGATTGAATACTCAGTGTTATCAATAGTTGCCTTTAACTTTAGGGTCCCATCAGCAAGAGTTTCGGAAGTAGCAGTCTCCCAAAACTGTTTGACTAGGGAATCATAGATAGTGGGATTGTGAGTTAAGGCATACCTGATATGAGAGCCTTTCAAGAAGTCCACTATATGTTCAAAGCCTTCGCACTTGGTTGGTTTCTTCAAGAAACCCACTTGGTTGTGCTTATCACAGTATTTGAGTTGAGCCATGGATGAGCAATGAATTTTGGAAAATGATTTGAAAGTACTGGTTGAATGTCGTATTAGGGTTTTGATGCTGGTTGTTTAAAACAGAGTAATCGTGGCCGAGAATAAAAGATTATAAAAGTGGAAGTAAATAATGGATAAAGATGAAAAATGAAACAAATATTATCCATATATACCTCTTAGCACCGAAAAAATGGTAACGGTACTATTGAAACAGGAAAAATCATTAAGCGTATGACCAGACCTAACGGTAAAAAATTAATTACGTTTTAACATTACCAGACTTAACATTGGTCAACCAGTATTAATGGTGACTCACCAGACTTAACTAGTGATTAACAAAAGACCAGACAAACACAAACAAAAATCATTAGCAAAGTTTCCAATCACCATCAATCCATGCTTTTCCTGGAAAAATTAGTCTAAAACCAAGAAAATATACAACCATATGTTGTTGCAACCAGAATTAAGACCTACTCACTACTAGAATTAACCCTAAGGCTACCAGATTTAACTTCTACCAGAATTAAATCTACTAAATACTTGTACTATCTTACAAACTATACATTTAACCTCCCCTTAAATGTAGCTATGGGTTTATCATTCCAATATTAACCACTAAGAAATTGAACCTAGGTCCATCAAAAGCTTTGGTCAATAGATCAGCTACATTAAAGTCTGTGTGTATCTTTTCCACCCTAATCAATTTCTTTTCAAAGCAATCTCTTATAAAGTGATGCCTTATTTCTATGTGTTTGGTCTTAGAGTGATACACTGGGTTCTTTACTATACAGATAGTACTTTCATTATCAATGTGAATTATAGTATTCATGAAATTCAAACCATCATCCAGCACCTGATTTTGGATCTACAAGACTTGTCCACAGCAATTTGCAGCAGCTACATACTCAGCTTCAGTTGTAGATGTAGCCATAATGGTTTGCTTCTTGCATTGCCATGAAATCAATCTTCTGCCAAGAAATTGACAGCCTCCAGTTGTGGATTTTCTGTCAAGACTTGCTCCAGCATAGTCACTATCTGAATAGGCTTCCAAGTCAAATGATGACTCTCTAGGATACCAAAGACCCAAATTGGGTTTGCCCTTTAGATATCTAAAGATCCTCTTCACAGCATAAAGATGTGAAGTCTTAGGAGTAACCTGAAAACGAGAACAAGCACAAACTGCATACATAATATCAGGCCTAGAGGCAGTTAGATACATAAGAGAACCTATCATAGATCTGTATAGGTGCACATCCACTTCATCAGCATCCTCATCTTTTGTTAATGGCACCTTGTTCTCCGTTGGAGTGACTGCTGACTTCATACTTGCAAGATCAAACTTCTTCAGCATCTCAGCAACATACTTGTCTTGAGAAATAAAAAGTACATCTTCCTTTTGTTTCACTTGCAGTCCAAGAAAGAATGTGAGCTCACCCATTGAACTCATCTGAAATCTGCCTTTCATCAACGCCTCAAATTCTTCACACCAAGACCTTTTTGTGGATCCAAAGATGATATCATCTACATACACTTGCACTAGAATGATATCCTGCTTGTTCCTTTTAATGAACAAGGTCTTGTCAATGACACCCCTCTTGTATCCATGCTCCTCAAGAAATTTGGAGAGTGTAGCATACCAAGCTCTGGGAGCTTGATGTAATCCATACAAAGCTTTTATTACTTTGTAAACCTTCTTGGGATGAGCAAGATCAACAAAACCAGGAGGCTGGTGAACATACACTTCTTCTTCTATAGTGCCATACAGGAAAGCACTCTTGACATTCATTTGATAAACTATGAATCCCATATAGGATGCAAAGGCCAAAAATAACCTGATAGCTTCAATTCTAGCTAGAGGTGCAAAAACCTCATCATAGTCTATCCCTTCCTCTTGTCTGTATCCTTGGGCCACCAATCTTGCCTTATTTCTTACCACTACTCCTCTTTCATCCTTCTTATTTCTGAAGACCCAATTTGTGCCAATTACTTTTGCTCCATTTGGTAGATCTACAAGAACCCATACCTTTTGCAACTTAAACTGCAACAGCTCTTCTTGCATTGCTTCCACCCAACTGTCATCTTCTAAAGCTTCAGAAACCTTGGTAGTTTCCTTTTGAGAAATGAAACATGCAAAAAGACAGTGTTGTTGATCTTTATGATTGTTCCTTTGCTGCTTCTTAACAAAACTGAAAAGTGCAATGGCTTTTGACTGTTTCTGCACTTTGCTTCTAGTTTGAACTGCTGACTTAGGATCACTAAGTATTTGAATTTGTGGATGAATATTGTGAATCCTAAGTGTAGGAGCTTGACTTACATCCACTTCTGTGGGTAAGTTATTGAAATTAGTAATCACTCCTTCATCATCATAAGAAGCTTCATCAAAGATCCCTTCACTTGGCTTGTCAAAGATTTCAAGCTCTGGCATCTCAAAGTTATCAAAAACATCAGTTGGAGTAGGATCAGGCTCAGCAGAATTAACTAAGTCACTACCAGACTTAACTGAGGAAGTACTGGTAGCCTTCTTTCCAAGATGCTTTTCAGCCAGTGCATTCAATTCATCTCTAAAAGATAGAATATCTGCTGAAAATTTTGTAGGATAAGCCTCTTTCCTTTGTGCTTGAAGCTTGGTAACAGTCTCCTTCTTCTTTGAAGTTGTAGAAGATTTCTTTGTGTTACCATAAGCTGCATCAAGCTTGACTATGTTGTGGGAACAACAATGAGTTCCTCAGTCTCCTTTTCTTGCTCAGAAGCATTTGCATCAGAAGCAACTTGAGTACATGTATTGTTAGTTACTTCTTTGGAACCTGCATGAGGGTTAGCTTGATTCTCCATAGAAACAGGAATATAATTCACAGAATCAGTCAGATAATCAATATCAAACATCCATCTATAACCTATTCCTTTCACATTAGGTTTCTCCTTAAGAAAGTCAACATGGAGATTCTCTTCTACCCTTTTTTTCACTAAGTTGTATACCCTAAAGGCTTTACTACTTAGTGAATATCCTACTAAGAACCCCTCATCAGATTTTCCGTCAAACTTGCCAAGCACACTAAGAGTATCCAGAATGGTAACATGGTACCCAAAAGGTCTTATGTAACTAATAACTGGTTTATGGCCAAATAAAAGCTCATAAGGAGTTTTGTTCTGAGGTTTAGTCACTCTCACCCTATTAAATATGTAGCACGCAATATTGACTGCTTCAGCCCAAAAAGTAGTTGGTAAGAGTGAGTCTGCTAGCATAGTCCTAGCTGCCTCAATGAGGGTCCTGTTCATTCTTTCAGCAACTCCATTTTGTTGTGGAGTTCTAGCATTACTATACTCTTGTTTTATTCCATTGTTACCACAAAATTCAAGCATGCTTCTATTCTTAAACTCAGCGCCATTATCTGATCTAATAATCTTAACCTTACGATTAAGCTGGTTTTCTATCTACCTAATGAAAGTTTGAAGTAAGCCAGTGGTTACATCCTTTTTAGACATAAAGAATACCCAACAAAACCTAGTGCAATCATCAGTAATGACAAGGCAATAACTAGCATGATTTATGCTTTGCACAAAAGTAGGGCCAAAAAGATCCATATGCAAGGTGTGTAAAGGCTTAGTAATGGACCTTTCTAATTTAGCCTTACATGAAGCCCTATGCTACCCTTATGACATGCAACACATGTATGGTCATTCTTGAAAAACTTGGAAGGTAAACCTCTAACAAGGTTATTCTTCACAAGTTTGTTTAGATTCTTAAAGTTTATATGACCAAGTCTTCTATGCCACAATTTAGATTAATCAATAGTGGCTTTTACAATCAAACAGGCAAAACCTTTTGCAGGTTCAGGTGTCTTCATATCAAAGCCGTGCATATTGTGTTGTCTAGGGACTTTTAGGAGTATCTGACTTTCATCAGGCATCTTAAAGTCAGAAGTCAACACAAAACATTCAGTTTCAGTAAAAAGAACCTTGTGCTGCTTATCACAAATTTGTGATATTGAGAAAAGATTAAATTGCCCAATTTCTTTCACAAAAGACACATTATCAAATTCTAAATTGCCAACTACTATTCTACCTTTACCAGTAATGTAGCCTTTGCTACCTCCAAAAGTAACAAAACCTCCTTTGAATTCTTCAAAATCTTTTAGGTGATCCTTGTTACCAGACATGTGCCCTGAGCATCCACTATCAAATATGCCTCTATCTCCCATGTTCTTGAGTGGATGATCCTGCACATAAAGAAGAGAAATTAGTTTCGCTTAAGGACCCAGGCCTGTGCAGTCTTAGGTCTGCCTTGTGGATCAACATATTTGTATGTCTTATATGAATATGATCCACTGTTGCTTTGGGATTTATAAGTAAGTTCATTCTGAAATGGATCCCAAGACCAACATGCTGAGGCCTTAACAGCAGACCCCCCATGTCCCTTTACAGCATAAGAGTTTGACATTTTTGCTGTATTTTTAACAATGGGTCTCCTCACAGGTGAGTGTGATTTAGCAAAATTATTTCTTTGATTAAATTTGTTCACCTGTGGTCTATGTGCAACTGGTTGTTTGGGTCTAAATGTATCAACATACCCAGAATTAATTTTGGGCTTAACAGAATTAACTTTTTGCCCAACAGAATTAATATTTTGCCTACCAGTATTAACATTTGTCCTAACAGAATTAACTTGTGATCTACCAGCATTGATTTGTACTGATCTAGGAATAAATTGATTTGCATGATTAACTCTGTTTACATTGTTCCACACTGGTTTGGCCATCACATTACCAGTATTAACACTCCTTTGTTTCTTAAGCTCAGCCTCTCTAATCATTCTCTTTGCATGAAAATCACAATCTCTGATTAAATGACTAAGGCTACCACAAACAAAACATCTTTTCTGAATAAAAGAGTAACCTTCCCCTAGCTCTCTTTTCATTCTATCAACCCTGGGTGACTCTTGACTTTTAACATGTTGCCTAGGATTTTTTATGTGTGAGACATAACTAGGTTCAACTGGTTTAGGTTTTGGTTCAGACACGACTGGTTTACTAATCTTAACAGGTTTAGACTTAGACACCTCTTTTGGTACATTTTCTGGTTCTGATTCAGAATGCTCAGAGATATTTCCAATGGACCCTCCACTGTCATCAGATTGACAGGTAGAATACTTACTGGATTTGTCATCTGAGATACTTGTTTCAGGCTTTTGAGGTCCCTTCTTACCATAAACATACAAAGACTCATCAAAATCTTGCTCTGGTAAAGGAGTGTAATCTCCATTTAATGGAGGTGGAACTCCTTTGAAGTTGTTAGTTTTTGAGAATCTATTGTATACAGGTTTATCAGCAAAGTCATCATCTGTACTAATGAACAGAGTTCTTTCCATTTCTTCCTCATAACTTAAAATCTCACTATCTGATTTTATTTCATATCCTAGACCAATTTTGCAAGTTGAGCTCATACCAGGTTTTTAGCAGAATTATTCCATGTGTCTATTATTTTCTGCAATTCTTCCTTATCTTTTACAGCTTTCATTCCAATTCTCCTATATTTTTTAAGCTTTTCATCTTTTTCATAGATTTCATTGGCTTGAAATGTAAGCTTTTCATTTAAGGTTAATTGCTGTTTTTGATAAGTGACAATTTGAGCTTCTAAGGTCTTAACAGCATTAGTGTAAGCAAGTATTTTAGCTTCCTGATCACCTATCTGTTTCATTTGCTCATCACACAATGTTTTAAGATTATTATATGATTTCATGCATGTTTTAGAACAGAAGGATACCTCAGTATTGGAGCCAATAGCCATGAATGCATGATTTGGTTCTGTTTCTTTCTCTGTGTGATCTCCCCAGTTAACAACACCAGCTTCCATAGTCAGCATACCCATTTGACTCTTCTCTTGCTTGTCTGCTTCTTCATAGGCTGAATCTTTCTGCTTCTTTCCATTAGTAGTCACCTTTGCTGTGCACTCCCTAGCAAAGTGGCCAGTGTTGTGACACCTATACCATTCAACCTTCTTCTTATTAAAACCAACTGGTGTCTTTCCATCAAATCTGATATTTCTTCCAGTTTTCTTGTAGAACCTCTTTACTCTAAGAGCAATCATTGCTATTTGCTAGTTTATGTCCATTTCTTCAATGTCTGCATCATTTATCTGTTCAAGGTCCTCATTAATAAGGTTTGTGTCTTCTGATCTCTTTGAAAAGAGTGAATAGATGACTTCATCAGCAAAACCAGCAGGAACTTCTCTTTCTTTCATATTGCTTGAAGAAGTATCATAGATACCAGAATTATAGCTACCAGAATTAACTTTGCTAGTACTTCTCTTGCTTTGGGAGACAAAAGCAACATTAGCAGCACTTGAAGATGCCTTTGAAACACCTTTGATTTCATGTTCAAAGACCCTAAGATTATTGTACAAATCATCAATTAACAAAGGGTCAACATCTTCTTTCATTCTCATGTTCATTGCCAAATTTGACCATTCTTTTGGCAAAGATCTGAGAAATTTATGATTTGCATCTTCAGTAAATACACTAGCACCATGAGCTTCCAAATGTGAGAGGAGATGTTGGAATATGTCATACCCTTTCTCCAATCCTTCAGAACTGGTCACAGTGAATGCTTCAAACTGTTGTTTGAGAACAGCTTTCTGCATCTTCTTTGAATTAGCATTTCCTCCAAACCTGGTTCTGATTGCTTCCCAAATCTCCTTAGCATCATCCATTCCATGAAATCTTCTTAAATGTTCCTTGGGAAGGGCCATAAGTAAGATGGTTCTTGCCTTCCTCTCCTTCTCCACAGCATGAATCTCTGCAGCAGAGACTGGTGGAAGCACTCTAACAACACCATCCTTACCAACAGAGATCCTCTTCTTTGAGTTTCCATTCTGAATCACCTTCCATACATCATTATCAATGTACTCAAGGTAATGCTCCATCTCCATGGCCCAGATATCATACTCCTCCTTTTTCAGAATTGGGAGTTTGATGTTTGAGATAGTGGTTGTTGCAGGAATGTTTTGTTGTTGTTGTTGTTTAGGTCTACTGGTTTCTGATATATCATCATCATGATTTGAAACTTCTTCATCACTAAGATGTGTTGAGTACTCATCATTAGCCGGGTGAGACATTATGCAGGATTTTTGAGTGAATGAGTGTTTGTGGTTTGTGTTTCTTCTTACTCATAGTCCCTCTATAGGCTCTGATACCACTTGTAGGTCCATGGTTATGGATCTAAGTAGCATGTGTTAGACAATAGATAACTTGAATAAATCCAAATTAATCTATATGAGAAACTCTTAACAGTATATTGATTGTTAATGCGGAATCTTAACAAACAACAAGTATGAAGAACACAATTATTATTACTAACTTCGTATTTCTATTAAACTTTCTATTGTCACACTAAAACATAATGCCGTAGGGTTCCTTTTATACTTTAAGGAAACCCTAATGTTACAAAACGTGTGAAAGGATAAACATATCTTCTAATAAGATAACTAATACGTATATATCCTTTCCTAACATATAGCTAACAAACTATTCTGTTAAACAAAAACTGACTTAACTAATAATACCTACCAGTACTAACTATGTTTTTCAGACTTAACTTTGTACTGGCAGACTTAACTAAGCTAACAGACTTAACGATTTCATCAGCAGACTTAAGTCTATTCTACAATAATTCCCAACACTTTACGTCTTTTCCACCATGCTCATATGTCTTTTGACTCTTGTTCTTTATATCTCAAGTAGTTCTCACTTCATAAGCTTCAATGTTTGACTTGTGAAATTTTGACATGCTTGATCTTTAACTTTTCTTTAACTTCTTTAAACTTTTGTTATCTCTAAGTCTTGGTGAGAACTTTATCTTCAGGATATGAGCATGATGGAAAATGGTGGTGGTGGAACTCCCGGTCTCCATGATTACCAGCAGTGTAAACAGCTAGCAATAAATCATCCGACACTTACAGATTCGAACTTTGAGATCGTCAACAGCATAGTGTGAAGACTTTCTCTAATCCTAGTCCAGGCCGTTCTGAACCGGATACCCCCGAAAGGGCTTACACAGATACACCGAAGTGCATCAACGATTCAGTGAGCCGTTGAAGTATACGGAAGTATCACTCTAAGACTATAGACCGTTTTAGAGCTAACACTAAGCGTAATCCACAAGGGATTATCGAAGTGACCTGCTGTCAGGGTTGTTTGATGTTGACCCTGGCAGGATTTCCATTCAATCACTGAGAATCATAATTTATGAATTCTTTCATGAATATTTTTAGCAGATTGCTAAGATCTGCGAAGGACTCTCTTATAATTTACAACTAGTGTTCCTTTTGTTGAACAACCAATGTAGAAATACTAAGTGTACCTATGAGATCTTTGATGTATCTCGTAGCTCTAGACTCGATAAAGTGCTTATTGGTTTTTAGTTGTCAGAGGCATGGAGCAGACTGCCTCCTTTTCAATATCAACACATCTCAGAGTGAGAGGTCGATAGATAATGAAGGGTTCTCCGTGTGAAATAAAACAAGTGTCTTTTGAGAGACACCTGAGTGGCTAGAAGGTTTAGTGCAGTGCGTCACTGGGTCCATGATGACTTAATCTTCAATACCGGTGTTACCGTAGTAACAACCAATAGCATATGTATTGAACCCGGTGTTTGCCCTAAGGTTGATCAAAATGGAGGGCTATTTCTTTTCACCCTTTTCTTTACTTTTCTTTTTCATTCTTCAACCCCTTCTTTCCCCTTTCATTTCTTTACTCCTTTTTTCATCTTACCTAGGACTTTTCTAGTACTAAACTATTGGTAGTGTCCTTGGGTAGATCCCTCCGACTCTGACGGATCATAGGATGGTTTTTCCTAACCTTAGTCACCTTATATCTCCATGACTATCCTATTGTTGCAACAATCCAATCTTTTTGAAAATCTCTCAAAGTGCTTATGATTGTAAAAACATATTTTGTTAACACATTGAGAGTTTTGTGATTTTCAGAAATACTCTCCTTTAACATGTGCTCATAAGTATTTAAGCTAAATTTGCACATGTCGGGTAGAGTCAGCACTTTTTGAATTGATTGACTTTCAATGAACATAATCGTTGCGAGACACGTTTACATCACTAGTAGAACTAGCATGAAATTATTACCCGTCCAGATCATATTCAAGGAAAATCTCTCAAAATCGGTACATTCTACTCAGACACATCCTTTGCGAGACACGTTTACATCACCGGATAAACCGTCTTGAAATTATTATCCATCCCGGACATGTCTTTTCGATTACTGACTTTTGTTATCTTCAATTTGAGGGTTAAATTCTGAGTCGAACTCATACGAGATTTCAACTTTTTATTACCATATTTTAATCATATCTTTATTCTCCCCCTCAAAAATAGCATATTCATGTTGTTTTTGATAAACTTTTGATTAAATATGCTTTTTGAGGTTTATGGGAAGAATTCCAAGAACTTTTGTATTATAGAACAAAGATTTCATATTTTCAAATACTCCCCCTTGACAAGGGAATATTTGTTCTATTGAGCGGAATTTTGAAAAACTTAGAAAAATCTGGTTAATTCTACTCAATAGTAAGAAGCTTTCGCTCCTTATATGAGGATTGAGGCACTGAAGTGTACCACAGAGTCCTTTCATTACAAGTAGGGGTTGTGCACTGTGATGTGTGCACAAGCCATAATCAACAATCATATATGCAAGAAATATCAATCAAGGAATATAACAAACTCTTACATCATCCCGAACTTTTGAATGTTGTGAAAACTAGGTCAGGTCTTTGGAAGTTCCTAATTGGGAATAATGGTCGTCCTCCAACGTAACTCTCTATCCGTCTCATTTGATTTCTATGAAACAACGTTCTCTCGATCCTCAGCACAAACTGACGAATTTCTCTTAACTGAGCACCCGTCCATCTTCTTGTCTTTTTTAAATCCTGATCTCTAACTCGGATTACCAACCCATCACGAACCTTCTTTAACGTGTGATCGCAGAACTTATGAATGTCCTTATACGCCATGAAGCAGTTAATCGTCAGATCGCTTTTGTAAACGAACCCAAAGGTTGGTTCCTTCTTTATGGTGTATTGGGCTTTGTTGTTGATCTGAGGAAGTGATAGCAGTGGTGCAGTAAGATTCAACTTCCTCTTATAGCTCTCGACCCCAAGCTGCAGATCTTCTACACGTTCTTGTATGATCTTTCTTCTAATAAAGTGGAGTATAGAAGTGCTGAATGCGTATTGAAGATCCGTTGTGAAATGTTGCAGCTTCCCTTGAACTTTGATGAGGTACATATCTTCAAGGTCATTAAGACTCAAGTCTTTCAAATCTGCTTCAGAGAACGTGCAGAGCTTCTAGTCGTGCCTTCTAACTTTGATTTCGGACAAGAAAGTGTAGTCATATTTCTTCTCACCCGTTTGAGTCACCACAGCAAGAATCCTAAGGTCACTATTCACTGGAGTAGGAGATTTCTTGGTGAGTTTACTCTTGTACCAAGTCTTCCTTTTCTCGAACCAATGATAGATACCCAGGCGCGCATCTTGGTCATACTGCACTTTCTTGGAGATGAAGAGTTGAGTACCAGTTTCCTCGATGGCAGGTTGTGTGTAGTATGCTGCTGGTGTCAAAGTTATTGAGGTTGCATATTTCGGTTGACATTTAATTCCATGCACGAGTAATTCCAGGTCGTTGTTGAAGAAAAATTGGTAAGGGATGGTGGGCTGATCGGAGACGCGAATCACTGGCAATGGCTTCGTACAGTCAGTGATATATGGTTGATTAGTTCTGGAAGTGCATCCAACCATTATCACATCTGGATTAGTCCAGCTGAACTTGCTGGACATTGCTCTGGCAATGTTCTCAAGATGATACTCGAGCTCAGCTGCACTAGATGATCTTTCCTTGAGTAGATTGAATGCATCGTTCTTGATGCGACGAAGTTACCCTTTGGTCATGTTCTTGACTCGTTGGTCACGTTTGAGTTATTGAGTGAACTCAAACGTGCTATCTTCAATTACTGAGTCTTCGTCCATCTATGTTTGAGCAGTTACTAGTTGATCAAACCACTCATTTCCCTGTGTGGTGTCTTCATCTAGCCATAAGACAACATTCGACCTTCTGGATGTCTTTTTGCTAGATGATGTCGCCTTGGTCTTGGGAGGTGAATGTGGTGGATCATCGTACTATTGAAATTCTCTTTCTTCAATCTGCTCGAACTGATGCTCCATTTTTGTAGGACCAGATCCCGAAACCTTTGGTGTTGGAGTTGCTATAGTTGTTGATGGACCAACGGGTTCCTTGAGTTGTGAGCCAGATCCTTCGACACCTTTTTATTTTTTTGCTTGGGTGTTTGGATCTTGGTCTTTGTCCTCTCTTGGACGTTTACCCTTATCAGCCTCAAATTTACACGACACCTTTGCCATGTTTGCTTTTATAGCCTCCATGATGGCTATTTCTTCTTCAGTCAGAGATGAGAGGTTCACTAGAGCAGTGAGATGTTGAAGTTGGATTTCTTCAAGAGTTAGTTCCTTCGGCTTTGCTGGTTGGGTTGAGAATACAAGAGGAACTAAAGCGACGATGTTTCTGACTTTGTCTTCAAGGTTGGAATCGATATGCTCTTCTATCTGTTGTGACACAGACTTGGGTAAATACTTCTTGACGTACACCTTGGTACTGCCCTTGACTTCTTGAAGCAATTGATTTTGAAGATCAACTTCAAGGAATTCGTCCATACGTTCTTTGGTTTCTTGCATCTCTTTTACTTGTGTGGCAAGGCTTTTGACCATATTTGTTAAGTCTTTTACTCGGTCACTGAGCTGGTCGTCTTTCTTTGCACGAGCCAGATTTGCTGCCTTTTTCAACTTTTTAGATGCAGGTAAGATTACTTCAACCCGTGTAATCCTGGTGATCTTAGCAGTTTTCTTGCTTGCCATGATTATTTTTCCTTTTGCTTCTTTTGTTGCTGCTTCTTTAGATGGTCATGGCGGTGGTGGTGATGAGGGGTGTGTTGATGATTCTAGAGGTGTTTGAGCCTTTGGTGGTGAAGCATGCTGAGACTCTGGAGGTGTAACTGTTGAATGTGGAGGAGTGATTGGCAGCGTTTGAATGTATCTATCCACTTCCTTTTCGGCCATCCTTTGTTCTTCCTCCTTCTTCTTTTGTTCTTCCTCCCTCTTCTTTTCTTCCTCCTTCTTCTGTTCTTCTTCTAGTTTATTAGAAGCCTTAGTAATTTCCTCCTCATCAGTCAATGTCTTATCTTCATCTGTATCTTCCCAGAAATCAAAGTTTTCATCATCTGATAACACCTTTTCACTTTCTTCCTCTTCTTCCATCTCGACATCTTTCATCTTCTCTTCTTCCTTCTTTTCCTATTCATTGCCGGGTTGATTAACCGGTTTTGACGGGGGTGGGATGACTTCTTTATCTGACTCAGGCCTATCGGGTTGATTAACCGAATCTGGCTGAGGTGGAGCAGTATCTTTAACAACACCAGACCCTCCGGGTTGATTAACCGGATCAGGGTGAGTTGGTGTTACTTCTTTAACTGTCCCAGGGATCAACATAGGTCTGCGATCCCCCAGCTCCTTTATTTTGTTGTTCAAATCTCATTTGCTCTTCAAACCTTAATCGTGCTCGTCTTTCCTCATCAGCCTTATGTGACCTACGGCTTTCTTCTAGTGCCACATTAATTGCTATATCTTCTCTATAAACTTCTTCTTCAGTATCAGTCTCTGAGTTAGATTCCTTTTCCGCAACAATCCTACCTTCCTCCGATTCTGCCTTGGGAATTGTAACCGAAACTTTTCTTTTGACGATTCTATGTGCAGAAGGTCTAATTTTCTTAGATGCACTAGAAGTACTTTCCGTCTTGCTGCTTCCCTTTGAACGAGTCTTAGTAGATCCAGACTCATCATCATGCTTGGAAAACCCGACGTGGCCTTGACTGAAAGCACTATCATAATCTCTGTAAGCTTGAGTTTTCTTAACCTGTTATGTCAGCAGAGATTTTGGTAGTCTCATCCCTTGCTTATGTGTGCTGCCTTTAGGAATGTAGGCTGTACTGATAGTCTTGTCCATTTTATACAGATGCATTTCTCGGTCTTCAGGACGTGGAGAAATGTCTTTTTTGTCGTCAAGTAGAAGACTGATGAGTAGTTTGGTATGCCGAACAAATGGGATTTTGGTTAACGGTTTCTGATAGTGACTTTGGATCTGATAAACAATGTCTTCCCAGATAAGTTGTGCATAGTCAATCTGTTTCTAATTGACCATACGCTAGAAGATTTGAAGATGTGACAAACGAGGTTGCTCGTGACCACTTTCCCTTCCTGAGACTGAACAGACCAGAATGTAATATATGGTTCTCCAGGGTTGAGGGATGAACTTGGCGTCAACCTTTGAGATTTTCGTCAATGGTTTGTCCCGTTGTACATCATAGCTAATTTCTACAAGGTAGTTGAGGACTTCTTCTTCAGTGGGTGTAGGGTAGAATCTATTTGCCGGTTCAGGTGCTTCTGGTAACATCAAGGCTTTGCGAAGGTAGTTTGTATTGACTTTTACTTCTTTACGATCCAGCTTGCATGTAAAATATCTTTCTCCCAAGTCCAGCTTTATAGTATTCCGCATTTGATGAATGTATAATTCAGGAATACTATCTGATCTGTCTAGCAAGCTCCTGCACTTTTGTCGCTTGAGTACCTCTATTGCAATTTGACAGGTTGGTTCAGCACACTTGACTCTTTGAAATTCTACCCTTGCGTTGTTGTTGCCAATCTTCGCCTTATAGCCTTGTGGTAAAACATCAGCCTTTGTGAGCATTGGAAGTGGTTGTTGTTGTAGTGCTGCCATTTGAGATTTTTGAAACATCATTCAAACACAGATTTGCAGGATACATGAAAGTTAGCAAATAGTTAAACTTGTTGTTTCACATGTGATCCTTTTGATGCTTAGTTTGATTTTACAGGTTTAAACATAGCATTTTATTTCAAAAAGCAATTTCTACAATTTTCAACTTATGTGAATTTCGATAGTTATCAAATTATGCCAATTTCGACAATTTTACCAATTTCTATAGAACTTGACAATTTCGACATAAATGACAATTTCGATAGAAATTAACCAATTTCGATAGAATTTGACCAATTTCGATAGAAATGACAATTTCGAAAGAATTTGACCAATTTCAATAGAAATGACAATTTCAATAGAATTTGACCAATTTCGATAGAAATGGCAATTTCAATAGAATTTGACCAATTTCGATAGAAATGGCAATTGATAGATTTGACCAATTTCGATAGAAATGACAATTTTGATAGAATTTAACCAATTTCGATAGAAATGGCAATTTTGATAATCTCTTATACAAGAAATTTCGATAACTATTGTAGACGTACATGATTCTTGGTTCTTTATCGAAATTTGGTTTTCCTGAATAATTAACCCAATTCACAAGTTATTATTTGCTCATTAAACCTTGTATATCAAACTAAATCATAACAGCTAGCAATTTCGATAAGTCATGTTCATCAGATTATCGAAATTTATCAAAACTTGTTAAATGTTTGTACAATTTGTTCCAATATCTTCACATGATGTTCCTGAATTCCATGTCCAAGTCTTAACATTTTTTAACCACGGAATCAAAAGATCGATCTTAAACGTGTTCTTCTTAAACCCTAGTTATCTAAATTACATCAGATGTGTTTCTGGGTCTAATTCGAAGGTTAAAACAAGCAATTCGGCACATAAGAACCCTATCCCAACAGCTTAATTATGCTACAACACACTCATACGTTTTTCCCCAAATCGTATCATAAACCCTAAATTTCGAACATGCATCAAACTTGTTTCTGGGTTCAATTAAGCACATGCAACATGTTAAGGGACTTATTCCGACTATAACCCACCAATCAATTTCATCCAAATCACTCAGAATCAAGAAATTCGATAACGCATAAACCCTAGATTTTAAAAACTCGATTTTGCAAAAATGAACCGTTGGATCGTTAAATCCTTCAAAACTGTTTGTTAAAATCATATAGACAATGCATATTTACTCACAAATTTGACGAATCTTGAACGGATTTAAAGGTTGGATTACGGCCGTAGATTGCGGTGGTTGATGTTATAAATGCGGTGGGTGAAAAGAGTTTATGACAGTAGCAGTGAAAATTTAATGCACATTCACCCTTTTTGTTTAAAATTTTGAACTTTCTTAACCTTTACACTTTTAATCCCTAAACCAAGTTGTTTTTCATATTAAGTCCTAACTCACAATTTTAAACATAAGGCTTAACATGTTTTTGGCACTAACAACTTTAATATTCCCCCTCGACTTATGAGTATTTGAAAATATTTTTAAGATCAAGGAGGGTATTTCTCAGATGATTTTACCACCATTTTTTTTAAAGAGAAGTATTTAAAATGAAATCTTTTTGTGTTTTTCATAAAATTATTTACAAAGATAGTTTTGATGTTTGACTCGGTTAATTGTTTTTAAGAAAATTTTCCAAGTCATCTGGAGTCAGACATCTCATACCAATCTGGTGAACTAATTCCACAAATCTTGCATGAGGCAAGGCTTTGGTGAATAAGTCTGCCAGTTGGTATTCTGTACCCACGAAGTAAAGTTCAATTGTACCCTGTTCCACGTGCTCTTTGATGAAGTGATAACGTAGAGCAATATGCTTGGACTTTGAATGCTGAACTTTGTTGCACGAGATAGCAATGACACACTTGGAATCGCAGTACATTGGAATCTTGTTGAAGACGTAGCCATAGTCCATCAGTTGTGATCTCATCCAGATGACTTGAGCACAGCATGCTGACATGGCCACATATTCAGATTCCGTTGATGACAGTGATGTACAATCCTGCTTCTTTGATTGCCAAGATACGAGCTTGGCACCTAAGAATTGCACTCCCCCAGATGTACTTTTCCTTGTGTCTAGGCATCCTGCATTATCAGCGTCTGAAAAGGAAATTAGTTCAAAACCAGAATCCTTTGGATACCAAATTCACAAATTAATGGTTCCCTTTATGTATCGAAGGATTCTCTTAACCTCAGAGAGGTGTCTTTCAGTTGGTCTAGACTGATAGCAGGAGAAAAGATATGTGGCAAATACTATATCTGGTCTACTGGCTGTTAGATACATGAGTGACCCAATCATACTACGGTATTTTGTAGGGTCAATTGGAGTCCCATGTAAATCAGCATCTAGTTTAGGAGATGATGAAGACATTGGTGTATTATAGGTGTCACAGCTTGTCATGCCATGTTTTTTCAAAATCTCTCGAGCATATTTGGACTGGTTTAACAAAATTCCACAGGGTGATTGATGAACTTGCATTCCTAAGAAGAACTTTAGTTCACCCATCATGGACATCTCAAAGTTTTGTTTCATTAATTTAGCAAAAGCATTTGAGTATTTCTTATGGGTTGAACCAAAAATGACGTCATCCACATAAATTTGAACAATCAGGATGTCCTCCCCGTGTTTTTGTATAAACAACATTGGGTCAACTGATCCTTTTTTGAAATGATTAGCAATTAGAAATGCAGATAGCTTATCGTACCATGCCCTCGGGGCTTGCTTAAGGCCATAGAGATCTTTCTTGAGCCGATACACGTGATTCGGATGTTCTGGGTCAACGAAGCCTTCTGGTTGTGTGACGTACACCTCTTCACGGAGTTGTCCATTTAAGAATGTCGTCTTCACATCCATTTGATATACTGTGATATTCTTGTGAGCTGCATATGCCAGAAACATTCGAACGGCCTCAAGTCTTTCCACTGGTGCGAAAGATTCCTCAAAGTCGATTCCTTCTTCTTGACTGAATCCTTTAGCAACCAACCGAGATTTGTTATGAATAACCGTGCCATCAGCATCTAATTTGTTCTTCCAGATCCATTTCAGTCCAACAACGTATACCCCTTCTGGTCTTTCTACCAATTCCCAAACTTCTAGACGCTTGAATTATCAAGTTCCTCTTGCATTGACTCAATCCAATTGTCGTAAGTGAGAGCTTCTTTAATGTTTTTCGGTTCTGCCTGACAAACAGTGAGTGCATAGATGCAAGTTTCACCGTCTATGTGGAGTCTTTTACGTGTCATGACCGGGTTGTCTGGATTCCCAATCACGTTCACTAAGGGTGATCCTTAGTCCACTTGTAGGTTGAAGGGTAGTGTTGAAAATTTTGACGTAAATTTGAAGGATCCAAATTGCTCGTTGAAGACTCAGCAATATCTGGAATGGTGGGAGCCGGAGCAAATGGATTGAAGAATGTGTTTCCATCATAATTTGCGGGTGTGGGTACTTCAGAAGATAGAGAAGGATCATCAGCTGCAGTCGCAGTATTTGAAGCTGTTTGTTCTACTGATGATGATGTTTCTGTTGGTGGTGCATCTTCAGCAACTGCTGTTGTAGTAGTTATTGTTGTATCAGGTACTTGAATGTTGACGGGTTGTGCAGCGGAACTGGTGGATACATCGGAAGCATGACTAACGACAGTATTATCAAATATTGGAGCAAACAAATCTTCCAAGTCCTTGCGGTTGAGAGAGAGGGGTGCAGCTGAATGATCAGGGAAGTTTAGACGGTTAGAATCAGGTCCTAAGCTATTTTGCTCAGAAGCCATATCCGTAAGTTCATCAAAATGTGCATGCATGGTGTCTTGAATTTCTCGGGTTCGACGGTTCCAGATACGAAATCCTTTCGAATTCTCGCAATATCCAACAAAAATCCCTATATCAGCTTTGGCTTTTAACTTTCCAAGGTCATCACGATCATTATTTGGGTAACATAGAGCCCCAAATACATGAAAGTAATTTATGTTTGGTTTTCTTCTGTGAACAAGTTCATATGGGGTTTTGTCGTGCCATTTGGTGATTATACATTGGTTTTGGGTGTAGCAGGCGGTGGAGATAGCTCCAGCCCAGAGGTAATCCGGTAATTGAGCATTTATCAACATCATTCTTGCGGCTTCCACTAACATTCAGTTTCGTCTTTCGACCACTCCGTTCTGTTCTGGGCTGCGTGCAATTGATGTTTGATGTTCAATTCCTACTTTCTCAAAATACTCCCAAAGAGTGTGGTTTTTAAATTCGGTTCCATTATCAGTTCTGACTTTTCGAACGGTGTTACAGATCTGAACCTGAATTTTGGTGAGAAAGGTGATGATCATCGATGGATCTTGATTTTTGGTGTGAAGGAAGTAGACCCAAGTCCATCTCGAAAAGTCATCTACGATTACCAATATATACCGCTTCCCATTGATTTTCTGAACACGCATTGGGCCACAAAGATCCATATGGAGAAGTTGGAGTACATGATCTGTATTGTGCTCGGTTTTAGGAGGAAAGTGAGCACGAGTACTCTTCCCTTGTTCACAAGCTAAACAACGGTGATCTTTGGCATACCGGAATCTGGGAAGACCGTCGACTAACTTATGACATGCAAGTTTCCTCATAGTTTTGAAATTCAAATCAGACAAACGTTTATGCCATAGCCATGCTTTTGTATAATGAGCCTTGGAGAGCAAGCAAATCGGAGAAGATGCGGTCATATCTGACAAGGAAATGGTGTAAAGACTTGTTCCGCATTTTCCTGTCATAAGGTCGTTTCTGTGTAGGTCGCGAACAAAGCATGTTTTCTCCCTAAATGCAACTTCCAAGTCCCCATCACAAAACTGCCCTACGGAGAAAAGGTTATGTCCAAGCCCTTCAACGTAGTATACACGGCTTATTTCGATGTTTCCGTTGACATAGTCCCCATATCCCATGATAGCAGCAAAGTGTTCATTCCCGGATTTGACAGTTCCTATGAACTTTGCGACAAAGTTTACTAGAAGTTTTAGGTTGCCTATCATGTGTCGGGAACACCCGCTATCAACAATCCAAAGGACGATTTGAATCACCTGCATCACAAGAAGATGACACAGATGGAGAGTTGGTAACGGTGGATCCCGTTGGGTTAGTAGCACAATTTTTAAGCATCTTTGGTACCCAAGTAAAACTAGGTTTATGTTGTAGCCAACGCTGCCATGTCCAACTAGATTCTGCTTTCTTCCTAGTGAATTCACTTGGTGATTGGATTGTTCTAGGTGCAACTATGGTTTTGTCAACGGTGGTCTTAGAAACTACTTTTGGCGGTTTTCCTAAAACGGACTTAGCAGCGGTAGTGAGCCTAGAGGAAATGCCATTAGTACGTGTCTGTGTACGAGACAAAAGGGTTTTTGCAACACATTTTTGATGATTACCAGACAAAATACTAGTACAACAAAACACATAATAAGCATCAACGATAACATTATTCAGCACATTCATAGATTTAGCATTCGTTACATCACATTTAGAATTACACTTTGTAAATTTGGATTCTATTTTAGACATAACATGTGTCTTATTCAGATTCCTAGTGTGAACTTCTACTTCTTGACTTTTAGGGGAGCCGCTCTTAGGTTTCAAGAAACTATTCTTCTTTTTTACTCTTTTTGGTCTTGGATCTGCTAACCGTAGGAGGGATGCCTAGTCCTGTGCAAGTTGAAGCTTGCACATTAGAGGTCTGTGAAGATGCTTTCCTAGATGTTTCATCTATTTTGTACATGCCTGGTGCAATCACATTCTTATTTACAAAATTCCCTTTTTCAATTACTTTGATTTTTTCTTGCAACTCAATGATGATGTGTTTTTGTTGTTGAATTTTTGAATCTAACTCTCTGTTTAAATGAACAGTGTCATTCCTATTTTTGCAAACTTGATCAATGTCCTTTTCATATTCAAAAATTTGATGTTTGAAAACAACATTTTCTTTTTCAATATAACTTTTAGAAGCATGATTGTTTTGAAAGGACAATGATTCTTTTTGGTTTTGTAACTGTAACTCAAAGTTAAGACTCTAAGTCTGACACCATTGCAGTTTATGTTTGAGTTGGAAATTTTCTTTTGAAAGTTTATTTTCCACATCATCATTGACTTTTCGAAGTGTCTCATTATCTTTTTCCAACTTTTCAATCTCAAGGTTTAACATCTCAGTATCAACGTTATGATCATCAACAATCATTTCATTACAGGACAGGTAAATGGAATTCATTATTATAGATATTATATCAGTAAATAGAACATTCTCCAAGAGTCGATCTGCTTCATTTTTCAAAGTTTTGTTTTGACATTTTTGTTTCAAGATCTTTTTTTCTGTTGCTTCGAAAATGTTCATCACTGATGTAACCTCTGCTTGAAGTTCCTGTTCCCAATGTGTAGCACAAAGTCGTAGGTGTTGAACGTATAGTAAAATTTTCTTTTGAAAAACTTGTCTCTTTTCTTTCTCATATGGAGAAAGAAAAGTAGAGACTTTGATTTCTGAGTTTCGTTCAATTGCATCTTCCAAATGTTTTATGTCTTCCATAAATGTATTAAAATATCTAAGGACACGACATTGTTTTGGCATTGGGGCAATAACACCTGGATTTGGTAAAGGGCCATTAACTTGTGCTACTTTGGTTCCAGGGACAACTTCAGGAGTTTCATTCTTTTCAATTAAAGACCATGTTTGTTCTGATTTATCTTTTTGAGGTATGAAAGTTTCACTAATATGAGGTACTCTTGAGTAGTCATAAGGTTTATTAAAGTGGACATTACTCATTTTAGATCGACTCTCGTCCTCTTGTTCCATTTCCTCTTCATTATTATACACAATAACACGCATGAAAGAATCATCAAATAAATGCTCTGCACTGTATAACTTTGGATTTTCCTTGAGTGCTTTATGTAAAAAACTTGGTTGGTCACTCCCAATTGCAAATCCATATCCTTGGGGATTTGGTTTGACAGTTAATTTTTGAATGGTGGTTACAGATTCACCAGTTTTATACACAATGTTTTAAAATTCTTTAAGTTTGGATTCCAACGCAACAATTTCCTCAAGGTAAGAATCAACTCGTTTCCTTGAAACTTGTTTTTGTTCAAGAAGATCATTTTTACAGGTTGACAACTCTGTTTTTGTTTTAGAAAGTTCAGAGTGTAAGATGTCAACTTGTTTTTGAAAATCTAATATTTCTTGTTCTTTTTGAGAAAGTAATTCATTTTTGGAAACAGTTAACTCACGTACTTGATGTTCTAAATCTTTTGTTTTCACATATGATTGTTGGAATGCAACCTCAAAGCTTTTCTCCCGTTTTTCTTTATTTCCATAATTTGAAAGTTGAAGTTTGTAGCACCCAAGATCCTTGGTTAACAATGAAACTTTTGCTTTCATATTTCTATTTATTTCATTGCACTTATCAATTTGGGATTTTTGTGCATCTAATTGTGTTGGGTGTTCAAAAGCAAGGTCATGAGCTCTGGATCTGTATCATGCAAAAGATCATCCTGTTCAATGTGATCATTGTTATCATCATCTAAAGGATCATCAAATGAAACAACGGGGTTAATTTGATCTTCATCAAATGTAACGACGGTGTTTATTTGGTCATCGTCTTGAGAGGATAACGATGAGTCATTTTGACCAACATTTTCTTCAGTAGATGCACATGCAGAGCGTGATATAATTTCATGAATGAGACATTCAGATTCAGGTACCTAAGACAAGCCGTCAGTATCATAAACCGGGCCTGTTTCACCCATATGCATTTCTTGCATGTTAGCCATCAACATTACGGCAGCATTTGCCTCCAGATCTTCCATGTCATCATTCGAGTATGCATTGGCCATAAAGTTGTGCTCCTTCTCAGTCAAAGTGCCACCAGCTTCATCTTTCAGAGCTAGAAGAAGAGCCTCTTTGTGATAAACACTGCCTATGGTTCTTGGCTTGGGACAAGCATTGGCTAGATGACCTTTCCCTCCACAATTATAGCATTTGATCATGGTGTTTCCAATCCCAGTATTCCCTGTCTCAACAATTTATGCCCTCATCTGTATGTTACCAACGTTGTTCCGACTATTCCCGGCTGAATTAAACCTTTGTCCCCCTGAGTTCCCCATATAACTACTTGAACCATATCTCCCAAACGATCTGTTTTGAATTTCAACCCTGCCATCATGAACAACTTCCTGATTCCGTGTGTTGGATGAAGACCTAAGACGGTTGTTGGATTTGTTTGAAAATTTGCTAAAAACTCTAGCAATCAGGGAAAATCCTTCGTTCAACGAGTTGAATGCATCGTCTTCATCGTTGTTGTCATTTGAGTAGAACATAGAATCGGTGTTGTCATATGAAACCAGTTGATTATCAGCTTGTTGCGATGATGCTTCGTATGGAACGATTTGGTTTGAAGTCTGTGAGGGATAAGAAGATTGATGTTGTGGTTGGACAAAACTCTGGTTTGGTTATGGTGCAAAGTGAGACTGAGCAATCAAAGCAAGTGAATTTGGAGTTGATGATGTTAAGTAACGTCCACGAGCTACTCTGTCTTTGTCAACTTTGGATTGGTGATATTTCAAATAATCATACAGCAACCCATATGAGGCATTGTGTAGATTCTTGGCTTGTCTAACAAAAGTTACATACTTTTGCCAATCAGGTCCGAGACAACTCAGGAACTTGGTATTCACTGCAATCCTTGGTAGTACGATGTTGTGTCGGTCTAAGTCATTGATGATATTGGTAAACCGATGGTAGTAAGACTCTAAGGATTCACCGGCTTCAATCATAAATATGGTGTATTCCAAATAGAGCTTAGATTCCATGTCCTCTTGGTTTAACTTTGTTCCTTCCATGAGAAGATGCACATGTTCCCACATGTCTTTTGCAGTCTTTTGTGCATCGATACTTCGAAAGATAGGATTTGGAATTCCTTGAAGTATGTAAGACATGGCAAGTTCATTTGCTTCTTGCTGAAGGACTTGTTTTGTTGTGAGTTGAGCAACAGGAACATGGGTAACAGTTGCTTCTCTTGGAGGAATGGCAGTGGGATCGCCAGGAACCGTTGTGGCAGGTACTGGATATGGTCCTTCAATGATTACCTTCTTCAAGTACTTTCCATGGGGTTTCTTGAGTTTGATAAACCGGAGAAATCGACTTGACCATTGTACATAGTTCCCTGGTGTTAGCATTGGAGGTGTATCCAAAGATCCTCCTTCATGTCTGGATTGTTGACTGCTGATTGCTTCGCACATTTGGTCAAACCAGTGAAGTTGTTTTGGTGGGAGTTGGTAAGTCTGCATTGGTTGTTGATGAATGATTTGTTGCTGAGAGACTTGTTGTTGAGGGAAAAATTGATGTTGTTGCACGACAACTTGTTGTTGAGGATATTGTGGTTGATAAAATTGTTGTTGCTGATGATATTGTTGTTGTTGATACTGCTGTGGCTGATTGTAAAAATAGTTTTAATTTGGTGGTTGAGATATTCTTGTGTTCTTGCGGATCTTGTAGACAATTGAGATGTGTGTTATGAGTTATGAAGTTTGGTTTTGGTTAAGTGGTGTTCTTGTTCAATTCCTATAAAATACTGTTCACAAGCAATTCCAATTTCGATAACACTGTTCACAATTTTGATAACACTGTTCACACTTGCCAATTTCGATAAGGATCTGAATTTCGATAAGGTTCTGAATTTCGATAACGTCAGCAATTTCGATAGAAATAGACAATTCCAATAGAACTGGTAATTTCGATAGCTTATCGAAATTACAATTCCTATAATTTTCTCAATATCTTATACAAGATATGAGATTTTCCTCCAAGTCGAAGTATTTTCACAAACTTATACAAGCAAGGAAAATACTGAACGCCAATTTCAATAAACCCTTAAACTGTTGAATTTCGATAAACCCTTGCTGAAAATTTCGATAAACCCTAGTGACAATTTCAATAAATCCTTATACAAGGAATTTCGATAAACGCTTTCTAACAATTTCGATAAACCCTAGCGATGACAATTTCGATAAACCCTCTTTTTCACCAATTTCGATAAAACGCTAACTTTTGCAGATCACTTTTACGTCTAGAAAATGATGTTTTAACCGAATGTTTTTGGTTTAAAACATTTAATAACACATAAATATTAAGAAAGTTTCAAATTTTAACGTCTAAACCAAAATTTGGTGAATTTCGATATTAAGCACCGAATGAAAACTAGTGTTAATCTAATAAAACTCGAACAAGAACTCAAATTTCGACTATATATCTAATCTCTACTCACTATAGTTATCTTTTCACTTTACAAGTGCGAAGATAAGTGAAAGAAATAAGACTTTTGGTCGTATTTAGCCACAAAACCACACGTTAATCTATTAAACCAAACGTAAAACTGAAAATAACGATTGAATCTACTCTAAAACACACAACTAATTATCTTCTAGCGAATGATACCACTTGCTAGGTCCTATTCTAGCTTTAACACAATATATAGCTCAACGTATAACAACTATAACTACTATATGAATCGTAACCAATAACTATAGATCGAATGATAAAGAGAATGAGAAGTATGAGATGAAGAGAAAGGTTGATATTATTACACTCGACAAATAAGCAAAGGTTCGGTACAAGAGCTAATAAACCAACAACTAAAATGACTACCCATGCCTTCTATTTATAGGCATTTTCTAGGGCGACATTTCATGAGATGTTCTAGAAGCAATTCACTAAGTCACACGGCCCATGGGCCTCTTATGTGGCCGTGGACTATAATCTAACATAAGACCCATATTCTAGAAACCTAATTACAATATATGACCAAGACTTGAACTATGTTTAAACGTGTTCCCAACAAGTTTTTACTAGGATAGCTTATGTTAATGGTCTCAAGTACAATCTTATGAGTGTCAATCAACTATGTGATGCTAAATACATAGTTCAATTTGATGATAAGCAAGGTACCATCTTTAATGCAAATAAAGAACTAGTTCTTATTGCACCAAGAAGACAAGATGTTTATGTGTTAGATATGTCTACTCTAACTCAGAATGGAACTTGTCTCTTTGCTAAAGCCACTGAAACTCTAAACTGGATTTGGCATAAGAGACTCTCCCATCTGAATTTCAAAAACATAAACAATCTTGTCAAACAAAACAAGGTCCTTGGCTTACCATCACTTGTGTTTTCAAAGGATAAACCCTGCTCTGCCTGTGAAAAAGGTAAACATCATAGAGCATCCTTTAAACCCTGCTCTGACTGGATCTCTTTAGACCTATCAGTCCTATGTCCATTCATCATGAGAAGTATACTCTGGTCATTGTGGATGAATACTCAAGATACACTTGCGTTTACTTCCTGACCAAAAAGAGTCAGGCAGCTGAAACAATCATGTCCTTTATCAGGAACATTGAAAACCAAAATGACATAAAAGTCAAACAAATTAGGACTGACAATGGGACTGAGTTCAAAAACCATGATCTTGAGTGTTTCTATGATGAGAAAGGAATTTCTTAAAACTTCTCTTCTCCTTACACACCTGAACAAAATGGTGTTGCTGAAAGAAAGAATAGAACACTCATTGAGGCTGCAAGGAAAATGTTAAATGGATCAGTTCTATCCAAACACTTTTGGACTGAAGCAGTTAAGACTACATGTTATACTCAAAACAGATCCATCATTGTCAAGAGACATAGCAAAACTCCTTATGAGTTGTTCAAAGGAAGAATCCCTGACATCAGCTATTTTCATGTCTTTGGGTGCCCTGTGTTTATTCATAATCACAAGGATCACTTAGGGAAATTTGATGCAAAAGCTGATGATGGATACTTTCTAGGATACTCCCTTGTCTCTAAAGCCTTTAGGGTGTTCAATACAAGGAAACAACAAACTGAGGAAACATTTCATGTCACTTTTGATGAGAGTACTGAAGCCATCAGATTCTCAAACACCTCAGTGGAAGAGATAGGAATTGATGACTTATCAAGATACCCTCCTAATGAATATCATCCTGATAGTAATCCTTCCACTCAATATCAAGCAGATGCTGATATATCCTATTACATTATCCCTCATAACCTCCTTTATCCAACCCTCATTGAGTTTGTTGAAGCACAAACATGTACTGGTGAAATCAGTCAGTCTGAACAAAGTGTTCAGGAACCCATCAATCTCAGCAAACAATTAGGTCAGTCAGATACTTAAGATCCTGAAGATCTTCAAGTTTCTGCACCTGAACCACACCACCACCCAATCAGGCCTCCACAAGTTCAAATCAATATCCAAGACCTCAGGACAGTTGGACTAGGTCTAAATATATAGAACTTGTCAACATAATTGGAGAGCCCACTAAAGGAATGCTTACTAGAAGCATGGCTGCTAAACTTAAGGCAGCCTCGGCTAATGAATGTCTATTTGTAGACTTCATCTCAAATATTGAACCTAAGAGTGTCAAAGAAGCACTGAAACATCCTAGTTGGGTTCAGGCTATGCATGATGAACTAGAATAATTTGACAGAAACAAGGTAATGACCTTGGTCAAATGTCCTCAGGATGTTTCTATCATTGGCATAAAATGGGTATTCAAGAACAAAACTGATGAAAATGGCATAGTCATTAAAAACAAGGCCAGACTTGTTGCCAAAGGTTATAATAAACAAGAAGAAACATTTGCACCAATTGCAATAATGGAAGCCATCAGGATCTTCCTTGTATTTGCAACCTACATGAACTTCAAAGTATATCAAATGGATGTAAAAAGTTCCTTCCTCAATGGATCACTGAAAGAAGAAGTTTATGTTCAACAACCTCCTGGATTTGAAAGCAGTGAGTTTCCTGACTATGTCTGCAAGCTTGACAAAGCCCTTTATGGACTGAAACAAGCTCCTAGGGCATGGTATGAAACTCTTTCAGCCTTTCTCATCCAAAACAAATTTGTCAGAGGCAAGATAGACAACACCTTGTTTATCTATAGGACAAAAGAAGATGTCATTCTTGTTCAAGTGTATGTGGATGACATCATATTTGGCTCAACAAGTTACAAACTTTGCAAACAGTTTGAAAAACTGATGGCAAAGAAATTTGAGATGAGTATGATGGGTGAACTCACTTACTTCCTTGGACTACAGATCAAGTACACTGATAAGGGAACCTCCATCAGTCAAGAAAAGTACACTAGAAGCCTACTGAAGAAGTATGAGCTCAGTGACTATGCTTTAGTGAAAACTCCAATGGTTCCCCCAAACAACCTAGGTCCTAACCTTGTTGGTAAACCAGTAAATCAAACTCTGTTTAGAAGAATGATTGGGTCACTGATGTACCTACTTGCATTAAGGCCTGACATCCAATTCTCAGTCTGTTTATGTGCCAGATATCAGTCTGACCCAAGAGAATCACATCTCACAGCTATGAAAAGGATCCTCAGGTACCTGAAAGGTACTCCAAATCTTGGATTGTACTACCCTAAATGTTCAGGCTTTGATCTCAAAGGGTACTGATGCGTGGTTTTGCGACCTTACAACAGGTTTTACCTCTCGAGGGATCTCAAGAGGCTTGCAATCCCCACCAGGCAGTGTACCTGACCGATGTAGTATAGTGAAGTGGCAAGTACCGGGGGATTGATCGTTCTCTAGGGGAATAGTGTCGTTAGGATTGAAAAACTACTCTAATAGGTCTAAGGGTGAGGGAAGATTCTTTTTGTATTTTTATATTTTTTTATAAAAGCAAGTAAAATCTCGGGTTTGAAAGAGTGGGCGGAATTAGTTGCTAGTCAACTAACCTAAATAACTACAAATGCAAATAAAATAAAATAACTGAAAATGAAAAGGTGGTGGAACTTATATGGAGAGAAATGTGTTCACTTAAATTTCCTTACAACCTAACTATCTTTTACCGGTTGATTAGTGTGTATTAATTGCGTGGATGACGGGTGTATTCCTTAATACCAATCGTGGGGTGGCGTACGTACTTCCCCAACTCTACAAGCTCCTACTTCACTCCTATGTCGAGCCGGCTAAGAAGCTCCTAACATGGGATCACTAGAATTCGCTCATGCATTAAATACAACCATAATAACCTTAGTACGCATTGGTTCATGTTTCTTAAGACGTTCAAGCAAGTTACCGTATAGGAGGTTAGCCAGTTTTCTTAAGCCTAACATTGATAAACAATCATCCAATACAATTAATAACACACCAACAACTAATAATCAATAGTTAGGTTTCATTAGATCTAAGCAAACACAAGATAAATCTAGCCTAGCATGTTAATCAAAAGACAAGAACAAGATATAATCAAACAACACATAGACATATTGATTGATTAAGTGATTACTTATCTTCAATTAAACATGGGAGATCCAAGGGTATGAAAACCCTTAAAAATGGCAGAAATTCGTCTTAGGGTTTCTCCTCACAAAGTTGCACACTAATGACTAAAAATTGCAAAACTATATATAGAATTTAGGGGCTGACGGCGTCACGTTGTAGGAGGTGACGCCGTCACCTCGCCGCGGCTAGGGTTCCCGGATGGTCTTCCTGACGCCGTCCCTCTTTAATCCGCCAAAATCATCCCTGGCTTATCAAGGCTTGACGACCTTCTTGACGTCGTCCCCCTTTAATCTTCCAAAATTTCTCTGGCTTATCAAGGGCTGACGGCGTCACAATAGAGCTTGACGCCGTCACATGTACTTTCCAGCATATTTTTGAGACTTTGTCGTTTTCTTCACTTTTATGCTCCAAAAACGTCCAAAATGCTTCCTTTTCCAGATTTCTTCTCCAAAGTACCTAAAATGACAAAAGGAACGATTTAGGGCAATATTTGATCAAATAAATACGATTTAGGGCTTAAATGACCCCCTAAAAGCGGTACACTTTTCGCTTCATCAAATACCCTTACACTTGAGATTTTCTTGTCCTCAAGCAAATGCGCTTTTATTCTAATCAAAATACAAGTTAGGGGTCATTTAATGCTAATATAAAAGTAATTACAACAAATAGTCGTTCCACTTTAATCATAATAAGCACGGAGATTACAAACTAGCACCTCACAAGTAGTGTTTAGATACTCACATCTCTCAGGTGTCATCAAAATAAATCTCATAAATGAAAATGGATAATATCTCTCACTACCTGTCATAGCAAATAGATTTCCATAGGCTTAGGAAAGGATCAAAAACCTCCTCCGGCTTTTAAACGGGTTATAACGTTAGGTGTAGGGATACGATAAACACGGATTTGTTGGATAAGGGATATTTTACTGGTGGCGAGTTAAAGATCTTGATTAATTACATGTACAATATGGCGTTGCTAAGCCAAGACTAGACTCGACTTAAGCAAAAACAAAATAACAAAAACATAAAATAAACATAAAATGAAACGGGATGGTAGTCCGTATGTTTTTTCTACTTTTCTTTTTCTCATTTTTTTGTATTTTTCTTGATTGATTTTTTTTTTTTTTTTTTTTCATACACTCTTGCCCTACCATCCAAAATAATGCATCATAGGGGCGTTGCATTCCCCTTACACTTGAACTTTTACATAACTTTACAATTACTATTCTAATGACTCGAATTAAGATAATCGAAACACTTGGAGTACTTTTAAAATATTTAGCACATATGGGGGTAATAATGTTGTTCTTCCCCATTACTCCATTACACTAGTACTTTACCCATGAGTCCCAATCGTCCCAAAACAATATGTACAAGGATATGACTCGACTTAGCAACCACGTAATCAATTAGATAATTAACTAAGGGTTTAAACAAATGTTGTCACAATAATGCACTAAAAATGAGTGCATACAAGGTAGGCTAAGGCGATTTGGGTGTACATTTAAGTGGGGTGTAACAAATTCTTCCTTTAAGTAAAATGCTTAAAGTTAGAAACAAAAAGATAGGCTCTGAGGGGTGTACTAGGGGTATCGTGTACTAAAAATGAGTACAACGCAAAGGGTGTAGGAGAATTACTTGACCAATGTAGCCAACGTAATTATAACAAAAACACAGGTGTAAAACAATGGGTTAATCCTAATGCCTCTTATCATGTAGTAAATCTAACTACACGAATGTAGTCTCACTTGTGGCCTCGGAATGGTCCTAACGCAAGTTCTAGAATCTAAGTGCTACCGGTACACACATCATAGCATAAATGCTTTTCCTACCAATTCTAGGGGCGAACCTCACATATTTGGGGGTGGAAAATTTTTTTAGTGGTACGGTTTTGTGCTAGTCATATAACTTCCTATCCATGAGACGCTCATTAAGATCAAAGTTTCACTTCTATATGTTGTAAAAAAATTTAAATTTGGCACTAAAATTGCCCTAACAGGTATTTATCTCAGTTTTATTACACATCTACCATCAAACAAACAAAAATCAAGTGCAATTGTATTCTCTAAGGTATCGTACTTTACCCCCCCCCCCTTACACTTAAGATGAACATTGTCCCCAATGTTCAAATAACAAGATGCAAAAGTAAATAAGGTAAAAAAATGAAATCAAATACTCCCCTGATTCGTTTGGTGGATAAAGAGGTAACATGGTTAGATCTTCTTCCAAGAGAATGTAGAAGCTTCAAGACTAAAGCATCGCCATAAGCTTGATTCCACATACATCTCCTTGTTCAAAATAACCTGTTAAACCTGAGAAAACAAACACGAAAACCTGCATAACATCGGCGGGATAAATTCTATATAAGGATATAATGCTTGTGGAATGATAATTTTGCAGATTCCTGGAGTTTATAAGTTAGAGATTTAATAAAAACTTTTTATGAAAACAAAACTTTCAAAAATTTTAGAAAATTAAAACCTGACGCCGTCAGAAATGATCTGACAGAATTCTCATGTTAAGTTTCCGGAAAATTTCTGGAAAAACCGATACCTTACTTCCTGGAAATCCTGCAAAATATCATTATGACTCGATACAAGCATTTGACTCAAACTATTACTAATATGTATGTTAATTTATTATTGTTATGATTCATGTTCATTTGTTCTAACAAACCGATTTGGATTTCCCTTACACTTATCTTTTGCAAAATACCTTTATATGTAGTTAAGACGAAGTTAAAAACAAGATAAAGCGTTTTCACAATTTAGTTTTGAACATGAATCAATAATAATAAAAAATTAAACATACATACGGAAGCAAATAAAATCAAACAACCAAACAAATAAACACACAAAGCAAATAAAGCTTGGGTTGCCTCCCAAGAAGCACTTTTCTTTATTAACGAGTCTTGTAGCTAGACTCAAAGTCCTTCTACCCTATGTAAGTGAGTTTGTCATCGAGGACGTCTTTAGGGTTAAGCTTGGATTGAAGTTTCCTATTGGTCCGCTTAGTACAATATATCTTTTCAAACTTCTCTCCATCCGGGTCATACAATGTCATCTTAATATGCCATAACCCATCTCCATCTTTGGGTGGTTTGTCCCAATCCCACTTATGATCATCGTCCTCACAAGTCCACTTATTCATCCCTAGGTTAATTGGAAAAACTCCCAGGAAATCAATCATCTTCCTAAAAACTAGAGGGTCTTCAAATGGATCCAATTCGGTGTCCCTAGCCAAGAGTTGTGCTACCGCATGTGTTCGGTTCACAAAGTCCTCTTCTAGGTAAAATGGGCGTTGGGGTCCTATGAAGTCTCTATCGATCCAAGGTCCATATCTAGATGGTCTCCTATTTAATTCTAACCAATGGGGTGTTGGTTCCTCACTAGTATCATAGGCATGTTTCTTCACATCATAGACTGACCAAGTATCACCTTCTCCTACCGCTATCTTAGATTCCTTACAATCAATCATAGCACTAGCGGTCGCCAAAAATCCTCTACCTATCAACAAGGGGCATGTAGGGTCGCTAACCATATTAAGGACGTGGAAATCGGCTAAAATGGTTAGTTTTCCAATGTGTACTAACACGTCTTTGACTACTCCAATCGGGTAAGCAACACTTCCATCCGCTAAGCCTATTATTACCTCGGTTTCTTCAAGTTTTCCTAGTTCTAGAGAGGTGTAGAGACGTAACGGAAGTAGGTTAAGGCTTGATCCAAGATCGGCTAATGTGTCATAAGCCTCCGAATTACCGATCTTGCAAGGTAGAACAAATAAGCCCGGATCATCTAACTTCTTAGGTAGCTTGTTTTGAACGAAGGCGGTCCCTTTTTCGCCTAACTTGAGCTTCTTCTCATCCAACACATCAATAACCGGACTTTCAAGGTGGAGCTCCTTGAATTCTTCGTCAAGGTTTTGAGTGGGAGGTGTTTCAACTATGTTGTTGACCAATTTGGATATCATAACTTCTTGGTCATTTTGAACGACTTGGGTTTGTTTGAAACACGTGCTCATGGAATTGACCGAATAATATTGTGGACAAGAACTAGGAGACGAAACTGATGAGATGGCGTTGACGTTTAGTTTTGGGTTCTTGACTGTGTTGCTAGGGAGTGCTCCCATTTCTCGGTCATTGAGGGCTTTCAACAAAGTCTTATTGGTCATCTCGCTTTGTTTTTGTTTGAAATCGGCTTCAAACTTGGCCAAACGAGCTTCTTGAGATGCCATAAATTGGGACATCAATCCTTCAAAGTTATTGGTACTACCATTGCTGGAAGGATTGTTGTTGAAAGTACGGTTCGAGTTGGAACCGCTTGATTGGAAACGATTAGGTGGGTTGGAAGAATTGGTTTGTTGTGCGTTTTGGTTTTGTTTCCACCTAAGGTTTGGGTGATTTTTCCATGAGGGGTTGTATGAATCACCGTAGGGGTTTGGCTCGGGTTTGAAAGTGTACCACTTGTCTCCCGCTCTGTCGGTACGCGAGGATGCGTAATCCGCAAAAGCTTGTTCGGGGAGTTCCACGCAATCACGAGTGTCGTGGGGACCACTACATAATTCACATGAAGAAGTGATTTTGTTCACTTGGCTTGAAGGTTTAGGAGCCTCGTAGGATTTCATAAGAAACTTGACTTGGTCTTCAAGTTCTATGATCCTACGGTCGGAAGTGCTTGAATTGTTCGAAGGCAAAGATATTGCCTTGACCGTTTTATTCAAATCACGGGGATCACTCCAACTTTCGTTTTCATAAAGAGCAAGATCTTCCAGGAGAGCACATGATTGTTCCGCACTTAGATCACGTAGCTTACCACCGGCCGATTGGTCAATGGTTTGCCTCGTGGAGAGATTGATATGGTCATAGAAGATTTAGACTTGGAGCCAAAGTTTTATGCCATGGTGAGGGACTTTTTGGAGTAAGTCCTTGAATCGAGTCCATGCCTCGTAGAGGGTTTCGCCTTGATGTTGTTGGAACATCAAGATATCATTCCTTAGCTTGGTAGTTCTTCCTGGTGGGAAAAACTGAGCAAGGAAACGAGTGGTGAGATCATCCCAAGAGGTAATGGATCCTGCGGGTAGACGCTCTAGCCATTGACTAGCTTGGTCCCGCAGAGAGAATTGAAATAGACGCAATCGGGTCGTCTCTCGAGTGGCAACATCAAGGTCTATGGAGTCTACAATTTTGAGAAAGTCCTTGAGATGTTGATTAGGATCTTCGGAACGAAGTCCATGGAATGCGCATCCGCTTTGCACCAACCGGATGGTGTCGGATCGCAAGGGAGTGACATTGGCTCCTTGAGTGAGCTCAATGGTGTTTCGATAGCCATGGTGGCTAGGACCAGAGTAGTCTCCTAAGGTACGGGCTCTAGGAGGTGGGTGTTGTTGTGGTGGTGGGTTGTTGGGATCAAGGATATTACCACCTTCCATGATGTCGGATGGTAATGGTTACGAACAAAGAAACGAAGAAAAAAGATAGACTAAAGAAATCCTAGAAAAATAAAATAAAAATCTCACTAGAAAGGAATCTAGTGAGTAGACCTAATAAAATAAAAATTCAACCTAAACAATAACTATTCCCCGGCAGCGGCGCCAAAAACTTGATGCGTGGTTTTGCGACCTTACAACAGGTTTTACCTCTCGAGGGATCTCAAGAGGCTTGCAATCCCCACCAGGCAGCGTACCTGACCGATGTAGTATAGTGAAGTGGCAAGTACCGGGGGATTGATCATTCTCTAGGGGAATAGTGTCGTTAGGATTGAAAAACTACTCTAATAGGTCTAAGGTGAGGGAAGATTCTTTTTGTATTTTTATATTTTTTTATAAAAGCAAGTAAAATCTCGGGTTTGAAAGAGTGGGCGGAATTAGTTGCTAGTCAACTAACCCAAATAACTACAAATGCAAATAAAATAAAATAACTGAAAATGAAAAGGTGGTGGAACTTATATGGAGAGAAATGTGTTTACTTAGATTTCCTTACTCCCTAACTATCTTTTACCGGTTGATTAGTGTGTATTAATTGCGTAGATGACGGGTGTATTCCTTAATACCAATCGTGGGGTGGCGTACGTACTTCCCCAACTCTACAAGCTCCTACTTCACTCCTATGTCGAGCCGGCTAAGAAGCTCCTAACATGGGATCACTAGAATTCGCTCATGCATTAAATACAACCATAATAACCTTAGTACGCATTGGTTCATGTTTCTTAAGACGTTCAAGCAAGTTACCGTATAGGAGGTTAGCCAGTTTTCTAAAGCCTAACATCGATAAACAATCATCCAATACAATTAATAACACACCAACAACTAATAATCAATAGTTAGGTTTCATTAGATCTAAGCAAACACAAGATAAATCTAGCCTAGCATGTTAATCAAAAGACAAGAACAAGATATAATCAAACAACACATAGACATATTGATTGATTAAGTGATTACTTATCTTCAATTAAACATGGGAGATCCAAGGGTATGAAAACCCTTAAAAATGGCAGAAATTCGTCTTAGGGTTTCTCCTCACAAAGTTGCACACTAATGACTAAAAATTGCAAAACTATATATAGAATTTAGGGGCTGACGGCGTCACGTTGTAGGAGGTGACGCCGTCACCTCGCCGCGGCTAGGGTTCCCAGATGGTCTTCCTGACGTCGTCCCTCTTTAATCCTCCAAAATCATCCCTGGCTTATCAAGGCTTGACGACCTTCTTGACGCCGTCCCCCTTTAATCTTCCAAAATTTCTCTGGCTTATCAAGGGCTCACGGCGTCACAATAGAGCTTGACGCCGTCACATGTACTTTCCAGCATATTTTTGAGACTTTGTCGTTTTCTTCACTTTTATGCTCCAAAAACGTCCAAAATGCTTCCTTTTCCAGATTTCTTCTCCAAAGTACCTAAAATGACAAAAGGAACGATTTAGGGCAATATTTGATCAAATAAATAAGATTTAGGGCTTAAATGACCCCCTAAAAGCATTACACTTTTCGCTTCATCAGGTACTCAGACTCTGACTATGCACGCTGCAACATGGATAGGAAAAGTACTTCAGGTTCCTGCCAATTCCTTGGTGGTAAACTAGTTTGTTGAAGTACTAAGAAACAACAATCAGTTGCCATGTCCTCAGCTGAGGCTGAATATGTTGTAGCAGTCAGTTTTTGTGCACATGTGCTATGGATGAAAAGTCAACTCAGTGACTATGACATCCATTACAAGATGGTCCCCATCTTTTGTGACAACACAAGTGCAATTGCTATCTCAAACAATCATGTTCTTCATTAGAGAACCAAGCACATTGATATCAGATATCATTTCATGAAGGACCATGTCATGAATGGTGACATTGAATTACACTTCATCCCCACTGAGTATTAGCTAGCTGATATATTCACCAAACCATTGGATGAACCAACTTTCACAAGATTAAAAGCTGAATTGGAGATGTTGGATATTGAGAATCAGTCCACTGACTAAACCAATCCAACTTTGTGTAAATAATGATAACCATTGGTCCCTAACTCATTAAATCCCTCAGTGAATAAGTATCTCATGTCTCACTGAATAACCTTCTCTGAACACCCTCACACTGAATGAAAAGTCGTTCAAGGGCCTCAAGACTTCAACAAATGACATTCAATGCTACACTTAATGCTCTAAGTATTTAGTTAGTCAATGTCCGAGGTTGGTAACTGAACACCTATTTAATATAGGAATATATGTTCTTATACCTTCTGGCATCCACATCTTGGGCCCCCACATCATCACCACATATCCTACTTGGCATTAAATGCCTCTCCTCACAAGTAATATCTTCTGATATTGTATGTGGTGATGTCACACTGCAAAATGCACTTTTACAGAACAACGCAACTGTTCACCTTGACACTCGCGCAAAACCCGGGTAGTGGATTGGTTGCATTTAATGTTGATATCAAAACAGTTATACAAAATAGTTTTCAAATTTTTTAATGAATTTCGCAAATATGCAAAAACCACCCTGTGGAAAACTAGAAGGGGGGTTGAATAGTTTTACCGTTTAAAATTAATTCGCTTTGTTACTCTATGTTATTTCAAAGGAAACAAGCACAAACAAATATCCACACTACATATATGAAAAGTAAAGAGAGGAAAGAGCAAACCACACAACACGGATGTTTATAGTGGTTCGGCTACAAGGACTCTCTTCCTTGCCCTACTCCACTCCTCGAGCCTCTAACTCGAGAGTTATCCTTCACTAAGAAACAAACTCTCTTCTAGGTGGAGAAAACCTTCACACGTTGCTTACTTCCTTTTCCAGTACTAAGCTAAACACCAGGTTCTATTTCAAGGTAGAACCAACCTAACGTCGCCTATACAATTACCAACACTAAGCTAGATGTCAAGTTCTTTACAAGGGTTTAACCACTCCCGTTTGGTTCTTTCACAAGGGTACAACCACTCCCTACACTCTTTGTGTTTTGAGGACTAAAACACTAACCACACTCACTGAGATAAATGATACAAATAATGATGTGTGAACTACAACTATATCACACAGTAACTATGCTAAAGGTTTTACACGTCTGTGTTGAACCTTGATGCTTAATCTCCTTTGCTACAAAAGGAAAGATCAATGAAATGAATGAATGATAAATGTTAGATGATATGTAAATGAATGAGTATGAATGTTAGGCTATATGAGTGATGGTGTGTTCAAATAATCAGCTTGCTATTTATAGGCAAGCTGGTGAACAGCCGACGGATCCGGCGGATCCCACAAAAGGGATCCTACTTTGTAGTCGATTGGTTCCGCCAATATGACAGCTAAGAGATTTATCAAATCTCTCAAAATCTTCTACAATCTTTCCATATCTTTGTGTTGTCATATCAAGATCTTCCAAAGTCAACTATCTTGCTTGAAGATCTAACTAAGATATCACATAATCTATGTATGATGCATGCCATGATGTCATTGTATCATTTTAAAAATAAAGTTTCCTTTTAAGGAAATAAACTAGTAAATGTAATTCTAAGTAAACTTGTGAAATGTAAAATGTGTTTTAAAGTGACTTTAGCTAGCATTTATAATTTGCTAAAAGATATGCTTTGTAATTGTTATTAACAAAACTAAGTAAAGATCGTAAAATATAAATAGCGTTTTTAGGACGATATTTGTATTAACAATCTCCCCCTTTTTTTGGTGACAAAACATAAAGTATATTTTTGAGCAAAGGAATAAATATAGCATGAGTTCTTTAAAATATAGATTAAGTTTGTTTTATTTGAGTTTAAAAACTATTTTTATGCAAAAGTGTATGTACTGTGATGATTCACAGTTATGCAAACTTAATCCTTTCTCCCCCTTTTTGTCGAAACAAAAAGAAGAGTGGCGAAGCGGAGTGTGATTTTGAGAACTTTAAGAGCTCCCCCTTGTTTTATACTTCCCCTAAATGGAGTAACAAGGTAATGATGCATGATCTTACAAAACAAATGGTTAGAATATGAGATGCTCCCCCTTGATGTATACTCCCCATTACAAGAGTCCCAACGTATACATTTGAAGGGTATGAGATGCTACAAAAGAAATGTTAGTTGTGAATAGCTTCAATGGAGAAGCATAATGCATATGAAATGGTCATCCAAATAAGAATGTTAATCTAGTTGACTTTAAAAAGTCAAAATGTAGTGTCTGATCAAAATTTTGTACCTAAAGTACAAGTGATCAAACTATAATGTAGATTCCAAATAGCTATATAATGATGTTAGTCACCTAACTAATGATAATATGCTATATGTTGATCACTCATAAGCATAAAAACATCACATTCATTCATTGAAAATTATGTGACAAAAGTCACAAACATAATATGATGTTACATGAAAATGAAAAATACATCCTAAAAATAAAAAGTCCCACAACAACATCTAAAAGGTCCTATATGATGAAATTAAAATCTCCTATTGAAGAGGATGAGAGATGGCGTTTAGATGCTCAAGAATGTGGTTCAATATGAACCTCATTTTATTTTGGAGCTCGTGCACCAAAATGTTTGTCCTTTGAGCTATGTGAGCGGTTCTTTCACACATGTTGCAATCATGGCGAGGAAAACCGGGCGGAAGAGTAGACTCATTTGGTTGTGGTGGTGGTGGTGGTGATTGGTTGTTGGGTGGTGGTGGTTGTGCTTGTTCATTGATTGGTGGTGGTGTTTGGAGGGAGTTCATGAGGATGTTTTGGAGGTCCATGGCTTCATTGAGGCGGTGATCTACCATACCCGAGAGAGTGTAGAGACGGTTGAGCTCTTCACTAATCTCCTCTTGGGTTTGAGGCAAATTGATCCACATTGCCTCGTCTATGGCAATGAGAGTTGATATGGGTGAGAGAGGTGGTATTTGAGGTTGAGATGATGGTGCATCATGGTATAAAGGACCATGGATATCCGGGAAAATCGAATGAAAAAGCATAGGCTCTTGACCTTCAAAGGTCATGGGTGGAGGATTGGTTGATCTTGGTGGGAGATCCTCCAAGTCATCAAGGTATGTGTGAGGTGATGTAGGTGGAGTCCTAAATAGCTCCATAGGTTGCAACTTGGGTGATTTTGGGGGTGATGGGGATTTGACAGTCTGTGATGGAGCGGGTGGTGGTGTGGTTGCTATGGGTGTGATTGTTGGAGGAGGAGTTTGTATGACCACATTTGATGGTGTAGGTGTTGATAGATTGAGGAAATTCTCACTTGCAATAGGAGATGAGATATTAAGAGGAGATGATTCCTCTGATGATGAGTTTGCAAGATTTATAAAGCAACAAGGCTTAACACTAATGTGTGCGGTTCGTTTTGGAGGTTTAGAGGTTGAAGAGTTGTTTGATTTGGTCATGGTGAGCTAAGAGAACTAAGATGTACATGTTATATGTGGTGAAGAAGGTAAATGAGTGAGTTTTTCTCTAAGTTATGATCTTAATTTATAGGCAGATGGTTTATAGAAACTAGTGTTTGGATTTGATGTAAATCCAATAGAGAATGTTGGTTCCTAATGATTTGGAACAAAAATTTGTGCAAATCACATCACATAAGTCAATCCATAGAACTTATGTTGAGTAATATGATGAAGATATGCAGTAAATGCAAAGGGATAGTGGAAAATCCTGTGATGTAATGTACCCACGGATTTGAAGGATCCCTAAAAAGGGTTCCTTGTTTGTATTAGAAAGGTAACTCACTCCTTAAATTTAAAAATTCAAATTTTGGTGGGAAATGTTGTTCTTAAGTTTCTAAGAGTTTCTAAATCATTATAAGATGTATAATGATCAGTGAATCTATTCTAAAGAATACTAGAAACTAAAATCTAAGAATCGGGATGAGTCGAAAAGTTTTAAGAAGTTTACTGTTATACCTGCGGATCCAATCGACAAGGCGTGCGGATCCAAATTTTGGGATCCGCCTGATCCACAGGTTGAAGAATGGCGTAGCCAACGCTAACACATGGCGGATCCAAAATGAGGGATCCGCCAGATTCGTGGACCAAGAGTACTGATGCGCGTGATGTGTCGTTGCGGTTTAGCAGTTTTAATGCCTACTCAAGTTTTAAATTTATATTTAGCCGACTTATCAATAACACACACACTTAACGAGCAGTGTACCCGGTCAGTATGAAGATAATGGTAAGTAGAGTGTCGATCACTAAGAGTGAAACGTATTATCTCGTTATTCTAATCAGTATTTTAATATCCTAACGCAAGGGGGTTTCAGCCTGAGAGACTGGCACGATTTGTTGCAATTAAATAATAAAATAAACCAATAGGCACGAATCAGCAAGTAGCACACACGTACACAGATAGATACTTGAGACAATAAGAGGGCTGTCCTTATGATTAAGTAGATTGTCACTTGTTTTATTGATAGCTTTATATGAAGTGTATGTAGTTAACCCTTTCTCGTTGGTCCTATTCTTATCGGCGAGTAAACCCTTAATGATTACTTATGTCTAAAAGTTATTCCTAAGTGATCAATTTAGAAACAACCGTGGGAGCCACATTATGTCCCGCAGTCAAATGCCCGCAAGCCACTAATAAACACAGAGGTTATCAATGCACTAATAAGTAGTAACCAAAGACATCAACATATAAACTTTAATTGATGGGAAAGCAAGTATTAAAGGGAGTGCAATCTTTCGTTGTCACATTACACAAGCCACCAATCCTGATGAATTAAAGTTTGCTAACACAATAAAACAAAACTACTTAATGAATTAAACATATGCAGCACCTTCTTACAGCTCTTGTATCTTTGATTTGGGTGTGTCTTGTGCTGCCTCCTTGACTGAATTCGTCCTTTGTTCCTCCTGTTTGGTCTTCGGTTTTAGGGTTTTCGGAACTTGTAATTCGTCTGGTCTACGGGGTATTTATAGTTTCTGTCTGAGGGAAGATGCGGCGCATCTACTAAGTAGATGCGGCGCATGTACTTAACTTCGCGTGGGGTCCAAGATTATAATATTCAGGAATATTCGTACACCGCCAGAAGATGCGGCGTAACTCCATGATTAGATGCGGCGGATGTCCTCTTGTATCTTGGATCGTATCTGGTGATATCTTGATAGAGATGCGGCGCATGTCGAGAGTGAGATGCGGCGCATCTAGAGCAGAATTGACTTAATCTTGTCCATGTCAGTAGACTTTCACTTTATGCACGTTTTGCTCCATTATTAGTCCAAAATCGCTAAGTTTCACCAAATGCTTGTTTTTACCTGAGAATTACAAAAGTAAACGATTAAGTATCAATCCTCATACATAATATAGTAAAACAAGTCAAATTAATAGGATAAATGATAGTAATAAAATGTACTTATTTGAGTTCATCAAATATCCTCCCACTTGAACTTTACTTGTCCCCAAGTAAACCTTAGAATTTCTTTTATGAAAATGTATCCTAAAAGATGTTAGGATTTATTTTTATATTTAAGCATGTATTCGTTCATTTCATAATCACACAACTAAACACTTAACGAATTAGAAGTAAAATAAAATAAGTCGATAAAAGCAAATCTAATCGTTTAACTGTCCAGTCGCGACGAATATTCTATCATAAGCTTGGCAAGTATACACATCTCCACCACTAAAGCTAAGGAATAACAAGTCTAAAGCGGTAAAAAGGGTTTTTAGGCTTAAGGGTTAATTATTCTCTTTCACTATCGATCTCAAATTCCAGAAAAGGCGACAAAATCACAAATACATGATCGAATCCACGAACACGATACTTGCAATTGCTCAAATCCTTAACTCGAATAGGCTAAAGATAGGTCCAAACTTCACCAATAATAATATATCAAAAAGGGCGACAAAATCATAAATACATAGTCGAATCCACGACTACGATACTTAAGATTGCTCAAATCCCCAATCTCAATAAATCAAAGGTTCGGTTGGATAAAGAATAATAAAGGGCATGGATAACATTTGGGATATAAATTGGTGTAAAAATAAAAATAAACAAAACAAATAAATTAAAATCCTAAGTGTGGTTAATCACTATCCCAACCATCCCATGAATAAGACTCATATCATCGAATAACTCACGCTTTAACACTTGAAACACACGCCTTAGGTAGACACGAATTATACTCAACAAGATCTTAATCAAAGAATAAACCTTAATTGGCGTTCCATAACTGCCAATTCCCATTCAATCCATAGATATAGTACAACAAATAGTGGTGATATCGACCACTTACATAACTTTACATAAGTTGGTTAAAACTAACTTCCAACTTTTCTTTCTTTCTTTTTCTTTTCTTATTTTTTCGATTTTTTTTTTTTTTTTTTTTTTTTTTTTTTTAACATCAACATATACAAAGATGTGTAAAATTTTACCACATCACTATAACTTTCTTTCCGGATAATTTTTATACTTTTCATAACTTCAGAAATAATGGTAATAGTGAAAGTAATAAACACACGAAAAATAAACTCCAAAATATACAATATTCACTTTCACTCCAATTGCATTGTGCAATTTCCCGACCTAACCATAGATAATGAATTACGCACACGAACACAGGTAATGTAAGGAAACACACTTTGCCTATAGCAATTAACCAACCACGGATTCTAATCTACAGGGTAGGCTAAGGTGTAAGGGTGTAACGAAACATTTTAAACATAGGTGTAAGAAACGAAAGGAATGGCTCTGAGTGTTTTTCTAAGGGTATCTTACTCTAAAAATGAGAGTAACAAAAGGGTTATACGGGGGTTAACTAACCAGTGTAGTTAGCTAATAACACATAACATATAAAGGCTATTTGGGTGTAATCCTAGAATTTTACCAAGTTAGACAAGTCATTCCAATTATATAAATAATACTCATTATGGTGGTCTCGAATAGTATACAAGCCAAGTTCTAAAGTTTACAAGTCACCGGCACACTCATAGATTTGTGAATTTTGGAAAATCACAATTTTTGAAAATAACGTCATGTGTGCAGTTATGCAACTTAGATCTTAAACAAAAACATGCTAAAAAATTTTTAAGTTTGATATATTAAGTACATTTTAAGCATAATTTTTGAAAAAGTTTAGGACAAGTAATTGTTAAGTGTTCTAATTCTCCAATCCCCCCACTTAAGTTAAACAACGTCCTCGTTGTTTGTATAAAAGGTTAAAAACTGGAAAATAAAAGAATTAGAACAGGAAAACTCCCCTGAGATTTGCTCGGTATGATCCTCCATTAGTATAAGAGCAAAAATCAACTTCTTGTGGATTAGAACGTTAAAGCTTCATACTTGATGTATCCACAGGAAATCCAGGAAACTATAATACCACCAACACTTTAAAACACACCTAAGATAAGAAAGGTTCAACTTGCATAACACATTAGTAGTTAGGAAAAAATAAAACTTAAAATTAAAACTGAAAATCATCAGGTCAGTCGATGCGCCGTATCTTATTGAAGAAGATACGCCGTATCGAGCCTGGAATTAATACGGATCAGAATAAAGATGCGCCGCATCCTTAACCAGGGATGCGCCGCATTAAAATAAACTGATAAATAGTTTTAAAGTCGAAAATAAAAATGCAGAAAAATAAAATAAGATATGACCATTGCAGGAGATGCGTCGCATCTCAGAATTGAGATGCGCCGTATCCTCATGCGGCCTGGACTGACTCGACACAGAAAACAGAATAATAAAAGATAAATCCGGGTTGTCTCCCGGTAAGCACTTGTCTTTATTCCAGAGTCTTCAAGTTAGACTCACGTTCAGCTCTTTAGTATCGATCATTGAAGGAGTCGGAAACATCACGCTCCTTCATCGCCAATTCAGTAATATTGAACACTCCTTGCTTGTCCTTAATTTCCACGCCGTTCCTCATTAATATCTGTATAAACAAAGTCCTGTCCCTTTCGGGCAGAGATGACAAAATGATAGACGGGAAATTCTTATTATCATATAAGCACAAATAAGCAAGGTAGGGTGGTAGTTCAATAAACACATCATTGTTCAAATTCGTTTTCTCAACTACTCTCCTACGTTTATTAATTACTACACAATCATACCACTCATCATCAGAATCATTAACAACATTGCGTCTAAGTTCGGTGGGTACATTAAGGTCAATGAATTCCTCAAAGTTCTCATGATTAGGATTAGTTGAGTTGTTTTGAATCAATGTTTCTCCCATAAGTCTAGCTTCAAGATCGAGGTCCATACGCTCTCTTAATCCTAGCACATAAACACCTCTAATTATGCTTTTAACCGGATCTTGGCACTTATAGACTAGTTTATTATTCCCTATCCTTAATGAAATTTTTCTCTTAAACACATCAATCTTAGCATGGGCAGTAGACAAGAAAGGTCTTCCGAGGATTAAAGGAATCTTAACATCCTCGGGCATGTCTAGTATAACAAAGTCTACGGGAAAAATAAACTGCTCAATCTTAACTAGCACATTATTAGCAATCCCTTCAGGTCGTTTTAATCGTTTTATCAGCCAATTCAATAAGTAATTTAGTTGGTGCTAATTTTCCTAGTCCTAGGGTAGCGAATGTCTTAAGAGGCATAACACTAACACTAGCTCCTAAGTCAGCTAACACATTATTGAAAGATATACTATTAATAGAACAAGGTAGAGTAAAACTTCCTGGGTCTCTTTCTTTATGAGGCAAGGCATTTGAGTCAGTTGCAGGGCTCTCTTCTTTCATTGTTGCCTTGATCTCCTCTTCAATCTTTGTCTTCTCTTTTAGTAGTCTCCTTAAGCTGATTGAAGAGTTAAAGAAAAATTCGGGTTTTGCACCATCATCACCATTCATCGATCTTCTAGGTATATTAGGAGTGACTTCTTCAGTGGTGCTTATGGCCTTGACATGATCTCTTGGGTTTGTTTCAGTTGAGCTCGGTAAACTTCCATATCCCCTTTCTTGAAGAACCTTGCTCATTTGACCAATTTGTTGTTCCAATGCTTTGATCGAAGCTCCTTGATTTCTTGTAGTAGTGTCCGTTGAAGCTCGAATTTCTTTGATCATAGCAGTATTCTCTTCATGTCTTTGAGCAGCATCGGCCATAATTTGCTTTAAAGTATCGTCTAAAGTCTGCCTCCTCTCTTGATAAGCGGGATTGAAGTTGTTCTTTTGATAGAATCCCGGACTAGCTTCCCTAAATCTTGCTGAAGGTCGGAATGGTTGTCCAAATTGGGTGTAATATGCTTCTTCAAATGTCTCACTTTCATTCTTGTTCGGGCAATCTTTAGTGTAGTGAGGTCCTTCGCACTTTTCACATCCAACTTGGGCAGCATACGCTCTTTCATCTCGCTTCTTCATCTCTCTACTAATTTTATCCAATTGAGCTTGAATAGCAGCAATCCCGTCAAAATTAGTGCTGCTCTTAGATCTAGTAGAGGTCCCATCGTGCCATTTCTGAGAATGATCAGCAGCTTCTTGGATCGCTTTCCTAGCATTGGTTGCACTCATTTGAGGTACAGCTCCCTTAGCATCCAAAATCTGTCTAGTTGGCACGTCCAGTCCCTGATAAAACAATATTATCTCCTGCATAGGGGTTAGATAATGTTGAGGACATTTTATCAATAAATCTTTAAATCGTTCCCAAGCTTGATAAAGGGTTTCATCAGGCTCTTGCTTGAAACTATTGATAGCCTCCATCTTTTTAGCAGTCTTAGCAGGTGGACAATATCTCTTCAGGAATTTGCTCTTCAAACCTTCCCATGTAGTGATTGAACTAGCAGGTTCATTCCTTAGCCACTTATTAGCAGCTCCTTTTAGTGAGATTGGAAAGATTCTTAGCATGAGTTGATCGGTATTGACACTTTCTGAGGTAAACAAATCTGCAATCTCCAAGACCTTCTCAACATGCTCATTAGCATCCTCTTGTTCCGTCCCACTGAAAGCATTCTCTCTGAGCTCTTTGAGAAATTGACCCTTCAACTCAAATTTTTACTTGTCATCAAACTTAGGTCTAGCAACTCCTGAAGTGTAATCAGCACGGGTATTGTTCATGTATTCCTCCATAGTAGTGTTTTCGCCCATTGTTTCTGTTTCAACTTCCTCTTTTTCTTCAGAAAAGTAATCAAGCTCGAGTGAACTTGAAAGATCAAAGCTTCTTGTGTTGAAAAGCCTTTTAAGCGAATGTAGGGCTCGTTCAGGATCTTCGAAAGGTTGAATCAAGTTCTTCGTAGAACTCCTGGTCATGCACTTCCTGAAATCAACACAAAAAATATCAGTAGGGTATGCTCGAGAAAGTAGTATAGAAAATTAACAACGAAAACGGAATACGAAAAATTTAAAGTTACTGATATCTGCAGACGATGCGCCGTATCCAAAAAGTTGGATACGCCGTATCTTATAATCGTTAAAATTTAAATCAGACTTTATTCAGAAAATAGATACGCCGCTTTAGAATTTAAGAATGCGCCGTATCGAATTAATTAATCAAAAATCAACTTATCTAATTAAAATTAAATGCGTCGTATTAACGAAAGTTAATGCGCCGTATTTTCGTTACGTTTAAGAATTAAAGATTTTTGATTCAGAAAGATGCGCCGTATCGACATAGATCGATACGCCGTATCTGTTTAATAATTCGCAAACTGTTTTTAATTAAAATAATAGCTACGCCGTATCTGCTAAAGCAGATGCGTCGTATGGCGTTAACGTTTGAAAATTTTTTTATTATCGAAAACAGATACGCCGTATCTGCAAAAGCAGATGCGTCGTATTACTTTATCGCTTAGAAAAATTTTCTTATTAAAAACAGATACGCCGTATCTTGGGTAAAAGATGCGTCGTATCGAATTAATTAAACGCGTTGTATTAAAAAAAATTAAACGCAATACGCCGTATCTGAGAGATCAGATGCGCCGTATCGTTTGATTTAGCACAGTACAACGATAGCAGAACAGAAAAATACGAAAAATAAAAACAAAAATTAAACACACAAACGAAAATAAACACACAAAAATAAAAAGAAAACAATTAACACACAATACAACAAATATGCAAAATAGTACAACGATGCAATTAATCTAATAAAAAAGAAAAACCTAATTAAAATACTAATCAAATTAACAGATAATAACAATTCACTCCCCGGCAGCGGCGCCAAAAACTTGATGCGCGTGATGTGTCGTTGCGGTTTAGCAGTTTTAATGCCTACTCAAGTTTTAAATTTATATTTAGCCGACTTATCAATAACACACACACTTAACGAGCAGTGTACCCGGTCAGTATGAAGATAATGGTAAGTAGAGTGTCGATCACTAAGAGTGGAACGTATTATCTCGTTATTCTAATCAGTATTTTAATATCCTAACGCAAGGGGGTTTCAGCCTGAGAGACTGGCACGATTTGTTGCAATTAAATAATAAAATAAACCAATAGGCACGAATCAGCAAGTAGCACACACGTACACAGATAGATACTTGAGACAATAAGAGGGCTGTCCTTATGATTAAGTAGATTGTCACTTGTTTTATTGATAGCTTTATATGAAGTGTATGTAGTTAACCCTTTCTCGTTGGTCCTATTCTTATCGGCGAGTAAACCCTTAATGATTACTTATGTCTAAAAGTTATTCCTAAGTGATCAATTTAGAAACAACCGTGGGAGCCACATTATGTCCCGCAGTCAAATGCCCGCAAGCCACTAATAAACACAGAGGTTATCAATGCACTAATAAGTAGTAACCAAAGACATCAACATATAAACTTTAATTGATGGGAAAGCAAGTATTAAAGGGAGTGCAATCTTTCGTTGTCACATTACACAAGCCACCAATCCTGATGAATTAAAGTTTGCTAACACAATAAAACAAAACTACTTAATGAATTAAACACATGCAGCACCTTCTTACAGCTCTTGTATCTTTGATTTGGGTGTGTCTTGTGCTGCCTCCTTGACTGAATTCGTCCTTTGTTCCTCCTGTTTGGTCTTTGGTTTTAGGGTTTTCGGAACTTGTAATTCGTCTGGTCTACGGGGTATTTATAGTTTCTGTCTGAGGGAAGATGCGGCGCATCTACTAAGTAGATGCGGCGCATGTACTTAACTTCGCGTGGGGTCCAAGATTATAATATTCAGGAATATTCGTACACCGCCAGAAGATGCGGCGTAACTCCATGATTAGATGCGGCGCATGTCCTCTTGTATCTTGGATCGTATCTGGTGATATCTTGATAGAGATGCGGCGCATGTCGAGAGTGAGATGCGGCGCATCTAGAGTAGAATTGACTTAATCTTGTCCATGTCAGTAGACTTTCACTTTATGCACGTTTTGCTCCATTATTAGTCCAAAATCGCTAAGTTTCACCAAATGCTTGTTTTTACCTGAGAATTACAAAAGTAAACGATTAAGTATCAATCCTCATACATAATATAGTAAAACAAGTCAAATTAATAGGATAAATGATAGTAATAAAATGTACTTATTTGAGTTCATCAAGTACTAAAACTAAATAGAGAGATGTGCATATTTTTCGTTTTTCTACGAAAACCCGAAAATTCTCCTGGAGCATATCTATTATCTAATATGTAATGCAAAACAATCAAATATAATGATACTAACACATGTTTAATCATAGATTAATCCGTTCATGGGAACTTACCTTAAAAGGAGTTAAGCCAAACATTTATCAGAATAGACACTCGTTCCATGACTTGGAACTCCTATGACTTCTCCAAATTGATTTAATGGGATATTGAATTAATGTCCATTGACGCTGAAGTGAATGTTCATGTAACCTTGATCGTTTGACTCTAGATTGACACTAGCATAGAATTCTAAAATGAATCGAGGAATTAATGGTTCATCGATATCTAGGAGGGAGTCAAAGTGAATAGCCGCTATTTATTCGCTAAGATTGGTTCCTTCATAGAATGAGGGGTCTACAAACCTACCCTCATGTACGTAGTGTTTTTCTAGAGCTTTGAAGATTTCAACTTGTTGATCAGTAAGTCCTTTGGTTTTATGGTGTTTAGGTAGGTAATTGACGGTGTGTTTGTGATCATAGTTGGTTGCGGGAGGCATGATTTTCCTAAACACAAACAATTATATAGTTTTAGTCGAAATTATCAAAAATACGTGTATAGGTCTAGTGTGTGCCTACATGGGGACTATGTGGAGGTACGGTTATCTCGACTCATTTAGATGCATGAAAATTTTGTTTATGCAAGTTTTATGATAAAACTAGAGATAACCCAAACGCTCCTACTTCAATGTAGCTACATTTGAATGTACCCGAAAATACATATTAGTTATGTATTCCCTTTAGCATTCAAGAGACATTATGCAAGTGATGTTTAAAAACTAACGTTTTAATATTTGTATGAACAATGTTCAAAAACCATTTTTCCTAGTCGTGAGAAGATTTTAACAAAAATTTCTCATGGGGTTTTTGATGAATAATGATAATGTACTACAAGATGCAATTCCTAACTAAGAAAAGCATGATTTGAAGTAAAATTCAGTAACTATGTTTCATGATTTTACAAGAATTATGCATATTCCCCAAGTTTTGAGTTTGTGCATGAAATAGAAATCTTAGACACAGATCAGGAGTATAAACATGATAAGGATACTTACAGTGATGTTTGGAGCACAAATTTGTGGAAGAAAATAGCCTAAATTATGATTGTGGTGAAGTATGAAACGAATTCAGTAGGTGATAAGTTTTAGGAGAGTGATGAATAGTACTTGGTGTTGTTTATTATATAATAAAACAACCTGTGCATGTAACGGATCCGGCGGATCCAAAACAAAGGATCCGCCTTTGTTATCGTTTGGATCCGCGGGATCAGAACACAATTTTTGGTTTAGTGTCGAGTTTGGTTAAACTAAGGTTTACGCTACTGTTTTATCTAATCACTATGTTCCATTAATCCTAATCCAAGTCTAAGGTAGTTGAAAGGTTCTCTTTTGAGAGGTTTTGTGAGGATGTCGGCAATGTTGTCCTCTGAGGAAACTTTCTCAATTGAGATGTTTCCCTTCTGAACATTGTCGCGTAGGAAATGATGACGAATTTCAATGTGTTTGGTTCTAGCGTGTTGGACCGTATTTTTGTTGTGGTCGATTGCTCCTTTGTTGTCACAAAGAATGGGGATGTCGTTGAGCTCAATTCCATAGTCTACGAGAGCTTGTTTCATCCACAGTGCTTGTTGACATGCCTTTCCTGAAGACACATACTGTGCTTCGGTTGTTGAAATTGCAAGAGCAGTTTGTTTCTTAGCGAACCATGAGGTGAGACAATGTCCTACAAAAGTACAAATACCGCTAGTACTTTTCCTATCAACATAGTCACCAGCATGATTTGAATCGGCATATACTATGGTTTCTATACCCATTCCTTTGGGATACCATAATCCTAAATGTGTAGTACATTTAATGTATCTAAATATCCGTTTAACAGCTTCAAGATGAGATATTTTGGGATCTTCTTGAAAACGTGCAAATAGACAAACACTATACATAATGTCCGGCCTACTAGCCGTAAGATAGGGTAAACTACCAATCATTCCCCTATATTAGTGCTATCTACGGATTCATTTTCTTCATCCTTTGTGAGTTTGGTTTCAGAGGACATGGGTATTTTCATTGGTTTTGAGTCTTCAAGACCAAACTTCTTAAGCATATCTTTGATATACTTTGATTGGTTGAAGAATATCCCATCTTCTAATTTTTTTATTTGGAGACCTAATAAAAAGTTTAGTTCCCCCATCATACTCATTTCAAACTCGTCATGCATGATTTTTGAGAAATCGTCGCATTACTCTTGACAAGTTGAACCGAATATAATGTCATCCACATATATCTGGACGATGATGATATGTGATCCCTTTTTCTTGGTAAAGAGAGTGTTGTCTACTAGGCCCATGGTGTACTTATGGTCAACTAAGAAGGTCTTAAGTCGATCAGACCAAGCTTTTGGTGCTTGCTTAAGTCCGTATAAAGCTTTCTTTAGTTTGTAAACATGATTTGGTTTTTCAAAATCTGCAAAGCCGGGAGATTGTGCAACATATACTTCTTCAGTTATAAATCCGTTTAAAAATGCACTTTTGACATCCATTTGAAATAATTTAAAATCATGTGCACATGCATATGCAAGTAGTATTCTAATAGACTCAATTCTAGCTACGGTGCAAAAGTCTCATCATAATCTATACCCTCTTGTTGATTATAGCCTTGGGCTACTAACCTAGCTTTGTTTCTAGACACAATGCCATTTTCATCCATTTTATTTCTAAAAACCCATTTTGTACCTATTATGGTTTGATTTTTAGGTTGTGGAACTAATGTCCAAACGTCATTCCTAACAAATTGATTTAATTCTTCTTGCATCGCAATGACCCAAGATTCATCTTTTATTGCTTCATTAACATTTTTAGGTTCTATGGTTGAAACAAAACAAAAGAAATTACTTTCATTTTGAGCTTTAGACCTTAATGTTCTTTCGTTGAGTTTTCCTATGACGTTTTCTAATGGATGACTTTTAGCTTCTTTGATGTTGACTAAATCTCCTTTACTGGTTCATCTTCTTTATCATTTTCAACATTTTCCTGATTATCAACCATTTGGTTTTCAACTAAGTCATCATCTACCAAAGGTGATGTCTTAGAGGGAGGTGGACTTTCATCGAATGTTACATTCAATGATTCCTCGACTATTGAGGTTTCCTTGTTTAAAACTATGTATGCTTTACTAGTTTGTGAATATCCTAGAAATACACCTTCATACGACATTGGGTCGAATTTGGTGAGATAGTCCTTTGTGTTTAAAATGAAGCACTTGCTTCCAAACACTCTAAAATACCCTAAAGTAGGCTTTTTGCCTCTATATAACTCATATGGAGTTTTTCTCAAGAATGGTCTAATTAGAACTCGATTTAGAATATATGTAGATGTATCTACAGCGTGACACCAAAACTTTTGAGGTATGTTTTGTTCATTTAACATAGTTCTACTCATTTCTTGAATTGTCCTATTTTTCCGTTCTACTACACCATTAGATTGTGGAGTTCGAGGAGCCGAGAAATTATGTGTTATTCCATTATTATCACAAAATTTTCCGAATTGGATTTCGTTGTCAAATTCTCGACCATGGTCGGTTCTAATAGATACTATGTTACTTCCTATTTGATTTTGAATTTTCTTGCTTAGAATTTCAAATTTATCAAAGGCCTCATTTTTTGTTTTCAAAAATTTAGTCCATGTATATCTAGAGTAATCATATACTATAACTAATGTGTAAAAATTTCCTCCATAACTTTGTATAGCCGACGGGCCAAACAAATCCATATGCAACAATTCTAGACACCTAGATGTAGATACCATGTTTTTAGCCTTATGGCTATTATGCACTTCTTTCCCAATTTTGCAAGCATCACAAAAGTGTTGGTCATATTTCAACTTGGGTAGGTTCCGAACGAGTTCCTTAGATGATAAGGATTGAATTAGCCTCATATTGGCATGACCTAAACGTCGATGCCATAGAGTTGAGTTTTCGTCCAAATAGGTAAGACAAAGCTTGTCTTTAGGTGTTTTATCTAATTTCATAACATAAACGTTATTTTTCAAAACACATTTTCCTACTGTTATGCCGTCTTTAAGTATTTTACTTCCGTTTTCACTGAAAAGGACGTTATACTTTTTACGGCACAATTGACTTATACTAAGCAAGTTAAAACCTAAATTATCAACATGAGCAACATCATCAATAGAGAGAGAGTCATGAGAGATCGTACCTTTTCCAATGATTTTACTTTTAAGTTTGCTACCGAATGTGACATTACCTCCGTCGTACACTTGGTAAGTTGAGAAAAGGCTTTTGTTTCCCGTCATATGTCTTGAACACCCATTATCTTTGATCAACTCATCAGGTTCTAGTCCAACTTTTAAGCATACCTAAGTTCAAGAAAGACTCAAGCGTTTGGTCCCCAATATCTCATGGGTCCGTTTGGGTTAAACATAACATTATCATGGTTCATGTAAGTAAATGGAGGATAGTTGTTCCATGGCATGTAATTGGGACCTTGGAAGTTTCTAGGCATATTTTGGTTCCAATTATTTTGATAATGATGTTGTGAGTTAACATAACTCTTAGGAAAGGGGTGTTTGGGAAACCTAGTTTGAGATCTCTGTTGAGTTGTTTTAACTCTATACTCATTCCTAGCTTGACCTCTTCCTACAGAAACAGCTGGTTTTAGCTTGTTGTTAGTTATACTAGTACTAGGTTTTCTAGTGACCTTAACGAATTCAGTACGGTTCATTTTAAGATCCTTCTGTTCAACTTTTGTACCCGCGGATCCCTTGGGTACAACTGGCGCATCCAAAACTTTGGATCCGTCAGATCCGTGGGCTTCTGACTTGGTTGAAACAGTTTCTTTTTCATTCACAGTTTATTTCTTAAAGTCACCTAAGGTTCCTAGTTTCATAAAACCTAGTCCGGTTTTATCATGAGGAAGTTTTTGCATCTTCATTATTTCATCTGCACAACTTATGTTTTTATCAAAAAATTTAAAATTAGAGTTTTGCTTAATGAGATCTTCCTGTGTGGTTTTTAGTGCATCTAATTCTAATTTTAGTTCTTGACAAGAGACACATGTATCTTTACTATTTTTTTCCTTTTTTCCATTCGTATCTCTTTTTCTTTAAGCCAATACACTTCATTTTCTAAAAGTGTTGTTTTAGTTTTCAATAATTTGTTTTTGTTGATGATTTTTAATGTTATATCACATAGTTTGTTATATTCTACTTTTAAGGTTTCATCATCTATAGAGGAGTATGAGTCAGAATGTACCTGTTCTGTGTCATGAGCCATAAGGGCAACTTCGTTGTTCTTATGCTCATCATCATCTCCTTCACTATCACTCCATGCTCCACTAACAAATGCTTTTTGAGACTTGTTCTTTGGAGGCTTTGGACAATCACCTATAAAGTGACCAGAATCTCCACACCTATAGCACTTCCTCTCTAACTTGCCTTTTCTATCATCACAGTCTTTTCGGAGGGATTTCTTTTCTTCATGAGGTGGTCTTACGAACTTTCCTTGTCTCCTGAAGAATTTCTTGAAATCTCTTACGGCCATGGCATATTCTTCGTCTTCGCTACTAGAACAAGACTCTTCATCATCACTTGACTCAGATCTAGCTTTCAAAGCAATGGACTTCATTTTCTCCTTCTTGCCTTTAACTATTTCTGAATCTTTTTCCATCACCATTTCGTGAACTTTGAGATTTCCTATGAGCTCATCTAGTGTCATGCTTGAAAGATCCTTGGATTCTTCAATAGCTGTCACTTTTGCTCTCCACTTTGGGTGGAGTGCTCTTAGAAATTTCCTGACAAAATTCTTACTAGAAAAATATTCGTCAAGTGCTTTAAGTGATGTAATAATAGTATTAAACCTAGCAAACGCACTATCAATGGTCTCATCTTCAGAGATAACAAATTGTTCATATTGTTGAACAAGAAGATCAATTATGTTATCTTTGACTTGTGAGTTTCCTTGATGAGTGATAATTAGAGATTGCCAAATATCTTTAGCCGTTTTACACATAAAAACTCTTTCATATTCTTTCTTAGGTAAAGCATTGAAAAGCATCATTTTGGCTTCATTATTTTTGGCAATCAACTTCTTTTGCTCATCACTGTGACGAGTAAGAGAAGTTCCTACATCCCGACCACCCGAAATATCATTACTTATGGCCTTGTAATCACCCTCAACAATTATATACCATAGATCTATATCCTTTGACTTCACATAAGTCTCAAAGCGATTTTTCCAATAAATAAAACAATTAGGTTCGAATAGAGGTGGTCTTTGCATAGATTGCCCTTCTTTAAAGTTTTCAAAATCCATGGATCGTTTTAAGTTTTAAAATACAATATATTTTAAAAATCTTAAGTAACGTAGCTCTGATACCAATTGTGGAAAACTAGAAGGGGGGTTGAATAGTTTTACCGTTTAAAGTTAATTCGCTTTGTTACTCTATGTTATTTCAAAGGAAACAAGCACAAACAAATATTCACACTATATATATGAAAAGTAAAGAGAGGAAAGAGCAAACCACACAACACGGATGTTTATAGTGGTTCGGCTACAAGGACTCTCTTCCTTGCCCTACTCCACTCCTCGAGCCTCTAACTCGAGAGTTATCCTTCACTAAAAAACAAACTCTCTTCTAGGTGGAGAAAACCTTTACACGTTGCTTACTTCCTTTTCCGGTACTAAGCTAAACACCGGGTTCTATTTCAAGGTAGAACCAACCTAACGTCGCCTATACAATTACCGACACTAAGCTAGATGTCGAGTTCTTTACAAGGGTTCAACCACTCCCGTTTGGTTCTTTCACAAGGGTACAACTACTCCCTACACTCTTTGTGTTTTGAGGACTAAAATGTAACGCCCTGTGACCAAAAACGACCAAAAACGTGAAAATTTCGCAGAAACACACCCAGAAACTGACATGCTGTTACTCTTTTACAAGCTGACAAAATTCTATACATATTTATACCTTGAGACTAATTTTAAATGAAACTAGACTCAATTACCTTCAAAACGATAGGTCATACGACCCATTTCGACTTACGGATTAAAAGATATGATTTTTCTAAAACTGCCCTGATAAACGTGACGCCGTCAGAAAAATGGTGACGCCATCAGACCTTGACGGGCCAGAAAGTTTTTGGACAATTAAAAGGGGACGCCGTCAAGAAGGCCATCATGAACAAAACTGTTAAGCCTTGATAGGCCAGAGAATTTTTGGTGTTTAAAGGGTGACGGCGTCAAGGTGGTCATCAAGAACAAAACTGCAGTTTTTGACAGCAAAACACCCAATATTTTGACACCAATTCACCTATAACACTTAACCACAACATGACCATTTAAACACATACATAAATTGACATTCCTAATATCTTACAAAGTTGTTACTACAAGATTTTGACCCGTAGCCTTCCAAAATGAGTGAGAACCCGTTTATACCAAACACCCCCTTAAATACCATTTCAACTACACACTTTTTACCCATAACCCTTATTCACTACATAACTCTTTAAACTCATTCATGACTTGACATTTCTAATATATTGCAAAGTTGTCAGTACAAAGTCTTGACCCGTAGCTTCCCAAAATGGGTAAAATTGGCTAAATGCCAAACACCCTCCAAATTACCCCCATAACCACATGACATAAAGACTTCTTGACTTACACACATAATGACCCATAATTTAGACATCAAAACAAGACCGTGAACTTAACAAAATGACCATATAAGAGAAGTGTTCCCACGACACCAAAAGAACACTTGGGGCTACCAACTTCAATACGCTTGGTCCAAAAGAGATCCGATCTTCTAAGCTAGCTTCTATTTACCTTCCTACTTACTTCCAAGCTACAACTACGCCAAATCCTTACCTTTGCTTCCTCCGCTAGAACCTACAAAACCATTAACATCTAAAACGTAAGCGAAAACGCTTAGTAAGTATACAAGATATAATCCACAACACATTTACATGAGTTTGGTGATTTCCACCAATCATAACATTAACAAGGAGCATCAAATGAGATTATTACTCACCTTGACCGGGCAAATAATTATTTAGCATTCACACAACTAGCATTGGATCCAAGCTATCATACATTCACAAGCTCCATAATAATCACATTAACACAAGCATAGCATTAACAACATAACATTAACAAGGATTATACTCATATACTTACCTCTAATCCTACTAGCTTCCTATTTGGCTTGACTTGGCTTCTACAAATGCTCCCTAGTACAACATTAACTATAATTAGAAATTAACTAAGTAAGGATATCATCAATTTACTACCTCTAACCATAATACTCAAATCCACTCATGAACCCTAATTTCTATAATTTGGGGAAAGATACTTACAAGATGAAGGGATTACAATTAAAGCTTCTCTAAGGCTTCTTGATCAATTCTTGATGATGGATTCAAGCTCAATTGCCAATTTTGATCTTCCCTCCTATTTCTCCTCCAAAGGTCGACACATATGATGAATACACTCTAATTTTCCAGACTTTTCTAAAGAGTAGATATTTATTGGGAGTTAGTTGCAACTTTGGTCTTTTGGCATTTATGATCCTTCTAGTTCTATTCTTCTTATTTTGGCCACCCATTAGTTATTACTTAACTTACAATACATAATCTATATTTACCTAGCAATATATTTACATAAATGGTACCTTATCGGGGTACGGGTGTAACAATTCTCCCCTCCTTAAAATGAGAGTTCGTCCTCGAACTCTGCTCGTGAAATAAATGGGGATACTTCGTCCTCATCTTTACTTCCGGCTCCCATAATGTCTCCAATACACTTCTACTAGAGGAATTTCTTTGTTTCTAAGTTGTCTTACTTCTTTCCTAATATTGCTTAAGGTAACCACACTTGTTTCGCCTGCCAATTACTTTCTTAAGTATGACACGTGAAAGGTATTGCGAATACCTCTCATTTCTCCGAGAAATTCCCAACACCTATGCTACTTCACCTACTCGCCCCAAGATTTTGGAATGGTCCTATAAACCGAGGACTAAGTTTCCCTTTGTTTTTGAATCTAAAGACGCCTTTCCACGGAGAAACTTTTATCATAACCAAATCTCCCACCTCAAATTCGATTGGTCTTCTTCGGCTATCAGCTTAACTTTTTCGTCTATCTTGTGCCGCCTAAGTTTTACTAGAATCCTCTCAATGTTTTTCCGTGGTCGCTAATACTACGTCCGTGCTTGCCAGTTCCCTTCTTCCGACTTCTTCCCAAACACGGGTGTTCTACACCTCCTACCATAAGCATTTCCTAGAGTGACATATTTATACTCGCGTGATAGCTATTTTACTAGAGGCAATGATCGTCCCAAAATTCACTTACAACCGGACATCGTCAATGTTTTTCTTTCCAAGTCTCATATCTATTACGTGAGCCACAAGGTATAACAACCGTGTGATAATATCTCCTAGCCTCTATCGTGAAACATAACCCCAATTCACCCTTCCTTTTATCACAATAACAAATCATCCCACTACTGCTAATATTTACAACCCAAATGATCTTATGGCTACAAGGATGGCCACATTATATTTGTCAAACCAATACATTTCAATGATAATATCAGCTATCCTAGTATTATAGGAATAAGTCAACCCTAAAGGCACTATCATCAATCTCTATCCCTACGCTTCGATATACATTGGATACAATAACGATTTTACTATCGGCTATTTTGACTTCTAGAGGTATCGGAAGTTTAGCTAGTGGGGGGGGGGGGGGGGTTAGATGCTTGGTATAGTTATAGGCTACAAAGAACGCACTAGCACTCGAATCATACAAAACCTGGGCGGGTGCGGAATTTACAAGATGAATACCTGAAGTAGTATCGGACTCCAACCTAGCTTCTTCAACACTCATTTGATAAACTCTAGCCATTGGTTTCGGAATTTCCACTTTCTCATTCTTGACAGTTCTCAAAGGCTTTGCTTCAATCGCCTTCGATTTCGGGCAATCCCTCAACCTATGCCCTATCTCGTTACACCCATAGCATACTATCATCGGCTTGGTACAATCTTTACTTTTATGGTCAAGAGCTCCACACTTGTAGCAACCCGGCGTATTACGCCTACACTCTCCAACATGAAACTTATTACATTCCGGACAAGCCACCCTAGTCTTGGTTTCCACATCTTCCTTGCCATGATCAAACTTGGCTTTCTTTCCATCACGATCTCCAAACTCTTGCTTCCTTTTTATTTCCTTAGCTTCCCTCTCCTTCCTCCTCAATAAGTCCGCTTCCCTCACACGTGTTCTACTTAAGAGGTCCTCCAAAGTAGTACATTTAAATGGAGAGATCACATCACGAATATCATCCTTAAGCATTCTTTGGAACTTGTCAACCTTAAGCTTGTCACCCATGTATGATCTAAATGATTTCAACTTCACATATGTTCCATATTTTTATCACTACGGTGGCCAGGCGTAGTCATAAAAATATCCAACATATGGGTCCTTAAAATCACCCAAACGATACACTAGCTCTAAACGCATCTACACAAGGTCTAAGTCTAGGAAATCCTAATGTGAAATTCTAAATCTCATAGACCGAAGCTCTGATACCAAGTTGTAACGCCCCGTGACCAAAAACGACCAAAAACGTGAGAATTTCGCAAAAACACACCCAGAAACTGACATGCTGTTACTCTTTTACAAGCTGACAAAATTCTATACACATTTAGACCTTGAGACTAATTTTAAATGAAACTAGACTCAATTACCTTCAAAACGATAGGTCATACGACCCATTTCGACTTACGGATTAAAAGATATGATTTTTCTAAAACTGCCCTGATAAACGTGACGCCGTCAGAAAAATGGTGACGCCGTCAGACCTTGACGGGCCAGAAAGTTTTTGGACAATTAAAAGGGGACGCCGTCAAGAAGGCCATCATGAACAAAACTGTTAAGCCTTGATAGGCCAGAGAATTTTTGGTGTTTAAAGGGTGACGGCGTCAAGGTGGTCATCAAGAACAAAACTGCAGTTTTTGACAGCAAAACACCCAATATTTTGACACCAATTCACCTATAACACTTAACCACAACATGACCATTTAAACACATACATAAATTGACATTCCTAATATCTTACAAAGTTGTTACTACAAGATTTTGACCCGTAGCCTTCCAAAATGGGTGAGAACCCGTTTATACCAAACACCCCCTTAAATACCATTTCAACTACACACTTTTTACCCATAACCCTTATTCACTACATAACTCTTTAAACTCATTCATGACTTGACATTTCTAATATATTGCAAAGTTGTTAGTACAAAGTCTTGACCCGTAGCTTCCCAAAATGGGTAAAATTGGCTAAATGCCAAACACCCTCCAAATTACCCCCATAACCACATGACATAAAGACTTCTTGACTTACACACATAATGACCCATAATTTAGACATCAAAACAAGACCGTGAACTTAACAAAATGACCATATAAGAGAAGTGTTCCCACGACACCAAAAGAACACTTGGGGCTACCAACTTCAATACGCTTGGTCCAAAAGAGATCCGATCTTCTAAGCTAGCTTCTATTTACCTTCCTACTTACTTCCAAGCTACAACTACGCCAAATCCTTACCTTTGCTTCCTCCGCTAGAACCTACAAAACCATTAACATCTAAAACGTAAGCGAAAACGCTTAGTAAGTATACAAGATATAATCCACAACACATTTACATGAGTTTGGTGATTTCCACCAATCATAACATTAACAAGGAGCATCAAATGAGATTATTACTCACCTTGACCGGGCAAATAATTATTTAGCATTCACACAACTAGCATTGGATCCAAGCTATCATACATTCACAAGCTCCATAATAATCACATTAACACAAGCATAGCATTAACAACATAACATTAACAAGGATTATACTCATATACTTACCTCTAATCCTAATAGCTTCCTATTTGGCTTGACTTGGCTTCTACAAATGCTCCCTAGTACAACATTAACTATAATTAGAAATTAACTAAGTAAGGATATCATCAATTTACTACCTCTAACCATAATACTCAAATCCACTCATGAACCCTAATTTCTATAATTTGGGGAAAGATACTTACAAGATGAAGGGATTACAATTAAAGCTTCTCTAAGGCTTCTTGATCAATTCTTGATGATGGATTCAAGCTCAATTGCCAATTTTGATCTTCCCTCCTATTTCTCCTCCAAAGGTCGACACATATGATGAATACACTCTAATTTTCCAGACTTTTCTAAAGAGTAGATATTTATTGGGAGTTAGTTGCAACTTTGGTCTTTTGGCATTTATGATCCTTCTAGTTCTATTCTTCTTATTTTGGCCACCCATTAGTTATTACTTAACTTACAATACATAATCTATATTTACCTAGCAATATATTTACATAAATGGTACCTTATCGGGGTACGGGTGTAACATAAAACACTAACCACACTCACTGAGATAAATGATACAAATAATGATGTGTGAACTACAACTATATCACACAGTAACTATGCTAAAGGTTTTACACGTCTGTGTTGAACCTTGATGCTTAATCTCCTTTGCTACAAAAGGAAAGATCAATGAAATGAATGAATGATAAATGTTAGATGATATGTAAATAAATGAGTATGAATGTTAGGCTATATGAGTGATGGTGTGTTCAAATGATCAGCTTGCTATTTATAGGCAAGCTGGTGAACAGCCGGCGGATCTGGCGGATCCCACAAAAGGGATCCGTCTTTGAAGTCGATTGGTTCCGCCAATATGACAGCTAAGAGATTTATCAAATCTCTCAAAATCTTCTACAATCTTTCCATATCTTTGGGTTGTCATATCAAGATCTTCCAAAGTCAACTATCTTGCTTGAAGATCTAACTAAGATATCACAAAATCTATGTATGATGCATGCCATGATGTCATTGTGTCATTTTAAAAATAAAGTTTCCTTTTAAGGAAATAAACTAGTAAATGTAATTCTAAGTAAACTTGTGAAATTTAAAATGTGTTTTAAAGTGACTTTAGCTAGCATTTATAATTTGCTAAAAGATATGCTTTGTAATTGTCATTAACAAAACTAAGTAAAGATCGTAAAATATAAATAACGTTTTTAGGACGATATTTGTATTAACACACCCCTCTCCACTTCCCTATATATATCCCCACAACATTTTAACACACACATGCTTTGAATTATTAATCAAACTCTTGCTATTTTTCTCAAAACTTGTGTGTGTTCTTCATCTTAAAACCAGACCTTTTTTCTAAAATCATAACTTGTCTCTTAAAATGGCTTCATCTATGGCTATTTCCTACGCTCCAAATGTGGAATTCCAACTGGAAAGCGTAGACATGACCAAAAATAATGTGGTAGGAAACTTTGCATATCCGGAAAAAATTTCTGCTTTTAAGGATATGGTAAAATACCTACAAAACTGTTTTCTCTCTACGGCATTTACAAAGACACCGTCAATCATATACCATGACTATTTGAGGGAGTTCTGGTATCACCTTCTCAGTGAACAATGGGAGGAAAACCCTCTCCCTTGATTACAAAACCTTTATGAAAGCCACAGGCCTTGATTACACTAAGACCTTTGCCCCTCAACCCACTGATAGTAAAATAAAGGCCGAATTGCTTTTACTTGGGCCACATGATAAGCAACACCCTGATGTGGCCCCAGGACTTTATTGTCCAAAGCCCCTATAATAAAAACATGGTTTCCTGCCGTTTGGAGGATACTGATGACATTTGTCATTCAGGTCCTTGGTGGGAAAAAATCCTCAACGGAGCAATTGAACACTGCTCAACAAATGATAGTGTTCAGTCTCCTAGAAGGTAGAAAAATTCATGAGGGACAAATCATCTTCAGAGACCTCATAGTCAAGCTCCTAGGGAAATCAAGGCAAAGACACGTGTCTTATCCTAGGTTCATTTCCTGTGTGCTCCAAGACTTAATGGGCTCTGAGTACGTTAGGCCGAATATTCAGGGATCTGACCCGGATGTCCTACACAAGGCCAACTACTCACGAGATCCCACTGAGGTCTCACAAATCACCCTGACCACCTATATGTTGATGGTCATTTAGGGTGTTGACGCTATATCACCTGTACCTTCTCCTTCCAAAAAGGAGAAGAAGAAAAAGAAGAAGGGGTCCAGGAAGGTGGTTCAACTCAAACCACTCGATACTGAGACCTCTGCTTCACAGCCTGAGAAAAGAAGGCTAAAAAAGGCCTAGCCCACTGAGACACCCATAGAGGAGACCAATTCTCAATTCGCCAAAGAATAAAGGCCAACGGAGGGCACAGAGAAATCACACTCAATGTCCTCGGGCAAACCCTCTCCTAAAGACTCTACTGACATACACAAGTCAGTGGGGTCAGGAACCATCCAACAATCACTTTCCGATGAAAGCATTCGTAAATCACCACTTTTGCCTGAGGGAGAAAAGGGTCCTGAATCCTTAGCAGAGCAGCACTACCCTACCGAGAAGGGGACCCACACCCTCTCACATCCCGCTCACGACTCTCATACATCACAATCAGAGTCTCAGGGAGGACTAGTCCCTAAATCTTCATCATGGCAGCACAAACTTGGTGGAAAGGGGTACCCCAACATTTCACATCCTGCTTACGGCTCTGATCAATCACAATCAGAGTCTTAGAGAGTACCGGTCCCTATATCTTCGTCAGGGCAGAACAACCCTGATGGAATGGGGGATCTAAACATCTCATTGCCAAGTGATGGTACTGGATCAAACCCAACAGTCCTTGAAGGCACCTCAGGGGACAAAGACTCAGGGGGCATGCAACCACCCGCTGATATGGAACCTACACCCCCTCAAGGCGTTATGCATCTCTCAGGAACTTACCCTAAGGACCAGGAAGATCAAACCCAGTCTGCTGGAATAAAGGGGTCAGGACCTGGCCAAAACAAAGGCGAGCCCTCTTCTAAGGGGGAGCCGGATATCAACCTGGCTCCTACTCTTGCTGATCTCCAAATGCTTATCAATGAAGAATCAGAAAAAGAAATGGTTGACTTTGGGGATGATGAGGTTTTTGCTGCTGGGGAAGACATGGAAACTGATGACCAACCTCTGACTTACCACTCCCCTCAGCACACTGGGCAACCAACTTCATCTCCTCCTCCTGAGGAACAAGAATCCCATCACCATCCTACATCATCATCATCATCATCAGACAACTCATCAGGCTCCTCAGACTCTGCTGCTTCAACTCCTAACTACTTGCAGAAGTATGACAATGTCCTACCCCTCACTAAAAGGCAATTAGTTAAGTTCCTCAGAGAATCCAACACTGCCCTCTTCAATGAGATAATCAAAGAGCAGTGGCATCAGCACACTGAAGCAGCAGCCTCTTATGCTGACTTTAGGGCTACTATTGAAGGCTCACACGGTCAACTTCACCAGGTCACTGGCTCCACTAATAAACATGTCAGTTACCTGAAGACCGCCATTGAGATGCTGGGACTTGAACAAGGGACGCACTTCAACAAACTGATGCAGTCTCTAAGTGCTATTTAAGAAGAGTTCAAGGATGACCCAGCCCTCATAACCAAGCTGACTGTGTTCATGAATTCTCAGAAGATCACCTCCTCCAACATCACTAAGCTTCTCAGACTCCTCAAGGAGGTGGATCTTACATCTCTCGGGTCTCAGCAGGAAGCCATTCAGAAGTCCGTCTCTGATACCCAAGGATGGCTGACTCAAATCTCCACAGCCTTTGACCAGCTCACTACCAAACATAATGAGCTGGTCAATCACTACACCACCAGGGTCACTCAACTCTTAGAAGCTCAAGTCAACATGGCCACAAACATCTCCTCCCTAAAGAACGAGACCTCTGAAATCAAGAGCATGGTCTCCACTATTCTGACAGTTCTTCAGGCCTCTCAAGTTCCCTCAGCTCCTCAGTCAACAGATGCTTTCACTGAAGCTCCAGCATCTGTTGAGGGGGAGAAACCTGATGAACCAGTTCCTGAACTTGCAGCTGAAGGTATCACTGAAGCTGTCCCTCTTCAAAGCTTCATGCTAGGAACCTCAACTTCTTCAGCACTTGTTGTTGCTACCACTCCCATTCCAACTGAAGCAACAACAACCACAGAGTTCCCTGAGGCCTCCTTCAGTACACCCCCTCCCACTGACAAAGGGAAGGGAATCATGGAGACTGAAGATTCACCTCCCAAACTGGTTAAGGCACCAAGAGACGTGCGTCCTGACCCTGATGCACCAGTACTCATGAAAATCATATTACATAATGGGAAAATCTTCGAGGGAACCAGTGAAGAAGTAGCCACAGTTTTGGATGAAGAGGATAAGATCTAGGCTGAAATGCTCAGTAAGCCAGTGATTGCTGAAGTGGCTAAGGAAGTCATCAGAGAGACTTAGCAAAATATTAGGGGGGGGAACACTTCCTCAAACTTCAGACTGACCTAATTAAAGAACACAACCTGAAGGTCAAGCTGAATACAGAGAGAAAGAGGAGGAACTATGAGAGGTATGTCTGGACCATGACAAAGACCAAGGGTGAAGGTCCCATTACTGACATGCGCATTCATGCAAACACTAATCCCATAGCCATAACAGTTCATAGAGGACCAAGAAAGACTGAGAAGAATAAACCCTTCAAGTTCTCAGAATATGGGATCAAGGAATGGGACATGATGGGGCCCATCTTGAGGAAGAAGAAGAACAGGTATGTCCCTGACCTTCTAGCTGCCCTGTCCAACAAATATGTGGAACTGGAAAGGGTGGCCAAAAGCTTAGGAATCGACCATCAAAAAGTACTTGCTTCTCAGGGACTAACAATCCCTGAACCAACTCAGAGCACAAGGAAGAAGAGGAAAGTTATAGACCAAGAACCTGAACAATTTATAGCTGCTCTTCACTACAACAGAACTCCTCCTGAAGGTGTCAAGTTCTATCCCAACAAAGTGATCAAGCACCTTGAGTTTGGTATATTCTTTATTGATGAGTTTGGTCAACAAGCGTTCCAGAGAGTCAGTGACATACATCTGGTGGAAACAACAACTCTTCTGGCCTACAAGCTGATGACACTTCATGTGAAGAGCCCTGAGAATGAAGATTTCATAAGACTGATGGAAAAGATGATGCGTGAGAGACCCGACAAGCAGGTGTTGGTGTCTGAGAAAGCTAAATTGGAACTCATGGGAATTAAGGAAGTCTGAGTACTTTTCCCTGAGTATTATGTTTAGATGATAGGACTGATGTAATGATTATGAATAAGATGATGGCCCATGTTTTGTTATATCAGTGTTCTTTAATTGCTTTCTAGTATCTTTAGTGTAAGAAAAAGCCCAATTGCTCACTTATACTAATCAAACACTTAGGCTAAATTTATATCCAAATAGAGTGAGATTGTTGGGTCCATTCAGTACCCAAGCGTCTTGAAAAAAGGATTTGAATACAAATTATCCTAAGTGTCAAATAACCTTGAACGCTCTCAGGTCACTGAGTGAACAGTCACTCAGTAAGTTATCTTCAAGATGCCTATGGGTAGTCTAAAAAGAAGGATTCACAATTCAGTGAGGTGGAACTCCCTGAATGACACATAAGCCAAAGAAGAAGATAATAGGTTCAGTGAGTAATGACAATAACTCACTGAACCCCAGTCTCCTCAACAACTATGAAGAATGAAGACCAAGACTGAAGAACCTGAAGACTGAAAGAAGGGCGAGACAAGGCGGGAATGATTTGAAGAGATAAGGTGAAGTCCTTATCAGGCCAAAGTCAAACTTTCCCTGAAAGGCTTTAGAACAAGAACATTGTCATCAATGTTACTCAGAAAGTACAATTGTCCTATACCCAAAATAGGTTCTTGTAGCAGCGACAAAATACATCAGTATTTTGTCCTGATTAGCTTAGGTCATCTTTTGTCTTTTAAGTCACGGGTGCTCTTTTATACTTATCTATAAATAGGATCATAAGGGAGTAAAAGTGGACAAGTTTGTGCAATTAATGCTTAGACATTCACAAACCACTTTTACTCCCCCAAAGAGCAACCTAGTCCCTGAGATAGCTCAGTGGTTCCTTATAGTTGCCACTTAAGCTTAGTTTAAGTTTAGTGAGGAGACAACACTATACTTGTGATTTCAATCCCAAGTGTTTTTTTGGGCAAACACTTGGGTATAGATTCTTTTGATTAACTTCTAAAAAGAATTTAAACGTTGAAAAACTCTTGTCTTTATCATTTACGTTTTACTTATTTTTCTTAGTTAATCAATACATTACTTAGTCATGGAACACGATTGGCTTAACTTTGTAGTTATTTCTAATTGTTTAAAGGGAACAACAATAAAAATACTACTCCTTTCGTCCCAAAATTATTGTCCCCTTTTATCTTTTTAGGTATTTCTTTCTCAACTTTGACTATACATTTAAAACATTTAAAACTCAATCCGTTCACATATTTTGTATCAAGTATTATGTAATATAAACAAAAATACTTAAGGTCAAAGTTGAAAAGTAAAGACCGAAAAAGTCAAAAGATGACAATAATTTTGGGACGGAGAGAGTATAACTTGAACTTTCTGGTAGAAGATGATGATCTATATGTAAAGTAAGAATGTTTTTCAACAAATATAGGAATCAAAGACATGATCTACTATGTGTATTGTGTATAGTTTTGAAATATTTTGTATTGTAAAGAAGTAAAGTTATAGAAACAATTGTTACTATGGTATAACTCAAGTTGTTGCATCCCCTTATTGGTTATCTTCGATTTATTTATGAATGTTTATGGGTAAAGTTTATTTGAATGGTCGTTAAAAGCTACACGAATCGCGAATCCAAGATTTTTTATTTGATTATGAGTTGAATATAGTGGTTGGTTAGCGGGTTTAACGTGAGTACTCATTAAAAATGAATTGCAACAATAGCCAAAGTTGCCAGCTCAGGTACGAATTTTAACGTTACGACTCCTGAATGAGTGTGATCAAGATCAGGTTCAAGGCTTGAGCTAGATACAATGCAATCGGCGTTTGGTTAGTGATTAAATGTGATCAAAGTGTTGGGCTTTTAACAAGATGATCAGCCTAATAGCAAAAACTATGTATATAACTTATCTTTTTGTTGTGTTTTGGTTCCTTTTAATAAGAATAGTAAAAACTATAATGGCGTGGTAGTAGTGCTTGAGTTTTTTTAGAAAGTTCGGTTAAAATCCCGTGATAAAATGCATTTACAATAATATTTTTGTTATGTATATTAGCATTTGTATTATCTTTATTAATTTTCTTATCTTATAGTGGATTTTAGCAGGCGGATATATTCTCATTGAAACTGCAATGCGGAGACGAGCCATATTCCGGTATGCATTGCAGTGCCATCATAGGTATCTTAAAGTCATAAGCAACTACATGAAAAGCCATCAGAAATTCAGTGATCAACATCAACAACTCTCTAATAGCCATCGACAACTATCTTCAAAGCCATCAACACTTTGTAAAGCCATCAGCAACTCTCGACAAAACCATCAGCAACTCTATGAAAAGCCAAACTCAGTGACCAACAAAACTTTTGAAGATTAACTGATTTGTTTGTTAATCTTAGGAGATACGATCCCTTAAAAAGGGGATGCAAATTAAAAAGTCTAAAAAGTGTTTTCAACCACTCACAATGTGACAAGTGTCCACCAACCATTCCCTCCTTTTTTTCTTATTAAATTTGGTTAGGGGGCATTTTGGTCCTTTTAACCCCTTTTTTTATTCCACCCCAAAACTTTAAACGTAAATAACTTTCAAACGATAAACTTTTATGAAAAACCAATTTCACCATAATTTTTAAAAATATAATTCTCTTTAATTTGGTATGCATTATGATATATGAATCGCAACTTTTTTTTTCAACTTTTTAAGTAGGTGTTGATTTTCTTGAAATTTTATACATTTTTAGCTCTAATTTTGCCAAGTTTAAAGGCCGAATTTTGCAAAACTTAAAACATGAAAGTTGTAGCTTTTTGGCCATTCTTTACCCATAAATTTGAATCACTCAAATCCGATATAATATGAGTGAGATATTGCACGTTAAAGATTAACAATAACTGATGAACGTTATCAAAAATAACTGATGAACCAAAACACTTTGAAAAAACAACCGACGCTAACTGATGAACCTAAACACTTTGATAAACAACCGACGCTAACTGATAAACCTAAACACTTTGAAACACAACCGAAGCTAACTGATGAACCTAAACACTTTGAAACACAACCGAAGCTAACTGATGAACCAAAACACTTTGAAAAACAACCGACGCTAACTGATGAACCTAAACACTTTGAAACACCACCGAAGCTAACTGATGAACCAAAACACTTTGAAAAACAACCGACGATAACTGATGAACCTAAACACTTTGAAAAACAATCGACGCTAACTGATGAACCTATAACTGATGAACCAATAATTGATGAACCAATAATTGATGAACCAAAAAAATAACATAACACATGACAATAATTGATGAACCAAAAACACAACACCAGGATAATAATTGATGAGCCAAAAAAATAACAGCACAATGACTGATGAACCAAAAAAATAACACAACACAATAACTGATGAACCTATAACTGATGAACCAATAATTGATGAACCTATAACTGATTAACCTATAACTGATGAACCTATAACGACACAATAACTGATGAACCAATATCTGATGAACCAATAACTAATGAACCTATAACTTATGAACCAATAATTGATGAACCAAAAAGACATAACACCAGGATAATAATTGATGAACCAAAAAAATAACAGCACAATAACTGATGAACCAAAAAACTAACACAACACAATAACTGATGAACCTATAACTGATGAACCAATAACTGATGAACCAATAACTGATAAACCAATAACTGATGAACCAATAACTGATGAACATATAACTGATGAACCTATAACTGATGAACCTATAACAACACAATAACTGATGAACCAATAACTGATGAACCTATAACTGATGAACCAATAACTGATGAACCTATAACTGATGAACCTATAACTGAAACTGATGAACCAATAACTGATGAACATATAACTGATGAACCTATAACTGATGAACCTATAACAACACAATAACTGATGAACCAATAACTGATGAACCTATAACTGATGAACCTATAACAACACAATAACTGATGAACATATAACTGATAAACCAATAGCTGATGAACCAATAACTGATGAACATATAACTGATGAACCTGTAACTGAATAACCTATAACAACACAATAACTGATGAACCTATAACTGATGAACCTATAACTGAAACTGATGAACCAATAACTGATGAACATATAACTGATGAACCTATAACTGATGAACCTATAACAACACAATAACTGATGAACCTATAACTGATGAACCTATAACAACACAATAACTGATGAACCAATAACTGATGAACCTATAACTGATGAACCAAAAACACATAACAAGGGTCAATAATTGATGAACCTATAACTGATAAACCAATAACTGATGAACCAATAACTGATGAACATATAACTGATGAACCTGTAACTGAATAACCTATAACAACACAATAACTGATGAACCTATAACTGAAAAAACTGATGAACCAATAACTGATGAACATATAACTGATGAACCTATAACTGATGAACCTATAACAACACAATAACTGATGAACCTATAACTGATGAACCTATAACAACACAATAACTGATGAACCAATAACTGATGAACCTATAACTGATGAACCAAAAACACATAACAAGGGTCAATAATTGATGAACAAAAAAAATAAAAGCACAATAACTGATGAACCAAAAAAATAACATAACATATGACAATAATTGATGAACCAAAAACACATAACAAGGGTCAATAATTGATGAACCAAAACACTTCACTTTTTTTCATTTCATTTTTTAAATCTGTAATTTCTTAATTGCATAAGAAAAAAGTAACAACGCCTAATAATACTAGAGCATTTCATAAAATTAAATAGATCAAGTGTGAAAAAACAGAGTGTAAAATATAAAAAAGATAACAAATGCAATAGACCTATCACATTCACATTAAATTCCATAATAACAGTGCAAGTGCGTGTGTGTATGTTTAAATCAGTAAGCTCATGAATATATTTAAACCGATAGATAACTTAATATAAAAATTCCAAATTTTGATACAATACTAGTGCAACATTTGTTTGATATAATTAAACAAACACATAAAAAGCAGAGTATTAAAACAACAGATGGAAATTATTTCAAAATCAATAAAAGAAATACATTATACATGTGCGCACAAATGCACAATCACAAAAGGAAGATCGATCTGAATAATAAACAGTGAGAGAGACTTGTTTCAGATCTGACAAAAAAAAGGTGATTTGTTTGGTTGTTCAAAGTGATTACGTGCGCCGTGAGGTATGTTTTGGTGGTTTACCGTCTTTTATTTTTGTTTGTGATCGGAGATCTGATAAGAAATGAAGAGGGAAGAAGAGATGAGAAATAAAGAAGTGGAATGACTGGTATACCCCTGTGCATATATATCCCTTTTTAATTTGATCAGAATTTTTATTATGATCCAACGGCTAAGATTACTTTTTAAGCTTTTTAAACTTTTGTCACTTTGCAAATGATCCCCTACCATAATCATAGTTGAAAGTATAGCTAAATTTGTGTCAACTCAATATTCTCAAAAATACCCATTAAAAAATGTAATACTACTTTTACTTACAACAATTATTTATCTAACAAAATTTAAGCAAAAGCTTAATCTAATAAAAATCAAACCCAAAGCCCTGTACGTATACGAGGATTTAAAACTAATAATAATAATAATAATAATAATAATAATAATAATAATAATGATAATAATAACTTTGAAAGCCATCAGAAAACGTGTTGCTGCTCATAATAATAATAATAATAATAACTTTGGATATGGGTTCCTCCTATTCTCTTTCTCTTCTTTTGGGGAAATTGAGAAGGATGCAGTGACCTTACTGAAGCGAATTCGAAAGTTCTCGATGACTCAAGACATTGGAACACATGTTGCTGCTCATATTTTTAGTTGAATTAGTTTTTCTATAGCTAGAAGAGTGGGGGCCCAGTTAGTATCTCGGCTCCCTACAAACTTCTTGTAAATCCTATGAGTTTATAATAAAGTGATGTTTATAATAAAAAATTAATAATTAATAATAATAATAATAATAATAATAATAATAATAATAATAATAATAATAATAATGAGAAGAAGAATAAGAAATAATGCATTTTAAAAAAGGGTTGAAGTCACATATTACCAATCAACTTTTCATTTTTTACCATTCTAGCCAACTTATTTTTTTATTGTCTAATTTACCAACCAAAATAAGTATTTTGTCCCATCGTTAGTCCTTTATACTAACGGCCGTTAGTAATTTTCACCACCACTTCCCACCACCACCCACCGCCACCACCACCACCCCTCACCGCCACCACCAACCGCCACCACCGCCACCCACATCCATCGCCACCACCCACTACAACTACCACCACCCACCCACCACCACCACCGTCACCACCACCCACCTCCACCGCCGCCACCCACCACAACCACCACCACCTCCATCGCCACCACCCACCGCCACTCACCATACATATAGTGGCGGTGGTGGTGGGTGGTGGCAATGGTGGTGGGTGGTTGTGGGTGGTGGTGGCGGTGGGTGGTGGTGGCGGTGGTGGGTGGTGGTTGTGGTGGGTGGGTGGTGGCGGTGGCGGTAGGTGGTGGCGGTGGAGGTGGGTGGTGGAGGCGGCGGTGGATGGTGGTTGTGGTGGGTGGTGGTGGCGGTGGTGGTGGTGGGAGGTAGTGGTGAAAATTACTAACGGCCGTTAGTATAAAAGACTAACGATGCAAAGACATAAGGGTATAAAGAACTAACGGCCGTTAGTTTATTTGAAAATTGATAAATTTGGGACAAAATACTTATTTTAGTTGGTAACTTTAGACAATAAAAAAATTTGTTGGCAACAATGGTAAAAAATGAAAAGTTAGTTGGTAATACGTGGCTTTAACCCTTTAAAAAAATATAATAAGTTTGTTTGTTCATTTATGATTTATATAAAAATTATAAAAACTGATAATCTTTTAGTAAAATGCATAAAATTAATTTTTGAAATGGCTCGAATACAATGTTTTTCTTTATCGTATAAAGATTTTAATCAAATAAACCAACATATGTAATTTCTCTTGCCAAAAAAATGTTGGTCTGACCAGCTCACACTTCATCTTTAAGAGCAATATGTCAAAAATAATATCAAAGCTAATTGAACGGCGTTGGTGCTCAAGGAAATCTAACGTATATAAGTGATGAGACCGAAAATCACAAAAAAGAATAAAGAATAATTATACAAACGGACATGATATAGGCAAATTAATTAGGTGAACTAAGAATAAAAAATTGGGTGAAGATAGATAGATAGAGCATGGTGGGTCTACCGACATTTATTTCGTTTCAACGACCTCTCATGGCTAGGTGGCAGAATTTAGCTGGCCATAAATCTTTGAAGAATGTTTTTTTTTTTTTTTTTTTTTAACGGCTGATAAATCTTTGAAGAATGTAGGAAAATGTTAAAAAGAACTACTCCGTATTATAGAATGGTTGATCATATATTTCAAAATGTTATTTTAATTTAGAAGATTGCCACAGTGTTGTAAGTATTACGTGTGCATTTTGTGTTAGATGAATATAAATTGTTATATAATTTATTCCCATGGTTTGTAGCAAGTTATCATCAAATATGAGAACAATTTGAGTTTGATTGAAGTTTGCACAGGTAAACAGGGGTAAGGAACAAAATCGAAAAGTCAAAACAAATACCAAAAAAACAAAAACAAAAAAAAATTCTAAAAAAAAACCGAACCAATTCTGAAACTGATGGTGCGCTTTTGATTTTTATAAAAACCAAAAGTTTTGGTTCAGTTCTTGGATTTATATGAAAACCCAAACCGAAAAAACTGAACCAACACATGTTAATATTTATTAAACTAATAAAATTAGGGAAAATTCTCAAAAGGGTCCGATCGCTCAAGGGCACATCACTTTTTACCAATTCATTTTTCAAAAGTTCAGAAGAGACCAGGGCAACTCTACTATTGGGCAACTTAACCATTTTTTTACAAGTGTCCTTTGTTTTTTGGGCAACTTGTACTTTTATTGTACCGAACCGAACTTTTGGTGCGTGGTTTGGTTTTAAAACACTTAAAAACTGAACTTTTGGTTCATGGTTTGATTTTAGCCAAAAGCCGCCCTAAACCTCCCAATGCTCATCCCTAGGTAAATATTGATATGTAGTTAGCTTGTTAGTATTTGGGTATTTTGGCGAAATGAGCTAGAGCTGGAGCTGGGACATGGGATGGAGTTGGAGCTTATATCATAATCCGAAAGCTGAAGTTTATATTTTCATAAAGCTTTTGTATTAATTCATTATATTATTAATGTAAAATCACATTAAAATACATCAAATTAATTTCAAATATATTTCAAGCTTTTGTGTTAATTCATTATATTTTGAATGTTATTTAAGTATTTTGACTAACTATAAGCCTCCATAAGCCAGATTAAATGGGCTTGGGCTTATAGAGACTTATGGCTTATAAAAGCTTTCATAAGCCAGTGTGTCAAACAAAACTAGCAAATTATATAAGCTCAAGCCCTTATAATCCCCTAAAAGCTTTGCGACAAACACATTCTCTATATGTTTGGCGAAATGAACTGAAGCTAGAGCTGGAGCTGGAACTTATATTATAAGCTGGAAGCTGGAGCTTATGTTTTTAAAAAGCTATTAGGTGAATTAATTGGCGTTGAAGCTTATTAATGTAAAATAGCATAAAAATACATCATTTAGATATATTTTCAGGTTTTGCATGATAGGGTGTGTTTGGGAGGGGATTATTTTGGGCTTAAATTTCGAAAATAAACCCCAGCCCAAAAATAAGTCTCGTTTGGCGTAGAGGCTTATATAGAGTCTTTTGAAATTATAAGCCCCAGCCCAAAAATAAGCCCAGATGAGGCTAAAAATTTTAGACTTCTAATATGTTAAATTACTTAATTACTCACAAAAATATCTAATATATACATACGTTAATTTACTTATATGTTCTTTTTAGTAATTTTACAATAATAAGCTTTAATTTAAACTAATTTGCCAAACAAGTTTATGAAAATGATAATTATTTCGGCTTATAATATAAGTCCTAGCCCCAGCTCTAGTATAATAACCTAAAACGTGAGTTCTAAAAATCTGTTACCAATTTGAACCTTGAGCCGAATGGTAACTTATATAACTACAAGCTACAACCTATGAATTTCATGTACCAAAAAAAAAAAGCTATAACCTAAGAATGCCAAGATGCTAAAAGATCATAATATAAGCTCCATAAAAGTCGACCAAACCTCACACGTTAAACATGTACATATAGGTCCGGAAATAATTTAAATTTTGTACACAACTTAAACCTAAAATAAGTCTAAGTACAAAGTGATTTAAAATGGGAATTAATCTCCTTATGATCCCTTAAAATCGGCCAAGAATCTCAGCCCAATCCCCCCATCTCTTCCCTGATATATACGGATATTCACCCCATAAAATAACACACCTTAAACCCTAGCAAACAAAAGCATACGACAGCCTGTCCTCCATAGCATTCGAGTGGTGGAAAAGAAGCACAAAGAAGGTGTAACAAAGGTAGATAGATCGTGGGTAACAGTAGGTTGGAGGGGAGATTTGGTTGTCGCATAAGGTCCCTGGTTCTTGTTCTTGTTTCATTCTTCGTTTTGACACCAAGGTATCATCACCTCGTTCCTTGATTTCTCTCGTCTCATACGCCTAAGTTGATAATGAATTGTAACCTAAAGCAGGTCTTAAGCGACCTAAAATTAATACACAAGAAGGGTTGTATGTCACAATAAATAATAGGGATTAGAACACATAAAATTGTATGTCGATATAGGTAGGGTAACCTGCTGTTGAAATAGTATAATTAAAGGTTTATGAACCTGGTTTTAAAAACATTTATTCGATCTCCAAAATATAAGATAAAGACCTGGAAAAACTAGTACTTGAATGATGGGAATATACATGTCGATATAGGCAGATTTGTATGGTTGTTCAAAGCAATTTTTATTGAGTATGGAACTGGTAATTAAGCACTTGTTAGAACACTTGATATACACTCTAAAACTGGGTATAAGTCGCATGAATTGATAAGCCATGAACACATGAAATAGATGTCAATGTTTGGTTTAATCTGCTGTAGAACTAGTGAGTAAAAGGGGCGTACGAATCTGGTCTAGAAACACTTGTTTGATCACTAAAAAGACAACATGAAACCTGGAAATTTTATTACATGAAATCATGATATATATGGGTCGACATAGGGAATGTAGTGGTCTTTAAAAATTGGATTTCATGCATGGGTTTGTTGTATGTTTTGAGGTCGAATGCATGGAAGCTTAGGACAGGTTTGGAGTTGGTATTTTATGTGATATGGATGATGTGTCATGGTGTGGTCTGTGGTATGTCAAGCATGATTTTATGTGAAGTATATGAGGGTCGAGTGGGCTGTTGCCAGGTATGTGTGTGTGTAACCACTGTGAAAATCTCACTTTATAATAAACTATCTTATAGAAAAACTATTCATTTTCTACGTGTAATTTTTTTTTATTATTTTAACTGTTATCTTATGTAGATCACATCCTCGATAAACGTGCTCGCAACTCAACCTTAACTAATTTAGAATTTAACTATATAAAACATACTTGACCTGAAACTTTATGAGATCTCATTTACCACTTTACGTTATTTCGTTAACGTACGTTTAAAACTAAGCGTTTTCTATCTGCTAAGAGTTTTATGAAACCCTAAACTACTATAACAACATTAATGAATAACAAAACCCTAGAAATACTAAAGTACAATTTAATTAACTTATGTACAAGTCACTAAAGCACAGAAACCCTAATTCCACCATAACTCCTAAATAAAACCATAATTTCACAAAACTATTATCTTACGTAATAAAAAACACAAACCCTAAATAATATTTTTATAATATAATATATATATATATATATATATATATAATATATATATATATATATATATATATATATATATATATATATATATATATAAGACTTTTAAACTAAAGTACAAGTACTTAATGCACAAATATAAGAATATTAATATAAATATCATTATAAACCTCAGTGTACTCATTTTAAAACACGTTGCCCAAGTATTCTCTATATTAACTTTGAAAATTAATTTCTTAACATATTAGATATATGTACAAGTCTTTTAAGTTAAGGTACAAGTTCCTAAGGCATAACAACTAATTATTAACAAAACATTATATAAACTTTAATAATAATTATTTTAAAGGCATACTTTGTAATAAATTTATACATTAAATTTTTTTAAATAAATTTAGTAATTTGTAAAATACTTGTACAACTCCCTAAACCTATGGTACAACCCTCTAATGCACAAAAATTTAAAAGTCCATTTAATTACTTTAAAACTTTAATAAAAAATATATACTCCCTCCGTCTCAATTTATTTGTCAGGAGAGAGAAAACACAAAGTTTAATAAAAGTGGAGCCACTTTAATTTTCAACCACTAAAATAGAATATTCCTCCACTAGATTCTCTAGTTTTTACTAAATAAGGAAAGTGGACAATTAATTTGAGACATCCATAAAAGAAAATATGGACAATTAAATTGAGACGGAGGGAGTAAAAATTATAAAAATTAAGGAAATATTAAAATTATATTTTTCATATTTTCTAAACCCTAGTACAACATCCCTAAGCCTAAAGTACAACTTTCCAAGGCACCAAATTGATTTCTCTTATTTTTCTCTAAATCGATATATATATAAATTTATTTAGAAAACCCAAAAATAATTTCTAGGTAATCTTTAAACTCTAGAAACCCTAACAAGAACCCTAACCCTATAATACCATATACATAAGCATAGAGTACCACCCCCCTTATGCCTTAGTCGAACCAAACTCTTTCCATAAATACTAGTCTAGGCGAATTTAATTAGAAACAAACCAAACCTTTACTTTTCTTAACCCTTAAGTGTACATTTGCAAGATCATAACCCTTCCACATCTCCCTCCTCTAGAAACCTAAAACTTGTATGGATTTGAAAATGCCACATCACCTCCCTTCCAAAGCTACACGTCCACTTCCCCCTCCAACCATTTGGCATCCAACTAGGTAAACCACATCTCCCATGCCCCCTCCTAAGATGATCTTTGAACCTTGAACCTTAACCCTAATCTCTTGCCTTCTATAAATACCAAACCCTATTTCTCTCTTTTCACACAAACAATTCAAATCAACATAAAACAGCCCCATCATCCATCACTGATCAAAATACCTAAAATACAAATTAATCAAAGTACTTAGGAAGCCTAGGAGGGAGGAAGAACTTTGGTGATCATTTCCAGAATCTGAACAAATCCATAAACCCTAGAATCGAACCACAAACCAAGTAAGTTACTCCAACTCTTTTTCATTCAGTTTTTATACTTTGAATAACTCTAGAAATATTAATACATAATCACTAATAACAAACAAGATCAAAAACTATAATATTTCTTTTTCTTTTCCCTTCCTGATCGAACCAGAAAACCAAACAGCCCTATGTATTTGAATTTTTGTCAAAACAAGTTAAAGAAGTGATAAAACATGTTGGAAGTAAGTTTAATATACTCAATAACATCATATTATGCTTTAAAAATTAACTAGAAACATTAAAAACCCAATCGGGTTCTTTTCTGAGTTTCTGTCGAGCCAAAAACAGCTCCACCAGGCTAACTTTCGACCTAAATATCGACTATCAAACGATCTCTATAAAATCTGATTTTTGGTGGATTTAAAAACCACCTAACTAGCTAAAATTAGGAAGAAGAATTTTGAAATATGGTTGAGTTTTCACAGAGATATCGAACTCCAAAAACCTGTTCTTATCGCTAAATATAGAAACCAAGATTTTTATTTTATTTCTTTTCAGTTTTATTCGACCAGTGACCGTACTTTAGACCTATTTTTCGACCTATAAACAATCTCTAAAATTTTTGAGTTTTTGGCACGTAAAAGATCACCTAGCTAACTTATTTTAGAAGAAAGAATCAAGTAAAATGATGGAACGATTAAAAAGTTATTAGCCTTCAAAGTTTGCTCTATCGCTAAGGCCAAAAACCCATTTTCAGTTTTAGACAAAACCTTGTTTTATTTCAACTATCAAACGCTTTTCAAAAATTATGAAACCTAGCCAAGATTAAGATCACCCAGCTAGCTTTACTTAGGAACAGAAAGATCGCAAAAAGATTTAGATTTCACATAGATATTCGAGTCCAAAACTCTCATTTTGTCACTAATTTCATACGAAGCTTTTTAAGTATTTTTAAACTAAAAATCTCAAATAATAAGCCGTAGGCATAGAATAAGCTATTAGGAAATTTATTTATGACTTTTATAAAAGAACCACAACGAGTCTTGTCTTTTCCCGAATTTTTAGAACATGTATTTATAAATTAAGGACCACGAAAGTAATAACTAAAATACTTTAAAGGTTATTTTTATCAAAACTCTAGCTAGTTTTATAACTAGGACCTTAAATTTTGTTGACATATAACTCAAAGGTAGAAAATGTCAGTTTTGAAACTAGAGGGTGGAAATTGTCATTTTTCAAAAGATCAGGGTATAAACCGTCAATATATGAAACTTTAGGGATACAAACATAACTTTTCATAACTATTATTTTTACTATTTTTATTTCCGATCAAATAGAAATTAATAGCGTAATACATTTATTTCAATCACGAACGAACGCAAGATATATATATTGAACGAACAAACGAACAAACGAGAACATAAAAACGAACAATACAATCTTATCCAACTTTTGAAGAGACTTCATGTTGTCTCATTTAACACTTAATCAACAACCAAATAACGAAACGAAACGAACAGATGAACTTATATTATCTGAAACCGGTTACTGAAACTTGACATAACCAACCCAGGTTGCGAGCCGGAGACGTTTATCAACTTTGCTTAACTTTGTTTTCCATCCAGACTGATAAGGCGAGTTCATAGTCCCACTTTTGTTTATACATTTTTCCAAACTCATGGGGAGATACATGCTACAAACCTGAACATAAGTATTTTTCTGTATATTTTCCTGATTAATATTGCCCAAGACACCTTATTTGTGTTATCCGGATCGATAGCCTTTGTGCTAGCCGGATTGATAGCCAAATGCACCTTATTTGTGTTAGCCGGATCGATAGTCTTTGTGCTAGCTGGATTGATAGCCAAATACACCATTACTTATATCATTTTATAATATCACCCACACACATCGTTAACGTTTGAGTTCATGAGACTTAGAGCAATATATAACGAACTGCGATATAACCGTTTTACTTTCTACTTAGCTTATGTTCAAACTGATTATAACTTTAAACACTATGGATTCACTCAACCTTTGTGTTGACTTTTTAAGCATGTTTATCTCAGGTAACTGGAAGTACGCTTTGGCACGGAGTGGCATGGACTTTCTTCTTATAAGACGAGTATCTATTTGGTTATCATTCAAACAAATAATGTAACTTTTATAATATATTTCAGAACTTCCCACTGGAACATCTATAATGTAACTCTGATATAAATAAATGAATGATAACAATTTTATTTAAAACGTCTCTTTTCGAGTCGTTTTCTATTTTCATGACTGTGAACCTTGAAGTAACACCCCAACTTATGTTCCGTTGCGATTATCGAAAACGGGGGTGTTACAGATTGGTATCAGAGCTCATGGTTATAGAGAACCAAATGTTTTCAAACATTGGACTATAACCGTTTTCCACAAAAACTTAACCAAAGTCCTCCGTGCCACGCCGTTACTGAAACGTTATTTGTATGTAAGTTATTGTTAATAGTTTAAACTGCATAAATGAAATATTTATAACTATAGAGTGGTTACAGAATCCCTAACCTACCACATGGAATGTTAATAAAAGACCTTGTATTAATTGTTTTGTGTAAAAACAATCAATCAAGTTATTAATATCATGTAATTTCCCAGTGATTAAACTCAGACCTACCGTGACTTTACCTAGGATTACTATGATTCCATAAACCTACCATAACTAGGCTATAACCATAGAACCCTCTAAGATAAATTTCGGAAGAAAATTTGATGAATGAAGAGAAAGCTACTGAACTTCAGTTTTTATAAATGGATTAGTTTGAGTTAATCATTTATTTATGATATTAACCAGACACATCGTAATATTATGATTCTCAATAGGTTATGATATCACATTGTGACCACCTACTAGGACTAAGTAAACTCAAATTAGGATGAAAGCTTCACGAATATTAGACCAGCATATCATGACCTACCATCAATTATGCCTTAGGAATTTAGCAAAATAACCAAAAGCGAAAACTCAATGATAGAAAGACCATCACCTTAACTTAAGAATTTCCCAACATAGGAATTAAGCGAGATGCCATGCATAAGAAAAAAAAAATGACCTTAAGAGAAAGCTTGATGATAGGAAAACTTCAATCCCAATTGGAAAGCCAAGACTAGTAAAAAAAGAAAACTAGAACTCGTTACAGAATCCCAACCATGTCCTAGGATGACCCTTAAGTTAAGCAGAATATAAATCCCTGTAATAAATGAATAAATTGAGGTTTAGAACTCTCTAAGTTATATTTCCTTCCCAATCTTTACCTTAGTTACGATGGATGTAATCAAAGTGTAATAATTACCTTTCTACCATATGAAACCTTCATCTTGCAACTTTTCCGTGATAATTCCAATCTGCGTTTAGCTTCATTATCTTTCCTATTCCTCTTTACCCTATTCATAAATAGTACTTAAACAAAACCCTAGTATACCATTAGGAATATTATTTCTGATGGAACAATAAACTATCATTACCCTGTAAGAACCTTAGATGAACCCTAAGATTCGTTTTAAGGATATCCCATTAGTACCCTAGAAATTCCTGACTTATCACCATAGTATGAACAATAATTTTCTTATTTTTGTGAGAAATTATTAGATTGTCATTTTACAAAAACAAAACGTTGAATACCATCTAAAACTTTTTGGAGAAACATAAATACCACAGTAACTGAGCCAAACATTACATCATTTGGTCATCAATTATACATAGCCTGATCAACTATGTATAATTTAGGAAGAATCATGTAATGAATGGGACAGTTATCTTTTCAGATTCTCTACTAATTTTCATTCAAAAGTAAAATATTAAAACAAAATTTTTCATCAATTTTCACATTTGATACAACAAAAGTCTACATCTACTACTCATTACCTCTAGGATATGAATTGACAAGAATTGAGGATAGAGAAACCCTAGGAATTTACAAATCCGAATGGTGCAAAATTTTATTAGGAATCTTGGAAGATAATACATAGAAACATAATTAGCAACGGAAGTGCTAATATTACAAGGATTAAATAAGTTTTATTTCACTAAGGATTACCTAGGAAAGACAACAAGGACCATACTATCAACCCTAGCGCGAGACTTATTTTCCCCATGTCTGATCCACTATAAAGGCAACAATAATAAGTGGTACGACGAACATTAGGATCACACCAAAGGCTTCAAGGTCTTCTTCCGGATTACACGCCATGTAGGTAGCAACCGCAACAACGTAAACAATTGCTAGATATTCAATGAGGTGCGGCATTTTGAGGTTTTTAGGAAAGAATTTAGTGGTGAAAGAATGAGGATTAAAAATGAGGTATTTATAGGAGAAATATAGCCGTTATTCGACCGTTAAAATCACTGTTCACGACCGTTGGGAAAATCTGACCGTTGGAAGCACTGTTCACATTCCCTAGATTTATTAGGTGGCCAAACATTCAAATCTAGTTCATCTAGTAGGAATAAAACTGACAAAACCGCGTTCCCTTAGGTATCAAATGGAAATTCCTAGACAACTCTTTTAGGCCAAAACTATAACCGATGACTAATAGTAAAATGATATTATTGGAGACATAGGACATAAGAACAAGATATTATTATTTATAATATTATTTTTTGAGGCATTTTAAGCATATCAAACTCTAATCGCAAACCAAATCGTTGTACGATTTTCCATTCTTATATTCCCTATCTAGGTTAGAAATTTTGTGCCTGACTATGCCTATATTTCACTTTTCCCAATCTTTCAACCAACATAGACTGAATCTCGGGACGAGATTCCCTCAACGGGGGGGTGACTGTAACCACTGTGAAAATCTCACTTTATAATAAACTATCTTATAGAAAAACTATTCCTTTTCTACGTGTAATTTTTTTTTATTATTTTAACAGTTATCTTATGTAGATCACATCCTCGATAAACTTGCTCGCAACTCAACCTTAATTAATTGAGAATTTAACTATAAAACATACTTGACCTAAAACTTTATGAGATCCCATTTACCACTTTACGTTATTTCGTTAACGTACGTTTAAAACTAAGCGTTTTCTATCTGCTAAGAGTTGTATGAAACCCTAAACTACTATAACAACATTAATGAATAACAAAACCCTAGAAATACTAAAGTACAATTTAATTAACTAATGTACAAGTCACTAACTCCTAAATAAAACCCTAATTTCACAAAACTATTATCTTACGTAATAAAAAACCCAAACCCTAAATAATATTTTTATAAAATAGATATATATACAAGACTTTTAAACTAAAGTACAAGTACTTAATGCACAAACATTAGAATATTAATATAAATATCATTATAAACCTCGGTGTACTCATTTTAAAACACGTTGCCCAAGTATTCTCTATATTAACTTTGAAAATTATTTTCTTAACATATTAGATATATGTACAAGTCCTTTAAGTTAAGGTACAAGTTCCTAATGCATAACAACTAATTATTAACAAAACACTATATAAACTTTAATAATAATTATTTTAAAGGCATACTTTGTAATAAATCTACACATTAATTTTTTTTAAATAAATTTAGTAATTTGTAAAATACTTGTACAACTCCCTAAACCTATGGTACAACCCTCTAACGCACAAAAACTTAAAAGTCCATTTAATTACTTTAAAACTTTAATAAAAATTATAAAAATTAAGGAAATATTAAAATTATATTTTTCATATTTTCTAAACCCTAGTACAACATCGCTAAGCCCAAAGTACAACTTCCCAAGGCACCAAATTGATTTCTCTTATTTTTCTCTAAATCGATATATATGAAAATTTATTTAGAAAACCCTAAAATGATTTCTAGGTAATCTTTAAACTCTAGAAACCCTAACTAGAACCCTAACCCTATAATACCATATACATAAGCATAGAGTACCACCCCCTTATGCCTTAGTCGAACCAAACTCTTTCCATAAATACTAGTCTAGGCGAATTTAATTAGAAACAAACCAAACCTTTACTTTTCTTAACCCTTAAGTGTACATTTGCTAGATCATAACCCTTCCACATCTCCCTCCTCTAGAAACCTAAAACTTGTATGGATTTGAAAAACCAACATCACCTCCTTTCCAAAGCTACACGTCCACTTCCCCCTCCAACCATTTGGCATCCAACTAGGTAAGCCACATCTCCCATGCCCCCTCCTAAGCTGATCTTTGAACCTTGAACCTTAACCCTAATCTCTTGCCTTCTATAAATACCAAACCCTATTTCTCTCTTTTCACACGAACCATTCGAATCAACATAAAAAGCCCCATCATCCATCACTGATCAAAATACCTTAAATACAAATTAATCAAATTACTTAGGAAGCCTAGGAGGGAGGAAGAACTTTGGTGATCATTTCCAGAATCTGAACAAATCCATAAACCCTAGAATCAAACCATAAACCAAGTAAGTTACTCCAACTCTTTTTCATTCAGTTTTTATACTTTGAATAACTCTAAAAATATTAATACATAATCACAAATACCAAACAAGATCAAAAACTATAATATTTCTTTTTCTTTTCCTTTCCTGATCGAACCAGAAAACCAAACAGCCCTATGTATTTGATTTTTTGTCAAAACAAGTTAAAGAAGTGATAAAACATGTTGGAAGTAAGTTTAATATACTCAATAACATCATATTATGCTTTAAAAATTAACTAGAAACATTAAAAACCCAATCGGGTTCTTTTCTTAGTTTCTGTCGAGCCAAAAACAGCTCCACCAAGCTAACTTTCGACCTAAATATCGACTATCAAACGATCTTTATAAAATCTGATTTTTGGTGGATTTAAAAACCACCTAACTAGCTAAAATTAGGAAGAAGAATTTTGAAATATGGTTTAGTTTTCACAGAGATATCGAACTCCAAAAACTTGTTCTTATCGCTAAATATAGAAACCAAGATTTTTATTTTATTTCTTTTCAGTTTTATTCGACCAGTGACCCTACTTTAGACCTATTTTTCGACCTATAAACAATCTCTAAAATTTCTGAGTTTTTGGCACGTAAAAGATCACCTAGCTAACTTATTTTAGAAGAAAGAATCAAGTAAAATAATGGAACGATTAAAAAGTTATTAGCCTTCAAAGTTTGCTCTATCGCTAAGGCCAAAAACCCATTTTCAGTTTTAGACAAAACCTTGTTTTATTTCAACTATCAAACGCTTTTCAAAAATTATGAAACCTAGCCAAGATTAAGATCACCCAGCTAGCTTTACTTAGGAACAGAAAGATCGCAAAAAGATTTAGATTTCACATAGATATTCGAGTCCAAAACTCTCCTTTTGTCACTAATTTCATACGAAGCTTTTTAAGTATTTTTAAACTAAAAATCTCAAATAATAAGCCGTAAGCATAGAATAAGCTATTAGGACATTTATTTATGACTTTTATAAAGGAACCATAACGAGTCTTGTCTTTTCCCGAATTTTTAGAACATGTATTTATAAATTAAGGACCACGAAAGTAATAACTAAAATACTTTAAAGGTTATTTTTATCAAAACTCTAGCTAGTTTTATAACTAGGACCTTAAATTTTGTTGACATATAACTCAAGGGTAGAAAATGTCAGTTTTGAAACTAGAGGGTGGAAATTGTCATTTTTCAAAAGATCTGGGTATAAACCGTCAATATATGAAACTTTAGGGATACAAACATAACTTTTCACAACTATTATTTTTACTATTTTTATTTCCGATTTAATAGAAATTAATAACGTAATACGTTTATTTCAATCACGAACGAACGCAAGATATATATATATATATATATATATATATATATATATATATATATATATATATATATATATATATATATATATATATATATATATATATATATTTAACGAACAAACGTGAACATAAAAACGAACAATACAATCTTATCCAACTTTTGAAGAGACTTCATGTTGTCTCATTTAACACTTAATCAACAACCAAATAACGAAACGAAATGAACATATGAACTTATATTATCTGAAATCGGTTGCTGAAACTTGACATAACCAACCCAGGTTGCGAGCCGGAGACGTTTATCAACTTTGTTTAACTTTGTTTTCCATCCAGACTGATCAGGTGAGTTCATAGTCCCACTTTTCTTTATACATTTTTCCAAACTTGTGAGGAGATACATGCTACAAACCTGAACATAAGTATTTTTCTATATATTTTCCTTATTAATATTGCTTAAGACACCTTATTTGTGTTAGCCGGATCGATAGCCTTTGTGCTAGCCGGATTGATAGCCAAATGCACCTTATTTGTGTTAGCCGGATCGATAGTCTTTGTGCTAGCCGGATTGATAGCCAAATTCACCATTACTTATATCATTTTATGATATCACCCACACACACCGTTAACGTTTGAGTTCATGAGACTTAGAGCAATATATAACGAACTGCGATATAACCGTTTTACTTTCTATTTAAATTATGTTCAAACTGATTATAACTTTAAACACTATGGATTCACTCAACCTTTGTGTTGACTTTTTAAGCATGTTTGTCTCAAGTAACTTGAAGTACGCTTTGGTACGGAGTGGCATGGACTTTCTTCTTATAAAACGAGTATCTATTTAGTTATCATTCAAACAAATAATGTAACTTTTATAATATATTTCAGAACTTCCCGCTGAGACCTCTATAATGTAACTCTGATATAAATAAATGAATGATAACAATTTTATTTAAAACGTCTCTTTTCGAGTCGTTTTCTATTTTCATGACTGTGAACCTTGAAGTAACACCCCAACTTATATTTCGCTGCGATTATCGAAAACGGGGGTGTTACAGTGTGCGTGTAAATATAGGTCGAGGGAAGGCTGTAAAACAGGTTTGTATGGGTGTATAAATCGAATGAAAAGAGTAGATGTTAGGAGGGTTAAATTCGTTATTTCATGTGAGGCATTATGTAGGTTTTGTTTGCGTGAGAGTATCGACCAGATTGTGGTTGCATGTGTAGGTTCGAGAGAGTGTTTATAGCGTCGAAAGTAAGAGTTCATATGCATGTGTTAGGAACCTAGGTAAAACATAGATCGATATACAGTAATAATTATGGCTGTTCGAATATGATTTCATACCTGTTTAATGGTATCTAGTATACATGCAAAAATCTGGTCTTATGTTTATAGAAAAATGGTTGGTTGCATGCATGTTGGAGCATATTAATTGAGGCCGAATATGGGAAAGGTTAGGGTTTGTTCGAGTATGATTTTATGCAATGAAATATGGCGTGTCTATAGTGGTTAAAGGACTGGAAAAGTGTGGTGTTGCGTATGTGGTTATAGTGTTGATCTTAAAGATTTAAAATACTAAGAAACAAGGGTCGAATGTGGATGATGGGTTGGTTCAAAATATGTTGATTGTTGGTCTTGGGTTCGAATAAAATGGTTAATGAAAAGGGGAAAGAAAGCAAGTTTTGGTTCGGTTCAATGGAGAAAAGAGTGTGGTCGTGTAAGAGTATATAAGTGGGTGTGTGCTAAGAATGTGTGTGTGCATTTTGTTCCTAGCTTAATTAACCCGAAGCGAGTGATGTGTTATGTGTGTGTACAAGTTTTAAATTTATAAGGGTTGAATTACCGAATCTAGAAATAACACATATGAGCAAGTGAACTCGTCCGTTATAGCAAGATTATGATGGTAAGTCGGGATCGTTCGCAGGGATTTGTTAGTGAATCGAATCGTAAGTTTTAAAAGCTACTAAAAGTAAATCTCTAAAACAAGCAATAATGATAATATGATAATTCAAATGATTAAAACTACACTCGCTTAGACTAGTTTACTACTCTCGATAAGCATGATTGTGATAACTTTTGATAACATGTTGGTTATGATAATTAGTTTGGTGAACTAATCTATTGTTCTTACAAGTTAAACCTTCGTCAAGGTTTTAGTTTATAAAAACAAGCATTAAGTTTAACCAATCAATTCAAGATCAATTCAATTTTCATAAGTTTGGATTAACAAACTTAAACACAAAAATAGTCTTTTGTTTTATCAAATAAGCTTAGGAAATGGTCAATACAAAAGGTAACCGATCATAGACAAAAAGGTTACAATTGATTGTAAACTACTAATCTTTCGACCTTTGAGGTGGTTTTCAATCAATCCAATTTGATAGACAAAAGCATTCTTATTACAATCACAATTAAGTTTCTTTGTTTAACCAAGAATAATGGGTAAAAACAATCATTTATAGACAAATGATTATAACTAGTTGAATAACAATAAACCTTTCGACCTTTAGAATTACTAACAACTAGTCAAACTTGATTAACAAATGTCACTATGAAACTTAAGCACAATTGGATCTTAGAATTAACTTGAAATTGAATTAAAACATGTTATCACAATCATACGCAAATCATTAAGTAAAAAACATCATCTAAGCAAGTGCACAAAGACACTAGCCACTCATAGCAAATATAAACATAAACTCAGAGTTTTGCACATTAGAAACCATGATTAAAAGTCTTACAATGATTGAAATAAGATTACAAATGATAAGGTAATGATACCCAAAGTATTGGTGTTGACTTCTTGATGTTTTGACTTCCAAATGTTGACTTCTGGGACTTTCAAAGTTTCCTGGACTTCTAAGGACGAAATTAAGAGCTTTTGTGAGAGTATTTTGAGAATGGTTGATGAGTAGAGAGTTAATTGGTAATTGTGTGTGAATGGCCTCCTTTAACACTTCACAAATGGCTCTATTTATACTACTCTCAAGGCCTAGGGTATTAAATGCTTCAACTTTGCCAGCAAGCAGAATGGAATGGCTTAGAATATTCAATAGAAGGCCATAGAATCGTTGGTAGCAAGATACAATACTTAATGATGAAGATTGGTAAAACAGACAACCTCCAACCGATCGGTTTGGTTGCCATCCGATCGGTTGGTCTTCAAAAATGGCCTCCATCCGAATCGGTTTCGGGCTGCATCCGATCGGATGGGGTGCTGCTGTAGATACAGTTTTTGGACTTTTGGCGTTTGGCTTGTTTCTTGCTTATAGCTTTTTGTTCTTCATCCAAACTTGATTCTTTCTTTGTCTTGGAACTTGTCAACTTGAATACTTGGATACTTGGACCTTCATTCTTTGAAATGCCTTTTCGGAGTGGATCTTTGACATGGGAATCTTTGTACGATCATAAATATTTCCTTCTTCCTCATTCTTTCACTTTTTCTTCCTTTTTCCCGTACTTGGCTACATATACTTTGCAAACATACTTTGGTGCGATTTAAGTAACAAAAGCATATAAATATAACCAAATAACATATACAAAAGTACGAATAACGCTACTAAAAACATGCACAATTTGAGTGTTATCAAATTCCCCCACACTTAAACTTTGCTTGCCCTCAAGCAAATCTAGAAGTAAAAACAATTATCCGCATGGAATACGAAATATGTTTAAGAAAAATGTGATGCAAATCTATCAAGTACAAGTACAAGTAAGATTCATCGTTTTAAGCTTTTCTAATTTGAATCATCGAGATGTTTGACAATACCCAATTGATTTTCTTGCTTAATGAACATTACTAAACACCTCACGAAAAGGAATGAAATATTATTCACTCAAATCACTCATTTATATGGTTGATGGAGTATATAAGAGAAATTACACTCATTGCTCAGTCCTGATCTAAATATTACCATAGGCTTGTACAAGAAACAAAACTAAACCGACATGGCGTGAGCACCAAGTATACATATCAAAGAGGTCTTTTATTCGGGTTTAAGGCTTCAAGGATTATATCAGACTTATGTGCAAATATCTTATGCAAAACATAATAGCTCGCTGGCACGAATTCTTGCATTACCAAATAACGGATGGTCACTAAGGATAACCTTAGATCGCTGGCGCGCTATCTAATTCCTCAAGAAATCGGATGGTCACTACATGTCAATACACTTGATAATTTCACAAAGCCAACAGGTAAGGATAAGACATGGGATATGTTTTGAAAGGTTTGATGATAAAGAATATACAAACTAGTCAAAGTCTACTAACCAAATATTGCTAGCTATTTCGAACCATTATCATGCAATCTTGAAAAACTCCATACTTGATTGATCAATACATTATTCCATAGCTCATTGGCTATTTTTTTGTCACCTTATAGTTGTGATGATTTTTTATTTTTTTATTTTTTTTGAACATAAACTCATTCACTTGTCATCTTATAGTTGCGATGACTTATCTTCCATTTCACTTTGATAACTGCTTATGGAGTTTACAACTTTTTTCGTACTTTCATGATTTCCCACATACCATCCATCTTGCCAAATAGCTAGCTACCAACCAAGACTTGACTAAGGGTAAGGCTAGGCTAAAAAGTGTAAAATCTTTTTGAATTTTTCTGGATTTTATCAAAAGAAATGATTGGCTCAGAAGGTGTAACTAGGGGTATCTAGCATTAAAGATAAACGCTAACAATAGGGTTTATATTGGTGGTTAACTAGCCATTGTAGCTAGCTAAATATCAATACGGAAGGCTATTTGGGTTAAATCCTAAGGTTGCCTCTTATCACGCATATACACTTATATCACACATGAAATGTGATCTCACAACGTTCTCGTAATGATTTACAAGCACAAGTTCTAGAATAAATAAAATCACCGGCACACTCATAGCAAAAGAATCAAAGCATAAAAGATGTATGCTAAATACAGAACAGGCTTAACTGCTCACAATTTAGTGGAAAGGCTATAATATGTGCTAGCTAATGTTATCGATCCCAAAATGGATTGCAATATTAATCGGGTCACATCTTTTTCAAAAATTACAGGTTTCACCAGTGGATAGATCCAGTTATTCTAATATATTATCCTAAAAATGAAAAATAACTAGATCACCAGGGCAAACAAAATTTAAAATCTAGCTCGAAATTTATAATTTATCCTTATTTTCCTATTCAACCCCCCCCCCCCCCACACTTAAGTTAAGCATTGTCCTCAATGTGATAAACGAACTTCAAAGTATGAAAATAGGGAAATAAGAGAATAAACCATATTGTCCGGGCTTCATATGATTCTTTGATCCAAGTGTCCAAACTGAGTAATCATTACCTGCAGCAATCTCAAAACACACGAAAATACGTCTTATTAAAAGTAAGTGATACACCCCCACACTTAAGTTCAACTAAGGGATTAGAGAAACTTTGGGGTGTAATCACTTTGAAAATAACAATAAAAAGTAAAAATAGCAAACACACGGGTTGCCTCCCGAGAAGGGCTTGTTTTATTAACGAGTCATCAGCCTGACTCAAACTTCCTTTATTCTACGTTGGTGTAATTTTTGATTTCTTTTTCGAGAATTTGGGAACATGCACCACGTTTTCTATCACTATTTCCTCTCCAGTTTCATCTATGTTGTACAACTTTGCGTTTTCCCAAGCTTTAGGAAGAATATCATAGATAAATTCAACATTTTCCTTGTAGTCGGTTGGGAAAGGTGTCAGGAATTTGATATATTCATATTCTGATTCAGGTGGAATTTCTTTGATAGAAATCTCGTTCATTTGCTCCTTATCATGGTACAATTTAATCCGGTGACCATTAACAATGAAACTTCCACCCTGTTTGTCATATAATTCAACATACCCAGATGGAAATCCATGTTTCACTATGTATGGTCCGAACCATTTTGGTTTTAGCTTAGGAGCTTTAAACTTGTATTTCATATTGAAAAGCAGAACTTTGTCTCCAGCTTTGAATTCTTTCCGAATTCTAAGTTTTCTATCATGATAAGTTTTGGTTCTGGCTTTGTAAAGCTAGGAGTTCTCATAAGCTTGGAGTCTTAGTTCATCGAGTTCATGCAATTGCAAAAATCTCTTCCCTCCAGCTATTTTGAGATCAGTGTTACAGTTTCTGAGTGCCCAGTAGGCGCGATGTTCAATTTTGAACGGCAAATGACAGGTTTTTCCATACAAAAGTCTATATGGTGTTGTACCAATTGGAGTTTTGTAAGCCGTATGAAATGCCCACAGAGCGTCATCAAGTTTTCTCGACCAAACGGAAGGATTATCTTTGACCGTTTTTTCGAGTATTCTTTTTAAGGCTCTGTTGGTGTTTTCGACTTGACCACTGGTCTGTGGATGATAAGCTGTGGCAAAACGATGATGAATTCCATATCGTTTCATAATTTTCTCCATTTGTTTGGTACAGAAATTGGTTCCTCGATCATTTATTAAAGCTTTAGAAATTCCATAACGAGCGAAAAGGTTTTTGAGAAAATTAACAACAGCTCGTGCATCATTTGTGGGTAGAGCCTCGGCTTCATCCCATTTGGAAACATAATCAATAGCAACGAGAATGTATTCGTATTTGTGTGATTTAGGAAATGGTCCCATAAAATCAATTCCCCAAATATCGAATATTTCGCAGACTAGAATGCTCTTTTGAGGCATTTCATCTCTACGAGAAAGATTACCGGATTTTTGGCAGGCATCACAATTTTGAACAAGAGTATGAGCTTCTTTGAAAATTGTCGGCCAATAGAATCCAACGTCAAAAACTTTTTTAGCTGTGGTAGAAGGACCATAGTGTCCCCCAGTCCGGCCATGATGGCATTCATCAAGAATTCTTCTTGTTTCGGAACCATAAACACATCTTCTGATCATCCCATCGAGACACATCTTGAAAAGATAGGGATCTTCCCAATAATAGTGTTTTAGTTCTGAAAAGAATTTACTTCGTTAGGCATGAGTTAATCATTTTCTGAGAATTCTTCCAACGAGATAATTTGCATAATCTGCAAACCACGGGATTTCTTTTCATCGTTTGTGTCAATAGTCATGAGAGTTTCATCAGGGAAATAATCGTCAATTTCATCCTCCCTTAATTCTTCCAAATTTGGTTTCTCGAGACGAGACAAATGATCAGCAGCTAGATTTTCTGCTCCTTTCTTATCTTTGATTTCTATGTCAAATTCTTGTAGTAGCAAAATCCATCGGATAAGACGCGGTTTTTGTGAAGGATTATACAGACACTTGGGATGTGAATCTTAATAATGTGTTTGAGATATTTATGAATGAATGTGCTTTAGTATGCAGAATCTACTTTAACACACTTAAAAGAAAAACAAAGGTGGTGAGTATGTAAACGTGAGTTATAATGAACAATGAACACAACTTTAGTAACACAAAACGATTCAATATTATTGATGAAATAATACGGATGATCTAACTATCACCAGGATTACAAAGTAACCTTGAATCTTTGATTTGTTAAGGATTTGTGAATTTAGTAACTAAGTTACTAAAGAGATGTTTTGTTTTGGATATTGCTAAGTTCTTAGTTGGAAAAAAAGATACTACAAAGGTGGTGACTAAGGGATCCTTTTATAGGATAAGGGCCCCTTATTACAAGTTGTCAAGTTGCACAATATAATAAGATACTTGGACTTTTCTAGCCTACAATTAAATACAACTACCAATGTAAACTACTCTGTATATTCTTCTGCACAAACATGGAAGACTGAACTACTTCTACATAACGTATTACATTGTACAAAGACTAATAATACAACAAATATCTACAAATAAATATCTATCAACTTGATCATCAACTTGGCAGGACCTTCATTAACTAGCAGTACCTTCTTACCCAGAAGGTACTGTTAGTACATCTTCAACTTCTTCAAAATCAACTAGTAGGCTCAATAGCTTATCTGGCAGGCTCTTTGACTTGAACATTTTATTCCCAACAGTTTTGGATCTTGTTTGGTAAACATATATTTGAGCGTTGAGTGATCAGTAAACACGATTGTTTTTGAAAGCACAAGGTAAGATCTGAATTTGTCGAAAGTAAAAACAACGGCTAACAATTCCTTCTCCGTAACCGTGTAATTTTGTTGAGTGTTGTTAAGTTTTTTACTAGCAAAGTATATAGGACGGAAATGTTTTCCTTCAAGTTGTCCTAACACAGCTCCAACAGCAAAATCACTTGCATCGCACATGAGCTCGAATGGTAGTGACCAATTAGGTGAAACCATAATGGGTGCACTAGTCAGTTGGGTTATCAATGTTTCAAATGCCTTCATGCAATCTGAATTGAAGTAAAAAAAAAATCTTTTTCAAGAAGTTTTGTCATAGGATGAGATATTTTGGAAAAATCTTTAATAAAACGACGGTAGAAACCGGCATGTCCTAGAAAACTTCTAACGGCTTTAACGTTTGTTGGAGGTGGTAATTTTGTGATAACATCGATTTTCGCTTTGTCAACCTCCATTCCTGTACTGGAAATTTTGTGTCCAAGCACAATTCCTTCAGTCACCATGAAATGACATTTTTCCCAGTTAAGAACAAGATGTGCAGCTTCACATCTTTCTAGCATTTTATCGAGATTAGAAAGGCAAACTTCAAATGAGTTTCCAAAAACTGAGAAGTCATCCATGAAAACTTCCATAGATGTTTCAAGCTTGTCTTGGAATATTGCAATCATACACCTTTGAAAAGTCGCAGGTGCATTACACAGACCGAAAGGCATATGCCGGTAAGCGTACGTTCCAAAAGGACAAGTGAATGTTGTTTTTTCTTGATCGGCAGGATCAATAGGAATTTGGAAATATCCTGAAAAACCATCAAGGAAACAATAGTACTTGTTCCCTGCTAGTCTCTCAAGCATTTGGTCCATGAAGGGTAAAGGAAAATGATCTTTTCTTGTGGCTTTGTTTAATTTTCTATAATTAATACATACTCGCCATCCAGTGACAGTTCTAGTAGGAACTAATTCATTCCATTCGTTAGTCACTATGGTCATTCCTCCTTTTTTCGGAACACAGTGAACTGGACTCACCCAAGGACTATCCTCGATGGGGTAAATGATACCGGCATCAAGAAGTTTGATGATTTCTTTCTTAACAACTTCTTTCATGTTAGGATTGAGTCGACGTTGTCTTTCTACAACGGTTTTAGCACCTTCTTCGATATTTATTTTGTGTTTACACAAAAGTGTATCTCACACACTTACACCTCTGCAACACCACCACCGCACGATCTATCTGCTGCTCCAGCCAAAGGGTCGTCGATGATGATGATTACAAAGAGAAATGATGTTGATGATGATTATGAATGATGTTAATTTACGACTATGATGATGATCATGATGAAGAGCGAATGATTGATGCATAATTTACGATGCATGATCGATGTATAATTTATGAGCATGATCGACGATGCATGATCGATGAGATAAGTGAAGAGCGATGATGAATAATGTTCCATGTGACGAGTAACGAGCGACGGCCGATGTTGAATAAATGTTGAAAGTGGTCCTTGGAGAAGATTGTGACCGCTTCAGGGTCGGGGTTTGGTGTTTGGCAGTGGCGGCTAGCCATTCTTCCAATCAAGTTGGGTGGTCTTGGCATCCTTTCAGCGGGTGACATTATCCGGTATGCTTTTCTCGCCTCTTGTATGAAAACGAGTGATCTATAGGACAAGATACTGACTAAGACTGGCATTGGCTCTCATGGTTCTTCTTTTTAGCGTGCCCTTTGTTAATACAAATATCGTCTAAAAAACGTTATTTATATTTTACGATCTTTGCTATATTTTGTTGGCGACAATTATAAACTTTATTTTAGCAAAACATAAATATAGTTAAGTATTTTACATATATATTCACTAAGTCTTTTATAAACACAAATTAAACATCACTTAGGTAATATATACATTTTACAAAGTATACTTTTTATAAACTAGTTTAATCTAAAAATGGAAATGCATTTTTACATCATGGCATGCATCATCTTTGAGATCTTTGGAAGATTTTGAGATCTTTGGAAGATATGTTGTTTAGATCATTACTCAAAGAATCTTTAGAAAGATATGGAAATATTTTGGTTAGATTTGATGAAGATTTTGGAGATTCTTTGTCATGTCCCCGCGGAACCAATGAAGTACACGGACGGAACCCAACATTTGGTTCCGTCCCATCCGTGGGTTGCTCAGTCTATTTTCCTATAAATAGCAAGCCACACATTGATGTTTTCTCATCACTCACAAGCATAAACAACATCATATATTCTTTCATTCTTATCTAACTCATTCATATTTTATTTTACAAGCTTCAACAAAACGTTGCAAGGCTTGTTAGTTTGTCACTGTGTGAATTGTTGTTGTTCATACATCATTGTTTGTACCAAACAATCATAAATCCTCTGTAGTGATCGGTTAGTATTTTAGTCCTCAAAATACATAGTGTGACGGGAGTGGTTGTACCCTTGTAAAGAACTCGACATGTAGCTTTGTGTCGGAAATATTGTAAGCGAAGTGTAAAGGTTTTCTCAGCCAGATAAAGGAGCTTGTTGACTAGTGAAGAAAACTCTCGAGTTGGATACTCGGGGAGTGGAGTAGGGCAAGGAAAAAGAGTCCTTGTAGACCGAACCACTGTAAACACTCGTTTTGTGGTTTGATCGTTTCTTTCTTGCACTATACTTATTTGTTATTTTGTTTGCATACATTAAGTCATTTCATACAAACATAACAAAGAAAAAGAAATTAAAAAACGGTAAAACTATTCAACCCCCCTTCTAGTTTTCCACACCATTGATACCTTTTATATGCAACATTGACTTGCTCTTTGTCACAACTTGCGCTTCTGCCCCCTAGATGATGAAAACGTTGGCAAAGTGTTACTTTGGTATCATTGAGAAATACCTTGTTTCTAAGTACTCGCTAAGTACACAACATGTGGCTATTCTCAGTTGCATCCTCGCCCCGCATGCACAAGATTTTATTTTCGCCATCCTTATCGACGACTTGGGACAGAGGATGAACCATCGTCAATTCCGATATGTGTTGTGTTATAGGCTCACCGTGCCTATGTTCTCTGAAGGTAGCCTTTGCCCGAGTTGCAATGTGAATCGTAAGGACCAATGGGGAGATCATGTGGTCCAGTGTTCTAGTGAAGTGGGCTTGAAGTTGAGGCATATCTGGTACGTGATATTCGTGTTGATATATTCTCCAAGGTTGGGATCATGGTGCGTAATGAGGCTCCAATGAGTTTCATCTCAGAGGATGGGAAGAAGCTACGACCTGCATACCTGTTACTATTTAATTAGCTCCAAGGTAAAGATCATGTTTGGATGTGACCGGAATTTCTCCCTTTGCTGGAATTGAGGCGATTTCATGGGCTCCTAGGGTAGCCTTGCATAACGCCGTGGAGAAGAAAAAGAGGAAGTATGCGTCAAAATGTGAGGACAACGGATACAGGTTCATACCATTTGCATGTTCTACGTTCGAGGAATTCGATACGGAGGTTTTAGACACACTTTCACGTATTAAGTCTATTTCTATTAGTCATTCAAATAATTCTAAAAGTTATACTTTTATCTTTTATAGAGTGAGTTTTTGTATTCAGAAAGGAGTGGGAGCACAGCTTATGTCTAGACTTCCATCCAACTTTATGTAAATTTTTACATTATTAATATAATTATTATTAAAATAAATAAATAAATAAAAAATAAATAAATTTATAAAAATAATAATAATATAATAATAATAATAATAATAATAATATAATAATAATTTGTAATATTATATATTTTATAAATATTATTATTATTAATTAATAATAATAATAAAATATTATATATTATTATTATTATTATTATTTAATTTATTATGTTTAATAATACATTTTGGTTTATAATAATAATAATAATAATAATTCATGCTTGATGCATAATCCATTAAGTATCAATTTTGACGTTGAAACAAAATCATGCATAAATCGATTCACGAACTGTTTCGATGCAAGAATGGATGAGAACATGATGCAAAAATCGATTAAGAAACAACTACATGAATGAACCGAAATTATGATGGGTTTAGAGTACATACGCAAATTCTAATTGATGTAATTCAATTGTTAAGCAACCCAAAAAAGTAATTTAAAATTATACGGTAGAAGATGTAGTTTTTTTTATGTAAATACCAGATTTAGAATTTTGGGTTTGCCAATTACTTCCTTAGTCCCAAATTTATAGTCTCTCTTTACATTTTGGTTTGAACCAAAATTATTGTAGCCTTTCAAATATAGTTGTGAATAATGTAACAAGTTTACTATATTACACCTAATGATATTATAAATTACGAATATCATTCAAAGATTTAATTAATTGTGTAAGAGAAATGACATTTTGCAAAAAAGTAAGAGAGATAATGCACTAATGATTATGTTTTCTTAAACTGTGTGTTTTTTGTCGGGGGACAATAATTTTAGGACGGAGAGAGTATACCCTTAAGACACTAGTACATGTGGCAAGTTGTTGTAGCGTCCTACCTTTTTTACATTAAGATGGTATTTTTCGAGAACTAATCTCTAACAATTAAAAGTTCTATTTGATTAATACTTATCTTGCAAACCATAAATGAAAGAATGCGGTCATTTTCTTTTGACAATTATTAATAATATATTTGTAATCACATATCTTAAGGAAGACAAGCAAACAATTCACCTAAATTTGTGGGTAAGCCAAAAAATCAAATTCTTTTGCTTCTCCGCATTTATTCGTATATAATATTGCTACGTGATTGTTTTTACGTATCTAAGTCTAAATGATTCGAATAAAATTTTTTCCATAGTGATGAAACATATTGTTGATTTTTTGTTAATTACTAATTTTCATTTGTTCTCTTAATTTACTCTAACTAGAATGGCGGCAACCGGCCGCAACGCGGGTTTTTTTCCGGTTGTATTTGGTATAAAAAAATGTGTTTTTAGATCAATGCCGGTCGGGCGCGTTGCGGCCTGGACGGGAGTCGTTTCATGTCGTTGATAATTGCACGGGGATTTTCATAAAAATCAAACGATTTACAAAAAGGCAATAACGGTAGTGATAAAAAACCATATTATTCGGGCCATTCCAGGTAAGCTAAATATATTGCAGGAATATGTAATCCAAACTCAGCTGCAAAACAAATGAATGAAAAAGTCTAAGTAGTTACAGTTGTATGGTAATAAGCTGGATATATAGTAGGAATCTGTAATCCAAACTTAGTTGCACAGCAAATGGAAGGCCTTTGTTCAGATTCGCGGTGTTCAGCAGGCACGTTTGTAGCATCATCAAAATTAGTAACAGATACACTTGGAGTGTCGTAGGCAACAATCTCATTAATGAACCGTTTCTTGTGCAGCTGCCCATCAGTCTTGGATATATGATTCACTGGTAATTTATTGCTGCAAAACGTAGGTGACTTCCTTTAATTGTTCCCAGACACTGCATACAATTATAACTCACGAAATTTAATTCAGCACAAACTGTAACCCCTTCATAATTAGCAGGTTTTTTTTGTGTCGTATCTAATTCACTTCTGTCGTAACACATGCTTCAGCACTGTTTCCCTGTAGTCACGTAAATATTTGCGAACACCAGACGAATACTTTTAATATTCTTGAGGCATATGTAGTAATTATAGAACATATAAGTCAACGCACCATTCTTTGAGATTAGCATGATTCTTTTCTATTTTTCATCTAACCTCAATAACAACCACCGGTTCTGTAGTTCCCTAGCAAGTTTTTCTAAACGTTGCTGTCACCGATTTGACCCGAAGCCCTAGCTGCTGCAAACATGTTTAATATCTTGTCCTGCATATAAAGTTCAATCAATAACCTATTGAGCACTTCTGAATAAGTGCGTTAATAAATTTATCGTATTATGATACAATTGTATAATATGGTTATTTCGTTTGATAAAAGCATTTTTTCCTACATAACGAAGCATATAAGGCAGAACCTCATCTAGCCACCTCTAATAAAGGACCATGGACCAATCTAACGACTTGCATTAATTTTGGGTTGGATATACAAACAATATGTACAAATGAGCTCAAGTTATAAGGTTTATCAAAGTGAGTCTCTTGTTTCGGTGGACTGTAATTAGTACCTTGGGTGGAGCATCGGAAAAGATCACTAGATTGTCCGTTTGAGTAATAGCATCTGATATCTTAGGAGCTGCACCAACGTTGAAAATGCGCATACAAACCCATCTTTCATCGATAAGCTGCAGTGTTGGACTGGTAGTTTGCAACTATAAAATCTTAACAACAGGCAACAGCTGGTCTTTACCTTCAACAACAGCCAACAAAAGGGAATTAATGCACCCTATACGCTACAAATGCAACAACATTAAGTCAATCAACAACATATAACGAATACAAAATAATAAAAAACATTAATAAAACAAAATGAGAAAGTAACCTTTGCTTGACGACTTTCGTATCAGGTAACTGAATAATACTCGTATGTTTAGAAACAAAGTTACGAATAACACTGATGAGAACCCTCGCTACTGACAATGGTATCAGTACGTCCGCGTAATGGTAACAAATAAGGCTAAGATAAATGCATAAGTGCAATAGCCAGAAAATTATCATCATTGCCTATAGAAAGATAAAAGTAGGCTCAGATTTGTTTGTGTGCTGGTACATGCGTGAAGGTTGCTGAGGCGAGTGTTTCTCGCACTCTGCCATCCATCCACATAGTTCGACAACACATCATATTGGAACAATCATCACATCAAACTAATGCCGCTGACAACGGTATGAGTACATACGCGTAATGATAACAAATAAAAAATGGAGCAGGGCTAAACGAAGGGGCCTGGGCCACGAAAATAGCCTAAGAACACGGCCCGTATATTTTGGCCGGAAAAAAGCAAGTAAAACGACAACGTACTCCACGACTTTTAATATATAGTTATAATAAGACTCAGATAAATGTATAAACGCAATAGTTGCAAAATTATCATCATAGCCTATAGAAAGACAAAAGTGGCCTCAGGTTTATTCTGGCTGGTGCACGTGTGAAGGTTGCTGAGGCGAGTGTTTCTCGCACTCTGCCATCCGTCCACCCGCTCCCCGCCCCAAACCCAATTAAAATCTCCGTTTAAGCCCCAAACCCGCCCCGTAACCCGATTAGCATGACCCGCCCCGCCCCAATTAATTCGGGTTTCGGATTTCCCCATCGGGTTCGGGTTTTTTTGCCATCCCTATTTTGAACAATCATCACATCCAAGTAAAACGTAGCACACTAGAACCTCCAAACATAACAAAGGCAGAAAAACAGCAGTTGGTACGTTAGCATAAACCATCGTTGCAAACACAGTTGCCGTATAATGAATCTTCACTCTTTTGATAGTAGAATTAATAATCTGTGGCACATTTTTTTTAGGGTAAATCTACCATTTGACTCGACTAAAAAAATGGTAGGTTGTTAAAAAGTTTAAGCACATGAGCAATGTCAAACACAACTGTGGTTTACGCATTTTGGCAGGCTCAGTGGTACAAAAGGTTCTGATAATCCGTCGTCTGCATTTAATCATAACAGCAACCACAGATGATGAAAATAGCGTGTCAATATTAGGAAATGAAGACTATCTGGTTTTCTTTATTTGCCGATACTAAAAGCTAATGCTCTGTGTCTGTCATGGTAAGTTTGTTTTCGCATATTCGCAATTCCAGTTCCACAAAAGGTCCTGATCAACAATACGTTTAAATTCTGAAAGATAGATGGGTAATAGAAGAGGATGGTGCGAAGAAGTAATTTGCACCAAATCACTTGTCACACCATTCTCTCCTGTTTCTCATCTATCTTTCAGAATTGTACCCAATTGTTGATCAGGGCCTTTTGTGGAGCTGCAGTTACGAATATGCGAAAAAAATTTACCATGACAGACACAGAACATCAAGTGTTAGTATCGGCAAATAAAGAATACCAGATAGTCTTCATTTCCTAATATTGACACGCGATGTACAACATCTATGGTTGCTCTTATGGTTACATGCAGACGACCGATTATCAAAACCTTTTGTAGCACTGAACCTGCCAAGATGCATAAACGACGGTCGTCTAATACAGTAGAGTAAGATTCTAAATTTAAAATATGATAATCATGCATATACAAAGGCAGTTATTAGGCTCAGATTTTATAACCAAACAGGGTGAAAAAGATGTATGACCAGCCATGGCTGCAGAGAGACAAGGTTGCATAATGATGCCATCCAGTCATTGCCGTGCCAAGTTAGGGTTACAATCTTTGAGTACCCAATTCATTAGTCTCAGAAAATAGGTCCGAATCATCATAGCCCTACCGTAAGTTTGACATACACTCTTCTGGCCTACATCAATACATTCTAAAGGACTAACCTGAGCAATCCTAGGTATGCCCTTGGTTTTTGTCCGCATATTTAGGAAAGCGTTTGTAAGCATACAAAAAGCATCAGACAATAGGCAGCAACCATATGTATAACAGTTTTTGTAACATCATATACACTAATATTCCTTGCAATTGTTAAAAAGAAAGTTGAAAACAGATCATCGACATCATAGGCATGCAAATTTAATATGGTTGCAACTGCAAACGTTGCACCCATGCAAATGAAAGTTAATAGCATAATGAACATGGAAAAATAAAAAAACATGGAAATATAAACCTACATTTACCTTCTAAAAGGTTTTAACAAATTTAACAACAAATATACCTGCTTAAGTAGGGTTTGTAATCGGCTTAATGAATTTTTGTTTTTTTTTTGTTTTTTTTCCCGTGCTTTAGGATTTCTTATGAACTTTAAGATTTCAGAAGCTTCTTAACCTTTGACCCGCACGTGGAGATTGTACTATAAATCAAATTTCCACTACACTTTCAAGTGTTTAGGTGGGGAAAGTTTCTACAACCAATAGATCTGTTACAACGTTTGTACTATCCGCCTTCCATTTGCTTATATCCCTAAGACGAAATTTTAATTGGGCTAAAATGGGCTAAAAAACATTGGACTCCACAGCAATTAAGATATAGTATCATGCGCCCATTTTTTTGGCGGGAAAGACGTAGTCAAAACGACAACATACTGCTCTCTTCATCTCAACCCGTTCCAAAAGAATAAGTAGCAATAGCTACAGCATTTTAAAAAAAAGTATTGAAACATTAAAGCGTTGCGATAAATAATTGGGCTCAGATCTGCATATAGGATTCAAGACACAAAATAATCTTTATTTCGTAGTGGCTGCAAACATACACTGTTGCATAGTAACTATTTAAGTTATACCTTCCGGTTGTTGCCAAGCCAACTTACGGTCTGATCTTCCAATACACGGTTCATTTGCCTCAGATTACAGAGATCATCACAGCCATAAGGAAAACATTATAAAATAATTGTTTTTTTTTTGTGGAAAAAATGAGCTGACACAGAAAGGTCACCGTTGATGGACCACAGCTTTCGTCGGCTAGCTACGAAAATGATTCCAGGCCACATTGCAACCATTTGTCAATAAGTAAACCCAACATCAGCAAATGTTCTAAGCTGACTACACATGAAGAAACTTTTAGCCCATATGTTTCAAGGGACTTTTCCAAAACCGTAGCTGAAGTCTGCAAGAAACAAATATCGTCACCAAACATGGCCCATGGCTGCAACCACCAAACACAGTAGTTTCCTTGCAAAAAGACAAACATGGGCAACGGCATCTTAACAAATGTAGCAATACCGACCATGGATAGCTTTTCATAGTACAAAAATTAGGACGGTAATGACCTTTTTTATATGTTACGGCGTCATTAAGCGAAAACTTCAAGTGTTTAGGTGGGGAAAGTTTCTACAACCAATAGATCTGTTACAACGTTTGTACTATCCGCCTTCCATTTGCTTATATCCCTAAGACGAAATTTTAATTAGGCTAAAATGGGCTAAAAAACATTGGACTCCACAGTAATTAAGATATAGTATCATGAGCCCATTTTTTTGGCGGGAAATACGTAGTCTAAACGACAACATACTGCTTTCTTCATCTCAACCCGTTCCAAAGGAATAAGTAGCAATAGCTACAACGTTTTAAAAAATTGGGCTCAGATCTGCATATAGGATTCAAGAAACAGAATAACCTTTATTCCGTAGTGGCTGCAAACATACACAGTTGCATAGTAACTATTTAAGTTATGCCTTCCGGTTGTTGCCAAGCCAACTTACGGCCTGATCTTCCAATACACGGTTCATTTGCCTCAGATTACAGAGATCATCACAGCCATAAGGAAAACATTATAAAAGAATTGTTTTTTTTTTTTTTTGTGGAAAAAATGAGCTAACACAGAAAGGCCACCGTTGATGGACCACAGCTTTCGTCGGCTAGCTACGAAAATGATTCCAGACCACATTGCAACCATTTGTCAATAAGCAAAGCCAACATCAGCAAACGTTCTAAGCTGACTACACATGAAGAAACTTTTAGCCCACATGTTTCAAGGGACTTTTCCAAAACCGTAGCTGAAGTCTGCAAGCAACAAATATCGTCGCCAAACATGGTCCATGGCTGCAACCACCAAACACAGTGGTTGCTTTGCCAAAAGACAAACATGGGCAACGGCATCTGTCACAATTCGCATTTTTCGGGTTTTTACTATTCAAGGGTTACTATTCATTATTTACTATTCATCGATCACTATTTACATTTCACTATTCATCATTTTCGGGATTAATTTGTGATTTTGAGATACTTTCAGAAATTTTACTATTCACATGACACTATTCATTCCCGGAAAAAATTTCCGTTCATGATCATCATTTATTATCTCGTAAACCTAGTTTATGGGTATTCAAATTCGCGTAATCAATAAAGACACATCATATAGACTAGAATAGTTTGCATATCATCAGTAAAATCATCAGTACATTAGTTCATGCACGGGTATGCATTATTTCAATTTACGTATGGTTAATTATTTAATAAACGTTACCACTCAGTCTTTAATACTAACATTATACCCAGTACTCCCGACTATGATCCTAATATATTTTCATGCTAATTATAATGATATAAAGATTATATTATTACTTTACCCGGTGTTTTTAAATCAAATGCTATATTTTTCGGTTTACGCTTATAACTCCGTCGGTTTGCGATAATTCAACCCGATAATTATTCCAACACCCGATTCTTATCAGGAATATGATTTTACAAATTCTACAACTTCGTCGTATTTTATTTTACCTCGTCGCGATTTATTTCTAGTTAACCCGGTACCCGATAACACCTAATGTACACCCAAAACTAACTAATTCTAATTAAATGGGGACATAAGCTTTGAATGCACATCAAATCTCTCCTTTTTCTAGTCATGTGCCGCCCCTTCCCTTCTTACACTTTCCCTAATATGCCAAATTCCAATTAATGCTCTTTATGTATTAAACCTTGAATTAATTTACATAACACATTCTATACATGATCCAACTAGCAAATTTACTTCATATTCTCTCTTTTTCTTCCTCTCCTATTCGGCCAAGACAAGAACCAAGAACAATCCATCATTTTTTTTGAAGATCAAGACATAATCAAGCTCCATTTACTTTACTAGTTAAGGCTTTGTGATCAAAACCCTAAGTTACTACACATTTTCTCATCTAATCACTCCATTATCTCAAGTAAGCTCAAGAACATCTTTATGATCTTTTCATACTTTCCTTTTATTTTCTTTCAAGTTATATTAGTAAGTGATCATGCAAATATACAAGTTATCTATACCACTTTACTTATTTTTCATCATAAACCCTAGATCTATAAGTTTCACTAGTAAGCACATGAGATCCACCAAGATTGGTGATGTTTAGGACCCCATGACACCCTAAGAAGGTGTATGGTAGGATTTGCGAACTTGTGGAGTTGATTTGAGGTGGTATGATCAAGTTTAGAACCAAGGAAATGAGTTTTTAAAACATATATATACCTACTATCCAAAATCGGGTAATCTGGAAATATCAGTAACTTTTGAACTATTTTGGCCTTCAAATTTAGAAAGTTCTTTCAAAAACGAAACCGTGGCCGCTTGAATCACTAAAAACCGACTTATAACGAAGGAGATACGATTTTTACAAGTTTCACGACGAAAACTAATTTTCTGAAAATAAGCGTGCTGTTAGCCGAACTTTAAAGGACCAAACGAGGCGTTACACGTGATCTAGGAGAGCTGAGCTACTGAGATTATGTTAGTTCATGTTATGATGAATCCGTGGATATAAAGAATGTAGAAAACGAGCTTATAACGACCGAGATATACACGTTCAAAGCCGACGAACTCTATTTTATTTTGACAGCCCTATTAGAAAGTATTTTTCTAAGTATAAAAGTTAACATTTTTACAAGACATAACATTGCTAGCCGATTTTCTAATTAATCAAGACGCGTATGATCAAAATGGAAAACATATGAATTCAAGATAAAGTTATAGGGTTTCTAAAAACGCCAAGCTTATTCACTAACACTTAACGTGCACCATTTCGCGACTAGTTTTGCGAGGCCATTTGGGCATATTTTCAAGTTATGAAAAATGTTAAACTACGACGAAAACATTATATTTACCGATAGAACACCAAACAAGGATCGTGGAGTACCGTTTCAGCATATTTACACGAAAAGTAGTTTATAACTTAACGAGACGTCAAAAATGTATTTTTCGTCGAAAAGCGTTATTTTTCGAAATCATCGAGTGGTATCGATAACATACGTATTTGCATGAGTAGAATCATTTCATTTACTTATATTAGATCATATCATTCATAATAGGTCGCGGTTAGAGACCGAGCCTCATTTTCATCATATCCACTGTGATCATTGTGCTATCATATCAGGTGAGTTTCATAGCCCCTATTTTATACGTTTTAAACTCTTTGGGGGAGATATATGCTTAAACTGCTTGCTTTCACTTATACTCAAGACGATTTTTCTCATATGCTATGCTATACTTTTATACTCTTAAACATGATGTGTAGCTTTGTTACGATATGTGCCTTAATGTGTGAAAACTATTCTATACGCTATATTCTTAACCACTGTTTAACTCCTGGATGGAGTCGACGGAGAGGTATTGATAGTACTATCGGGTTGACGCCCCCACCCTTGGCCCCACAACTCTTGGCCCTTGGTGAATATAATCCAGCTATGTTATATTCTTCTTTATGCTTGTCATGAGGTTCAGTTGGTTGTTATACTTTACATTAAGTGCATGCATATCGTATACACACATGTCTTACTCATACTATATTTTAGCAGTGGGTTATGAACACCCAGGTTGAAAGTTTTGTATGGGCGGGATTTGCAACTGAGTGGATTTACAATGCCTTTGCTGTGGAAACTTTCTCTAAACGCTTTTCAACTTGTTTAAAACAAACTCTATGAACTCACCAACCTCGTGTTGACACTTTAGCATGTATTTTCAGGCATAAAGCAATTGTACGCTATTGGAGGCCTTTGGCAGGGCATGGCATGGTCGTAGAAGACTCTGATAAACATTTGGGACCACTTAACTTATTTTATGGGCCTATTTCCGCATTACTTTTCATAATGTAAATTTAACACTTCTGATTTCTCAAATATATTCTAAATTATTGTGATGAAAACCGTTCTTTGGACTTGTGTTGTGTTACCAATTGAGTTGCACCCCAGCGACATGTAAGCTTCCGCTGGACCCGATTTTGGGGGTGTGACAGATTGGTATCAGAGCCTAGGCTATAGAGAACTGGGTAATTTTAAAACCTAAACTATGGCTACTTTTACGAAAACTTAACCCTATGACCGCCACGTGCCTGCCTGCCAAGCTGATGCCTCATTTGTGGTTTGTTGCTGACGTATGTGATGAGATTTGTATCTCATTATCAGATAAATTATACTCACTTATTCTCGTTGATTACTATAATTGTATTCCATATAAGTATGCTTACATATCATGCACGCCGCAACGTTACGTCTTTTCCTTACGTAGTTTCATCATTCGACCTCGAGTTTGGTCACTTGCCTTAGTCTTTCGAAACACCCTTTAAATGTGAAGGGCATAGTATTAGTATAACTGAGCTGAGTATTTCAAAATTCATTGAACCTCGGTGGAATATAGACTGGTCATCTATATTCGACCTGGGACAGTGGGACATAGCCTGACCACCTATGTCCAACTAAGAGATGAATTTTGCAATACTGAGAGTAGTTATAATAGAATTATGTCCGGATTGATTTGATCGATGTAAGCCATTCCAAAATCGAGCCAATCTTTCAAAAGACCTCATTTCAGGATGTTGAATCCCTTCTTTTTGACAACTTGCTTCCTAGCTTGATCTAAGTGACAGTTCTTGTTTGATGAGTTGCGAAGATCAAACTGGAATCAAGTTGTTACTCAAACTGATTTAGCCTAATCCCATGACAGTTCTTGTTTGATGAGTTGTGGGATTAAGTAAAAATCGGTTACCCAAAGGTCTTTTGAGGGCTACGCTCGAGAATGGGAAAGTTTGCCTCATCAAATCTGACTACGAGAACGTACGAAGAACGAACGAGCTGAATTCAGGGACTGAATTCCTTTAACGGGTGGAGACTGTCACAATTCGCATTTTTTGGGTTTTTACTATTCAAGGGTTACTATTCATTATTTACTATTCATCGATCACTATTTACATTTCACTATTCATCATTTTCGGGATCAATTTTTGATTTTGAGAAACTTTCAGAAATTTTACTATTCACGCGACACTATTCATTCTCGGAGAAAATTTCCGTTCATGATCATCATTCATTATCTCGTAAACCTAGTTTACGAGTATTCAAATTCGCGAAATCAATAAAGACACATCATATAGACTAGAGTAGTCTGCATATCATCAGTAAAATCATCAGTACATTAGTTCATGCACGGGTATGCATTATTTCAATTTACGTATGGTTAATTATTTAATAAACGTTACCACTCAGTCTTTACTACTAACATTATACCCAGTACTCCCGACTATGATCCTAATATATTTTCATGCTAATTATAATGATATAAAGATTATATTATTACTTTACCCGGTGTTTTTAAATCAAATGCTATATTTTCTGGTATACGCTTATAACTCCGTCGGTTTGCGATAATTCAACCCGATAATTATTCCAACACCCGATTCTTATCAGGAATATGATTTTACAAATTCTACAACTTCGTCGTATTTTATTTTACCTCGTCGCAATTTATTTCTAGTTAACCCGGTACCCGATAACACCTAATGTATACCCAAAACTAACTAATTCTAATTAAATGGGGACATAAGCTTTGAATGCACATCAAATCTCTCCTTTTTCTAGTCACGTGCCGCCCCCTCCCTTCTTACACTTTCCCTAATATGCCAAATTCCAATTAATGCTCTTTATGTATTAAACCTTGAATTAATTTACATAACACATTCTATACATGATCCAACTAGCAAATTTACTTCATATTCTCTCTTTTTCTTCCTCTCCTATTCGGCCAAGACAAGAACCAAGAACAATCCATCATTTCTTTTTGAAGATCAAGACATAATCAAGCTCCATTTACTTTACTAGTTAAGGCTTTGTGATCAAAACCCTAAGTTACTACACATTTTCTCATCTAATCACTCCATTATCTCAAGTAAGCTCAAGAACATCTTTATTATCTTTTCATACTTTCCTTTTATTGTTTTTCAAGTTATATTAGTAAGTGATCATGCAAATGTACAAGTTATCTATACCACTTTACTTATTTTTCATCATAAACCCTAGATCTATAAATTTCACTAGTAAGCACATGAGATCCACCAAGATTGGTGATGTTTAGGACCCCATGACACCCTAAGAAGGTGTATGGTAGGATTTGCGAACTTGTGGAGTTGATTTGAGGTGGTATGATCAAGTTTAGAACCAAGGAAATGAGTTTTTAAAACATATATATACCTACTATCCAAAATCGGGTAATCTGGAAATCTCAGTAACTTTTGAACTATTTTTGCCTTCAAATTTAGAAAGTTCTTTCAAAAACGAAACCGTGGCCGCTTGAATCACTAAAAACCGACTTATAATGAAGGAGATACGATTTTTACAAGTTAGACGACGAAAACTAATTTTCTGAAAATAAGCTACTGTTCGCCGAATTTTAAAGGACCAAACGAGGCGTTAGACGTGATCTAGGAGAGCCGAGCTACTGAGATTATGTTAGTTCATGTTATGACGAATCCGTGGATATAAAGAATGTAGAAAACGAGCTTATAACGACCGAGATATACACGTTCAAAGCCGACGAACTCTATTTTATTTTGACAGCCCTATTAGAAAGTATTTTTCTAAGTATAAAAGTTAACATTTTTACAAGACATAACATTGCTAGCCGATTTTCTAATTAATCAAGATGCGTATGATCAAAATGGCAAACATATGAATTCAAGATAAAGTTATAAGGTTTCTAAAAACGCCAAGCTTATTCACAAACACTTAACGTGCACCATTTCGCGACTAGTTTTGCGAGGCCATTTGGGCATATTTTCAAGTTATGAAAAATGTTAAACTACGACGAAAACATTATATTTACCGATAAAACACCAAACAAGGATCGTGGAGTACCGTTTCAACATATTTACACGAAAAGTAGTTTATAACTTAACGAGACGTCAAAAATGTATTTTTCATCAAAAAGCGTTATTTTTCGAAATCATCGAGTGGTATCGATAACATACGTATTTGCATGAGTAGAATCATTTCATTTACTTATATTAGATCATATCATTCATAATAGGTCGCGGTTAGAGACCGAGCCTCATTTTCATCATATCCATTGTGATCATTGTGTTATCATATCAGGTGAGTTTCATAGCCCCTATGTTATACGTTTTAAACTCTTTGGGGGAGATACATGCTTAAACTGCTTGCTTTCACTTATACTCAAGACGATTTTTTTCATATGCTATGCTATACTTTTATACTCTTAAACATGATGTGTAGCTTTGTTACGATATGTGCCTTAATGTGTGAAAACTATTCTATACGCTATATTCTTAACCACTGTTTAACTCCTGGATGGAGTCGACGGAGACGTATTGATAGTACTATCGGGTTGACGCCCCCACCCTTGGCCCCACAACTCTTGGCCCTAGGTGAATATAATCCAGCTATGTTATATTCTTGTATTGCTTGTCATGAGGTTCAGTTGGTTGTTATACTTTACATTAAGTGGATGCATATCGTATACACACATGTCTTACTCATACTATATTTTAGCAGTGGGTTGTGAACACACAGGTTGCAAGTTTTGTATGGGTGGGATTTGCAACTGAGTGGATTTACAATGCCTTTGCTGTGGAAACTTTCTCTAAACGCTTTTCAACTTGTTTAAAACAAACTCTATGAACTCACCAACCTTGTGTTGACACTTTAGCATGTATTTTCAGGCATAAAGCAATTGTACGCTATTGGAGGCCTTTGGCAGGGCATGACATGGTCGTAGAAGACTCTGATAAACATTTGGGACCACTTAACTTATTTTATGGGCCTATTTCCGCACTACTTTTCATAATGTAAATTTAACACTTCTGATTTCTCAAATATATTCTAAATTATTGTGATGAAAACCGTTATTTGGACTTGTTTTGTGTTACCAATTGAGTTGCACCCCAGCGACATGTAAGCTTCCGCTGGACCCGATTTTGGGGGTGTGACAACATCTTAACAAATGTAGCAATACCGGCCATGGATAGCTTTTCATAGTATAGAAATTATGTTAGTAAGAAATTATGTACGCGTAGGAAAATGGAAATGAACTTTTATGTACGGCCGTTAATAGAACGAAAATGATTAAATAACAGAAATTTGGCATCCCGTCACTTATCAGTGTAGCTAAAAGGGGTGCCACGTCAATAATGGCCCTCTCAAAAAACGTGGATAAAATTTATATAATCAAATCTAACGACAATTGCCATTTCTCAAATAAGGCCATATTCTACCTTTTGCCTAGCTAGGATCGAATAAAATGTGTATTGCAAATAGCCCAATGATCCTTTTAGTTATACATAAAGATCAAGAGAATGGTAGAAGATCCACCTACCGCTCAATATTATATACGTGTTATGAAGATCATAACTTTCAACGAAATCAAAGAAACTGAGGCATTAGCCCAATCACCATGAAGATGGTACCAGGGCGAAGTTGTAAATCTATCGTTTCAGTCCGACATTAGTCCTGAATAAAAATCAGCCTGCGAGGCCAAAAAAATGTGGAAAAAAGTTTTAGAATACTTTCAGAAATGAAATGTATACATAACTAAATGTCAAAGGAAGGTTGCAAACCTTTATTGTAATTTTCAGAATCGATGGTCATTTGTCTAGGTCTTAATAGCCTTATGTGTACATAACTAACTGTAAAAGAAAGAGTTGCAAACTTTTCTTGTTTTTCAGCGTACTTGGGCATTCATTATAGGTAAACCCATGTAGGGAAGTTAAGACCTTTTTTTTAAGTTATGGCGTCATTACATAATCAACCGACTCATTAATAAAAAAGGTACCAATCACAACATAAACATATAAAGAACTTATAAAATAATACTAAATTACCAAAAATAAAAATAAAAATTATGTTTTCATAAGATTTTCAAATAAATTTAACAACTAATAATGATCAACTCGTTATTAGTTAATAGATATCTTAATAAGTGGGTGTTTAGATTAGCTTTTTTTTTTTTTTTTTTTTTTTTTTTTTTTTTTTTTTTTTTTTTCATTTTACGGGTTTTTGAATTTGGAAAAGCTCATAAGGCACTTTGTTCGGCTTACTTAACTCCATAAGCTTGACTTGATAAGGTGAGCAATATTTGTCTTATAACCTTTGGCAAGTTCAAAGAAGCCCATAAGGTGGAAATCTAAGCTAATCCAATCACCTTCTAAAAAAGTCAGTTTGTTCGGGTATGCATTTATAAAACATCGTGCATACCAGAAGCTGTGATGTCTCATTTAAGCATTTCCATCCGCTGATCTGTAGCCTACTCTCTTGGTTGCACGAACAATGTCCTCAATCTGCAAGAAGGCAAGGTATTCAACAACTAAAATAAGTTCTTTTTAAAAGCTACATTGCAAATTATTATCTACAAAAAGTAAACTCTAAATAGAATTCAATAGTTTTAAAACGTGAAGAAAAAAAGAAACAGTTACTTATAGTAAGAAACATGACCTGACGAAAAGCAAATCTCTCTAGATTAGCACCATATGGCGTTGGTACGTCAGGCCCAGTAATCCTCTCAACTGGTGCATCGAGATAGCCAAAGTTGTCCTCGACAACCGTCGCACTAAACAAAACAAAGACTAAAATAAGTTCTTTTTAAAAGCTACATTGCAAATTATTATCTACAAAAAGTAAACTCTAAATAGAATTCAATAGTTTTAAAACGTGAAGAAAAAAAGAAACAGTTACTTATAGTAAGAAACATGAGCTGACGAAAAGCAAATCTCTCTAGATTAGCACCATATGGCGTTGGTACGTCAGGCCCAGCAATCCTCTCAACTGGTGCATCGAGATAGCCAAAGTTGTCCTCGACAACCGTCGCACTAAACAAAACAAAGACAAAAGGAGATTTTAGTGAAATAATGCATCATCCATCTGGAATTCATAAAAAATAGTTTAAAATTGAAGCGCCAATTCTGACCCATTTACATCTGCAACGGGAAGGATTAAGGGAGACGGTATACGGATATTTATTTGTGCCACGGCTTTGCAATTGCTATTAGAAGTTCCGACTAGCACATTAGCATATGCTGCAAATGGCATAAGACAGTAACGGTCAACATACGTTAACACAAATTTAGAGACAATACACCAAAACAACAACACATGCTCATTAAAAACAGTAAGCCCACAAACCGTGGGCACATGTTCATTAAAAAGAAATTTTAGTTACAGAAAATGAGTTCTCACAGGAAATCCTAATTACCGTTATATACAAAACCTTATAATCCCATTATCCCAAGCCTAAATCAATCACATTGTCATAAATGCAAAAGGTTATAAAAAACACACACACAATAATAAAGCAGCCTTTTCATATCGTTTTAAGTGGCATTTGGGACTGCTGCAAAAATGCAGTTTTAAGGCGTACTTACGTCGTTTCTAGCTGTCTTTGGCCAGTTGCATATACTTCTGAACATACATATTTAGTTGAGTAGCGAGGTAAAGACAGGAACCACAAATACTATGACTATATTGCACGCGAAAAAAATAAGGGTACTCCAATGTTCTGAAAGGAAGTCAGATACCTTTGTCTCGTAAGGTAGACTCACATTTTCCACCTTCTCTTTAGCACACTCCATTGTCCCTTCACTTTCTGGTTTCGCCTTCTAAACCGGCTGCCACGTGACACTCTATGAACCTGCTTTCACACTTTTAGCCTTCTGGTAAGCTGATCCTGCATAGTAACAGTAGATATAATAATGCAAGTAATCTTAATGTAGTGTACACAATAATCAATTTTTTTATATAGTCCTGTTTTTTTAATGAACTTAAGGTTATGAAGTATGAACATCAATTTACAACATATAAACAAAAAATAATCCGAAAAACACAGGAAAATTAACATAAAAACACCTTACCAGAGCTTTTCGAGATTTAAAGGCCACGGCAAAATCGCAGACCACAATCGGTACATCAGCCTCTTTTATTCGTTTTTTCTTCGATAAGTTGGGATTTATTGATTAACATAATCCGATTTGAGGTAGGTGATATAATAATTGAGGCGGTAGATGAGAGCTTCTAGCGTTCTCTTGATCTTTATGGTATAACTAAAACGGATCACCTGGGCTAGGCAATACACATTGTTTAGATCACATGGGCTAGGCAAAAAGGCTAAGAAGATGGGCCTTATTTTTGGCGGGAAAGATGGAGTCAAAACGACAACGTACTCCACAACAATTAAGATATAGTATAATGTTTCGTTCACATTAATAACTAAATTTATTAAACCTGCTATTCAATGTATTTCACAGAAGTTACTGATTAGCTGAATGCCCTGACATATAAGTTATATATTTAAGGGCTAATTACACGATAATGTATTATAATTGTCATGATTTTCTTCTATATGTATCGAACAATTTTTTTTACTATTCTATGTATTAAACTTGCAATTTTTGTATTTTTTTTTGTGTATTTTATGACTATTTTGCTTCTCCCGGATTAATAAAATGAGTGGCAAAATGGTCATAAAATACACAAAAAAAATACCAAAAATGCAATTTTAGTACATAAAATAGCAAAAAAATTTGTTCGATACATATAGAAGGAAATAATGATAACTAAGATACATTTAGACGCCATTAGCCCTGTTAGTGCAAATATTACGATATTTAAACTAAATAGTTTCTTCAGTTTTAATAATGACAAACATGTAACTTGTAATGTATAACGTAAAATGTACAAGTTACTTGTAAACACAAATCATCAATGCATACTTACATCAACATCTTTCGAAGTCTCAAGTATGCTTCAACTCAGTCGCAGATTTCCATTCCGACGTAAATCACTTAAGGTATAAACAAACAAATTTAAAACTTGACAAATGATCAAATGATTAAATTTTTGTTCAAAGAATTCACATTTTTAATGTGACAAAACATTTTTTCAAAAATACATATTACAAATTATTTTTGAATTAAAAAGAAATGTTTTATTTTGAAAAATTAGTTTAAAAATCCCAACAGCTATTTTCCCCCCAAAACAGCTCCAAACATCCCCAAATAAACCTTCACCACTAAAAACAAAAAAGGGATCGTCTTTGGTACGGACGGTACCACTAAATACTCGACGGCACCGTTAAATTTAGTGGTGCCGTCTGACAATTAGTGGTACCGTCTGTCTGTAATGGCTATTTTTTTTTTTTTTTTTTTTTTGGGTAAAGGGTTACCCCGGTAAATATATTAAAACTGAAAAAAGTTAAGTACAAATGGAATATGGCTGAAGTACCATATTAACCTCAAGCTAAAAAGCTTGAAAAACACCTAAACCTAGTGCTTATGACATGCCATAAGCACTTACAACTCCAGAAACAAAAAATGCATCTAGAAAAAATTAACTGAAACAAGCTAACCAGCAGGTACCGTGAAAGATGAACTTTCACCTGTATTTGGATTTGTAAATAAGTTAGCCGATTCATCATACACATTTTCAACATGTTCTTCATCTTCTACTTCATCATTCACCAATGCAGAATACGAATTAGATGTAGTAATATTACCTTCCTTAGAGGAATTGCCAGTAGACTTCAACATAGACGATGATTTAGATGCATTACCCATAGTAGTAGCTCCCTTATTAGGTTTACTAGTTGCCGCCTTTGGAACATATCTGAACTGTTTAACCGAAGGACCAACAAACTGACTTCCATTAGTAGACTTGGCTTTACCCTTCTTCTTTTCCTTGCCCACCGTTTGGAAACCGTCATGATTCAGCACCACAGTAGGGGTAATAACATGTGGAACAATAGGAGGACTCGGCACCTGTTTAGGACATTGATCATGAATGTGACCAAATATCTTGCATATATTACGCCTGGGAGGCCTCCATTCATATTCAACACGGATAGTATCTTTAGTAAAACTCTCCCCAAAAAGTGAAGGAAAACCAATAGTAACAATCTCCACAAGCTCAGCCTCAGAACTGACCTCAATAAGGCACCTAGCAAAACTACTCCTACCCCACGAATCCTTACACATAGAGCTCGTGTAAGAATCAAGCATAACAGGTTTACCAATGAATATAGCAATCAAACTAATACCATCCCCTTCAAAAACTTGAATAGGAACATCATGCAATTTAACCCATACCGGGATGTGAGTCAATTCTTCCTTACACAACCTAGTATCCATAGACCATTTCTTGAGAATTATTAGAGATTAACGTATCATCCATGGACCACTTTCCAAAACAGCTTCTAAACCAGCCTGTGTATCAAATTTAAAGAAAAAGAAGCCTTTGGAATTCATCATAATCCTTTTCAGGCCATGTTTCGCCCAGTTATTCCTAGCATTATATTCAAGAACTGGAAACGCCATCCTCTTTCCAATAAAATAGCCATACAAGGTGTGTTCCAACCGAGAACTAACCTTTTCAACCACTTTGCGGGGAATAGAGATGTTAACACCTTCAAATACGGGTTCAACAACCAGGGGACGAAAATTAGTATCAATTTTAGGATGGTTATTATCCCTGAAACCCGTAACTCCAGCATAGGATGGAGCATTAGCATTGATGTCCACGGCTTGGACAATAGGAGACTCATGAGTAGGTTTAGGGGTCGTAGATTTAGCAATTGTTTCAGCCTTAAAAACCTCCGACAAACCACAAACAGCCTCCATAACCATAGTTCGAACATCACTTTCCAATTCAGCCCACACCGAATTTATACCAGCTTCACAACCCTTAGTGAATTCGTCAATATCTTCCAGTGTTTTAAGCGACACACCAAACAAAACATTAATATAATCATGCTTACTTTTAGTAGAAGACGCCATACCTGAAACATGTGGAACCGGCTCTACATGAACCTCACGATTGGTTGCATTCACCTGAACAGAAGGAGTTGGTGTCGTAGCGCCTAATTGAGTGGCATTCAAATCAACACTATCAGCCCTATCAGTCACAACAACAGAAGAAGTGTTCGCCACCACAGCAGGGTTACTAGTATCGTTCATGGTAACATTCTTCCGAGACTTCTTTTGTTTCCTCACAGTAACCTTAGACAACGAATTCGTATTCTCCTCCATATCAGCATTAACCACATGGCGTGGTATAGTAGTGCTCTCCTCTCCCGTATTTGACATCATAAGAACCAGCGTATAGCAGCCAAACAGTGAAGAAAAAACCCTAACTGAACCGTTAGGGTTTAGATCGCATGAAGCATAAGTCCTAACCCATCATGTAGCAATTGATCAAATAATAAATTGAAAACAGGATATGTTGAGCGATCTGATATAAATATGTGAGATCAATTCACAACGCAGCACAAACTCAAATGTAATTCCACTCAACGAATTAATAATCCACTTCAATGCCTTAAATTAATATAATACTAATCAAGGATACAAATATGGAAGTCAGATCCTTAAAATAATATAATACTGATCATAGGAATGAATATCGAATTAATAATTGGAGAAAAGCGTCGAGGGAAGTTAGGGAATTGTTAATTCGCCCTATTCGCCAGAGAGGTTTTCATATTTTAGTTTTTTCTTTGCTTATAAATAGTGGACCACTACCAACTTGATTTTTCCAGTTAGTTTTCTCTGGTCTAATCATCTCTTATTTAGATCACTTTCTTTGATCATTTAGTGAGTTTTAGTTTATTTTAGAGTGATCCAATCATCCATTCAAGTGATCACCTTCATTCCTCTACTAGTGCAAGAGAAGAACACACCGTATCAAGAAGATAAAAAGTGTTGTAGTGTTAGGGTAGTGCACTCGTAACATTTGTTACGTACTTGTTGTATCTTGATATACATCAAGTTGTCCATCATCTTGTTTAGTTAGTTTGTGTGGATCATTGTGATCTTGTAGAGATCGGGTAGATCAAGTAGATCGTGTTGATCGGGTAGATCGTGTTGATTGAGTAGATCGTGTAGATCGGGTAGATCGAGTAGATCGTGTTGATCGGGTAGATCGTGTCGTGTTGATCGAGTAGATCGTGTAGATCGGTTAGATCGAGTAAATCGTGTTGATCGGGTAGATCGTGTATATCGGGTATATCGTGTCTGAAATTGGTAATAGATATATTAGTACTCGACATTTAGCTTAGTGTCGGAAAATAACGTAAGCGACGTTGTATGGTTTTCTCCGTCGAGAAGGGAGTTTGTTGATTAGTGAAGTAACTCTCGAGTTGGGTACTCGGGGAGTGAAGTAGGGCGAAGAGGAGCGTTGTGACCGAACCACTATAAATGATTGTGTCTGGTTTGCGCTTTCTTTACTTATATCTTTACGGTTATTTATGCATTTACTGCTTTACATTTATATTTGGATTGTGTTTATCCTTGTGTGGTTAGTTGCTTATAGTATGTCGATTATTTTTGTGTTATGGCATGGTGTTTATATTGTGTCTATGTTTGTGCTATTATGACATGCTTCATTTATTGCTTTCTACTATGTCTAGTAGTTGCAAGACTATTGTTGACACTTTTTATATTACGTCACACTTGATCGGTTATTTGATACAAAAGTTTTAAGTTTTTAAACGGGAACGTATTCACTCCCCCCCCCTCTACACTTTCCACAATTGGTATCAGAGCCACGTCGCTCAAATTTTTAAAACAAATGGTTTTTAAAAATTGAGTACGATCCATTTATCAAATTACCCATGAAGGGGGATATAATATGAAAAGTATTTACTTGCTTAATACTTACAAGTTTTGTTATTCAGTATACTTTGTCATACTAGCTTGAAAGTTTTCTTAAACAAATAAAAGAAAATAGTTTGTAAGTGTCCGGTTATGTTTTTAGAACATGTCATTAAGTGATGCGGTTTTGAAATGAGTCTTTGGGACAACTCTTTATTTTATAGTAAATGTATTTTCGTAAATTTTTTTCTTAGTCCTAAATGTGGAAATGTTACTTATATGTTTGGTATCTAGTTTATTAAGTTTTATATTTTTTCGTTACGTCAAATACTTGTTTACAATGAGAAAATTGGTTTTGGACAAAACTGTAATAACAGGTCACGGTACCGTTAAATTTAATAGAACGTCCATTAAATACGGATGGTACCGCTAAATTTAACGGTACCTTCGTCTGATTTTCAGAACAGGGTAATTTTCAAAAATTCGTATAAAATCAACCGTAAGCCCGTAGGAGTCGTGCCACCTATCGTTTTAAACATAATTGAGTCTGCGTTCATTTAAAAATACTTTTATGAATTCATTGTAAAGTAAAATTTACGAGAGTTTTTTATTCGTAACAGAGAGCCTTTTCCGGTCATGCTGATTGCGTAAATTTTTGGTCAAATTACAAAGAGAACATCTCACGTTGATGTATTTATATTTTCAAAGTGTTGAACTTAATCAAATTTGCAATGGGGTGGAAACAAATTCATTTTCAAATAAAATCAAGCTAAGTAGACATTGTTGTATTTAATACACAAAATGACGATAAGTATTTTTGTGTGTTATGCTGACTATTTGTTTTGCTTTGTGTTTTAGTACTGTTAGTTAATATTTTTGAGTTCTTATAGTTATCTTTAGTTGAACTAATTATATCTATAATCACAAGCGTTTTACATGCCTTGTTGCTATGTGTTAATTCTTAGTTTTTCGGTTTATGCATCAATAGGACTTAGACTAGACTTCTTGCACTAAGTTGCGTAATTGGATTTGCATTGCATATAGGCATTGACAACTTTTCTTGCATATGTGTTTTCGACATCTTGCAAGTTTTAAAATGCTTTAGTAACCTTCTTAGGAATGGAAACTAAGTTGGTTGATCATGTGTGTCGAAATTACACAATTATTTTTCCAAAGGTTTAAGTGTAAAAAATATATCACCTCAAAATATTTAACACTTTCATTAAATCCGTAACATGATCTCTAAAATATTACATCCTCTTGTCTTGCTTGACCATGAGTTGTCTAAACAAGATAAAAGATCATATTAATACATTAATATTTAAGTAAAATAAAATGTATTAAACTTGCATTGATCTAACACACATACAAAATGTTTTAAACATTTAGTATTTTACGTATGTTGTATAAAAATAGTGAAGATAATTATTTTTATAATCATGATATGTCAAAAACTAAAAATATTATATTTAATAATAAATAGTTTTTCGCACATAAAAAATAAATGACAATCTCGAAGTAGTAAGTTAATATGTTATTAACCTTACACATACATCTAGTATTAGAATAAATGGAACACATTCCTTAAATTTTTATTTTCTTTTTAAAAGGTGTGATCGTGAGGGTCAAGAAAGATTTCGAGTACATATCAATTCATTATTCAAATTATGATTGATATTATCATCGAATCTAATTGACAAGTTTTCGAGTATGGACATGAAATTGGAGTCATTATTTGTCTAGATTCAAGATAACATCTAAATATTACGAAATAAATTATCTTGAATCTACATACTCAATCACACTCGGTTGTTATGAAAATAATGACGTCCTCTCAAGACAAAAATAATATGCATCGGATCATAACTCACACTTGTGTTGAAGATGTCATATTGAGTCTTCTTGTCCAATGGTTGTGTTCCAAGCATTAAACTAATATGTTTAAAAGATGCATAAAATATATAACTAAGTAGAATAGACAACTTGGATGTTTCACACAAAATATTCAAGTAATTTACTTTGCAATGCAATAAGTAAATGTGTCATTTCCGAAAAATCAAACACGAGCAAACAAACAACATATGTAAACTTTGCTCATGAACGACTCAACACTCAAAATCACATGTCTAGTAAAAGTGTCACACATAATATATTATTAACTATTATGTACGTCATCAATCTTTGAGAAGATCACATGTATTTTTCTTATCAAAAGATTGACAAAGGATAACTTATATCTTATGCATCTTATTTTCTTTGTAACATGAATGGTTATGTTACAAGAGAATACATTGTATCTTGTTTAACAAATATAGGATATTATATTTGAATAATAACCCAATACAACGTGTATCCTTGCATAAACAAGTAAAATTGGTCATACACAAAAAATACTTATTTTTCTAAGCATTCATAAGAATGATAATTTTATCCTCTTAGATAAGCTTATTTGTTGAAAGATACAATATGTCTCATTTCAGTCATACATCATATAACATTCACAAGATCTATTGAGGTAAGTAACCTTTACTTGATTTTTACAAGATATGTAAAGGAGCATTCTTAAAACACTCGATGTAAGCATATTCTACATTAGGGCATCTTTTGGTTCTAGAAAACCAAATCATGTTAAAATAACATGTAACAACTCAACAAACAAAGATGTCATCCAAGAGATCATGAATAAACCAAATAACCTCTAAATCTCAAACACGAAATTGAAACATTGTGCTTGTCTTTGTTAGGATATTATGTAAGACATGTCATCTTCATTAACCGGCTTTTAAAATATGGTTAGTTGAGTCATAATAGGGCATGTATCAGCAATATAAGCTAATATCATCTTTGCTACACTTCGATAGGCAAATATAGGAATTTGAATTTTTCTAACATGAGAATGACTACTGGAGAACCTATCGCACTAGAAATTCAATTTGACCTAACGGTTAAATTGCTTCCAGGAAAGAAGTTGGGTTCGTGGTATAACCCGTAAAAATGGTCGTGTTTAGCCTGAATTGAGCACCACAAGTGATAGTCTCATACTCATTCTCTAACTTGAAAATTTTCATTCCTACATTTGACTAAAGATAGTTTACATCGGTGAACTGTGTCTCCCATTAGGATATCATTTTGAACAAGTAGTAATTGGGATCCTCCTTAGCGAATCTAGTTTACTTGCATCCCACATATGTGTTTCAAAGTGATAACATGTTCTTATGAGATATGATTAAATGTCTTCATTCTTTCTTACTACTCAGTAATTACTTGATTAATTATTGAATGCATGTTTATTATAAAGATTTTGCTTTCAATTAGATATCTCGATATAATATCTCTTGATATGTATATCTATGATACATGCTCTTAAATGCTAAATGTTATCATGTTTTGTATGATGTTTGCATTTGTTCCTTATGTACATTTTACATGATTTTCTTGTTAATTGTGCACCCACACTATGTTATTTTGACACATAATGAATTAGGTATGACTATCACTATAAACTTTTAGACGTCATATAGTATTACACTAGTGTCAAAGTCTAAAAATTAAAGTAGTCGCGAAATTTTCCTAATTCCTTGGTCATAATTTCGCTTTCTTCCAAGTGATACACCCTTTTGTCAAGGGGAGGTTAGATACAAACATAGTAGAACTCGGAGTAGGTTTGACAACTTAAATATTTCATCCAAAATATTCAAGTGAGTTTAACTTGCGATCGGAATTGTTAAATGTCATATCCAAAACATCATATTCAATCCTTTTAACAACATATGTTAAACGCTCATCCAAAAGCTAAAAGCTAACATTAACCTTCGGGTCACAAAGGACTCACGAGTTCCTACATTAAGGGATTTGTAGTTTTTTTCATCCTCGTCTGAATATACACTCCTTGAGACCAAGTATATTCTTTCCGTATGTCCCTTTCATCCCCATAAGTTTTTCATGGTATTTTGTCGTCAAGCTCACCTCATATATAATGAGGATCGAACTTTATCCATTGGTTTTAGGGTAGAAAACCAACGTATCATCCTATCTTGCCAAGAATCCGTTGATACTCTATCTGTGACAAACTTTCTCACTAATATTTAAATAATAACTGTTAATTTATTGTGACTAAATCACTAAACTAGGTATTTACATGATTACATAACTATCACGGGAAAATAAACCCGCATACTGTGTCACACAGTAACCCACCAAAACTATTAAATCTCACCAGGAATAGTGAATTTTTCCATTCTCACATTTACAAACTATAACATTGTAAAAACGGGAGGTTATCTCACTTTTAATCGAAAACGAAACCACACGCATACCGACATCACATCAGTAACAAATTAAAACTCAAAATTTATTTTTAGTTAACAAACTCTAAATTCATATAAGTTTTATAAAAACGTTCCGAAAAATTCATTTTTCCATATTCATGTAAGTTCCGGGAAAACCCGAATTTAACTCAGCTCAGCGGGACGCAGGGTAAAATTTAACCACCCTTCAAATAAAATCAATTCATTATTATACATAATATATTCTCCACCCACACATTCCCCCACACTCCTTACCCTTTTCTTCTTCTTGTCCGCCGCTCCACACCTAGAAGAAGATACAGTCGACCCATCTTTATCCTCCTTTGCTGTACATACTTTCTCTCCGATCTATGAATAGCCATCACTCTCATCTGATCGGTTTCCCAAAGTCAAACCATAGGAAACTGTTTATGAAGAAGGGATTATACCCAAATGGAAGTTTTTCAAACCCCAAATTCGAAAGCAAGAATGTAGCTACTCCCAAATTCTTCCTTTTTAAGCTGCTATCCCAGGCACAATCGACCACACCACCGCTTACAACCACTTAAAAATTCCGAGAAGACAAGGGTGTTTGAAGGAAAACAAGTGACTTGAGGTGGTTTTGGCTGGGGTTCGATTGGGATAGCTAAAGTTTCGGGTTGGGATTTGTTCGAGCTCTTCCGGGTTTAAAAGCCTCTCATTCGATTCACCATAAGGGTATAATCATCTAGTATTCAACTCTTTCATATACATTTATGTCATTGGAGTTACTTTTAAATGATTTTGTTGATGGTTAGATCGAATGGTGATTATTTAAGTTTTCGGAATTATATTGCTATAAAATTTTCATTGTTGATGTTGTTGTCATTGTGGCATAAAATCGTAAGAAATCTAGAAATGGTCAATAGGTTCGGATATAGTTGGTCACGGTGGTTGTTAGATCCGTGAATTGGGTTGAATGACTCGAAGGGTCTTTAGTATTGAAGTGTTAGATTTAACCGCAAGAAGGATTTGTTGGGATTTAGTGCTAGAACCCTTCCGAATGACCCACAACTTAGGCCTAGAAACTTTTGTTTCGGTCAAGAGGAACCTTGGCCACTTTCGATCCGAGTGAAAACCAACCTTGTAAGGGTGTGTTGAATCCATATCGATCCTGTAAATACGCCCTCACAAGGGTGAGGAAAGCTGTACGAGCCTCACCTCGTAGCCACCCAAATTGGGTATGTTGTGGTGTTCATTGGCTGAGGAAAACCACCCCCAACAGGGGAGGGTTATGGTCGAATCCCTTAGCAATCAAACCCACACCAGGCAGCCCCTATGGTGGGTGTGCTAGCCATGGTTTAGACCCTAATCGAGCAAATGAATTAGCCCCTCAACTCACTCATTTGTGACATAAGTTATGGACCAAAGTGAGTGGGAAGAGTGGTTGATATATCCTTGGTTCGAGCCTAGAGCTTATCTTGGTTTAGCTAAAAGTCGAACCCCAAATGGGGTGAAGTCCTGCTCGGTTCAACTTGAACCCACAGTGGGTTTCAAATACGAACCTCCACACAAACACCAATGGAAGCACCTTTGGTTGCCTAGTATTCGGTCAAACCCCAAAGATATGTTATGTATATTTTATCCTAAGGTCGATCCTCACACATATTTAGCCATTTATGTCGGATATAGGGCTGGGTTGTATCAAACCAAAAGCCTCACATGACAACTAAGACCCTCATGTTGAGGAGTCGAGTGGTACTCGACCTCGATGTAATGAATGGCTTGGTGTTACAAGTTCTTAAGGGTTGAATACATATTTTTGAAATTCCAGTAACCACACAAAAGCTCTTGAGCTTGTGCACCCCTTCGTATAGCACCAGGGTTCAACCCATCTCATTTGAAAGGCCCAATTTAGTTCACACCTTAGTCCAATCCATGTAGGATGCTTAAATCGTGACCATTCTGAGCCCACCAGGCCTAATGTGGCATTTAATAGTAAATCCTTAGTCAAGCCCAATGCTAAAGCCCCCCTTTGACTCAGTTGGGCCGCAGCCCAACAAGAGTAAATCGCATAAAAGATTGTAATGTATACATGTATATTTGCCGCATGTCAAACTACTAAAGGCCGAGTACACAAAATGCTATATCGAAACTATTGAATAAATGGGTGTCGACATAACTTTAAAACCAATCCACCATATACTTAGACCTCGACTTATAAATGGTCACCGAACATTGTCGTACACTTATATATATTTGTAGGATATTAAATTCCGACACAAGATGTGAGCAAGAACATATATACAAATACAAGTCGCCAAGATATAAAACTCGATATACTAATGACCAATCAATTTCAGTTGAGTATAAAATGAAACACATATAAATAGATACACGCTTTGTCACTTATAAACATTCTTTGAAATTAAACCAATAAATATCCATGTCGTTAAAAAGAGTTGGAAAATGTAAATTTAACAAAACCTTACTTGAACAATTATAGCAAAATCAAATGTTTTCTAAACATATAATTGTGGAACCAAAGTACAAACACGAGTCATAACCAGCCTTCATTAATTATAGGAACTTGATTAATTTTATTTAAACAAGGTTAACAAAACTTTTATTATATTAACATTATACAACATTTTCTCGAGTCATTAAACAATTAAATACTAAACGTCATTCAAACGTAATTTTATTTCAAAACCTATATAACCAATTATATATTTTTACAATTAAACTACACATCATTGATATTCCCTATCCCGATAAAATATATTCTTGCTCTCAATTCATCTATTCCAGCGTTTTCCAAATTCCGTCGATCAAAACCCTATAAGACTCCCATTTCCTCATTTCCGTACATTTAAGCATTTCGTAGAGCAATACCTACAATTACTTAGGAATCTATTCAAAACCTCTCTTGCTGCCACACAAGCGACAACAACATAAACACTTTAAAAATATTTGAATTAAATTCTATAGAAACTTAATTTAGTGCTTGAAACTAAAACATGACTTATTAATCTAGGTTGCGTGTTGGTGCCGTACATTTCCTAAATTCACAGCATTCACTGTTCAGACTATTAAAGGTGAGTTTATAGCCCCATTTTATTTATACTTATTTTACAAATATAGGGTGAGAAACATGCAAATTATTTTATGGACCACAATAATACTAAATTTTCTCAAAACTATTGCGTAGTTAGCCTAAGCCCTAGAACCCACTATCATGCCCATTTTCATTAGCTGTTAGTTTCCTTTGGGAAGCGCGATTGCTTAAGATAGATCTATTGGGGTGACTCCCTTGTTCGGTTGGCCAGACAGGTCAATACGGGCATATAGCAAGTCGGACTACGAGTGTATTGGGTTAAACACTCGCTAAGGGCCCCTTGACTATTATTTATGTGCTATAGGCTAGCGCACTAAACTGTCGTGCTTCGGTTGCATAAACTTAGAGCTAGCGCGATAGACTATTTTGTATGACATTATATGCGTTGTAATGATCGTACACAAAACTATTGGTCCAAATTTATTATTTACTGCTTTAACTTAAACCTATGAACTCACTAGCTTTTTGCTGACTTTTAGCATGTTGTTCTCAGGTGTGTAATTTGATTGTTATGGAAAGGATTCGGCAAGGCAAGGGTCATAGCCCTTTTTCAGAAGAATTGGCAGACATAATTAAGACTTATTTTTATTTAGGACCACTGAAACAAATGGGTCTATTTTTCTAAACAATGAATTATCTTTTGTAAACTCTAAATGTTGATTTATTCAAAACAGAGTATGTATTCCGTTCTTTATTTACCTTGTGTTGTGATTTCCAATCCGCTAGTAGCACCCTCAAAGTTTTGTATGCTTCCGAGACTATTAAATTTTGGGGGTGTTACAGATTGGTATCAGAGCCTAGGTTAGAGAGAACTAGGTACGTATAAACCCTAAACTATAACCGTTTTTATAAAAACAAGTCCTTATGACCGACACTTGCCTTGCTTGCCACTTTACTTGTTGTTTATTTGTCTTAACTGCATGCTATGATTTATGACTCATTAATTTTACATAATTACATGTACTATAAGTATTATATGTATATATTTATATACACTTAACCTACACTATTTACTACGAGTATTTTCGATATACTTACACACATATACAATTTTTGTCACAGACTATGTCTTCCCATCACATCCCTCCGATCTCGCCAGACTCAGACGATCCATACATGCAAGTACTGCAAGCCTTCAATGCACCAGACCCCGACTTACTTGAGCCTACACTCACTACAACATTACCTACACCTACTACCGACTATACTTCCATCCAGCCTATCCCCACTACTGATCCTACTACACATCATACTCCATATATCCATACTCTTCCAGTCCGCCGTACAACTCGCATGCGATACTCGGACTTACTACCATCACCTCAGAAGAGAGCCCGAGTTATTTATACGGGTACCTCTACCACCCCCTTATCCCTTTCACCTACCACATCCCCTGATCAGTCACCACCCCGTCAGAGGCTCAGGAAGGCCAATGACTCATACTCAGCTGAGGAGGAAGAAGATTCAGAAGAGGATCTGGAGGAAGATCCAGAGGAGGATCCTAAAGAGGAGCCAGTGGTAGATCCTACTCCAGAAGAGATCATATCAGCTGAGCCACGGCATGGAAAGGGAATTATGGAGGAGGTGCCAAGCACGTTTGAGATAGGGCAGAGCTCCAGGGTTGCTCAGATTGTGAGAGGTGACATGGATATGCCTCTCGGATTAGGATTGAGAGCTGCTGGGTTACGAGCTAGTGATGAGGCTCTAGTTACTTGTGAGATCAACGGTGAGGTGTGGAAAGATATTGAGTGCATACACAGTACCCAACCTGGTGCTGGCAGTCCTACGGTGAGGTGTGGAAAGATATTGAGTGCACACACAGTAATCAACATTTTCAGGAACTTGCCTTACTATGTCCTGATATGGTTCAAACTGAAACCTGACTGTTGGAGAGGTACACTGGCGGATTACCCCCATCTATTAAGGGAAACATCACTACCTACAAGGCTACAGATCTCCACGAGACCATGGAGGTAGCTAACAAATTGATGGATCAGGTGATCGAGGATTCGATCAAATCGGGTGTGAGCAACAAAAGGAAATGGGATGATCATTCCTGAAACAACAACCACCCGAACAAAAGGCAAGAGGTTGCAAAGGTGTATACTGCAGGGCCGACAGAGAGAAAGGTCTACGCAGCGAACTTGCCACCGTGTAATCGATGCAAGTTGCATCATAAGGGTCCGTGCACGGTTAAATGCAATAAATGTTAGAAAATAGGACATATGACCCGCGATTACAGAGCAAGACCTCTAGCAACAGCACAAGTTGCACCTGCAAACAACCCAAAGGCCGAGATCACGTGTTTTGGTTGTGGTGAAAAAGGGCATTATCGAAATGAATGCCGAGAACTCAAGAACCAGGGCTATGGTGGCAACAGAGGTCACCAGGGCAATCAGGGTAACCAGAGAAACCCAGGAGCTGGTGTAAACCAAGTAGCTGTTGTGCCCCAAGGAAACCGGGGAATTGATGGAGGAGCCCGCGACATAGTCTATGCAGTGGGCAAAGTGGAAACCTAGGAGGACCCGAAAGTCCTAACGGGTACGTTCTTTTTAAATAACTGCTATGCATCTATATTGTTTGATATGGGAGCAGATAGAAGTTTTGTCTCTACTGCATTTAGCCCATTGCTTGGTATAACCCCGATCACCTTAGGCAATGTATATAATGTGGAGTTGGCTAATGGAAAAGTAGAAAGAGTAGACACCATCGTAAGAGGTTGCACCTTGAATCTGTTAAATCACTCATTCAACATCGACCTCATGCCTGTAGAATTGGGTAGTTTTGATGTTATTATTGGCATGGATTGGTTGTCGAAATACCGTGCCACTATTATTTATGACAAAAAGATCGTTCGACTACCTTATGGGAACGAGGTCTTAATCGTCAAAGGCAACAGAAGAGACCGACAAAGTGCCTCGAGATTAAACGTTATCTCTTACACGAAGGTCCAGAAACACATTGAGAAAGGATGCCTTCTCTTCTTAGCACATGTTTTCGAAAAAGAAGAAAAGGAGTCGGAAGGAAAACTGTTGGAAGATATACCCATCGTAAGATATTTTCCAGAAGTCTTCCTTGAAGACTTACCCGGACTCCCGCCGGCATGACAGGTCGAATTTTGAATCGACCTAGTGCCCGGTGCCGCACCCGTGGCACGAGCACCATACCGATTAGCTCCGACAGAACTACAGGAGTTATCTAAACAGTTGTTAGAACTTTCCGAGAAAGGATTCATCCGACCAAGTTCCTCGCCTTAGGGAGCTCCAGTCCTATTAGTTAAAAAGAAAGATGGATCTTTTCGAATGTGCATCGACTACCGTGAACTCAACAAACTAACTATCAAAAACCGATACCCACTCCCTAGAATTGATGATCTGTTTGATTAGCTTCAAGGATCTTGCGTTTATTCAAAAATTGACTTGAGATCCGGTTACCACCAACTTAGAGTTCGGGAAGAAGATATCTTGAAAACGGCATTTAAAACTCGTTACGGCCACTACGAGTTTCAGGTTATGCCTTTTGGCTTAACCAACGCACCAGCAGTATTCATGGACCTCATGAATCTGGTGTGTAAGCCGTACTTAGACAAGTTCGTGATCGTCTTCATTGATGACATATTGATATACTCTAAGAGTGGGAACGAGCACGAAGAAGGCTAATCTTAGAACTGCTAAAGAAGGAGAAATTATATGATAAGTTTTCCAAGTGTGTGTTTTGGATGCCAACATGTATCATATTCATAATCATAACACACACAAGAGATTGATGTTTGGTTCGATTCGAGAGAGAGAAAGAGAGATAGGAGTTTCTTGAGAGAGAAAGTAAAATCTATTAAATTAGAATGAAAGCTCCAACCCTCTCCCTTGGTGGGAAAGGGGTATTTATACAACTAACATAAACGTCCCATGTGGGCTATGGAGCGGGTTTACAGTGGGTAATGACCCGACCCGACTCCATGGATGATACGATATCTAAACTAAACTATTAAGCCTACGAGCTAATTAATGCTAATGAGTACTCGGGTTGACCGAGTCTTTCATATGAATATTTATATTCCTAACAATCTCCCCCTAAGGGAGGTCACCCCGGAAATTAAAATTTGAATTCTAGCATTCAATAACATGAATTTAATTTCCTAGCTCGTAGTCTTTGATTCTTCAAGGTCTTTAATCTTTGTACTTCAAGCAATGATCTTGTGATTAATGTTCCTTTGGCTTGTGTGATCTTTGAGCTTGCTTTGAGATCATCAGCCACAGTAAATCTCCAAATCATCCTTAGTAGTATTGCCTCTATGTGATGTAGTGACCATCAGACCGTCATGCTCACACTTTTCTGGATCATGATATTTAGCATCAGAGTTGCGGAAGCATTGTTGTAGGTCATTCTGCTATCATGATTTCTTTGAACGTGAGTGTGAAGTGTGAGCATAAGGTTATGAATTGACATCTCATTGGCCATCAGCTGCAACCGTCAGGAGTTCCTGCAAACAACAGTTAACAATAAACAAACAAAAGTGTCTTTGTTCACTTTCGTTGAATAGGGTTGCAAGAACCACGGTTCCCCGATGATCAGTATAAATTCTGCCTGTGATCAGGTAGAATTCCGAAGAATCTCCTTGATAGGGTTTCGCAGCTGCACTAGCCGTTCTCAAACCGGAGCGTCTCAAAGTAGACAAAGCAAGGAGTGGGTGAACCAGTGAATTATGATTCACTGATTAATGAGAAATTGATTTGAAAATAACATTCGCATATTACTGAATAAAGAGGTTTTTTGTAATACGACGAAAGTTTTATAAACAACATCAAGTTTCAATCACTAATATTTTTGTTTGAAAATTTATGCGCAGTCAATGTGCTCGAAAATAATTGTTGAGCACATCGAAAGGTTTTCCAAAAGTATCCGTCAATTCATTTCCTGGAACAAGTTTGATTCAAATGCGAATCGCCCCATCGTTTCTTTTCAGTTGTCACAAGTTTGATCCATGAAGGATCTCACATGTCACCCACTAAGAGCTTGTTTGATGTTGGCTCTAGAAGGATTTCCATCTTCATTGTGAATACTTATGTATCACTCGGATGTTCTGGCAATACCACAAGGATAATGCATAGGACTCTTAATGTATATTTCCTTGCTTTTCACAGTGTATGAAACAACAAGCATATTGGAAGTATGTCCTAATGAGATTAGTGGATGATCTCTTGGCTCTAGACTCAATAGTGCATTTTAATTTAGAGATCGAAGGCTGGAGAGGACTGCCACCTTTTCAATATCGTCTAACTTTGAGTGAGAAAGATGATAGAAATGTATTGATCTCCATGATAAATGAAACAAGAGTCCTTTGAGGGACCTTGAGTGGCTAGGGAGGTTTGTGCAGCGTATCACTGGGTCCATGATACTTGTCTTCAATGTCAGCAATCAACTAAGTGATTCTGACAGCATATGTATTGACCTAGTTTCTGCCTAAAGTGTAAGGAGGGCTTCTTTCTTTTCACCCTTTATCTTTACATTTCTTTTTTATTCTTCAACCCCTTTAGCGCTTACCGAGACTTCATCACTAGTACCTTGTTGGGTTTGTTCCAGTACCAGTTCCATCTCAGTCGGCACTCTTCCCTTATTCTCACTTTTCTCATTTTTTCATCGTTCCTAAGGACTTCTATTCTAACTAGAGGATTGTCCCTGGGAAGATCCCTCCGGTTCTGGCTGGATCATGGGAACTGATACCTAACCTTACCATCCTTATAACGCCAGTACATTAAATAAAATGGTCGGTCTTTGGTATTCTTCCACAATTGCCATCATAAATCATTCGCTCCCCCTCAATATGTGCATCGATATACGAAAGAGTTTAGCACATATGAGAATGCCTACACTTGAGTCCAAAAGATCACGTTTTATCAGTTTTCATATTTAAATCACATTCTCTCCCCCGATCAAAAATTTCAAACCTTTTGAGATTTAGGATCTCAATTGATTTAAATAAGTTAGAAAATTTGGGAGAAAATGTGGCCAGGTTTAATATGTATTCTGATAATGGAACATTATTATGCTCCCCCTCAAACAATGAGGGAGAATGTTAGTGTCAGGTATGATAAGTTTGAAAGATATTTGAATGAAACTCATAAACTGACACATAACAACAAATTTTATTCACTTGCTTATTATGTACAAAGTGGCGTGTTTTGATGATATAAAATTTTGAAATCACTCTCCCCCTCAATCGATGACCCGTTTTCTATTTAAAGAGCTGTAGTCATTGATTGAGTGACAAATTTTATGAAAAACTTCAAGTCTGATTGATTTCCAAAATAAATTCATGGTACCACCAAGTTTAGCACCAATACTTTCCTGAAGAATCATAGATGGAAAAGTATTTGCGATGTAAAGAAGACTTCTCTTCTTATACGAGAAATGATGCACTAAAACGTACATCAAATCGAAGAAACATGGATATAAAGTAATCCATGCCCGGATGAACTTCACCCAGTGGGAGGAACAACCGTCCTTTTGGCGATGTGCTTTCCCTATAATGAGGAACGGGTTACAGTTTGAACTAACTGCAAGCCATATAGGCATGTTTTGAAAAACTTTTTGAACTTCTGTTCGAACTTCATTTAAAGACCCGTGTCATTATTGAATGACATTTCTAGGACCATAAATGTTATCGATACCAGGAGACATGCCTTGAAAAAACTATTTTTGGTATTTTCTATTTTTCTGATTTTTATGGTTTTTATTGGTTTTATATTTTTCTATTTTCTTTTTATAAAAGTTTTACGAGATTAGAAAAAAATATTTTTGTGTTTTTATGATTTTATATAATTACAAAGGATATGTGAAGAATTACCGCCTTAATTCTTCCTTAGATGGATAAGAGTTCAATCAGATCATTTTTGTGGGATAGTTTATAGCTCAAGATTGTTTGGACCTCATATTATCTAGGACATATAATATTGATACGCAGCGGAATAAACAATAAGAACAACAATATTATGAACAAGGTTTTTCCACCATCACCTCCAGTTCTATTCGATCATAATAGAACGTGTTATCTACCTATAACAGGGATCAAAGACACCTCTGATCTTAGAGGTAACAAACTAGTTCTAGGCGTTTACAGTGAACCACGCCCTAGAACACACACACACACCCCTTTTAGACGTCTACATATTGTCTAGACTTATGAAAACTAATTCCCTGTATCTCTTTATATAATAGAGATACTAGGGTTACAAATGATATATACTAAAAATATAAAAGATATCGTAGAATCTTTTCTTTCTTTTGAACTTTCATCCTTTGTCACTTTAAGCCCTTTTGTTTCATTCTTCTATTTACTTTGTCTCATCAAATCAAGAATCCCAACAATCTTCCCCTATTTGATGATGACAAAACAAACAAAGTCGTATACGAACTTCCCTAGACGAAGTAGAGAAGTTGAGATGTAAACATCTCCTTGAATGAAACAAACTTGTCTTCCCCTTAAATTATGCCATGCCACCACAATATCTCTTCCCCTTTTTGTTATCAACAAATAGAGAATGTAAACAGTAGAAACTTCCCCTCGAGTGATGCATGTACATTAAATGATTCTTCAAATCTGTAGGTTTTATATATTGTTGAAGAAAACTAATCATTACCAATTTGATGCTGAAGTAGAAGAAACCAACCTTGTGTCTTATGCCTTGTACTAAATACGACTTCGAACGTATACTCCACGTATAGGGAGACCGCAATCTCTTGACAATAATCATTGAGCTCAATAACGTAACTCCTTCAAGTGTTTTATCAATTCGTAGTCACCTGAATGAACAAACAAGTTATCTTTAAACGTTGCTAGCCATTTAAGATATGATAAGACAAAACCTTGAAAAATTCCACCGCATCATCAAAGAAGCAACAAACACTCCTCTTCGCCAATAAGAAAATTAATCCGAGCCTTTAAAAACGTTTAACGAACATAAAAACCAAAAACCAAATCTCTTGTGTATGTTTCTCTTCTCCTGTGTGTGTACCAAATCACCAATCAATCATATGTACTTCCCCTCAATTCATGTAATTCATGCCAGTAAAAAACACAAGTATCAACAAATAGCATGAAGAAACCTAACGAGCAGCAGTAACTCTCGCCAACTAGCAGCACAAACTTGAAGGTAGCAGTAGTAACCAATAAAGCTAGCAGCAGAAACAATACATGACCGCAGTAGAAACAATATGTCGAGCAGCAGAAAAATCCAAACGTAGCAGTAGTATTAATCTGACCCGTAGCAGCAGTAATATCTACTAGCAGCAGCATTAAAACAATAATCTTCGATGTTCTGCCATAAAAACGATTCTCATAATAAACCAACTAGTAGCAGCCCCACAATCAAATTATTTTAATACTCAAAAACACAATCGAATCTTACCCCACATGTCTTCATGATTAAGCGACAACCATTTAATAATTCTCTTTTACTTTCAAAAGACAACAAACGATTTATATAGATATAGATTTGACAAGTCAGTACGAGCTAACCAATTAAATCTCACCAATAATATTCAGGCTAAAGTTTAACCAATTAATCACCACATGTGACAATAATATAATCAACAGCAGCAGCATTAACGACGCCCCACCAACAGATAATACATCAGTCCAGAAAACAATATTAATTAAAGATTAATGTGGATCGATATTCTCATGTAGTAATCGACAATCCCATGATCAAAATAATTCTAGTACGAGGTTATCTTTATGTACCCATCAGATCTTGACTTAAATGCAAGAATACCATAAAACTTTAAAGATCGATTATACTAAAAAATAAATCCGTTTAAAGCTTTTTAAACTCTTTGCACATCTCCTTCTTGGTAGAACCAAAGATGATATCATCCACATATACTTGAACTAGTAAGATACCACCCTTGTTCTTCTTGATAAAAAGAGTTTGATCAATCTTTCCCCTATGGGACCCATTCTTCAATAGATAAGTAGCCAGAGTTCCATACCAAGCTCTTGGAGCTTGATGTAAGCCATAGAGAGCTTTCACCACCTTGTAAACTTTGTCAAGATGATTTAGGTCAATAAAACCTGGAGGTTGAGAAACATAGACCTCCTCATCAATAGTACCATAGAGAAATGCACTCTTCACATCCATCTGGTAGACCATGAAACCCATAAATGAAGCCTAAGCTAGAAAAAGCCTTATTGCTTCAATCCTGGAAACATGAGCAAAAACTTCCTCATAATCAATTCCCTCTTCTTGAGTATAGCCTTGAGCCACAAGTATTGCTTTGTTCTTTATCACTATACCTCTTTCATCTTTCTTATTTCTGAATACCCACTTAGTACCAATAACCCTTATGCCCTTTGGCAAATCAACTAAGACCCATACCTTCTGAATCTTGAATTGAAGCAGTTCTTCTTGCATTGCTTTAACCCAAATTGAGTCCTCCAATGCCTTGAGTACATTCTTTGGTTCTATCTGTGATAGGAAGCATACAAACAGACATTTATTCTTATCTTCTTCATATACTTCACTGAGAAAACCATGATGATCTGGATCTTGTATATGTCTTCTAGTCTTCACACCAGATTGTACATCTCCAATCACATTAGTAAGTGGATGATTCTTGTGAACAGTAGTTTGGGGAGCAGAAGGAACTTCATAATTCATTGGCATGTTGTGCAAACCAGCTCCAACTGTATCAAAAGAATCCATTTGTGGAGAAGTAGTCTGACTTGAACCAGCAGTATGATTATGTTGCCCAGCAGTAGAATCTTTTGGCTCAGCAGTACAAACTCCATTAGGCTTAGCAGTACTAACTCCATTTGTACTGCTAGTGGGAACTTCCTTTTCTTGACCATCTTGTCCACTGTTTTCACCAGCATTCTTCTCTTTATCAACATCACTTGATGATGGAACATCATCATTCTTTGAAGAAGAATCATACAATGGACTGTCTTCTAAAATAAGCATCAAGATATGATCTTCATCAGAATCTTCTGAACCTGCATTATCATTAGTATTTGTACCTGTAACAGGCACATAATTCATAGATTCTGAAAGTCCATCAATATCAAAAATCTAATCTGGGCTACTAGCTGCAAAATTTGGTATATTCTCTTGAAACTCAATGTGCAGATTTTCCTCTACATGTCTAGTGCTCTTATTATACACCCTAAAAGCTTTACTATGCAAAGAATAACCAACAAAGAAACCCTCATCAGATTTCCCATCAAACTTTCCTAATTGGTCTTTGGTATTGAGAATAGTGACATGGCAACCAAAAGGTCTCATAAAGCTTAAGGCAGGGGTTCTACCTCTGAAAAGTTCATAAGCAGTCTTATTATGAGGTTGCACCACTAAAACCTTATTCTGAACATAACAAGCAGTACTAACTACATCAGCCCAAAATGAAATAGGTAACTTATAGTCAGCTAACATTGTCCTAGCAGCCTCTATTAGTGTCCTATTATTTCTAGCTACACTAAATTCTCTTTTAATACCCTTTTCTTTGCAAAACTCATCCATAACTCTGTTTTTAAATTCTGTCCCATTATCACATCTGATTATTTTTACCTTCTTATCAGCTAGGTTTTCTACCTCAATAATAAAGGACTTAAGGATCTCACTAGTTTCATCCTTAGTTCTCAAAAAGAAAACCCATGTAAACCTAGAATAATCATCAGTAATAACCAAACAATATCTTTTATGATTCAAGCTATTAACAGAAGTAGGACCAAACAAGTCCATATGAAGCATGTATAACGCTTGATTATTAGAGTTATGAACCTTGGGCTTACAAGAGGCTCTGTATTGTTTACCCTTAAGGCAAGAAACACAGGTTTGGTCATTTTGAAAAATCTTATTAGGTAAACCTCTTACCAACCAATATTTAGTAATCTTATTAATGGTTTTGAAATTAACATGACCAAGCCTTCTATGCCACAACATTGACTCATCCAATGTGGCTTTTGCAACAAGGAAAGTAAGACCTTCTTTGGGAACAAGCTTATTCATCTCAACACTGTATGTGTTACCCTTTCTTGGGATTTTAAGGAATACTTGACTTTCATCAGGTAGCTTAAAGTCAGGAGAAAGAATAAGACAGTCAGTATCAGTAAATAAGACCTTGTTCTGTTTATCACAAATTTGTGACACACTAAAAAGGTTGTACTTAAGCTTTGGTACAAAATACACATTTTCAAAGTGAAGATTACCAGTTTTAATAATACCTTTGAACAATCGATCATCACACCATTTTCAAATCTGCTCTTCTTCAACGATAAACCTTGTAAATTCCTAGATATCACGAGCACCTGGCTCTGATACCACCTGTGGGATCGTTTATAGCTCGAGGTTGTTTACACACCATATTATCTAGGAGACATAATATTGATACGCAGCGGAATAAACAATAAGAACAACAATATTATGAACAAGGTTTTTCCACCATCACCTCCAATTCTATTCGATCACAATAGAACGTGTTATCTACCTATAACAGGAATCAAAGACACCTCTGATCTTGGAGGTAACAAACTAGTTCTAGGCGTTTACAATGAACCACGCCCTAGAACACATACACACCCCTTTTAGATGTCTACATCTTGTCTAGACTTATGAAAACTAATTCCCTGTATCTCTTTATATAATAGAGATACTAGGGTTACAAAGGATATATACTAAAAATATAAAAGATATCGTAGAATCTTTTCTTTCTTTTGAACTTTCATCCTTTGTCACTTTAAGCCCTTTTGTTTCATTCTTCTATCAAGAATCCCAACAATTTTCCACCGAATGGTATCGGATTTCCATGTGCATTAAAGAAGCACCATATGGCATGAGTTTGTAGATGACTTCTTGTCGAAACAGGTCGAGAAGGGTTGCCAATCACATTCTCCAATGGATGAGCCTTTGACCACTTGCTGATATAATTAAACGATTGATTGAGCTGATGAGAATTTGATCGAATGACACTTTGTGAAGATGATTCTCCAGAACTCGGGTCTGGAGTAAGATTATGGAAGAGGGGTTCATTATTGATCTCAGGAATTTGAATTCCTTGAATTTGTTCTTTAACACCTTGATGAATGACTAAAGATATAGTTTCATGAGTTGTTGGAGAAGTACTAACAGATGGTATATCTTGAACCATTGTGGTTGATGAAGGAGTACCGGTTGTATTAGCAGATATTTGTGCATCAACGAAACATAGGAGATAAAACACTTGAATGAGCTGAAAGTATTCTTCAAACCAATGATTGAAACATTATATCTTAGTTCTTCATAGACAGTGGAACACTTGATGCAGCAGTTCCGAGAGTGGTCTTCAAGCTTCATTACATCTTTCAGCTTCCTGACTCTTCTTAGCTGCCATCACTTTACTTGCTGAAGAACAATGTCAACAAATCTAATTAGGGATTAAATCTGGCTTTTCACTCTCCCCTAATTAGTGCTCTCCCCCAAACTGACAACCTTTCTGATGAATGCCCTGAATATGAAAAAGTCTTTTGATAGTTAATTGCATGTCGTCTTTAGTCTTCTAACACGCAACAAAAAATGCAGAACAGACTGTAGACTCGACCTTCTTCAAGATTGTCCATTTGGGGAATAGAATATCAACATCTTCCTCTCACCAAATGAATTCCTGTTACTTTACATATAACAAATTAGCCCGTGATGTACACATGAAATGATAATACCAAAGCAACAAGTTGAAACACTGATCATCTTAAATTTGTTTCATAAGACATTAACTCCGATCACGTGAACTTGTTGTGCATCCTTGGTGTACACATTTCTCTCCCCTGATGGTTATGATTAATCAGCCCGTGACATACACATGAAATGAAAATACCAAAGTAACAAGTTGAAACACTGATCATCTTTAATTTGTTTCATAAGGCATTAAACCCGATCATGTAAACTTGTTGTGCGTCCTTGGTGTACACATTTCTCTCCTCTGATGGTTTTGATTAATTGGAATCAACATAATGATGTTGTAACACCCCAACCCGACAAGGGTAAAGATGTCACAAATACATGGTTTCTTATCAGATACAAGCATTCAAGAAATAAAATAGCGGGAGCCTTTACATTAAAATCCAAAGGAGAATAAGTCAACACGACTTATATCAAGTGCAAGACAGAAATAACGAAGTATAAAACAGAATCCAAAATGCCCAAACAAAGGCAAAACAGAAATAATATCCGAATGGTCACACTAGAATGACAAGGTCTAAACTTCACACGAGTTGCTCTCATCCCAAAGCCAAACCCAGCTTCCTAGCTTAAAAACCTGCCGCACACGAAAAGAAAACGTGCGGCTGAGCTTAAAAAGCCCAGTGAACAGATATAACGGAAACAAAGCAGTAATAACGTATAGAGAAATGAAAGATACAATACCAGGATGACATGAGTCAGGAAGGGATATACAAAAGTTATATAGAAATATCAGGAATCATTAAACAGATATCAAAGTCAAAGTAAACAAATAACCCATCACATCCCAAGTCATACCAAGTCTAGTCCAGTATCACGTCCAAAACGCCAAGTCAAGAGTCAAAGTAAACAAACCAGAAATCCAGGTCAAATCATGTCAAGTCAAATCTCAAGATAACCAAATTAAAATCTTCCACAAGTCCAGGTCTAATCAGATCAGATCACATGGCAAGTCATATATCAAATTATAGCACATATGGAACAAGTAATGGCAATAAAGGTTAAGGTGTAGGGTGACAGAAATCCTCTACGAGCCCGAACCAAATCACATATCGAACCAGATCACATATCAGGATACCAAGGTGTACGGAGGGGTGACCTCGTACCAAGAAATGAGGGGATACCTCCAAGGGTTGGAGTCATGAGCTCCCAAGGGTGTGAAAGACGTGTATCGCACACACCATCAGTCACCAAGATATACAAGTACAAGCAAATCAAGACACGACTAGGATGCATCCATACGCCCCCGCAGGCCACAAGGTCTTCCACTACATAATAAATCAGAAACAAGAGTCCGGGGACGGGGCAAGACATCACTTCCTTGCCCTAAAGTCAAGCCATCGGTGCATCAATGACAGGGACATGAAACCCTCATGCCTAGTAGATGGCTCGTAGTCTCAAACTGTGGGTCAGGGTCATGTATCAAGTCTAAGGTGTCAAATCACAGGGTTCAGGTCTTAGGGTTCACATAAGGTTCACATTAGACACATATCAGGATCATATCAAGGTTCACATCAAGAATCAAGACAGGAGACAAATACAGGGTTCATAATCAGGAGGCCAAACATCAAGGTTCAAATACTAGAGGTCAATATCAAATATCGGAAGGTCACATATCTAGAGATCAAATATCAGGGGGTCAAACATTAGGAGAGCAAGTATCAAAATCAGAAGGTTCATAACAATTTATTCAAGGTTCATAACAAAGGTTTTTATTTAAAAGCTCATATCATAGTTTCAAAAGAAATCCTTTAAAATGGTCTTTATAAAAATGATCTCAAAAAGGCAGTTTTCATAAGATAAGTCACATGTAATTTAAAAGAGTTTTGTACATTCAGTTATAAAATCTAATGAACCTTCAATGTAGCCTAGAGTCACAACTATCCAGATTACCAAGTGATGAATAGGTTGGTCCAAGTATCAAAATAACATAACAGGGTTCATGACAAGGTCCAGAACAAAGTAACCTAAGCAAAGTTCAAATCAAAGAATCAAGACAAGAGTTTCAACACAAAATCAGGACAAGAGTTTCAAACAATTTATCAAGACAAAGGTTCAAACAAGAAATCAATTAAGATTCACAATATCATATAAGAACAAACAGGATTCGCAAATAAGAACATAACCAAGAGTCAGAAATCAGGAAAGTGAGACGAAGGCACCCCATACAATGAGGGCAGAATATCTGTACCTTTATTAGCAAGCTAAAACAAAAGCAATCACTGACCGAAAGCCAAATCAGTTCCTCCTCGAACCTAAAGGAGTAGAAGAACAGAATTACAAACGGTTCCTTATAACTTCCATTTTAAATAACTTCCATTTTAGGCAGGTTTCCTAAATTACATATTTAGCAAGTTCCTATTTTAGTAAGTTTCTATAATTAGTTAATTCCCATAATTTATCATTAACGTTACCGTTAAATTCGTTAAAATGTCAATATACAAGAACTTGGGTTTATTATTATAATGTATGTAAGCTTAGGGCTTTAATGTGTTTAATATTAAAGTATGAGGTGTTTTATGAGATTTAATAGAATAAGACTAAAGTAATATATGCTTTATTGTACCATATTATGTCTTGAAGAGTCTAACATATCTATCATTCAAAACAATTCACCCTGCTGCCATGTGCTATAGATTCGGATAGGACACAAAAGACTAAACTATGCATGCACTTTATCTTATTAAATTCCTTACTGTACCATTAATAACCCAAGTTACTCTTTCTTTTGTTTTATTCGAAGATAGCATAAAAAGGGGAAAGACCATGCATGAAGTTCCTATCACTCGCATGACATATATGAAAACGAATAGTATACAACAACCTTTTACTCACACGACCACCATTCACATGAGCACTAAGCCACAACATAAACTTCTCTACACGAAAATGAACTCGCGACCTCTTCTTTTAATGTGATTTGAACAAGAAAAGAATAAGTATGTTTTACCCTTTTTCTCAGCCCATCGACACAGAAAATATACTCATGAATCATAGTTCTTTCGACACACACACTAGACACCACACGATACTCACACAAAACCCATTCCTTATAACACACACACAACACATCATATTAACACCCTTTTAGCCCACCATTGCCACAGCCAAAACATACGTGAAACACAGCCCTATCGCCACCCATTTAACACCATACGACACACACACAAGACCATTTTCACTTGCATGGAACTCGACCCTACTCAAAGTTCATTTTGAATCCAAACAGTCACTGTAGACGACCCCATATTGCCCATATTTAAATCCTTTTTGCCAGCCACACAAGAAACATAATACACACCCTTTTAATCGATATAATACTAGTAGCATAATATAATACTTGTAGCATAACAGACTTCATATTGATCTAACATGATATAAGAGATTATATAATATAATACTAGTAGAATGTATGATGAGGTTTATCAAAATCAATTTCTTTGGTTAGTTTATATTCGTATACTCTTTTTAATAATGAAACAAAAATGATTTAAATGATCAATATTCATTTGAATCTCATATTACTTTAACGTAAACATGCCATGAGCATGGATTCATGTTACAGCCGGTTTTAAGCACAGTGCGTGACAGCCAACCAATGGTTTAGGTTAGGGTTCGAATGACATGCATACGTGTATAAACTAGCGTATTTGTGAAGGTCAAAGGATGATGGTGATCAAATACTAACGACAAGGATGGATTGGTGGTACCTTTGGGGCTGCTAAACGAAGCACAAAACAAGGACAAGGCCAACGAACGCCAGGCTGAATCACAACTTCAAATAACCACAATGACTGCCACAACTCGCGACCAGAACACCCTCGTGATCACACCTTGATAGACCTACTTCGTACCACTTCTTCTTGAAGAAAACAAAGGGCTGCCGTCTTAGGGTTTTGTGTGCGAGATGGGAGATGACATACGGTTGAGGGAATGAGCAAAGAATGGAAAGATATAGGGAAATACAAGCCGAGTCTCAAGGAGATTGGCTGCAAAAATAATGCTGATTCTATGGGAGATTGGGGTTGTGATATCCCCTCAAACTTGGAAACTAAATATCTTGGTGCTATCTAGTCCTCATCTTTAACGTGTGAAGGGGTGTCAAAGGAAAATTTTCGGTTTTTGAATCCTAGAAAACGTGTGATAAAGTTGGCAAGTGGGAACTTTGTTTTTATCCTTTACACAAGTGTATGTGTGTCATGTGATATGATAGTCTATGGCATTAGGAAGGTTTAATTAGTTAGTTAAGTATAGTTTAGTATTTAATTTAATTATTAGGATAACATATGGTTTAATACACTTACTAAACTCATTATACTTAGGCTAATTCCCAATGTTTGAGATTTACTTGGTACTTAAATAATCATTAATCAAAGTTTAAAGTTGTAGGGGTATTTTGGTCTTTCTATAAGTTATCTGAAATTCAGGTGTTACAACTTCTTCCCCACTAACAAAAAATTTCGTCCTCGAAATTTGCAGAAAGCAGAACGGAAAATAGAGCAGAAAACAAAACAAAGACATACCAGATGCCTTATCGGTATGGTCACGAGAGAGCATGAAAACACGACCGGTACTAGGAATAGGAGAAGGAGGACCAAGATATTTCTCAAGTGGTTCCGGATTTCGCCTAGGACAGTCTTTCAACTTATGCTCCTTAGAGCCACATTCAAAACAAGCGCCCGAAGTCGTACGACAAAATCCCGTATGGTTCTTCCCACATTGAGGACAACTAACTGATCCCTGCTGAGCTTTCGAAGGATAATCTTTCAACCTATGTTCCCTAGAACCACATTCAAAACAAGCACCCGAAGTTGTACGACAGAATCCCGTATGATTCTTCCCACACTGAGGACAACTAGCTGACCCCTGACTGTCGCTGCGCCCCCGACGTTCGCCATCCTGCCTAGAAGCTGACCTTGAATCCCGACCTCGCTGATCATGACCACGGTCCGCCCGATCTCGTGATTCCAAACCCCTACTAGATTGCCCCTTCCGCTCGAAATTCTGGTCCCGTTGACTCTTATAATCCCTACTCTGGTCCAGCTGACTCTGTCCCCTGGAATGTACTCGATTACCGTCCCTATCCCGCTTATTAGAATCCATGTCCGCATGTAACAACTCGATGTTACGCGCGGCGTCCTGAACTCCAGCCACATCCTCAAACGGAGTGTTAACAATCCGGTCTAACACCCACCTCTTTAAAGCCCATTTGAAATGACGAGCCTGCCGCATAGCATCACCAGTGACCTCTGGTCCAACGAAACTGGCCAGACGCAGAAACCGTTGCATAAACTCTCCTGACGACTCCTGATCACCCTGACGAATCGACCCGTATTCCCTTTCATACCTTAGCTGCTCCGACATAGGAATATACTGTCTATAAAACACCTCGATGAAATCCGCCCACGAACAAGTCTCAGCAAAATCATCCCCTTTCGCCTGAACAAGAGCAGTCCACCAATTTTGGGCATCACCTTCAAATTTGAATGTGGCCAACCGAGTTTTAAACTCGTCAGCACATCCCAGAACACGAAACAACTTCTCGATGTGTGTGATCCAGTCCTCCGCTTCATGGGGAGTAGCAGCGGACCTGAAAGAGAGAGGCTTAAGCTTGTTGAACCTCTCGATCCACACGTGGATACCAGCTGGGGGAGCAGCAGGTGGAGCAGTGGGTGGAGTAGTGGGTGGAGCACCGCCACCACCACCACCAGAAGAACTTGCCCCATTCCTGATATTATTGGTGACTTCAGTCACCACTCGAGGAATAGCAGCAGCCACAGCAGCGGCTATCATAGCCTCAAAATCAGGGCCATCATCCCCATTAGTGTATTGAGTAAAGCGCGTATTCACCATCTGAACGATCACAAAAAGATTAGCAACTCAGGTAGAATATGACAGAGCAGATCAAGAATATATGACAGAGTAAAACAGGAAAGGAGAGTGCGCGAAAGGAAACCTAATGTCTACCCAATCCTCACAGGTCACATGGCCTAAGCCTAAGGGTTTCGGAAACCTGGCTCTGATACCATAAATTGTAACACCCCAACCCGACAAGGGTAAAGATGTCACAAATACATGGTTTCTTATCAGATACAAGCATTCAAGAAATAAAATAGCGGGAGCCTTTACATTAAAATCCAAAGGAAAATAAGTCAACACGACTTATATCAAGTGCAAGACAGAAATAACGAAGTATAAAACAGAATCCAAAATGCCCAAACAAAGGCAAAACAGAAATAATATCCGAATGGTCACACTAGAATGACAAGGTCTAAACTTCACACGAGTTGCTCTCATCCCAAAGCCAAACCCAGCTTCCTAGCTTAAAAACCTGCCGCACACGAAAAGAAAACGTGCGGCTGAGCTTAAAAAGCCCAGTGAACAGATATAACGGAAACAAAGCAGTAATAACGTATAGAGAAATGAAAGATACAATACCAGGATGACATGAGTCAGGAAGGGATATACAAAAGTTATATAGAAATATCAGGAATCATTAAACAGATATCAAAGTCAAAGTAAACAAATAACCCATCACATCCCAAGTCATACCAAGTCTAGTCCAGTATCACGTCCAAAACGCCAAGTCAAGAGTCAAAGTAAACAAACCAGAAATCCAGGTCAAATCATGTCAAGTCAAATCTCAAGATAACCAAATTAAAATCTTCCACAAGTCCAGGTCTAATCAGATCAGATCACATGGCAAGTCATATATCAAATTATAGCACATATGGAACAAGTAATGGCAATAAAGGTTAAGGTGTAGGGTGACAGAAATCCTCTACGAGCCCGAACCAAATCACATATCGAACCAGATCACATATCAGGATACCAAGGTGTACGGAGGGGTGACCTCGTACCAAGAAATGAGGGGATACCTCCAAGGGTTGGAGTCATGAGCTCCCAAGGGTGTGAAAGACGTGTATCGCACACACCATCAGTCACCAAGATATACAAGTACAAGCAAATCAAGACACGACTAGGATGCATCCATACGCCCCCGCAGGCCACAAGGTCTTCCACTACATAATAAATCAGAAACAAGAGTCCGGGGACGGGGCAAGACATCACTTCCTTGCCCTAAAGTCAAGCCATCGGTGCATCAATGACAGGGACATGAAACCCTCATGCCTAGTAGATGGCTCGTAGTCTCAAACTGTGGGTCAGGGTCATGTATCAAGTCTAAGGTGTCAAATCACAGGGTTCAGGTCTCAGGGTTCACATAAGGTTCACATTAGACACATATCAGGATCATATCAAGGTTCACATCAAGAATCAAGACAGGAGACAAATACAGGGTTCATAATCAGGAGGCCAAACATCAAGGTTCAAATACTAGAGGTCAATATCAAATATCGGAAGGTCACATATCTAGAGATCAAATATCAGGGGGTCAAACATTAGGAGAGCAAGTATCAAAATCAGAAGGTTCATAACAATTTATTCAAGGTTCATAACAAAGGTTTTTATTTAAAAGCTCATATCATAGTTTCAAAAGAAATCCTTTAAAATGGTCTTTATAAAAATGATCTCAAAAAGGCAGTTTTCATAAGATAAGTCACATGTAATTTAAAAGAGTTTTGTACATTCAGTTATAAAATCTAATGAACCTTCAATGTAGCCTAGAGTCACAACTATCCAGATTACCAAGTGATGAATAGGTTGGTCCAAGTATCAAAATAACATAACAGGGTTCATGACAAGGTCCAGAACAAAGTAACCTAAGCAAAGTTCAAATCAAAGAATCAAGACAAGAGTTTCAACACAAAATCAGGACAAGAGTTTCAAACAATTTATCAAGACAAAGGTTCAAACAAGAAATCAATTAAGATTCACAATATCATATAAGAACAAACAGGATTCACAAATAAGAACATAACCAAGAGTCAGAAATCAGGAAAGTGAGACGAAGGCACCCCATACAATGAGGGCAGAATATCTGTACCTTTATTAGCAAGCTAAAACAAAAGCAATCACTGACCGAAAGCCAAATCAGTTCCTCCTCGAACCTAAAGGAGTAGAAGAACAGAATTACAAACGGTTCCTTATAACTTCCATTTTAAATAACTTCCATTTTAGGCAGGTTTCCTAAATTACATATTTAGCAAGTTCCTATTTTAGTAAGTTTCTATAATTAGTTAATTCCCATAATTTATCATTAACGTTACCGTTAAATTCGTTAAAATGTCAATATACAAGAACTTGGGTTTATTATTATAATGTATGTAAGCTTAGGGCTTTAATGTGTTTAATATTAAAGTATGAGGTGTTTTATGAGATTTAATAGAATAAGACTAAAGTAATATATGCTTTATTGTACCATATTATGTCTTGAAGAGTCTAACATATCTATCATTCAAAACAATTCACCCTGCTGCCATGTGCTATAGATTCGGATAGGACACAAAAGACTAAACTATGCATGCACTTTATCTTATTAAATTCCTTACTGTACCATTAATAACCCAAGTTACTCTTTCTTTTGTTTTATTCGAAGATAGCATAAAAAGGGGAAAGACCATGCATGAAGTTCCTATCACTCGCATGACATATATGAAAACGAATAGTATACAACAACCTTTTACTCACACGACCACCATTCACATGAGCACTAAGCCACAACATAAACTTCTCTACACGAAAATGAACTCGCGACCTCTTCTTTTAATGTGATTTGAACAAGAAAAGAATAAGTATGTTTTACCCTTTTTCTCAGCCCATCGACACAGAAAATATACTCATGAATCATAGTTCTTTCGACACACACACTAGACACCACACGATACTCACACAAAACCCATTCCTTATAACACACACACAACACATCATATTAACACCCTTTTAGCCCACCATTGCCACAGCCAAAACATACGTGAAACACAGCCCTATCGCCACCCATTTAACACCATACGACACACACACAAGACCATTTTCACTTGCATGGAACTCGACCCTACTCAAAGTTCATTTTGAATCCAAACAGTCACTGTAGACGACCCCATATTGCCCATATTTAAATCCTTTTTGCCAGCCACACAAGAAACATAATACACACCCTTTTAATCAATATAATACTAGTAGCATAATATAATACTTGTAGCATAACAGACTTCATATTGATCTAACGTGATATAAGAGATTATATAATATAATACTAGTAGAATGTATGATGAGGTTTATCAAAATCAATTTCTTTGGTTAGTTTATATTCGTATACTCCTTTTAATAATGAAACAAAAATGATTTAAATGATCAATATTCATTTGAATCTCATATTACTTTAACGTAAACATGCCATGAGCATGGATTCATGTTACAGCCGGTTTTAAGCACAGTGCGTGACAGCCAACCAATGGTTTAGGTTAGGGTTCGAATGACATGCATACGTGTATAAACTAGCGTATTTGTGAAGGTCAAAGGATGATGGTGATCAAATACTAACGACAAGGATGGATTGGTGGTACCTTTGGGGCTGCTAAACGAAGCACAAAACAAGGACAAGGCCAACGAACGCCAGGCTGAATCACAACTTCAAATAACCACAATGACTGCCACAACTCGCGACCAGAACACCCTCGCGATCACACCTTGATAGACCTACTTCGTACCGCTTCTTCTTGAAGAAAACAAAGGGCTGCCGTCTTAGGGTTTTGTGTGTGAGATGGGAGATGACATACGGTTGAGGGAATGAGCAAAGAATGGAAAGATATAGGGAAATACAAGCCGAGTCTCAAGGAGATTGGCTGCAAAAATAATGCTGATTCTATGGGAGATTGGGGTTGTGATATCCCCTCAAACTTGGAAACTAAATATCTTGGTGCTATCTAGTCCTCATCTTTAACGTGTGAAGGGGTGTCAAAGCAAAATTTTCGGTTTTTGAATCCTAGAAAACGTGTGATAAAGTTGGCAAGTGGGAACTTTGTTTTTATCCTTTACACAAGTGTATGTGTGTCATGTGATATGATAGTCTATGGCATTAGGAAGGTTTAATTAGTTAGTTAAGTATAGTTTAGTATTTAATTTAATTATTAGGATAACATATGGTTTAATACACTTACTAAACTCATTATACTTAGGCTAATTCCAAATGTTTGAGATTTACTTGGTACTTAAATAATCATTAATCAAAGTTTAAAGTTGTAGGGGTATTTTGGTCTTTTTATAAGTTATCTGAAATTCAGGTGTTACATAATGATGTGTACATGAAGCATTAACTGGAAGCACTTTATCACTGATTATATCAGCCTGTGAGAAGATGTCGATAAACCTTAGGAGTCATCAAATTAAGTGCGGGTCCTGAACTGATTTGTGCAGGAGCCGTATGACCATTTAAAGAAAAAAATCAACATGTAGTATATTCACCCTTCTCCCCCTCAAAAATTGCATATGAGGTTGCCATTTTTGATTAAATAAGTAAATAACGATGACTACAGAACGTTGATTCACCTGATGTCTGAATGAGCATGGGAAAAGCATGAAGCATGTTGATGAGAGTGATCATAAACAAGAAGATTTCTCTTCTTTCGAAGATAATGCGCACTGAGGCATACACCTTTCTTTTCTTAGAGGAATGGGGCCAGAAGTGTTTTCAGCAGACGCCATTATGTTGACATTGAGGCCCGAGGCTTGAACTGCAGTGTTCAAATGTAATTGTCGTTGAAGAACGAGGCTTGAACTGATGTGTTCAAACGTCATTTGTCGATGAAGAACGAGGCTTGAACTGTTGTGTTCAAATGTCATATTATAATCACCGATATTCTTCCCAAGATAGATCATTGCTGTACGAGTCCTGAGCTGATTTGGTCAGGAGTCATTATGCATGTACATCAATGTTGAGTTTCCTGAACCCCTAAATTAGGAGATTTCAATCCTTTTGCCCGCCAAACTTTGAGTTTTTCCTTGAAGGAAATGGTCGATGTACCTGCACTTAAGTAAGAATTCCCTGCACTAACATGACGAGTTTGCTTGCGTTTATATGGGTTAGTGATCTCAGTATCCCGAGCTTTTAGATTTTCACAGTCAACCTTGGTTATGCAATCTGTACTAATAGGTATCCATCTAAGACCAACCATCTTAAAGATTCTACCCGTCGGTAACCACCTAAGGCAAGATCTAGGAGTGTTAGATTTCTTATACACAGTAGAATGCTTGTTGAGAGAAGTTCTTAGCCCTACAGCAGTCTGCCTACCAGATTTCTGAGTATGACTCTTTGGTTCTACGAGTTTGTTGTGGTTTCTAGTCTTAAGGGATAGAACCTTAGCATGAGCATTTACTTCCTTTGCTCTAGACTTATGAGATTGACCCTTAGAATGTACATTAACTATCTGATCATTTGGTCTAGATTGTGAAGTGACTGGTTTTGACAAAACTTGTTTCGCATCAACTTGGGTTGCACACCTCGGTTTAGAAGATTTTGGTCGTTCAGATCTAAACGTAGTTGGTTGTCTAACAACTGTTTGGTTTCTAAGAGGTTGTGAAACTGGTTTTCCCAAGGTTGATGGTTTTGCAAACTTAGTGTTCACACCATTTCCAGTTAATTTCCTTAACTCGTTCTTTAAGGCAGTAATTGTGAAACCTTTCTCTTAAAGTTGAGCTTTGAATTCATCATTTTTTGCAATCAAAGACGTTGTGTGTTTTGAAGCCCTAGTTCTCGTTTCTTTGATGGAATCACTCAGGGTTTTACAATGCTTTTTCAAAGTTTCATTTTCATTAATTAATTTAGCCACTTTATGTTCCAATTCAGTATTTTTTGTTGCAATAACATCACTGTCATGTTTAGCCTTAACTTCATTACACATATCACACATCTCAGTAATACATTTTTTTAGGTTGTTGATCGTTAAGTTTTTGGCTTCTAGCTGAGCTTTCAAATCATTTATCATAAAGAATTCACGGAAATCAGGGAGTTCCGGATTTTTACATGGTAGGTTAGTTTGAAAACTTTCTTCCTTTTGTTGCATTGTGATTTCAAGTGAAATACAATGTTTTTCAAGCCGTAAAAATCTGTTTGAAAGTTAATTAAAAACTTCTTTATCAACCACATCATTTGATTTAAAAGTCTCAGCCATAAATAAAGAACTTGAGTCATCATCATGTTCTGCATAATCCTGATCACTTTCTCCCCCTTTATGATTCATATTTGTTGAATTAGAAATGGTATTGCTATTAGTCTTTTCCAGCAAATATGTGTCATAAGTGGGCATAACTTGATCAGTATGTAGTCGTTCATTAGGGAGCACATTGTGTTGATCAGTGACATGTACCTCAACAGATTGAACTTGGTCATTTTCTGGTATGTGATCTGTATCCATGTCAAGTGTGGTATAAGTCCCAGAACTGTCGTTTGTATCCTGCTTATCAAACATAGTGTCACTGCATTGTTGATGCTGCGCCCTTTCATTAATGAACTCCTTAACATTACCCATGAGTTGGAGTAGTGTAACTCTGAACATGTCAACTTCGATTCCAGTGTAATTAGCAAAACACTTTTTCGTCATTTGACTGTCATAATCATAATCCTCAGTGAATTGCGAATCAATGAACACTTGGAGTTGGTTGTTGATCACACAAAAGGCAGCCATGGATCTACCTTCAGAAAGTTCTCCTTTGTCAAGTTGTTGTTCAAGTTGATCTAAATACAGTATCATTTTGACTGTGAAAGTCTGAACATCTTGACCAAAGAGTGATGCGAATGCACGTTTGTATCCTCCTAAGTATCCAGGTCATTCAAAGAGAACCTTGAGATGTGAGTGAAGTAGTCGAAAACATTCTATGCAACTTTCCTTTGTATTATCAGGCAATTTTAGTGGCTGATGAAACTCTTTCTCTTGAGAATTCGAGCACGACGATTCCATGTTAGATTATCAGAATCAAACACGTTTATTTGTTGTACAGGGTTGGAGGTCTTATGTTTATCGTTCGAGTCGTACAATTTGAGTACCTCAGATATGAAAGAATCTGAATTAGTAGACAGGGTGTAAACATGCACGGAATTTTACAAATCTATGATTTAAACCGAGAAATCGTTTCTTTCGCGAGATTTTACAAAATCAAGAAGAAACCGTGAGATAATGATAAATTGGACATGTTATGATAATTGTCGGATCGGTACAATGATTAGTGATTATGTGTTAAAGGTGATGATCATTTGATAGACTAGGTGATATGTTGTTTAGTTGTGATTTGATTTGGTTGATGCAAGTTGTTATAGTGAAATTTTGGTCTGAAAACTTAAAACTTCAATAACTTCCTTCTAAAGGGGATTTGGGCCTCGAAAAGTTCTATTCACAACTTTATGGTGAAATTTCACAATATTCAGGCTGTTTCGGTCGTTTTGACAGGTATTTCGCTGAAAACAAAGTTACGATTCAAAAGTTATAGCCGTTTGAAGTTTTGTCGTAAAAAGTCAACTTTTAGCCAAACCGCAGAGTCTTTAGTCAAACCGCAACAGACAAATTGCAACTGTCAAGTCACAACACTCAAATCGCAAGGCCAAATCGCAATGCCAAATCATAGTGCCAAATCGCAATCCCAAAACGCAATGACAAATCGCAGAAGTCAAATCGCAGACTTGTTGGTCAAATTGCAATAGCTAGACGACAAATCGCAACAGACAAATACGTCGCTATCAAATCGCAACCAAGAAACTCACACCGAGAGTCAAATCGCAGTTCACACTTTTCACCTAAAAACACCTAAAAATCACCCTTTTTAACGTTTTTGCTTGGTTTCTTTTGCAACACTTGATCTTAGAAGGTTATAACAACAATAAAAACACTAACTTTAACACCACAAACGTGAGAATCAAAGAAAGCCAAGAATAAGCCCATAAACCTTCAAAAACCAAACTTTTGATCTAAACTAACCAAGAAAATGCACACACAATCTAGCTAATCAAACCATGGGCTCTGATACCAATTGTAGAATACTAGATATCATAACACACTCTAATCTTTGTGGTTTGGCCGAATCTTAGAGAAAGAAAGAGAGTGGATGGGAGTTCTAGTGAGAGAAAGTGAAAGTGAAAATTGTTGTATGATTAGAAGCTCCAACCCTTTCCCTTGTGTGGGAAAGGGTATTTATAGTTACACATAAAATGTCCCACATGAGCTGTGGAGTGAGCTGACAGTGGGTAAAGACCCGACCCAATTCCACAAACACTACTATGACTAAAATAGTATTATGATAAATAAACTAATACTAATAAGCCTACAAGCTACTTAAATGCTAAATAGATACTCAGGGTGACCAAATATTTCATATGAATATTTATATTCCTACACAACAGTTCAATTCTTAGGTCACGTAATCGATAGACAAGGTATTCATGTAGATCCTGCAAAGATTGAGTAGATAAAGGATTGGGCGACACCCACAACTCCCACTGAAATACGCCAATTCTTAGGACTTGTAGGGTACTACAAAAGATTTATCGAGTGATTCTCGAAAATAGCAAAGCCTGTGACCAAGCTAACCCAGAAAAATGAAAAATTTGACTAGGGAGATAAAGCGGAAGAAGCTTTTCAACTTCTCAAGGATAAGTTGCGTAGTGTACCTATCTTAGCCCTACCTGAAGGCAGTGAGGACTTTGTGGTCTACTGTGACACCTCGCACAAAGGGTTAGGAGCTTTCTTGATGCAGCGAGAGAAGGTGATAGCCTACGCCTCACGACAATTGAAAACCCACAAGAGGAATTACACTACACACGACCTAGAACTGGGGTCGGTAGTGTTTGCTCTCAGGATCTGGAGACACTATCTTTACGGCACCAAGTGTGTAGTTTACACTGACCACAAAAGCTTGCAACACATCCTTGATCAGAAGGAACTCAATATGAGGCAACGCCGTTGGTTGGAATTGCTCAGTGACTATGACTGTGAAATTCGATACCACCCAGGCAAAGCAAACGTGGTAGCAGATGCCCTTAGCCGAAAAGAGAGACCGAAACCTCTAAGAGTACAATCATTGGGTATGACAATTGTCTCACCACTCCTATCTAAAATTCTTGAGGCTCAGGCCGAGGCCCTTAAAGAAGAAAACAAGCCTAACGAGAAGATTTATGGAATGCCTGAAAGCGAATGTGGGTTCGCAAAAAGAATAGATGGGACATTATGTTACAAGGACAGAAGTTGGGTCCCGCTCTATGGAGGTATACGAGACCTCATCATGCACGAATCCCATAAGTCTAAATACTCCATCCATCCAGGAGCCAATAAGATGTACCTCGATCTGAAAAAGCTATATTGGTGGCCCAATATGAAATCTGATATTGCAACTTATGTCAGTAAATGTCTAACATGTTCAAAGGTCAAAGCTGAACATTAAAGACCATCATGGTTTACTCGTACAACCAGAAATCCCCGAGTGGAAGTGGGAACGTATAACGATGGACTTCATCACCAAACTGCCAAGGACATCAAGTGGTTATGACACCATCTGGGTAATCGTTGATCGTCTTACCAAATCTGCCCACTTCCTACCGATCAAAGAAAACGATAGCATGGACAAACTTGAGCGATTATATGTGAAGGAGATAGTTGCTCGACATGGAGTTCCACTTTCTATCATCTCCGACAGAGATAGTCGTTTTACGTCCAATTTTTAGAGATCACTACAAGATGCTATAGTTACAGATCATGATATGAGCACCGCATATCATCCTCAGACAGATGGTCAGAGCGAAAGGACCATCTAAACTTTAGAAGATATGCGAAGAGCATGTGTGATAGACTTTGGAAACGGCTGGGATAAACATCTGCCGTTGGCTGAGTTTTCTTACAATAATAGTTATCACACCAGCATCAAAGTTGCACCCTATGAGGCACTGTATGGCAGAAAGTGCAGATCGCCAATATGTTGGGCGAAAGTCGGAGAAAGTCAGCTCACTGGTCCCGAGTTAGTACAAGAGACTACGGAAAAGATTGTGCAGATCAAGGGCCGGATGCAGGCGGCTCGAGACCGTCAGAAAAGCTATGCTGACAAGAGACAAAAACCATTTGAGTTCCAAGTGAGAGATCGTCTTATGTTGAAAGTATTGCCATGGAAAGGCGTGATTCGCTTTGGAAAGCGTGGGAAACTAAACCCCCGGTATATAGGACCTTTCAAAATTCTCACGAGGATTGGACTGGTAGCTTAACGACTCGAGTTACCACAAGAACTCAGTTCCGTACACAACGTGTTTCACGTGAGTAATCTAAAGAAATGTCTCTCCGACGAGACACTTTCCATTCCTCTGGAAGAGATCCAGGTTGACGAAATATTAAATTTCGTTGAGGAACCTGTTCAAATAATGGATCGGGAAATCAAACGTCTAAAGCAAAGCCGTATCCCTATCATTAAATTTCGATGGAACCCCCGAAGAGGTCCTGAATACACGTGGGAAAGGGAGGACGAGATCAAGCGTAAATACCCGCTCCTTTTCCTCAAACCTATCGGGTAACTCTAGGTGAAAACCAAGAATGGTTTTCTTTCTAAGACGGGGAGGATGTGACAAACGGTAATTTTCTCACTAATATTTAAATAATAACTGTCAATTTATTGTGACTAAATCACTAAACTAGGTATTTACATGATTACATAACTATCACGGGAAAACAAACCCGCACACTGTGTCACACAGTAACCCACCAAAATTATTAAATCTCACCAGGAACAGTGAATTTTTCCATTCTCACATTTACAAACTATTACGTAGTAAAAACGGGAGGTTATCTCACTTTTACTTGAAAACGAAACCACACGCATACCGACATCACATCAGTAACAAATTAAAACTCATAATTTATTTTGAGTCAACAAACTCTAAATTCATATAAGTTTTATAAAAACATTCCCAAAAATTCATTTTTCCATATTCATGTCAGTTCCGGGAAAACCCGAATTTAACTCAGCTCAGCGGGACGCGGGGTATAATTTAACCACCCTTTAAATAAAATCAATTCAGTATTATACATAATATATTCTCCACCCACACATTTCCCTACACTCCTTATCCTTTTCTTCTTCTTGTCCGCCGCTCCACAAACCCAGAAGAAGATCCAGTCGACCCATCTTTATCCTCCTTGGCTGTACATACTTTCTCTTCGATCTATGAATAGCAATCACTCTCATGTGATCGGTTTCCCAAATTCAAACCATAGGAAACTGTTTATGAAGGAGAGATTATACCCGAATGAAAGATTTTCAAACCCGAAATCCGAAAGCAAGAATGGAGCTACTCCCAAATTCTTCCTTTTTAAGCTGCTATCCTAGGCTCAATCGACCATACCACTGCTTACAACCACTCAAAAATTCTGAGAACACAAGGGTGTTCGAAGGAAAACAAGTGACTTGAGGTGGTTTTGGCTGGGGTTCGATTGGGATAGCTAAGTTTTCGGGTTGGGATTTGTTCGATCTCTTTCGGGTTCAAAAGCCTCTCATTCGATTCACCATAAGGGTATAATCATCTTGTATTCAACTCTTTCATATACATTTATGTCACTCGAGTTACTTTCAAATGATTTTGTTGATGGTTAGATCGAATGGTGATTATTTAAGTTTTCGGAATTATGTTGCTATAAAATTTTCATTGTTGATGTTGTTGTCATTGTGGCATAAAATCGTAGGAAATCTAGAAATGGTCAATAGGTTCGGATATAGTTGGTCACGGTGGTTGTTAGGTCTGTAAATGGGGCCGAATGACTCGAAGGGTCTTTAGGATTGAAGTGTTAGATTTAACCGAAAGAAGGATTTGTTGGGATTTAGTGCTAGAACCCTTCCGAATGACCCACAACTTAGGCCTAGAAACTTTTGTTTCGGTCAAGAGGAACCTTGGCCACTTTTGATCTGAGTGGAAACCACCCTTGTAAGGGTGTGTTGAAGCCATATCAATCCTGTAAATATGCCCCCACAAGGGTGAGGAAAGCTGTACAAGCCTCACCCCACAGCCACCCAAATAGGGTGTGTTGTGGTGTTCATTGGCTGAGGAAAACAACCACCAACAGGGGAGGGTTATGGTCGAATCCCTTAGCAATCAAACCCACACCAGGCAGCCCCCATGGTGGGTGTGCTAGCCATGGTTTAGACCCCAATCGAGCAAATGAATTAGCCCCTCAACTCACTCGTTTGTGACATAAGTTATGGACCAAAGTGAGTGGGAAGAGTGGTTGATATATCCATGGTTCGAGCCTAGAGCTTACCTCGGTTTAGCTCAAAGTCGAACCCCAAATGGGGTGAAGTCCTGCTAGGTTCTACTTGAACCCACAATGGGTGTCAAATACGAACCTCCACACAAACACCAATAGAAGCACCTTTGGTTGCCTAGTATTCGGTCAAACCCCAAAGATATGTTATGTATATTTTATCCTAAAGTCGATCCTCACACATATTCTGCCATTTATGTTGGATATGGGGCTGGGTTGTGTCAAACCAAAAGCCTCACGTGATAACTGAGACCCTCATGTTGAGGAGTCGAGTGGTACTTGACCCCGATGTGATGAATGGCTTGGTGTTACAATGTTCTTAAGGGTCGAATACATATTTTCGAAATCACAGTAACCACACAAAAGCTCTTGAGCTTGTGCACTCCTTCGTATAGCATCAAGGTCCAACCCATCTCATTTGAAAGGCCCAATCTAGTTCACACCTTAGTACACAAAATGATATATCGAAACTATTGAATAAATGGGTGTCGACATAACTTTAAAACCAATCCACCATATACTTAGACCTCGACTTATAAATGGTCACCGAACATTGTCGTACACTTATATATATTTGTAGGACATTAAATTCCGACACAAGATGTGAACAAGAACATATATACAAATACACGTCGCCAAGATATAAAACTCGTTATACTAATGACCAATCAATTTCTGTTGAGTATAAAATGAAACACATATAAATAGATACACGCTTTGTCACTTTTAAACATTGTTTATAAGTTGAACCATTATAGCAAAATCAAATGTTTTCTAAACGTATAAATGTGGAACCAAAGTACAAACACGGGTCATAACCAGCCTTCATTAATTATAGGAACTTGATTGATTTTATTTAAACAAGGTAAACAAAACTTTTATTATACAAACATTATACAACATTTTCTCGAGTCATTAAACAATTAAATACTAAACGTCACTCATACGTAATTTCATTTCAAAACCTATATAACCAATTATATATTTTTACAATTAAACTACACATCCTTAATATTCCTTATCCCGATAAAATATATTCTTGCTCTCAATTCATCCATTCCAGCGTTTTCCAAATTCCGTTGATCAAAACCCTATAAGACTCCCATTTCCTCTTTGCCGTACATTTATGCATTTCGTAGAGCAATACCTACAATTACTTAGGAATCTATCCAAAACCTCACTTGCTGCCACACAAGCGACAACAACATAAACACTTTAAAAATATTTGAATTAAATTCTGTAGAAACTTAATTTAGTGCTTGAATCTAAAACATGACTTATTAATCTAGGTTGCGTGTTGGTGCCGTACATTTCCTAAATTCACAACATTCAATGTTTAGACTATTAAAGGTAAGTTTATAGCCCCACTTTACTTATACTTATTTTACAAATATGGGGTGAGAAACATGCAAATTATTTTATGGACCACAATACTACTAAATTTTCTCAAAACTATTGCGTAGTTAGCCTAAGCCCTAGAACCCACTATCATGCCCATTTTCATGAGCCGTTAGTTCCCTTTGGGAAGCGCGATTGCTTAAGATAGATCTATTGGGGTGACTCCTCCGTTCGGTTGGCCAGACAGGTCAATAGGGGCGTTATAGCAAGTTTGACTATTATTTATGTGCTATAGACTAGCGCACTAAACTATCGAGCTTCGGTTGCATGAACTTAGAGCTAGCACGATAGACTATTTTGTATGACATTATATGCGTTGTAATGATCGTACACAAAACTATTGGTCCAAATTTATTATTTACTGCTTTAACTTAAACCTATGAACTCACCAGCTTTTTGCTGACTTTTAGCATGATTTTCTCAGGTGTGTAATTTGATTGTTATGGCAAGGATTCGGCAAGGCAAGGGTCATAGCCCTTTTTCCAGAAGAATTGGCAGGCATAATTAAGACTTGTTTTTATGTGGGACCACTGAAACAACTGGGTCTCTTTTTCTAAACAATGAATTATCTTTTGTAAACTCTAAATGTTGATTTATTTAAAACGGAGTATGTATTCCATTCTTTGTTTACCTTGTATTGTGATTTCGAATCCGCTAGTAGCACCCTCAAAGTTTTGTATGCTTCCGTGACTGTTAAATTATGGGGGTGTTAAAGATTGGCATCAGAGCCTAGGTTAGAGAGAACTAGGTACATATAAACCCTAAACTATAACCGTTTTTATAAAAACAAGTCCCTAAGACCGCCACTTGTCTTCCTTGCCACTTTAGTTGCTGGTTATTTGTCTTAACTGCATGCTATGATTTATGACTCATTAATTTTACATAATTACATGTACTATAAGTATTATATGTATATATTTACATACACTTAACCTACACTATTTACTACGAGTATTTTCGATATACTTACACACATATACCGTTTTTGTCACAGATTATGTCTTTCCATCACATCCCTCCGATCTCGCCAGACTCAGATGATCCATACATGCAAGTACTATAGGCCTTCAATGCACCAGACCCCGACTTACTTGAGCCTACACTCACTACAGCATTACCTACACCTACTACCGACCATACTTCCATCCAGCCTATCCCCGCTACTGATCCTACTACACAGCATACTCCATATATCCATACTCTTCCAGTCCGCCGTACTACTCGTATGCGTGTCCCAGGATATCGGATGTGATACTCAGACTTGCTACCATCACCTTAGAAGAGAGCCCGAGTTATTTATACTGGTACCTCTACCACCCCCTTATCCCTTTCACCTACCACATCCCCTGATCAGTCACCACCCCGTCAGAGACTCAGGAAGGCCAATGACTCATACTCAGCTGAGGAGGAAGCAGAATCAGGAGAGGATCCAGAGGAAGATCTAGAGGAGGATCCTGAAGAGGAGCCAGTGGCAGATCCTATTCCAGAAGAGATCATACCAGCTGAGCCACGGCATGGAAAGGGAATTATGGAGGAGGTGCCAAGCACGTTTGAGATAGGGCAGAGCTCCAGGGTTGCTCAGATTGTGAGAGGTGACATGGATATGCCTCTCAGATTTGGATTGAGAGCTGCTGGGTTACGAGCTAGAGATGAGGCTCCAGTTACTTGTGAGATCAACGGTGAGGTGTGGAAAGATATTGAGTGCATACACAACACCCAACCTGATGCTAGCAGTCCTACATATGAGCCATCATCACCTTCATTTGTGCCGCCATCTCCATCTGTACCAGTTTCCCCTCCACCTGCCGTCTCACCGATGGCAGAAGAGGAAGAAGATGATGTCACTAGGTTCTTAGTCCAGTTGGGAACACAGGGGAACTTACTAGATGTCCATTCTGATCAGTTAGAAAGGTTCGGGAGACGTGAGGAGCAAGTTGGCAGGGAACTTGCTAGAGTACATCAGAGGATGGACGACATAGGCAGAGATCAGGCTAGGGCATGGGATGCTGAGTGGAGTAACTGGCATCGGATGCATGAGTTAAAGTCGGTGATGGCTAGGGTCACGTGGTCCGAGCATGAGGACCGCAGAGAGGTTTTGGCGTCAAGGAGAAGCATTGCGCAGCTGGAGACTAAAGTAGGTCATCTTGAGACTATTATAGCACGGATGGCACAGGAGCTGGAGCAGCTACGCATAGGGCATGATGGATTTTAGTTCTAGCAGTTATGTTGTAGTTCCTTGTCTGTACTCGGAAACTTGTACCCTTTTCTTGAATATCTCAAGCTTGTAATTCTTGTGAACACGTTTCGATCCTAATTTATGATAAGCTTGATTGACTATTCTATTGTGCCTTCTTCTTTATAATTGATCATATTAATATACTATACTTATAGTAAATTGTGCGATAACAAACTCTCCAATTCTTAATTTTCTCTATCTTTCTGATACAGCAAAATGCCTCCAAAAAGAACAACCAGAACCGCTCGTGCATAACCAACAAGCCAAGGCCCCGCTAGGGCTGCCGCAGCGGCTCCACCTGTAAATCGAGCCATGCTCGATCAACTGGTAGAAGAACGGGTGGCAGCAGCACTGGCTGCAGCAAACAACTCGACGACAGATGTTGGGAACTCGAGACCCACAAACAACAACACTCGCGGTTGGACTTATCAAAACTTTTGGAAGGTAATGACTGAAGGTTTTGGGGGTACAGAAGGAGCACTTGTGCTGGTCCGATGGATCAAAAGATTGGAGACGGTATTCCGAATTTGTGGTTGTTTGAAAGAAGACAGAGTTAAGTTTGCATCGTTTACCTTTCTAGATGCAGCTTTAACTTGGTGGAACAACTACTTGAAATCATCTGGCTATGACGCTGCATATGCAATGTCATGGGAAAGCTTCAAAGAGATGGTTCTTAAGAAATACTATCCTCGCAATGAGGTGAAGAAGTTGGAGGTAGAATTTTGGAATCTCAAGGTACAAGATACCAATATGGCAGTGTATAATCAACGTTTTCAGGAACTTGCCTTACTATGTCCTGATATGGTTCAAACTGAAACCTGACTGTTGGAGAGGTACATTGGCGGATTACCCCTATCTATTAAGGGAAACGTCACTACCTACAAGGCTACATATCTCCATGAGACCATAGAGGTAGCTAACAAATTGATGGATCAGGTGATCGAGGATTCGATCGAAGCGGGTGTGAGCAACAAAAGGAAATGGGATGATCATTCTCGAAACAACAACCACCCGAACAAAAGGCAAGAGGTTGCAAAGGTGTATGCTACAGGGCCGACAGAGAGAAAGGTCTACGCAGGGAACTTGCCACTGTGCAATCGATGCAAGTTGCATCATAAGGGTCCGTGCACGGTTAAATGCAATAAATGTTAGAAAATAGGACATATGACCCGCGATTGCAGAGCAAGACCTCTAGCAACAGCACAAGTTGCACCAGCAAACAAGCCAAAGGCCGAGATCATGTGTTTTGGTTGCGGTGAAAAAGGGCATTATCAAAATGAATGCTGAAAACTCAAGAACCAGGGCAATGGTTGTAACACCCCAACCCGACAAGGGTAGAAGCATCACATTATGGTGGCATATCAAAGCATAAATAACAAATGCAAGCGAAAGTCTTAACATAAATCAAAACATAAGTCAACATGACTTAAAGAATTACATAAGTTCCATAAACCAAAATGAAGGAAACATAATCAGAGTCTAATCAATTGGTAAACATAAACCAAATCTAAGAAGTCTAGAGTAAGTCCACACTCAGCTCCTACTCTCAGCCCAAAGATAGCCCCAACTCCTAACTTGATAAAGCTGCCGTGGAGAAAAAAATGCGACTGAGCTTAAAAAGCCCAGTGAACAGACATATAATACAAAGTACTGAAACTGAAAATGAGAAATATAGAATATAGTGCATTGGGGAATAACGGGACTTATATCAATATGTATCAAAGGTGTAAGGGTTGTCAGAAATCTACCACGAGCCCAGAAACATATCATATCATAACATCATAATCATAATATTCATAAGTAACCATAAGTAACATAATGGAGTGATCAGCTCCCAGAGTTATGAAAGGCGTGTATTGCACACAGCACTAGTCACCAGAAATATATCATATAACATAACTGATCTTATCTAGGATGCATCTATACGCCCCTGCAGAAATCATAATCATCGTGGCCATACATATTACAAAACAAAAGGGACGGGGTGGAACATCACTCGACCACCCTAGAGTCATACCATTGGTGCATCAATGACATGGTCATGGAACCCCCATGACTAGTGATAGCTCGGGTATCAAACTGAAGGGTCAAACAGAATGTCATAGTAATGACACGGAATCTAAGGTCATCAGATATATCATAATCATAGGTCCATATCAAAGGGTGCATAGCAAAGGTTCATATCAAAGGGTACATAGCAAAGGTTCATATCAAAGGGTACATAGTAAAGGTTCATAATAAAAAGGTGCATAGCAAAGGTTCATATCAAAGGGTACATAGCAAATGTTCATAATCAGAAGTAAAGTAAATCAAAAGATATGAAAGGGATCACGAGAAACCTTATAACAAAGGTCAGAATATCTGTACCTTATGCAAATAGATAAACGGATAAAAGGTAGATCACAGAGAAACGGAAGGTCACTCCTTCTTCACCGAACCTATACAATTTAATAATCACATATTACTTATAAGATCATTTTAATCAGATCTCATCATTTAGGTTCCTTTCTATTTTTGGAAAATTTCCATTTTTAGTAACTTTCCATATTTAGTAAGTTTCCATATTTAGTAACCTTCCCGATTAAGTAACTTTACATAATTAATAACTTTCTATATTTAGTAACTTTCCATATTTAGTAAGTTTTCATATTTAGTAACTTTCCGGATTAATTAACTTTTAATACGACTTCCCAATTTAGTAAAATTTGGTCTAGGGTTCTGGATTATCAAGTAGGTTAAACGTACTCATACACAAGTCAATACGACATCTACAAGACACACCCGATATAATAGAACATACATTAGGGCACCAAACATCAAAGGAACGCATTTACACATATGAAATACATGCATACCATTTAACTGAGTTTATCACAGAATTAAGCCCAAAAAATGAATTTTAAAAACGTATCAAAATCCCAAACTATAAATCAAAAAAATTCTCACAGAAGCCCACATGTCTTAAAAGTCTACTTGAATTTTTACGTATTTTATTATCAATTGTACACCCCCTTTCCAAAATTGTTTATGCTAACATGTCCAGATTCGGATCTGCAGATAGACTTCAAAAGTATGCAATTAAAAACTTAAGCACATTACTTCAGAAAATTCTACAAATATTCCAGGAGGTAGTACACATATGAAATATGATTCTTGTAAATTTGTTGCCTCTAATTTGCTATGGTGTGAAAATGAAAAATCATAAATCATGACTGAAATACAATTTTGCCAACACAGTTTAACATATCATCACATTAAATTTAGAAAAACAACTAAATCAAACTCAAATTCGTTCAAACCAGTTGGAATACTTTACCACGACCCTAAGATAGGTTTACATGTAGAAATTCAGTATTAGAAACTCGAGAAGCTCACGTTATCAAGCACACAAAATTGACTATCAAAACAGTCCTGTTAAAAAACCTGTTTTAAGCCATTATATAACATGTTTACTTATACAGACGCACACGAGACTTATATATAACACAAGACTTGTTTTAATTATCATATTAACACACATGTTGCCAGCCTTTAATGATCACATACACACGCCATACACTCAACATAAGGTAACGAGCCAAGAGGTCACATAAAATAACACCAGCCAAGCCCTAATCCCACATATTAAATGCATGCACCCCATCTTAATAGTTAGGGTTTTATTTCCAGAATTTAGGTCGTGTTTTAATGAACTTATTAGGGTATGGATGTCCAGATTCATGGCTTGAATAATTACTGATTCGAATGACCCAAAAACAGAGACAAAGATCGACACATATAGGTTATAGTTTCATGATTTTATGTGACGTTTTCATGAGTTATTCTTATTCAGATTTGATGAGGCCTTCCCATAGCATAAAGACAAGATTATTAAGGTCAAATAACATGTTTTACTACTGATTACAAATGATAATAAGGTGTCGAATGGCTGAAAGAACAAAAGATGATGAAGTGTTACCTTAGGCAGAAAATAACGAGACCACAAGAGAGAACAAAAGAGACCCACGAATCATTACCACAAACACCCAAGAATACCACGATCAAAACAACCTTCAAACCCTTCTTCTTCCTTGATTTGAGAGCTAAACAAAGTGAGATGATGACTGATTTAGGGCAACGTGTAGAGGAGGGAAAAAGAGGCCCAAACTTTTGTGAGGAGAATGATAGAGAATAATTGTGTGTGTTATCTTTTTGATTATTTCGTATATTATGAAGAGGAAAAGGAGGAAAGGAGCGTGTGATAAATATCGAATGTAGACCAAATTTTAGGGGGATTTGATGACCAATTCTTGTACTTATCTTCACCTTGGATGAATGTCGACCAAATTGTAGTTTAAGGACATAAGGCATATCGTTTTATTTTTAAAAGTAATATAGTTTAGGAATATTTTTTTTTAATTAACTTATAATGCAAGGTTTATTGATTTAGGTAATTTAAAGATTAATACTTAGGTTATGCATTTCATAATTCATTTGGTTCATTATATATGTGTTCTTGTGAATTCAAAATTTTAGAGGGGCAACGTGGGAATTTCAATGGATGGAAATTTAGGGTTTTACAACTCTTCCCCTCCAGAAGAAAATTTCCGTCCTCAAAATTTGAGTAGACAGATTAGATGGAAACGTATCGAAGCGCAGAAAGCACATGGATAATAAATACGCATAACTCTTCAGTTTCTCAAGTAGTATTGTCTTCCGTATAGTCCTTCCAAACGATTCTCACAATCAGACAGATCTTGTTTCTCATAATTCGTAGCCTTAGATCTTTATCCAGAGCAGATCATAATGAATCAGATCCAATGATTATGAAGTGTACATGTAACAGGTAATAGGTGTACTTCTCTATAGTAACGCATGGAATACATACGGACATAAAACATATTGGGTGATAAAATTGAACGGTAGAAAGCTCTACAATGAGTCCTAAGATTCTTAAAAAGATGAACAAAGGTCAACAAACACATGTCAAGAATTCAAACGTATCCAGATGTCTAACGATGAAGGCAGAGTATTCGCACAGGTAGAATGAACCTAAGGTCTCACTAATCACTGATAATATTCATTAAATGTTAGAAATCTAAAGCTTCTCAGGAACTCCTCGAAATATCCTATGATCACAATAAAGGTACGTTATATGACGTAAGTATTATCACGTTAGCTACACGTCATAATACTAGCATCATATAAATATACCTTAATGATGGTCATACTTTATCTCAAGTTGTGAAAAAGCAGCCTATCATCAACCTTCTAGTTCTACTTCACTGCCATAGGCTAACAAAATCAATTGTCATCAACGGAACAAAAATAGGGAACGGAACTTATCATAGAAGCAACGAGAATCTAGTATGTCTATCAGAAGTGGAGTACGTCGTCAATTGCATCAATTCTTCCACGATTCATCAAAATCCTCATAACAAATAAATCAACCAACATACGCAGGGTTATCACAGAATGAAATCACCTATTTAGAACTTGAAACATTCAAAGGATTTACTCAATAAAACACCAGTGTATCATGAAAATGAAAGGAAAATAAATGTCAAGACATCTGAATCAAATGAAAATGAAATTAAGGAAACTAGTTGCGAGCACAGTCTCTTGTCTGATTTGGCTTGTCGTCTCTGGCATTTCTGTTGTAGTCTGTGGCACGGTTCATGGGACAGTCTCTGATCTTGTGTTCTGTGGACCCACATGAAAAGCAACCACCTGAAGCTCTATAACACGGACTCTCATGAGCTTTTCCGCAGGTAGTACAAATAGGAGTAGAAGACGAAGGATCTGCATACTTCTTCTGACTAGTAGACCCTGAAGAACGGCTCGGCTGATCACCACGCACCGACTGATCTCTCCACGACCTATGGTTGTTGTTGTGTTGTCTATCATTCCCAGGCCTAACTGCAAGTCTCTGGTCTTGAACCCTCGGCTCATGCCGCCTCTGATCGTGACCCCTATCCGTCTGACCTTTATGCTCAAAGCCCCTGTCAGTCTGACATCTCTGCTCGTGACTCCTGTGACTGCTACCGTGGCTCCTCGACTGAATGCGATCACCATCTCGGTTCCTCTTGTTGTAACCACCACCCTCATGAAGAATCTCGATATTACAGGTGGCATCGGCAACTAATGACACATCTGCAAAGTCAGTGTTGACGACACGATCAAGTACCCACTTCTTTAGACCCCATTTGAAATGCCTCGCTTGACGGCTAGCATCTCCAGCAACTGGCCCCAAAAAACTAACCAACCGCAAAAACCGCTGCATGATTATCAAAATGATTAGCAAAGGAAGAAATAAAATGGAGTACGATAGGGAAAGGACGCAGAAGGAATCCTAATGTCTACCCAATCCTCATAGGTTATAGCCTAAGCTCTACAGGTCAAACCTAGGCTCTGATACCATAATTGTAACACCCCAACCCGACAAGGGTAGAAGCATCACATTATGGTGGCATATCAAAGCATAAATAACAAATGTAAGCGAAAGTCTTAACTTAAATCAAAACATAAGTCAACATGACTTAGAGAATTGCATAAATTCCATAAACCAAAATGAAAGGAAACATAATCAGAGTCTAATCAATTGGTAAACATAAACCAAATCTAAGAAGTCTAGGGTAAGTCCACACTCAGCTCCTACTCTCAGCCCAAAGATAGCCCCAGCTCCTAACTTGATAAACCTGCCACGGAGAAAAGAAATGCGGCTGAGCTTAAAAAGCCTAGTGGACAGATATATCAAAATGTATCAAAGGTGTAAGGGTTGTCAGAAATCTACCACGAGCCCAGAAACATATCATATCATAACATCATAATCATAATCTTCATAAGTAACCATAAGTAACATAATGGAGTGATCAGCTCCCAGAGTTGTGAAAGGCGTGTATTGCACACAGCACCAGTCACCAGAAATATATCATATAACATAACTGATCTTATCTAGGATGCATCCATACGCCCCTGCAGAAATCATAATCATCGTGGCCATACATATTACATAACAAAAGGGACGGGGTGGAACATCACTCGACCACCCTAGAGTCATGCCATTAGTGCATCAATGACATGGTCATGGAACCTCCATGACTAGTGATAGCTCGGGTATCAAACTGAAGGGTCAAACAGAATGTCATAGTAATGACACAGAATCTAAGGTCATCAGATATATCATAATCATAGGTCCATATCAAAGGGTGCATAGCAAAGGTTCATATCAAAGGGTACATACCAAAGGTTCATATCAAAGGGTGCATAGAAAAGGTTCATATCAAAGGGTACATAACAAAGGTTCATAATCAAAAGTTCAGTAAATCAAAAGATGTGAAAGGGATCATGAGAAAACTTATAAGAAAGGTCAGAATATATGTACCTTATGTAAATAGACAAACGGATAAAAGGTGGATCACACAGAAATGGAAGGTCACTCCTTCTTCACCGAACCTATACAATTTAATAATCACATATTACTTATAAGCTCATTTTAATCAGATTTCATCATTTAGGTTCCGTTCTATTTTTAGAAAATTTCCATATTTAGTAACTTTCCATATTTAGTAAGTTTTCATATTTAGTAACCTTCTCGATTAAGTAACTTTCCATAATTAGTAACTTTCTATATTTAGTAACTTCCATATTTAGTAGGTTTCCATATTTAGTAACTTTTCGGATTAAGTAACTTTTAATACGACTTCCCAATTTAGTAAAATTTGGTTTAGGGTTCAGGATTATCAAGTAGGTTAAACGTACTCATACACAAGTCAATACGACATCAACAAGACACACCCAATATAATAGAACATACATTAGGGCACCACACATCAAAAGAACACATTTACACATATGAAATACATGCATACCATTTAACTGATTTTACCACAGAATTAAGCCCACTAAATGAATTTTAATAACGTATCAGAAGTCCAAACTAAAAATCAAAAAAATTCTCAAAGAAGCCTACATGTCTTAAGAGTCTACTAAAATTTTTACAGATTTTATTATAAAGTGTACACCCCCTTTCAAAAATCGTTTATGCTAACATGTCCAGATTTGGATCTGCAGATACACTTCAAAATTATGCAATTAAAAAATTAACCACATTACTTCAGAAAATTCTAAAAAAATTTCAGGAGGTAGTACTCATATGAGATATGATTCCTGTAAATTTGTGGCTTCTAATTTGCTATGGTGTTAAAATGAAAAATCATAAATCATGACTGAAATACAATTTTGCTAACACAGTTTAACATATCATCACATTAAATTCAGAAAAACAACTAAATCAAACTCAAATTCATTCAGACTAATTGGAATACTTTACCAAGACCCTAAACTAGGTTTACATGCAGAAATTAAGTATTAGAAACTCAAGAAGCTCACGTTATCAAGCACACAAAATTGACTATCAAAATAGTCCCGTTCAAAAACCCGTTTTAAGCCATTATATAACATGTTTACTTATACAGACGCACACGAGACTTATATATATCTCAAGACTTGTTTTAATTATCATATTAACACACATGTTGCCAGCCTTTGATGATCACACACACACGCCATACACTCAACATAAGGTAACGAGCCAAGAGGTCACATAAAATAACACCAGCCATGCCCTAATCCCACATATTAAATGCATGCGCCCCATCTTAATGGTTAGGGTTTTATTTCCAGAATTTAGGTCGTGTTTTAATGAACTTATTAGGGTATGGATGTCCAGATACATGGCTTGAATGATTACTGATTCGAATGACCCCAAAACAGAGACAAAGATCGACACATATAGTTTATAGTTTCATGATTTTATGTGACGTTTTCACGAGTTATTCTTATTCAAATTTGATGAGGCCTTCACATAGCATAAAGAAAACATTATTAAGGTCATATAACATGTTTTACTACTTATTACAAATGATAATAAGGTGTCGAATGGCTGAAAGAACAAAAGATGATGAAGTGTTACCTTAGGTAGAAAATAACGAGACCACAAGAGAGAACAAAAGAGACCCACAAATCAATACCACAAACACCCAAGAATACCAAGATCAAAACAACCTTCAAACCCTTCTTCTTCCTTGATTTGAGAGCTAAACAAAGTGAGATGATGACTGATTTAGGGCAACGTGTGGAGGAGGGAAAAAGAGGTCGTGACTTTTGTGAGGAGAACGATAGAGAATAATTGTGTGTGTTATCTTTTTGATTATGTCGTATATTATGAAGAGGAAAAGGAGGAAAGGAGCGTGTGATAAATATGGAATTATACAAACTGTATATTGTGATCTTTTTAGGGGGATTTGATGACCAATTCTTGTGCTTATCTTCACCTTGGATGAATGTAGACCAAATTGTAGTTTAAGGACATAAGGCATATCGTTTCTTTTTTGTTTAGGAATATTTATTTTGTTAATTAACTTATAATGTAAGGTTTATTGATTTAGGTAATTTAAAGATTAATACTTAGGTTATGCATTTCATAATTCATTTGGTTCATTATATATGTGTTCTTGTGAATTCAAAATTTTAGAGGGGCAATATGGGAATTTCAATGGATGGAAATTTAGGGTTTTACAATGGTGGCAACAGAGGTCACCAGGGAAATCAGGGTAACCAGAGAAACCCAGGAGCTGGTGTAAACCAAGTAGCTGTTGTGCCCCAAGGAAACCGGGGAATTGATGGAGTAGCCCGCGGCAGGGTCTATGCAGTGGGCAAAGTGGAAGCCCAGGAGGACCCAAACGTCCTAACGGGTACGTTCCTTTTAAATAACCGCTATGCATCTATATTGTTTTATACGGGAGTGGATAGAAGTTTTGTCTCTACTGCATTTAGCCCATTGCTTGGTATAACCCCGACCACCTTAGGAAATGTATATAATGTGGAGTTGGCTAACGGAAAAGTAGAAAGAGTAGACACCATCATAAGAGGTTGCACCTTGAATCTGTTAAATCACCCATTCAACATCGACCTCATGCCTGTAGAATTGGGTAGTTTTGATGTTATTATCGGCATGGAGTGGTTGTCGAAATACCGTGCCACTATTCTTTACGACAAAAAGATCGTTCGACTACCTTATGGGAACGAGGTCTTTATCATCAAAGGCGACAGAAGAGACCGACGAAATGCCTCGAGATTAAACGTTATCTCTTACACGAAGGTCCAGAAACACCTTGAGAAAGGATGCCTTCTCTTCTTAGCACAGGTTTCCAAAAAAGAAGAAAAGGAGCCGGAAGCAAAACGGTTGGAAGATGTACCAATCATAAGAGATTTTCCAGAAGTCTTCCTTGAAGACTTACCCGGACTCCCGCCGACATGACAGGTCGATTTTTCCCGGTGCCGCACCTATGGCACGAGCACCATACTGATTAGCTCCGACAGAACTACAGGAGTTATCTGAACAGTTGTCAGAACTCTTCGAGAAAGGATTCATCCGACCAAGTTCCTCGCCCTGGGGAGCTCCAGTCCTATTCGTTAAAAAGAAAGATGGATCTTTTCGAATGTGCATCGACTACCGTGAACTCAACAAACTAACTATCAAAAACCGATACCCACTCCCTAGAATCGATGATCTGTTCGATCAGCTTCAAGGATCGTGCGTTTATTCAAAAATTGACTTGAGATCCGGTTACCACCAACTTAGAGTTCGGGAAGAAGATATCCCAAAAATGGCATTTAGAATTCGTTACGGCCACTACGAGTTTCAGGTTATGCCTTTTGGCTTAACCAACTCACCAGCCGTATTCATGGACCTCATGAATCGGGTGTGTAAGCCGTACTTAGAAAAGTTCGTGATCGTCTTCATCGACGACATATTGATATACTCTAAGAGTGAGAAGGAACACGAAGAACATCTTAGGCTAATCTTAGAACTACTAAAGAAGGAGGAATTAAATGCTAAGTTTTCCAAGTGCGAGTTTTGGATACCAACGGTTCAATTCTTAGGTCACGTAATCGATAGACAAGGTATTCATGTAGATCCTGCAAAGATTGAGTCGATAAAGGATTGGGCGACACCAACAACTCCCACTGAAATACGTAAATTCTTAGGACTTGCAGGGTACTACAGAAGATTTATCGAGGGCTTCTCAAAAATAGCAAAGCCTTTGACCAAGCTAACCCAGAAAAATGAAAAATTTGACTCCGGGGATAAAGCGGAAGAAGCTTTTCAACTTCTCAAGGATAAGTTGTGTAGTGCACCTATCTTAGCCCTACCTGAAGGTAATGAGGACTTTGTGGTCTACTGTGACGCCTCGCACAAAGGGTTAGGAGCTGTCTTGATGCAGCGAGAGAAGGTGATAGCCTACGCCTCATGACAATTGAAAACCCACGAGAGGAATTACACTACACACGACCTAGAACTGGGGTCGGTAGTGTTTGCAATCAGGATCTGGAGACAGTATCTTTACGGCACCAAGTGTGTAGTTTACACCGACCATAAAAGTTTGCAATACATCCTTGATCAGAAGGAACTCAATATGAGGCAACGACGTTGGTTGGAATTGCTCAGTGACTATGACTATGAAATTCGATGCAACCCAGGCAAAGCAAACGTGGTAGCAGATGCCCTTAGCCGAAAAGAGAGACCGAAACCTCTAAGAGCACGATCATTGGGTATGAAAATTGTCTCACTACTCCTATCTAAAATTCTTGAGGCTTAGGCCGAGGCCCTTAAGGAAGAAAACAGGCCTAACGAGAAGATTTATGGAATGCCTGAAAGCGAAAATGGGTTCGCAAAGAGAACAGATGGGACATTATGCTACAAGGACAGAAGCTGGGTCCTACTCTATGGAGGTATATGATACCTCAACATGCACGAATCCCATAAGTCTAAATACTCCATCCATCCAGGAGCCGATAAGATGTACCTCGATCTGAAAAAGCTATATTGGTGGCCCAATATGAAAGCTGATATTGCAACTTATGTCAGTAAATGTCTAACATGTTCAAAGGTCAAAGCTGAACATCAGAGACCATCAGGTTTACTCGTATAACCAGAAATCACCGAGTGGAAGTGGGAACGTATAATGATGGACTTCATCACCAAACTGCCAAGGACATCAAGCAGTTATGACACCATCTGGGTAATCGTTGATCGTCTTACCAAATCCGCCCACTTCCTACTGATCAAAGAAAAAGATAGCATGGACAAACTTGCGTGATTATATGTAAAGGAGATAGTTGCTCGTAATAGAGTTCCACTTTCTATCATTTCCGACAGAGATAGTCGTTTTACGTCCAACTTTTAGAGATCACTACAAGATGCTTTAGGTACAGATCTTGATATGAGCACCGCATATCATCCTCAGACAGATGGTCAGAGCGAAAGGACCATCTAAACTTTAGAAGATATGCTGAGAGCATGTGTGATAGACTTTGGAAACGGCTGGGATAAACATCTGCCATTGGCCGAGTTTTCTTACAATAATAATTATCACACCAGCATCAAAGCTGCACCCTATGAGGCACTGTTTGGCAGAAAGTGCAGATCGCCAATATGTTGGGCGGAAGTTAGAGAAAGTCAGCTCACTGGTCCCGAGTTAGTACAAGAGACTACGGAAAAGATTGTGTAGATCAAGAGCCGGATGCAGGCGGCTCAAAACCATCAGAAAAGCTATGTTGACAAGAGATGAAAACCATTTGAGTTCCAAGTGGGAGATCGTGTTATGTTGAAAGTATTGCCATGGAAAGGCGTGATTCACTTTGGAAAGTGTGGGAAACTAAACCCCCGGTATATAGGACCTTTCAAAATTCTCACGAGGATTAGACCAGTAGCTTATCGACTCGAGTTACCACAAGAACTCAGTTCCGTACACAACGTGTTTCACGTGAGTAATCTAAAGAAATGTCTCTCCGACGAGACACTTGCCATTCCTCTGGAAGAGATCCAGGTTGACGAAAGATTAAATTTCGTTGAGGAACCTGTTGAAATAATGGATCAGGAAATCAAACGGCTAAAGCAAAGTCGTATCCCTATCGTTAAAGTTCGATGGAACCCCCAAAGAAATCCCGAATACACGTTGGAATGGGAGGAAGAGATCAAGCGTAAATACCCGCACCTTTTTCTCAAACCTATCGGGTAACTCTAGGTGAAAACCGAGGACGGTTTTCTTTCTAAGACGGGGAGGATGTGACAAATGGTAATTTTCTCACTAATATTTAAATAATAACTGTCAATTTATTGTGACTAAATCACTAAACTAGGTATTTACATGATTACATAACTATCACGAGAAAACAAACCCGCACACTGTGTCACACAGTAACCCACCAAAACTATTAAATCTCACCAGGGACAGTGAATTTTTCCATTCTCACATTTACAAACTATAACGTAGTAAAAACGGGAGGTTATCTCACTTTTACTCGAAAACGAAACCACACGCATACCGACATCACATCAGTAACAAATTAAAACTCCTAATTTATTTTGAGTCAACAAACTCTAAATTCATATAAGTTTTATAAAAACGTTCCCAAAAATTCATTTTTCCATATTCATGTCAGTTCCGGGAAAACCCGAATTTAACTCAGCTCAGCGGGACGCGGGGTATATGTTAACCACCCTTCAAATAAAATCAATTTAGTATTATACATAATATATTCTCCACCCACACATTTCCCCACATTCCTTATCCTTTTCTTCTTCTTGTCCGCCACTCCACAAACCCAGAAGTAGATCAAGTCGACCCATCTTTATCGTCCTTGGCTGTACATACTTTCTCTCCGATCTATGAATAGCCATCACTCTCATGTGATCGGTTTGCCAAAGTCAAACCATAGGAAAGTGTTTATGAAGAAGAGATTATACCCGAATGGAAGTTTTTCAAACCCCAAATCCGAAAGCAAGAATGGAGCTACTCCCAAATTCTTCCTTTTTAAGCTGCTATCCGAGGCACAATTGACCACACCACCGTTTACAACCACTCAAAAATTCTAAGAAGACAAGGGTATTCGAAGGAAAACAAGTGACTTGAGGTGGTTTTGGCTGGGGTTCAATTGGGATAGCTAAGGTTTCGGGTTGGGATTTGTTCGAGCTCTTCCGAGTTCAAAAGCCTCTCATTCGATTCACCATAAGGGTATAATCATCTTGTATTCAACTCTTTCATATACATTTATTTCATTCGAGTTACTTTTAAACAATTTTGTTGATGGTTAGATTGAATGGTGATTATTTAAGTTTTCGGAATTTTGTTGCTATAAAATTTTCGTTGTTGATGTTGTTGTCATTGTGGCATAAAATCGTTGGAAATCTAGAAATGGTCAATAGGTTCGGATATAGTTGGTCATGGTGGTTTTTAGAACCATATATTTTTGTCGAATGACTCGAAGGTTCTTTAGGATTGAAGTGTTAAATTTAACCGAAAGAAGGATTTGTTGGGATTTAGTGCTAGAACCCTTCCGAATGACCCACAACTTAAGCCTAGAAACTTTTGTTTCGGTCAAAAGGAACCTTGGCCACTTTCGATCCGAGTGGAAACCACCCTTGTAAGGGGGTGTTGAAGCTATATCGATCCTGTAAATACGCCCCCACAAAGGTGAGGAAAGCTGTACGAGCCTCACCCCACAGCCACCCAAATAGGGTATATTGTGGTGTTCATTGGCTGAGGAAAACCACCCCCAACAGGGGAGGGTTATGGTCGAATCCCTTAGCAATTAAACCCACACCAGGCAGCCCCCATGGTGGGTGTGCTAGCCATGGTTTAGACCCCAATCGAGCAAATGAATTAGCCCTTCAACTCACTCGTTTGTGACATAAGTTATGGACCAAAGTTAGTGGGAAGAGTGGTTGATATATCCTTGGTTTGAGCCTAGAGCTTACCTTGGTTTAGCTCAAAGTCGAACCCCAAATGGGGTGAAGTCCTGCTCGATTCAACTTGAACCCACAATGGGTATCAAATATGAACCTCCACACAAACACCAATAGAAGCACCTTTGGTTGCCTAGTATTCGGTCAAACCCCAAAGTATGTTATGTATATTTTATCCTAAGGTCGATCCTCACACATATTCAACCATTTATGTCGGATATGGGGCTGGGTTGTGTCAAACCAAAAGCCTCACATGACAACTGAGACCCTCATGTTGAGGAGTCGAGTGGTACTCAACCTCGATGTGATGAATGGCTTGGTGTCATAAGTTCTTAAGGGTTGAATACATATTTTCGAAATTTCAGTAACCACACAAAAGCTCTTGAGCTTGTAGACTCCTTCGTATAGCACCAGGGTCCAACCTATCTCATTTGAAAGGCCCAATCTAGTTCACACCTTAGTCCAGTCCATGTAGGATGCTTAAATCGTGACCATTCTAAGCCCACCAGGCCCAATGTGGCATTTGGTAGTAAATCCTTAGTCAAGCCCAATGCTAAAGCCCCCCTTTGATTCAATTGGGCCACAGCCCAACAAGAGTAAATTGCATAAAACATTGTAATGTATACATGTATATTTGCCGCATGTCAAACTACTAAAAGCCGAGTACACAAAATGCTATATTGAAACTATTGAATAAATGGGTGTCGACATAACTTTAAAACCAATCCACCATATACTTAGACCTCGACGTATAAATGGTCACCGAACATTGTCGTACACTTATATATATTTGTAGGACATTAAATTCCGACACAAGATGTGAACAAGAACATATATACAAATACACGTCGCCAAGATATAAAACTCGTTATACTAATGACCAATCAATTTCTGTTGAGTATAAAATGAAACACATATAAATAGTTACACGCTTTGTCACTTATAAACATTGTTTGAAATTAAACCAATAAATATCCATGTCATTAACAAGAGTTGGAAAATGTAAATTTAACAAAACCTTACTTGAACTATTATAGCAAAATCAAATGTTTTCTAAACATATAATCGTGGAACCAAAGTACAAACACGGGTCATAACCAGCCTTCATTAATTATAGGAACTTGATTGATTTTATTTAAAAAAGGTAAACAAAACTTTTATTATACAAACATTATACAACATTTTCTCGGGTCATTAAACAATTAAATACTAAACGTCACTCATACGTAATTTCATTTCAAAACCTATATAACCATTTATATATTTTTACAATTAAACTACACATCCTTAATATTCCTTATCCCGATAAAATATATTCTTTCTCTCAATTCATCCATTCCAGCGTTTTCTAAATTACGTCAATCAAAACCCTATAAGACTCCCATTTCCTCATTTCCTTACATTTAAGCATTTCGTAGAGCAATACCTACAATTACTTAGGAATCTATTCAAAACCTCACTGTTTAGACTATTAAAGGTGAGTTTGTAGCCCCACTTTGCTTATACTTATTTTACAAATATGGGGTGAGAAACATGCAAATTATTTTATGGACCACAATATTACTAAATTTTCTCAAAACTATTGCGTAGTTAGCCTAAGCCCTAGAACCCACTATCATGCCCATTTTCATGAGCTGTTAGTTTCTTTTGAGAAGCGCGATTGCTTAAGATAGATCTATTGGGGTGACTCCTCCGTTCGGTTGGCCAGACAGGTCAATACGGGCGTATAGCAAGTCGGACTACGAGTGTATTGGGTTAAACACTCGCTAAGGGCCCCTTGACTATTATTTATGTGCTATAGACTAGCGCACTAAACTGTCGAGCTTCGTTTGCATGAACTTAGAGCTAGCGCGATAGACTATTTTGTATGACATTATATGCGTTGTAATGATCGTACACAAAACTATTGGTCTAAATTTATTATTTACTGCTTTAACTTAAACCTATGAACTCACCAGCTTTTTGCTGACTTTTAGCATGTTTTTCTCAGGTGTGTAATTTGATTGTTATGGCAAGGATTCGGCAAGGCAAGGGTCATAGCCCTTTTTCAGAAGAATTGGCAGACATAATTAAGTTTTGTTTTTATGTGGGACCACTGAAACAAATGGGTCTATTTTTCTAAACAATGAAATAACTTTTGTAAACTCTAAATGTTGATTTATTTAAAACAGAGTATGTATTCCATTCTTTGTTTAGCTTGTGTTGTGATTTCCAATCCGCTAGTAGCAGCCTCAAAGTTTTGTATGCTTCCGCGACTGTTAAATTTTAGGGGTGTTACACTATCTCTTCCAAATAACGGCCAATATGATAGGACTTGACACACGGTTAAGGTGGTTAAACCTTGTGACTTTGTGTGTATGATATATTGAGTTAATATGATTAAGTACGTGGAATTTACTTAACCACACTTAGAAGGTTATTTGTGCTGTGGAAATGGAATGGTTATGTTTGTTCTATGGCAATGAACAATGAAAGATTAACAACAAACGATTCAATATTATTAATGATAATAATACGATTGATCTTGAAATATCACTAGGGTTACAACCTTGAATCTTATATTTTTACAACTTGTGATATTCTTGTGTTTGTTCTATGTCTTAACAGTTATGAGTTCTAATAATAACATATGCATGGATGCACATATCACTAAACTAAGATCTTCTTTTATAGTCCAAGAAGATCTTTACATATTGCTTAAAGTCTAGCCGACTTACTTGTTAACTTATCTTGAGTGTGTCAGTACATAAGATACAACATGTATCTGTGTACACAACTTGTTAACTAAGCACATGGGGTAAGATATTATCTACCGTATATTGTTGACCAAAATACAAATAATATCTTTTCAATCTTATTCACTCAGCAGCAGAATGTTCATTAGCAGCAGCAATGAGTTATCGCTAGCAGCAGGATCAAGTATAATAGCAGGAGGATCAATAGCAGCAGAATGCTAAGCCTAGCGGCAAAATCATTTATTACTAGCAGCAGGATCAAATGTTCTAGCAGCAGGAACAAACATTAGCAGCAGGAACCAAATGCACTAGCAGCAGAATCACACTTAATGTTTTTCTTTGAATAGAATCCGATATTAGACATCTTGAATATTTAATTCCCAACAATCCTCCCCTAAACATGTGAATCCATTTCAACATGTTTCTGAATTAAATCATGGATTGTGAAGATCTTTCAAACACTTCTGTTCTTCAAGATTGAATATCTTTTCAGTAATTCATCTACTTTTTTCTTTGACTTTAACAATATCAACACATTGCTCCAATCTTGGACTAAAAGATGGTGCAATTTTCTTGGATGGAGGAATTATAAGAGGCAATGGTGCTGTGTATCTTGGATGCTTGTTTCAACAAGTGAAATCATCTATCAACATGTCTTTGCAAGTGATGAATAAACATGGTAAACTGAAATTGAAACTTTTCTTCGTTTGACCTAGTTAGAACTTTCTCCTTTGGAATGTTCTTGTCATTTTCAACCTCCATGTCATCATCTTGTATGCTCTTGTCTTCTCCTTCCTTTTATTGGATTATCTTCCTTTTCTGGGCTATTATTTCTTCCCTTGAGATTGATACCTCCCCTGAGATACAAATAACTTTTGTTTCCTCCCCTTGTTTGGAAGATCTCACTATGTACCAAAATATATCTTTCCTTATCATCTGATCCTTAATATAGAACTTGTTGTCAGACAATGTTGTACATGAAGCCATCAATTCCTTAAGAGTTTAAGTTACTGCCCTCATCACTTCTAGGTGTGTTAACTCCTATGAGAGGTGATTCATTAGACATTTGATTCATGGTCCATCAATGGATGGTTTTTTTGCGAATCTCTTGAAAATCCTTGTTTAAGAAATTATTTTACTTAGCAGTATGTTCATGATTTTAGAATTGAAAAATCATACTGCTTTCAACCATTTTGAAGGGATTAAGTGTATAACAGACACTTAATCAAAATTTTTGTTTAAAGCAACCTCTGGTTGTGTGAGAACCAATGTTTTTCAGTTATAAATAACTGCCTGTGTGAAGATAAACTCATTCAAAGAGTTTTCCTGACAGGGTTTCCAGCTCATAGTAATTGTTGTCTCTAACACAAGTGTTAGATTCACTTTCACTAGCTGTTCTTTCTATCAGATGTCCTTAGACTTGCACATTATACTTAAAAGTATAAAATGATAGAAAGTGAGTTGCATCAGTTAATATCTGATCAACTAAGTCATCAATTCAATGTGAAATAACATAACTAGGTTTCAAGAAAGTAGTTTTAAGGAGTTTTTAAATTCCCAAACTCAGTCCATCATAAACCTATTATGGCAGCAGCCAATATCAGCATTGTGTTGCTTCCATTTCACTTGAAATTTCCTTTGTGTTCACATATTCATACCTGAAATTGTTAGTCTAAAACCAAAAGAACTAAGTACAAAGTACTTGTCTTGCATTAGAATAATCATAAGACCAACTATATGAATAACACATTTTAAATTTGTACTAACAGCTTAAACTTTTTGTAATAGCAGCAGTATCTTTTAAATCCAGCAGCAGAGTAAAAAAAAAATTTATTTATTGACAAAAACACATTATATTGAAAATTCAAAGTTTAAGCATTCCAATACTTGCTACCAAGTACTGAAACCTTGAAACATCAAAAGCTTTTGTTAGCAGATCTGCAAAGTTGTGTTCTTAAGCAACTTTAAGAACTTGAATTAACTTTTTCTCATTGCAGTCTCTTATAAAGTGATGTCTAATTTCAATGTGTTTTGTTTTAGAATGTTGCACTGGATTTTTAATAATACAAATTGTACTACTATTATCAATATGAATAACAGTGTTTAAGAAATTGTACCCATAATCAAGAAGTTGGTTTTGAAGCCATAGAACTTGACTAAAGCAACTTGCAACAGCTATATATTCAGCTTCAGTTGTTGAATTTGCCACACTTGTTTGCTTCTTACACTGCCATGAGACAAGTCTACACCCAAGGAATTGACATCCTCCAGTTGTTGACTTTTTGTCCAAGCTAGCACCAGCATAATCACTATCCGAAAATGCTACCAAGTCAAAAGGAGATTCTCTAGTATACCATATACCCAACCTTGGTTGACCTTTGAGATATCTAAAAATTCTCTTGACTGCAGTTAAATGAGAAACCTTTGGAGTTACTTGAAATCTTGCACAAACACAAACAGGGAACATGATATCAGGTCTAGATGATGTAAGGTACATCAAAGAGCCTATCATAGATCTGTAAGTGTGTACATCTACACTTTCTCCATCTTCATCTTTCAGAAGGTGCTTCTCAGAGTCCATTGGTGTGCTTGCTATTTTTGAATCAGCAAATTGAAATTTTCTAAGTATCTCTGCAACATTTTTGTCTTGACCAATAAATATGCCTTCAGATGATTGCTTAACTTGCAAACCCAAAAAGAATGTAAGTTCCCCCATGGAACTCATCTGAAACTTATCTTTCATAAGCTTCTCAAATTCTAAAAACATCTCTTACCTAGTAGATCCAAAGATAATGTCATCCACATACACCTGCACTAACAGAAGATCCTTCTTGTGCTGTTTGATGAAAAGTGTCTGATCAATCTTTCCTCTTTGAAATCCATTTTCTAATAAGTAGGAAGCTAGTGTTGCATACCAAGCTCTTGGTGCCTGATGAAGGCCATATAGAGCTTTCACTACTCTGTACACTTTGTTTAGATGGTCAGGGTCAATGAAGCCTGGAGGTTGTGAAACATACACCTCTTCTTCAATTGTTCCATATAAAAATGCACTCTTGACATCCATTTGGTAGACTGTGAAGCCTAAAAATGAAGCATAAGCTAAGAAAAGCCTAATTGCCTCAATCCTTGCTACAGGAGCATAAACCTCATCATAGTCTATTCCTTCTTCTTGTGTGTACCCTTGGGCTACTAATCTAGCCTTATTCTCAATCACTATTCCCCTTTCATCCCTTTTGTTCTTAAAAACCCATCTAGTGCCAGTTACCTTCACACTAGTAGGTAAATCAACTAGCACCCAAACCTTTTGAATCTTGAACTGAAGAAGCTCTTCTTGCATAGCCTCTAACCAGCTTGAATCATCTAGGGCCTTAAGAATAGTCTTTGGTTCAATCTGTGAGAGAAAACATACAAACAAGCAAGAGTTTGAAAGCTCATACTGTTTTGAAGCATAAAGGGCATCAAGAAGCCCTTGTTGGTCTGAAGTCATCAATTGATGTCTTGTCTTCACACCAGATTGTACATCTCCAATCACATGTTCCAGGGAGTGGACTTTGTGAATTCTTGTTTGTGGAGTAGAAGGAACCTGATAATTTGATGGAAGATTGTTGAAATCCACCTCATTATCTGAGAATTCTGCATCTTTCTTTTCTGAAGGGCTAGCAGCAGAGTCATTTGGCCGAACAGCAGAATCAGTAAGCTTAGCAGCAGAATCACCAGCAGAAACAGATACACTACCAGCAGCAACAAAAATGCTACCAGCAGAAACATTTTGTTGTTCCTGAGTTTCATCTTCTTTTCTTTCATCTTCAATATCTTCTTTAGCTTTGCTAGAAGAAGATTCATCAGTTGTTGAAGTTGATTCCACAATTGTACTTGACCATATTGACATTATCACATCATTTTGATCTTTCTCTAACTCTACCTCATTTGTTGTATTAGAACCTGCAAAATCATTAGTTTCTACAACAAAAGGCACATAATTCATTGAATTTGTTAGATACTCTAGATCAAATAGCCATTTTGGTCCTCGACCTTCTACATTGGATTTGTTTTCTAAAAACTCCACATGTAGGTTTTCCTCTATAATTTCTGTTCTTGTGTTGTAAACTCTAAATGCTTTGCTATTAAGAGAATATCCAACAAAGAATCCTTCATCTGCTTTACCATCGAATTTTCCTAAATGGTCTAAGGTATTGAGAATTGTCACATGACATCCAAAAGGTCTAAGAAATCCTATTGCAGGAGTTCTACCATTAAAAAGTTCATATGATGTCTTATTGTGAGGCTGCACAACTAAAACTCTATTTTGAACATAGCAGGCAGTGTTGACTGCTTCAGCCCAAAAAGTTATAGGCAGCTTAGAATCAGCTAACATTGTTCTAGCAGCTTCAATTAGTGTTCTATTCTTTCTTTCAACAACACCATTCTGTTGTGGTGTTCTAGCAACACTAAATTCTCTCTTAATACCTTTTTGTTTGCAGAAATCATCCATAACTCTATTCTTAAACTCTGTCCCATTATCACATCTAATGACTTTCACTTTCTTGCTTACTTGGTTTTCTATCTGTGTAATGAAATCCTTAAGGATGCTTGATGTCTCATCCTTAGTAGCTAAAAAGAAAACCCATGTAAATCTGCTATAGTCATCAGTAATAACTAGACAATATCTCTTATGCATTATGCTCATTACTGAAACAAGTCCAAATAAGTCCATATGTAGCATAAACAAAGATTGATTGATAGAGTTAAAAATATTGGGCTTACAAGTGGCTTTGTGTTGTTTGCCTTTAAGACAAGCAATGCATGTTTGATCATTTTCAATTCTTTTCTGAGGTAAACCTCTTACCAAACCATTCTTAACAATTTTATTTATGGTTTTGAAATTAATATGACCAAGCCTTCTATGCCATTTCATTGATTCATCCAATGTGGCCTTTGCAACAAGACAAGTTAAATTCTTTTTAGGAATAATGTTCTTCATGTCTACACTGTACATATTTCCCTTTCTAGGATTTCTAAGAAGTACTTGACTTTCATCAGGCATCTTAAAATCAGGAGAAAGTACAAGACATTCAGTCTCACAGAAAAGGACATTGTTCTTTTTGTCACACATTTGTGAAACACTAAAAAGATTATAATTTAGCTCTTTTACATAGAACACATCTTCAAAATCTAAATTTCCGGTTTTGATTGTACCTTTACCAGAAATTTTGCCACCAACACCTCCTCCAAAGGTAACATAGCCTCCATCTATTGATTGGAAATCTGAGAGATAAGACTTGTTGCCTGTCATGTGCCTTGAACATCCACTATCTGAGAATCCTTGATCTTCTTGTTTATCAGTTGAATGTTCCTGCACACAAATAAGAGTGTTAGTTTCTTTTGGGGACCCAAGCCATTACTGACTTGGATCTACCTCTTGCATTAATGTAATTTAATATTTTAAGGATAGTTGATGCAACATTGGATTTTAGAATCCAACATGCTGAGGCCTTAACAGCATTTGCCCTGTTTCCCTTAGCAGCAGGAACTGCTAACTTTTCAGTTCTACCCTTTGGTTTCCAAACTTGTTTTTTGGACCACTGCTTTTGTTTGAATGGGCCTTAGAACAGTTGTTGATGCATGTTTGAAAAATGTTTTTGCACCCTTAGCTGTTGATTTTGGGTTAATAGTCATAAATGGTCGAGCAGCAGGAACAATTTTTCTAGCAGCAGGAACCATTAGTCTAGCAGCAGGATCTGAGTTTGAGCCAGACTTGTTTTTGACTACTCTAGGGTTTGTTCTCTTAGAACTAGAGTGAGAGTGAGACTTAGGAGTTTGCCTTTTGAAGTTCACTCTATTGTTTTCATATCCAGATACCCATTGGTTGCAGAAAGCTGCAAGATGGTCAAAACTACCACATGTGTAACAAGCTTTGTTATAAAAAGCAAAGTCATCACCTAATTGGTTAGACTTGAGGTTGTTCCAATTCCTTTGGTTACCTCTGGGCTTGTTGGTGGTTCTATATTGTTCACAATATCTAACTGGTTGCCTAACATGTTTAACATTGTTCTTAGGCCTGTTAGTATTATGATTGACTATCTTAGGAACCTTTGTTCCTACTTTCTTAACCAAGACAGGTTTAGACATAACCTGTTCTTCATCATCATCACTATCAGTTGTACAATCTTCAACAACTATAGCATCTCCTTTGTTAACAAAGGACACCTTGTCCTGATAAAGTAAAGTTTTATCTAAACTTTTACTTATCTTTTCTACCTTAAGACTCTTACTAGCCTTAGAACCATATTCCATGATTGGTTCTTGAAACTCAGCTAAACCTGTGTGTGCTAGTTCAATACCTGGAGGTGAATGAATACCTCTATATGGTGGAGGAACAGTGTTATAACCTACACCAGAATTAGCTTTATTGGTTACTTGAGCTTCAAACAGCTTATTAACTCCCTCTGAGGCATGAGCTAAAGCATCTACAGTTATCTTAACATTTCCTTTTTCCTTTTTGTGTCTAGCTAATGAATCATTAAGCTCAACAATACACTCATCTTTGATCCTTATGTCATTTTTAAGTATATTAATGTCATTAACAAAACTAGATTCATTATTCTTAAAATGTAAGACTTGTTTTTCTAAAACACCTAGACCTCTTTTGTGATTAGCTAAATTAAAAAGAGCATTAAGTAGCTCTTCTCGATGAGCATCAAATCTCTTACTAAGGTCTTCATAAGCTTTAAGATTAGAGCATGATTCAGTACAATTTATGATAGAATTTACCTCTGAATCAGAAAAGGCCATTAGAGCAATCTCATCGGCAACAAGAGCAGCATTTGGTGGTGCATCCTCTTCATTAGCCATAGAGCTCCAATCATATCCATGTGTTCCTATTATCCTGCTTCCTTGGGCTTCTACATTCTTTAGCAAAGTGTCCTAACCTATGACAGTTGAAACACTCCACTTTCTTCTTATCAAACCCAGCAGTTTCATTACCATTTATGGTAATTTGCTTCCCAGTTTTTTGCCAAAACTTCTTAGCCCTCATGCTAAGTAAAGCAACTTGCCACTTAATATCCATCTCTTCCAAATCATCACCATCTACCTGCTCAAGGTCTTCATGATTTAGAGGAGAACCACTAGATTGACTGGTTATAAAGGCATAAAATGTTGGATCTCCAAGTCTAGCAATATCCTTTTGTAAACTAGCAGAAGGACCACCATAAGTAGCATTAGAAACACTTTCAACTTCATCTACCTCTTCAGACTTACTAGTACTAGGAAATGATAAGAGTGCAGCATTCCCAGAACTAGTACCATAGTTTCCAGACTTCTTTAGACTTTGTTCAACAATTTTGAAGTTGTTGTGCAAATCATTAAGTTTCAAGGTTTCAATGTCTGGCTTGTTCATCCAGACAATAACATGAGTATGGAACTCATCAGGTAGACTTCTCAAAAACTTCATGTTGAGATCTTCCTTCTCTATCTCAACACCCAACACAGCTAACTGACTGACAAGCTTGTGCAACCTTGAAAACAGCTTATCAAGAGTTTCATTGCTAAAAGCAGTAAAGTTTTCAAATTGTTGCTTCAGCAGTGTCTTCTGTGTCTTTTTGGTAGTTTCATTACCACCAAACCATGCACAAATCTCTTCAAAAAGAGTTTTTGCATCAAGATACTTGTTAAAAGATAGCATCTGCTGATGAACTCAAATAAGTACATTTTATTACTATCATTTATCCTATTAATTTGACTTGTTTTACTATATTATGTATGAGGATTGATACTTAATCGTTTACTTTTGTAATTCTCAGGTAAAAACAAGCATTTGGTGAGACTTAGCGATTTTGGACTAATAATGGAGCAAAACGTGCATAAAGTTGAAGGTCTACTGACATGGACAAGATCAAGTCAATTCTGCTCCAGATGCGCCGCATCTCACTCACGACATGCGCCGCATCTATATCAAGATATCACCAGATACGATCCAAGATACAAGAGGACATGCGCCGCATCTAATCATGGAGTTACGCCGCATCTTCTGGCGGTGTACGAATATTCCTGAATATTATAATCTTGGACCCCACGCGAAGTTAAGTACATGCGCCGCATCTACTTAGTAGATGCGCCGCATCTTCCCTCAGACAGAAACTATAAATACCCCGTAGACCAGACGAATTACAAGTTCCGGAAAACCTAAAACCGAAGTTCGAACAGGAGAAACAAAGGACGAATTCAGTCAAGGAGGCAGCACAAGACACACCCAAATCAAAGATACAAGAGCTGTAAGAAGGTGCTGCATGTGTTTAATTCATTAAGTAGTTTTGTTTTATTGTGTTAGCAAACTTTAATTCATCAGGATTGGTGGCTTGTGTAATGTGACAACGAAAGATTGCACTCCCTTTAATACTTGCTTTCCCATCAATTAAAGTTTATATGTTGATGTCTTTGGTTACTACTTATTAGTGCATTGATAACCTCTGTGTTTATTAGTGGCTTGCGGGCATTTGACTGCGGGACATAATGTGGCTCCCACGGTTATTTCTAAATTGATCACTTAGGAATAACTTTTAGACATAAGTAATCATTAAGGGTTTACTCGCCGATAAGATTAGGACCAACGAGAAAGGGTTAACTACATACACTTCATATAAAGCTATCAATAAAACAAGTGACAATCTACTTAATCATAAGGACAGCCCTCTTATTGTCTCAAGTATTTATCTGTGTACGTGTGTGCTACTTGCTGATTCGTGCCTATTGGTTTATTTTATTATTTAATTGCAAACAAACCGTGCCAGTCTCTCAGGCTGAAACCCCCTTGCGTTAGGATATTAAAATACTGATTAGAATAACGAGATAATACGTTCCACTCTTAGTGATCGACACTCTACTTACCATTATCTTCATACTGACCGGGTACACTGCTCGTTAACTGTGTGTGTTATTGATAAGTCGGCTAAATATAAATTTAAAACTTGAGTAGGCATTAAAACTGCTAAACCGCAACGACACATCACGCGCATCAAGTTTTTGGCGCCGCTGCCGGGGAGTGAATTGTTATTATCTGTTAATTTAATTAGTATTTTAATTAGTTTTTTTTTTCTTTTTATTAGATTAATTGCATCATTGTACTATTTTGCATATTTGTTGTATTGTGTGTTAATTGTTTTCTTTTATTTTTGTGTGTTTATTTTTGTTTGTGTGTTTAATTTTTGTTTTTATTTTTCGTATTTTTCTGTTCTGCTATCGTTGTACTGTGCTAAATCAAACGATACGGCGCATCTGATCTCTCAGATACGGCGTATTGCGTTTAATTTTTTTTAATACAACGCGTTTAATTAATTCGATACGACGCATCTTTTCCCCAAGATACGGGGTATCTGTTTTTAATAAGAAAATTTTTCTAAGCGATAAAGTAATACGACGCATCTGCTTTAGCAGATACGGCGTATATGTTTTCGATAAAAAAAAAAAAAAAAAAAAAAAAATTTCTAAACGTTAACGCCATACGACGCATCTGCTTTCGCAGATACGGCGTATCTATTATTTTAATTAAAAACAGTTTGCGAATTATTAAACAGATACGGCGTATCGATCTCTGTCGATACCGCGCATCTTTCTGAATCAAAAATCGATATTTATTTTTAAACGTAACGAAAATACGGCGCATTAACTTTCGTTAATACGACGCATTTAATTTTAATTAGATAAACTGATTTTTGATTAATTAATTCGATACGGCGCATTCTTAAATTCTAAAGCGGCGTATCTATTTTCTGGATAAAGTCTGATTAAATTTTAACGTATTAAGATACGGCGTATCCAACTTTTCGGATACGGCGCATCGTCTGCAGATATCAGCTATTTTTATTCTTATATCCGTTTCTATATTCACTAATTTCTCTTCTAGCGAACAAATCCTACTGATGATTTTACCTTGGATGACAGATTTTGCTATGGAAGACATGTCAGTTAACGGATATCTTGCTAAGGAATGCTTGTTTTCAGATTCATTCAATGTACTCATGATCGATGCAGATTTATTCTCTTGGGAGACTCCTCTTGAAGCTGCTTTTAAGGAATTCATGCGTTTATGCAACATTGACAAAGAGGTATTCTCTTATGATGTATTTGTGAGGTACACTGGAGAAGAATTGTCGCTCTTATGGCCTATCATTGAAGCCGAAGGATTGAACTGGACTACTATCGAAGAAGATGATGGGAAATTCTATCTTGCATACATGGATTCAAGCAACAACAGCTGTGGTGGAGGCAATACCCAAAACTCTTACATGCCATATTCCGAGGAGTACTGGGGATTAAATGAGAAATATCAGGATAATGACATGAATTATGCTTTGGCGGAGTTACTATTTCACGGCAGATTGGTACGATTGATTGATCTCTCCCTCAATGATTGGCTTGAACTTAAATATGGTAGTCCGGAATTCGCCCCTGCAAATGAAGTCAAGGAGATTATGACTTCATGGTTGACTCGGAGTTTTAAGAAGCAATTTAACGAGTTCATGGAGATAAAAAAGAATATGATTGGAAAGGTTTGCTTTGACGTTAACCATGACCCTAATGATGTTGATTTTTCAGAATGGTTGGCTAGTAAGTTTAATAACCATAAGAGCATGGATCGTGCTACTAAGGATGCATTATGGGTATATTGGATGAGAGGAGAAGATGAAGAAGTAGAAAGCAATTATGGGTCGTCACTTCATGATTCAACAATCAATGAAGGCATTGAAGAGTTATTCAGAATAGACATTGATGTGTTCGATTATGAGACACCCTTGTGCAAGCAGTTCAAGGAATTTAACTACCTTCTTCAAGTCGACGATGATGTGCTTACTGGAGAACTACCAGGATTTAAGACTTATGACGATTTCAAAAACACCTGGTACTATGAATGGAATGATCAAGTACCATGGGTTTGGGATAAACCATGGGAATTTGCGCACATTAATCACACCTGTACACCCTTCGTTTTCAAGGACGGGAGTAGTGTTTGGCCGACCTGTGATTATAAAAGTGACGGAACCTGTAATGGGGGAAGTATAATTGGGATGAGACGGGTTGGAAACGATGTAACCTTTGAAGATTATGAGTGGTACGATAATGTTGAAGACTGCCCACAAAAGGCGGAGGCTTTACAAGAAAAGGGCAGAATTGAACGCTTGAAAGGACTTAAGGGAACATCGGATACTACTTTCTGGGAATGGGTGCATAAACAGTTTGATGATTTCACAAAGCTTAGTCGACGGTTACAATATGATTTGGAAAGAGAATGGGAGGCGATTCAAGATGATAATAATAATGAGTCGTTGATTGAAGAACTAGATGATTATTTGATTAAGGATCCCTATTTTAAGTTTGTTGATAAAGACGAGGAAGAGTTCACCAAAAGAAAGTGTCAACTACTTGGGATTCCTTACAATGAGCCGCCCATGATTATTTCAGAAAAATTTAAAATCATCAAATACTCTTTGGGTCCTGATGAAGAATATACTGCGGTGAAGACAAAGAGTTATACTAGATTAAGTCGAACGGAAGAAAACGTCGCAGAGATATACGGGAAAATCTTTCGGATGAAGGACGAAGGATGGACCGTGACAAGGACTTATTGCTGAGCTGAACGTGAGTCTAACTTGAAGACTCTGGAATAAAGACAAGTGCTTACCGGGAGACAACCCGGATTTATCTTTTATTATTCTGTTTTCTGTGTCGAGTCAGTCCAGGCCGCATGAGGATACGGCGCATCTCAATTCTGAGATGCGACGCATCTCCTGCAATGGCCATATCTTATTTTATTTTTCTGCATTTTTATTTTCGACTTTAAAACTCTTTATCAGTTTATTTTAATGCGGCGCATCCCTGGTTAAGGATGCGGCGCATCTTTATTCTGATCCGTATTTATTCCAGGCTCGATACGGCGTATCTTCTTCAATAAGATACGGCGCATCGACTGACCTGATGATTTTCAGTTTTAATTTTTAAGTTTTATTTTTTCTAACTACTAATGTATTATGCAAGTTTGAACCTTTCTTATCTTAGGTGTGTTTTAAAGCATTGGTGGTATTATAGTTTCCTGGATTTCCTGTGGATACATCAAGTATGAAGCTTTAACGTTCTAATCCACAAGAAGTTGATTTTTGCTCTTATACTAATGGAGGATCATACCGAGCAAATCTCAGGGGAGTTTTTCTGTTCTAATTCTTTTATTTTCCAGTTTTTAACCTTTTATACAAACAACGAGGACGTTGTTTAACTTAAGTGGGGGGATTGGAGAATTAGAACACTTAACAATTACTTGTCCTAAACTTTTTCAAAAATTATGCTTAAAATGTGCTTAATATATCAAACTTAAAAAATTTTTTAGCATGTTTTTGTTTAAGATCTAAGTTGCATAACTGCACACATGACGTTATTTTCAAAAATTGTGATTTTTCAAAATTCACAAATCTATGAGTGTGCCGGTGACTTGTAAACTTTAGAACTTGGCTTGTATACTATTCGAGACCACCATAATAAGTATTATTTATATAATTGGAGTGACTTGTCTAAATTGGTAAATTTCTAGGATTACACCCAAATAGCCTTATATGTTATGTGTTATTAACTAACTACACTGGTTAGTTAACCCCCGTATAAACCTTTTGTTACTCTCATTTTTAGAGTAAGATACCCCTAGAAAAACCCTCAGAGCCATTCCTTTCGTTTCTTACACCTATGTTTAAAATGTTTCGTTACACCCTTACACCTTAGCCTACCCTGTAGATTAGAATCCGTGGTTGGTTAATTGCTATAGGCAAAGTGTGTTTTCTTACATTACCTGTGTTCGCGTGCGTAATTCATTATCTATGGTTAGGTCGGGAAATTGCACAATGCAATTGGAGTGAAAGTAAATATTGTATATTTTGGAGTTTATTTTTCGTGTGTTTACTACTTTCACTATTACCATTATTTCTGAAGTCATGAAAAGTATGGAAAAATTATCCGGAAAGAAAGTTATAGTGATGTGGTGAAATTTTACACATCTATGTTTATGTTTAATAATAATAAAAAAAAAAAAAAAAAAAAAAAAAAAAAAAAATGAGAAAAGAAAAAGAAAGAAAGAAAAGTTGGAAGTTAGTTTTAACCAACTTACGTAAAGTTATGTAAGTGGTCGATATCACCACTATTTGTTGTACTATATCTATGGATTGAATGGGAATTGGCAGTTATGGGAACGCCAATTAAGGTTTATTCTTTGATTAAGATCTTGTTGAGTATAATTCGTGTCTACCTAAAGCGTGTGTTTCAAGTGTTAAAGCGTGAGTTATTCGATGATATGAGTCCTATTCATGGGATGGTTGGGATAGTGATTAACCACACTTAGGATTTTAATTTATTTGTTTTGTTTATTTTTATTTTTGCACCAATTTATATCCCAAATGTTATCCATGCCCTTTATTATTCTTTATCCAACCAAACCTTTGATTTATTGAGATTGGGGATTTGAGCAATCTTAAGTATCGTAGTCGTGGATTCGGCTATGTATTTATGATTTTGTCGCCCTTTTTGATATATTATAATTGGTGAACTTTGGACCTATCTTTAGCCTATTCGAGTTAAGGATTTGAGCAATTGCAAGTATCGTGTTCGTGGATTCGATCATGTATTTGTGATTTTGTCGCCTTTTCTGGAATTTGAGATCGATAGTGAAAGAGAATAATTAACCCTTAAGCCTAAAAACCTTTTTTTACCACTTTAGACTTGTTACTCCTTAGCTTTAGACTTGTTCAACAATTTTGAAGTTGTTGAGCAAATCATTAAGTTTCAAGGTTTCAATGTCTGGCTTGTTCATCCAGACAATAACATGAGTATGGAACTCATCAGGTAGACTTCTCAAAAACTTCATGTTGAGATCTTCCTTCTCTATCTCAACACCCAACACAGCTAACTGACTGACAAGCTTGTGCAACCTTGAAAACAGCTTATCAAGAGTTTCATTGCTAAAAGCAGTAAAGTTTTCAAATTGTTGCTTCAGCAGTGTCTTCTGTGTCTTTTTGGTAGTTTCATTACCACCAAACCATGCACAAATCTCTTCAAAAAGAGTTTTTACATCAAGATACTTGTTAAAAGATAGCATCTGCTGATGAACTCAAATAAGTACATTTTATTACTATCATTTATCCTATTAATTTGACTTGTTTTACTATATTATGTATGAGGATTGATACTTAATCGTTTACTTTTGTAATTCTCAGGTAAAAACAAGCATTTGGTGAGACTTAGCGATTTTGGACTAATAATGGAGCAAAACGTGCATAAAGTTGAAGGTCTACTGACATGGACAAGATCAAGTCAATTCTGCTCCAGATGCGCCGCATCTCACTCACGACATGCGCCGCATCTATATCAAGATATCACCAGATACGATCCAAGATACAAGAGGACATGCGCCGCATCTAATCATGGAGTTACGCCGCATCTTCTGGCGGTGTACGAATATTCCTGAATATTATAATCTTGGACCCCACGCGAAGTTAAGTACATGCGCCGCATCTACTTAGTAGATGCGCCGCATCTTCCCTCAGACAGAAACTATAAATACCCCGTAGACCAGACGAATTACAAGTTCCGGAAAACCTAAAACCGAAGTTCGAACAGGAGAAACAAAGGACGAATTCAGTCAAGGAGGCAGCACAAGACACACCCAAATCAAAGATACAAGAGCTGTAAGAAGGTGCTGCATGTGTTTAATTCATTAAGTAGTTTTGTTTTATTGTGTTATCAAACTTTAATTCATCAGGATTGGTGGCTTGTGTAATGTGACAACGAAAGATTGCACTCCCTTTAATACTTGCTTTCCCATCAATTAAAGTTTATATGTTGATGTCTTTGGTTACTACTTATTAGTGCATTGATAACCTTTGTGTTTATTAGTGGCTTGCGGGCATTTGACTGCGGGACATAATGTGGCTCCCACGGTTATTTCTAAATTGATCACTTAGGAATAACTTTTAGACATAAGTAATCATTAAGGGTTTACTCGCCGATAAGATTAGGACCAACGAGAAAGGGTTAACTACATACACTTCATATAAAGCTATCAATAAAACAAGTGACAATCTACTTAATCATAAGGACAGCCCTCTTATTGTCTCAAGTATTTATCTGTGTACGTGTGTGCTACTTGCTGATTCGTGCCTATTGGTTTATTTTATTATTTAATTGCAAACAAACCGTGCCAGTCTCTCAGGCTGAAACCCCCTTGCGTTAGGATATTAAAATACTGATTAGAATAACGAGATAATACGTTCCACTCTTAGTGATCGACACTCTACTTACCATTATCTTCATACTGACCGGGTACACTGCTCGTTAACTGTGTGTGTTATTGATAAGTCGGCTAAATATAAATTTAAAACTTGAGTAGGCATTAAAACTGCTAAACCGCAACGACACATCACGCGCATCATCTGCTCACCAGGAATGGTCATAAGCAACAAATTTCTTGCTTTTTGATCATTTCTCTTCTGTATCTTTTCATCATTGGAAACTGGTCCAGTATTTCTTTTCCTAAGTCTTTTGCCTTCTAGGACAACATCTGAATAGCTTGGTGAAAAAGAATCACCATACATAATGATATCCCAAAGAGTATAATCTTGAACCATAAAATATTGCTCAATTCTCATCCTCCATAACTCAAACGCATTTTGTTTGATCATGGGCAACTTTGCAGCAACATTTGAAACCTGAGCATCTTGTACATCCATTTCTATTTTAGCTTCTAAATCAACTATATCAGCCTTGCTCTAATACCACTTGATAGGACTCGACACATGGTTAAGGTGGTTAAACCTTGTGACTTTGTGTGTATGATATATTGAGTTAATATGATTAAGTACGCGGAATTTACTTAACCACACTTAGAAGGTTATTTGTGTTGTGGAAATGGAATGGTTATGTTTGTTCTATGACAATGAACAATGAAAGATTAACAACAAACGATTCAATATTATTAATGATAATAATACGAGTGATCTTGAAATATCACTAGGGTTACAACCTTGAATCTTATATTCTTACAACTTGTGATATTCTTGTGTTTGTTCTATGTCTTAACAGTTATGAGTTCTAATAATAACATATGCATGGATGAACATATCACTAAACTAAGATCTTCTTTTATAGTCCAAGAAGATCTTTACATATTGCTTAAAGTCTAGCCGACTTACTTGTTAACTTATCTTGAGTGTGTCAGTACATAAGATACAACATGTATCTGTGTACACAACTTGTTAACTAAGCACATGGGGTAAGATATTATCTATCGTATATTGTTGACCAAAATACAAATAATATCTTTTTAATCTTATCCACTCAGCAGCAGAATGTTCATTAGCTGCAGCAATGAGTTATCGCTAGCAGCAGGATCAAGTATAATAGCAGCAGGATCAATAGCAGCAGAATGCTAAGCCTAGCAGCAGAATCATTTATCACTAGCAGCAGGATCAAATGTTCTAGCAGCAGGAACAAACATTAGCAGCAGGAACCAAATGCACTAGCAGCAGAATCACACTTAATGTTTTTCTTTGAATAAAATCCGATATTAGACATCTTGAATATTTAATTCCCAACACAATATGCCTATACGAAGATTGATACTTTTGAGTCTCTTCTTTTTCACCGTCAATCTTGATCACCTACCGACGTTCAGCGATATCACAACAATGGACGTTCATCCCAAAAATCTCATCAATCACCCTAAAAAAGCAAAACATCAATCAACCTTAAGCCATCCTTATGTTCCAAATCGAGTCTCACCCCACAAATCTACCACTGTTGTGTTGGTAAAACACTTCATTCTTTTAGATCCAAAACCCTGCTGCGAATCAACACCATAGGCCTTGCTTTACGCCTTTCAAAACCCCGTGCAACACTCGCTTGAGCACATCGAAATCCGTCATCATACCCTTCGCGACAATGTCCAGAAAGGAAACATCTTCATCGAATAAGTTTCGACAGAAGAAAACATCGTTGACATATTAACCAACTTGTTAAGCACGAACCATTCAATTACTTACGCTTAGGTCTAGGAATGATGGAACACATTCCATAAATTTCATAATTTACATGTGTTCAAAACGTCTTTCGAGTCACGTCTAATGACTATTTAAATATTCCATTGGAAATATTCAAGTCATCTCTAGTTGTCAAGTGTTGTTCGTCAAATCCCGTTGGATTTATCCTTTAAAGAATTAATTAGGTATAAGTTCCTTTATCGTGCCTAAAAGTCTTACTAAATCAACGAGATTTATTCATCAAATCCTCTCAAGATTAGAGTCAAATCCTCTCAAGCTTCCAATGACAACTTAAATATTTCATTCGAAATATTTAAAGTAAATTTAATTTGCAAAATGCAATTAAATGTCATTTCTCAAAAAAATGAACTCGATTAAGGTTCGTCGAATCCCACTGGATTCATTACTAAAAAGAATTTATTTGGTATAAATTCCTTTAATCTATGGTCCAGAAAAATTAAAAAATATGTGAAATTTCTTTGTCGAAAATCAAATTCTTGGTCAAAACTGACCTCAGCAGGCCACGGTACCCTTAAATAGGGGACGGTACCACTAAATTTAACGGTACCGTCGGACCGTTATCTGCTGAGACAGTTTACTTTGTTTTCAATTCTCACAGTTTCAAAAGCACTATCAAAACCCACTCGCTGTAGTCTTGAACCAGAACCATCTCCTATCTGAATTGATTCTACCTATCTCTTGATTCCTTAGCTTTTTCCCCTTTCATAACCTTTTATAATCATCTTCTTGATCATTGAGTCAAACAATAATTCCGCATGGTACAAAATACACCATATGTTTGGTTACTTCCGTATCCATCTTCTCAATTTAACTACATCCTCAACCTTCGTCAATGCTTCCGCATTCCATTTATCTTGAACACTCTTCAAGCGAAGAACCGCTAAGATAAGTGTGAGACAACTCTTCCTCGTCAATTTAGCTTCTTCCAGCGATGACAACTATACAAGAAATCTATCACCAACTTCATAACCATATAAATCCTATTAGCACTTCTTCACTATATAACCTCTAGCTTCTACCACTATATAGTCGCTCACTCTCGCCTCTACCACTAAATAGTTGGTCAATATCCCATCACACCAATCTCATCTCTACCTCATTTGAGGAAATCACATGCCTCATCATATGAATGTTCTATGAATATTTACAATGATCGAGAAGAGCTACATAACTTCAAAGGTGAAGTTCATTGTATGCTATCCACCACTTGTCATGACGTTACTAAGCTCATCGCTTCCGTCAACGTTTGTTTTCCTCTTTAGTTTTGATTTGTTTCTCAAAACATCTTGTCCGGATGGCCAACAATTAAGGGGGAGCTAAAACACATTCATACACATATAGTCTTTCACCAAACACTCTCAAGAACACACAAATGTGGTTGTTATTCCTTAAAATTCTTTACTAAAACACTCACTTCTTAAGTACCCGCTACTTAGCAAAACCCCAGTCACAAAACCACAATCGGTTCTAGCTTCCTAACCTCTACTCTTTGTGATCACTTAGCTATTTGTTCTATACAAGCACCTTCAACCCTCACATCAAACCTTATAACTAAAATTCACTCTTGACAGTGATATTTGGTTTCAGAAACACATCGATCATTACACTCAAACATTACAACTATCCTTCACTCTTGATAGTGATAGTTAGTTCAATAAACTTCAATCCTCACAATCATTATACCCAATGGGTATAACTACACAATCACACGAAATCCTTCATGCACCAAATTATTTCTAACACCCAACTAGGATCATCCAATACTAGAACCCTATAACTTCTTTACCTCAACAATGTTAGAGATATCTACCCACAATAGGATCACATGCACATTTTTGTTTTCTCTCTTGAAATATAATCATGCATCTCATTGTTAGTGCAAATGATATATTAATCTAAACTGTCTTTGTACACCTTTTCTCAAAGGTCAAATCCAACAATTTCCCATCGTATGGAGTCATTTCCACTAATATCTTGGTGCGTGTCGTTCTCATTCTTATTTTTTTATGTATAACTTCCATCGAGTCTAATTTATGGCATGACTTGTCATAATAGTAATGACATATATCTACCTCATTTAGAGTATATCTTTTCAATAAACTATCCATAACACCAATCATCTTAGGTAGATGATTATGTCATTCAATAGGTTTGTTAGAACTTGCCTTCCTAATGACAACTTGGAAGAAGTCATTTTGTTGTCAGTCAACGAACGAATCTCGTTCTTGTTAGTATGATTGATTGAACAATTACAACTTAGGTTGTCGGTCGGGTTGTGACACTCAAGTGTCTTTAAATTGAAATACGCATTCATATTTTTGTGTCGCTCAACTTTCTTGGGCTTTCTTCTTCGTTTTTATCCTTTTAGCACACTTTTATCACATGTCTAACCTCTTACATACTTTGATATGCTCAAATACCTTATCAAACTCATTTTTTTTGTAGCTACGTTTTAACATAGTTTAACCCTTGCATGTCTTGCTATGTGTATTCTATCCTTATAATGTTGCTCATATTCTTTTATATATTATGTTGCACGAAGCTAACCCTTGATGTAGGATAATCCTTTGTAAGAATTTGATCCATGGATCCGCTAGACACTAAGGTAAATATAGAAGGGGATACAATTACCATAGGGGAGCATTGAGCTAGGGGGAGCTCGGGGGTATTTGAATATATAGCACGGAGTCTTTCTAACAGTGGTGATAGAAGACTTCACTGGGATGATGCAAGCTCGCCTTTCTGGGAAGAAAGGAAGGTATTGTAATAAGGGGGGGGGAAGAGCAAGGATATCTCAAAGCTACTACAACCACCTTTTTGCTTCGAAAAAAGGGGGAGAAGGAAGTGTAGTACACAGGTAACTTTTACATTTTACTATGTGTCACGGTTTACATATTTGTCATCATCAAAAAGGAGGAAATTGTTAGTCCAAATATTACGATATTTAAACTAAACAATTTCTTCAGTTTTAATAATGACAAGCATGTAATTGTAATGCATAACGTAAAATGCGCAAGTTACTTGTAAACACAAATCATCAATGCACACTTACATCAATATCTCTCGAAGTCTCAAGTATGCTTCAACTCAGTCGCAGATTTTCATTTCGATGTAAATCACTCAAGGTATGAACAAAAAAATTTAAAACTTGATGTAGAAACTAGAAGGGGGGGGGGGGGGTTGAATAGTTTCACCGTTTTAATTACGTTTTCAAAAATTTATTTTTCAAGTTTGTTATAAAATATTTCTCGATTCGAATCTTATGTGATATCATTACAACAATTAATGAACACAATAATAAACAAGTAAGTAAAGATAAGGAAAGAAACGATCAAACCAGGACATGGAGATTTATAGTGGTTCGGCTATGAAGCTCACTCTTCGCCCTACTACACTCCTCGAGTCTTACACTCGAGAGTTTCAAAAACACTATATCAACACGCTCCCTTATGGCGGAACAAACCGTACACCAAAGCTTACACAAGGTTTAGCGACACTAAGCGGAATGTCGAGTCCTAATCCTAGCTAGAACCAATCTACACGAAAGCCCACGTGGCTACACTATTCGAACCAACACTTTAGTCCGAATCAACACAACACACAATTCCGAGCTTGCACTCAAGTCGGATTACACACAAGAATTAAGATACAAAGAATGTAGGTTGAGGAGAAATCCATAACAACGGTTTATGAGGTGAAGGTGTAACACCCCAACCCGACAAGGGTCAAAATGTCACATTATGGTGTCAATCAGAACAATATAAACGCAAGCGGAAGACTTAAATAAATAAATACAGGTCATGAAACAAAATGACTTCCAAGGAAATACAAATCAAATCCAATTCTAAAATGAAATAAAATGACCAAGACATAAGTCATAAATTAATTCCAAAAGATAGGGAAACTAAGGTTGGGTTGGTCCTCTAAAAGCTGCTACTATCATCACTCAAATCCCAGCATCCCTCTTGAATACCTGCCGCAGAGGAAAGAAAAATGCGGCTGAGCTTAAAAAGCCCAGTGAACAGATATAAATGAATAATGAACAGAATATAAATAGTATATGAATGAAATAAAAAAGAATCTGCCAAACAGGATATCATAAGTCATGAGAATCAAATGAATAATAATTTAAGAGAAAGGTAATAAAGGCAACGATTCATAAGAAATTATCCACGAGCTCAGAAAGCAGCCACCTACTTAATCACACAATCATATATCATAACATAACAAATGGAGACATGACCTCCCAAAAGTGACATGGGGTGTATGGCACACACCACCATTCACTACAAAGCCATAACATAATCAAATCACAAAACAAACCTAGGATGCATCCATACGCTCCCTGCAAAACAAAGTTATGTACACCACCATACACCTGTACTCAGACAAATATATTGGCCTACCAAAATGGCCACTAAGTGCACGTGCTCAATAATTATATATATATATATATATATATATATTAAAATATATATTATAATATATATCAAAAGGGAACGCCGTGGGCCAATCACACCGCCACAGATAGTGTCATGCCATTGGTGCCTCAATGACATGGCCATGGTACCTCCATGACTAGTTAGCTCGGGTAATAGAATAAACAAGATATCACATCATAACGTAATAATTATAATATCTCCAAACACTATAACAACATGAATGAATGCCATATCAAATGACATAGAACTAACTATCATATCACAAGAAATCATATCAAACGGAAATCACCAACGAATATCATAACGAATGAAATAAAGTCAAGGATCGAAGAGTTAATGCGAGACCCTTACTGAGAAAGGGTAGAATATCCGTACCTTAGCAATTGGAATGAAAGCAAACGGAAAAGAAATCACAAGGAAAACAACGTCACGTCTTCTTCAACGAATCTACACGGATTAGGGTTCATATAATACTTATTAGCTCATTAAATGTCATAACGGATCTTAGTACTTATTGTCATTTAATAACATGCTTAGGGCTTCTTTCCATTTTTAGTATCTTTCCATTTTTAGTAACTTTCTGATTTTAGTAACTTCCCGTTAATTGGTCAAACTAGGGTTTACAACGTATTTAATTTACATTGAAGACCAATTTAAGCAAGATCAATTAAATATATTGTTAGGTTGAAAGTAGGTTAACACATGTTTAAAAGTATCCGTATTAACATTACAAATATTATTTAAGGTCAAAACACACTAAATTGGGTTAGGTTATACTAAATTCTTAACTTGAAAGATAGTTCAGATTTTATCTCATTCTGGTCCTGATATTTATGAATTTTATACCATACTTAAATGTCTACTAGGAAGCTAAGATTTTTATCACAGATACCTATACATGTTTACCACTTACTGTAATTTTCTTAGATTTTATTTCAAAGTGATAGTACCCTTTCAAAAATCGTTTTCCCAGACCTGCCTAGAAAGATAACTGCACAGACACCCAGAAAGTTTGCATTTGGCTAACCCATGAGAACCCTTTAGAAAATTCTATAAACATTCCGGTAAGTCCCTTACATCATAAATATTTTATCTGTAAAAGGGGACCTCCTAATTCCTCACCGTTTGGAAACTAAAATTCAAAAACACCAGCTGAATTTCCAGACTCCTAAACTTAGGATTGACATCTAATGTTATAAAAATCAAAAAGTCATCTTCCCTACCTCCAAAAATTATGAAATTTTATGTGCAGATTTTAGACAACATGAACTTAGTTTTAGGCTCAAGAATTATGCAAAAACACATTGTCATAATCAATTTATGACCCCTTGAAAAACGACCCATATTATTGACAGCATGCAGCGAGACAGAAACAACACAACTCTAACCCTTATAAAATCCATCCAAAGCCGATTCAAAAACCCACCTCTTCCAGTATTTTAGACTCTTATAGGATTTAAATAACCCACCAAATCACTGGTCTTTATTCCCATTCGTTTAGTCACAATTCTCTTTACAAAATCACATAAAATCATGTGTTGCGATATTAGTTATTAGGCCGTATATCATGTTTATTTCTTAAGGTTTTATTCCAATCCTCACACCATCATTAGTATCATTTATATATTGATCTTAAGAGTGTTAAATGATGTTTATACCAATTCATATGGGTCCTTATATTATTATACAATCCGATTCTATAATTAGGGTTTTATAACACATAATGAGAGCCGAATGTTTTGTTAAATTGAGAGCGATTACAAGGCTTGAATAGATGATTAATTAGGTGATAAAAATGTGTAGGAGATCAACCAATAACTAACCTTCCTGTGGCAGCAAGTACACGAACCAAAACCTCAAGAAAACTCTAAGAAAACGATTTGGAAAAAACGCCTCTTAACCTTGTTTGTGATCCGAACAAAAACCCTTCTTGATTTCTTCTTTTGCCGTACCTTCAATGGAGGATGGAGAGAAAATATTTTGTGTGTGTATAATTATTTTGTGAACCGTAATGTTTGTGAGGGAAAAAGGGAATACGTGTGAAGTATTTTAGGGAGGGATAACTTTGCCGATTTTTGGTGATTTGATGATATCTTTTTGATAGTTATCTCTTCTAATAATGTATCAAGACCATCATATAGTACTTATACATGCTTGTGTCGTTTTTTTCTATATATATTAGTTTAGGGATTATGTATTTTTAATTATAAGGTAAGTTTATATTCATTTGATTAGTTTATTATAAACTTAGGTTAGGTAATTTCATAATTCTTATATTAATTTATGTGTTCTTGTAAAATTCAAATTAGAGGGGTAACTTAGGGATTTCAAATGATTGGAAAAATGAGGGTTTTACAGATGGACTATTCTTTAACATTTCGTTTCTTGACGAATACGAGTGTTCTTCTCTTGCACTTGGAGGAAGGATGGATGTGATCACTTGTAAACAACTTATAACCCGTTAATGTGATCAAAGAAGAGTATTTAGAGTGAATTTAGAAGACATAAAGTTTTAGTGCTCAAGAGGTGGTTTTTCTGAAATGAAACAGTTCAGTATTTATAGGCACCAGGAGGAGCGGGGGACGGTCCCATATATATAAGGGACCGTCGCCATGTTTACGGGACCGTACCGACATACGCTCCAATTTTTGTCATGATGTGGTGAAAGTTTATCTGGTGAAAAACTTATCTGGTTTTAGGCGGAAAAACTAGCCGTTGGAGAATTTGAAATTCAAATTTATTTTCTTAATATAACATTTCTTTAAAATTACAAAAATACTTTTTTAAAAATGTTTTGTCACATAAAAAATGTGAGGTTTAGTGAAAAAATAAATTCTTTGATCACTTAACTAAGTTGGTAGATTGTTTGTTCATACCTTAAGTGATGTTGTGGTTGAAACAAGTTTTCTCGATTATAAACTTGTTAAGCGTAATTTTACGTAACGTGTATTTATATTTTGTGATTATCAAAACATGTAGAGACCGGAGAATGCAAATGACGTTTTTGACATTATTTGTATTAACACTTGACAAATGATCAAAGGATTAAATTTTTGTTCAAACACTTCACATTTTTAATGTGACAAGACATTTTTTCAAAAATACATTTTACAAATTATTTTTGAATTAAAAAGAAATGTTTTATTTTCAAAAATTAGTTTAAAAATCCCAACAGCTATTTTTCCTGCCAAAACAACTCCAAACATCCCCAAATAAACCTTCATTACTAAAAACAAAAAAGGGAGCGTCTTTGGTACGGACGGTACCACTAAATACCCGACGGCACCGTTAAATTTAGTGGTGCCGTCTGACAATCAGTGGTACCGTCTGTCTGTAACGGCTAATTTTTTCTTTGCCTATAAATAGTGGACCATTTTACACTTTCAACTTGATTTTTCCGGTTAGTTTTCTCTGGTCTAATCCTCTCTTATTTAGATCACTTTCTTTGATCATTTAGTGAGTTTTAGTTTGTTTTAGAGTGATCCAATCATCCATTCAAGTGATCACCTTCATTCCTCTACTAGTGCAAGAGAAGAACACACTTTGTATCAAGAAGATACAAAGTGTTGTAGTGTTAGGGTAGTGCACTCGTAACATTGATTACGTACTTGTTGTATCTTGATATACATCAAGTTGTCTATCATCTTGTTTAGTTAGTTTGTGTGGATCATTGTGATTTTGTTTAGATCGCGTAGATCGAGTAGATCATGTTGATCGGGTAGATCGTGTTGATCGAGTAGATCGTGTTGATCGGGTAGATTGTGTTGATCGAGTAGATCGTGTAGATCGAGTAGATTGAGTAGATTGTGTTGGTCAGGTAGATCGTGCAGATCGGGTAGATCGTGTGTGAGATTGGTACTAGCTAGATTAATACTCGACATTTAGATTAGTGTCGAAAAATAACGTAAGCGTCGTTGTATGGTTTTCTCCGACGATAACGGAGTTTGTTGATTAGTGAAGTAACTCTCGAGTTAGGTAATCGGGGAGTGGAGTAGGGCGAAGACGAGCTTCGTGACCAAACCACTATAAATCATCGTGTCCGGTTTGCGCTTTCTTTACTTATCTCTTTACGGTTATTTTTACATTTACCGCTTTACATTTATATTTGCATTGTGTTTATGCTTGTGTGGTTAGTTGCTTATATTATGTCGATTATTTTTGTGTTATGGCATGGTGTTTATATTGTGTCAATGTTTGTGCTATTATGACATGCTTCATTTATTGCTTTCTATTATGTCTAGTAGTTGCACGACTATTGTTGACACTTTTTATATTACGTCACACTTGATCGGTTATTTGATACAAAAGTTTTAAGGTTTTAAACTGGAACATATTCACCCCCCTACGTTTTCTACAAACCCTATATTTAAATACTGCGTACTATTAGGATTAGAGGTTCATGAGTATGAATAAGTTTATCTTTTGTTTCAATCTTTCGATTTCATGTTTGTGTGCCACTAAAAGGTAACAAAATTTTGACATTAAAGGATGAGGTTTTCCTTCTTTAGGTTATCAGGGTAGGGTCCGACCTTTTTAACTAAAATGTACGCAACCTTACTGGATTAATCATGTAACCGTTTTCGACCATTTCTTGGCCACCCCAAGTGTACACATCTAACGATGTTTGAACTCTTGACCTCCTATGAGAAAACCAAAGAATTTACCACTACGCCATTTGGTGGTGGTGTATTATTTAATGCAATGTTGCAAAAATGGGGCTAGGCGGCCGATTAATCGGTAATCGGCCTTATAACTTGTTGATTTTTGAAAATCAGTGGAAAAAATCGGCCTAGGCAAAAATCGGACACTAATCAGTCAAAAATCGGCTGAATCGGTCAAAAATCGGCCGAATCGGTAAAAAATCGGATTAATCGGCCAAATTGGTCAACTTTTTAAAAATTAGTAATTTAGGCATTCTACTTAATTTGGGGATCGTTTATTTCACTTATAACGCACAATGAGCCTTATAATCAGAATTGGAGCCTTTTATTGAGGTTTGGAAACATACTAAGCTTGGAATCAGTTAAAATCTTTAGTTTGGTCTCAAGAAATACCCAAAACTTGCAGAAAATGCCAATCCGATTAATCATCGATTAATCCCGCCTTGACCGATTAATCACTGCAGGGTGGTCGACCGTCCGACTACCGATTCACGATTTTTGCAACATTGATTTAATGCATGTGTTAACAATTTATAGAGTTTTGTAAGAGGTTTATAAATAATGTAATAAGTTCTAAAATTCAAAAGGTTTATAAATTAATGACATAGCATGTCAAGTTATAAATATATAAAATGCTTCGTCCTTTTAGATGCATTTATATTTACACACTTAGACCATAGTCAGGTTGGAAAACAATCTAAAACAACTAAAGAGTTGAATATATTTTGTATGGAACACGACGTACAAGTAGAACACATGGTTTCGATAACAACATTTTTTTGTTTTTTAAAAATACTAGGAGTTAGACAAAGAAACAAATTAATTCGTTGGTTTGATCACAAGTAGCTTTGTAACTACCAACAAATAAAGTTTCTTAATTGTAGTAAACTCCATCTCCTAGCCAACTCCGTCATTCTATTATTTTGTCCATAGTAAACTCCATCTCTTAGTCACTTTTGTTCAATAAATTATAAGTTTATATAGACACTGGTTTTTTTATACAACAAATCTATATGTGACTTAATATATTTGTTTTTAACAGTTTCAAAAGGGTAAAGTTTAATCTAATTTTGTTGTTCTTTAGTTTAGTACAAACCAAACCAGATAATTCATAGGAACCTATGGTAACTTACTTTTAATTTTTAGGATACTATATGGTTAATATTGTTCACCTAAAATACGTTGGTTTAAGTACTTTGCTTACAAGTAACAAATAAATGAATCCACATATTGCTACCAGCCTACGACCCTATTTTCACAAACATTAATAACTTTATCTATAAATCTCTGCTAGTTTACAACTTATAAAGAGTGTATCTTTGGCAACTTTTTTTTTGAACTTGACAACTTAAAGTATTTTTTTTCTTGATCAATTTTAAACCTGATGATAACTTTTAAATAAACAAAACTTTATTAATTTTAAAATACAAACGTTTTGTATTTCAAAAAGCATACGCTTTGCATTAAGGGTTGAAACAAAATCACGATTTCGCAAGTATAATTATTTGCTGTTATACACCGTCTCTTTGCACGAGCATTTGTCTAGTGTATAGTAGATCTTTACGTAGTATAGTGAATCGATAAAAGTAGACATGCTTTTAACGGTGAATCTTAAACTCTATATCCATATAGGGGGAGTTTATACTTACCCTCCCATAAGGGGGTTTTCGTGAACCCTGTGCATTGCGGGTTTGTACAATGTGCTTCACCAGAGACGGAGCCAGGAATCTAAGTTAAGGGGGGCCGAAATTTTTTACTGCATGATAGTAACACACACATAATAGATCGTCAAAATTATGAGTATTCATAAAAGGGTCAAGTTTCATTCGACTTTGTTGTTACAATTGCAATAAGAACATGTACATTTTGTTTTGCTCGTCTTATTTTTTTTAATATCAAAAAGTTAACAAATAGGATAACAAATACTAGTAATACTTTAGAAAATTAAAATCGTTTTTGTCTCGAACCAAACATTTTAAGCAACATATTAAGATGGGGCTAACTTTGTCAATTATTAAATGTTAAAGGGGTCAAACAAGATTTCTACATCTTAATAAGGTTTAATAATAAAACAAAATTTTCTTGACACCACAAATAAACAAATATCTGCTTGTTGGTTGTCTTCCCCATAAAAAAGAATAGAAGCCATATCCTGTTTTTTAAAGCCATTAACAGAACATCAAAAAAAACATAAACGCATACCGGAAAATCAAACTATAAAGGTAGGTTAGTTTGGCCGGTTGAGGGGGGCCGAGCACCCGCCAGCCCCCCCACTGGCTCCGTCGTTGTGCTTCACGGTTTGTATATTTTAACAAAAACCCCAGAATCATATAAAGGTTTTAATAACATAACCCATCCATATATAGCCACTAAAATAAAAAGCTCGTTTGATGCTAGCTGGCCAAATTAAAGATCCACCGACCACCGGTACAGAAGACTAAAGGAGTTATGAAAGTTATTTAAGGATAACAGAAAGAAAAGTTTCAATGATGTGACACGTATACAATTATTGAGTATTAGAGAAAAACTTAAATGCATATAGTAACAACATATTATGTATAAAATTTTATCCAAATATGTGTAGTTTATAAAGAAAAAACGAGCATAATATAATCTTCTACGGAGTATATTTGACAAAATATATTCGTGGTTTTATATGTGAAAGTACCTAAAGAAACAAATAAAAAAGGATGACGTGTCTCCTCCATGTATGCTGTGATCAACCTTCTGGTGTAGATGTCATGTGACACTTGAATGCGGGTATATAAATGCTACAACAAACACACATAAATTCATGCTATCTCTCTCTCTCTCTCTCTCACACAAACACATCTTCTTGTTTCTCAAAATGCTTTTATTTCTTGTTTCGTGCATCACTTTTATCATTCTCTCAAACTTTTCCTTGTTCAAAACAATCCCATATTTTAATCACAAAATGGGTTGTTTCTCATTTAAATGTTTCTTGCAACACATGTTAAATGCAAGCATGACCTCCCTTAACTTTTGTGTTCTTGACACCTCAACTAAAGAAACGTTAGAGAACAAGAACAACAAGTACAAAGATTCTGTATCTTTACTAGATTTGCCAGATTTACCCTTGGAATGCATTCTTGAAAAGCTATCACCTGCTGGATTAACTAGCATGTCAGGGGTGTGTAGGTCTTTGAGGACTATGTGCACACAAGATCATTTATGGGAAAAGCATTTGAAACAAAAATGGGGTAAGTTGTTGATGGGTGATTGTGTTTATAAAGAATGGCAGGTATACATTGAGAACAAAAATATGCAAAATCTCTTGAATTGTTCAAATGCAAAAGGCTATTTTGGGGTTTTCACTAGGTGGAAGGAGAATGTGAAAGTGAATAATACTGGTTTTGGTTTGCCTGTTGATTCAATTATGTCTTGGTATCTCTCACTTGAAAGTGGCAAGTTTTCTTTCCCTGCTCAAGTTTACAATAGAGAGGTAATTAAACTAGCCCAAAATTAATTAAGTAAATGGTTTTTTTTTTTTTTTTTTTTTTACTAAATTTAACAGCATTCATATTATAGTTATTGATTGTTGCATGTTACGGAGTATGTTTTAGCTAAGACAATTTTCTTGAAATGATATGTTGGTTTTATTAACTTTATGATGTTTGAAATGCAGAATGGGAATGTTGGGTTTTTGCTGTCTTGTTATGATGCAAAAGTTAGCTATAATTCCCACACCAACAGTTTTGAAGCAAGGTAAAAACAATTTCAAATTTTTTCTCATTCCCAGTTATAGTTTGCAAAAAAAGTTCAAAATAGTTCATTCCCAATCATTTACTTATCCAAAAGTTATTAACTTTTGTTACTTCCAATTATATTTAGCAAAAAAATTTACGACTTTTGATCATTCACAAATTGCAATAAATTTTAAAAGTTTATTCATTCCCAATTTACATGTTGCAAAAACATTCTAGATCTTGCACATTCCAAATTACATTTACCAAATTAATTTACTTTGTATCATGCCAATTATATTTTGCTATAAATTGGAGACTTGATTTATTCCCTGCATAAAGTTTAAAACTTTGTTCTTTGCCAAGTGCCAACTATGTTTTGTAAAACATATCTTAGAGAAGTTCTTAATTGTTTTATGTAAATAATGGATTGTGTAGGTATTTGGCACATGGTAGACCGACAACCGAAGAAAATATCGGATGGGAAAGGCTAAGATCACCTGCAGTTGATACATCACCATATGATCTTTACGTTTCTGAAAACTTGACTGATTTACAACCGGGTGATCACTTTGAGATCCAGTGGAGGAAATCCAAAGAGTTTCCTTATGGTGAGTGTTCTTTAATTGTCTATACATTTAATTCATAGATATGTATGCGTGTTTATTTGTTCTATAAGATCTTGTGCATTGGGCTTAACGGCTTGTATTTGCTTGATGTATCGCAGGTTGGTGGTATGGAGTTGTTGGCCACTTGGAATCATGTGATGGAAACAAGCTTTATTGCCAATGTCATCGTAGTGGTGAGTCTACACAACTATGTCGTCACAAATTTCTTAATATTAACTTTTTGAAATCGTATAAAAAGATAATGTTGTCAGTCATTTTGTTTCTAGAAGTCATGTAATCGAGTCACTTTGTCACCTTTTGGTATTAACTCTTGGAAAGACTCAGAACCCACGAGCCTTAGTGCATCATGGTCACGAAAGACCCACGGAACCCACGAGTCATGGAGCACCAGGGTCAGTTGGATAATACTTTCGGCAGTCGAAAGATTTGATGCTTTTCAAATCTAGTAAATAACCTAAAATAATATAGTATGAATGTGGTGCTCCTCCTTTTGTTGTCACCAACAATTATCTGCACACTTGATCCTAACTTTAACATAGAAAAGCCAATAAACTAGGAGAAAAGATTATTATCTATTGTTCAAAAGTGCACTTTAACCCGTTTCGAGCATCTTCTTATCATAAAAATTGTCCTATAAACGTAGTTATGTTCCTTCCATTACAACACTTGAAAAGTCTGAAAAAAAAAAAAAAAATGATATTCTCGTAATAAAAATCATGGAACCTATGTTCTTCTTACATGGGTACTTGTTGGCCTAAGTTTGACTAAAACAATAAAGATAGAACAAGTGTCTTTCAAAGTTGATGAATTCTTTTGACTCTAAACAAATTGTTCTGTAAGTTAGATCTACTGGTATGTTTTAGGTGACCAATATAAACAAAAGCCTACTATGTGAAATCCAAAATAGAAATTAACCAAGTCAATATAAAAAACGGCCAACATCACCTAATCACTTTCAATATATTTTTATCTGGTCACTTTATCTACTAGTAAGATTAAATGTGATAATACAACATCACCTGGTCACTTTATCTACTAGTAAGATTAAATGTGATAATGCAACATCACCTGATCACTTTCAACACACACTGATGCACAACCAACAGCCCTCTCAAACTCATAAGAAAAACAGTTATGACACAAACTGTTAGAATGATTGTTTTCTTCGGTATTCGTTTTTTGTGTTTTTTTGTTTTTTGTTTTTTTTTGTGTTTTTTTTTTTTTTTTTTTTTTTTTTTTTTTTTTTTTTTTTTTTTTTCTGTGTTGTGTGTTTTTTGTTTGTTTGTTTGTTTGTTTTTTGAATTGCAGCTCTTTCTTAATCTGTGAAGCAAATTTACATTATATAAGAAGAATTCTAAAAATGTAGGAAACTTGCTGACTATATTGTGTCAATTTTCATGACAACAGATACTGTGGTACTGGAGTTCAAGCAGTACGGTCCAGGCTCAAGATGGAGGGAAGTGGTGATCGACCGAAGGGACCATCGGGAAGTAGGCAATGAAGCCGATGGGTTTTATGCAGGCATAAGAAAACTTTACAATGACAGTGAAATCTCATTCTGGAAGAGCCTTTGGCCGACTCAGCCATTAGAGTAAAGGCATGCGCGCAAGCTGGGTCGCTTAGTCTAGATTTGGAACCGTTTGGTACATATTATTTACTTGCTCTTTTGGAAGTGTAAATAGAAGTTATAGGAAGAGAACTAGGAGGCTGTAAGAGACGTCTTTGACATCAGTTTTTTGTAAATTTCAGGTTTTGTGAGAAATTTAACAAATAAATAGAATGTATAATCTGATCGAATGTGATATTATCCCTATATGTGTATCAGTTTATCTAAGATATGATGTTTATGAGTAGTATTTTTGGCTTTTCATGGATACTATGGTGTCCACGCAAACCGGCAGTTAAATTGAGCTGCAGACGAGGAAGTTGTCGGTAATGCATGGTTGATTACCTTGTTATAGCATACTCCATACACCAAACCACCATAGTACCATACCGGCCACCCAAGCTTTAGGTGATTAATATAAGAATATATCAAGACACTATATAGCTTAACCATTTAAACAATCGCAATTCCTTGAGACCAGCCATCATGAATGTACATATGATACGAAGAAAATAGGTATCCAACATTTTGGGGGTGTTATATTTTCTTTCATCGAATTTCTCCAAGAATCACCAATATAGAAAACAGCAATATCATATTTTTAAGACATTACGTCACTACAAGAATCAGGAGAACGGGCGACGAACACGGTCCCGACGACAATTGTCGTCGGCATTTAGCACTAAAGGACAAAAAAATCATTTGATCGAAACAATCGAGCGTTGAATTTTTTTGTTGTTAAAATCCCGACGACCTGTCGTCGGGACAATGCTAACTTACACCCCCACATCTCAATAATTGGGAATAATTACGCGGGCATTTCCCCGCCAACATGGTACCGACGACCATATAAATTGAAACTAATTACCATGATTAGCGTTTAATTAACGTTAATCGTAATGATTAGTGTTATTGTCCCGACGACATGTCGTCGGGACGAAATGAGGCCAAATTTGGTATCCCGGCTTGTAAATAATAGCGAATAATTGGGCGGGATTTTATCCCGTCAATTTGGTCCTGACGACATGTCGTAGGGATTTATTTTCCCGCCATTTTTTTACTTATATATAACCAATCATCCTCAACTCAGCAAAATGCACATAACCCAATCGTTAATTCTCATAAAACACACATAACAATGGCTGGAATATCGCCGGAAGAGGAGTGGTCAAAGGTTTTATCGTCGGAGGGTCTCTTTAATGAAGTTCTTAATACATATGGCTACAAAATTTATGATGAATATGGTTCTTATAAGAACATTAGCCCGTGGATGAGAGACCAGATTCTGGAATCGTTGAAGAAAAAGCCGTACTACAGAGAGATGTTGGACGCTCAAGCTGATGATGTTGGAGGAGAAAGCACGTTGGAAACCAAAATTGATGATCTGGGAAATAGGATAACAAATCTTGAAGCTATGTTTCAACATTTCATCAAGTAAAAGAAAGCAAGGAAGGGAAAAGATGGTGCAGGTTCTAGCAAAGTGGGAAGTAACAGCAAATTGTCGAACCACAATTAACCTTGACTAATCAAGGCGTTAATTAGTGATGATCCTGACGACATGTCGTCGAGACCGAATTGTCGAACCACAACAATCTTTGACTGAAAAAACGTGTGGGTCCCACGCTGTCGTCGAGGCATTGTCGACAAGTTGGTGTCGACAACATGTCGTCGGGACGAGATGTGGCTGACGACATGACGTCGGCTCGGAACTAAAATGGTCGTCGGGAAAAGCCCCGAATGTACTAGTGCATATGCTTTCTAAGGAAGTAACCTGATGGGCTTATATATTGTTGGTGTACATGTTTGGTACTCGTGAGTAGTTGAAGCTTTGAATAACCTTATTTGATTTAAAAAGGGTTAAGTTTACATGATAGCAAGGAGCTTTAAAAAATGTACAAGCATCATATCCGAATTTGAAAACTACTAATATCGCATACATATTTTCAAATTTCGTTTCGATATCATACGTAACTTATTTTTAACATAGAAAAGTTCATGTCATGTTGGATTTTGATTAGTATATAATTATTTATAGGGCTGTAAATGAACCGGACGAACACGAACGGAGCTTTGTTCATGTTCGTTCATTTAATTTTAACCGCACAAATAAACGAACACGAACACTTAAACGGACGAATTTTCTTGTTCATGTTTGTTTATTAAGAAAATGACTTGTTCATGTTCGTTTATGTTCGTTCATTAAGACACTAAACGAACGCTAAACGGACATAAACGATCGAACATAAATGAACATAGACAAACAACATAAACTTTATTAAATTATGTATCTAATATTGTTTTATAAGTGTTGTTTTGTTTAAACAAACTAATTTTAAAATTATACAATTAAAAGATATGATATACCGAACATAAATAAATAAATGAACATAAACGAACGTTAACGAACGCATAATCGGACGTTCACGAACATAAACAAACGGATGTGACTTTTGTTCATGTTCGTTCATTTAACTAAACGATCGTAAAATGTTGTTCATGTTCGTTCATTTAATAAATAAACGAACATAAACGAACTTTTTACCGAATGGTTCATGAAATGTTCACTGAACGTTCAGTTCGTTTACAGCCCTAATTATTTAGATTAATTGCTCCATCCTCTACTAGCACCTGTGGATTTTTTTTTTTAATTATTATATATATATATATATAACATATATAACTGGAGGTGTACGACGTCATTAATGACATGGAAGTCCACCTAATCATCTTTTAATTCCATGTCATCACAATGAAGCCACATAAGCATTCTTTTGGGTTGTGAATTCCGGAATTTATTTGTTCAAAAATACATGACCATAGATTAGAACATGGGTTTTTGAATAAGTGCTAATCACATCTTAACCACTGCACCAACACAATGTTTTGTATTTGTTCTACAAACTAAAATTAATAAACACAAGGAAGGATAGACAGTATTTGGGAAGTTTAATCCGAATAGCATACCTATTGTAGTTTGATTCATATGAGGATAAGTTTAGAATGTATTCTATGATATCTTTTATCTCCAAATATAGTTTACAGGTATCTATAATTCACACAATTGCAGCCCTAATTTTTCACTATATATATACATCATTAACTACGCATCTACATACATATACGTATTTTTAATATACAGAAATCGATCTACATAGCAAACCTAATCAAATATGCAGCGGCAAAGAAATTCTGAAAGGCTATCAAAAGCTCAGCAAAACAAAAGTTCTGAAAGTTGTTTGCAAGGTATTGTGTTCTTGAATAATTTGGTTACATATAATTTGTATTTAATTCATGATACAATGAATGTTGTGCGTCTTATTTTGTGCTTGCATAAATTACATATGTATGCTTTGTATCTTGATGCATATTTGTTGCTGTAGATATCCAAGAAGGGAAAAGTACAGCACAACATATAACAAATGTAAAACAGCCTGCATCAGGTACTGTATTGATAATTTGTTTTGTATATGTTGTTTGTTAAATAAATTAGTTAATATAATAGGGTTTATTGAAATTCTGTTAATACCTTTTTTCAATGAGTTGAGACATATGTCTGTTTAAAATTGCAGTATTAAAAGCTTCAAAAAAGAAAACTACTACAATTGATGCAACCATGCATCAACAAGATATTGTGCTTTCAAATTGTTTTTATCATACCTTTAATATTGACATTCTTTAGTTAATTATATTGATGATGTATGTTAAACAAAATTATATGAATCGTGTTATGAACTGCTTATATACTTTTGAATTTTCTGTTACTAAAAAGCTTTAACAGTACTAAGTTTAAAGAAGCAGTACTAACTTGAAATTTAGTACTTCTATTATGAGTTTAAAGGAGCAGTACAAACAAACTGATATTCTTTGTTTCATAGTTTATATCATTGTGTTAAATTGCTTATCAATGTTTAAATAATTGTTTCAGGTTCAAAAGCTGTGAAGAAGAAAACTACTACCATGGATGCCATCAGGTTTGAAAGTGACACACCATCAAGGCAGTCACAAGGTATTATGTTTTAAAAGTATTATGACAATATTTGTGTTATAGATTTTATGGTCTTTAATTTAATATTGATTCTTAATACATTGATATTGTGTGATTGATAGCTTATATGACCATTAACATGTTCTTAATACAATGATATTGTCTGATTGATAGCTTATATGATTGTGTTATACATGATGTTCCACATAGATGTAACAGTAAAATTGAAACTTCTTTATAAAACATGTTGTGCATAATAGGTATGTGTTGGGTTTAGGTTAGTATGAAGTTCAATTATATCTTGTGCTGTTAGATGTTACATGTTTTCCTATTTTTATTTACAGCCTATATGTTAATGACTTATGTTAACCATGTTTCCCTCATAGACTTTATATTTACATGGATGAGTTTTGTTTGAATTTGTAGATGGGAATGCTATAAAAAATAAAGCAGGCTCAATGGATTGGATCTGTAATCACTGTGAAAATCCCACATTAAAATAAACTATCTCTAAGAATACTTATCCTTTTCTACGTGTAATTTTTTATTTATTTATTATTATTATCTGATCATAATTATTATCTTATGTGACGTAGATCACATCCTCGATAAACATGCTCGCATGCAACCTAACCTCAACGTACTTAATGTTTATTTTATTTTTCATATGAAACCTTAAGATATCACATTTGCCACTTTACGTTAAATTGTTAACGTGCGTATAAACTAAACGTTCCTTATCAAATAAAGTTTCTATAAAACCCTAAACTATTATAATAACAAATTTAAGTAACAAAACCCTAAAAAAAAATACTAACGTACAACTCATTCAACTAAGGTACAAGTATCCAAAGCACGAAAACCTAAATTCCGTTTTAACTCCCGATAAAACCCTAATTTCATAAAACTATGATTTTATGAAATAAATTTACAAACCCTAATTTATTTATATGAGATTTTTATAAAATATATTAGTACAAGCCCTTAAACCTAATGTACAACCCTTCAATGCATAAAACTCTAAAATCTCATTTATATACATTCAAAACTTAATAAAAATTACATATAAATAGTATAACTTAAAGAAACACTAAAAATATATTTTTCCTATCTTCTAAACCCTAGTACAACTCTCCTAAGCTTATAGTACAACTCCTTAAAGCACAAATAAATTCCTTTTTCTTTTCTACCCCATTCGAAATATACATAAAAATGTAAACCCTAATTATATTTTTCTATATAATAAATACTTGAACTTAACCTTAAGAACTAATCAAGTTAGACTTTAAACCATAGATACCACACAACATAGCTTAATGTACTACACCTTAAAGCCCTATTCGATCCACATTTTTCTTTCCTAGTTCGAAACTCATTATAATCAAACTAAACTTTTCCATCTCAATTCCCTAAGCTAAAATACTTACCACAAATGATAAACTAGGTCACAAAAAGCTCCACATCTCCATGTCTCTAGAAGGAAAACATTAGTAGGTTACATGTATGGAGGGGGAAATGCCACACCATCCTTCCCTCCCCTCTCCTTCCATGTGGCGCCCAAACAAAATGAACACATCTTCTTGTCCCCTTTCTTACCTCACAAGACACCCTAGATACATCATAGAAACCCTAATCTTCCTTGCTTATAAATATCGAACCCTATATCTTCATTTTCCATCACCACATTTCGAATACAACCATAACAGCCATACACCCAATCAAAACTGATTCCACAGCCCTCATACAAGCCTAAGAAAACTCTAAGAAGCCTAGGAAGAAGGAGAAATACTCGTGTCCATTTCCAAGTCCAATTCGCCACAAATTTCCCTAATCGACTAATATAGTTAAGTAAGTATTTCCAACCATTTTCATTCCTTTTTATCTACTCTAAATACTCTTAAAACACTACTAAGTAATCCCTAATAAGAAGCAATATCAAAAACCCAATCTTTTCTTTTCTTTTCTTTTTGTGTCGAACACAGCCAAACGCACCCTAGTTCATATTATTATTTTTCGAATCAAGAAATCACAAAGCATATTAGAGATAGTCTAAGTATACTTATGATCATGTTAATGTGCAACAAAAACCAGTTATAACCTTTAAAAACCCAAAAATCCGAAACCCTTTTTCTTTTCTGTTTCTGTCGCGAAACTCGCTCAGACCACAGAATTTGGACCTCAAATTCGACCATCAAACAAACTCTAAAAATTCTAGATTTTTGTCACGTTGAAGACCACTTAGCTAGCTAATTTTAGGAAAAAGAACGATTAAAAAGGTTGAGTATTCGCAAAGTTATTTGGGTTTCTTTTCTACTCGTTACCCACTGTTTCAAAGCATATATATAAATTGATTCGAGCATTATAAGCTCGAATCACCAGCCCATAAATTGTAAATAAGTTGTTTATAAGTTGAAAATAAAGTATACCAAAGAGTCGTAAAAATTCTCGTCTTTTCCCGTAACTTATAACGCATTTTAATAAAATAAGGACGTCGGGTGTAACAACCTATGAGTCTCAAGGGTATTTTCTGCCAGAGCTTTAATTAGATTTATAACTAGAACTTTAAAGGCTGTCGAATTACAACTCAGGGGTAAAAAGTGTCAATTTCGAAACTTTAGGTTAGAAACTGTCATTTGACCAAAGTTGAGGGGTAAAAATTGTCACTTTCCAAAAGTTCAGGTATATAAACTGTTAATATACGAAACTCTAGGGAGCAAAGAACATATAATAATTTATATATTATATATATATTATATAATATATATAATATATATATATAATATATATATATATATATTTCGATTTAATTTATAATAAAAATTAATAAACGTAATACGTTTATTTTGAAAACGAACGAGATATATATTTAACTAACAAACGAACGAACGGAAACATAAAAATGAACAATAAGATAAATCTTATAACTTTTGAAGAGACTTCATGTTGTCTCAATTAAACATTTAACCATCAACCAAAAACGTTACGAAACGAATACTAAAAACTTACGTATTGTAATGTGATTACGTAAACTTGACATAACGAACCAGGTTGCGTGCCGGAGACGTTTATCAAATCTATTTAACTTTGTTTTCCATCAATACTGTCAAGGTGAGTTCATAGTCCTACTTTTCTTTATATGTTTTCTAAACTTGTGGGGAGATACATGCTACCAAACCGAACACAAGTATTTTCCTGATTGTTATTGCACTAAGTTAACTGTTCCCTATTTATATTTATTATTTAAAAGTCCCTCGTATCATGCACCATTAGTCACCTGCTGGGTAAGCGCGAATATGTGAATAGATCTATTGGCCTGACGACCCATTTGTACTAATCGGATGGATATCTTTATGGTAGCCGGTTAGACAAATGCATTATATTTGAAATATAATCTTGGGGGCAAACCACTTTCATTTTTATATGTTAGTGAGACTGGAAACTGTCAACGTATTGCGTGTCATGAGGTTTAGTGCAATATTCCGAATTTGTGATATAACTGATTTCTTTTATTTAGCTTGTGTTCAAAACTTATTATAACTTTAAACGCTATGGATTCACTCAACCTTTGTGTTGACTTTTTAGCATGGTTTATCTCAGGTAATTAAAAGACTGAACTTGGCACGGAGTGACTGTAGACTATCTTTTCATATTAAGAGTGTCCGCTATGTTATCATTTCAACGAATAATGTGACTTTTATAACGAATTTCCAAACTTCCCTCTAGGACCTATATTATGTACTCTGATTTAAATAATGAATGATGACAATTTTATTTAAAATGTCACTTTTTGAGTCGTTTTCTATTCCCACGACTGTGATACTTGAAGTAGCACCCCAAACTTATATTCCGCTGCGTATATCGAAAACGGGGGTGTTACAGATTGGTATCAGAGCTCATGGTTATAGAGAACCAAATGTTTTCAAACATTGGACTATAACCGTTTTCCACAAAAACTTAACCAAAGTCCTCCGTGCCACGATGCTACTGAAACGTTATTTATACATAATTTATTGTTAATCATTTAAGCTGCATAGTGAAATATTTATAATTACCGGGTGGTTACAGGGTTATGGTTTCCCCTACTCATTCTATTACTCTTATGTCAGACTCGGATACCGAAAACATCGTGACTGTACCAGGAATTTCGAGAACGCTTCTTAGAAATGGAAATTGCACAACTAAAACTTGAGACTAAAATTAAGCATCTACGTCAAGGACGTAACTGATCTTAAAGTCACATGTATCGTTGTTGTAAACCAAATAGTATTTGGTTAGTATTTCCTGTATTATCTAAATAAGTCTGAAGTTTTCAGAGTTGTAATCAACCTATAAATCTATAACAAACTACTTTTGTTATATATTTTCTGTTGTGAACAAACTCATTCAATTTTGTCTTACTATGATGTTGTGCATACATGTAATGACTACTCGTGGCCCTATAAAAACTAACCATTTATTACTTTCTCTAGCAGAAAAATTACTCTACACAAACCAAACTATACATTCCCTACCTCAGAACCTAGAAAAACCAACCAACTTGGAGCATAGCAAGTGATAGAAACTAGGACCATTATTGACAACAAAGGACCAAACACATATACTAGAGACAGAAAATCCTTAACCTACTACATGCAGTATTAATAAAAGACCATGTATTAATTGTTTTGTGTAAAAACAATCAATCAAGTTGTTAATATCATGTAATTTTCAGAGATTAAGCTCAGACCTACCATGACTTTACCTAAGATTATTATGATTCCATAGACCTACCATAACTAGGCTTTAACCATAGAATCCTCTAAGATAAATTTTGGAAGAAAACTTGATGAATGAAGAGAAAGTTGCTGAACTTCAAATGAATTAGTTTGTTCCTTAGCAGTTTCATACCAAGAGTTAATCATTTATTTACGATATTAACCAGACACATCGTAAATTTATGAATCTCCCTGACTAAACCTACCATCACCCTAACCCAAGAAAATCAAGCAAAATAACCAAAAGCGAAAACTTGATGACAGAAAGACCATCACCTTAACTTAAGAATTTTCCAACCTAGGAATTAAGCAAGATGCCACGCCTAAGAAAAATGACCTTAAGAGAAAGCTCGATGATAGAAAAACTACAATACCAATTGGAAAACCAAGACTAGTGAAAAAGAAAACTAGAATTCATTAAGAAATTCCAACCATGTCCTAGGATGACTCTTAAGTTTAAACAGAGGACAAATCCCTATAATAGATAAATAAATTAAGGTTTAGAACACACTAAGTTGTATTTCCTTTTGAATCTTTACCTTAGTTACGATGGATGTAACCTAAGAATAATAAACTATCTTTCTATCATATGAAGCCTTCATCTTGTAATATTTCCGTAATAATCACAATCTGCGTTTAGTTTCAATACCTATTCCATTCCTCCTTACCCTGTTCATAATTAGTACCTAGCAAAACACTAGTATACCATTAGGGAATTTGGTGAATATTATTTCCGACGGAACAATAGACTATCCTTACCCTGTAGGTACTCTAGACGAATCCTAAGATTTATTTTGAGGATATCCCTTTAGTACCCTAGAAAATCCCTAACCCATCACTATAGTGTAGACTAAAATTTTCTTATCTCTTTGAAAAATAATTATGATGTTATTTTACGTTGTACACCATCTAAAACTTTTGAAAAAGAATAAATACCACATGACTGAGCCAAACATCACATCATTTGGTCCTCAATTATAAATAGCCTGATCAACTATGCATAATTTAGGAAGAATCATGTAATAAATTGGACAGTTATCTTTTCAGATTTTTTAATAACCATTTTCATTCAAAAGCAAAATATTGAAACAAAATCTTTCATAACATATCACTTTTGATTTAATACAATAGAAGTCTACCACTACTATCCAATACCTCTAAGATAGGAAATTAACAAGAATTAGGGATAGAAAAACCTTAAGAATTCACAAGGACTAATAGTACAAATTTTATTAGAAACCCCAGAAGTTAATACATAGCGACATAGTTAGCAACAGAAGTGATAATATTACAAGGATTACATAAGTTTTATTTCACTAAGGATTACCTAGGAAACACAACAAGGACCGATACTAATAACCCTAGCGCAAGACTTATTTCCCCCATGTATGATCCACGATAAAGGCTACGATAGTAAGTGGTACGACGAACATTAGGATCACGCCCAGGACTTCGAAATCTTCTTCCGGATTATACGCCATATAGGTAGCAACAACAACAACGTACACAATTTCTAGGAGTGTAATAAGGTGCGGCATTTTGAGGTTTTTAGGAGAGAATTTAGTAGTGAGAGAATGAGGATTAAAAATAGGGTATTTATAGGAGAAAAGCTAGCCGTTATTTCACTATTCCTGACCGTTGGATTTTACTATTCACAATCACTATTCCTGACCGTTGGATAGTACTGTTCATAACCTTGGATTTATTAGGTGGCAAGACATTCAAATTTAGTTCATCTAGTAGGAATAAAACTGACCAAACTACGTTCCCTTAAGTATCGAATGGAAATTCTTAGACAACCCTTTTAGGTTAAAGATATAAACAAGGACTAGCAGTGAGACGATATTATTGGATTCAAAGGACATAAGGACAGGATAATATTATATATAATATTATTTTTAAACATTAGGCATTTTAAGCATATCAAACTCCCATCGTAAATCAAATCGTTGTACGATTTCCCACTCTCATATTCCCTATCTGAATAAGTTACAAATCTAAGCCTAACTCATTCCATACTTCACTTTTCCCAACCTCTCAACCAACATAGAATGAATCTCGGGACGAGATTCCCTCAACGGGGGGATACTGTAAACACTGTGAAAATCCCACATTAAAATAAACTATCTCTCAGAATACTTATCCTTTTCTATGTGTAAATTATTTATTTATTTATTATTATTATCTGATCATAATTATTATCTTATGTGACGTAGATCACATCCTCGATAAACATGCTCGCATGCAACCTAACCTCAACGTACTTAATGTTTATTTTATTTTTCATATGAAACCTTAAGATATCACATTTGCCACTTTACGTTAAATTGTTAACGTGCGTATAAACTAAACGTTCCTTATCAAATAAAGTTTCTATAAAACCCTAAACTATTATAATAAAAAATGTAAGTAACAAAATCCTAAAAAAAATACTAACGTACAACTCATTCAACTAAGGTACAAGTATCCAAAGCACGAAAACCCTAATTCCGTTTTAACTCCCGATAAAACCCTAATTTCATAAAACTATGATTTTATAAAATAAATTTGCAAACACTAATTTATTTATATGAGATTTTTATAAAATATATTAGTACAAGCCCTTAAACCTAATGTACAACCCTTCAATGCATAAAACTCTAAAATCTCATTTATATACATTTAAAACTTAATAAAAATTACATATAAATAATATAACTTAAAGAAACACTAAAAATATATTTTTCCTATCTTATAAACCCTAGTACAACTCTCCTAAGCTTATAGTACAACTCCTTAAAGCACAAATAAATTCCTTTTTCTTTTCTACCCCATTCGAAATATACATAAAAATGTAAACCCTAATTATATTTTTCTATATAATAAATACTTGAACTTAACCTTAAGAACTAATCAAGTTAGACTATAAACCATAGATACCACACAACATAGCTTAATGTACTACACCTTAAAGCCCTATTTGATCCACAGATACCATACAACATAGCTTAATGTACAATCAGGCAATGCATGTTGTTACCCCTGCCAAGTTTATGCACGGTTGTGTAAAAAGATTGGTTGGAATGATTCATAGCATTGATCCGGTCAGAAAGCGTCATCAATGTTTTCATACAGTATATTAAATAATTTTGTACAGTAAATTAAGACATTTGCGTAACTAAATTTAAAATTAAATTGCAGGATACTTGTTGTGTTGTGTATGCAACATTGCATAGCATACAATATGATGGTGGTTAGGCTTATACAGGATGCAGATCATGCAGCACTAGAGTCACACCAATTGCATCTAAAGGAATGACAACTTCGAAAAACAAGAATCAATTGTGGTACTGCAAGAAACATGGAGAAACGTATGCAGTTGCATCTAGGTACAAAAAAAACTCTATTAACATAAATAATTCAATCTGTTGTACCAAAAAGTATTATCCAATCCTAATTTACATTTATTTACATTTGTAGGTTCAAGATCATTGTTCGTATATTCGATGATAGTGGTTCTGCCCAGGTTATTCTATTTGATAACAATGTGCATAAGATGACAAACTTGTCAGCATGGGAGATCATGCAAGAACAGGGCATGGATATAGATGTATACTTTCCAGATGAGCTAATCAGATTATCGGAAAACAATATCTATTCAAAGTGAAATATATTGAGTTTTCCCACAACAATAACAGTCATATTTATCGAGCTGAAAAGGTCACTGAAGATGTTGATACAATCAACTACTTCAAGAATGGTTTCCTAGACGAAGAGGTTTGATACATTACATTATTAAAAAATTAAACAATCAAGTATGCTATAATATAATTCCTTAGTTGCTGCTGAAAATTTGTACACAAACAATTCTTAATTACATCTGAAAACCTAATCATACATACTATAACAATTAGGTTTCAGCAGTACTAACTTTCAAGTTAGTACTGCTCCTTTAAACTCATAATAGCAGTACTAAATTTCAAGTTAGTACTGCTTCTTTAAACTTAGTACTGTTAAAGCTTTTTAGTAACAGAAAATTCAAAAGTATATATGTAGTTCATAATACGATTCATATAATTTTATATAGTTTCTTTAAAATATAAGTGGAATACACAATTAAAAAATAGGGTTACAAAGATGCGCTAGAAGAGGAGGCAGATGATCTACATGAATCCGAAGATGAAAATCAAGATGTTGAGAAAGGCGCGTATGATTCTGAAAATGAACTACAAGAAATTTGGGAAGACCTTGATGATTCTAACGCTGATGATGAAGTACTGGGAGAAGATATGTGTTAATACAAATATCGTCCTAAAAACGTTATTTATATTTAACGATCTTTGCTTAATTTTGTTAATGACAATTACAAAGTTTATCTTTAAGCAAAGCATAAATATAAGTTAAAGTCTTTTACATTTATGGTAACAAGTCTTTTAAAACATATTTACACATTACATGATCACTAGGAATCACATTGCATATATACATTTTACATTTACATGTTTTACTTTTATTACTTAAATTAGAAATATTAACATGACATCATGGCATACCTCATTTTGATATCCTGAGGATTTGGGAAATATTTTGGTAAGATCTTTAAGTAACAAAGTTGACTTTGCAAGATCTTGAAATGACTTGTCAAGATATAGAATGATATGGAAAGATTTGTAAGAATATTAGCTGTCTGGTCCCCGCGGAACCAAACCAGTACAAAGGCGGATCCAATTTTTGGGATCCGCCAAATCCGTGCCCTGTTGATCAGCTTTTCCTATAAATAGCAAGCTGATCATTCAGGCACACTCATCACTTATATAGCCTAAATTATATATTCATTCATTTGTACATTACTAACCCATATCTTTCATTCATTTCATAGATCTCACTTTTGTAGCAAAGAAGGTCAAGCATACAAGCTTCAACATACTTACTGTTGCAAGTCTTATTAGTTAGATACTATGTGATTTGTTAGTGTTCACACATCATTGTTATACATTTCATTCAGTAGTGTTTGGTTAGTGTTTTAGTCCTTAAAACACAAAGAGTGTCGGGAGTGGTTGTACCCTTGTGAAAGAACTAACGGGAGTGGTTGTACCCCTGTTAAAGAACCAACGGGAATGGTTGTACCCTTGTAAAGAACCCGGTGTTTAGCTTAGTACCGAATAAAGTGTAAGCGACGTGTATAAATGTTTTCTCTGCCGATAAGGGAGTTTGTTTCTTTGTGAAGAAAAACTCTCGAGTTAGAGGCTCGAGGATTGGAGTAGGGCAAGGAAGAGAGTCCTTGTAGCCGAACCACTATAAATCTCCGTGTTATGGTTTGATTGTTCCTATCCTTACTTACTTTACTTATATTGTTTGTTTGTGAGTATTTATTTTGAAATCACGTTAAGTCACAAAGCGAATTAATTTTAAACGGTAAAAACTATTCAACCCCCCTTCTAGTTTTCCACAAAAATAAGTTCTTAAAAACCAAAACGACACTCTTAGAAAATGAAGTCCATTGGTTAAAAGAAAAAGAAATACGATCAGAAAAGGGTAAAAGTGTGAAAGAAACATGTATCTCATGTCAGGAACTTAAACTAGAAATAGAAACGCTTAAAACCACACAGGAAGATCTTATCAAACAAAACTCTAAGTTTAAGAGGTTTGATAAAAACATTTGTTTAGCAGATGAGTTAATGCAAATTCAAAAGTTGCCCCATGATAAAACCGGACTAGGATTTATGAAATCAGAAAACTTAAATGACTTTACGAAACAAACAGTGTACCCACGGATCTGGCGGATCCAAAAATTTGGTTCCGCCAGTTGTACCAAAAGGATCCGCAGGTACAGTTGATGAACAGAAGGTTCGTAATTCGAATCGTACTGAATTCGTTAAGGTCACTAGAAAACCTAGCACTAGTACAACTATTAACAAACAAAAACCAGTAGTCACTATAGGAAAAGGTCAAGTTAATAATGAGTTTAGGATGAAAACGGTTCAACAGAGACCTAAAACTAGTTTTCCCAAACACCCCTTTCCTAAGAGTAACTTTAACTCACAACATCATTATTAAAATAATTGGAACCAAAACATGTCTAGGAACTTTCAAGGTCCCAATTACATGCCATTGAACACTTGTCCACCATTTCCATACATGAACCATGATAATGTTATGTTTAACCCAAACGGACCCATGAGATATTGGGGACCAAACGCTTGAGTTTTTCTTGAACTTAGGTTTGCTTAAAAGTTGAGTTAGAACCAGATGAGTGGATTAAAGATAGTGGGTGTTCAAGACACATGAATGGGAACAAAAGCCTTTTCTCATACTACCAAGTGTACAATAGAGGTAATGTCACATTCGGTAGCAAGCTTAAAAGTAAAATCATCGGAAAAGGTACAATCTCTCATGACTCTCTCACTATTGATGATGTTGCTCATGTAGATAATTTAGGATTTAACTTGCTTAGTATTAGTCAATTGTGCCGCAAAAGTATAATGTCCTTTTCAGTGAAAATGGAAGTAAAATACTTAAAGACGATATAACAGTAGGAAAAGGTGTTTTAAAGAATAACGTTTACGTTATGAAATTAGATAAAACACCTATGGACAAACTTTGTCTCACTTCTTTGGACAAAAACTCAACTCTATGGCACAGACGCATAGGTCATGCTAATATGAGGTTAATCCAATCCTTATCATCTAAGGAACTCGTTAGGAACCTGCCCAAGTTGAAATACGACCAACACTTTTGTGATGCTTGCAAAATTGGGAAACAAGTTCATAATAGCCATAAGGCTAAAAATATGGTGTCTACATCTAGGTGTCTAGAATTGTTACATATGGATTTGTTTGGTCCATCCGCTATACAAAGTTACGAGGGAAACTTCTATACTTTGGTAATAGTAGATGATTACTCTATGTATACTTGGACTAACTTCTTGAAAACTAAAAATAAGGCATTTGATAAATTTGAAATTCTAAGTAAGAAAATTCAAAATCAAATAGGAAATAACATTGTGTCAATTAGAACCGACCATGGTCGTGAATTTGATAACGAAATCCAATTCGGAGCTTTTTGTGATGCTAATGGCATAACACATAATTTCTTGGCTCCTAGAACTCCTCAATCTAACGGTGTAGTAGAACGCAAAAATAGGACAATTCAAGAAATGAGTAGAACTATGTTAAATGAACAAAACATACCTCAAAAGTTTTGGTGTCACGCCGTAGATACATCCACATATATCCTAAATAGAGTTCTAATTAGACCATTCTTGAATAAAACACCATATGAGCTTTATAGAGGCAAAAAGCCTACGTTAGGATATTTTAGTGTTTTTGGAAGCAAGTGCTTCATATTAAACACTAAGGATTACCTCACCAAGTTCGACCCAAAGTCGTATGAAGGTGTATTTCTAGGATATTAACAAAATAGTAAAGCATATATTGTCTTGAATAAAGAAACATCAAGAGTCGAGGAATCGTTGAACGTAACATTCGACGAAAGTCCACCTCCCTCTAAGACATCACCTTTGGTAGATGATGACTTAGTTGAAAGTCAAATGGTTGAAAACCAAGAAAACATAGAGAATGACAAAGAAGACGAACCGGTAAAAAGAGAAATTGTCAACATCAAAGAATCCAAAAGTCATCCATTTGACAACGTCATAGGAAAAATTAACGAAAGAACCTTAAGGTCAAAAGCCCAAAATGAAAGTAATTTCTTTTGTTTTGTTTCAACCATTGAACCTAAAAATGTTAATGAAGCCATAAAAGATGAATCTTGGGTTATAGCGATGCAAGAAGAATTAAATCAGTTTGTTAGGAATGACGTTCGGACATTAGTACCTTAACCTCAAAATCAAACCATAATTGGAACTAAATGGGTATTTAGGAACAAAATGGATGTAAATGGAGTAGTGTCTAGAAACAAAGCTAGGTTAGTAGCTCAAGGCTATAATCAACAAGAAGGTATAGATTACGACGAGACATTTGCACCCGTCTCTAGCTTGAGTCAATTAGAATATTACTTGCATATGCATGTGCACATGACTTTAAACTATTCCAAATGGATGTTAAAAGTGCTTTTCTAAATGGTTTTATTAATGAGGAAGTATACGTTGCACAACCTCCCGGCTTTGACGACTTTGAAAAACCTAATCATGTCTACAAACGTAAGAAAGCATTATACGGACTTAAGCAAGCACCAAAAGCCTTGTATGATCGACTTAAGACTTTCCTAGTTGACCATAAGTATACCATGGGCCTAGTAGACAACACTCATTTCACCAAGAAAAAGGGATAACATATTATCATAGTCAAGATATATGTGGATGACATTATATTCGGTTCAACTTGTTAAGAGTTATGCGATGAATTTTCGAAAATCATGCATGATGAGTTTGAAATGAGTATGATGGGGGAACTAAACTTTTTCTTAGGTCTCCAAATAAAACAATTAGAAGATGGGATATTCTTCAACTAATCTAAGTATATAAAGGATATGCTTAAGAAATTTGGTCTTGAAGATTCCAAACCCATGAAAACACCCATGTCCTCTGAAACCAAACTCACCAAGGATGACGAAAGTGAATCCGTAGATAGCACTAAATATAGAGGAATGATTGGTTGTCTTCTCTACCTCACGGCTAGTAGACCGGACATTATGTTTAGTGTTTGTCTATGTGCACGCTTTCAAGAAGATCCCAACACATCTCATCTTGAAGCCGTTAAACGGATCTTTAGGTACATAAAAGGCACTACACCTTTAGGATTATGGTATCCCAAAGGAACTGGAATGGAAACCATAGTGTATGCCGACTCAGACCATGCCAGTGATTATGTTGATAGGAAAAGTACAAGCGGTATTTGTACTTTTGTAGGACATTGTCTCACCTCATGATTTGCTAAGAAACAAACAGCCCTCGCAATATCAACAACTGAAGCTAAGTACGTGTCAGCAGGAAAAGCTTGTCAACAAGCATTGTTGATGAAACAAGCTCTCGTCGACTATGGAATTGAACTTATCGACATTCCCATTCTTTGCGACAACAAAGGAGCTATCGACCTCAGCAAAAATCCAGTCCAACACGCTAGAACCAAACACATAGAAATACGATACCATTTCCTACGCGACAATGTTCAGAAGGAAATATCTCAATCGAGAAAGTATCCTCAGAGGAAAACATTGCCGACATCCTCACAAAACCCTTAAGAGAGAACCTTTCAACTATCTTAGACTAGGTTTAGGATTAATGGAACCTAGTGAGTAGATAAAACGTTAGCTCAAACCTTAGATTAACCAAACAAGGCAATAACCAAAATTGGTGTTCTGGTCCTGCGGATCCAAACGACAACAAGGGCGGATCCCTTGTTTTGGATTCGCCGGATCTGTGGCCTGCTGAGCCAATTTTCTGTATATTAAATAAACTCCCTGTACTATTCATCACACTTCCCAAAAACATAACACCTACTGGAACTCGACTCAACATCTTCCAAACTCAAAATTTAGGTCATCTCCTTCCATCAAATTGTGCTATAAACATCTCTGTAAGTATCCTAATCACGTCTACATTCCTGATCTGAGTCTAGGATTTCTATTTCATGCACAAAATCTAAACTTGGGGTTTATGCATATTTTTAGCTAAATCATGAAACATATTGACTGAATTGCATCACAAATCATGTTTTCCTTAGTTAGGAATTGCATCTTGTAGTACATTATCATAATTCATCAAACAACCCATGAGAAATTTTTATCAAAATCTTCTCACGACTAGGAAAAATGGTTTTTGAACATTGTTCATACAAATACAAAAACATTATGTTTTTACACATCACTTGCATAATGTCTCTTGAATGCTAAAGGGAATACAAAACTAAATTTATTTTTGGGTACATTCAATCGTAGCCACATTGAAGTAGGAGTGTTTGGGTTATCTCTCGTTTTATCATAAAACTTGCATAAACAAAATTTTCATGCATCAAAACGAGTCGAGATAACCGTACCTCCACATTGTCTCCATATAGGCACACACTAGAAATATATATATGCAAATTTTCGTTAATTGTAACTAAACTATATATTTTCGTGTCTAGGATAAACATGCCTCCCGCAAATTTTTATGATCACAAAGAAACCATTAAATACCTACCTAAACATCACAAAACCAAAGGACTTAGTGAGGAACAAGTTGAAATATTCAAAGCCTTAGAAAAACGGTACGTACACGAGGGTAGAACCGTAGACCCCTCATTCTATGAAGGTACCATTCTCCAAGAACAATTACCCGCGATTCATTTTGATAGCCTTCTTGACATCGATGAGCCCATCATCCCTAGGTTCATTCTCGAGTTCTATGCTCGTGTAGGACTTAGTTCAAATAACTATGGATACATGAATGTCCATTTCAAAGTCAACGGGTTTCAATTCAACATTCCTTCAGATCAATTTGGAGATGTCTTAGGAGTTCCAAATCAAGGAACTTGTTTCTATTCGGACAAGTGGTCATTAACCATTCTAGAGTCCAACGTTGATCGTACGGCACCATATGCCACACCATTAACCGTAATAGAAACCATTCATGAGCATCTCTTTGTGCCTAGGAACAACCAAACTAGGTTAAGTCGAGGTCGTCAAGTGGATAGGGATCCATTTGCCATGGAGCTAAATGAACTTAGGCCCTAATTTAAGAAACTAAAAGAAGTTCTAAGGGCTAATGTCATAAACACCATAGGGAATAGAGATCATGTAAATGCAAGCCTTTGCTACATGATGTATTGCGTGTCAAACCATCAACCATTCAACCTTGCTTACTATATTGCCAAAAGAATGGCCGACATTTAGGTTCAAGGCACCACCGCCATGCCCTACGGGATGCTTCTCACCCGTCTCTATAGAGCCTTTGCACCCATTCCAAGAAATGCTTTAGGATTCATTCCCAACTACACCGAGATTAAGCACACTTTTGTTCCACTTAGTAATCATCGGGTAGCCGTAGCAAAGGGAAAACGAGCTCACCCTCCTACATCATCATCATCATCATCATCATCCATGAGTGAAGAGGATGGTTTGCCAAACTCTAGGATCTCACCTCCCGAGTACTTGAGTCAACTTCCTCCAATCCCGAACGAATCAGCAGAATTTCGACAAACCAAAGGAATGGTGAAGAACTTGGGCCGTTGGATCTTGAAGCTTCACAAGAAAATGAGCAAAAAGTGAAGTGTTGGGAGTGTTTTGCATTAGACTTATTCAAACAATGATGTGTTGAACTTGTGTGTTTCTTAGGATATTATTCTTGTACTTAACTTGTATGTGAACTAACTCAACATTGCAGGATGATAACATTTATTGTTATCGATTTTCGGAAATTAAGCCACCGTTTGGCTTAACCACTTTTATGGTAAGTCATTATCATCCGATTAATCTATGTATAAACGTGTGTTAGAACCCGTGTTTTTAGTTTTATTCTATCATATATTAGTAGTTACATATGTTTTAGGAGAATTTTCGGGTTTTGAATGGGTAACGACAAATACACATATCTCTCTGTTAGAATTAGCACTTCTGATAGGCGGATTTGGCGGAACCCAAATTTTGGCTCCGCCTGTAGTGCACTTTGGCTCCGCCATCTCTCACCATGTGGATTCTGCGGTACCCAAATAAGGGATCCGCACTTGTTATCGATTGGTTCCGCCGTATCTAACAGTAACTTTTTCTAAATTCCCGACTAATCCCGATCCTTAGATTATTGATTCTAGTTTTTAGAATTCTTCTACTGATCATTAAACTTACTAGGATCATTTAGGCACACTTAGAATCATAGGAAATCCATTTCCCACCAAAATTTGAAAATTTAAATTTTCAATGTGAGTTACCTTTCTGTAACAAGCAAGGAACCCTCAAATTGGTTCCTTGAAATCCGTGGGAACATCAGATCAACTAAATTTCCACTCACTCCTTGCATTTACTGCAAATCTTCTAAAATTCACTCAACTTAATCTCTATGGTTTAACTTAAATGATGGGACTTGCACAAATTTTTGGTTCCAAATCATTAGGAACCAACATTCCTCATTGGATCAATATCAAATCCAAACACAAAGTTTAAAATTCTTACTATCTATAAATTAGGAAGATTAGGATCATCACAACTCACTTACTCACCATCATCTCCAACCATCATTCCTGTAATCTTGAACAAATCTTTTCACTTTTCAAATGACAAAATCAAGTAACTCATCCACAAGCAGACCCGCAAGAAGGACAGCTCGAATGAGTGTCCGCCCTTATTGCTTCATGAACTTAGCTAATTCATCATCAGAGGAGTCATCTCCACTTAACATATCCACACCAATAGCCAATGAGAATTTTCTCAATCCTGCTACTCCAACACCACCGAACACCATCCTCATTACACCACCTCCTACAATCACTCCTGTAGCAACAACACAACCACCCACTCCATCACAATCTACTAGATAACCTTCACCACCACATTCACCACAACTTCATCCCCTAGAGTTATTTAGAACTCCACCTTCATCACCTTATCCATATTTGGATGATTTGGAAGACCTTCTACCAAGGTCCACCAATCCTCCTCCCATGACCTTTGAAGGTCAAGTACCCATGCTCTTTCATCCCATTTATCGAGACATCCATGGTCCTCTCTACCATGATTCACCACCACCTCAACCACAAACACAACCCCTCTCACCAACATCCACACTCATTGCTATTGATGAGGCAATGTGGATCAATGCACCACAAACCAATGAAGAGATCAATGAGGAGCTCACCCGCCTCTATGCTCTCTCCAATATGGTAGATTCCCACCTTGGTGAAGCTATGGATCTTTAATCTATCTTGCTTAACTCCATCACTCCTCCAACATCAAACAACCAAACACCACCATCAAACAACCAACCACAACCACCACCACCAAACAACCAACCACCACCATCACCACAAGCCATTGAGCCTACTCTTCCTCCCAACTTTCCAAGGCATGACTGTTCACAATGCGAGAGGACCGCTCACTTGGCCCAAAGGACCAACATCTTGGTCCATGAGCTTCAAAATGAGATGAGGTTCATTTTGAACCATATTCTCGAACGCCTAAATGCAATCTCTCATCCTCCGCAATAGGCAATTTTTTAGTCTACTCCTAGTCTCCTTTTATAGGATTTCATAGGATTGTTTTAGGAATTCTCTATTTTTAGGAACTTTTTTCTTTTTATGTAACATCATGGTTTGTGACTTATGTCATAAACAATTTTCAAGTAATGAATATTATATTTATGCTTATGGGTGATCACGATTTGGCATAATATTTTGGTTTGTTTGATTCACTAACTTTATTCTATGATTAGTTTGAATTCTCATAATAATTTGACCACTTATACTTAGGTGCATTTTTTATCAGACACGTATTGTTGACTTTTTAAAGTCAAATGGGTTAAACCTCCATGTTTGGTTGACCTATACATATGCATTATGCTACTTGGTTGGATTAATTCACAACTAACCTTTGTTTTGTAGCTTTTCTCAACCTTGAATCATATACATTGGTACCCTAGCAACGGGGAGTATAGATCAAGGGGGAGTATATCATATACTAACTCATCATTTTTTTTAGCATTTCTCCTCCTTAAAAAGTATACGTTGGTACCCTAGCAATGGGGAGTATACATCGAGGGGGAGCATATCATATTCTAACCATTTGTTTTGTAGGATCATGCATCATGACCTTGGTACTCCATTTAGGGGGAGTATAATCCAAGGGGGAGCTTTAAAGTTCTCAAAATCGTTGAAACACTCTTGGTACTCCAATTTAGGGGGAGTAATAACCAAGAATTGTTCACCACATTCCGCTACACAAACCTTTTTGTTTCGACAAAAAGGGGGAGATAGGATTAAGTTTACATCATTGTGAAACATCACAGTACATACTTTTATGCTTAAAATAGTTTTTAAAACTTGCATAAAACTAACTTAATCTATATTGTTAAAAGACTCATACTTCATTTAGTTCTTTGCTTAAAAATACACTTTATGTTTTGTCATCAACAAAAAGGGGGAGATTGTTAATACAAATATCGTCCTAAAAACGTTATTTATATTTTATGATCTTTTCTTAATTTTGTTAATGAAAATTACAAAGTCTTTTACATTTATGGTAACAAGTCTTTTATAACATATTTACACATTCCATGATCACTAGGAATCACATTGCATATATACATTTTACATTTACATGTTTTACTTTTATTTCTTAAATTAGAAATATTAACATGACATCATGGCATACCTCATTTTGATATCTTGAGGATTTGGGAAATACATTGGTAAGATCTTTAAGTAACAAAGTTGACTTTGCAAGATCTTGAAATGACTTGTCAAGATATAGAATGATATGGAAAGATTTGTAAGAATCTTAGCTGTCTGGTCCCCGCGGAACCAAACCAGTACAAAGACGGATCCAATTTTTAGGATCCGCCAAATCCGTGCCCTGTTGATCAGCTTTGCCTATAAATAGCAAGTTGATCATTCAGGCACACTCATCACGCATATAGCCTAAATTATATATTCATTCATTTGTACATTACTACCCCATATCTTTCATTCATTTCATAGATCTTACTTTTGTAGCAAAGAAGATCAAGCATACAAGCTTCAACATACTTACTGTTGCAAGTCTTATTAGTTAGATACTGTATGATTTGTTAGTGTTCACACATCATTGTTATACATTTCATTCAGTAGTGTTTGGTTAGTGTTTTAGTCCTTAAAAAACAAAGAGTGTCAGGAGTGGTTGTACCCTTATGAAAGAATTAACGGGAGTGGTTGTACCCTTGTTAAAGAACCAACGGGAGTGGTTGTACCCTTGTAAAGAACCCGATGTTTGGCTTAGTACCGGATAAAGTGTAAGCGACGTGTATAAAGGTTTTCTCCGCCGAGAAGGGAGTTTGTTTCTTAGTGAAGAAAAACTCTCGATTTAGAGGCTCGAGGAGTGGAGTTGGGCAAGGAAGAGAGTCCTTGTAGCCGAACCACTATAAATCTCCGTGTTGTTGTTTGATTGTTCCTATCCTTACTTACTTTACTTATATTGTTTGCTTGTGAGTATTTATTTTGAAATCACGTTAAGTCACAAAGCGAATTAATTTTAAACGGTAAAAACTATTCAACCCCCCTTCTAGTTTTCCACAATATGGATGGTTCCGAAGCAGATATAGAAGAAATGGTAGAAGACCTGGATGATTATGAACTTGATGAACAAGAACTTGGAGAAGACCTGGATGTTTTCGCAGCTGATAAAGAAGAAATTGATAAAGACCTACATGGTACGGAAGATGAACAACATATTAGTGGCGATCAGCTGAAGGATTCCGAAGATGATCTACATGATGATGCATATGACTTACAAAATTCAAGAGATGTTCTTAACCCGGCATCAGCTGAAGTGAATAAGTTATTATTTATTATACTTTGATATACGTCTAACAACAATTCGTGTTTGAAAATAAAGAACTTAAAAATTGTTATTTAAATTGATTGAACATCATAGGTTGCGTCAAATGACACGGCAATTCCATCCATTGTTGAGAATGAGGTACGACATGTAGGTTTTCTATATATATTTTACGAGTATTTAAATTAGACACATAAGTTATATAACTTACTTTTGGTTTTATATTATAGCATTATGAACAAGATAGTCTTTTCCCCACACCTGGAAACACTAAGGTACTAATCATTAGTCTCTTGAAAACATATACCAATCAACAAAGTAAATTATTGTAATTACTTTTAAACTTTTTTTATAGGATGAAACAGCTAACATTTCAACAATGCTGGAAACCAAACCAACATCACCTAATGGTAATGCTACTATAATTGGTCAACCATCTGGAAGAGATAAGAAGAGACAGCGTGAAATGATTAATGTAGGAGATAATGAAGCAGAAGAAAACAACCCATCAAAGAGGCTGGTGACAATAAATTTGGAGAAGGATGAATGAAAAAAAGCCAAAACTGAATGCGATTGATATTATTTGAAATATATTTTCTTTGAACACTTTATTTGCATTGAACAATGTTTTTTATTCTGAATTTTGTTAAACAGTTTATACCATAGGTTTGTTTAATTGTTGAATAGGTTTTTATTTTTTAAACATAGTATTTTCCTAATACAAATTTACATATGCAGTAATGAATACAACATCCGATATCTGATAATACACAAATGATGTCTGACGCAAGTAATCACAAATGACACAAGCAGCATTAAACCACAAGCAACATTAACGATTTAACTTAGCAACACTAACTAATAATGACGAAAAATAGTAACTTCTATAACGAGCAGCACTAAAGATTTAAGTAGTAGCACTAATTGTATCATAGCAGTATTAAAAACTAACTACCAGTATTAATCAACTATATATCCAAACAAGTGGATCATTGATTCACAAGATATCATAATGTTTAGTTTCATTACTAATAAAACATAAAGCCTATGAACATCTTAGAAATAAAATAGTAACAGTCGCAACTCTTTAAAATAAAAATATTCAAGAAACATAATTTTTTGAGATTCTTTGTATGCTTGATCAAATAACATCATCACTATTCTCATCCTCGGTCGTTTCATAATCAGTAGATCCGTCATTAATAAAACTTGCTATATCATCATCAGAAGATACAGATCTAACACTATATGCGTCTGAATCGACTTCCCATACTTCGTCATCGATGTTCTGCACTTGCTATTTGACAGCATTCATAAGTTATGTGGAAAACTAGAAGGGGGGTTGAATAGTTTTACGTCTTTTTAATTTAATTATGAAAACCTTAGTTTACCTTTTAAAAAATTTGATTCGAGTTTATATTAAAAAATGATACTTGAAGAATATTATTAATTATATGTGTACCCTTTTTGATTTGTTATAAAAGTTTTGCTTTTATGAATGGAGTTTTAAATTGATCTTTATGTGAAATCAACTTCTAAATAATATTAACAATTATATATGCCTATATGTATGAAAGTAATGACGATATAAAGAAAGATGTAAGTAAGAGATGGAAAGATCTAACCGAGACACGAGGGATTTATAGTGGTTCGGATACAAGGACACCTTCCTTGCCCTACTCCACTCCCCGAGCACACCTAGCTCGAGAGTTTTCTTCACTACTTCAACAAGCTCCCTTATGGCGGAGAAAACCTTGCAAAACTTTCGCTTACACCGGTTTAACGACACAAAGCTAAATTTCGAGTTCTAATTGTAGCTAGATCCAATCTCACAACTTCAATCACAACACGACTACTTCATAACTTCCTTCACGACTTCTATTTCTTCACTTCTTCACGACTTCTATTTCTTCACTTCTTCACGACTTCTATTTCTTCACTACTTCACGACTTCTATTTCTTCACTATTTCACGCCTTGTATTTCTTCACTACTTCACGACTTCTATATGACGGCTTCACAACTTCTTTACTCCACAGCTACTTCACAACTTTACAATATTTCTACACTACTTCTTTACAACACAACTACTTATACACCTTCTTCACTACTCACACACTACACTAATCTAATCACTTATGTTCACACCTTATATACACACCTTATACACAAATGAATGAATGATTTACAAGGTTTACTTAACTAACAACTTAGATAGCAAGATGATATTAAGTTGTAATACTTCTAATCTTGATTGATAGAAGTATTATTCTTTTGCACTTGGATGGTGGAAGCTTGGATCACTTAGAAACCAATGCTTAAGAATATATGATCAAAGGTTTTTAGAAAGGATTTAGAAAGATGTAAGAAGAGATTTAGAACAGAAGGTTTGGGGTGCAAAAGGTGAGGAAAAAGTCCAGAGATGAACCAGTATTTATAGGCAAATCTGAGGACCTAGAGGAGTGGGGTGGTCCCCTTAAATAGGTGGCCGGTCCCCTTAATTTTAAGGGGACCGCCTAGTGAATTAAGGGGGCCGCCCAAATCCGAACGTTGCTCAGATTTGTCTTTTTGTGGGGAAGGTTTTTCTGGAACATTTTTGCCATTTTTGGTTGAAAATTTGAATTCATATATTTATAATAGATTAAACATATTTATTTAATACCAAAAATGTTTTTCTAAAAAATATAAAATGTTTGTGACATTTTATAAAAAGTTTAGTGATTAAGAAAAAGTTCCTTAGATCATATAATGCATTAAGCATTTGTTTATTCATACCTTAAGTGATTGAGTTGTCAAAATAGATATTTACAACTAAATGCTTGTTTATGTCATAATCTTTCGTTTAATGATTTTACATTTTGTGATTATCAAAACGTAGAGATATCGAAAATTATTAATAACGTGTTTAGGCATTATTTATATCAACAAGTTATTCAATTTTATATACTCAATGAATGTATCACAATTTAACCTAAATTATGAATAGATAAATTAAAGAAAAATTAAAATCTTTAAATATCCAGTTTTCTAAAATATGTACAAAATCAATTCTATAATTATGTTCAAAAGATATATGTAATCTATATCTATATTAAAAATTTAATGTATAAGAAATCGAATCCTAAAATATATCCACCTATATGTTATATAAATAACGGCATTTGTATATGTTGTTCAATCCTAAAATACGATTACTGTTATAAAAAAACAATAACAATGGTGAAAGCAAAGGCATCGAAGGTATTCATGTTTTAATCTAAATTAGTACATTGATTATCTGTTAAATTAAACTAACTGTATAGAATATCAAATACTCACACTTTTGTATGTTAATTATATGCAGGAAAACAAAAAAGCAGCAGCTAAAACCCACTCTAACCACTCAATCCATAATGATAGGTTCACAAAATATAAACCATCCTTTGTTATATCTGACGATGACGAGGTATCACTAATAAGGTAAATTGGTATTATGTCAAACTCATCAATCAGAAAATCTAAGTATCTTTCTAATACTTGCAGGTTGTTCTATCAGATGATGAGGTATTATAACATAAATGTGTTTTTTTATTATTGACATTTATTTGTGTTAGATTTACTAAATTAATTATAAACATAAGATATACAGATTTATGCTGCTAGTGTCAATGGTTATCGAACTACTCCAATTTGGAATAAGCAAAAACAAAACAATCCATATGTATACAACATATCTGATGATGATGTTGATTTACATGATACTAATAATGAGGTATTATATAAAATTTTAATTACGTACTATTTTGCATTGTCGTAAACATAAAATATTTATTAGTTTTTAATTTTTTATGCATTATTTAGGTTGTTCGTTTGACACACAACAATCGGAGATGGTCAAAGGCGAAATCTGAAACCGGTAAAAACATATGCAAGTTTGATTATTCTGAATATAAATTTGATAATGAGGTACTTTTATTAAATTTTGATGATATTTTATTATGTCAAACTCGTCAATCAGAAAATCTAAATATCTTTCTAATACTTGCATGCTGTTCCAGATACACGTAAATGATGTAGACTGACTAAAGACAACAAGTTAGTTAGCAACAAATTTTTTGATTTTAGTTCATCAGATGATGAAAAGGCGCAAAAAACAGATGGCAATGAAGAGGTATAAAAAATAATTGTAATTCATATCAATCAGAAAAACTAAATACCTTTGTGCTAATTGCAGCCTCTCCCAGTTATACGTAAACGCCGTAGACTGACTAAAGACGGCAAGTTAGTCAACAACATAGTTGTTGATCTAATTTCATCTAACGATGAAAAGACACAAGCAAAAAAATTTGTAGATCTAACTTCATCTGATGATGAAAAGGCACAATCAACAGTTGTGAAAACTCTGACTGCTAATTATCTTGGGGGAAAAAACCCAATGGTAATAATTTACAATTGCACATTATATTTTTATAAAACATATATATTGTATGAAAATCAATGTTCATAAGTATTGTAAATGTTGGATTTAAGCTATTCCAAACAACCCGCATAGTCTAAATAATGGGCTAAACCAAACAGCCCCGTTAATCCCAGATTATTAAGCTAGCATAGACAATAGGATAAATCAAACAGTCCCCATAACAGATAATTTGTTAGTAACTACTAACTATGTTTTGGTATGTAGAACCCCGTTTTCCCATGGGTTCTTACAGATTACGTGTCACAACACTTGGGTCCATTCGCTTACCGAGATTTATCAAGGATATCTGATGATGAATTACCAAATATGTTTATGTATTCAAAAACAACACAAGACTCTGTAGCATCGAACCGACAAAAGAGTATGCTCTATGATGAAGATACGGATGACGAACATGAGAACAATAACAGCGTATCTGAAGAAGGTGTGTGGGCTAATATCAATGATCTGGATGAACCTTTTTATGATTTAGTTGACTATAAACCCAAGTATACTATACTTAATGAAGATATCAATGAAGAATCTTCAACAGGTTATTTGTTAAAAAGTAATTCCATATACAATTTTGTTTGTGAGTGGTATTTAGAAAGTTTAAATTTGAACTTATATATTTACTTTTTAAATTATTATTATTATTATTATTATTATTATTATTATTATTATTATTATTATTATTATTATTATTATTATTATTATTATTATTATTATTATTATTATTATTATTATTATTTTATTTGTTTTTTACATCCATAGGTGAGGAATATCATGATGATGATGGTCAAGACATATATACAGCCATGGATGAGAAATATGATAGAGAACTTTTACTTAAACATAACATGGGTGGCAATGAGATGTGGGATGATATGGTTGATATTGATGGAAAAGTGCGGGGAACACATGTTTCTAACAGCTACATCGATGACGAAGTATGGGAAGTCGATTCAGACGCATATAGTGTTAGATATGTATCTTCTGATGATGATATATCAAGTTTTATTAATGACGGCTCTACTGATTATGAAATGACTGAGGATGGGAATAGTGATGATGATATTTGATCAAGCATACAAAGAATATCAAAAAATTATGTTTCTTGAATATTTTTATTTTAAAGAGTTGCGACTATTGCTATTTTATTTCTAAGATGTTCATAGGATTTATGTTTTATTAGTAATGAAATTTACGTATTTAATTAGTATCAATAACATGTAGTATTTTTAATTAAAAAAAAATTGATCATTCATATAAAATTGCATTATAATTTGTGTAGAAACATGTATACATAATAGCAAATAACTACACAGCTTATAATAGAAGACTATACTAAACTAAAAGTAACACAAACTGTAACACCCCTAATTTCGCGATACGCAGCGGAATTCAAACTGGGTGTTACTCGACGGTACAACAGTTATAATAATAGAAAACGATCTCCAAGTGAGTCGTTTGGAAACATTTTGTCATTCGAATTTTTATAAATATCAGAGTTTACAAAAATGAGGTCCCAGTAGTTTTACAGCCTGTTAAATAAGTTTCGAATGATAATTAGCCTTCTATCAGTATCTGTGCCTCTCCGTGCCATCCTCGTTCATTATGGACCTGAGATAAACATGCTAAAAGTGTCAACACAAAGGTTGGTGAGTTCATAGAGTTTATAAGTAAAACAGTTGATTTCAATAGTCAAAAGTTGAGTGAATCCATATTGTTTCTAAGCAAATCATTTTAACACAAGTTTCAAGTTTAAGAAGATAATTGCAACGAATACGTTGCGGAATTCAAACTGGGTGTTACTCGACGGTACAACAGTTATAATAATAGAAAACGATCTCCAAGTGAGTCGTTTGGAAACATTTTATCATTCGAATTTTTATAAATATCAGAGTTTACAAAAATGAGGTCCCAGTAGTTTTACAGCCTGTTAAATAAGTTTCGAATGATAATTAGCCTTCTATCAGTATCTGTGCCTCTCCGTGCCATCCTCGTTCATTATGGACCTGAGATAAACATGCTAAAAGTGTCAACACAAAGGTTGGTGAGTTCATAGAGTTTATAAGTAAAACAGTTGATTTCAATAGTCAAAAGTTGAGTGAATCCATATTGTTTCTAAGCAAATCATTTTAACACAAGTTTCAAGTTTAAGAAGATAATTGCAACGAATACAATTATGGGAAAATAATAATTATTGCTCTAAGCTCATGACACGCAAACGTTAACAGTAGGTGTCACACCCCCAGAATTGGGTCCAGCGGAAGCATACATGTCGCTGGGGTGCAACTCAATTGGTATCACAACATAAGTACAAAGAACGGTTTTTACCTCAAACATTTAGAATAAAATTGTTTAACAAAAGGGTTGAATTTTCATTGTTAAAAGTAGTGCGGAAATAGACCCTTTAAACAGTTAAAACGGTCCCCAAATAAATATCAGAGTCTTCTATGACCACGCCATGCCCTCCCAAAAGCCTCCAGTAGCGTGCTATTGCTTATACCTGAAAATACATGCTAAAAGTGTCAACACGAGGTTGGTGAGTTCATAGAGTTTATTGAATAAAGTAAAGCGTTTGAATGAAGATTTCCTAGCAAAGGCAGTGTAAATCTACCCAGTTCCAAGCCCCGCCCATACAAGACTTGCAACATGTGTGTTTACAACCCACTGCTAAATGTGATATGGTTTGTGAACGCCAATTGATTTATGGACCACAAAAATTGAATGAACAATATATACCCAATATATATAGAGTTATGACAACTAAATTTCATGACACCGAAGCCTTAAGATTCTAATTTGGGCATACTTTTGACATAACAGTCAGGTGGGGAAAACCACAGTCCTTTTGAAATATCAGTCAAGTGGGGAAACCACAATACGTTTGACATCACAGTCAAGTGGGGAAACCACAATAAATTTGCCATATCAGCCAGTGGGGAAACCACAATACGTTTGATATCTCATCCAGCGAGGAAATCACAATATGTTTGGCATATTAGCCAGTGGGGAAACCACAACACGTTTGGCATATCAGTCAGTGGGGAAACCACAACACGTTTGGCATATCAATCAAATGGGGAAACCACCCGGACATTAAAAGTTTCTGGTAGATGTACACCTAGGACATTCAGGGTTCCCTAAATGATTATGCGTTCGTTTGACTTAACAGTCAGGTGGGGAACACCACCCGGACAGGGAGTTCAATCCTAATAGATGTATCCACAATATTCGCGCTTAACGGGTCATAACATATGTAATATGAAATAGCTTAATGTACTAGTGTCCACAAGAAAATAATCATCGATGAAAAATGTAAACACAAAACACTTTCGAGTAACAAACCAAGTATTTTAGCCAATCAATAATATTTGAAAGACAAATCACGTGTCATGTAAAACAAGCATGAGTTTAATTAAAAACAAGCATGTATTCTCCCCCAAAACAGTTACAAAACAAGTAAAAGGAGGGGCTATGAAACTCACCTGGTGCGATAGCTACAATGACTAAAGTAGATATGCTGAAATGAGGTTCGGTCTCCAACCGCGACATAATATGATGGTATGATCTAATGTAAGCAATGAAATGATGCTACAAATGCAAATACGTATGTTAACGATACGACTCGTTAATTTTGAAAATAACATTTATCGACGAAAAATACATTTTTGACGTCTCATTAAGTTAAAAACTACTTTTCGTGTAAATATGTTGAAACGGTTCTCCACGATCCTCGTTTGGTGTTTTATCGTCAAATATAATGTTTTCGTCGCAAAATAACACTTTTTATTACTTGTGAAAATATGCCCAAATGGCCTCGTAAAACTAGTCGTGAAATATTGTACGATCTTCGTGGCTGGTACTACATGGTATTTGTTTCTATGGTGGTTAGTTATTCGACAGGTTCTTTCAAATGGTTACCATATGGGTTTCAGGGGAAGCTTTAATATTTAACCATTTATGTGCTACATCAAGGTGAAGGTTTTTATGATTGCTCGTTGGTATTCTTACAGAAGATTTGGGATTTTTATGTCTTGAGTTCATTTATAAAAGAAAGTGTTTTGGTGTTCATTCATGGAGGGCGATTCAAGACATTAGAAGACTCGATTGGAAGTATGGTACTGGTTGGTGATTATGACGATCAAAGTTGCATATTTCTTTTTCTTTTCCTAATTGATGATGACAAAAAGGGGAAGAATATTCTGAAGATTTGCAGCTTGAAGATCCTTGATGGTATGCATGGCTTAAGGGGAAGACGACATGACAATCATGGTGTATTCATTTTAGGGTGTGTGGACATCACTTTTAAGGGTTTTTTGTTGCGAGTTTGGTTCTCTTTGATGCAACAGATTCTTGTTTGGTTGAGGATCAGTTATTGATTCTGTTTGATGTTTTAATGATACCCTAGCACAGGTTATTGATGATGTTCACAAGGTACTGCTCGTGTTCGATTAATAGCAGTTAGTACGGCTATCAAAGGAGGTGTTTGTACTACCCGTTAAGTTTGTACTGTTGGTCGAACAGTTTGTACTTCTACGTTTGCATAGTTAGTACTGGTCTCTCATATTAGTACTGCTTATGGTACTGCTCATTTAGTTCGATCGACTTGCTGGATTGATTATGATGATGCTACGCTTCATGATAAAAGATTAAACCTATTAAGGTTTTATCTATATTTGCTGCTATTAACGAAGAGATGGAATCTGGTCAGTTCATATTGCTAGGTACTCGGTTTGCATGGTTATTTTGTTTTGGGCGATGATGCATGCTACTGATTATTATCATTGGACGGTGAGCTTTATATGAGTATCACATTGGTTGTGTGAATATATTCTGAGTTTGATATCTATTTTATTCACATTCGAATGATAATGGGACGGTGGAAAATATGATAGCTAGACTTGGTTCTTCGAACAGTATTGCATGACATGGAGTTTTAATGTTTTTTTTATAATTCACACATGGGTCGGTGGAAGATGAAAGTTTCATGCAAGATTGACTTATTATTATTATACATATAGTAGCATGTGGAAGTTTTATTTTAGTTGAAGAGATTATTGTTTCATGCAAGTTGGCATGAGATTACAACATGTGAGGGGAAGCACATATCATTGGTTATTGATTTGGAACATGGAGGTTCCAGCACACACACAGGGGACAACACACACACGGATGGATTTTGGTATTTGATTTTTGGTTTCGATTAAAGAACTATTTTTCATTCTACTACTGCTTGGTTACAAATATTATTGTAGTCATTTTTCGAAAGCTATTTGCTGATCTTCATGGCTGGTACTACATGGTATTTGTTTCTATGGTGGTTAGTTATTCGACAGGTTCTTTCAAATGGTTACCATATGGGTTTCAGGGGAAGCTTTAATATTTAACCATTTATGTGCTACATCGAGGTGAAGGTTTTTATGATTGCTCGTTGGTATTCTTACTGAAGATTTGGGATTTTTATGTCTTGAGTTCATTTATAAAAGAAAGCGTTTTGGTGTTCATTCATGGAGGGCAATTCAAGACATTAGAAGACTCGATTGGAAGTATGGTACTGCTTGGTGATTATGACGATCAAAGTTGCATATTTCTTTTTCTTTTCCTAATTGATGATGAAAAAAAGGGGAATAATATTCTGAAGATTTGCAGCTTGAAGATCCTAGATGGTATGCATGGCTTAAGGGGAAGACGACATCTTTCATGAGCTTGGTTTCGTCATATCAACTAGGGGAAGATTGTTAGGAATCAAATATGAGTTGATATTGACAAAATATGAAAGATGGAGGAGACTTATGAAGACAAAGATAAAGGACATTAATTGTCAATTTAGAGTCTTTGTAACCCTAGTATCTCTATTATATAAAGAGATACAGGGAATAAGTTTTAGCAGGTCTTCCATAATGTAGTCATTAAAAGTGTGTGTGTGTCTAGGCATCAAGTCCTCTAATGGATGCCTAGGGTTCGTAGTTTGTATAAGCTACAAGAATCATTCGACAAACCTTGTTTAATAATAATGATTCGTTTGATTATTCCGCTGCATACAATGATTGTTATTCATTATTATTGTGTTAATTCCTAGATGAGGTCTAACAAACCTCGAGCAAACGATCTCCACACCTTGCAACATAATCTTAATGTTGTTTCATTTAAATTTTGATCAAACACGCCTCGATCAAATAGAAAATCGGCAATCAACTAAGTGACTTGTAAAAATACTAGTTTCTATACTAGACTTTATTTTCTATATAATGCTGTCAAAATGTTTTATGTTTCGTCGGGTTTCAAACATGTATATCTCGGTCGTTATAAGCTCGTTTTCTACATTCTTTATATCCACGGTTTCGTATTAACATGTACTAACATAATCTCAGTAGTTCGGGTCGTCTAGATCACGTCTAACGCCTCGTTTTGTCCTTTGAATATCGGCGATCAGCAACTAAATTTTCAGATTTTTGTTTTTCATCGTCAAACATTGAAAAATCATAACTTTCTCGGTCGTAAGTCGGTTTTTAGTGATTCAAGCGGCCACGGTTTCTTTTTTGAAAGAACTTTCTGAATATGAAGGCCAATATAGTCCAAAAGTTACTGAGATTTCCAGATTTCACAAAAATGGACAGCACCTATTTCTATTGTTGAAAAATCAGTGTTTAAGGTTCAAGACTAGTTCAAAACTTAATCAAACCACTTCAAATCAACACCACAACCTATCTAATCTTACCATACACCTTCTTAGGGTGTCATGGGGGTCCTAAACATCACCAACAATGGTGGATCTCATGATGATCATATTAAAAATCCGTAGATCTATGCTTATAAAGAAAAGGTGTAACAAGTGGTATGTTTAACATGAATATTTGCATATCTAGTTACTAATATAACTTGAAAATCAATCAAATGAAAGTATGAAAAGATCAAAAGATGTTCTTGAAGCTTACTTGAATACTTGAGATGATTTGATGAGAAATACGTAAGAAACCTAGGGATTTTATCACAAAACCCTAACAAGGAGTGTAAATGAGCCTTGATTATGACTTGATCTTGGAAAAATTATGGATTAGTGTTGGTGTTCTTGGTTTGGCCGAACAAGGAAGAAAGAAAAGGAGAGAATATGTGAAGTTTAGCTAGTTGATTCTTGGTATGTATGTCTTAGTCTAAATAAATCAAGAAACATAAAGGATCTTTGCATTAATGAGATGTTAGCTAAATCAAGTATGTATGGAGAATTAGGGGTGTTTAGGGGGGCGGCATGTGGAAGGAAAAAGGAGATGGGATGGCTTAATTAAAGAGCTTGTCCCATAATTAGATAGGTATTAGTTGTTTAGTGTATACATTAGGTGTTACCGGGTACCGAGTTAACTAGAAATAAATCGTGACGAGGTAAAATAAAATACGACGAAGTTGTAAAAATTGTAAAATCATATTCTTTGCAAGAATCGGGTGTTAGAGAAATTATCGGTTTGAAATATCGCAAACCGACGGAGTTATAAGCTCCTAACGGAAAATATAACAATTGAATAAAAAACACCGGTTAAAGTAATAATATAATCTTTATATCATTATAATTAGCATGAAAATATATTAGGATCATATTCGAGAGTTTCGGGTATAATGTTAGTAGTAATGACTGGGTGGTAACGTTAATTAAATAATTTAAACATACGTTAATGAAAATCACATAAACCCGTGCATGACCTAATACGATAATGATGTTACTGATGATATGTAGACTACTCTAGTCTATATGACGTGTCTTAACTGTTGATGCATGAATACGCAGCTAAACCATACTGGTTACGTGAATTTAAATACCCGTAAACCTAGTTTACGAAAGGATGAACGATAACCATGAATAGCGATTTTCCTCCGGGAATGAATAGTGTCACGTGAATAGTAATTTTTTTTTTAAAACTTCTCAAAGTCTCAAATCGACTTCAAAAATGATGAATAGTGAAATAATGAATAGTGATCAGTGAATAGTAAATTCCCGAGATGAATAGTGAAATTTTGAATCTTGAAAAAGGACCTGTAATTACGATTTGTGAAAGTCTCCACCCGTTAAAGTAATTCAGTCCCTGAATTCAGTTGGTGTTGGTCTCTGGGGTGGATTCGGTGAAAAGATGTGGATATCGGAGTCGCATTGCGATGATAAAATATAAAAAATTCATTTGATCGGAATTCGTAATAGTACATGAAGTTCATACGATAGAACTTAAAGTGAAACACAAAAGAAATACAAGACCAGAGAGTTTAGGCTTTGGTTTTCTTGTTCCTTAGCTCCGGGCAGTCCTTTCTGAGGTGTCCTAAGTTTCCACATTTGAAGCAACTCCCCGGGATCCTCTGATTTGCGGGCTTCCGACAGTCCTTAGTCTGGTGACCCCGCTTCTTGCACACCCCACACGGTTCACTACAATGACCTAGGTGATGGAGATTACACGTGTTGCAGTAGGGTAAATTTCCAGTATATCTTTTCTTTGTGCGCGGTCCTGCAGCATAGGCTCTAACCACTTCTTGTCCTTCGTTTGGCTGTTGAACTTGATCTTTCCTTTGGTTGTCATCCCTTTTCCTCTTGTTTTCGTTGTTGCTGTTGTTGTTGTTGTTATGATCATTGTTGTTGACAATGGTTCCATTCTTTATCACCTGAGCCATAAGCTTTTGATGTATCCTGATAGCTTCATCTAGAGTTTGTGGGTCAAAAGAAATCACATCTCCGCGGATGCTGTGAGGTAGTCCACCAATGAAATTTTCTAGCAGCTTCTCATTATCGGGAACCATAGTTGGACATAGCACCGCCAACTCCTGAAACCTCCTGATATATGCCTCGATATCATCACCTGCTGTTACTAGCTCATAAAACTCTGTTTCCAACTTCTTTATTTCAGTGCGTGGACAGAACTTCTTAGTCAACAATTTCTTGAATTCATCCCACGTAAGCTTGTGAGCATTTTACATTCTTATGGGCTTTGCATATGAATTCCACCATGACATCACTTCCTTAACAAATTTACTGGTAGCAAACTTTACCTTGTCCTACTCTGGACAATTGCATAAAAGAAATATAGATTCTATCTTCTCAAACCAACGGATCATAGCAGTGGCTCCTTCAGTACCTTTGAAATTTGGGGGATCTCCACTCTTAATGTCATTGTATGTACATTTACGACCGTTGGTACCATTAGCAGCTAGTCCTGCAGCTTCTGCTGTTTCTGCCCGAGAAGCGGCTTCAGCAGCCCGTGTAGCTACGACCTCTCTCTCAACTACTAGGGCCGCCTCTATACTATCCGCAACAAGTTTTCAGATCTCAGCTGGTGTCATTGATTGAGTTGCTTTCTTTGGCGGCATGCTTCTTCAAAACAAAAAAAGAAGAGTGAGGCGTAAATAAGACGTTTTCTAAATGTAGATGCTCTGAAGTGACTTGTCATAAAATGAAAGCTTGAAGTTGGGTTATGATTAGCTGACGTGCTTCTAGGCGGTGGTTCACGAGGTGATGTAGGTGTGAATGTTCTTGCAACGATTGAGTATACACGCATGAATGAAACCTTTAGAAATTGGGTAGAGAATCAATCTGGACATAATTCTATTATAACTATTCCCAGTATTGCAAAATTCATATCTGAGTCGGACATAGGTGGTCAGCCTATGTCCCACTGTCCCGGGTCGAATATAGATGACCAGTCTATATTCCACCAAGGTTCAATGAATTTTGAAATACTCAGCTCAGTTATACTAATACTATGTCCTTCACATTTGAAAAGGCGTTCTGAAAGACTAAGGTATGTGACCAAACTCGAGGTCGAATAATGAAACTAATAAAGGAAAAGATGTAACGCTGTGACGTGCACGATATGTGAGCATGCTTATATGGAAGACAATTATAGTAATCGACGAGAATAAGTGAGTATAATCTATCTGATAATGAGATACAAATCTCATCATATATGTCAGCAACAAACCACAAATGAGGCATCAGCTTGGCAGGCAGGCACGTGGTGGTCATAGGGTTAAGTTTTCGTGTAAGTAGCTGTAGTCTAGGTTTTAAAATCACCCAGTTCTCTATAGCCAAGGATCTAATACCAATATGTCACACCCCCAGAATCGGGTGTAGCGGAAGCATACATGTCGCTGGGTGCAACTCAATTTGTATCACAACACAAGTACAAAGAACGGTTTTCACCTCAAACATTTAGAATAAAATTGTTTAACAAAAGTGTTGAATTTTCATTGTTAAAAGTAGTGCGGAAATAGGCCCTTTAAACAGTTAAAAAGGTCCCCAAATGAATATCAGAGTCTTCTATGACCATGCCATGCCCTGCCAAAAGCCTCCAGTAGCGTGCTATTGCTTATACCTGAAAATACATGCTAAAAGTGTCAACACGAGGTTGGTGAGTTCATAGAGTTTATTGAATAAAGTAAAACGTTTAAATGAAGAGTTCCCAACAAAGGCAGTGTAAATCCACCCAGTTCCGTGCCCCGCCCATACAAGACTTGCAACCTGTGTGTTTACAACCCACTGCTAAATGTGATCTGGTTTGTGAACGTCAATTGATTTATGGACCAAAAAAATTGAATGAACAATATATTCCCAATATATATAGAGTTATGACACCTAAATTTCATGACACCGAAGCCTTAAGATTATAATTTGGGCATACTTTTGACATAACAGTCAAGTGGGGAAAACCACAGTCCGTTTGAAATATCAGTCAAGTGGGGAAACCACAATACGTTTGACATCACAGTCAAGTGGGGAAACCACAATACGTTTGACATATCAGCCAGTGGGGAAACCACAATATGTTTGACATCTCAGCCAGCGGGGAAACCACAATACGTTTGGCATATCAGCCAGTGGGGAAACCACAACACGTTTGGCATATCAGTCAGTGGGAAAACCACAACACGTCTGGCATATCAATCAAGTGGGGAAACCACCCGGACATTCAAAGTTTCTGGTAGATGTACACCTAGGACATTCAAGGTTCCTTAAATGATTATGAATCCGTTTGACTTAACAGTCAGGTGGGGAACACCACCCGGACAGGGAGTTCAATCCTAATAGATGTATCCACAACATTCGCGCTTAACGGGTCATAACATATGTAATATGAAATAGCTTAATGTACTAGTGTCCATAAGAAAATAATCATGGATGAAAAATGTAAACACAAAATACTTTCGAGTAACAAACCAAGTATTTTGGCCAATCAATAATATTTGAAAGACAAATCACGTGTCACGTAAAACAAGCATGAGTTTAATTAAAAACAAGCATGTATTCTCCCCCAAAACAGTTACAAAACAAGTAAAAGGAGGGGCTATGAAACTCACCTGGTGCGATAGCTACAATGACAAAAGTGGATATGCTGAAATGATGCTCGGTCTCCTACCGCTACCTAATATGATGGTATGATCTAATGTAAGCAATGAAATGATGCTACACATGCAAATACGTATGTTAACGATACTACTCGTTAATTTTGAAAATAACATTTATCGACGAAAAATTCATTTTTGACGTCTCGTTAAGTTAAAAACTACTTTTCGTGTAAATATGTTGAAACGGTACTCCACGATCCTCGTTTGGTGTTTTATCGTCAAATATAATGTTTTCATCACAAAATAACACTTTTCATTACTTGTGAAAATATGCCCAAATGGCCTCATAAAACTAGTCGTGAAATATTGTACGTTAAGTGTTAGTGATCAAACTTGATGTTTTTGAAAACCTTGCAACATAATCTTAATGTTGTTTCATTTGACTTTTGATCAAACGCGCCTCGATCATACTGAAAATCGGCTATCAACTTAGTGACTTGTAAAAATACTAGTTTCTATACTAGACTTTACTTTCTATATAATGCTGTCAAAACGTTTTATGTTTCGTCGGGTTTCAAACGTGTATATCTCGGTCGTTATAAGCTCGTTTTCTATGTTCTTTATTGTCACACCCCCAAATTCGGGTCCAGCGGAAGCTTACACGTCGCTGGGGTGTAACTCAATTGGTATCACAACACAAGTGTAAAGAACGGTTTTTCATCTCAACCATTTATAATAAAATTGTTTAACAAAAGTGTTGAATTACATTGTTAAAAGTAATGCGGAAATAGGCCCTTTAAAATAAGTAAAACGGTCTCAAATGTTTATCAGAGTCTTATATGACCATGCCATGCCCTGCCAAAACCTCTCGTAGCGTGCTATTGCTTATACCTGAAAATACATGCTAAAAATGTCAACACGAGGTTGGTGAGTTCATAGAGTTAGTGAAAAATGTAAAGCTTTTGAATGAAGATTTCCCAGCAAAGGCATTGTAAATCCACCCAGTTCTAAGTCCCGCCCATACAAGACTTGCAACCTGTGTGTTCACAATCCATTGCAAAATATGATTTGGTTTAAATGAACGTCAAATGATTAATGAACCAAAAAGGTTAAATGAACAATATATTCCCAATATATATAGAGTTATTGACAACTAAAATTCATGACACAGAATCCTTAAGATTCTAATTTGGGCATGCTATTGACATAACAGTCAAGTGGTGAAACTATGTCCGTTTGAAATATCAGTCAAGTGGGGAAACCACAATACGTTTGACCTCACAGTCAAGTGGGGAAACCACAATACGTTTGACATATCAGCCAGTGGGGAAACCACAATACGTTTGACATATCAGCCAGTGGGGAAACCACACTACGTTTGGCATATCAGCCAGTGGGGAAACCACAACACGTTTGGCATATCATTCAGGTGGGGAAACCACCCGGACATTCTAAGTTTCTGGTAGATGTACACCTAGGACACTTAGGGTTCCTTAAATGATTATGCGTCCGTTTGACTTAACAGTCAGGTGGGGAACACCACCCGGACAGGGAGATCAATCCTAATAGATCTATCCACAACATTCGCGCTTAACGAGTCATGACATAGGTAAAATGAAATAGCTTAATGTTCTAGTCTCCATAAGAACATAATCATGGATGAAAAATGTAAACACAAAATACTTTCGAGTAACAAATCAAGTATTTTAGCTAATCAATAATGTTTGAAAAACAAATCATGTTTCAAGTAAAAACAAGCATGAGTTTAATTGAAAACGAGCATGTATTCTCCCCCAAAACAGTTACAAAACAAGTAAAAGGAGGGGCTATGAAACTCACCTGGTGCGATGGCTACAATGATAATAATGAATACGCTGAAATGAGGCTCGGTCTCTAACCGCGACCTAATATTAGGATATGATCTAATGTAAGCAAATGAAATGATGCTACACATGCAAATACGTATGTTATCGATACCACTCGATGATTTCGGAAAATAACGTTTTTCGACGAAAAATACATTTTTGACGTCTCGTTAAGATAAGAATTACTTTTTGTGAAAATATGTTGAAACGGTACTCCACGATTCTTGTTTGGTGTTATATTGTCAATTATAATGTTTTCGTCGCAATTATAACATTTTCATCATTTGTGAAAATATGCCCGAACGGCCTTGTAAAACTAGTCGCAAAACAATGTACGTGAGGAGATAGGAATCAAACTAAGTATTTTTGGAAAGCTTGTGACAATATCTACAACTCGTAGAAATGACTTTTCGTCTAGAAAGGGCTCGATCATAAAGATATGTTGTCGATAATTTGGCTAGTCGGGCCAATTCTGCCACTTCGAGGCAGTTTTCGGGTAACTTGAAAGGGTCATATCTTACTTGTTACATGTCCGTTTGACAAACGGCTAGTCAATTTGGAATCTAGGCATGGTGTACTTCATTTAAGTCATTGATGAAAATTTTCCAAAACTGACTCGATCAGTGAGTAAAATGGCTCTCTACATGGTCACTTAAAAAGACAGTTTACACTTGGAATATTTATTCCTTTTTAGTGCTGATCAAAATGTATATGTTTCGTCGAGTATCAAACTTGTGTATCTTGCTCGTTATGAGCCCGTTTTCTACGTTCTTTATATCCCCGGGTTCGTATTAGTATGAACTAACATATTTTCAGTAGGTTGGGTCATCTAGATCACGGCTAACGACTCATTTTGCCCCTTAAAGTTCGGCAATCAGCACCTAATTTTCTGAAACAATAGTTTTCCTCACCCAACTTCGGAAAATCATATCTCTTTCGTTATAAGTCCGATTTTAGTGATTCTTGCGACCACGGTTTCGTTATTGAAAGAAATTTCTGAATATTTAGACCAAAATAGTTCAAATATTTCTGAGTTTTCCAGAATTACATTTTCGGGACAGTAGGTTTATATATGGGTTAATAACACATTTTTCTAGTCTAAACCTTGATCAAACTAATTCCACACAACTCCACAAACACTCTTGATCTACCATACACTCCTCAAAGTGTCATGGGGTCCTAAACATCACTAAATATAGTGGGATTTATGAGGATGTTAATAAAATTAGTGGATCTATTGTTAGAGATAGTTTTAAAAGGAATGGTATCAATAACTTATGTATCTTGCATTTTTAACTAAAACCACTTGAAAATACATGATCACATAGATCAAATGAAAGTAAAACATGAAAAATAAATGTTCTTGAAGTTACTTACAAAGTATGATGAGATTGAAAAGAAATGGATGAAAGCCTTGGGGTTTTTATTTCAAAACCCTAACAAGGATCATATAATGGACTAGTAAAGTACTTGATCTTGAAAAATAATATGGATCTTGGTGGTTCCTTGGTTGAGCCGTGGGTTTGAAGGAGAGAAAGGAGAGATGAGTTTGATCTTTTGCTTGCAAATATGTTACTAGTTTATGTGTTATGGAAATAAAAGAAGCGAAAATTACTACAGTACCCATTTTGAAAGGTAATTTTCTTGCAGTGCCCTAACTTTTTGCCATATTCAAAACTACCCATGCATCACGCGTAATATTTTTCGTGGGACGCTAGATGCTTTAGTGTCAATATTCTATTGGTCGAAAAAAAAAAAAACACACACACACACATCACGCGTATAATATTTCGTGTGACGCTAGATGCATTAAAAAACCCATTTCTATTTAATCTAAAAATATCACGCGTAAATAATTACGCAATACGCTAGATTGTGGACCCAAAACAATTTTCATTCTCAGTGACTTTGTGGACCCAAAACAATTGTCAGTGACTTTAGTTAATAAACAATTGACTTTAGTGTAAAGCATAAAAAAATATAGTTATTTGACAGCATGCATGCAAACGCTTAGTTATATTAAACCCTAATTCCAGCATGCATGAAAAAAACCCTAGTTATATTAAACCCTAATTCGCTTATGCATACTTGTATGTGAAAATAAACATTATAAACAAAAAAAGTATTGATATACCATAATTGTTACTACTAATAAGGAGTAATAAGGAGGATTAATATAGCATAAAATTTTTATTCAATTACAAATAAAAAAAGACGAAGTTTATGTAAATAAACATTACATAGACAATATTAAACCTAAACGTAGTTAATAAATATGTAAAAGGTTCAGCCAATAAAAACTGTATCTTTGTCGTAAACGTGAACAATGTTCCTCAATGTAATGTTAAGACCAAAGGGTGTTGATTTTGGGGTAAACACTGAAACATTACGAAGTACCAACACAGCTCCGAATTTGATAGAGTCTTTGTAACCCGATTCTTCTGTAAGGACTTTGTGATGAATTGTACCAGAGAATGTCCCCGTTGGATCTTTTAGTGTCACTGTTAGCTCACCAAGTGTGGTAGGAGTACAAGTCTTGATTACAGCTACAACAAGTTCAAGTTTCCCTTTTGTGATACAGTTTTTTATATTGCCCAGACAACCAGTTACGATGATACCTTCGCTATTAAGCAGCTTATTAATAGCGCATAGCCATGGCCCACGTGAAAAATGATCATCTTCAACGACATCTTCATTTATATTCCTTACATATTCTTGTGTTGGCACTAGACAATATTCAGGGCCACCTTCCCTAATGTCTGCATTTTTGCGGAGAATAGCCGCTTGAAGAATACCAGCTGGACCGGGTATTAACCTGTCTGGGATGTTTGAAGAGGTAGATGAAGCCCCAACATTATGTTGGTATCGTTTTGTGTATCCGGAATTGTTTTGTTGAGACATTTTCTGAATTGTTAAATTTTTCTGGAGAGTAGATAATTTGATAATGGTGATATGTGTTTAGAGAAATTGAATTTTTTAATGAGTTTTTATAGTGAAATTGTGTCATATCCCGCGTAAAAAATTACGTGTACGCGCAATTGTCATAGATTAGTCACATCATTGTCATAGACTTGTCGCATCATTGTCATATTTCGGGTCTAATCTGTGTCATATCCCGCGTAAAAAATTACGCGTACGCGCAATTGTCATAGATTAGTCACATCATTGTCATATATTAGTCACATCATTGTCATATTTCGGGTACAAAATTACATAGGCATGCAACTGTCATTTTCTTGTCACGTCATTGTATTACTGAATAAAGCATAATGAATATTGGCAACATTATGTTACTGGACACATAAATAAAAAAAATTGAACATTAAGCACGAACAAGTTGCATTAATTAGTTGTAGCATAAATTTAAAAGCCTAGAACACTTGTAGAAACTAGAAAAGACATACATTGATAACCTTAAACACACCAAACTAAACCATATAGGTATTGTTTGTTTGATCAAAAAGAATTAGTGATTCTTTGTATGGGCCAATGAAAAACGAACCACCATTTGCTTCAATACCCATGTTTTGAAACTCCTGAGATGTTTGCTCGTACACTTGTAGTGAGTGAGCTATTTGTTGGTTGCTCTTAGCTTGAACAATTGGTTCTGCAGCCTTGGTAAATCCAAGTAATTTTACCTCATTGTCAATTGGGAATGGGATGGTGAATAGCACTGGACACGATGATACAACACCACCATCAAATTCTAATTCCCATGCGCACAAAACTTTGCACTCTTCTGCAAGGAAACTACCTGAAACTACTAGAGAGTTTCGTAGCTGCGATATATAGAATGGAGGCTGAACCATGGATCTTATCAATTCAGGTATGTCTTGCACTTGAAATTGGTGAGTAACCAAATCAAAAGAAACAATCATATATCATTTGTACGAAACACCATCATTATGAAAATTTTTCAGAACCAACCCAGAAAATTTTACCACCCACTACTGCTTGACCAGACCGTTTAATTCTAATTGATTCACGGGGCAAACGGTCATTTTCAAGATTGTTCCAACGTCTGGAGCTCAATGTATAAACTGACACATACCATGGTCCTTGACCGTAATATTGGTAATTAATCTTTAAAATGGTAGGGTCTAAGTTGTCGGGACGAACGCCGAAACCGATGACCATTATTGGTGAATCAGGTTGATTTGAGAAAGTAGGGATGAATATTCCTACAGATCTTTTTATCGATGGGTTCCAAAGAACAACCATCATATTTGAACCATACGAAAAGCACCAGACACCTTCAGAAGTAGCAATTGGCTTCAGAGTTGGAAGATTTAAAGTTGTTTCTAGATTCGTAAAGGCTAAATTTTCATTTACGGAAAACATAAAACCAATATTACCTTGCATATATGTTAAATTGAAACAACACATATCTCTTTCGCAAAAACCGTAACTACGGATGAAGTTCGGCAAGTCTATGGAAGACTTCCATCTCTTTGACACAGTACGAAACTGTAGTAACGACTTAACTGGTAGTTTCTTCATGATATAAACTTGAAGGTCGAATGGTATGTTGTCCGACATTTTTTGAAATCGTCAAAAGGAATGTATTAGTAAATGTTTTTTAGTAAGCGGTGTAAAGGATTGTGTGTAATTGGCGTAACAATTTAAGACTTAAATAGAGTATATCCCACGTAAAAAATTACGTGTACGCGGGGTTGTCATAGATTAGTCATAGAGCTGTCTAATCCGTGTCATATCCCGAGTAAAAAATTACGCGTACGCTGGGTTGTCATGGATTAGTCACATCGTTGTCATAGACTTGTCACGTCAATCTGTCTCATATCCCGCGTAAAAAATTACACGTACGCGGGGTTGTCATGGATTAGTCACATCCTTGTCACGTCATTGTGTCTAATCTGTGTCATATCCCGCGTAAAAAAATACGCGTACGCGGGGTTGTCATTGATTAGTCACATCACGTCATATGTGTATATAAGGAAACATTTATATCGAAACGTAGCAACTACTTTTACTCTAATACAAAAAATTTCAGATACACATAGCAATGACTTCAGATATACATAAATTCAAATGTATATTACATTTTGATGATACTGAACGAGGTGTGGCTATGTATACTAATATCACATACTCGTGGTTAGTTGATTATGTGCGTTCTAAATTCAATGTGGATCCCAATATTCGGTTGAATATTAAATTTTCGCATCCTTCATTTGACGTTCGAATGGATATTACCGACGACGATGAGGTAACTTTTTTTACTGATTTCGCTTACTCGAATGCAGGAATGCCACATATGTATGTGGTTAAAGCGAAAGAATTTAAAGAAACAACATGTATTCGGTCCACCCAAAAAACCGAAACGTTTTACAATTTTTTTGAAACAACAACAACTAACCAAAACATCGAGTCCTCTGCTTTTCAAGAAAACTCATCTAATTTCTTTAATAATAGGTCTTTTTTTGAAGATGGGCCATCTAACAATTTTGAATCAAATGATTATGAAAATGATAGGTCCGGATATAAAGATGAGGCTTATTCCACAAAACCAGGATCATCATTTGCATTTGGGGCAGATGAGGATGTAGAAGTAGAGGAAAATGATGGTTTTTTTGGAGTTGGTGTTAACCCAAAACCTATTCACCATGACTGGAAGAACATTTTTTCATTAACTCCTGGCGTTCCTGAAACACCTCTTTACGAGTCCAACGCAATAAGTTCAAACCAATACAATAGTGATTCTAATTTTTTTGTCGGAAAGTTTTTTGAGTCAAGAGAAAAAATAGATGTTGCAGTTAGGTTGAAATGTTTAGAAGAAGGTTACCAATTTTTAGTAAGAAAGTCAGAACCAGACAGGTTTGATTGTAAATGCTTTCATTATACAGAATGCAAATGGAGAATTAACTCTAAACGCGTTCAAGGTACAGATGTGTTTGTAGTTACAGGTGTGAAAGATATTCACACGTGTCCCAAAACTCAAACATATCCAAACCATCGAAATGCAAATAAAAAAGTTATTGGTCACATTTTTAGTGATAAGTTAAAAGATAGTAAGCGAGATTTAAAACCAAAAGATATGCAAAAAGACATGTTGGCGCAATATAAAACAAGTATATCTTACCAACAAGCATGGAGAGGAAAGGATTATGGATTAGAAATGATAAGGGGTTCACCGAAAGAATCGTTTGAAATGTTACCGTACTATTGTCACAATCTACAAAGAAAAAACCCAGGCACAATCACACGTATCAAGACAAACGAAGAAGGAGTTTTCGAGATGTTATTCGTTGCCATTGGTGTTTCGGTAAGTTATACTTATTTTTTTTAAATAAATAAATGATATATGTTATTGTACTTTTAGTTATTAAAATCTGTTTACAAATGGCATTTTTCAGATTCGAACTTTCGTACAAAATCTTCGCCCTCTGCTTGTAGTCGACGGGGCACATTTGAAGGGTCTATACAAAGGTACAAACTTGTTAGCTGTAGGCATGGATGGAAACAACCAAATTGTGCCCATTGCTTACGGTATATGCAGAGGGGAGACTGGTGATTGTTGGTCCTGGTGGTTTTCAGTACTTAAAGAATGCATAGCCGATAGCGAGGATTTGGTTATCATATCTGATAGGCATCCTGCTATCGCGCTAGCAGTACGCAATGAATACCCGTTGGCGTTTCATGGTATATGTTGTCGTCATCTAATGATGAACCTTTCTTTGAAAAATAAAAAAACCAAGGGGCTATATTGGAGCATATGCAAAGCGTATACACCTGAGGAATTTGATAGAAGGATGGAAATACTGAAGGCTATTCAGCCTGAGGCGTACGACAAGCTACTTCAAGCGGATGTGCGAAGATGGTCCAGAGCATATTCCCCACGCACTCGTTACAATTATTGTACATCTAACAGCGTTGAGTCTGTTAATGCTTGTACTGTCAAATCAAGGAAGCTGCCCATCACAATGTTGACCAAGCAATATCGAAAAATGGTTCAAGATTGGTATTTTAAACGGCGAGAAGTTGCTGGTATTTATCTTCCAAAAGAAAATACATATTTTTTAAATGATTTTCTCTAATATAAAGTCACTGTTTTTTGTGTATGTGTTTATGTAGCGAAAATGAAGTACGAAATAACAGATTGGGCTGCCCATAAGGTGGAAAAGAGGAAAATCAAAAGCGCATCTTGGAATGTATACGGGATTAACCAAGCTCGGTTCCAGGTTTACGATGGCCGATACAATCGTGAAGTCAACTTACAGACCATGTCATGCGAGTGCCGAAAATGGCAGCTTTCTGGGATACCTTGTGGTCACGTTATTGTTGTTACTAGGTTCTTAGGTCTAACAGATTGTGTGGAATACGTACAAGATTGGTTTAAAAAACCAAAATACCAAGCGACGTACGTAGAGCCGGTTAATTTTGTTGGAGACTTTCACGAATGGGAGTATCCAACGCATATACAACCTATCACTCCTCCGCGAATGGACAACCCACAACCCGGTCGGCCAAAAAATACTGCCCGTATACCATCTCAGGCTGAGGAACCACGAGTACAACATTGCAGTAGGTGTGGTCAAGCGGGCCATAAATCTTATCAATGCAAAAACCCGGTCATCACTGATCCACTGTCCAACAAAAAAAAAACAATACCAAAAAAAAAAAAAAAAAAAACAGTGAACGAGCAACATGAAAGTCCCCCTACGTTCGACGCATACCCGACTGAAACACATCATCACAACTTTCCTACTTATGACACACACCCATCGCGAGTATTTGAACATAACACATACAAACCGCAACCATATGAACAAGGTGAGGCAAGTCATGAACAAAATGCTCATTATAACCCGTCTCAAGGCTGTGAACTATACGACTCCCAACCATACGCCTCTCAACATCTAAATGATGAAAACACTCAGGAATCTAATAACAGTTGGTTTAATTTCTTCGATTTTTAACAAGTTAGTTCTTTTTTGTTATGTATAACATTGAGTTTTTTGCATGCATGGTGGAAAAAATGAATGTAATAAATGAATGTAAGAGAAGAAGCATGCACCGCATTGCAATAACTATACGTAGGGATTTTTTTTTTTTTTTTTTTTTTTTTTTTTTTTTTTTTTTTTTTTTTTTTTCATGCCATGCATGCACAATGGCGTATTTGTGATTTCATGCACACTGGTACATCAAAGTCATATATTTTAAATTGTCATATGCACTTGGTCCCACATCTCTAGCGTCTGGCGTTATTTTTTACGCGTGATTGATTTAAAATAAATATAAATGGTATTTTTAATCCATCTAGCGGATGGCGAAAATATATACGCGTGATTCCATTTTTTTTTTGTTTTCGACCAATAGAAGGTTGACAACAAAGCATCTGGCGTCCCACGAAAAATATTACGCGTGATGCATGGGCAATTTTGAATATGGCAAAAGGTTAGGGCACTGCAAGAAAAGTACCTTTGAAAATGGGTACTGTAGTAATTTTCGCATAAAAGAAATATAAGCTACTAACTCTCATTAATGTGACATGATCTTGCAAAGAAAATTGGGACAAGAAGTATAGAGGGGGGCGTGGGCTATGGAAGAAAAAATGGGCAAACTAGATATTTTAGTGTAATATTGTATGTGTTTGTAAGTTTAGTGTATACTTTGGGTGTTATCGGGTATCGAGTTATCTTGAAATAAATATCAACGAAGTGACGTAAAATACGACGAAGTTGTATAAATTGTAAAAATATATTCCTGACAAGAATCGGGTGTCAGAATAATTATCGGGTTGAAAGTTCGCAAACTGACGGAGTTATAAGCTCCTAACGGAAATTATGGCGATTAGTTTAAAACACCGGGTAAATTAATAATATAATATCTATATCATTAAAATTAGTATGAAAATATGCTAGGATCACTGTCGGGAGTACTGGGTATAAAGTCAGTAAAAATGACTGAGTGGTAACGTTAATTAAATTAATTAAACATACGTAAATTAAAATAATGCATGTCCGTGCATGAACTAAAATTCTGATGATGATACTGATGTTATGCAGGCTACTCTAGCCTGTATGATGTGTCTTAACTGTAAATGCATGAATTCGCAGCTAAACCACACTGATTACGCGAATTTGGAGTACCCGTGAATTAGGTTTACGAGATAATGAATGCTGATCATGAACGGAAATTTTCTCCGGGAATGAATAGTGTCACATGAATAGTAAAATTTCCGAAAGTTTTTCAAAATATCAAATTGACCTTGAAAACGATGAATAGTGAAAAGTGAATAGTGATCAATGAATAGTAAAAAATGAATAGTAACTCGTGAATAGTAAATGGCCTGAAATTACGAGTTGTGACATTTATATCCACGGATTCGTATTAACATGTACTAACATAATCTCAGTAGGTCGGGTCGTCTAGATCACGTCTAACGCCTCGTTTTGTCCTTTGAATCTCAGCGATCAGCAACTAAATTTTCAGATTTTTGTTTTTCGTCGTCAAACTTTGAAAAATCATAACTTTCTCGGTCGTAAGTCGGTTTTTAGTGATTCAAGCGGCCACGGTTTTGTTTTTGAAAGAACTTTCTGAATATGAAGGCCAATATAGTCCAAAAGTTACTGAGATTTCCAGATTTTACAAAAATGGACAGCACCTATTTCTATTGTTGAAAAATCAATGTTTAAGGTTCAAGACTAGTTCAAAACTTATTCAAACCACTTCAAATCAACACCACAACCTATCTAATCTTACCATACACCTTCTTAGGGTGTCATGGGGGTCCTAAACATCACCAACAATGGTGGATCTCATGATGATCATATTAAAAATCCATAGATCTATGCTTATAAAGAAAAGGTGTAACAAGTGGTATGTTTAACATGAATATTTGCATATCTAGTTACTAATATAACTTGAAAATCAATCAAATGAAAGTATGAAAAGATCAAAAGATATTCTTGAAGCTTACTTGAATACTTGAGATGATTTGATGAGAAATATGTAAGAAACCTAGGTATTTTATCACAAAACCATAACAAGGAGTGTAAATGAGCCTTGATTATGACTTTATCTTGGAAAAATTATGGATTAGTGTTGGTGTTCTTGGTTTGGCCGAACAAGGAAGAAAGAAAAGGAGAGAATATGTGAAGTTTAGCTAGTTGATTCTTGGTATGTATGTGTTAGTCTAAATAAATCAAGAAACATAAAGGATCTTTGCATTAATGAGATGTTAGCTAAATCAAGTATGTATGGAGAATTAGGGGTGTTTAGGGGGGCGGCATGTGGAAGGAAAAATGGAGATGGGATGGCTTAATTAAAGAGCTTGTCCCCTAATTAGATAAGTATTAGTTGTTTAGTGTATACATTAGGTATTACCGGGTACCGAGTTAACTAGAAATAAATCGTGATGAGGTAAAATAAAATACGACGAAGTTATATAAATTGTAAAATCATATTCTTTGCAAGAATTGGGTGTTAGAGAAATTATCGGGTTGAAATATCGCAAACCGACGGAGTTATAAGCTCTTAACAGAAAATATAACAATTGATTTAAAAACACCGGGTAAAGTAATAATATAATCATTATATCATTATAATTTGCATGAAAATATATTAGGATCATAGTCGGGAGTGTCGGGTATAATGTTAGTAGTAATGACTGAGTGGTAACGTTAATTAAATAATTTAAACATACGTTAATGAAAATCACACAAAAATTGAATGAACAATATATTCCCAATATATATAGAGTTATGACACCTAAATTTCATGACACCGAAGCCTTAATATTATAATTTGGGCATACTTTTGACATAACAGTCAAATGGGGAAAACCACAGTCCGTTTGAAATATCAGTCAAGTGGGGAAACCACAATACGTTTGACATCACAGTCAAGTGGGGAAACCACAATACGTTTGACATATCAGCCAGTGGGGAAACCACAATACGTTTGACAACTCAGCCAGCGGGGAAACCACAATACATTTGGCATATCAGCCAGTGGGGAAAGTACAACACGTTTGGCATATCAGTCAGTGGGGAAACCACAACACATTTGGCATATCAATCAAGTGGGGAAACCACCCGGACATTCAAAGTTTCTGGTAGATGTACACCTAGGACATTCAGGGTTCCTTAAATGATTATGCGTCCATTTGACTTAACAGTCAGGTGGGGAACACCACCCGGAGAGGGAGTTCAATCCTAATAGATGTATCCACAAGATTTGCGCTTAACGGGTCATAACATATGTAGTATGAAATAGCTTAATGTACTAGTGTCCATAAGAAAATAATCATTGATGAAAAATGTAAACACAAAATACTTTTGAGTAACAAACCAAGTATTTTAGCCAATCAATAATATTTGAAAGACAAATCACGTGTCACGTAAAACAAGCATGAGTTTAATTAAAAACAAGCATGTATTCTCCCCCAAAACAGTTACAAAACAAGTAAAAGGAGGGGCTATGAAACTCACCTGGTGCGATAGCTACAATGACAAAAGTGGATATGCTGAAATGAGGCTCGGTCTCCAACCGCGACCTAATATGATGGTATGATCTAATGTAAGCAATGAAATGATGCTACACAAGCAAATACGTATGTTAACGATACCACTCGTTAATTTTGAAAATAACGTTTATCGACGAAAAATACATTTTTGACGTCTCGTTAAGTTAAAAACTACTTTTCGTGTAAATATGTTGAAACGGTACTCCACGATCCTCGTTTGGTGTTTTATCGTCAAATATAATGTTTTCGTCACAAAATAACACTTTTCATTACTTGTGAAAATATGCCTAAATGGCCTCGTAAAACTAGTCGTGAAATATTGTACGTTAAGTGTTAGTGATCAAACTTGATGTTTTTGAAAACCTTGCAACATAATCTTAATGTTGTTTCATTTGACTTTTGATCAAACTTGCCTCGATCATATAGAAAATCGGCTATCAACTTAGTGACTTGTAAAAATACTAGTTTCTATACTAGACTTTATTTTCTATATAATGCTGTCAAAATGTTTTATGTTTCATCGGGTTTCAAACGTGTATATCTCGGTCGTTATAAGCTCGTTTTCTACGTTCTTTATATGCACGGATTCGTATTAACATGTACTAACATAATCTCAGTAGGTCGGGTCATCTAGATCACGTCTAACGCCTCGTTTTGTCCTTTGAATCTCAGCGATCAGCAACTAAATTTTCAGATTTTTTGTTTTTCGTCGTCAAACTTTGAAAAATCATAACTTTCTCGGTCGTAAGTCGGTTTTTAGTGATTCAAGCGGCCACGGTTTCGTTTTTGAAAGAACTTTCTGAATATGAAGGCCAATATAGTCCAAAAGTTACTGAGATTTCCAGATTTCACAAAAATGTACAACACCTATTTCTATTGTTGAAAAATCAATGTTTAAGGTTCAAGACTAGTTCAAAACTTAATCAAACCACTTCAAATCAACACCACAACCTATCTAATCTTACCATACACCTTCTTAGGGTGTCATGGGGGTCCTAAACATCACCAACAATGGTGGATCTCATGATGATCATATTAAAAATCCATAGATCTATGCTTATAAAGAAAAGGTGTAACAAGTGGTCTGTTTAACATGAATATTTGCATATCTAGTTACTAATATAACTTGAAAATCAATCAAATGAAAGTATGAAAAGATCAAAAGATGTTCTTGAAGCTTACCTGAATACTTGAGATGATTTGATGAGAAATACGTAAGAAACCTAGGGATTTTATCACAAAACCCTAACAAGGAGTGTAAATGAGCCTTGATTATGACTTGATCTTGGAAAAATTATGGATTAGTGTTGGTGTTCTTGGTTTGGCCGAACAAGGAAGAAAGAAAAGGAGAGAATATGTGAAGTTTAGCTAGTTGATTCTTAGTGTGTATGTGTTAGTCTAAATAAATCAAGAAACATAAAGGATCTTTGCATTAATGAGATGTTAGCTAAATCAAGTATGATTGGAGAATTAGGGGTGTTTAGGGGGGCGGCATGTGGAAGGAAAAAGGAGATGGGATGGCTTAATTAAAGAGCTTGTCCCCTAATTAGATAAGTATTAGTTGTTTAGTGTATACATTAGGTGTTACCGGGTACCGAGTTAACTAGAAATAAATCATGACGAGGTAAAATAAAATACGACGAAGTTGTAAAAATTGTAAAATCATATTCTTTGCAAGAATCGGGTGTTAGAGAAATGTTGGGTTTAAATGATACTGCTGCTACTTTGAAGATTCTGCTGCTAAGTGATTTATTCTGCTGCTCATGGTTCAAATGGAAATATATGATTCTGCTGCTAGGCATAATCATTCTGCTGCTAGTATATTCATTTTGCTGCTGATGATATTCGAAGTATGATGAAATAAGCTAAGTGTCAAACTGCTGCTAGCCTAAGATGATCCTGCTGCTAGAGTTTGATTCTGCTGCTTATTGGATATGTATAGTTTGTTTATGGTAAAGATACGATTAGATATTATTCTTGTATAGAAAGTTTTGTAACCGACTAGGACTCCTTATGTGTATAAAAGGAGGATCTAGGGTTAGGGTTAGAGGTCGATTGTCCTAGCAAACGTATTGTCTTGTAATGACTTCAAGGTTCGTTTTAACCCTGTTACTTTTGAGTAACCGTATATTAATATATATTGAGGTGAAGGTTGAGAGAATTATCGTGTGTTATTGTTATTCTTCTTAAGATTAATTACTAACTTCCGCATAGTAATTAATAGATCGTTCATAAGCAGTTTCTATATCTATTGCTTTAGGTTTATATCTAAAGTAATTAACAAGATCGTTAAGCTCAACTGGGATCAACAAGTGGTATCAGAGCTTGTGATCTAGAAACTGATACCGAGAAGAATTTCGTAAAGCTCAGATCTGTTCATCATCAAAAGCAATGGAGTCTGAATCTCATCATATGGTTACTGCATCCAAGGTTCCAATGCTCAAGGTTGGAGAATATGAAATCTGGAAGATGAGGATAGAACAGTACATGAAGATGTGTGATTACACAATGTGGGAAATCATACAAACTAGTGATACTCTACCTAAGACTGGTGCTGATGGGCAAGCCGTACCCATCAAAACCAATGAAGATAGGGCTCAAAGGAAACTGGAGATTAGAACTCATACTATTCTCTTAATGGGGATACCTAATGAGTACCAATTGGCTTTCAAAAACACCAAGTCTGCCAAGGATTTGATGGCAGCAATTGAACTCAGATTTGGTGGAAATGAAGCCACCAAAAAGTCAAGGAAGAATTTGCTAAAGCACGAATTTGAAACTTTCACTGCATCAAGCAATGAAAGTATTGATGGTACTTATGACAGGCTGCAAAAGTTAGTGAGTCAGTTGGCGCTTCTTGATGTCACTATTGCAAAGGAAGATATTAATCTGAAGTTTTTAAGGAGTCTTGCACCTGAATGGAATACTCACACAGTTGTCTGGAGGAACAAGGCTGATTTTGATGCTATGAATTTGGATGATTTGTATAACAACTTGAAGGTCTATGAAACTGAGGTAAAGGGTTCAACCAGTTCTTCAAGTTCAAACAACCTTGCTTTTGTGTCTTCTAATAATAAGACTTCTGGGAATACTCAAGACACTCATTCTGCTGTTGGTCATACTGGTTTTGCTGCTAGTTCTACAAATAGTGACACCATTAGTGATGCTGCTATTTGTGCCTATTTAGCTAAACTCACAACAAGTACTCCAGTAATGAGTCAGGATCTAGATCAAGTTGATCCTGATGATTTAGAAGAGATGGATTTGCACTGGCAATTTGCAATGTTGACTATGAGGGCAAGAAGATTCTTGAAGAGAACTGGAAGAGAGCTCAAGTTCATAAGGCAGAACAATGTGGGGTTTGACAAATCAAAGTTTGAATGTTATAACTGCCACAGAAAAGGGCACTTTGCAAGGGAATGCAGAGCACCAAAGCAGATCAAGGAAAATCCAAGGCAGATTCCCATTGAAGATGCTAAACCTACTACTGCTATGGTCTCATGTGATGGCTTGGGAGAATTTGACTGGAGTGACCAAGCTGAGGATGGTCCCAACTTTGCACTGGTAGCTGATGAAGAACCCAAAGAACAACACTTTGCTCTTATGGGTTACTCCTCCTTTGGATCAGACTCTGAGGTATCAAATGAATCTTCATGTTCATTTAAATCTTGTTCAGATACTATAGAGGCACTGAGATCTAGTTATGATGAATTAAGAATTGAATTTAATAAACTCAAACTTGATAACTTAGGATATCAACATGGTTTAAAATCTTTAGAAAACAAGGTTGAGTTTCTTAATCAAATTGAGGGAGAATATGCTGATAAAATTCATACTCTTGAAACTGAGCTAGTTAAGAAAGAATGTGAAATTAATGTGCTTAATAAAAGAGTGGAAGAAGCTGAATTAGCTAGAGACCTAGCTTTAACTGAAAAAGAAGAACATGTTGTTAGGATAGATAAACAACAATATGCGTCTGTTCTAGCAAATAAAGCAGTTGAATCTCATATTTTTAAAAGAGGATGTGGCCTAGGATACAATGAAGTGGCTCCCCCTCTTAAATGTGCTTATGCAGCAGCTAGGAAAGTATTGTCCTTTATACCTGTGTCAGCTGCACAATCTGTAGGTGAAACAAGTCAAGTTAACAATGAATCATTTGATAAGACTAGTGCACCTAAGATTGATAAAAAATTGTCTGATGCACCAATCATTGAAGATTAGGTGTCACATAGTGATGATGATGAGATTGATTCAACACCCAAAGCTAAAAAGAAAGAAATTCTTAGGATTGTTGAACCACATGTCTCACAGGTTAAAACAGCTAAAATTAAAGAATAAAATGTTGAGTTTGTAAAACCTGTGCTAGGAAGTAGAATCTCTAGGAAAGTGGTTGAGTATGATGATAAACCTAGAACTTATCCTAGGAAGACTTGTGACTTGCCTAGAGGAAATCAGAGAAACTTGCACCAGGTGATTTCACACACATTGGGTAGTGACTTTGAACTGGTTAAGAAGGCATGTCACAGCTGTGGTAGTTTTGAGCACTTGCAGGAAGATTGTTACTTTTCAAAACCTAAGAAAGCTAGTGCTCCAAGATCTGTATGGAACCATAATACAAGGGTGAACCATAGGAACTTTGCAAGAAAGACTCACCTACATCCCAAAAGAAACATGGTTCCTAAGGAGATTTTGTTGAGAAATGGTATTTCTAGGACTATTTCTCCTGTTGCACCATCAAGGCCCATTCCAAAGAAAACAGGGTATTCTACTGCTAAAGCTAGCAGCAGTATCTCTCATTCTGCTGCTAAGCCAAAAGTGGTTACTGACATTGTTATAGGCACTCATTTCTATGCTGTTAAGGCCTCAGCTTGCTGGGTCTGGAAACCCAAAACCAGACACAGTAGTGCATCAATGAACTTCAAGAAATATGATTACTTTGATGCACAAGGCAGATCCAAGTCAGTAATGGCTTGGGTCCCAAAGAGAAACTAACTCTCTTACTTTTTGTGCAGGGCAATCTACAATTGGAGCTAAAGGATAAATGCATTTTTGATAGTAGATCTCTGGACATATGACTGGGGACAAGAGCAACTTGGAAATTTTTAAGGCTTTTGATGGTGGTTATGTTGCTTTTGGCAATGATCCAAAAGGTGGCAAGATTGTTGGTAGAGGTACTATTAGAACAGGAAAATTGGATTTTGAAAAGGTGAATTTTGTAGAGGGACTTAAGTTCAATCTTTTTAGTGTCTCACAAATGTGTGACAAAAAGAATTTTGTTCTTTTTACAGACACTGACAGTCTTGTTTTGTCTCCCGACTTTAAGTTACCTCATGATTCTGAAGTACTACTTAAAGTCCCTAGAACAAACAATATATACAGTGTGGACATTAAGAACATCATTCCCAAAAGAGATTTAACTTGTCTTTTTGCAAAGGCCACCATTGATGAATCCAAGCTTTGGCATAGAAGATAGGGTCACTTAAATTTCAAAACTATAAACAAATTGGTAAAAGGCAACCTTGTTAGAGGGTTACCTTCAAAGATTTTTGAAAATTCTGAAACCTGTGTTGCTTGTCAGATGGGAAAGCAACACAGAGCTTCTTGTAAGTCCAAACTGGTGAACTCTATTTCTGAACCTTTGTATATGTTGCATATGGATCTGTTTGGACCACTTTTTGTGAAGAGCTTAAATAAGAAGATGTATTGCTTAGTTGTCACTGATGATTTCAGTAGGTTTACTTGGGTGTTTTTCTTAGCAACTAAGGATGAGACCTCTGGAATTCTTAAGGCCTTCATTACAAGAATAGAAAATCTAGTAAATCATAAGGTCAAAGTAATCAGATGTGACAATGGAACTGAATTTAAGAATCATGTAATGAATCAGTTCTGTGAGGAAAAAGGTATTTTAAGGCAGTTTAGTGTGGCTAGAACTCCTCAACAAAATGGTGTTGCTGAAAGGAGGAATAGGACATTAATTGAGGCTTCTAGGACTATGTTGTCTGAGTCAAAGTTACCCACTACTTTTTGGGCTGAAGCAGTAAATACTGCTTGCTATGTGCAAAATAGGAGTAAGGTAGTGAAGCCTCATAACAAGACCCCTTATGAATTGTTGCATGGTAGGAAACCTATGATAGATTTCTTAAAACCATTTGGGTGTCCTGTTACTATCTTAAATACCATTGATTCACTAGGAAAGTTTGATGAGAAAGCAGACAAAGGTTTCTTTGTTGGATACTCAACTAATAGCAAAGCTTTTAGGGTATTTAACCAAAGAACAATGCATGTGGAAGAAAATTTACATGTTAGGTTTAGTGAAACCACACCTAGTTTTGCAGGAAAAGGACCTGAATGGCTGTTTGATATTGATTCCCTAACCAATAGTATGAATTATCAACCAGTGATTGTAGGTACAACTAACATGTCTGCAGGTACACAAACTAACCCCAATGCAGGTACACAAACAAAGAAGGATGGATCTGCAGAGGAGTTTGTTTTGATTGAGAAGTGGAAGTTTAATCAGTTCTTCACTCCAAAAGATATAGAGGGAAAGAGTTCTGATGATGATGCTGTTCATAAGGAAGTACCAAAGGATCATGCAGAAGGTGATGATGAACCTTCTAATGATGGCAAGACAGTTGAAAAGTCAGCAAAGCATGGAATTTCAAGAAATGAAGCTAGCAGCAGTATCTCAAATTCTGCTGCTAAGCAAAATAATTCTGCTGCTACGCCTAGCAGCAGTATCTCCAATTCTGCTGCTAAGCCTAGTAATTCTACTGCTGTTCCAAAGAATTCTGCTGCTGACTTTAATGTTGATGTTAATGATGATGGTGACTTTCCTCATATGCCTGAAATGGAGGAAATCTACTATGACACAGATGATGATGTTGTGGATGTTTTTGGAGTAAATGCTGATTTGACAAATATGGAGCCTTCTATTCAAGTCAGTCCTACTCCAACTACAAGGATACATAAGAACCATCCCAAGGAGCAGATAATTGGTGATGTACAATCTACTGTACAAACCAGAAGTAAAACAAAAGGGCTGAGTAATCAACTCCATCAAGGTTTATTTGCTCAATCATTGCATCAAAGAAATAGCCACAAGGACCTACAAAATTGCAAATTTGCCTATTTCTTATCACAAGTGGAACAAAAGAATATTCACAAAGCTATGAGAGATTCAAGTTGGGTTGAAGCCATGCAAGAGGAGCTTTTACAGTTCAAGCTTCAAGAGGTCTGGACACTAGTTGATTTGCCTAATGGGAAGAGAGCAATTGGTACAAAATGGGTGTTCAGGTGCAAAAGAGATGAAAGAGGAATTGTGGTGAGAAACAAAGCAAGACTAGTGGCTCAAGGGTACACTCAGGAAGAAGGGATAGATTATGATGAGGTCTTTGCTCCAGTAGCAAGGATAGAGGCTATTAGATTGTTTTTAGCTTTTGCCTCATTCAAGAACTTTCCAGTGTACCAAATGGATGTGAAAAGTGCTTTTCTGTATGGAAAGATTGATGAAGAGGTTTATGTGATGCAACCTCCTGGTTTTGAAGATCCTGACTTTCCAGATAGAGTGTATAAAGAGGATAAAGCACTGTATGGATTACATCAAGCTCCTAGAGCTTGGTATAACACCTTGTCCAAGTTTTTGCTAACTAATGGGTTCACAAGGGGAACCATTGATAAAACTTTGTTCATCAAGAAAAATAAGAATGATATTCTACTAGTTCAGGTTTATGTAGATGATATCATTTTTGGATCTACAAACAAGGTGTTGTGTGAAGAATTTGAGAAGCTCATGCATAACAGATTTCAAATGAGTTCTATGGGAGAACTCACTTTCTTTCTGGGGCTTCAGGTTAAGCAGACAGCTGAGGGGATTTTCATCAGTCCAGACAAGTATGTGGCTGATATGTTAATGAAATTTGGTTTCAATTATGTGAAGGCAGCTAAGACACCAATGGATAACAATAAACCTTTGCTCAAGGATGAAGGTGGGGAAGTGGTTGATATACATCTTTATAGATCAATGATTGGTTCATTGATGTATCTGACTGCTTCAAGGCCAGATATCATGTTCTCTGTGTGTGCTTGTGCTATATTTCAAGTGTCCCCAAAAGTTTCACACTTGGAAGTGGTCAAAAGAATTTTTAGGTACCTAAAGGGTCAACCTAAATTGGGCCTTTGGTATCCTAATAATTCACCCGTTGATTTGATAGCATATTCAGACAGTGACTATGCTGGAGCTAGTTTGGATAGAAAGTCAACCACTGGAGGCTGTCAATACCTTGGTCATAGGCTAATCTCATGGCAATGCAAGAAACAGACTGTGGTGGCTAACTCAACAACTGAGGTAGAGTATGTAGCTGCTTCTAGTTGTTGTGGACAAGTACTCTGGATTTAGAATCAACTCTTGGATTATGGGTACAATTTCATGAACACCAAAATTTATATTGATAATAACAGCACAATGTGTATAATCAAGAATCCTGTTTTTCACTCTAAAACAAAGCATATAGAGATAAGACATCATTTTATTAGAGATTGTTATGAGAAAAAGTTAATTCAAGTGGTTAAAATACATACTGACAATAATGTTGCTGATCTACTTACAAAAAGTTTTGATATAAGTAGATTTCGATTTTTAGTTGCTAGTATAGGTATGATCAATCTTTAAAATCTTATCTCTGTATGTTTTGTAAAAAGTTTTTGAGGATTTGTGCTGTTATTGATCAAATAAGTTGTTTCTAGTGCTTGCTATGTCTATATATTATGTGCTGCTAAGATAGTTATTTTGTTGACTGTCTTGTGATTATTGTGAGATTCTCTTGTTTGTGTTTTTGTGGTTGTTGGACTAATCTTTTGCAGGATAAGTCATAAAAGTTTGATTGCTGAGAAAAAGATGATTCTGAAATTCAGGGGAGGCTAACTATTCAGGATCAAAAGCATAAGAGTGAATGTTCATCAAAACAAAGATAATAGAAGTTTATTCATTACTGGGTGCATTCACTACATTAGCAGAAGTTACATAACCATTCAGGATTCAAAAGCAACAAAATAAATAACCAACCAACAACCTTACTACACATAACCTACACAAACCTACCACACAATACAACTACTCAAGCTTTCCTTTTCCTTTTCCAATGATATTCGGCATGGTTTTGCTGCGGGCTCCTCTGCTACCCATGATATCAGACACCTTCTTGCAGGGAAGTGCCAGTATTACTGTTCTTGGAGATGGAACTTGCTTCTTCTCATGCTTCTTCTTTGAAACAGGGATCTTCACTGATGATGCAGCTTTTTCAAATTCTTTGGTTAGTAAGTCTGATAGTTTTCGAAGTTCATCATCGTCAGACGATTCAGATGAGGAGGATGAATCATCCACATAAGGAGGAAGTTCATCGGAGGAAGGTTCATCGGACGAGGATATTTCAGTCTTTCTTTTTGAAAGATTAACTCTTGAAGTTGAAGAATAGTTTGGTGGGAAATAGCTTTTCCAACCTGAATCTTCAGAGTCTGAAGAAGAGTCCGATGAGATTTCTATAATTGTTGAAGGGTTCATGGTGATTGGAATGTTGAAGATTAGTGTTGAAGACTTTGTGGGATGAGATGAATGGGTGTAGATGAGTTAAGGCCTTTTATAGAGTTAATCATGGTTTTATGACATTAAAGGCGGGGTTGGTATTTAGAAGTAACTCTCAAGTTGGTATGTGGAATTAATTTTGGGAGAGTTGACCAAAAGGATGGATCTTTATTTTGGGTAATTGGATAAGTATTAGGAAGAAATCCATTCTACTGCTGGAGATGTTCTGCTGCTTAGTTTTGCAAGTTTAGCATTCTACTGCTAAATTTGAAAGTTGAAGGACTGTTTTGCAAATTGGCGCCTAAACCTTCTAATTGGTATAAAACCTAATTCGATCCCCAAATTAAAATTGTGCGCCCAAACTTCAAATATCTCCAAACCCTAACACCTCCATTAGCATCTGATTCAAAATTCTCCAAAATCAAAACCCTAATTTGCAATGGCGAGACGTACCTATTCTGACGATCACAATCAAGTAGCTTTTCTTAAGAAGGTGCCAGAGGCTGATGGATTCACTGAAGTTATAGACTTTCTTAATGCTACCTCCATTAGGTATGCATTATCAGTAAATCCAACTATATATCGTTCCCACATGAAACAGTTTTGGTCGACTGTTACGATTGAAACTATTAATGGGGAAGAAATGTTAATTGCCTTAGTAGATGAGGAAAGAATAGTCGTTACTGAAACATCTATAAGACGAATTCTTCGTCTTACAGATGATGAAGCAACAACTTGCCTTCCCAAATCTAAAATTTTTGAGGAACTTGAAAGAATTGGGTATGAGCGAACCAACACTAAAGTTAAAATTTTCAAACGTTTGCTCTGCCCACAATGGAAATTTCTTGTTCACACCCTTCTACATTGTCTTAGTCCTAAAACAAGTGGGTGGAATGAGTTTAGTGCAAATCAAGCTTATGCCTTGATTTGTCTAGCCACAGGCCAGCCATATAATTTTTCGGCTATGATTTTTGAGGGGTTGAAAAGGAATATTTCTGGATATTCTTATCTTTATCCATGGTTTTTGCAATTACTTATCGATAATCAGTTACAAGAACCTTTTGCTCATGAAAAACCTTACAAAACTCCTGTTCTTGTAACTAAAATGTTTAAGCACTTAAGGAAAAATGGGACTGGTTTTTCAGGGAGAATAACTCCATTGTCCCAACACATTTTGAACATTGTTGCTGATATTGCTCAGGGTGAAGAAGCTGAAAATCCTACAACTTCCCATCACACACCCACTCCTGAATATTCACATGAATCATCCCATAATGAACCACAAAAGACCCAATAACCTAGGATTTCACATGAAAAGAGCACTGAGTTACCTCAGACTATTGCTAGTATGGAAGCAGATGAGGCTGCCATGGGTGATGGAGATGGCATGAAGGAAGGGGCTGACACTACTGCTTCCAACTTAGAAGTTGAACAGGCCAGTGTCAACATAAGTAAGACCCCAACCTTGGCAACATCAACTGCTGGGGGTTCTCATGAACCTGATGCACATGATGGAAACCCTAGCCACACGGCTAATATAGGGGGCTCAGATGTTCAGCCTAGGGTTGAGACTGAGTTTGTGTCCAAAGATTCACCTCTCAGAGAAGGTAACACATCTCGAAGTGATGAGGACAAAGATGAAACACATGAATTGATGGACACTAATGTACAAAATGACAATGCCCATGATACACCTCTCAGACCAGGTCACACAGGTCGAAGTGTTGAGGCTAGCATTGAACTTGAAACAGAGGATTTGACGGTTAAAACACCTGTACATAATGCCAAATCCAGTGATCAACCTCTCGGGTCAGGTCACACAGATCGAAGTTGTGAGGATATCATGAAACAATTAAAAGAATTGACGGATACCTGTACAAAATTGTCAAAGGAGGTCATTGGTCTTAGAAAGGAGCTAAAGATAGTGAAAGCTTCTCAGGGTGCTGAAATCAGAAGGCTTAAGCTTAGGGTTACACATCTTGAGGGGTTGCTGAGATCAAGGTCTTCACAGCTGAAGGTTTCCAAACCAAGTTTGGGGGAGGATGCTCCCAAACAGGGGAGGAATGAAGCAGAGGAAAACATGGCTAAAGGGGAGGATCAAGGGGAGACTGAGATAGCATTGGATAAGAGTGTTACTGGTGTTGTAGAAAATGAGGATCATATGGTTGAGGATGTTGGTTCTGGTGAGGATAATGTTGAAAAAGATGTTGGAAGTAAACCTGCTGCTGATGTTGGTGAAAAGAAGGCACAGAAGGATTCTGCTGTTGGACTTAAGGATTCTGCTGTTGCTTCAGACATGGGTTCTGCTGCTGAAACAGATGAAGATACCATACCCATAGCTCATATGTTGCTAAATCTTAAACCAAATTCACCAAAATCACAAAAAGTTATCCCAACACCAAATTCATCAAAATCACAAAAAGTTATCCCAACACCTGAAACTACTGCTGTATAACCACAATCACAACCTGCTGCTCAATCTATACCAAAACCAAAACAAGTGACTGTCTCAAGACCTAAAGCCAAAGGAGTTGTCATACAAGAGCCTGTGCCAACAAGAAAACCTGTTCAACCACCTACCTACAAGGGTAAGGGTAAGGAGAAAATGGTGGAAGAACTTGAACCTTATCCTGATCCTAATGAAATTCCAATTGAGGAATGGCCTAGACATTTGCAAGAAAGGTGGGATGCAGAAGAAGCTCAGAGAATTGCAGATGAAGAAAAAGCTGAGTATGATAAAGTAATGGCAAAAAAAAAGCAACAATCTGAGAAACAAGCTGAAGTTGAAGCAAAAGTGGCTGCATGGGAAAATGAGCAGGCAAGATGTAAAGCTGCTATGGCATGGGAGAAAGTGAAAGTAGAGTTGGATGATACTTTTACTGATGAAGGTATTAATGACTGGATTCATCAAGCCATTGTGGAGAATAAGAAAAGGCTTCTGGTTACAAGGAAGAATAAAAAGGTGAATAGACCACCAACTGCAAGGCAACAGAGAACTCTTAATGAGCAATATCTGAGAAACATGAAAGGATGGAAATTGAAGGAATTGAAGCCATACTCTAATGAAGAGGTTAAGCAGAAGTTTGAGGCTGCTAAAAAAGAGATGGAGAGGAAATTTAAACCTTTAACTGATGATGAGATCAAAAAGTTGACAAGAATCAAAGTAGCATCAAATGCTTATATGAATCCTGAGTCAACTGTTAAAATGTCCAAAGTGTTAGATGTTGAGAAAGAGAAAGAGAATGTAGTTGAAGAGGAAAAGCCTGAACCTACTGTTGGTATAAAGAGATATGGGAGAAGAGTAAAACAGGTAGCTAGGAAGAAGAGAAGAACTAAGTCAGTGATAATGAGTGACTCAGAGCAAGAAGAAAGTGATGAGCATAATTTTGAAGAGGTGACTGCAGATGATATGAAAAGGGTTATGGATTTTACAATTCATAAACCTCAAGAAGAACCAGAATTAATCAATGTAGTTCCATTGGACTCTAAACATCCAATCATCTCCTATACACATGATATTCTGGATGGTAGTGAAGCATGGTGGGTGATCAAAAGGGCAAATGGTGTATGTCAGAAATTTGTTAGATTCTCACAAATGCTACATTATATGGATAGGGATGATATTGTTCAGCTCTGGAGGTTATACAAGGAGATGTATGGGGATAGAAGACCATATGTGATTTCTGAAAGATTACACTACTACTACCTAAAGAACATGTTTGAGCCTGATCCAAGGGATATGGAATGGATAGATCTGTTACACTCAACTAAGGTTGATGCGTGGTTTTGTAACCTTACAACAGGTTTTACCTCTCGAGGGATCTCAAGAGGCTTACAACCCCACCAGGCAGTGTACCTGACCGATGTAGTATAGTGTAGTGGTAAGTACGGGGGATTGATCGTTCTCCACAGGGAATAGTGTTCGTTAGGTATGAAAAGCTACTCTAATAGGTCTAAAGGTTGAGGAAGATTCTTTTTTTATGTTTTTATATTTTTATGAAAGCAAGTAAAATCTCGGTTTTGAAGGAGTGGGCGGAATTAGTTGCTAGTCAACTAACCCAAATTACTACGAATGCAAATAAAATAAAATAACTGAAATGAAAATGTGGTGAGAAACTTATGTGTAGAGAAATGTGTTTACTTAGATTTCCTTACTCCCTAACTATCTTTTACCGGTTAATTAGTGTGTATTAGTCGCGTGGATGACGGGTGTATTCCTTAATACCATTCGTGGGGTGGCGTACTTACTTCCCCAACTCTACAAGCTCCTACTTCACTCCTATGTCGAGCCGGCTAGGAAGCTCCTAACATGGGATCACTAGAATTCGCTTGTGCATTAAATACAACCATAGAAACCTTTAGTACGCATTTGGTTCATGTTTCTTAAGACGTTCAAGCAAGTTACCGAATAGGAAGTTAGCCAGTTTTCTTAAGCCTAACATAGATAAACAATCATCCAATACAACTAACAACACACTAATAACCAATAATCAATAGCTAGGTTTCATTAGATCTAAGCAAACACAAGATAAATCTAGCCTAACATGTTAATCAAAAGACAAGAATAAGATAGAATCAAACAACACATAGACATATTGAATGATTAATTGATAACTTATCTTCAATGTAACATGGAAGATCTCAAGGCAAAAAGCCTTGAAAAAGAAGCTAAATTCGTCTTAGGGTTTTCTCCCAAAATTCCACACACTAAGCTCTCCCTTATGACAAAAAATTAGAAAACTATATATAGATTTTTACATCTGACGGCGTCACCTTATGGAGTGTGACGCCGTCACCTCGCCGCTTTTAGGGTTCCCGGATGACCTTCTTGACGCCGTCCCTCTTTAGCTCTTCAAAGATCCATTCTGGCTTATCAAGGCTTGACGCCGTCGAACCTTGAACGTCACGCCGTCCCCTTTTGATTTAAGCCGTGACGCCCTTGATCAAGTTAAAGCGTGACGCCGTCAGAATTTACATGCTATTTTCACTGGCTCATCATGAGTAAATTTCACGTCCACTTTTTCTTGCCAAGGCATGACGCCGTCTGGGGTTAAATGTGACGCCGTCAAAGGTAACTTTCAGCCAATTTTTGAGACTTTGCCGTTTTCTTCACTTTTATGCTCCAAAAACGTCCAAAATGCCTCCTTTTCCAGATTTCTCCTCAAAAGTACCTAAAATGACAAAAGGAACGATTTAGGGCAATATTTGATCAAATAAATACGATTTAAGGCTTAAATGACCCCTTAAAAGCGGTACACTTTTCGCTTCATCAATAGATCTGTTACACTCAACTAAGGTTCATAAGTGGTACCTATTTCAATCATGTGGTGTACATGAATTGATTGGGAAAGGTGTAGGTGTGTATATGATGGTGGAAAAAGATTATCCCTTGAATAACAATACTGCTGTTATCACTGATGAGATGCTACAATATGGAAAATTGAGGTTACAAAGACCATTTTTGTCAGATCATCAAGCATATGAGTTGGTTGATAAGTATCAAAAGATTCTGAAATCAAAGACTTCAAAGTAGTAAGTGTTTGGAAGCATCCTCTTTGTGTATGTTTGTGCTTTGGAAGAAACTTGTATATTTTGGAAGAAAATATCAAGTTTAGGGGAGGATTGTTGGGTTTAAATGATACTGCTGCTACTTTGAAGATTCTGCTGCTAAGTGATTTATTCTGCTGCTCATGGTTCAAATGGAAATATATGATTCTGCTGCTAGTATATTCATTCTGCTGCTGATGATATTCGCAGTGTGATGAAATAAGCTAAGTGTCAAACTGCTACTAGCCTAAGATGATCCTGCTGCTAGAGTTTGATTCTGCTGCTTATTGGATATGTATAGTTTGTTTATGGTAAAGATACGATTAGATATTATTCTTGTATAGAAAGTTTTGTAACCGACTAGGACTCCTTATGTGTATAAAAGGAGGATCTAGGGTTAGGGTTAGAAGTCGATTGACCTAGCATACGTATTGTCTTGTAATCACTTCAAGGTTCGTTGTAACCCTGTTACTTTTGAGTAACCGTATATTAATATATATTGAGGTGAAGGTTGAGAGAATTATCGTGTGTTATTGTTATTCTTCTTAAGATTAATTACTAACTTCCGCATAGTAATTAATAGATCGTTCATAAGCAGTTTCTATATCTATTGCTTTAGGTTTATATCTAAAGTAATTAACAAGATCGTTAAGCTCAACTGGGATCAACAAGAAATTATTGGGTTGAAATATCGCAAACCGACGGAGTTATAAGCTCCTAACGGAAAATATAACAATTGATTTAAAAACACCGGGTAAAGTAATAATATAATCTTTATATCATTATAATTAGCATGAAAATATATTAGGATCATAGTCGGGAGTGTCGGGTATAATGTTAGTAGTAATGACTGAGTGGTAACGTTAATTAAATAATTTAAACATACGTTAATGAAAATCACACAAACCCGTGCATGACCTAATATGATAATGATGTTACTGATGATATGTAGAATACTCTAGTCTATATGACGTGTCTTAACTGATGATGTATGAATACGCAGCTAAACCATACTGGTTACGCGAATTTAAATACCCGTAAACCTAGTTTACGAAAGGATGAACGATAACCATGAATAGCTATTTTCCTCCAGGAATGAATAGTGTCACATGAATAGTAAATTTTTTAAAAACTTCTCAAAATCTCAAATCGACTTCAAAAATGATGAATAGTGAAATAATGAATAGTGATTGGTGAATAGTAAATTCCCGAGATGAATTGTGAAATTTTGAATCTTGAAAAAGGACCTGAAATTACGATTTGTGACAGTAGGACATCATAGTAATGAACTAGTGATGTAAGTTACTGACATAATTAAATGAAAGTAACAAGGCCCTCGGGTAGGAGTTTGCCAACTCTTTCTTTGTTCTCAAATAAAGTGCATTTGGTTACCTATCCGGCTAACACAAATGGGGCGTCAACTCCAATAGATCTATTCACTATATTCGCGTTCACTCGCAAATGATTAATGGCTCATGATATGAGGGACTTTTAGTAGCAACAATGGTTAACTTAGGCAATATTAATCAAGATATCATACAGAAAGTATTTGTGTTCAGCATGTAATAAGTTTCAATAAGTATATAGAGTATTTCATCAATCGAGTAAAACGTGTAAGATTTGTAAATAAAACGAGCATGTATCTCCCCCAAAGATAGTACGAAATAATTGAAAATAGGGGCCATGAACTCACAGTAATCCGTAAAAGTTTAGAGTACTTGTGAAAGTAAAAGCAAGTAGTTGAGCATGTATCTCCCCCAAAGATAGTACGAAATAATTGAAAATAGGGGCCATGAACTCACCTTAGTAGTCTGGATGGAAATATGAAATTAAGTAAGATTACGGAAACAGCTTCAACACATGACCTGAATATAAGGGAAGTCTGAGATTCTAACATAATATGAATAACGAGCGTGAAAATGAGAAATCGTATAACGATTTGATCGGTGACATGAGTGTGATATGCTTAAAATGCTTGAAGTTCAAAAATAATATTATACTTAATATTATCTTGTTTTTATGTCATTAAAATCCAATAATATCGTTTCCTCGAAAGTGGTGAAACGAAACGTGAAGTTAAATCGTTTAGAAACTCATTATATAAAATATAACGTAATGTTAAATATTAAGTAACTGAAACATAGAAAAATGCACGTGACGTGACGGCGAATCGTAAAATGAAAGATAAAAAAGAAAAGGTCAATTACATTCTGTTGATCTTTGCACTTTTACTGTTTTTACACTTTATACTCTAACGGCGTTAGCGTTGCACCGTTAGTCCTTAATTAAATATAAATTGCATTTATAGTCCACTACTTGTCCAAAATAACATTCTGAGCTTGGAATATAATATAATATCAGTTTCTACCTTAAAGTTACTGTTTTGGCAGTTTCAGTCCTTGTTTTTAAGAGTTGGCAGTTTTAGTCCTTGAAAGTGAAACTAGTTTGCAAATTTAGTCCAAACATACAAAAATTATGGGGAAAAATATTCTGAATTTTTCTGTAGCTTAATGAAGATTATTCAAGCTTATTTAAACTGCTTATTTGCAAAAAGAGCTTATTTTTCAATAAATGGGCCTTTAATGAGCTAAGCGAAGGCCCGTTAACGTTTAATGATCCGTGAGCTTTGAGACAAGTTGGGCTTATCCTTAGGCTTGTTTTTAGTGTTCTAAAATCATATCAAAAGAGCTTTTAAGTCCAGCTTATTTGGTTTGCTTAAAAAGAGCTTAATGGGCTTATGACCTAATTCAAAATATATTAACTGTTTTTAAAAAGGTGTATGTCAATTCACTTTGGTCAATTTAAAGGGGTTAAACGAGCTTATATTGGTGAACTATAAACACGAAACTTTTAGTTTGTAGCAAGGAGAAACAAGTCGTGCAAAAATATTGGATGTTTGTTAATTTGGATTGAGTTTTACGTGGCTATTTTAGGTGCGACTTGGGACAGATTTTGTTAGGAAATATAATTTGATGATTACAAAACTATAGGGACTAAATGTTAAATTAGTTAGCTTTTTTGTAAGCTAGGTGTTTCTTGTAAACCCTATTTATAAAGGGTGTTAGGGCGGCAGTCATATCAAAGAAAAATGTAGATCTCTCAATGAGAGTCGAATAGAAAATGTGTGATTGTAAATGTTTGTTTGTAGGAGTTAGTTTTATTATTATTCAATAAAGAGGCGCCTTGGTTAAAATAAATCACAACCTTGTTTAACATTATTGTTCGTGTTTGATTCCGCTGCTGTTATCAATAATGTTTGTAAAACACATCCTAGATGGGGTAAAAGATTCTTCAATAAGTGGTATCAGAGAGGGTTGCTCTCGATATCTAGGATCTACAAGGTTGTTGTTGTTGGAGATGGAACAGATGAGCAGATCTGGTGAAAGTTAAGGTAATCGGTATTTTTATTTTGGTATCGATCTGTACAATTTGGCGTTGATTTATGAATTGCTTTAAAATCTCGTACTGATTCGATGTGAAATTAATTGGTCGGTGAAAATTAATTGGCTTGATTGCTGCTTATTGGTTGCTCAATGATGCTTTGTCGCATATCAGTTAAACTCTATCAATCAATTAATTGGTCGCTGGAATTGCATTTAATTTTTCATGTGGGGCTGGTATATTTTATTGAACCTCGTACAAATTTAAGATTGTGGGGTCGATGGTTTGCAAGTTGGACGAAGATGTTGCTATTGATTATCTTATTGTCGGTTTGTGAATTGTGGTGATATCTATCTATGGTTTGTCGCTTATGTTATGAATTATTAGTTGAAGGATTGGTTAATGGATGTCAGTGAAGTGTTTTGATTATAGGTCTGCTGCTACTGTTGACTCGTACAGATCAGTGTGGGAATTAATGCCGGTTGACCCATAAAGATAATTCTGGTATCCTATTAATTCTGGTGGTTAATTCTGGTCTCAATAATTTTCTACTACTCGGTAAGTCTGCTCGGGTATTCGTTAATACTGCTCTCGGAAGTTAAGTCTGTTCACCAGACTTAATTAATTCTGGTCTCCTTCAGTTAATACTGCTGCGTTTTTAGTTAATACTGCTCTTGACTTTTGTGTTTATACTGCTGGCTTAAGATGGATTGCGGACATAACTTTATTTTTATGGCTTGTTTTGGTGATTATTTGAAGAAGAAAAGTGAATATGGTTTATTTGATGTTGTAGTTGAGTTTCACAGGTGCGCGTTCTTATCATATCTCAAAGTGGGTGTTACACTTTGAAGATAACTTGTTTGGGCGTTAATGCGGTGACTAAGACTTGATGAATCTGGCAAAGTGTGTGATCTATTATTTAGGGTGCTTAATGCTCACATTTTATATCACTTAAAGGAGTTACATTGTAGTGCTCAGTGTCTCATATAGTTGAGGATTTATCAAGAGGTCCTGGTAGCCTACTTCTAGGGATAAGTTTGGAGTCACGTGGATAGTGCAGGATATAAGACGCATGTTTGGGAAATTCAACTTCTTCATCAAGTTCGTTATAATCGGTTTTCTTCATCAGTAATCAGTTCATAAGGCCTACAGAGTTCGTGATTCAAGAGATGGTTATTGGTTTCAGGGGAAGCTTGTTTGACCATCTACATGCACCACTTAAGGGGAAGCATTTTGATTCAAGTTGCATGGAAGACCCCTATTTGGATGATTACAAAAAGGGGAAGATGATTGGTTTGAAGCTTATTATATGTGGTGACATGTTCAAGAAGACCTCAAGGAAGCTTTGAAGAGATAGTTTTTTAATATCAAATAAGGGAAGATTGTTGGGAAATATAATTTGATGATTACAAAACTATAGGGACTAAATGTTAAATTAGTTAGCTTTCTTTGTAAGCTAGTTGTTTCTTGTAAACCCTATTTATAAAGGGTGTTAGGGCGGCAGTCATATCATAGAAAAATGTAGATCTCTCAATGAGAGTCGAATAGCAAACGTGTGATTGTACACGTTTGTTTGTAGCAGTTAGTTTTATTATTATTCAATAAAGAGGCGCCTTGGTTAAAATAAATCACAATCTTGTTTAACATTATTGTTCGTGTTTGATTCCACTGCTGTTATCAATAATGTTTATAAAACACATCCTAGATGGGGTAAAAGATTCTTCAACAGATTTTTAGGAGTAAAAGACTTGGAAAAATTTTAGAGTTTTTGTTTTTATGCGTGTGAACAAGGGTTCAAATAGAAGGTCGATTATGCATGTAACCATAAATTAAATGTGATGTGTGTGTATTTCATGGTTACTAGGCCTTCCACAAGGGAGGCTAACCACTTCTCGTGTTGTAACAATAAATATAAAGATTAAATGTTCGACAATAATTAATATGTGATGCATGGTATGTTAAAATGAAAAAAAATGAACTAGGATTGATATTAGAAGACTTACCACACCTTTAGGGTGGTGTACGAAGGAATAGAACAAGAAGAAAAATCCACAAGCTTGCTATACCCAATATATACATTTATATGTATAATCCTAAGTTCGAATGAGCTTGAAATGGAGAATGGTGATAACGCTCATTTTATACATGTTTTAGTTGCGTTATTTCTATGTTTATGCATTGTATTTTGTTGTATTTGTGAACATATTATGCTTAAAAAGGTACAAAAGATGTATTCAGGTTCAGGTACAATCAAGTTCAAGTAAATGGCTAGAAAGATGTGAAAAAGATGCTAAATCAAGAGCTTTTGCACAAACAAGAGATTCTTCCCGCAATAAAGGCTTTGGAAAGATCGTTAAAGATAAAGAATCAAGATTACAATGATTTCCAAGTTCAAGAAAAGATCAAGAATTGATGAAATGAATGAAAAGTTATATGTAAAGAATTATGGCTTGCTTCTTCAACCAAAGGTTCAAGAAATACATTAAAGGCCTTAGTTCAACCCAAGGTTCAACAAAATCATGCCAACCTTACTCCAAACCTTGGGCTGGAATATGAACTTCAGGATGAGACTTCAACCTTGGGTTCATACAATTGCTGGCACACTTAATGACTATCTTTAATGAACTAACTCTTCATGTGGGATGTCATTACTCCATAATTACTCCAAGTGCAGAATTTTTATGACACTTTGGGCTCAAGTATTTTGCTTGGTGACCAAGGGGAGTCATCTTATTAATAAGAAGGCTTGGCCAAGAGAGAAAGGGGGACAATTATCAAGAAATCTACTATCTACACATCAAAAACTACTACGACTAATCTTATACTCATTTGTACTCTCTCAAAGGGCGACAAGGAAGAAAAACGCAGGAAAAGAAGAAGCTTACATTCATCAATCATCAATTTAATCATTGAAGGAATCTTTGTTGATCATCTCACAAGTGTTCCTAATTCTTGTATTTATCATTACAACTTTTGTAAGACTTTTTAATTATGTTTTCAAGTGATAATTTTCTTGTAGTTACTTCTTTGTTTGCCATGAGTGGCTAAGTGCCTTGAGCACTTGCCTAGATGATGTTTGTGACATGATTCTTGATTGATTATGACTCCATGGTTCTAGTTAAACGAAAAGCTAATACTAAGATCGAATTGTGCTATTAAGAGTTTTCTCCACCAAAGAGTTGTCAAGTTTGGTTAATTGCTAATAGTGTAATGGGTTGAAAAAGACATTGTTACTTAATTAGTTGTAAACCTTTGTCTGTTACCTTATGTATTGACCATTTCATAAGTAATTTGGTTAAACTTGAAAAACTAAAATAGTGTGGTTGTCAATTGCTTGTGAAACAAAAGCGGATCAAGTGATTGAGTTGTGTTAGTCTTGGTTGATCAAATCTTAAATATTGTTTTTGTAATTTTAAAATCTTAACGAGGATTGAAAGTGTTGGAAGCAATAGGATTAGTATACCCACTAATCAAATTAGAACACCACCTAATTCATTGATCATAATCAAATGAAATCATTTTCATAATCATATCAAGAGAATTATGCAAAACTAGTATAGGCAAGTGTAGCTTTAATATATTGAATTTAAATCATCATTATTTTGCTTGCTATTAGAATCGTTGAACAAGATTGATATTATATTCAAAACTCACATCCTAAAAACTAAACAAATCCCAGTGAATGACCTCGGCTTACCATTTCATCTCTTACTACACACGGACGAGTATACTTGCTCGTATGTGTTGCGTTTGAATCATTGGTAGATCATGTTATAAATTTAAAACTTGCACTCTAACAGGCACATCAAGTTTTTGGCGCCGCTGCCGGGGATTTGATCACGTTTTTTGTGAAGTTTTAGTTTATAATTTTCTTCTTTAATTCGTATTTGTATTCGTATTCGTAATCGCATTCGTTAAAGCTCTAATTTTTTTCCTTTTCTCTGCAAACCGCCTATTTATACCCAAACCGCGCCGGTTCACCTCGCGGTAAATCTAAAAACGGACCAAACCGCCGGTCCATTTCTCCAACCATCCGATCTAAAGCTCTCGGTAAAAATTAAAATGATCCGAACCGCCGGTCCAAACCTCGACCGCGGCGATTCAACTTTTTGTAAAAAAAAAAATTGAACCGCCGGTTCAATTTTCCAACCGTCCGATTCATCCTCTCGATAACCCTTCATTTCTCCAAACCGTCCGGTTCATTATTCCAACCGCCGATTTATAAAAAAAAAAAATTCTTTTTTTTATTTTTAGTTTTTTTAAATCCTTTTCGATAGGGCTCGTTTTTCTCGTGCATGACCACTCGCTCTTCAAGCGACGAGTTGAGTACACCATTGTCTAATCCCAAAAGATTATTTCACAAAAAGAAAACTCCATTCGTTCCAACCGATCAAAGAAGTCCAAAAACCGTTAACCCACCATTTGAAAACCTTTCCGAAGTTCATCCAATCGTTAATCTTTTTCTTGAATTACCATTTCCAATGGCCGACGATCAACCCATGTGGGATACCAATAGGGTTGTAGCTCCTACACTCGCTGCCGCCATTGTTCCCGTTAATCTTGGAGATAATTTTACTCTCAAAGGTCATCATCTCTCGTTGATTAAAGACAACCAATTTGATGGTCGAGTTAAATCCGATCCACACAAACATATCGCCGAATTTCTTGAAATTTGTGACATGTTTCGTTATGGAAATACCAATGCAAATGCAATCCGACTCAAACTCTTTCCATCGTCTCCCACCGGAGAAGCGAAAATTTGGTATAATGAATTAAGCCCCAGAGTTATCACAACTTGGGACCAAATGAGAGAAGCATTTGCTGGATGTTTCTTTTCACCGACTATGTTTGATCGTCTCTTAGGTGAAATTCGTAGCTTTACTCAAATGGAAGGAGAAAATCTTGTCGAAACTTGGCTTCGAATGAAAAACATGCTCCGAAGTTGTCATGGGCATGGATTGTCTCGTAGTAATGTCATTCAAATCTTTTACCATGGTCTCGATGACATAACTCAAGGCATACTTGATGCCGGAGGAATTTTCCTTTATAAGATCCCTAACAAACCTTACACTTTATTAGAATACCGTGTACTTCTTAAGCTCGATTGGTCTAAGGATTCCAAAACCAAACCTCAGTGGAAGGATCAAATGAAAATTCCAGAATCATGGATATGATGAAAGATCTCACCTCTAAAATCGATTCTAAATTCCAAAGTATCCAAAAAGAAATCAAAGAAATGCGTGAGGGATGCACTCATTGTGGTGGAAATCACTTATCATCCGAGTGTGATGATAAACCTATAGGAGGTCCCGAAGATGAAGCCAATTATGCCTATGGAGGATATCGAGGAGGAGGATATCGTGGAAACTACTACAGTAGAAATTCTAGAGATTGGCAAGATCGTCCAACAAGGGATGATAACCGTAATTCCCAAACTCATGATGACAATCATCAGACATCTTCTCGTGATGATAACGGTTCATCATCACAATCACGTGAAATGAAAAATGAAGAATCTGAATTCGTGCATGCTCAAAAGCAAACGAATGAATTCATGAAAAATCAATTCTTTATGCTCAAAAGCAAAGTCAAACAAGGGCAAAAGAATCATCAAGCTTCTATCCAAGATCTTGAAACCAAATTTGGTCGTCTTTCCGATCAACTAGCTACAAGACCATCTGGTACTTTGCCAAGCAATACTCAATCCAACCCAAAACCATCATCATCTGGATCTTATCGTCCACCTCAAATGAGGAATGAGCATGTAAATGCTGTATATACTCGTAGTGGTCTATCTTATGATCCACCACCCAACCCAACCCAAACAACCACTATCATTCATGATGATAGTGAGGATGAAACAGAAGAAGAACCAAAAGATAACGAACCAATTCCTACACTAGTTGTTAAACCTACTCCACAACTTAAACCGTATAAACCAAGAATTCCATATCCTCAAAGTTTGAAGAAAGAAAAGATGGAAGAGCAATATGGCAAGTTCATTGACTTAATCAAAGAAGTTAGGATCAACGTTCCTCTTGTTGATGTCCTAGCGGGAATGCCCAACTATGGGAAGTTTTTAAAAGAACTTGTGAGCAACAAAAGTAAAATGGAAAACATTTCCGCTACCTTCTTGAATGAAGATTGCTCAGCCATTATTGAAAATAAACTACCGAAAAAACTCGGTGATCCTGGAAGTTTTCTTATCCCATGTACGTTGGGAAATTCAATCACTTGTGATGCTTTAGCCGATCTCGGTGCGAGTATCAATCTTATGCCATACTCATTGTATGCGAGTATCAATCTTATTCCATACTCATTGTATCCAATATCCTATTGGAATAGCTGAAAACATGCTTGTTCAAGTTGGGAAATTCATTTTTCCTGTTGATTTTGTGATCCTCGAGATGGAGGAAGATAGCAAAGTTCCATTGATCTTAGGAAGACCTTTCCTAAACACAGCAGATGCTATCATTCGAGTAAAAAATAAAGAACTCAACCTTGGGGTTGGGGACGAAAGAATCTCTTTCTCGATTAATCAAGCCATGAAATATTCTCATGCGAATGATGACACTTGTTATAGCATTGATGTTATCGATGAAATAACAGAGGAAACATTTGATGAGTTGTTTGATGAAAGAATTACGACTCATAAAACATCTGGACAAATCAGTGATGAAGATCTCGACAGAGAATTCCCTGAATTTATGCAGATAGACACCAAAGAAATTCCTGAGGAAGAAAACACCAACTTTGAGGAGTTGGAATTCAATGATGATATGAGAATCAAAACTTCAATTGAAGATCCGCCAGTGGATCTAGTCTTGGAACCTCTTCCTGATCATCTGGAATATGCATTCTTAGAAGAAAATTCTCTTCTTCCAGTTGTCATATCTTCAGCACTCAAACCCGATGAAAAAGAACATCTTGTTTTTACACTTAAAAATCATAAAGAAGCTTTCCATTGGAAAACTTCTGACATTCGTGGAATAAGTCCAAACTTTTGCAAACACAAAATAAATATTGAAAACGATTCGAAACCCGTTGTTCAAAGACAACGAAGACTCAACCCAAACATGAAAGAAGTTATTAAGAAGGAGATAATCAAACTTCTTGACGCTGGAATTATTTATCCCATTGAGGATAGTTCATGGGTGAGTCCTGTTCACTGTGTTCCTAAGAAAGGAGGAACAACTGTCGTGACTAATGAACGTAATGAACTTGTTCCTACCAGAATCATAACTGGTTGGCGAGTGTGCATTGATTATCGCAAATTAAATGACGCCACCAGAAAAGATCATTTTCCTTTACTGTTCATGGATCAAATGTTGGAAAGACTTGCGGGGAACAAATTCTTTTGTTTTCTCGATGGATTTTCTGGCTATTTCCAAATTCCAATTGATCCAGCTGATCAAGAAAAGACCACATTCACGTGTCCTTTTGGCACATATACGTATAGGCGTATGCCTTTATATCTTTGTAACGCACCAGCAACATTTCAAAGATGCATGATTGCTATTTTTCAAGATATGCTTGAAACCTCCATGGAAGTTTTCATGGACGATTTCTCGGTATTTGGAGACTCATTCGAGTCATGCCTTTCCAATCTTGACAAAATGCTTGAAAGATGAAAAACTTCTCATCTCATGCTTAATTGGGAAAAATGTCACTTTATGGTGACAGAAGGCATTGTGCTTGGTCACAAGATTTCAAGCAAGGGAATTGAAGTTGACAAAGCAAAAATTGATGCTATTGCTAAGTTACCACCCCTGACTAACGTCAAAGGCGTTAGGAGTTTCTTGAGGCATGCGGGATTCTACCGCAGATTCATCAAAGATTTTTTGAAAATATCTCGTCCTATGACGAAGCTTCTAGAGAAAGATTCAGTCTTTGATTTCAATGAAGAGTGCATCAAGGCATTCGAAACACTAAAAAATAAGTTAACAAATGCATCGATTATGGTTTCACCAGATTGGTCGCTGCCATTTGAACTTATGTGCGATGCAAGCGATAATGCTGTTGGGGCAGTATTAGGACAACGAGAAAGAAAACATTTTCGTCCTATTTACTTTGCTAGCAAAACCTTGAATAGTGCCCAACAAAACTACACAGTAACTGAAAAGGAACTATTGGCTGTAGTTTTTGCATTTGACTAATTTCGTTCTTATCTTGTTTTGTCAAAGACAATTGTATTCACCGATCATTCAGCTCTCAAATATCTGTTTGCCAAACAAGATGCCAAACCACGTCTTATCCGATGGATTTTATTGCTTCAAGAATTTGACATAGAAATCCAGAATAAGAAAGGTGTAGAAAATGTGGCAGCAGATCATTTATCTAGATTAGAAAATCCTTATTTAGAGGAACTCGGTGAAGACGAGATTGATGATAATTTTCTTGATGAAAATCTTATAGGAATTGATGAAGAAGAAGTCCCATGGTTTGCAGATTATGCAAATTATTTAGCCGGAGGAATATTACAAAAGGGTCTAACTTATGCCGAGCGTAGTAAATTTTTCGCAAACCTGAAATACTATTTTTGGGATGAACCTTATCTATTTAAAATGTGTCCCGATGGGATAATTAGAAGATGCATGTATGGTTCAGAGACCCGAAATTTTTTTGATGAATGTCATCAGGGCCCAACTAGAGGACATTACGGTCCATCCACAACCGCGAAAAAAGTTTTTGATGCGGGATTTTATTGGCCAACAATTTTTAAAGTACCATATACGCTTGTGCAGAATTGTGATGCGTGCTAGAATTCTGTTAGTTTTCTCGTAGAGACGAAATGCCACAAAAGAGCTTACAAGTTTATGAAATCTTTGATATTTGGGGAATTGATTTCATCGGTCCTTTTCCTAAATCTCATAAATTCGAATATATCCTCGTTGCAATTGATTATGTCTCTAAATGGGCAGAAGCGGAAGTTTTACCCACTAATGATGCACGAGTGGTTATAATTTTTCTAAAAAAGCTTTTCTCTCGATTCGGAATTCCAAAAGCTTTAATAAGTGACAGAGGAACTCATTTCTGTAACCGTCAAATGGAGAAAGCTATGAAACGATATGGAGTTCACCATCGTTTCTCAACAGCATACCATCCTCAAACCAGTGGTCAAGTTGAAAACACCAATAGAGCTTTGAAAAGAATACTTGAAAAAACGATTAAGGATAATCCTTCTGTTTGGTCAAGGAAACTCGATGATGCTCTACGGGCGTTTAGAACGGCATATGAAACTCCAATCGGTACAACTCCGTATAGACTCATATATGGAAAAACTTGTCATCTGCCGTTTGAAATTGAACACCGCGCCTACTGGGCATTAAGGCAATGTAACCCCGATCTAAAAATTGCTGGAGAAAAAAGATTCTTGCAATTGCATGAACTCGATGAATTAAGACTCCAGGCGTATGAGAATTCCAAGTTGTACAAAGCTCGAACAAAAGCTTATCATGATAGGAAACTAAGAATCTGGAAAGAATTCAAGGCCGGAGACAAAGTTCTTTTGTTCAATTCTAAGTACAAATTCAAAGCTCCTAAGCTCAGAACCAAATGGTTTGGTCCATTCGTGGTAAAACATGGTTTTCCATCCGGATATGTCGAATTATATGACAAACACGGTGGAACTTTCATTGTTAATGGACATCGTATCAAACTCTATGATGATGAAGAGCAATTGAATGAATTATCAAGTGAAGAAATCCCACTCGAATTTCTCGATGAAAAGAAATACACTGCTATTCCATTTATGGCACCTTTTCCAGCTGATTATAAAAAAGTAATACTATGGGCTGCTGAAACTAGCTACATCGGGGATGTTCTCCCTAGAACTTGCAATACCGCAAAGTTACATGATATTGATAAAGCCGGAAAAGGAATAGTAAAAGGCAATGTGGTGTATATTCCAAAGAAGTCGGGAATGAATCCCAAATATAAACCACGAAAGTGAAGAAAATTGAGTCAGGCTGATGACTAATTATTAAATTTAGCGCTTCTCGGGAGGCAACCCGTGTGTTTGTTTATTTTTATGCCCCAATGGTTTTACCATAAGTGTAGGGGCGTCGCATAAAATTTATAATAGAAAATCCAAAAATATTTTGCATTTTGTGTGTTTTTGTTTTTGATGATTAATGCAGGTTAGGATGCTTGATCTTGAAGATGTGGAATCATTCGATCTCAATATCTGATTTAGAGCCTGATAAAGATTCCGAAGTTCAGACAGTATCATTTCTTTTATGTTCCATTTCCCTATTTTTTATGGTTCATCGTTCTTTCCATTGAGGACAATGTCAAACTTAAGTGTGGGGGGAGGAAATAGGGAAATGAAACTAGATTTTAAAATTTTCTATATTTTTTAGCCTAGTTTTTAATTTGTTTGCCCTTATAATCTAGTTGTTTTTGCACATATAGGATAATTTATATTAGAATAACTAGATCAATCCACTGATAAAACATGTAATTTGAAAATTCCAGATGTGACCTGATTGACATTGCGATCCATTTTTAGGATTGACAACATAGCTAGCACAATTATAGCCCATTCCACTAAATTGTGAGGATTTGAGCCTATTTTTATATAGCATACATCTTTTATGCTTGATCTCTTTGCTATGAGTGTGCCGGTGATCTTATTTATTCTAGAACTTGTGCATGCAAATCATTACCAGACCGCAGTGAGATCACTTTGTGTGATATAAGTGTATTCGTGTGATAAGAGGCAACCTTAGGAATTAAACCAAATGGCCTTCCATTTTACATCTAATGATATATTAGCTAGCCACATCGGTTAGTTAACCACTTATATGAACCTATTTGTTAGTACTCAATTTTAGTGCTAGATACCATTAGTACACCCTCTGAGCCATCCTTTTCATTTTGTTACACCAGAAAAATATTTTACACTTTTAGCCTTAACCTTACCCATAGTCAAGTCTTGGTTGATTACTAGCTACTTGGAAAGATGGTTGTTATGTGGAAATCCTTGAATGTTGAGAAAGTTGCGAACTCCATGAAAATCTCATGGATGATCTATTTGTATTATGATCGATGGTTGATATATATATATATATATATATATATATATATATATATATATATATATATAAAAGAGAAGGAAAAAGAGATCAAATAAAGTAAGTCATCACAATTGTTTGGTCACAGGAATAGCCAACGAGATATGTGAGTATGATATCGATCAAGGATGAATTCTCGAATTCAAAGGAAAGTGGTTAGCGTAGCTAGTAGCAATTGGTTGTAGACTTTGACTATTTGTAGAATTTTTATTTTAAACCAATTTCATAAATATATCCCATGTCTTATCCCTACCTATTTGATTTTGTGGAAATTATCAAGTGTATTGACATGTAGTGACCATCCGATTTCTTGAGGAATTAGGTAACGTTGCTAGCGAGCTAGAGCGTGTTTTGGTGACCATCCGTTATGCAAGTAACGTTGTTAGCGAACCAAGGTATGATCTAGTGACCATCCGTTATTTAATGATGCAAGGATTCGTTGTTAGTGAGCTATTATGTTTTGCATGAGATAGTTGCACATAAGTCTTATATAACCCTTGAAACCTTAAAACCAAAATAAAAGTCCTCTTAGATGTTTACACTTGGTGCTTACGCCACGTCGGTGGAGTTTTGTTTCTTGTACAAGCTTATGGTAATATTTAGATCATGACTGACCAATGACTGTTATTTTCTTATATACTCACCCACTAAATAAATCAGTGTTGAGTGAATTATACTTTATTTCTTTTTCGTGAGGTGTTTTAACATGTTATCAAGCAAGAGAATCATTAAGGTATTGTCAAACATCTCGACTTTTCACCTATAAGCTGAAAGAGATGGATCTTATCTTGTACTTGTACTACATGGATTTGCATCCCATTTTTTGAATCATTATAATTTATATCATGTGGATTTATTTCTAAAAGCTAGATTTACTTGGGGGCAAGCAAAGTGTAAGTGTGGGGGATTTAATAACGCTCATTTTATACATGTTTTAGTTGCGTTATTTCTATGTTTATGCATTGTATTTTGTTGTATTTGTGAACATATTATGCTTAAAAAGGTACAAAAGATGTATTCAGGTTCAGGTACAATCAAGTTCAAGTAAATGGCTAGAAAGATGTGAAAAAGATGCTAAATCAAGAGCTTTTGCACAAACAAGAGATTCTTCCCGCAATAAAGGCTTTGGAAAGATCGTTAAAGATAAAGAATCAAGATTACAATGATTTCCAAGTTCAAGAAAAGATCAAGAATTGATGAAATGAATGAAAAGTTATATGTAAAGAATTATGGCTTGCTTCTTCAACCAAAGGTTCAAGAAATACATTGAAGGCCTAAGTTCAACCCAAGGTTCAACAAAATCATGCCAACCTTACTCCAAACCTTGGGCTGGAATATGAACTTCAGGATGAGACTTCAACCTTGGGTTCATACAATTGCTGGCACACTTAATGACTATCTTTAATGAACTAACTCTTCATGTGGGATGTCATTACTCCATAATTACTCCAAGTGCAGAATTTTTATGACACTTTGGGCTCAAGTATTTTGCTTGGTGACCAAGGGGAGTCATCTTATTAATAAGAAGGCTTGGCCAAGAGAGAAAGGGGGACAATTATCAAGAAATCTACTATCTACACATCAAAAACTACTACGACTAATCTTATACTCATTTGTACTCTCTCAAAGGGCGACAAGGAAGAAAAACGCAGGAAAAGAAGAAGCTTACATTCATCAATCATCAATTTAATCATTGAAGGAATCTTTGTTGATCATCTCACAAGTGTTCCTAATTCTTGTATTTATCATTACAACTTTTGTAAGACTTTTTAATTATGTTTTCAAGTGATAATTTTCTTGTAGTTACTTCTTTGTTTGCCATGAGTGGCTAAGTGCCTTGAGCACTTGCCTAGATGATGTTTGTGACATGATTCTTGATTGATTATGACTCCATGGTTCTAGTTAAACGAAAAGCTAATACTAAGATCGAATTGTGCTATTAAGAGTTTTCTCCACCAAAGAGTTGTCAAGTTTGGTTAATTGCTAATAGTGTAATGGGTTGAAAAAGACATTGTTACTCAATTAGTTGTAAACCTTTGTCTGTTACCTTATGTATTGACCATTTCATAAGTAACTTGGTTAAACTTGGAAAACTAAAATAGTGTGGTTGTCAATTGCTTGTGAAACGAAAGCGAATCAAGTGATTGAGTTGTTTTAGTCTTGGTTGATCAAATCTTAAATATTGTTTTTGTCATCTTAAAATCTTGACGAGGATTGAAAGTGTTGGAAGCGATAGGATTAGTATACCCACTAATCGAATTAGAACACCACCTAATTCGTTGATCATAATCAAATGGAATCATTGTCATAATCATATCAAGAGAATTGTACAAAACTAGTCTAGGCAAGTGTAGCTTTAATATATTGAATTTAAATCATCATTATTTGCTTGCTATTAGAATCATTGAACAAGATTGATATTATATTCAAAACTCACATCCTAAAAACTAAACAAATCCCAGTGAACGACCTCGGCTTACCATTTCATCTCTTACTACACACGGACGAGTATACTTGCTCGTATGTGTTGCGTTTGAATCATTGATAGATCGTGTTATAAATTTAAAACTTTTACTCTAACGGGCATCAAATGGTGATTGCTTCTGGTCATTTTTGTGGTTTCTAAATGAGTGAAAGGAACTTAGAAGAAGTGTAAATGAGTTGAGGGTGAGAGGTGGTGAAGGAGAAGGGTTATACGTGTATATATATATACACGTATATGTGTTATGTGTTTTTATTTCAACCACCACTTGTGCTAACTACCCATGTTAGGGATTTTGTGGACTTTTGTAATAGATATTCTGACTTTGAGGACTTTGAGAAGTTGTGTGAGTGAAGGGAAAACAAGTGGGAGTTGGTTTGTATATATTACATATGTCGACTAGATACATAAGGGTTCAAAAATTGATTCTAACGTGTATCATTGAGTTCTTGGGTGATAAATGCTCTTTATAACTCACAAATAAGCAAATACAAATATTAGAATGAGGTGGAAACAAGCTTGAGTCAAAACGGATGATTTTCTGAAAATTCGTATAAGTCGAATGGGTGATCAAGGTCAGTTTACTTTGCTTAAATAAAACATATCAAATGATGATATTAGGAGCTGATACTTTGCATCCTAATTCCTTGGTGGGAGTACAAATAGGTGGTGCAAAAACATGTATAGGTCGTGTTTCAAAAATGGAAGAAAAATGGGGAGTTTGGAGGGGGTCTGGTCGAGAAGAAAAGAAATAAAAATGTGATGTTGGGCTTGTGTTGGGCTGCCATGAACAGTGGCCGGTTTAAGAGTTGGGTTGAGATTAAACTTGGCCCGTTTGGTATCATTTAGTATATAATTAGATTTCGTGATTTCGCGTGTGAGCTCGTCCCGTTATTTGGTAAATTACGTGATAACGTGTTCGCGTTAAAATAATATAATAATGAAAATTTTAAATTTTCCCGTAAAAATGGTAATTAGAGATAGTGACAGAGGTTAATATATAATTAACTGTTGTTAATTATAGTGGAAATTTACCGGTGGTTACAGTCTCACCCCCTTAACAGAATCCTGTCCCGGGATTCAATCTGTGTTAGGTGTTTAAGTGATGAGGAAGAAAGGTGGTTTCACTTGTGAGAACTTTATAAGTTAAAATTTATTGTTTTACATGTGAAAAACATTGTTTCAAAGGTCATATAATGTTAAGAAAATTTATTTTGAATGAAAATTATTATTTTATAAGTATGTATTATGAGTTTATAAAATACGTGCAACAAGGAAGTTTTAAATAGCGAATTTTTAAGAATGAAGGTTTCGGAAGAGAACTTGATGAATGTAGAGAAAGTTTTTGAAATTTAAGCTTTTGTAGATGATGAATCAGTTTGTTCCTTAGTAAGATGAATAATAATTTTAAACGGTCATGAACAGTAAATCCCAACGGTCAGGAATAGTGCCCAACGGCTAGTTTTTCCCTATATATACTCCATTTTAGTTTCCATTCTTCCACCAACCATTTTTCTCTCATTTAATACTTCCAAAAGGCCACACCTTATCACTATTCTTGCAATCGTGTACGTTATTCTTGGGGTTGTTTACTTGGCGTACGTCCCTGATGAAGACTACATACTCTTGGTTTGCGTTCTAACGGTTCTTATACCAATTGTGATTCTAGCTATTGGCGTGGACAAGATATGGGGGCAATAGTCTCGAGTTAGGGTCGTTTGAAATGAGTCCTTGTTGTATTTCTATGTAATCCTTAATAAAAATTGTTAGAAATATAAATATTCATATGAAGACTCGGTCACCCCGAGTACTCATTAGCATTAACTAGCTCGTAAGATTATTAGTAATAGTTTAGTTATTATAGTATTCATGGAGTGGTTCGGGTCTTTACCTACTGTCAGCTCACTCCACAGCCCAAGTGAGACGCCTCATGTATGCCTATATAAAGCCCTTCCCACACAAGGGAAGGGTTGGACCTTCTCACAATTCTAATATAATATTCTCTCTTTTCTCTCAAGGTTCCAACTTCTCATCTTTTCTTTCTCTTTTATTCGGCCACAAATCACAAACAACACACGAGTTATAAGTTCTAGTTAGTTACAATTGGTATCAAGTGCCAAGGCTAGGTTCAAGTGATTGTATGTGTTCGGATTTGTGGTTCATCTCTTAAGTTTTTTTTTGTGTTTTTGTTTGGTTCGACTTAAAACGCAAGAAAACATCAAGTTTGACCATAGCTGGTGTTTAGATTTGTTAAAAGCTTGTACTTTCTTGTTTAAGATTGTTGTATAAGCTTAGTTTATTGGTTGGATATCATGATTCATTCGTTTATTGGGTGTTTGTGCAAATTCGAGTGAGTTTTGTGACTTTTTCTTCGTTGCGATTTGATTCTCGATAAGACTTTCATTGTTGCGATTTTTCTCAGTTAAGGATACTGGTTGTTGCGATTTGGTGTGCATCGGGTTTGCAACTTGGCATTTTACTCAAAAAGGGAAAAAAGACAAAATCGAAAGAAAAGGACATTTTGTCCGGTTGTGAGTTGCGGTTTGACGGTTGCGATTTGGTTTTGTTGCGATTTGACCTTGTTGCGATTTGGGCATTTCTGGTTGCGATTTGACTCTTGTGACTTGGGTAGTTCTGGTTGCGATTAGATAGTTGCGATTTGGGTCTTTTTGGTTGCGATTTGTGCCTGCGATTTGAAGTTGTGAATTACTGCGATTTGATCTTTGCGATTTGAGTCACTGTTGGCTAATTGCGATTTGATTAATTGCAAGTTGACAAGCTGCGATTTGACTTGTTGCGATTTGACTGATTGCGATTTGACTTGTTGCGATTTGACGTTGCGAGTTGACACTTGCAATTTGACTTATTGCGATTTGGATAATTGCGATTTGACTTGTTGCGATTTGACAAACTGTGACTTGACTTGTTGCGATTTGATCAGTTGAAATTTGACTTCTGTGTCTTGAATTTTTGAAGATCAGTATTGCAATTTACTCTTGGTTATTCTTGTTGATTTTATGGTTTCTTTTGTTGATTTTAGAAAATCCCGCGGAAGATTCGATTTCTCGGTTTAAATCACAAGAGTTGTAAAATCCTGTCTACATCATGGCAAGCACTACTTCTGATGATATTCAAACTGCCGGGTCCGATACCTGCCCTCCTATGCTTGATAGGATGGATTATGAATCATGGGCACAAAGAATACGGCTTTACTGTTTGGGAAAAGAGAATGGATTTAGTATTCTTAAATCCATTGATGAAGGAGCTTTCCAGATGGGCACTACTAGAGATGCTATCACTACCGGTGAGGATGGAACTGTCACTTTTGGAATTGACAGGCCACGTACTTACAACGATCTTAATGAGGAGGAAAAGAAGCGTTATGATACAGACATTAGAGCGTCTAACATTGTGATTTACGGACTTCCCAAAGATGTTTACAAGCTTATCAACTTCAACACTGATGCCAAAGCTGTTTGGTACAATGTCAAAATGCTTCTTGCTGGATCAGAACTGACCAAAGAAGATCGTGAGTCTTAGTTGTATGACGAGTTTGAGCATTTCGAGATGAATCCTGGTGAGAACATTACTGACTATTATGTGAGATTTCACATGCTTGTGAATGACATGAGGATCATCAGGATGACAATGCCAAACATCCAACTTAACTCTAAGTTTGTGAACAACATGTCACCTGAGTGGGATAGATTTGTTACCGCCGTGAAGCTCAACAAAGGACTGAGAGACACAAATGATGAATAGCTGTATGCTTGCTTACAACAACATGAAAAGCATGCTGTCTATGATCGTCAACTGAGGGAAAAACTCAATCCAACAACATCCAATGATTCTCTTGCCTTTGTCTCAAATTTTCAGTCATTCAATCAATCCTCAATTGATCAAGTTTATCACCAGCCCTTTTCATCACAGAATCAAAATCGGACTTCATTTGGCCAATCATCGTTGCACCCACCTTCTGCTATGAACTCCCAACTGGATTCAGGATACTCTCATACTGACAAGATGATTGATAATCTATCCAACCAAGTCTCCTTACTTGTCCAACAGTTCAGAGCAACACTCCCTCAAACCAACAACCAAATTCGAACTTCATCAAACCCACGCAATCAAGCAACTGTGGAGGATGGAAGGGTTGTGGTACAGAATGTTCAAGGAAGGCAGAATGTGAATCAAAGGAACGTTGGTCGAGGTAATGTGCAGGACAGAGTTGGGAATGCCAATTAGGGACAGGGAAGGCAACCCAAGTGCTACAACTGTGGTGGACTTGGACACATATCAAGGAACTGCACTCAACCAAAGCGTCCACAGAACTCAGACTACTTCAACGATAAGATGCTGTTGATGCAAGCTCAAGAGAATGGAGTAGCTTTGGATTAAGAGGAGCTATTGTTTCTTGCTGGTGATGGGGGGAACACGTTTGATGCTGATGTGGATGATCAACCAGTCCAGGACTTGGCACTTAATGCTCCCAACATCTTCCAAGCTGATGACTGTGATGCTTTTGACTCAGATGTTGATGTTGAACCCACTGCTCAAACCATCTTCATGGCTAATCTGTCTTCTATAGTCTCATCACCTCAACAAGCTGGTCCTTCCAATGCATCTGTCATATCTGAGGTACTAAAGCTTTATGACACATATAACATGGTAGATGAACAGAAGATTCCCAACGAGGTACAACAGACAGATGGTGTTGAATCAGATACTGTTCATTTGGGAAATAGTAATATTATTCCATATGAACAATATGTGAATCACAACAACGTGTCTGATGTACCAAGTTGTGCATCCTCTGTTTTAGATAATGCTTGTGAGTTGCATGAAAACACTGTGTTTGTCCCTGATGACACCTTGACCACTAGACTTAACATCTATAAAGATCAGGTGGCCATATATGAACAACGTGCAAAATTTGAGCTAACTGAACGTAAGCAGAAATGGAAAGTCAAATGTTGTATATACTTAACAGAACGTAATTTAAGGGAAGAAACATTGAAAAAGGAGTTGCATTCTTTGCAAAAATAACTTGATCAAACTGTTAAACAAAAACAGGAGATCCAGGAAAGTGTAATTACACTAAAACATGATTTCAAAGAAAAAGAATCAAAACTCTTAAATGATTTCTCTAGACTTAAAACGTTAAAGAATAAGATTGAAAACAAGTTGTACACACAAGACCAAACCAGACAAACTGCTCAAATGATTCAAAAGCACAAAAAGTTGTGTGATAAACATAGTGAACATAATGTAGGTGAACCTAAATTAGCTTTCCTTAGGAGTGCTAAAGTAGCCTAACCTGCATTATATGATGGAAATGAACTGCTTAAGCCTGGTCATGCCCCCCCCGATGTGTCATCATTTGAAGAGAGTAATGAGATAGAATTAAGAAATAGAGAGAGATTGGATGAAAAAATGAGGGATCCCAAATGTATAGCCAATCGAATCATAATCAAACCCCATGATTATTATGAGGAAAATCGATTGACCGTTTTTGCACCTCAAACTAAGTTGACACCTGAACAAATATTTTGGTCTTTGGACGCAGAAAAGAGAAAGGCCGAAGAACTTAAGGCCAAAACTCCATCCCTTAGGAAAATTGCAGCTGCAACGGTGTATCCTCCCAATACACCCAAGCACTTAGTTCCTTTGACTCTTCCCACAGAATGTAAAACTCTAATTAGCATATACGTTCTTTGTCAACTATTTGCTGATTTTGATAAAACATGTAAGAAGAGAATTACGCCAACGGGAATTACTGAAGGGGAAAGGGGTTTTGAACAAACAAAACGGTGCTACTTAACTAAGGTTATTCCATTTTTTAAACTTCTTAAAGAACATTTTGAGGGTATGCAAAAAACCCTTGAAACTGAATTAAAAGAGATGAAAGGAGTGTTTAAAGATATGGAAAATGAGGTATCCCAACATGCGATAGAACTTAAGAGTCGTGAGATTGAGAAAAAGAACATTCTCATCACCAATGAGAATTTGATTGCTAGATGTATTGCTTCGGACGTATTTTATACTGCTACTGATTATACATTAACTGCTTGTCAATTTCAGGAGTTGTCTATTGCATTGAATGTTACCCAGAATCGTGTTGTTGAGCTTGAGGGGGAGAATTTGAAATTGCATGAGAAAATTCAAAATGATGACCATGATAACATGGTTAGGCATTCTTCAAAACTAGAGGTTGATAATCTTAATTTGAAATTAAAGTATCAACATTTAGAAGAAAGAATTAAAATCTCAAATGCCGAGACATCTTTGGATGCTCCTGAATTTGATGCATATTTTGAATTAAGAAACTGAGATGAAAAAATTCAAGCTCACACTAACACGATTCGAAAATTGAGGGCGCAAATTGCCCAATTAAAATCAAATAAGAGTGATGTGATTGGCACCCATAAACCATCGTCTTCAGATTCTCAGAATTTTCACTATCAAGACACCATCAGTAAATTACAATATGAAAATGAGTGTTTTCAAGCTAAAAATTCAAAAATCAAACAACAATACAAAAAGTTATATACTCGATTAAAGACACATGTAACAATCACAATGAAAAGATAACTTCTTTGCTAAATGTGATTGAGAATCTAAAGACTCAGGTGAAATGGAAAATGCCAGTAATCACTAGTGATAATGTTGTTCCAAAGGTTTCTGCTTGTAGTAAGTATGCAATTGATGATGTGCCTATTCTGCTTCCCCTTAGGAAAAATAGGTCTGCTCATCAAGTATATCTCACTCACCTTAAGGATAGCCTTGATACCCTTCGTGAGATCATAGAAGAGGATAGGATAGATAAACCACTTGATAGTGCAGTTGTAGATGCCTGCTTCCTCACTAAACGATCTCAGGAACTCTTAGAATACGTCATTGGCACATGTCCTAAGACTCATAGCTAGCGAGATAGGTTTATTGCATCATCTTAAATGACTAAGAACAAGCATGTAACCTTTGAGACACCCTTGGAAACTTCAGATCCCAACGCATCAAAACATGTTCAGCAACTGGAAGTGAAAAAGACTAAGATTCCCATCAGTCCTTCTACAGGAGTTAACAGAGACACTAAAGCTAGCGAGTCATAACCTAGGAAAAATATAAAGAATTATAGGACTTCACCAGCTACAAGTGTTCCTAAGAAGAAAGTAGAAGACCACATGAGGAACAATAAGTCAGATTTGAATAAAAAGGAATCACAATTCAAATCCTAATTCACTTTGCAAAACATGTAATGATTGTTTAATTTTGGGTAATCATGATAAATGTGTTGAGAAATTTTTGAAGACGTCCAACAAACCCCAGTTAAGAAAGTTTGGAGAGCTAGACAAATTAAGCAATCCTGGAAACTTACAGGGAAAACATTTACCAATGTGGGCTTTCAGTGGAAGCCCACGGGACGAATATTCACACTAGTCGAACATTGCCCTTTAATGAGGATTATCATGCCTAGAGTAGTGCCTGTTAAGGAATGGATGCCAACTGGTAGAGTTATCTCTTTAGATACACAATGCCCTTTAACTAGGTCCATTGCATCTACTAGTGTTGCCCCTATTGTTAAAACCAAGGCACCTATGGTTTCAGCAGCTCCAAAGATTGTTTGCACTAACCATCTGGAACCCAACTTAAATTGGGGATCTGGCATTCCAAACTCTCTTCTTTCGTCGGTTTTCAAATGCAGGTCGTACAGATCGTCCTTTGACATTTGGACTCAGGCTGCTCATAACATATGAGGGGGAATGACAAATGACGTTTGAACACTTCAGTTCAAGCCTCGTTCCTCAACGACAATGACGTTTGAACACAACAATTCAAGCCTCAGTCCTCAATGTCAACATAATGGCGTCTGCAGAAAACACTTCAGGCCCCGTTCCTCAAAGAAAAGAAAGGTGTATGCCTAAGTGCACTTTATTTTTGGAAGAAGAGAAATCTTCTTGTTTATGACCATTCTCATCAACAAGCTTCATGCTCTTCCCATGCTCATTCAGTCATCAAGTGGATCAACGTACACTGGAGAATATTCTTATTCACTTGTTCTATCAAAAATGGCAACCTCATATGCAATTTTTGAGGGGGAGAAGTGTGAATAAACTAAATGTCAGTCATCAAGTGGATCTACTTACCGTTGGTTGTATTCTTAGTCACTCGTTCAATCAAAAATGGCAGTCATATGCAATTTTTGAGGGGGAGAAGGGTGAATAAACTACATGTTGATTGATGTTTGATAAATGGTCATACGGCTCCTGAATACATCAGTTCAGGAGTCGTGCACACCAAGCTTCTTCAACACTATATGTTCCACCATTCATGAAGAAAGAAGATATACTCTTTCAACCATTGGTTTGAAGAATACTTTTAGCTACATCAAGTGTTGTATCTCCTATGTTTCCCACTGATGCACAGATATCTGCTGATACAACCGGTACTCCTTCTTGAACCACAATGGTTCAAGAAGTACCATCTGTTGGTACCTCTCCAACAACTCATGAAATTATATCTCTAGTCATTCATCAAGGTGTTGAAGAACAAATTCATGGAATTCTACCTCCCGAGATTGATAATGAACCCCTCCTCCATAATCTTACTCCAGACCCGAGCTCTGGAGAATCATCTTCACAAAGGGTTATTCGATCAGACTCTTATCAGCTCAATCAATCGTTTCATTATATCAGAAAGCGGTCAAAGGCTCACCCATTGGAGAATGTGATTAGCAATTCTTTTAGACCTGTTTTGACAAGAAGTCAACTACAAACCCATGCCAAATGGTGCTACTTTGATTCACATGGACATCCGATACCATTCGGCGGAAAACTATCTGATTAAACTCTTATCTATCTAAGGAAGAATAGAGGTGGTAATTCTTCATGTATCCTCTGTATATATATATAAAAATCCTAAAAACTCAAAAATATTTTCCACGTTGTACATTTCTTAAACCTACAAAAACCATAAAAATCAGAAAAATAGAAAATACCAAAAATAGTTCCTCTAGGCATGTCTTCAGTTTATCGATAACATTTACAGTCCTAGAAATGTCATTCAATAATGACACGGGTCTTTAAATGAAGCTCGAGCAGAAGTTCAAACGAATTGTTAAAACATGTCACGTCGGCTTGCAGGTACTTGAGACTGTGACCCGTTCTTCACTATGGGGAAAGCACGCCGTCAAAAAGACGGCTGTTCCTCCCACTGGATGAAGTTCACCCGGGAATGGATTACTTTATATCCATGTTTCTTTGATTTGATGTACGTGTCAGTGCATCATTTCTCGTATAAGAAGAGAAGTCTTCTTTACATCACATATACTTTTCCATCTATGATTCTTCAGGGAAGTATTTGTGCTAAACTTGGTGGTACCATGATTTTTGAATATCAATCGGAATTGAACTTTTCATAAAAAAATCTATCACTCAATCAATGACTACAACTATTTAAATAGAAGACGGGTCATCAATTGAGGGTGAGAGTGATGATTTCAAAATTTCATATCATCAAAACATGTCACTTTGTACAGAACAAGCAGTGAATAAAATGTGGTTACTATGTGTCAGTGTATGATTTTTTTTATTCAAAATCTTCCAAACTTATAATACCTGACACTAATATTCTCCCGCATTGATTGAGGGGGAGCATAATAATGTTCCATTATCAGAATACATTGAATCAGACCACATTGTCTCCCAAATTTTCTAACTTATTTAAATCAATTGAGATCCCAAATCTCAAAAGGTTTGAAATTTTTGATCGGGGGAGAGAATGTGATTTAAATATGAAAATCTGATAAAAAATGTGATCTTTTGGACTTAAGTGTAGGCTCTCCAATATGTGCTAAACTCTTTCGTATATCGATGCACATATTGAGGGGGAGCAAATGGTTTATGATGGCAATTATGGAAGAATACCAAAGACCGGCCAATCTTATTTTAATGCACTGGAGTTATAAGGATGGTGAGGTTAGGTATTAGTTCCCATGATCCAGCCAGAACCGGAGGGATCTTCCCAAGGACAATACTCTAGTTAGAATAGAAGTCCTTAGGAATGATTAAGAAGGAGAAAAGTGAATAAGGGAAGAGTGCTGACTGAGATGGAGCTAGTACTGGAACAAACCCAACAAGGTACTAGTGGTGGAGTCTCGGTACATATTAAACCTGACCACATTTTCTCCCATATTTTTGAAACATATTTAAATCAATTGGGATCACAAAATCTCAAAAGGGTTGAAATTTTTTGACCAGGGGAGAGAATATGATTTAAATATGCAATCTGATAAAATGCGATGTTTTGGACTTAAATGTAGGCTCTCCCACATGTACTAAAGTCTTTTGTATATCAATGCACATATTGAGGGGGAGCAAATGGTTTGTGGTAACAAAAAGAATGTGGCATCTTTGGTGGTACCTCATGTGAGTGCGACTCAGACTTCACCAATGAATTGATGAAACAAAAACTATCGTTAATCGAAAGGACTTGTCCGGGCCAGGTAATAATTTCAAGCTGGTCTAACCAATGATGTAAGCGTGTCTCGAAGAGGACTTGTCTGAGTATAGTGTACCGTTTCAAGAAACTTTCTGTGGACTTGACCAGGCCGGGTAATAATTTCAAGCTAGTCTAACTAGTGATGTAAGCGTGTCTTGAATCGGTCATGTTCACTGAAAGTGGATCAATTCAAAAAGTGCAAGCTCTACCCAACATGTGAAAATTTAAAAATTAAAATATCTGAGCACATGTTAAGGGGGAGCATTTGAAAAGTATAAAACTCTCAAAATGTTAGCAAAATGTGTTTTATAACTATAAACACTTTGATAGATTTTTCAAGGATTTGGTTAACGGCAACATAGGATAGTCATGAAGTTATAAGGTGGCTAAGGTTAGGAAAACCGTCCTATGATTTGCCAGAGCCGGAGGGATCTACCCAAGGACAATACCGAATAGTTAGCATTAGAAAGTCCTTAGGTATGATTATGAAAAAAAGGAGTAATATGAGAAAGGAGAAAGAAGGGGTTGAAGAATTAAAAAGAAATATAATGATAAAGGGTGAAAAGAAATAGCCCTCCATTCATTCAACCTTAGGGCAGAAACCGGGTTCAATTCATATGCTACTGGTTGTTACTAAGGTGATGCCGGTATTGAAGACAAGACGTCATGGACCCAATGACGCACTACACTAAACCTTCTAGCCACTCAAGTTCTCTTAAAAGAACTTGTTTCATTCTCACGGGGAACCCTGAATAATCTATCGACTGCTCATTACGAGCTATGTTGATATTGAAACAGGAGACACCGCTCCAGTCTCCAACTACCAAAATTTCACTTATCGAGTCTAGAGCCGCGAGATACATCATAAGATCTCATAGGAACACATGTTACTTCTACATTGGTTGTTCAACATTAAGGACACCAGTTGTAAACTTATGAGTCCTACGCAGATCTTGGCAATCTGCCAGAACATTTATGAGGGAATTTATGAATGTAATTCTCAATGATTAAATGGAAATTCCTGCCAGGGTCAACATCAAACAGCCCTGAAAGCAGGTCACTTCGGTAATTCCTTGTGGATTACGCTTAGTGGTCGCGACGGTTTCAAACGGTCTACTGTCGTGGAGTGAACTCCAGCGACTCACCTAATCGTTGATGTACTTCGGTAGATCTTGTTAACCCTCTCGGGGGTATCCGATTAGGAACGGCCTTGGTTTGGATTAGAGAAAGTTTTCACACTATGCTGTTAACAATCTCGAAGTCCAAACCTGTAAGTACCGGACGTTTTATTGCTAACTGTCATATGCAGGAATTCCTGGCGGTTGCAGATGATTGCTGAAGAGATGCCGATTCATCACCTCATGCTCACACTTCATCATCATAATACAAGAAGTCATGATAAATGAAAGGCCTTCAACACTGCTTTCGTAACTTTGATGCTGAAAATCATGATCCAGAAAAGTGTGAGAATGTCGGTCCAAAGATCAATATCACATGGAGACGATACTGTAAAAGGATGACTTGAAGACGTATGTTGGATGATGAACTCAAAGAAGCCTCAAAGATCGTCCAAGACAAAAGATCAGTCATCAAAAGTTCACTACTGAATGTACAAAGATTAAGGAATTTGAAGAATCAAAGACTACGAGCTAGGAAGTCAAATTCATAAAATAGAATGCTAGAATTCAAAGTGTAATTTCCGGGGTGACCTCCCTTAGGGGGAGATAATTAGAAATATAAATATTCATATAAAGACTTGGTCACCCCGTGTACTCATTAGCATTAACTAGCTCGTAAGATTATTAGTAATAGTTTAGTTATTATAGTATTCGTGGAGTGGGTCAGGTCTTTACCCACTGTCAGCTCACTCCATAGCCCAAGTGGGGTGCCTCATGTACGCCTATATAAAGCCCTTCCCACACAAGGGAAGTGTTGGACCTTCTCACAATTCTAATCGAATATTCTCTCTTTTCTCTCAAGGTTCCAACTTCTCATCTTTTCTTTCTGTTTTATTCGGCTACAAATCACAAACAACACACGAGTTATAAGTTCTAGTAAGTTACAAAAATGAAATAAACTCGTTTGTCTTTATGTCTAAGATCTAGTCTTGCTATCGTGTTTAATGGTTTGTTTGTATTTATCGCACAGAATAATCAAGGTGATACATCCCGTGGTGGCTATTGCTCTCGTTAGGTTGGTGGTGTTTTTCGTTGCCTTGGCAGGTCAACCAATTGGCGATTCTATACCTTTCCTTGTAATTTTTGTAACATTAGCACTTCCGATGCTAATCATATCGCTATGTATTAACTTTTGTGGATTCTAATGTAATAAAAGTTTACGTTTTGTGTTTTATGAATTTTATTGATATTCGAGTTCATACTCATGTCGTTTCAGATACAAATAAGCCCATTCATTTATAATTCATTACTTACATAGAGAAGCATCCCAAACAACGTAAATAAGGAAATATAAACTTATGGTTCGGCAATTCATAATTTCTTTATTTAAATAAAAAAGTGTCCCAATCCATTTAAATAAAGACATTGTAAATCATCCTACTTAAGAATTTCTGACTCAACACTCATACTTAATCGACAAGGTAATTTAGTGCGTAGGTGTTTTGGGAGTACGAAAGGAATATTTACACTCATCTTTTAGAGACGGGAGTAAGATAATCAAGGAAAGTTGACATTTGGATTCGAAATAGTTGGTGAGTATGTACATATAAGCTAAGAATTGTGTAATCCACAATGTCTTGGGAAGGTTTTGTAAATTGCAAAAATGTAGAAGTAGGTACATGCTCGAGGAAATGTGATTAAGTCGTGATGCCTTAGAATAGGCATACGCAAGTATGTTTATTCCGTTGTTTGTATAAAGTGATCGAAAGCATGTCGAATGTGAATATATCAATATACTAAAGTGTTTGTGTAGCATAAATTACCTAGAAGTCACATAATCATCTGGAGGATGGAAGGAACAGAGAGCAAAAGGATATAAAATGTTTTTATGGAAAAGCAGTTATAGTTTAGGTCTCAATTAGAACCGTTTCTCAATAACTATACCTCTAATACCAATCTGTAACACCCCCAATTTCGCGATATGCAGCAGAATTCAAACTGGGTGTTACTCGATGGTACAACAGTTATAATAATAGAAAACGATCTCCAATTGAGTCGTTTTGAAAGATTTATCATTAGAATTTTTATAAATATCAGAGTTTACAAAAAAGAGGTCCCAGTAGTTTTACAGCTTGTTAAATAAGTTTCGAATGATAATTAGCCTTCTATCAGTATCCATGCCTCACCGTGCCATCCTCGTTCATTATGGACCTGAGATAAACATGCTAAAAGTTTCAATACAAAGGTTGGTGAGTTCATAGAGTTTATAAGTAAAACAGTTGATTTCAATAGTCAAAAGTTGAGTGAATCCATATTGTTTGTAAGCAAATTAGTTTAACACAAGTTTCAAGTTTAAGAAGATAATTGCAACGAATACAATTATGGGTAAATAATAATTATTGCTCTAAGCTCATGACACGCAAACGTTAACAGTAGGACATCATAGTAATGAACTAGTGATGTAAGTTACTGACATAATTAAATGAAAGTAACAAGGCCCTCGGGTAGGAGTTTGCCAACTCTTTCTTTGTTCTCAAATAAAGTGCATTTGGTTACCTATCCGGCTAACACAAATGGGGCGTCAACTCCAATAGATCTATTCACTATAATCGCGTTCACTCGCAAGTGATTAATGGCTCATGATATGAGGGACTTTTAATGGCAACAGTGGTTAACTTAGGCAATATTAATCAAGATATCATACAGAAAGTACTTGTGTTCAGCATGTAATAAGTTTCAATAAGTATATAGAGTGTTTCATCAATCGAGTAAAACGAGTAAGATTTGTAAATAAAACGAGCATGTATCTCCCCCAAAGAGTTCAAAATAAGAAAAGAGGGGCTATGACTACCAGTAATCCGTAAAAGTTTAGAGTACTTGTGAAAGTAAAAACAAGTAGTTGAGCATGTATCTCCCCCAAAGATAGTATGAAATAATTGAAAATAGGGGCCATGAACTCACCTTAGTAGTCTGGATGGAAATATGAAATTAAGTAAGATTACGGAAACAGCTTCAACACATGACCTGAATATAAGGGAAGTGTGAGATTCTAACTTAATATGAATAACGAGCGTGAAAATGAGAAATCGTGTAACGATTTGATCGGTGACATGAGTGTGATATGCTTAAAATGCTTGAAGTTCAAAAATAATATTATACTTAATATTATCTTGTTTTTATGTCATTAAAATCCAATAATATCGTTTCCTCGAAAGTGGTGAAACGAAACGTGAAGTTAAATCATTTAGAAACTTGTTATATAAAATATAATGTAATGTTAAATATTAAGTAACCGAAACATAGAAAAAAGGTGTACGTCGATTCACTTTGGTCAATTTAAAGGGGTTAAATGAGCTTATATTGGTGAACTATAAACGCGAAACTTTTAGTTTGTAACAAGGAGAAACATGTCGTACAAAAATATTGGATGTTTGTTTATTTGGATTGAGTTTTACGTGGCCATTTTAGGTGCGAATTAGGACAGATTTTTAGTAGTAAAAGACTTAGAAATTTTTTAGAGTTTTTATTTTTATGCGTGTGAACAAGGGTTCAAAATGAAGGTCGATTATGCCTGTAACCATAAATTAAATGTGATGTGTGTGTATTTCATGGTTACTAGGCCTTCCACAAGGGAGGCCAACCACTTCTCGTGTTGTAAAAATAAATATAAAGACTATACGTTCGACAATAATTAATATGTGATGCATGGTATGTTAAAATGAAAAGAAATGAACTAGGATTGATATTAGAAGACTTACAACACCTCTAGGGTGGTGTACGAAGGACTAGAACAAGAAGAAAAATCCACAAGCTTGCTATACCCAATATTGTCACACCCCCAAATTTCGTGACTTGCAGCGGAAGAAGTCATTCAGGGGCACGACTGGTCATAGCACCAAAGTTGCAGTTATATTGAACGACCTAAAGTGTCGTTTAGAAAATACATCGTTTGATTATTTAAAAACATTCAGAGTAATAAAGCTAGGTCCCAAAAGGTGAAACAAGTTTTCATAAAACAAGTTCATACAATTCAAACGATGTATAAGTGCATAAAATATAAAGTGAGACGCGTCGACTCCGCGACTCCATGATGTCCATATGCAAGCCAACATGCAATACCTTAATTACCTGAAAATACATTGCTAAAAATGGTCAACAAAAATGTTGGTAGGATCATAGGTTTATGTAAATGAAATATTGTACGGATACCACAAGTATAAAGTGTATGACAAAACAATGCCACATAAAAATGATACATTAGCTCTTAAGCTCATGACCCCGAAGCTAGACTGAATGAAGTGACCCAACTGAGTGTTTGCCAATCACTCTAATATGACAGAAATGAAATGCGTTCGTTTGACAAGTTGGCGCTACCAACCCGAATGGAGGAGTCACCCTCAATAGATCTATTCACTTACTCTCGCTTGCTAACAATTAACGGTTCATGATAATAAAGGGGACTTTAATCTGGGCAATGATGTAACTTAAGCAATGTAATGAGTTTGTATACTTTGGTCCGCATATAAAAATGGTGCAATGTATTCTCCCCTGAGAGTTTCGAAATCAATAAACAATTTAAAACGGGGCTATGAAAACTCACCTAATATGATATAGCAACAATGACAATGATGGATATGATGAGATAAAGCTCGGTCTCTAACTGCGACCTATTATGAATGATGTGATTCAATGTAAGAAATGATACAATGCAACACATGTAAATAGGTATGTTAACGATACCACTTGCTAGTTTTGAAAATAACGTTTATCGACGAAAAATACACTTTTGACGTCTCGTTAAGTTATAAACTACTTTTCGCGTAAACATGTTGAAACGGTACTCCACGATCCTCGTTTGGTGTTCTATCGGAAAAATGTAGCATTTTCATCGCAATTTAATATTTTCCTTAACTTGTGAAAATATGCCCAAAATGGCTTCGTGAAACTAGTCGCGAAATATTGAACGTTATGTGTTAGTTGGTCAAACTCGACGTTTTTGAAAACCTTGTAACAATATATAAATGTCGTTTCATTTAACTTTTGATTGTACACGCCTTGATCAAATAGAAAATTGGCTATCAATGTTATGTTTCGCAAAAACACTAGTTTTTATACTTAAAACACTTTCTAATAGTGGGCTGTCAAAATGAATGAATATGGTACGTCGGGCTTCAAACGTGAATAACTCGGCCGTTACAAGCTCGTTTTCTACTTCCTTTACATCCACGGCTTCGTATAAACATGAACTAACATAATCTCAGTAGGTTGGGTCGTCTAGATCATGTCTAACGCCTCGTTTTGTCCTTTGAATCTCGGCGATCAGCAACTAAATTTTCAGAAAATTAGTTTTCGTCGTTTAACTTTGAAAAATCATATCTCCTTCGTTATAAGTCGGTTTTTAGTGATTCTTGCGGCCACGGTTTCATTTTTGAAAGAACTTTCTGAATATGAAGGCCAAAATATACCAAAAATTACTGAGTTTTCCAGTTTACACGTTTTTGGACAGTAGCTATTTTAGATTGTTAAAAACTCATTTTCTTGGTTCTAAACTTGATCATACTAACTCAAATCAACTCCACAAGTTCGCAAATCCTACCATACACCTTCTTAGGGTGTCATGGGGTCCTAAACATCACCAACCTTGGTGGATTTCATGAGATCATTAGTGAAACTTATAGATCTAGTGATTTAGAGAGTTTATGTTCAAAAGTGGTATGTAAAACATAAATATCTTGCATGGATGACTAATATAACTTGAAAATACATGTACATATGAATCAAATGAAAGTAATAGATGATCAAAACATGTTCTTGAAACTTACTTGATGACTTGATGAGTTTTGATAAGAAATGAGTAATAAACTTGAGGTTTGATCACAAATCCATAACTAGGAAGGTAAATAGAGTATGATTATGACTTGATCTTGAAAAATCTATGGATTTTGGGTGGTGTTCTTGGTTTGGCCGAACATAGGAGATGGGGTAGAAGGGTTTGGATCTTTTTATTAGCTAATGGTTTATGTGTTATGTGTTTGAGTTAGTGGAAGTGAAATAAAATGCTTGGAAATTCATTAATGAGCTTTGTCTTATAATCAAGTGGTAAAGAGAATTAGAGATGATGAGGGGGGCGGCACACATGGGGTAATATGAAGAGATTTGATGTTAATTAATGCTAATGTCTCCCATTTATTTAGATATTGGATGATTAGTGTATACAATGAGTGTTATCGGGTACCGAGTTAACTAGAAATAACTCGTGACGAGGTGAAATGAGATACGACGAAGTTGTAAAAATTGTAAAATCATGTTCCTTGCAAGAATCGGGTGTTAGAATGATTATCGGATTGAAATTTTGTAAACCGACGGAGTTATAAACGTCAAACGAAAAGTATAGCGATTGTTTTAAAAACACCGGGTAAAGTAATAATATAATCTCTATATCATTATAATTAGCTTGAAAATGTGTTAGGATCATTGTTGGGAGTATTGGGTATATTGTTAGTAGAAATGACTGAGTGGTAACGTTAATTAAACAATTAAGCATACGTTATTGAAAATCACACAAACTCATGCATGAACTGATATGGAAATGATGTTACTAATGATATGCAGACTACCCTAGTCTGTATGATGTGCCTTTACTGATGATGCATGAATACGCAGCTAAACCTAACTGGTTACGCGCATTTGAATACCCGTAAACCAGGTTTACAACATGATAAATGATGCCCATGAATAGTGATTTCCCTCCAGGAATGATAGTGTCATGTGAATAGTAAAATTTTTGACGACTTCTCAAAGTCCTAAACTGACTTCAAAAATGATGAATAGTGAAATGATGAATAGTGATCGGTGAATAAGTGATTGATGAATAGTAACTCATGAATAGTAAATTGTCGGGGTTTGGAAAATGACCTGAAATTACGAATTGTGACAGTCGACCACCCAAAAGTAAACTCAGGACCTCTGCGAGTGGTCTCGGTGAAAAGATGTGGGTATTTGAATCGCATCTGGTCTTCCTGTTCCTAAGTAAACTCAGGACCTCTGCGAGAATTCTAGTGAACTTTGACGATCGGAATTCGACTTTGCTTCAACTATTTGACCTCTCGGTCCATAATTTCTGTTGGTTCTTCCACAAAGTTAAGCTTATCATCGATCTGAATTTCTTCCAATGGGATTACGAGCGTTTCGTCTGAAAGACATTTCTTGAGGTTTGAGACATGAAACGTGTTATGTAAAGTGCTGAGCTCTGACGGAAGCTCTAGTCTGTACGCTACCAGCCCGATCCTTTCCAGAATCTTGAACGGCCCAATGTATCTCGGGTTCAACTTACCGCGTCTCCCGAATTGTATCACGCCCTTCCAAGGCGAGACCTTCAACATGACTCTGTCTCCAACCTGAAATTCTAATGGTTTGCGTCGAACATCGGCGTAACTTTTCTGCCTGCTTCTGGCTGTTTGGAGTCTTTCTCTAATCTGAATTATCTTTTCTGTTGTTTCTCTGACTAACTCTGGACCTGTTAGCTGTACATCACCAACTTCGGCCCAACAAAATGGGGACCTGCACTTACGACCGTAGAGTGCCTCGAATGGTGCAGCTTTTATGCTCGAATGATAACTGTTATTCTAAGAGAACTCGATCAATTGCAAATGGTTAGCCCAACCATTTCCAAAGTCAATGACACATGCCCTGAGCATGTCTTCCAATGTCTGAATTGTTCTCTCGCTCTGACCATCGGTCTGAGGATGATAGGCGGTACTCATGTCTAACTTAGACCCAAATGAATCTTGCAATGATTCTCAAAAATTTGAAGTAAAGCGACTGTCTCTGTAAAAAATGATGGAAATCGGTGCTCCGTTCTTTGAAACTATTTCCTTGACGTAAAGTATGGCGAGCTGATCCATAGTATAAGACTCTTTGATTGGAATGAAATGAGCTGACTTGGTGAGACGATCAACTATTACCCAAATAGCATCGTAACCTCCTGATGTTTTGGGAAGTTTAGTAACGAAGTCCATTGTAATGCGTTCCCACTTCCACTGGGGAATCTCTGGTTGCTGAAGTAATCCTGATGGCTTCTGGTACTCGGCTTTCACTTTAACACTAGTAAGGCATTTACTGACATACGTAGCTATCTCTGCTTTCATATTAGGCCACCAATAAAGCTTCTTGAGATCCTGATACATCTTATCAGAACCTGGATGAATAGAGTACTTCGACTTGTGTGACTTGTGCATGATCAACTCTCGTATTCCACCATAGAGAGGTATCCAACTTCTATCCTTGAAGCATAATGTTCTATCTGATCTCCTTACAAAACATTTTACATTATCATGCATTCCTTTGAGTGTTTCACTTGGTAGGTTTTCTTCCTTGAGTGCCTCGACTTGGGCCTCAAGGATCTTTGATGGTAGTGGTGAAATGATAGTCATTCCCAATGATCTGACTCTCAAAGGCTTGAGTCTCTCTTTCCGACTGAGTGCATCTGCCACAACATTGGCTTTTCCTTGGTGATATCTGATTTCACAGTCGTAATCACTAAGTATTTCCAACCAACGACATTGCCTCATGTTAAGTTCCTTCTGATCAAGATTGTACTGTAAGCTTTTGTGGTCTGTAAATACTACACACTTTGTTCCGTAAAGATAATGCCTCCAAATCTTGAGTGCGAAAACCACGACACCCAACTCTAAGTCGTGAGTAGTGTAGTTCTTCTCATGCTTCTTAAGCTGAAGAGATGCATAAGCTATCACTTTCTCATTTTGCATTAACACTGCCCCAATTCCTTTGTGTGAAGCATCGCAATATACCACGAAGTTTTCAATCCCTTCTGGCAATGACAAAATTGGCGTGTTGCAATGTTTCTGTTTTAATAACTGAAAAGTGGTATCTTGCTTTTCTCCCCAATCGTACTTCTGGTTCTTTTGTGTCAACTTAGTCAGTGGCTTTGCTATCTTGGAAAACCCTTCAATGAACCTTCTGTAATATCCGACAAGTCCTAAGAATTGACGAATTTCTGTGAGAGTTTTTGGTGTTGCCCAATCTTTAACTGCCTCAATCTTTGTTGGATCAACCTGTAGTCCCTGACTATCAATGACGTGACCAAGAAATTGTACTCTTCTTATCCAAAAATCACACTTTGAAAATTTGGCGTACAGTTTCTCTTTCTTGAGCAGTTCTAAGATTGTTCGGAGGTGTTCTTGGTGCTCTTCTTTACTCCTTGCGTAAATCAAGATATCGTCAATGAATACGATCACAAACTTGTCTAGATATGGCTTGCACACCCTGTTCATGAGATCCATGAACACAGCTGGTGCGTTGGTTAGTCCGAACGGCATTACCTGAAATTCATAATGGCCATAGCGTGTTCTGAATGCTGTCTTCGGGATATCTCCCTCCCGAACCCTAAGCTGATGGTAACCCGATCTCAAATCGATCTTGGAGTAATAACTGGAACCTTGCAACTGATCAAACAAATCGTAGATCCTGGGAAATGGATAACGATTCTTCACCGTTAATTTTTTTAGCTCTCGATAATCAATGCACATTCTGAAAGATCCATCTTTCTTCTTTACAAACAAAACTGGTGCTCCCCATGCTGATGAACTCGGCCTAATGAATCCTTTATCTAAGAGCTCTTGCAATTGGGTCGACAACTCTTGCATTTCTGAAGGTGCAAGTCGATAAGGTGCTCACGCAACTGGTGCGGCTCCTGGCACTTAGTCAATCTGAAATTCGACTTGGCGAGTAGGTGGAAGTCCTGGTAAATCTTCTGGAAAGACTTTTGGAAAATCTTTAACTGTTGGCACAACTTAAAGTCGCTTGTCCTCCGACTTCTTTTTTGTGATAAGAGCCAAGAATGCATAACAACCCTTCTTTATGTATCTCTCTGTTTTAATGCACGAGATGATGCTGAGTCTAGTCCCACTGCGTTCTCCGCGAACGACCAATGTTTCGCCATCATAAGAAAGATGAACAACTTTTTCATCACAGATGATTCTGGCATGATGTTGAGATAACCAATCTATTCCGATGACAATGTCGAAACTTCCAAGTTCTACTGGCATGAGGTCTATATTGAATGGGTGATTGAGAAAATTAAGAGTGCAACCACGAATGATCGTGTCGGTGCCAACTAAACTACCGTTAGCTAGTTCAATGTGATATTGAGCATCTAATGCGGTTGGTTCAGTGTTGAGTAATGGTGCAAATGTAGTAGAAACAAAACTTCTATCGGCTTTTGAATCAAATAGTATGGATGCATAACGATTATTAATGAGGAACGTACCCGTAACGACACTCGGGTCCTCCCTGACCTCTTCTCCTCCGAGGACATAAGCTCTTCCTCTAGCTGTTCCACCTTGGTTATTGTTTCCCTAATTCTTTCCTTTCGGACATTCCTTCTTGAAGTGTCCAACTTCTCCACATCCAAAACATGTTACTGGGGGCTTCTGATTATCAACCGCAATCGGAGCCTTACAATCCATGGTCGAATGACCAACCTTCTTACAGTTCCCACATGGATTTGGAAAATTTCCAGGATTATGATGGGTTTGACATTTGTTGCACTTGGGTAAAGTACCATTGTAACATCTTTTCTTAGCTTGACCTGCAACATAGGCTTTTGTAGTTTCCTGTCTTTTGGGTGGTGGTTGAGTAACATTGCTACTGTGGTTGTTATCCCGATTTCTTTTGTTTTTGTTGTTATTGGAATTGTTTCGGTTGCTGTTATAGTTGTTGTTGTTTCGGTAGTTGTTGTTGGAGTTATGGTTGTTGTAGTTACGGTTACTGTTGGTGTTGTTGTTTGAAGCAGTTTCTTTCTTCACTATCTGAGCCATGAGTTTCTGAGACATTCTGATCGCCTCATCCAATGTTTGTGGGTCAAAAGAAATCACATCTCCTCGGATGTTGTGAGGTAATCCTCCAATGAAATTCTCTAATAGCTTCTCTGTGTCCGGAACCATTGTCGGACATAACCACTGGAGTCTCGTCTAGATGAGACAATGACCTCTCAATCTCTCCCTAAAGCTGATCTAGTCGCGAGTCAAATGTAGCAGCAGTAAGTAGTCTGTCAGCAGCAGCCCTCGAGCTCTCACCAACCTCGAATCTGCTGGTCGGTGCTGTCTTTGTAGCATCTAAAGTTTCTGGTGATGAGATATCAAGACGAGCCCGCTTCTTGAGCGGTAGGTCTGACATAGGGGTAGGATCTCTGATATGAACTGGTGCTGATAGGGATGGCAGTGGTGGAGACAATGATGATAAGGATGGTAAGGGTGATAATGGTGGTGGTGTACTGAATGCAGCTGGTGTTAGAATGAGTGTTATCGTGTACCGAGTTAACTAGAAATAACTCGTGACGAGGTGAAATGTGATACGACGAAGTTGTAAAAATTGTAAAATCATGTTCCTTGCAAGAATCGGGTGTTAGAATGATTATCGGATTGAAATTTCGTAAACCGACGGAGTTATAAACGTCAAACGAAAAGTATAGCGATTGTTTTAAAAACACCGGGTAAAGTAATAATAAAATCTCTATATCATTATAATTAGCTTGAAAATGTGTTAGGATCATTGTCGGGAGTATTGGGTATAATGTTAGTAGAAATGACTGAGTGGTAACGTTAATTAAACATTTAAGCATATGTTAATGAAAATCACACAAACTCATGCATGAACTGATATGGAAATGATGTTACTGATGATATGCAGACTACCCTAGTCTGTATGATGTGCCTTTACTGATGATGCATGAATACGCAGCTAAACCTAACTAGTTTCGCGCATTTGAATACCCGTAAACCTGGTTTACAACATGATGAAAAATGCCCATGAATAGTGATTTCCCTCCGAGAATGAATAGTGTCATGTGAATAGTAAAATTTTTGACGACTTCTCAAAGTCCCAAACTGACTTCAAAAATGATGAATAGAGAAATGATGAATAGTAATCGATGAATAGTGATTGATGAATAGTAACTCATGAATAGTAAATTGTCGGGGTTTGGAAAATGACATGAAATTACGAGTTGTGAAAAATATATACGTTTATATGTATAATCCTAAGTTCGAATGAGCTTGAAATGGAGAATGGTGATTGCTTATGGTCTTTTTTGTGGTTTCTAAATGAGTGAAAGGAACTTAGATGAAGTGTAAATGAGTTGAGGGTGAGAGGTGGTGAAGGAGAAGGGTTATACGTGTATATATATATATACACGTATATGTGTTATGTGTTTTTATTTCAACCACCACTTGTGCTAACTACCCATGTCAGGGATTTTGTGGACTTTTTGATAGATATTCTGACTTTGAGGACTTTGAGAAGTAGTGTGAGTGAAGGGAAAACAAGTGGGAGTTGGTTTGTATATATTACATATGTCGACTAGATACATAAGGGTTCAAAAATTGATTCTAACGTGTATCATTGAGTTCTTGGGTGATAAATGCTCTTTATAACTCACAAATAAGCAAATACAAATATTAGAATGAGGTGGAAACAAGCTTGAGTCAAAACGGATGATTTTGTGAAAATTCATATAAGTCGAATAGGTGATCAAGGTCAGTTTACTTTGCTCAAATAAAACGTATCAAATGATGATATTAGGAGCTGATACTTTGCATCCTAATTCCATGGTGGGAGGACAAATATGTGGTGCAAAAACATGTATAGGTCGTGTTTCAAAAATGGATGAAAAATGGGGCGTTTGGAGGGGGTCTGGTCGAGTAGAAAAGAAATAAAAATGTGATGTTGGGCTTGTGTTGGGCTGCCATGAATAGTGGCCGGTTTAAGAGTTGGGTTGAGATTAAACTTGGCCCGTTTGGTATCATTTAGTATATAATTAGATTTCGTGATTTCGTGATTTCGCGTATGAGCTCGTTCCGTTATTTGGTAAATTACGTGATAACGTGTTCGCGTTAAAATAATATAATAATGAAAAATTTAAATTTTCTCATAAAAATGGTAATTAGAGATAGTGACAGAGGTTAATATATAATTAACTGTTGTTAATTATTGTGAAAATTTATCGGTAGTTACACAAACATACCATGCAGACCATCCTTTATCAAGTATAATCAATTTAACTGTTTCTCCTATATGAGACATTATGTGTAGATTTACATCTGGATATAAAAAAACTCCATATGCAACCTTTAAGTTAAGAAAATATATACTACTATATGTAAATAAGTTATAATATATTGTTAACGAACAATATACCTTAAAAAGTTTATATTATAAAAGTAACAAAATAATTTTAAATATAAAATATGATCCATCATTGAAATATAACAAACGTTGTAACAACCTTTATCAATTTCGTGTAAAATTCATATTTAATAATAAAAAAAAATGTACCTGTTAATAAACTTTCGACCAAATGCTTTATTTATTATTAGATAATTATAAATGGAAAATATCGAATAGATATTTTAAAAAAAATACAGATATTTTAAGAATTTATACATTCCTATAAAATAGTGTTTATAAGTATAAATTATTTAGATATTGTTTTGTATAGGTATTTATCAAACATATATAAAGAAATTATACATTGCGTAAAACACACTTAAAAAAAATGTATCGGTTTTAAATTAGAATTTCGACCAAAAGCTTTATTTAAGAAATTATACATTCCTATAAAATAGTGTTTATAAGTATGAATTATTTAGATATGATTTTGTATAGATATTTACCAAACATATATAAAGTTCATATGTAACAAACTTTGATAACTGCTTTTTAAAGTTCTTCTTTTTCCAGCTGACATCACAAAGCAAATCGTTGTGTTCAACAATGGAAAACAATGTGAACGACTTACTTATCCGGCGTAGGGGCAGACCTAAAAAAAACAAATACAACAAGGTTAAACAAATATTCCATTTTTCTTTCCTAACAATACTTATTAAATAACAAATTGTTTATACATTATGTTTTGTTTTGAAGATCAAATAACATCAGAAGATAACACATTCAACGCTCAGTTCAAAAATATGCTCAACACCAGCAACCACGTACCTTCACAACCAATTTATCATGCAATACCCGAAGAAGAAGCTGATACACGCAGAGGAACACCTGTTAACAAACATATAATACCTTCGCTAGATCCAGAAAGGGGAAGTCCTCGCATGCAACAAAACGAAGCACGTTAGGCATTTGAATTAATCTACATATTTTATTTCACTCATACTGGGATTGACACAATTATGTGTTAATAATTTAGCTGTTTAAAATCATATCAGTTACTAACAAATGAATTCATAGTCCTAAATTGCATATCTGAATTTACAATATTATGGCATTAGCACGATCATAATCTTAACAGTTTAGTTGTTTATATTTTACACAGAATTAAAAAACTTTCAACTCCGCCAAAAAGGGAGGCCTCCAACAACAATACTTCCACAATGGATGAATGTGGAAACAAACAATGAACGCGTGAATAAAGTACCTAGGCCAAGGGGACGTCCTTTCAAGAATGCAACCCAACCACGTAAGAAATTTAATGCAGCATAAACACGCGTAAGTTAATTTGTCTTTATAATATTTTCCATATTGAGTTTTATACCATCAATAACATAAACACCTACAAATATTAATCACAACTAATCTGGTGCACATTCTTCTAAACGCAAATCTGAAAGGCTTAAGCATAAAACAAAAATAATTAGACAAAAGACATTACAAGGATTACAATTTAGTGCTACACGCTTAGCAGACGAGCATGTTACAGAAAAAGATACCTTCGTTGGAATATCTAACGGTACACAAACTATATCCTTCATTAAAATAATTGTTCAGCATAATTTATTGGCATGTATTTATAAATTATGTATGCTTTAATACTATATTGCTGTACAGATTACATTGACCATGGAGATCCAATTTACAAATGCGATTCTTGTGACGCACTATTATGGCAAGCTGAAAGTATAGTAGGATATACACATTAAAAATCAGAGTCATATTCACTCTGTTGTGGCAGAGGAAAGGTGAAATTGGGAAATGAAATACTCAATCCACCAAAAACGTTGATGGAACTTATCTGTGGAAACCATCCAAAAAGCAATACATTCATTGAAAATATCAGATGCTACAATTCAATGTTTACATTCACATCAATGGGTGCTAGACAAGACATGTCAGTTTATCAAGTATATGGTGCATATTGTTACAGAATAAAGGGTGAAAATTACCACTTAATGGGTTCGTTATTGCCAAACGAAGGTGAACCTCCGATGTTTGCACAACTATATATTTACGATGCTGAAAATGAAATCCAAAATAGGATGAATTCTTTCAGGTATGTTGTCAAATCTTATAATGTAATGTTAAGGATCTTTTGTTTTTTGATTATATTTTAAAAATATTAAATTTTTTATTAAATACATTATTTTACAAATTCGTATTTAACTTACTATATTTGTAACTACATTAGCGGCACATCAACACCAGCAGAGAATCACGGCATAGACCACCAACTAACAGTTGAGTTACGCGACATGCTTGATTCCATCAACCCATTAGTTGCTCAATTTCGAATGGCGGGTGAACGGTTTGTATCTGAAAGGGACATAAATAAATTAAAAATACGTCTTATTGGTACAAGAGAATGAGATGGTAGGAATTATAACCTACTCACGGCTTCTGAAGTTGCAGCACTGATTGTGGGAGATTTTGATAGCATAACAAACAAAAGGGACATTATTCTGCACATGCATGAGGGAGGTAAAAGAAGGATCAGCGAATTACATCCTTCATATCTCGCACTACAGTATCCTCTGCTGTTCCCGTATACCGAAGATGGTTATCAGACAGACATATACCATTTTGGTATTACTGATCACACACCAACAAACAAAAAAATGAGGGTAACAATGAAAGAGTATTTTACATACCGATTACAAGAAAGGCCAGGTGTTTTTTCTATGTGTCTAAATACGAGGCTTACTCA